>CM056577.1:17599718-18970968 GCA_029721435.1 Gymnothorax reevesii | reverse complement strand
CACCCACTCCTTTGCTGCTGCCAATGCCAGCTGAGGTCTCTGCCGAAGTGCTCAGCCTTGGGTAATATGTGACTACGGTGGCGTTAGTGTGATGGCCGTTGTATATTAGACACCAAAAGCAGCGGCCAGGATTAAAAGGCAAAAACAGCTGAGAACTGAGAGACTCAAACAGGATTAAAATGCTAGACTCGCGCTACTACCGGACCTGGCAGTCGTCCGAGGTAGAAAGCAAGCGAGCTCGAAAGTACAAAAATAAAAGGAAAAATAAAACAAAGATTCCCTTTCTCACTATCACTAACCTCAAATATGCAACTAAAGTCCCTCACAATTCTCTTTCTCAAGACCTAACCGACTAAAGCGCAAATGTAACACTGACATTCTAGCAACGGAAGCGAGGCGGAACTGGAGCTTAAAGAGTCCGGGCGACGCCCCCAATTAATGCCAGCTGGCCCAGGAATCCGATTGGGAGCAAATCGGTATCCTCCCGGACGAGAGCAACAAAAAGAGCTCTCAAAGCTCCAAAACCATGACAGTTAGCTCTGGTAGCCTCTGCTGTTGCGGCTGGTTCCATGTCAGAATTTTCACTGTTTTCATTGTCCTCAGTATTTGTGACACTGATTTGGTTTTCTTTGAACTATAACAGGCAGGGGAGGATTAGATATTCGTATCTGCTTGGTTTGCTTTACAAATTTGGGGTGTCATTGAATTTGTAACCTTAGTACTGCATGCGGAGTGTAGATGCATGGAGGACAGGAAGTTGAGGACTGGACTCAGGTGTAAGGATAGACTTGGTTATGGTTTATTGACCAGCTGCACATCAGAAGGCACAAACGCTGAAAATACAAAAAACAAGGAACTGACATTCCCAATTATGCACACTATAAATAATACAAGTCTCAGTTACGCTACAGTAACATTGAATTGCAAATATGAAAGCAAATAGGAAACAAGGTTCCTTAAAATTAATCATGCCGGAAAACCAATAAACAACGTGGATTCTAGGTTTTACTATAAGTTCGCGAATTTGGAGAATTAGCCTATACAAGGATACAGTATCAAACAGGCGTGAGGTTTCATTGACTTCACAAAGGGACTGAGGGAAGTTCAGTCTTAAATACACTCTGCTACCACTCAGTGACAATGAGAAACAGGTGTTGATGATACTTGGATGATGACTGAACTGTGCTCCGAGATTTAGTAGACAGATGAGCACAGCTGGAGGCGTGGCCTCACAGAATTATATTATTGGACTTATTATTGAAGTTCCATGTCTTGAATTTGAGGGAATATCGAGAATACCGCTGATTGGCTGATCGACTGCTGTGTTTAAATCATTTGTTTGGTCAAGAAATAAATGAAATAAGACTCAATAATATATATTTTTAAAATTCCATGCAATTTGAACCCTTTATACTTTTCAAAACTCTTGCACCTCAGATGTCCAGCACCAGGAGAAGCCCCCCCCCCCCCCCCCCCCCACCCCCCATCAATCAACTGGGCTCAAAATTAGAAAATGCGTATTTGTTTCCATATTGCAGGACAGTGTCACACTGAGATTCAGTATTTGCTGGCTGGTACACTTGACAACCCCACTTTTAAGAGAAATATTCAAACCTCAGACACCTTGTCTTTATGGCCAGGGCATTACATCAAACAGAAAATATCTACAAGTAGACCTTGTAAAACAGTTTGTACTCACTGCCGTGTACTTCAGCACGGCCTTCAGTATTTGGGATCACAGGAAATGTTGGGATCTCTGCGAGGGTGTAAAACAGGCCTGAAGTTCCGCAGGTGGGAATAAAGCAGCTGCATTTTACAAAACCATATAAGTTTTATGGAGTTAAAAGATATAAGGCAAATACTGTAAACATTCTGTATATCCTCATTGGCAGCAATGAGCTAAAGAGTGAAAAACAGCCTGAGATGGCTAAGGCTAGCAGTTTGATCAGTGTATTAGACTTATAATGACGATGATAATGATGATGCTAGTAATGACAGCCCTCTCAGCCAATCCAAGCTCATGAATTGACCTCCTATCGAGAGAATATTAGATTTAGAATTGAACACTTCGAGAACTTTCTACACTTCTGCTACACGGCTTTGAAAGCTATTCAGCGCTTTGACAATCATTGGTATTGAAATTACTTCCTGGAATCTGAGCAAGATCTATCCGACTGTCTCTGTCACAGCACCTTATTCAGTATTCATTGTTCAGCCTGAGTGTCCTCGCAGATGATAATGCACACAATACTCCTCTTTTCTCATCATCACGTCTATCTCAGTTGTAAATGCAAAACTAAAATAGAACAACTCCTGCACTACTTTCTATCAACGCAGCAAAAGACAATCTCTCCGATAGACTTTATTGCACAAGGTCACATTTAACAAAGTTAACTTTTTTCTGTTTATGGGGATGGGCTAGCATGTATAACTCATCCCTTCAACTCTTGCCAGTAAAAGTATGTTTAAGTTTACATACCTAGGGTGCTGCTTGGAGCTATTTCGAGATCGATCGACAGGACGGACTCCTCCTCTGCCGGCTAGTTGGAAATGAGTCATAAGGGAGAGGTGAGGCTTACTGCAGGACTCTGTCCATGCTCTCTAATAGCCTGAGGAACAAAGAACCACATATGCCTCTTAATTAAAGGGCAGTCACAGCTGGTCTTCAGTGGAAATGCGCTCTCCTGCAGGGAAAGTGCGCAGATTGACACTGTTGAAGCGTTCCCAAGTCAGACACCTCAGGGCAGTTTGCTTGCATGATTGGTATAGCCAACCATATAGTGACCCTGAGGTGATCCCCCCCTCCCCAGTTACTACCTGACCTTTCGTAGACAAATTACCATTAGATGCACATTTTGCAAGGCATGTTTATCAATATAACCGGTTGGGGTTCAATGTACAGACAGTGGGTGCAGTTTGCCATGTAAGTTTTTCAAATTGGATTTAATGAATTCTGGCCTGTCCAAGCAAGCTGTCAAAGCATCTGCGGGAATTGTGGCATTACATTCAAATTGTGAGTGAGAGAGAGAGAGAGAGAGAGAGAGAGAGAGAGAGAGAGAGAGAGAGAGAGAGGCTCAAGCTTCGATTTAATCTAGCAGGAAAGAGAGGGAGAGCCAGACATGTTCTTCAGAGAGATGATCAGAATATTTTTATGGGAGAAGAAAAAAATATTCAAGGCAAACAAAGTTTAGAGGCACAATACAGGCAGAAATCCTGAAATGGCCGACCCAGTGTTGTGATGGTAAGTAACCTGGAAATACAAGCACAGAACTGCACTGTGCACAATGCCAGCGAAACATCCCTACTGAACATCCAGGAGTGAGTGAGCGAGTGACCACAATCTGCAAGGTATAGCCCCCGACAGCTGGTTGGAGCGCCTTGGGAAAAATTGACTGTAATCCCAGCTCTCTTCAACTCTCCCTCAACTGATGGATAGTAGATTTATTGAAACCGTGGGCTGTATCCCTGTCATGAATGCAGATATAGTTTTCCACTGAATTCCAACTATTGACATCAGTGCATCTTTTAAGCTATGAGCACATCACATTAACTGACCAGTTTTTCTGATTACTCCGTGGCAAACGTCAGGCATTGCCGGTTCATGTGCATTCATCACATGACCTCCAGATGTAACAAGATCTCTCCAGCTGAGTGTCTGGACTTGTGCGCAAAAAGGGAGAAAAAAACCAAGAATCGTAGTTATAAAAAATGAATTATGGGAACATCGTAGGCTGTCTGAGCCTTGGTGGTCAGTGATAAATCTTTTTTCTCTTTTTTCACCTGGTGAGGTTTCTCTGGGAAAACAGTCCATCAGAGCCAAGGCTCCAAGTGAGAGAACAGGAAGCGGGGCATAACATCCCGCTTCATCTCAGAGGCCAGCTCCACACTCTGGGTGCATCTCAAAGCGTAGGCCGCATGCTTTGAAGGCTGCATTTTTACGGGTCGTCACTTAATTACTTTAAGTGAGTTGTCACTGGTTCCCCTAACCTAAACCTTAACTGTAACCCTTAAGCCAAAACCTAACCCTAAATTTAAGCTTGTCGGTTACCCTTAATGCCAGTCTGGCGGATGAAGGTCAGAGACAACAGCCTTCGAAGGATGCAGGCTACGCTTTGAGATGCACTCTGTGAGGTCAGGTAATAAAGGGCAATCCGAAAGCCAGCTAGTGAGAGGAAGTGCATACTGTGTTTCTTGAAAAGGACATATTATCAAAAACTCACTTTTTTAGTGCTTGTGCACATACATTTCAGTTAGGAGTGCCTACCTGCCAAAAGACTGTAATAAAATGGCCCAGTCAGTTTTTTTTATGGGCTGCCTTTTTCATAATACATAGCATTCGACATGCCATTAAGATTTGGCTTCCCTTCCTACGTCACATACAGGGCTGAGAACTGTTCAGCCCCTCATCTCAATATCTCCACCCATGGTTTATTTCTATTAATTTATTTTTTTAAACGAAATCCCAGCTTCAATAGGCGAAAACCTATGTTACGTGAGCGCTATCCTTTTTGTATCCGACTGATTCATACTACTAACCTGGGTCTGTTCAACACATGACTAACAACTAAATACATATTGAAGCAGTGGCGTAGCTTTTGGGGGGGGCAAAGACACATCGTTTTATGACAACAATTAGTCCTGGCTAGTTCTCAGTCATTTTCCTTTATTGACGCGTTTTTCAATACGCATTATCGGCAACTGAAGACACGTTTTCTCTCCTTACGCGATCTAACAGCGATGGAATTATGGGCTAAATTCAGCACAGAAAAATAATTTACTTATTAATAGGCCAATGCTTTGCGTTGATTGAACTGGTCCGCATTTCCGCGGACTTTCACTCTTGGTATTATTTGGGTTGATAAAAAAAGTGGCACTCGGCAGTTAAATAGGCTATAAAAAGCATGCGGCTCAAGCTATTTGCGTGAGAGTCAACAGGCATGCAATTTTGAATAACTTTGATTTAAATACAGCAAAAACGCGTCCAGATGAATGATTGTCATCTTACCTAATTGGGGAGAAAAAGCTACACCTGTTAAGTGTGGAGTGCTCTCGGAGTGAACCGTCTGTTAATAATGAAAATGACTGCGAACAGGTCAGGACTAATAATTGTTTTAAACAGATGTTTTGTGCAACCCAATGCTCTGTTCTTGTTCTGCCACTGTGCTGAATTTAGCCCATGATTTGATCGCTTTTAGATCCCATGTGGAGAGAAATCGTGTCTTCAGTTGCAAATTTTATGATAATTGGAAAACGCGTCAATAAAGGAAAATTATTGAGAACTAGCCAGGACTAATTGTCGTCATAAAGTGACGTGTCTGCCCCCCCCAGCAACGCCACTGTATTGAAGAGAACATATTATGCGTCTTCAAAAGTTTCAAAGAGGTGTCTTGATTGATTTTCAATGAGAATCTGTAGGTAAGAGTTTGCGATTTTTGATAATATTTAAACTGAATTCTGTGATAGAAGCTAACTAGTAAATTAGAATGTGAATTTAGAAACCGTCACTAGTTCACCTTGAGGCAATGCAGGAGACACGTCGATAGGAGCAAATAAAACAGGGAAATGCTTATAATGGAATTCAATCTGTTTTTAAAGGAGTAATGTTGCTATTCAAAATGAATGGAATGTTTGCTAGCGGTTGCGACAATACAGATGCTAATCGCAGATTATTCTTAATGTACTGTATTTTAAAGCGTAGTAAATTTTTTGTGGTGACAGGATATCAAATTTCATTGTGAATATATTGTTAACAATCATCCCTGCCTAGCCTGCAGATGTTACCTTTCTATACTCATTGAGCAGCTAGTATAATAACTTGCTAGCCAGTGACCTGCCCAGTAACCAGAGGATTTTGATATCGTTGCTCTCTATTAACCCGTGCTCTGTTCACTGGCCGATCAGAACAGAGATAATATCATGAAAGCAGGCCCACTCAAAGCAGTCTGTTTTTCAGATGTTTTGAATGATAGGCATCGAATTACCTGGAAATCGTGTTTTTTTTTTTGCTAGAAAGTTTACCGACCTCCCTTTTGGAAATCCAAAAAGAGCAGTCACACCTCCGGGATAGCGTTATGGACGTCTGATGGATAGAAACTTTGCAAAAGAAAATGATCCGGTGGTGAAAGTCATCTCCGTTGCTGCTGGAGGCTAACAATGCATAAAACTTCCTGCTGGATTGAACCGACCTCGCCTGACACGTGACGGACTCGCTGACCAAGAAATGGACAAGAAACGCGTGCAAACGTAGACGAATAGATTGAAAATTTTGCTCTCCGTTGTACATCTCTGAACACTATCTGGCTATGTGTGACTGCTGCTTTAACGATCAATACAATCAGATATCGCCATGTAAATGTTGTTCCGAAGTCAAGAAAATAATTTTTTGTCCTGGAATAACATTGTAGTCCACAGATAAATTGCATCTCTGCTATGATGATGTCATGAAGCCACAAAGGCTGTACTACTGTGCATCGCACATGACTAGCATGGACATCAGTGATCACTTCAAATGAGCAAAATTCCTGAAGGTGAGCAATTTCAGAGCCAAAACTATAAAAAATTTACGAGTAAAAAAAAATATTTTTGGGTTTTCTTTATAACGTGCATCTGCATGAAAATCTTTCCCATATTAGCAAACTTTAGATTTTCTTTCTACTTTAGCGAACTCTCAAACTTTAGACAACTAAAACGCTTGAAATTTTTAAGTGCAGTTTCAGGCCTGAAATTGCTTGGGGGGCTTTAATGTTACTTCTGAGCAAACATTATTTTTTTCATTCCAGAACCACTCTTACTCAGTGATATTGGATTGTTCTGACTACTGCTCCATGTTGACAACACTTCTAAAGCGTGGCAGTGAGTGCTCACAGTGTCTCTTTAGGTTTGACCAGCTATTACACCCTGCTGACAACAGTGTGAAGGGTACTTGTTAAATATGGAGGCATGGATGCTCTTGTGCCGGAAAATGACTGACCTTAATCAGCATTGTAGCCGGAATTCCTGTCATAGAGGAAACTTTGCGGTGTTTGCGGAGACTGTGGGCGAGTTTCACAACAATTTCCAATAACAAGTATTTGCATTCCGCCCTCAAGAGTCGAAGCTGGGCCAGCCCTGCAGGAAGGGAATGCACTCAAGGTCGAATCGCCCTTCCGAGAGTTTGTGTTGCCTCGTCTCGTAAAGACGGCGAATGCATCACTCCAGGTTCCTGCTGCGGCTGCCAAGGCAGTATTAATAGAAGCGCTGAGCAGTGTGTTTATGCGCCGATCCGCGGCAGCATCTGTTTGGTGAGCCTGTAGGGCGGTTGACGGAGTGCGGCGTGGATGTGACGGGGCCGAAGGAAGCGCCAGGTACGGGGAGAAAGGTTGCGAACGCGAACGCAAAACCATCTTAAAGATGCAGAAATGTGTCATGCCCTGATTAAAAATTTAGGCTGACTGCAGTTGCTTTTCCCGCTTCAATATTTAAATTTGATTCAGCAGGCTCGTCCTGCGCTGCGGTTGACAAGCTCCAGCTAAGCAAATATAGAAAGGTGAGGGGTTCGGAGAGAACCAGAGGGGTGTTTCCTTCACCCCCTAGCTGATGTTAAGTGCTTGGATGCCTTCCAGTTTGGACTCTCCACAGACTCGCACTGCCGAGGTTGATGAGAACAGTTTGATAATTAACCTCAGCCCTGCTCATTACCTTTGTCAGGTCTTCCATAAAGGCAGCGAAAAACAGTGCCGCAGTTTGATTTTTCTCCTCAACTCCCTCCGTTTATGCACTGAACTTGAGGTATCCTCCCAGACTCCTCACACAAACAGCCCTCAAGTGGAGTTTGTGAGCGTTTGGCTGTTTTCTGAGCTGCCTGTTTGCTCCTTTCTAAAATGAGTCTGTTTTTTATGATGGCTGAAGGAGGGAATGGATAGTTGTCTCCTCTTATCTGTTAATCGCCCCGGGCAGAGGCGGTAGGTGCACCATAGCCGCATGAAGTTAAACAGTGCTGACGTGCAGGCCCAGATTCAATCACCCTACATAAACTTGATTTGAAACACTTTTTGTCTCCTATTTTCTCTGACCTATTTTCGCAGAAGCCATGGCAAAATGTGTGTGTGTGCCATTTTGATAAAACATGTGTCATATCAATCATCTTGCCCTCAACAATATGATAGCGCACATGATATTATTGCAGGTCACAGAATACCCTGGAAAGAAAAAATTAAAAATAAGTCCATCCTACTAAGCATTTAAATTTTGTCGCTTTGATTATTTTTCGGGTAAAAAGAATTTCTGTCAGTGAGGTCAGATAATTTGACTCATTAAATTCACCAGTAGGAAAGGAAAATGTGTCTTGTCAAGTGCATGTTACCTGTAAATAGGCAAATGTTTTCAACTCCAGAGGAAAAACATAAGAAAGACTCATGATGAGACTAAATGCCTCAGTAAGACTTTGTTTTTTGTCCGATACTGTAAAGAGGAGATGAGAGAACGAGCCTGCCTCCCGTCCATAGGATGCTTACATAGTTTCCAGCTTCCCCTGACCTGGAATAAGCTGCATCTGTCATGAATAGACGGATGAAGGTATAACAAGATAATTAGCCTCATGCTTGATGCTTAAGTTAATATGGATGCAAATTTTCGCTAAACTGATATGATCTATACACAGGATTTTCTTCTCTGGCATTTAGCGCGAATCTGTAGCTGCATGTGTGTTTAGTTTTAAATGGGCATCCACCCCACATTTAAGCATGTATGGTCTCAGAAAAAAAATAAAATTTAATGAAGTAGAGTAAAACACCTGATATGGGGTTGAGACAGACCTTGGTAGTATTCATCCTTATGGCATTTAAGCCACAGCAGCTTAATTCATGGGTAATGTACTGATTTAAAATGAGATATGATCATCTGGAAGATGAGGTAACACTGGCTTACTTTCATAATTCAAGGAGTTGGTTTTTAAATTTTCATTGCGAGGATGAAAAACAGGAAGAACCGGGTTCATTGATATTCCGGACCACCGTTCCCTGTGGCTTTCCCAAACACATTGTCTCTCCAGCCTTAAAAACACTCGGAGCCTCATCCATAAAGTGCTCGATGCCAGGACTGGGATGTGCTAAAAGTCTGTTTTTTTTTTAAGGAGAGAGGGTGTCTGGAAGCATAGTGTGAAATATGAGTAACGAGAAACAAACTGAACATTCCATACACCGATAACTGCATAAAAAAATGTAAATAAAATTTCAGAATCAGAGCAATTGTATATTCTTATATCATCTAAAAGTACCCTTAAAATATTTCTCACAGTGCCCTGAAAACGACCGAAAATAATTGATATGTGCTCGTCGCTTGGTTGCCGAGTTCGCCCCTCAGACTGGGCTCAGTGAGCCATGAGTTTTGTTTTTCCTCTGTTTGTCGGCCTGTCCAGCGCGTTTTTTGTTTCTGCAGCGTTTCTGCGTTAGCCATGTCCTTAGTTCTTCCATGCGTCCTTGTTTATTCATGTGTCTCTCTATTTTATAGCTACGGTCCAGTCTGCCGGTTGGGATCCACCTCTCCAGTCTGTGTTCCGTGCCATGTTTTGTTCCTGCGGGCTGCACCTCTCATTGCTTTGGTTTGGCTGGTGCCAGTTCCACTTCCTCCACAGCTGTTCTGAATCCGGGGCTGTTCTAAGCTTGATTGCCTGTTGATTGTTTTTCCTCATTACTGACATTTAACTAACTCACACGGGAGGTGTTTCTTTAAACAGACACACACTAATCCTGACTAATTTAGACAGGATTTTCCACATTTGAATGTTCTAGATCTCGTTCGCTTTTCTGTAAACAGTCTCACCCTTCCTTCTCTGCTGCATCGAATCAGCACTTTGAGTGTAGCTTTTCATTGGCCTTTGTGCCCCCTTATGTTCCCCGATTTAATCATTTCTGTTCAAATTTTCAGCTCCTTGAGTGAAGCTTTTCGTTGGCCCTTGTGCCCTGTTTTGTTTGTTATTTAATGAAAACCCTTTATTTTGGATTTACGTCGCGCGTCTGGTGTTTCCCATTTCCGCACCTAACACCATGCCAGTATTTCAGCAGATCTCGTGTGGTTTTGGCACCTCCGAAGACTCTTGTTGGGTGATTGTTGGAACTTGGAGATCATGTCACAACAAAAGCTGTCTTTCATTAGTTCAAGAGTCAATGATCATTTCTCCTCGAGCTGTTTCCCTGATACTGAACATCATGATTGTAACAGTTATACTGATTTGCGTTTCTGCCAATTATAGCAACAATTGGTTAAGGTGCATCTCTAAACTCCTGGTTAAGAACTTAGATATCTCTTTCCTTGAAATTTGTTCAAGGTAAAAAAAAAGTCATATTTTAATTGGTCCTGAATCATTACTGGGTGCATTAGCACTCATAAACACGTTGCATCACGCAACTTTACGACTTCGCTGTTTCTCAAAGTTTGATCTGGTACTTCTGTTTTGTTTTCGTATTTGGACTCGTCTACCTGGTAGCTTGTTTATTTGTTTGCCGCAGAAAAGAAAATTTATTTCAAAGTTCCGGAAATATTTGTTGATGCTTCACTCCTAACACACACATCAACACCTCTGTTGAACAGGATTTGAAACCACCTGTTCACAAAAAGAAGCACTTGTTAACAAACTTTCTGAGATTTCCCAAGAGTGCGTACATTCCATAATTATCCATCCCAATCTCCAATCTCCTGCCAGTCAAAAGCAGATACTTTGCAACGTGACGCTCTTCAGTCTCTTGTACCTTTTTATGCTGACAGAAAGCATTCTGAGTAAATATGGAAATCACAAACCTCAAGATAAACCTCTGTGTTCATTATCTCACAAAACACGGCAGGCAGATATAGTTGCTTAGATAAACTGATTTTTTTTTATCACATTTCTAATGTCAACACAGATCTCTCTCTCAGTATACATCTATATTTTTTGAAGTTCTGTACTTAGTAAACTAGTCCAGCTCCCAAAGTGGCTTTGCGTTCGTATTAACTTTCTGAAAATGGCAAAACTATGCAAAAATGGCATATCTGCAGAGATTGCATCATATGCGTATTAAATTTATTGCACCATGATGTCTCCTCTTGCTACTTGGCAAACATCGTGCTCTGAAAAATGCTTCTCTCCTTGATGAAGTCCTTTTCCAAAGTGATGGAAAGTGCACAGATCAGAAAGTAAATGTCTGTTTTTGTGTTCTGAGGTTATGATGTCCTGACTGAAGAACTGTGCTAACTAGCCGATCTCGGTGACGGGTCAAAATACAGGAGAGGAGTTTCACTCGATGAAGGAAGCACTCCTGCTTTTTAAAAGCTTAAAGCAATATTAGTTTGACTTACATGAACAGCATGTAGAATTCATCTGCACATTTCAGAACTGTCAGGTCACCGAGGCCACAGTCAAATATCTTCGACAAAAAGAGCTTTGACTTCTGGGTCAGGTGTGGGTCCGTCAAATGCTGCCGCTGTATTTAAACCTCTAGAACTTTAGTCCTCTTTTGAATTCTCTAGGAGAACCCAAGGTTTCCAACAACCCAAGATATGTTTATTATTATTACAGGGAAATGCACATAAAATGATGGCGTCCTAGGTTTGAATATTTCTCACAATATAGGCATGAATATATGCTTCACTGATAAGTGTCTTTGCCCTGCAATATGAAAAGAAAAGCTTTTTTTGTATTGAATCTGGCTATTTAAGTGAAAACGTCAGTGCAAATGTCAGAGTCTAAGAGGTTACTATGACAGCAGACAAGGCGAAGGGAGGTGAGCACAGTCTATCTGCTGATGCGACTGCATGGCTGGCTCTAAATGATGGTCTTCACAGCCTACAGGGTACTGTCACTTTTAGCTATCAGATGATGGGAATCAAGTCTTGAAAAGTTGAGGCGTATGATGGGATATGAGTCAGTAAGAGGTACCCAAAATCCCCCCCCCAGTCTGACAGTGGCGCAGGAGGTGTAAATAGCTCCCAACACAGTGTTGAGGTGTAAGGGAGGGGCACTAAAACAGAAGATGGAGCGTGCTTAATTGAGATCTCTATTTTCTACCTAAGCACTTCATATCAAATCGCCAAGGAGAGGCTCCTTTAATTCTTCAGTCTGGGCGATTTTCTGTGCGTTCCTTTCCCAAATCACCTCCCATCCTCCAAGGGGGAGCCTGCAACATTATTTTCATAAATAATTCTAATTTAGCCACAGCCAGCAGGGAACAAACACAGCAGATTGAGATGGGTTTCAGAGGAGGCGGTGGGCCGGCCACACACGTAATTAAGCTCTGTTCTGTATCCCCTGCTCGGTCTGCTAAAGGATGGAGGTGGGTGGGTGGAAGAGGGGGGGAGGGGGAATTGATAGAAACCGCTGAGATAAAAATGAATTTGGAGGAACAGACAGAGAAACAGGGTTTAATGCGGGCACAGTATTACATTATTTATTTACCCAACAGACACCTTGCATCCAGACAGGCCCTGTTCCTTTAGCTGGCGCTCCGCGGGAGATGACGCGGAGAATGTTTGATTGCGGTAAGGCTGTCCCTTTGTGCGCAGTGGCCACATTTCAGAGGGAGAGCTGTCGGCCTTGGTGACAGGCTGCCAGCTCGCAGTGGACACAGTGTTCCGTTTACTCGCTTCCAGTACAGGATGGCATCGCATGACCTGAGGGGACCCCTGGTGTCTTTGGAGTCTGGAGTGAATGTAGCAGAAGGCCGTCAGATTCGAGGATGGGAAAGAAAATCTGCATTTAACATTTGCATTTCAGACCTTTAGCGCTGCACACTGCCTAATTCTGTCCCAATTGCTCTTCCTCAGTTGGCCTCATTACACACACAAGCATACACAAACAAGCGCAAGCATGCACACTCACTCACATCTCACATTCTAACATGGCCACACGCCCACTTAAAAGAAGAAGGGCCGTTCATCTGAGCTGCATTTGAATGATTAACTCAAGTACTTAATACTGGCTAGTTAATGTTGTCTGTACACAGATAAATTGTCCGCACCTTGAAGTTGTGTGTGTAGGTTAGCCCCAGGAAAGCCAGTCTGTCTGCAGTGGCATACGGTAAGAAAAACAATTATTTGTTCGTTCCCTGCCTGCCTATTAGCAGAGACAATAAAGTGAAACTGCAGCTGGTGTGGGAATGGTGACATGGTGATTATCACCCGTACAGGGAGAGGTCAGAGGTCACAAAGAGGCTAATCTGGGGTGCACTCAACGACACTCTTACGTCAGCTGACATTATTGTTTGCTGAATGCACTCCACTGAAAGTACCATTTTCATTAGCAGTTAGTTACCCTAATATACTCCATTGAACTTTCCGTTTGCGTAAGCCGTTAACAGACAGCATAGCGATTGAATCAAGCCCAAGTCACTGAAAATGCCTAAGCACAAGCTCCAGTGAAAAAGCTACCGTGTTAAATGTTAGCTGCACGCCACCTCCTCAGTGTTAGCTTCTGTGGCCAAACATTCTCTGCTGGAAATTTATTTGAAGTTGTATGTGAGGTAATGTACCCAAATTTTAGGCCTATTCAATGCAGCCCAAGTCAGCAGAACCAGGATTTGTGAACTATTAATTCTAAGACCCCAGTTCCATCCCAACTCATCATATAGTGACGTGACTTGATCAAGCATGGATAAACAACAAAAAAGGAGGCTTTTGGCGCCATTATTTGACGCCAGTTTAAAACGAACTCTAATCCGGAACCCCCCTAACCCAAACCTTAACCCTAACTCTGAACGTCAAAAAGACGCTAAAAGCCTCCTTTTGCTTTGCATATCAATAGTTTGTCAGGTAGCGTCATTATATGATGAGTCGGGATGAGAATGTGTTGATTCTAAGGGGGGGGGGAGTGAAAGAGAAAACCCAACCAACAAATTATTACATCACGCTCCCCATATCAGAGGTTTTTTTGCAATTCAGCCATCTGTGTTAGTTTCAGTCTCTTTTTGTTATTGATTCTCGGTGTTCAATTATTGTCTTGTTACCTCGCCCCTCCTCCTGAGCATTCCTCTCTCTCTCTCTCCCTCTCTCTCTCTCTCTCTCTCTCACCTTTTACGCATTATCTCTGTGTATTTAAATTCTTAGTCTTTGTTTCCTCAATAGGCCTGTTTCCACCGCAGGACTTTCAGGGTAACTTTACAGGGCCGGGGCCGTTGTTACGTTTCTCCATCGCTGGAGCCACCCCTGAAGGACAGAGAACCGGAACTTTTACAGGGGCTAAAAAAGTCCCTGCCTCGGAGTAGGTACTCTGAACGGCCCTGAAAAACTCCTGGGTGTGGCTTGGGGTTTACTTCGCTCTGATTGGATTTACTCTGGGTGGGATGTCATGTCTTCAGAAAGCGACAAAATTGCCGGCATTTTTAAAACTCAGCAGACGATGAGGGGTCGCATTTATAAAAGGAGTTCTCCTACTTCGCCCCCTCTCAGTAGAGACGCTGCAGTTGAGAGGGCCGAGTGAGAGGACGTTCCTGTAGCAGTTCCTGCCCCTCAAATACTACCAGGAACTTCTTCGGTGGAATCAGGCCTCTTGTTTTATTGTTGCTTTGTACTCTGTGTATTCTGGTGTTTTGGTCTCTGAGAGCTTTGTCTTTGGTGATCCTTACTTAAAACTAAGAATCGACTCATTAGTATACACTGCCTGCCTCCTCAGCCCCAGAAGTTACTTCTTACAATCCTCCTCTACTCCTGTGTGAAGGCGAGCTCTACTTTTCAGTGTTCTGGATCATACAGCCTGCCATCCCGGTAACTGATCTCAGACCAGTCACTTCGACAAAACCTTGTCTAGTCCTTCAGTCCTTGGCTGCTTCCAGGCCAGTCTTCTGAATATGCGCTACGGCTTTGTTAGCCCCTCTCTTCTTTGGTTTTGTTATTAAAGGCCAAATGCGACATAAATCTGGTCTTGCATTTGGCTTTGTTCTGTGGTGCGTACAATCAAACTTAAGTACAGCTCACCTCTAGATATTGTATGCTGTAAGAACAAAGGGAAATATTAATAAAATGTGTCATTCCATCATAAATTTTCACATAACTTTGAAAGCTACATACAAACCCTAACTCCAATGAAGTTGGGACATTGTGTAAAACATGACTAAAACGCAATACAATAATTTCCTAATCTTTTTCTTTATTCAATTGGGTACACTACAAAGACAAGATATTTAATGGTCCAACAGATCAACTTTTTTGTTTTTTTGGAAATCTTCACTGATTTTGAATTTGATGCCTGCAACAAGCTCCAAAAAAGCTGGGACAGGGGCATGTTTACTACTGTGTTACATAACCTTTCCTTTTAACGACACTTAATAAGCATTTTGGAACTGAGGACACTAATTGGAGAAGCTTTGTAGGTGGAATTCTTTCCCATTCTTCCCTGATGTACGACTTCAGTTGCTCAACAGTCGGAGGTCTCCGTTGTCATATTTTGGGCTACATAATGCGCCACACATTTTCAATGGGAAACAGGTCTAGACTGCAGGCAGGCCAGTCTATTACCCGCACTCTCTTATTATGAAGCCACATTGTTGTAACACGTGCATAATGAGGCTTTGCATTATCCTGCTGAAATAAGCAGGGACGTCCCTGAAAGAGACGTTGCTTAGATGGCAGCATATGTTGCTCCAAAACCTATGTATGTACCTTTCAGCATTAATGGTGCTTTCGCAAATGTGCAAGATACCCATGCCATGGGCACTAACACATCCCTATACCATCACAAATTCTGGCTTTTGAACTTTATAATAATCTGGATGGTCCTTTTCCTCTTTAGCCCAAAGGACACGACGTCCCTGATTTCCAAAAATAATTTGAAAGGTGGACACATCAGACCACAGCGCACTTTTCCACTTTGGGTCAGTTCATCTCAGATGAGCTGGGGCCCAGAGAAGCCGACGGCGTTTCTGGGTGTTGTTGATGTATGGCTTTCGCTTTGCATGGTAGAGTTTTAATTTGCTCTCGCAAATGTAGCGAAGAACTGTGTTAACTGGCAATGGTTTTCTGAAGTCTTCCTGAGCCCACATATCCTTAGAATGATGTTGGTTTTTAATGCAGT
Organism: Gymnothorax reevesii; assembly: GCA_029721435.1. Taxonomy (NCBI): domain Eukaryota; kingdom Metazoa; phylum Chordata; class Actinopteri; order Anguilliformes; family Muraenidae; genus Gymnothorax; species Gymnothorax reevesii. The sequence continues at coordinate 18,954,953 of CM056577.1, read as the reverse complement.
GCCGCCTGAGGGACTGACTGTCATGGGCATTGGTTGGCATCAATGTTGGTTTTCGGCCTTGCCACTTACTGTATGTTCAGAGATTTCTCTGGATTTTCTGAATCATTTGATGATATTATAGACTGTATATGATGAAATCCCTAAATTCCTTGCAATTGCACAATGAAAAATGTTGTTCTTAAACTGTTGAAAGTATTTGCTCACGCAGTTTTTCACAAAGTGGTGAACTCCGCCCCATCCTTGCTTGTGAATGGCTGAGCCTTTTGGGGATGCTCCTTTTATATCTGTTCACGACACTCACCTGTTTCCAATTAACCTGTTTACCTGTGGAATGTTCCAAACAGGTGTTTTTTGAGCATTCCTCAACTTTCCTCGTCTTTTGTTGCCCCTGTCCCAGCTTTTCTGGAATGTGTTGCAGGCATCAAATTCAAAATGAGAGAATATTTCCAAAAAAAAACAATAAAGTTTATTAGTTTGTACATTAAATCTACTCTTTATAGTGTACTCGATTGAATATAGGTCGAAAAGGATTTGCAAATCATTCTGTTTTCATCCATGTTTTACACAGCAACCCAACTTCATTGGAATTGGAGTTTGTATATGATTCATAACTATGACTCAATAAAAATGAATCAATTTTGCAAATGGTGAATCCATTGTTGCTCATTTTAATCAATAAAAATGGAGCACACAGATTCACATGCAGAAATTTTATTTACTTTGCATATTTAAGGCTATTTTCCTCTGAGCCGGAAACCCCTCCTGAGCGATAACTCCTGAGAGTATAAGAGTCCACCTGTCACACCTGGTGAAACAAAACTCATATTGAGTGCTTTAGTTCAGGTAAAAACTTTCTTCAAGAATAATTGCCCTATAATGGCCAGCAGGGACCCTGCTTTAGAATCTATTGAATATGTTACCACCTGATTTATGTGTTTTTAGTGATGTATAAAAGGACATGTGCATGTGAACATTAATTTTTATCCTTGTACGCTTTTGTAGAGTAGTTTGATGGCGGTCCTCAGCCTATAAAAGAGCAGAATGTCTGTTTATATTGCTCAGATAGTGGGGTTACGGCTCCAGTGAGACTTTAATTGGCAGTGACGCTAATGGAACGAGCGTCAGCGCTCCACCTGTTCCTGCCCCACTGTCTGCTGCAGCAGAAGCCGTACTCATCGAGAAAAGGCCTGCAATGAACAGCCTGAGGTTGATGGCTTCACCTTAAGCATGCATTTTGTAAGGAAACACACACAAGATGGCATGGTGGCATAGTGGTTAGCACTGTCGCCTCACACAAACTTCTGTGTGGAGTTTGCATGCTCTCCCTGTGTTCGCGTGGGTATTCTCTGGGTACTCCGGTTTCCCCCACCCACATAGGAACACTCCAACCAGTACTCCTGACCTAGGAACTGGCTTTAGAACTGGAGTTCCTGTGTCTCCTAACTATACTATACTCCTAACTATAGGATGGGTCAAAAGCAGAGGACAAATTACCTCATGGGGTTCAATAAAGTATATCTTATCTTATAAGACCTGTTTCTCCCCATTAAAATGAGTGGGGAACTCAAAATTTCCCCATAATTATTCTGGAACATACACTAGGTCATATGACAAAACATACAGCAATATGCTTTGTGGAAATATTTTACCTCAAAACAATTATGTAGGCCAACTTAATTACATTGTGTTCATAATACTTAAAAACCATAAGGTAAAAGGTATTCTTACCACATTTTTAACTGCTGTGAACACAAGATCATTAAGTCGATGTACAAACTTTTTTTTGAGGTAAATCAGTTTCCCTAAAACGATTGAGTATACCACACTTACCAGGGTTTACAGCGTGATTGATTATTCATGAGCTTCATATAAAAAACAGATAGTGAAAAAAGTACTTTTTTATACAGTGAGAGCATTTTCATAGATAGTATACTTACCTTTATTTCCCCCAAAGATCTGGAAAAACAGTCCTTGTTTCACAAACTGCTACCCATTTTTCTCTCTATTTTATAATTTTTTAAAAATGAGTGATGAAATCTTTGACAAATTATTTTGATTTTCCTGCATGAATTTAATAGACAGCGAGCAACCCTGCCCCCCCCTACACTGACAAGTCCTTATACACTCTCAATGCACTTTAAATTTGGGATAGTGCGCTCAAAGACCTTTTACAGTGAGCCTGTCGGACAATCTGAGGCACCTGTAAATAATTGTTTTCATCCATATAGCTTCATCTATTCCTATTCATTGAGGTCCAGCTCGTGAGCGCCCTCTAGGTGAACTGCAGCCTGGACTGTCCATTCCCCTTTAATGCCATTGTGACAAAGTTGGCTGCAGTTCATCAAGAGGACACTGGCAAGATAACCCTCAGTGAATGGGAATGAATGGAGCTAAATGGCTAAAATAATTATTTACACCTGCTTCTAGACAAAAAAAAAATCAGAAATTTTATTTTAGTTTTGGCTAATATAGTACCTATTATACAAAGTATGTTAGAAGTGAAATTAGACACACCATTGTTTTGGCAATTCACCATACAACCCTCCATGAATTGGAATGAATGGTGCTAAGTTGCTTAAGTAATTACTTACACCTGCCTTTTTATTTTATTTTATTTTTAATTGCTATTTTAGTTGTGGCAAATATGGTATTGAGTATATGTCAGAATTGAAATGGAAAAAATACCAATGTCTTCGTGATTGCAACCTAACATCCTCCCTTGACAGCATTGAGATTCTCTAGTCGGCTAGCAACGTTACCTTAGTCTGACTTACTAACCCTACTACAATTATATGATCACTGTCATATTTTTGTGATCTTCGGCTATCAAGTGGCTGGTTGAATGCCATAAAGTGGCTTGACATCAATAACACTTTCAAAAGCATATTTTACTACAATTAAAAACCCAGATAAAAAAAATCTAAAAATGGCAGGATATTTATTTTTCGCTAACCCTGATATCGAAAATCTCACTAAGGAAAAAAAAATCCATATGAATATACCATTTCGTGACTTCAGCTCCATCGCTTCCTATTCACACTGGACTACCTCACAAGCCTCGCCCATAGAACAGGAAATTATGACTGTGGGCGCTCTCCCTATTTAAATATACTCTGGTATGCTGGCCTTTCAACGAACCTTAGAAACAACCAGAAGACGTAGAAGTAGTAGAAGAAGAAGAAGAAGATAGAAAGAGGACCTCCGGGCTGAATGACAGCCCAACTCCTTGTCATTTTTCAAAGGATATCATGGTGTCAGTCAGTACCAAAGTAATGAAGTAAAAATCCTCTCATCCAAAAAGGATATATCCGCACATTTAAGCAAAGTTTCATTGAGCGTTTGACAGGTACTTATTCTTGGCAATAATAGATCGATAGGCAGTTTACCAAGATGATTAAATTCCATCTGGATAGATTGGTTGGGTTTGCGCTGTCGTCTCTGCAGAGGAGCAGCGTGATATACATTAATTAAATGATATGCTGTCTCTATATGAACAAAGGAGATGTCATTTTTCAAATATCTATATTATCTTTGTACGGACACAAGCTTCCCTCAGCAATAGTAAACATTGTCCAGGTATGCATAACAACTACTTCACATAGAACTTAATTTATAAAGTGCATAATATTTCATGAGCATACTTGTTGTGCACTTCCGAACTATAAGTATAAAGACAATACAGTTACTATTTTGAGTGTATATTTAGTATGCACACATGTACTCCTGTTCTGCATAGTAAATCATATGAAAGTAAAATCAATTACAACTTATTGACATTTTTCTATAAAATTATTTGTTACATGCTTTGGACCTTAATCACGGTTGAACCGAGTCAAACCAGTCCTCATTGCAGTTTTCTCATCGCAGGTGTGCGGTATTCATGCTTTGCGCACTGTGACAGTAAAACCAGGTCAAAGCATGTAAGCACACTTCCACTAGAGATTAATTGGTGGCTTTATTTATCTTCCTTTGCATGGATGCCTTCTAATGTAGCATGCAGTACAGCAGAACAATTACTCGATCGGTGATTCAGAGACTCAGTTTAATTAAATTAAACACTTAACAACGGCTTTGTCTGTGTTATGGGAGGGTCTTTAATAAGGAACCCCTCCAGTAGTGATGATCAGCAGGAGTGAGTGTTTTTTTTTAATTTTTTTTGGCCTTTTTGAATGCTGTATTTGCCTGCGAGTGTGTGGTGCGATGAGCTGCTTGATGACAGCCCTCTCTCTGTCGCTCCCCTCAGGCCTGCTGGCACTGGGCAGAGCCGCGTGCTCAGGTGAAGGCTGTCATACTCTCTCCTACTAATAGGGCCCTCAGACTGAAGCTCTGCCATGAGTTTCTAGGCTCTGGGGCTCGCTAAGAAGTCTATAACAGTGAGCCTGAACGAGAAGCTATGAGAGGCTACTTACCCAGGGCAGCTGAGTGGCCTTTCAACGAAACCGAGATCCTCAATTGGTTCCTCGAAGGTACTGGCTTAGCAGCGTTGATTACCCTCCCCGTGACCTCTGACCTCTCATTGTGCGGGTGGAATACGCCATGTCACCTTTGACAAACCAGCTGTGACCTCTCTTTTCTACCTCCACTGGCAGGGTAACCGAACTCAAGCATTTTTTATTTTTGTGTCGTGCCAGCACAAACCGACTCGGTTTTTCTATGAACTTAATCGTACTCGGGTCGAGTCCCTGAGATTTGGGCTTTTATTTTGTGCCAAGTCTGCTGACCCCCAGAATGAAATGGAGGCAAAAGGTCCAGGGGAAAGCCAGTAAAAACCCCATCATGCATTCTGTCCGGAGGGGAACTGGCTCAGAAACGAAAACAAACACAGATGAAATGCGTTCGTTTTGGGTAACTAAAACCTTACAGGGAATGAAAGTGATATTGAACATTCCTGAACAGAATCTTTATCCCAGATACAAGGAACCGGTTAATAGCATTTCTTTTTGTTCAGAGATTAAAAAATGCCTGACTTTTATATCAAAAATCTCACAACAGTTTTTGCTGCTGGATGTGCTGTGAGCCAGAAATCCCACACAAACACACACACACAAACACACACACGCACACACACACACACACTTACACACCTGCACACTCACCTCACTGTTCTGCACCTTCCACGCACGCACCTCGATCATGAAGGTTACTGTTCAGTAAATCAATAATGAGAACACACACCAGTTTTCGTTTCTTTATCTTGTCTTTTTTGCCATGGGCCTGTTAAATCTTTGTGTGTTGTGAATTAATTTATTCAAATCAAAATACTTTATGGGTCGGGATGTTTAACAAACCGTTTTTTTTTTTTTTTTGGTTCGAACAGGTTAGGAACTATACATTATAGGTCAGGTGGTTTAATCTGAAACAGAAAAGTCGGTAACAAACCTAAAATAAACGAACCAAATGCAATATTGTTTCGGTTCCCTCCCCGATTCCTGCCAACCAGGAACTGAGCTGATTTCACTAAGTAGTTCAATCTCCTGGTTAAAAAACACAGCTAATTAGAAATCCAAGTAATTGTAGGATAATAGTGAAGTAGACATCTACTGCCTCAGCGTGAATTGTTCACCTCCAAACCCCCCACCCCTAGGATACTGAAGTCAGGTGTCTGTAACCTGGCTTACCTTTGGACTAATGTAAAGCCATCCCAGTCACAGCGAGCACCAGAGGTCCTGTCCGTTATGTTTGGCGGTCCTCATGCAGAACTCTAGCAGTAATGAGAGTCATGCCCACAAAGGCACCATAGAGACGAGAGATGCGCAATGGGAGCAGCGTCTATGGTACAAACACGCAAGAGCATTACTGGCTATGACCCCTTTTCTTGGGAAACTCTACATGCCAAGAGAGGGCACCAGCTGCAGTCCGTAATTGCATGGTCAGGATTATTTGGTCTGATAATTACACTTGTTAGGGCGCTTGTGCAGGATGGGTAAACAACACTCTTAGAGTGAGAAGAAAAGGGAAAGTAGTTGGAGTAGCCCACTGGGATTTCGCAAACCCTGAGCTAATGGTCTGCAGCAGAAAAACCTTTTACACAGTGACCTCCACAGCACCTTCCTCAATTATGTTTATTTCTGAGAAAACAGCGCCTCGCGTCTAAAGCCCTCCTCCAGATGTTCTGAAACGGGCAAAGCGGTGAAATCAATTGCGGGAAAAAAAGGAACACGGAAAGAAGTTTTAATTAACCGATAGCTTGGCCGTGAGGTGCAAATGGCCGTCGCGAACAAAGAAATGGCTTAAAAGAAAACGTGCTCGCATTTAGTGTTGATATCTCCGCCACTCCAGGAGGGTGAGACTCTAGAAATCCCCGCCGGTTCTGTATGAGTAAAGGAATGATAGAAATGTCTTTTTTTTTTAAATATTTCAACATTCACATTGGAGAAGGCGCATCTTAGCAAATTTATGCATATTCCATGGATGATCATTTCCTTTCCCCTGGTTCACAGGGGTCAGGGTGGACATTTCAACACCTATAAGACATTAGTTCCCTATCAGAAGTACGCACACACACACACACACACACACACACACACACGCACTATATTCCTGTACGTGGGAGAGATTTGCTAGGCTAACCCACTTTGTATATGGTCCACTTTACTGTGTTTATAGTGGTATCTGGTGGTGAACCCAATGACCGCCTGTGTTCATCCGGCTCTTATGCTCACTGTACATTCCCCTGCCTGTCCGGCACCAGTGAGAAAGTGGTTTTCATAATCATCTCCACTTGGATGCTTTACAGTAAAATACTGTAAATAATGTTCCCTGTTTCATTACAAAGTTCAACAAATGTTATGTTGATGGTCATGGCATCGTGGGCTTTTCTTGACCACTACTATTTGACTATATATAATGCTACTAATACTACTACTACAGGTGCTGAGAACTGAATAATAATAGTAATAATAATAATAATAATCAGAAGGAGATGAAATTAGAGCCACGCAATCACAGAAACATTGAAAAGAAAGAAAAAGGCAAAAAAAACTTCACTTTTTGATGTTTTTAGCATTTATAACTGATTCTCACTTTTCTTCACGAGGTGTGGCGTTGTCTCTGGGTGAGAACTAACAGATGCTTGTGTGACTGCAGTGAAAATTGGCCCCCGCTATTTGTGAATAAAAACGAAAAAAAGAAAAAAGCATCCATAGAGTGACTGACAATTTCGATAGCACTCTATCGCCCTCTAGAGTAGCTTCACGATCATTCCAGCCTGAAATTTCATGGCTGACTACAGGCACTTGCGAAAGCCCAATCCCTGTCTCGCGAATGCTATTTGCTCTGATTGGGTGGGGCTGTGTATATACTTCCAAAAATTTTTTTTTAAAAGAGTGAGTGACACCAAAGAGCGAATTTCAAGCCATAAAATTACTGCCATCATGACAGGACTCAGTTCAAGAAAAATAACTAACTGAAAAAAACAACATGCGATCATCCATTGCTCTTGCACCAGAAAGCATCTCCTCCTGGGGACGGACTTTGCTCAGTAGTTGAGTCTGTCAACTTAAAATCCACCAGGGAGCAGTGTGATATTTGAGTGTCCAACCAGCACCAGCATCTATGAGGAGCCATCATTACCTCATATACCACAGGGAGTCTGATACTGACTGCACCTGAAATTACCCACGTGCTTAAGCAAAGCTAAAAGTTTAGTTTTTGGAACGAGTAGGAGAAAAAATGTAAAAAGGACATTAAAAAAAAATGCACTCAGCTGTTCTTATTTGCTACTCTCCAGATGGGGCGTTGCATAAACATTAGCTTAACATTAGGCATTATGGCAGCATTAGCAGCCCTGAGTGCGTGATTGTAATGCTAAGGTGCATCTGGGATAATTTCAAAGCTACTAATTATTTTCACTGATGCCAGACCGCAGTGAAGCCTGAACGGGACGAGTCTTTAGACTATAGGAGACAATCCACTGGTTGCACGAAGCAGTTATTAGCACATACATTATGCACACGAGGACAGTTAAACAGCCTTATAATAGCTTTAAAATGACAGTGGATGCCACCAAACAGTCATAAGTAACATTTAATGAGACCTGAGGTGCATCCTCATTTGTTCACTTTCTGGGGTCGTCTTAATATTATTTTTGCATCACAGTACAGAGCCCTTCTCTTTTCTAGTGACGCCTCTAGGCCTAAGTGCAATGAAGGATTTTTTTAGGCTCATACCATCTGGGTCAAAGGTGAATGTGGGATAAACAGTGCAGTTGATTTAATGGGCTCATTTAGCAGACCTGGCTGCAATGGGACCTACCATGGCTGGGGCTCTCTGACATTTGAATTAGGGAGGTGGGGTGAGGTGGAGTGGATGCCCCCCCATCCAAGGCACCATCACCCCCACCCCCCAGCCCCTGCTCAGCTGGCACAGAGGCGCGGCAGCGAGGGCATGCGATGCCAGCTGTACCGTCACAGTGCGCCGCTGACGCGCACCAGCTGAAATCTGACACTGCGATTGACAGACACTGACACATTCCCTAATACCCTTAATGTTCCCGCCGCCGCTTACCGCCAATGCTCTGCAGCCGGTGGGCTCGCGGCAAAGTTAACACGGCACACTGGTTGATTAAGGTTAGAAACCTCTGTATTCCCAAATCCACAACATGGAGTGAAGACTTCAGCCAGATTTGAACTGTGATTTCTACGGTATGATGGGCGGGGGAGCTGATTGTATTGCTGGGGAACAGGAGTGGGTTCGCAAAGAACATTAGCAGCCAAGCCTAGTCTCTGCAGGGATCCCAGTCAACTTAGTTCAGGGTGACAGCAGTTCTGTTCTGTGTTCTCTAAACTGATGGCGTGACTCGTCAGGATTGGTACGTGCGAGAGATTCCGCTCGAGGCTCAACTGTTGCTCAACATGCATTCAGAGAAAATAATGGTACCGTAAACAGCCACACAGTTATACAAAATGTCACAATAATGCCCTCATTGTGTCCTCATGCACAGAAAAATGTTAAGCTTAAATTTGACCCTGAAAACGTGCTTTCTGATTTGATTGAGTGCACACTGCTTTTGGTGCTGTTACATAAACATTGCCGGTTTATTTGAAACTTTTACAAATTATTTTTACATCATTTGAATAGCCTTAGCAGAAGGCATTAGAGTGGTTGAGCTATAGGCCTAAATAGGAAGATGGGCCATCAAAGTTTAGATGGAGGAATGAATGTTGACTGAAGGAAGGCCATGAGCGCACTTGTTTTTGAATACCAGCAGCATGTTGGCAGCCACACAGAAATGGCACTGAAATAACCAATAATTATTCAGCTTCGTTCATAACATTATATGACAAATATTTACACTCTTCAACAGCAATTTTTGGAAATAAAAATGCTAATCTATTTTATTTTAGACAAAATATTGCTCTCGCTACTTGACTTTTTGACAGCACAGATGATGTACATAAAAGAAACTGCTTCTGTTCGACGTTTATCATCTTGAAGTGAAAATGAATTTTTGGTAGAGCACATCCAATCTTGGATTTTGCGTACATGTTTGGCCCTCTCTTGTAAAAACGTGTTACCCGTTCAGTAAACAAAGGGGGATATTTGGCGCTCCTGGGCTGTGTTCAAGATTCTAAGTGTTCCTCTGTGCTATGTGACTCGCCTTCTCAATAATGCTTCTGACGAACATCTTGAGCGGTTTCACAACAAAGATTCAAATGTTTTTTTTTTCTCTCTACTTTGTCATAACAGGAGAGCCCCAGAGTAGCCGTGCAGTCGGCATTATGCCCAGCAGTACTATCAGTGACTATTGAGACTATTTTTAGTCACCGTGTTCACTATTGAAGATTTCAATATTTTATTTCTCCATCTTGTATGTGGCTCATTTTCAATGCTGGAAAATGTTCAGCTCTGTCCTCTGACTCAGACTAAATGAAATACAGTCAGGAGTGGCAGTCATGACTTTTTGTGACCCCTGGTGCGTGGGAATGGCTGTATTCTCCATTGTGTAGAGGTACTTTCTTGTGGATGCGTTTTTATTTTCATGAAAGCATGCACTGTATGTGTGTTTATATGTGTGTGTGCGTGAGTACATGTGTTTGTATTTGTGTGTGTGTGTGTGTGTGTGTGTGTATGCGCGTGCATATAGGCATGTGGATGAACCATACGTGCATGTGTGTGCATATTTGTGTATGTGTATGCATGTGTGCGTGTAGGCATTTGTGTGCTTGAGTGCATGTGTACATGTGTGTGTGTGTGTGTGCCAGTGTGTGTGCACGTATAAGAGCATGCGTGCGCACATGCATGTGAGGGTGTGTGAGAACATGTATACATGTGTGTGTTCATGCAGTCACGTGAGTGTGCATATTGGCATATGTATGCTTGAGCGCATGTGTTTGTTTCTGTGTATGTGTATGTGTGTGTGTGTGTGTGTGTCTGCATGTGTGCCAGTGTGTGCGCGTTCATGTGAGGGCGAGTGAGAGCATGCATTTACCTGTGTGTTCACGCAGTCATGTGAGCGTGTGTGTAAAGAGATGCTGTATGCAGAAAAGCAGGCTGTGTCGAACTCCCTCTGAGAATACCTTACTCTCGCCCTAATTAATCCTCTCTGCTCGTCAGCACTGCCGATGCAGGGAAAAACTGTTTGTCGATTTCCGTCTGCACTCCTGGGACACCGAGTCACTTGGAAACACAGCGCTGGAAAGTCACCTGCTGTTAACATGGCCGCCCCACCTGCGAAAACAGGAGGGTCTCGCCTGCCTTCGCAAATGGCTGTTAAGAGCTCCAATCTCCATAAAGGGGCTGGGAGCCATTCTCAGGTCCTGAGGGGCGAGCAATAAAACCGTATTTGTCATCCGCCTGCTCATCTGAAAAGCTAAACACAGTCCTTCCACGGCCAGCGGTCGCTGTGATCAATGGCATCCCACGGCTTTTAGCCAGTATTTATGGGGATGAAAGGCGTAAGCGCCGAGTGTGCTGTGGACTGGCTTGTGTAGCATCCACTGCGAGCCTTTGGCTCAAAGCTCCAGAGTATTTCCTAATCATGTCACCAGTATTCTTTTTAGCTTTCCATTTTTTGCTTTTTTAACATCTTGAAGACTCTAGGGTGCATCCAATCACAGTTTATCCTGAATCCCCCCCCCCCCCCCCCCCTCCCCCTATTAAATTAGGATTCGTCCTTGACTTAACTTGGAAAGAAAAAAAAATCTTTGAGAATTAAAAGCACGTACATGATTTTGTAAGTGAAATGAGGGATGGTTATTTTTTATTCTGGGCCTATGATTGGGTTAACCCTATCATATAACCCATTCTCCTTACACACAAAGGCACCTTGAGTGCCTAGAAATTCAAGGATTGGCCACTAATGAACTGCAAACTAGTCCTTTGGACTGATGAATCAAACTTAAAAATTTTCTCTCCCAAACGCAGAACTTATGTGCACTGTACAGTTGGATTACATTTCAAAAATGACATTTAACCCCTTAATTGAAACTTGGAGGTAATAATATTATGGTTTGCGGTTCAGTTTTCTTGAAAAGAGCCAGTGATCTCATAAAAACTGACAGAATCATGGACTGTGAGGCACGCAGTGCCATCTGGAAAGAGACTGATCGGTCAGGGATTTTATTTTCAACAAGATGATGGCCCTGAATAGACTTCTAAGTTGTGCAAGAGTTATCTCAATTGGAAAGAAATATCTGGTGACATCAAAGTTATGATTTGGCCTGCTCAAAATCTAGACCTTATTGCGATTGAACAAATCTGTTGTAACATCAAAAGAATCTCTTTGGAATGAACATCAAACCGTATGGAATGGTTCAGTGAGGAAATAAAAATTTATGTGAAAACCTGAAATGCTCAAGTCAATGGCCACACTAGATATCGAGGGTTTGGAGCACAATGATTATGTGTCCAAATTTTGCGGTTTTGAGATTTTTACCCCCTGTCACAGCTTTCTATCAGCTAATCCTCGGAGCACAATAACCATACGTCCATCTGCATTCATTTTTAATCAGAATTCACATTTTCATTTTGTGATGTGTCCAGCAAAATCTGCTTAAATAAACGTTGACATTTTGATGAATAAACATGAATTTCAATACAGATTAGTCTGTCTTCCATTGCAAACGAACTTGCCTTCAACCAATCGCCATTGTGTTATGTCACATCATGCGCTAGAATTGTTGGAGCACTGAGGTGGCGTCCATTTTTGGCAATTTTGACCATGATGTTGCGGTTGCACTCCTATGAAAACTTAGCTGTTTAATATACTTCTGAACCATGCAGCAAAAGAGTAACTGGTAAAAAAAAAAAGATATAAAATACCTGATTTAATAGCACACTTGGACACCTAAAAAAAATTTTTTCTCAAAACCTCTAAAATGTACATATAACCATTGCGCTCTAAACCCTCGATATAGACTTTTTCCTCTCAAAAAAACATCATTAATTTTGCTAAGTACTTTTATTTTTTACTTATTTTTATCTATATGATCCAATATTACATTTTGAAAGGTACTTGGTGTCTGATTTCTTTATTTCTTCATTGTCTTCATTGTATAATCATCACTGCACACTACTGTACGTGTAGGTATAGTCACAGTACCAAAATTTAAAATCGAAAATACCTTCATTTGAATATTTTTGGTCACTAAAGTAAACATCATGAAAAGTCAGGCTGAAAGAATGTCATCTGAGGTATTACACAAAGGATCATCAACTCATGGTCCACGAGGTGCCCGAAATTGTTGGTTTTCCACCTTCACTTTACCTGCAAGCCTGGTGTAAAGACCGCCTCTCCAATCAGAGCGATTAGTCGTTCAGTAAATTTGTTAATTACCCTGGGAGAATAGAAAACCAGGGCTGAATTTGGATTTGGCGACCCCTGTTCTGGATCTTTTCAATCCACTCATTCATCCATTGAAGCTGAAGTTGGTAAATTTGGTTAAATGCGCAAGAGGAAGAGAGATTTTGATCATAAACACCGCCGCCCCTTCGACTCCCTCTCCGCCCCTTCAACTCTCTCTCCCCCCCTTCCCCTCCCTCTCCGCCCCTTCCCCTCCCTCTCCGCCCCTTCCCCTCTCTCTCCGCCCCTTCCCCTCTCTCTCCGCCCCTTCCCCTCCCTCTCTGCTCCTCTTCTCCCTCCCGCAGCCCCTCCCTCTGAGCCCTTTATGCATGTTCACCAGTTCAGTTCGCCAGCATTATACAAAGACATGAACCTCCAGTATGTCTTATAGCAAATTAAGAAACACTGGAAATAAAATGTAGACGTAAGCATCTAGATCAGGGGTGGGCACTTCCGGTCCTGGAGGGCCGTTCTGTATGCAGGTTTTTATTTTTATCAATTACCCTGACAAATTGACTTAATTGGTTGAATACACAAATATAGATTTGTCCAATGATTGGATCAAATAAAAAGGTTTCATGAAGGGAGACAAGAACAGTCTTTGGTGGTCATTCATGATAATTTAAATAAATGCGCCTGAAATGTCAGATTTCATTAATGGTTTGGCTAACTTAGACAATAAACTAATTAAAGGCCAGAAGTTGGTGTGAAAACCAGGGACAGATACGGTCCTCGTTGCCCACCTCTGATCTAGATGCTACTCACAGAAACTTACTGTGCAATCTCAAAGCCACTGTCATTGTGCTCAATATTGAAAGATGATGGAAACAAGGCTGTATATCAGCCAAGCAAGTGAGAAAATGAATATTGCCTACACAGCATTAGCATTAGCAACCATACCTAGTAACTAGCCGTACATAATAAATAAGCCAGCCAGCTGACGACGAATCACAAAAAAAACTTTCTGAAAAAAAAAACGAGGCTCCACAGAGCCTGTTATTGGGCCAAGTCTAGGCCCAGGCCAATCGAAAAAATGCGCACACATGAGCAGGACAATCGCAACCCCGAAAAAAAAAGAAGAATGGAGCCGAAACTAATCATTTTAGCATACAAGATGAGAGCCTTGGCACCGGTGATAACTACACTTCAGGTCCAACCACAGGATGATGGAAGCAGATAGACTACAAAAGGACTAGTTTGCATCCCTGTACACTATAGTAAAGTTTGCATCCAAGCCACTAATCTGGCTTTATATGGACTATTATTTTCGCCGCCTAACCAAGCTAGGCTATGCAAAGCTATGATGCTACGCCATAGGCTATCAAACACATGTAGGCATCGATTGTTACAAACACAGTTTCTAATTCTATTACATGCAGTCAACTATGCTAATATGGACAGACTACTTCTTTTGCATTACTTGCTGACAGATTGCATGCAGATCTTCCAAACACTTACGCCTGGTTTCTGCAGGTTGCATTTATTGCAACTAAACTCCGTCTCCTTGGTTGACTGCTTTTCGGCTCGTGTCTTTGGTGTTTGTAGAGTTTTTGCCACTACATGCAGTTGTTGACAATGGAGAAACTGGAAGTCTAGACAGAGAGGTTTCAACACCTCTGGATTTTCAATGTCTGCCATTATCTCAAGTTTCTTGTGATTGCTCATGAAATTTAGGCAGCAATGTCCTCAACCAATCAGGATAGAGAGGTAAGAGAGAGGTCCTGATTGGTCACCGCCTCTGGAAGAGGAACAGTTTTTTTAGGCGGAACAGTGGAAAACACAGAGATCCAAATTTACTCTCAGACCACTTCAATAATGATAGCTGAAAATACTTTATTACATTTTTACCAAATAAAACAAAAAATACCATGAACTGCAGCTTAAATAGTCTACTCATTCCTGGTTTGGGCTGTGTGGGGACTGGAGCCTTTCCCAGCATGCACTGGGAAAGAGACTCACAATCAAACCTGGGCTGCATCCGAATAGTCTTTTTAGCCTCGGAAAGGTCCAAACTCCTAAAAAATAATCCGGAAATAATTAGGTGGCGGCCATGAGTGGATTTGAATTCGTTAAATGTTCGGGAAAGGTGTCTTAGTGCTTCCTAATTCGCCTCCTTTAGCATAGGGTAAAAAGAACCATTCTTTGTCACAAGAAAGGAGATAAAGCTATCCCACAATTCAGCGCAGCAGCAATATTTAAAGCGACAACCATTGATCCGGCGAATCAGTAACATATGATGGGCAGGGGACTCATAATCACGTCGCCTGGTGTAAGTGCATTCGGATTCTCTAATTAGCGCGATTGACTTCCTAAGCCATTAGGAATTCGCCTTTTTCCACCTTACCTTTACCTTATGACTTTTTCCACAAAGCTTAAATAAAAGTGGTTAGGGATTAGTGCCTAGGCCGGAATTTTTTCACTATTTGGACGCTGCCATGGACTAGTCATTTACTGGTACATATAACACAATATGGGGCGCGCAGAAATCTAGAGGATACGGCACATATTCGCAGCAGCGAGCGTGAACTTTCATGTTGCGTCATACTTTGTTCTGACGGCTCAATTCTCAATAGGTCTCCACTAGTTCTCTGTGTTCAGGATGATGCAATCGGCTCATTGATGAGCCAAGAGGCAAATGACAGTTTACCTCAGTGGAGGGGGAGCAGCTACCATTGCAAGAGGCAGACATTTCTGTGTGTACGTTTGAGCTCAGATTAAATTTGTCTCTACATTGATATGTCGATGACATGCCGAGAGGCAGTTGAGGCAGATAAAGGCTGTACTGACAAACTGCACAGCCATCTTGTATTTCTCAAGGCCAGTGTGATTGCATTGCTCTTCCTGGCAGTTACATGCTTCATTTGCTCTAGAATTATTCCAGCAAGAGCACTCAGAGTCTGACTAAATGGAATTAATGAAGCCGTTGTTGGGTGCTACAGCGATTGCATACTCCTGTTACGCAGCTGGACTATGTAAAGGTTGTTCTTGTCTAGCAGTCTGTTGATTTGTGGTGACGTGCGCGTGTGTGTGTGCGTGCCTGTGTGTGTGTGTGTGTGTGTGTGTGTGTGTGTGTGTTCTGTGCGTGCGCATACATTCTTTTTCTACTATGATAAGGGGGATTTGCCAGCATCTTAGAATGTGAACGCTGTATTTTCCTCATGCTACACCAAAAAATCAGAGGCGGATGCATTGCCCCCACGTCCCTTTGCAGTAAACATTCAGTTTTCTACCACTTTTCTTGGGTTGCCTGCTATCTACGTGTAAAAAATGTGGTGTTTTAGACCATTTCCATAATCTTTTACTCAAATCAGATGCAATAAGCAATACCTTTTAAATGCTATCTTATTTTTCCAGTTTTGAGATAAAAGGAGTCAGACAAAATTGATGGGGAAATGGGTAAAAATTGTGATTGATGTGAAGTATTTATTTTGTCACTGTATTTAATTAATCGGCATTTTCACTTCAATGACAGTATACTGTATTTTTGTGAGTGCACAGGTATGGGGAAAGAGGGCTCTTTGACCTGCCTTTTTGGGGGCAAGTAGAAACAGAATTTCAGAAAAGTATTGTGAATTTTGTCAGGCTGCAACTACATGCTTTTCAGAATTTTCCTGCAGAAAGAAAATCTCTTTGTGATCTGGGCCTGTTAAAAGCATCAGTGCAAAGATGTACTTTAGTAAAAACAAATAAAATTAAATAAATAAATAAGCAAAAAGAAAGTAACTTATTCATAAATATTCCTTGTAATCATATAAAACCAAACTGAAACAACATTTCTTGATAGTTGGTGCGTTCGCATATCCCCCTGCCCTGAGGGAAAAGGATTGATGCTTCAAAGGGTCTGTTACGCTTAACACATTCAACCGAGCAACAACAAGCCCGGATTTCAGAGCGAATGGAAAACGCACCGCCCCAGTTACTCTGCGAATGCATGTCACGATTGCCTGCCGGTACGCTCTCCATCCTTAATGGTGACGCTGGTTTCCTGGAGAGTTTATAACTGCTTGGGGCAAGAGAATAAGCCTCCAACTTATCTTCGTGCGACACAGGAGACGTCTGGTCCTGCCTGTCTGCTTAACCCATTCAGACATTTTGTTACCAAACGTAAACGTAAACATATTGCACACAAAATTTAAAGATGAGCCATTTCTCTCAGGTAATCAGCACAAGATAATAAAATAAATGTGTATTGTGAATATTCAGACACAGGAAAATTCATTGATAAAAAATGTTAAATCAGATCTGATGGCGTGTTCGATTCCTCTTGGATTCATATAATTTGTGTTGAATTAACAGCATGACTGACGTGGAATGAGCTGTTTATAATCTGAAACTGGGGACAAACTGGAAAGCAAGGTAGCGTTACGAGAGAACCAATAATTATTTTACAGACGGTCTGTTACTGACTTCTTATGTTGGTTAATCTGAATTAGAAAAAAGTTTTTGGTCAGTCTTTTGCCTGCTGCCTCTGAAGACATGTCGACGAGGGAGTCCGGAGCAGTGACTTCCTGTGAGCGACTGTGACTGTGAGATCTGCGTTAAAATCATTTAGTACCTCACCTTCCCACGTCGCGTAAAGCCAAAGAGTCTGTCCATCACTTGTTCAGTCATGTCAGAGGGTTACTGCTTCACTTTAGTGTATCTGAGTCAGTGTGTGTCGCATCATTACAGTCAACCTCCCGTCGGCTCCTGAAGCAGCTGGTCGTGCCGTCAGCACAAACGCGAATAACTGAGTCTGAGATGGCAGTGAAGTTAATGGCTGAATACCAAGAAAACAAGAAGAATGCAACAATGTTGGGTGGATTTTGGCATAATATTTATTATCTAGCAGTTAATATCTGCCTGCCAGAGTCTGAACAGAGCATGAATGCACAGTATTATGGGCTTATGAATCGCATGAGGCAAGAGTCATTAATAATTTATGGCAACGGGCAAATGTAAGCAGTGAAGGCATTCGCTTTCTGATGAAGGCGATGCATGATTGGACTCCCGTGCATCTGAAGGACCAGAGGTAGTTTCTGTACCACAGATCTCTAAATCGGGCTCCCTGTGACAGCTCTTAAATACGTGGCATGCACGAACGATCTATGTAAGTGTCATCTTGCAAAATAGTAACAACTAGATAACATGCATGTGCACATGTAGCGTGCATATGTGCGTGTGTAGGAGGTGTGGTGAGGCGACGATCATTCTTTGGGCATTTTTGGTATATTCCAATGCAAAAAATACATGTGGGCAGTTCTTATGTCATTCTGGCAATGTGCAAGGGAAGCATATTGTGTTGCACAGCGTTTCTAAAGTTACATTTGATGCTGTCTCAATCTGTGCTGCAATGATCAGTCTCTATCAATTATCGAAATGTCTTCTTCCTCATCGGGGTCAGGGGGGAGCTGGAGCCTGTCCCAGCTGATTATGGGCGAAAGGCAAAACGCATCCTGTACAGGCCCCCGATCCATGGCAGGGCGCACACACCATTCACTGACACAGTCAGTACCTGTGGGCAATTTACTGTCTCCAGTTAACCTGACATGCATGTCTGTGGACTGCGGGAGGAAACTGGAGTACCCAGAGGAAACCTGCGTGAACACAGGGAGAACATGCAAACTCCACACAGGATGACCCCAGGCCTGCTTCAAACCTACAACTCTCTCGCAGTGTAGCAACAGCATTAGCCACTCTGCCATTGTTCTATGTCAAAAATCTGCATATTTGAGCTGCCGGATAGCTCACTCGGTTAAGGCGTCCATCACGTCGTGGGTTCGAGCCCCGGTCGTACCAACTGGCAGCGGTCGGCAGCTTTTTCAGAGTAGCGCACTATTGGTTATAGCGCTACAGGGTTTCAAATCGGGAAGGGACTGTCGGAAATGGGAAATAAAATAAATAGCTTTGTTCGTTGCTCAAGCGCCTCCTGTTGGCCAGACGGGCGCTCGTCAGGAAGACTCTAAGCCTGGTCATGTCCGGGTCTCCTCCGCCCTTGTTCTGAATTTGCGAAGATTCAACCAACAAGTGTATAAGAGGCAGTGGCTGACAGGCACGTGCTTCGGAGCAGAGCCGTGAACTGTCTTCACTCTCCTGAATTAGCAACAAGGGGTCACAAATGAGCAAACCTTGTACATAGTTCACCAGGTGGGCATTCCAGATTCGAGTAGGATTGGAGATGCCAAATAAAAAAAATCAGCATATTCAATTGAAATATTTATCTTGTGATTTCTTACAAAACAAACGTCAAATGTAATCACTCAGCTTGGTCAGGTCATATATGGACTGCGCTACAGACTGTACTTTGCTGTTTTTTTATCTGTATTCCTGCACACTGGGTTTGAAATTTCAGTTTGAAGTATTGCAACACTTTGACCTTTCTTAGCTCCATACAGGAAGCCGTGAGCCGTGCAGGAATGAAAACCAATTTTTATTCAGAGTTTCCCATTTTAGGATATACCAAAGGCATTATCATAAATAAAGTCGCCATGCAATGCTCGGCTGCAAATCTTTCACTTTCAATAAATGCCCCCGGTCTGAGAATCACTGAAATCACCAGCCTCTAATTACCTACCCAGCTGATGCTCTGCCAGGTCTGAACTGCAACCATCAGCTCCTGTCAGTTTTTGGAGGCTTTTTTGCCATCAATCATATCTTCCGTAACAATCATATCAACAATCATATCTTCAGTAAGTGAGACTCATGTTCAGTTGGATTCAAATCAGGTAATAAATTTAGTGAGGAGAGCACGTTCTGGCCCAGAAAAAGCTTTGGTTCAATTAGCATGAGGTCATTGTCTTCCTGCGAGGTGAAGAGCTCTCAGATGAGTCTTCAGGCTTCTGATTGGACCTGGGATCCTTAAATATAGCCCCTGAATCCTAATGCAGCCCTTGTTTTGTTTCATCTTGGGTAATTAACAAAACAATCAGTGGTTCTCACTGGCCAAACTGGCTTCACACCCGACTTACAAGTGAATGGAGGGGGGGGAACACGCAGTTCTCAGACTTTGAGTTTTACTTGTGACCATATGAAGAGTTTGTTTCCAAAATGCAATATATCCATTTTACGTATTTTGAGTAAATCAGCTTTTTCTAGGTCGCGCCTATTGCATTTTATAGAAAAACACAAACTTTGATCATGAAAAAATATACCTTATCGTATGAATTTCAAAAAATGGATTTTTGCACCATGTTTAAGAAGCACAGGGCTATCGCTCCACACTGTTACAAACTGACTGAATTTAACAGTTATATCAACGCATTGTTTCCTGGTTATTATAACCTTAAGTGGAGTTCTGTGCGCATTTAACTGTGGTTTACGCTAACGTTAAACATACACAGTATACTCTGCTGTAAACCTATTGTAAAATTTCAGTCAAAATAACCGGCAAAAAAGGTGCAAGTGTATAGCAGTGATTGGTATTATCTCAATTTTTGTAATTTTGGCACGTATTGTGCCTCGCCGCGCAGAACGCGCCAACCGGCGGGACATGGTATTTACGACCGTCCGTCCGTCCGTCCCGAATCCTTGTCAGCAAGATATCTCAAGAAGGAATTGACGGATTCTCTTCAAATTTGATCTTGTCATGTATTAGGGTGATACCCTGGCGCCAGTCGATTTTCGTGACCTTCGCGTCACTCTCAAGGTCACACCGAGAGATTGCTCATTTTGACACGATTTCACATTTTGTGGCGGGGGACAAAGACACGTTAGTGGCAAATACTTGTTGCATTTTGGAAACAAACTCTTCATACATTCCCAATTCATAAGATCATCTCCATTACATTGTATTTCACAGTTAAGGTGATATGGTGCGGAGGCTATGTCGAAATCATGTGAAGAACCTGGCTCTGAGAGCTGGACTTCCTGGTCTTCCTGGTTCACATATAATCACAGGACACTGCTGATACAAATTAGCCTCAGCACAGCCGACAAATTTATTTTTTCAGCCTAAAAACCTAAAATATATCAGAGGGAACTTCTGGAAATGAGCGAATGTGCCCCTCTGAACTCAGTATAACCATTAGCTTCAGTGCAGCTGGTCTCATTCCATGGAGTTATTCCCTGGAGAGACTTCATAGCTCTGAGGGCATGATATGGAATAACCGTCATCAATCACCATTATTTTTAAAGCTCATACCATTCATGTTGACTGGCTTTTGTCCGACCACAATGAAGAGGAGGGCATGAACAGTGGTGTAGTGGTCTCTGGAGAAGTACATATACTCCATTTGGTAGGTGGGTAGATCACAAAGGAGAAAGTGGGTGTACTTTCCCATGTATTTCAATGGCTTTTTGGCTGATAGGCATGTATACTGTAAATTGACAGGGAAAAAAGGTAGGTATTGTCTGCCTGCCTGCGCGTACCCTCCACAACACCACTTGGCATATGACTAGTATCTGGTGGTGGCTCTGTGAAGGTCTAGCCAGGAAAGTTTACTGGAAAGCTGGATGTTGCTCAAAGAGCGGGTAACACAATACTGTCTCGCATTTCCTTGACCTTAAGCAAATATCCTCCTGTATGACTTGATAAGGTCTTGCGTATGTTTGGCCATGTATGTTCCCTCAGATACGAGCGCTCTCGGCGTAAATTAAGCAGGACCTTATCGCAGTGCCACTCTCTGCATAGAGCGCGATACTCAAGCTGAGGAGAGAGCTATTTGCCTTGGCACAGGAGCCGTTAGGCTTTCATGACATAAACACAAATGTTAAAGAGACAGTAAAATCATAGTGCAGCGTTCATTCTATTCAAAGGAACCAGTAATTTGCTTTCGTCAAATAGTTTTGACTTCGCCAGTGTTGCACTCAGCTTCTTTTGACAGCAGACGTTTTTCTTTCGTTTATGTTGTTGTTTTTTCTTCCTGGGTAACAGTGAGCACGAGCTTATGGGAACAGGACAACCTTGACGTTGCTCTACAGATTCCTTCAGCGCATGTGTGAGACAGGCAGATATGTCAGGAGTGCATAATGTGCGGTGAAACTATTTTTCATTTTCTGATCCCCCGATGTATGAATGTGCTACATGTGCCTTCCCCAGACAAGATGGTTTTCTGTTTCCTGACAGGATAGCATGCACTGTTATGTATCACAGATAAACATTTAGAGTCATTAACAGGTTCGGTTACACTTTATTTGAAGGTACCGTCATAAGAGTGACATGACACTGTCATAACTGTTACATGACACATGTAACAGTTATGACAGTGTCATGTCACTCTTATGACGAAGTTGTCATAATCAAGACAACCCAAACAATGTCAACCTGTCATCTAAAAAAACCAAATGACACTTAATGACAATGTTTATGACATTTGCATAATGTTTATGACATGTTCATGACTGTGTCATGTCACTCTTATGACGATACCTTCAAGTAAAGTCTTACCATAGGTTCTCACTGCGTTCTACACTACATACACTGGATCGCCAAAAGAGCTAGGACACTGCACTAAAACCTCATCAGCACGCAAAGACAACAGACAATTTTAAATTCCAAATATCTGACGTTTTAATTGAATGTGGAATTGCTGTCGCCTGATAGGATGGATATTCAGCTGCCATTGGAGGGTGCTGCCGCTCATATCTGTTTTCTAATTAGGACTTTGCTCCACGTCTGTGACCCCTTCACCCCCTCTACTGACAGCTCCCCTGAAACTAATTGGAGTTTCTTCAAAAGGGGCAACCTGTTCTGAACAATAGCGGAAGAATCCATGGAAAACCCAAAAAATGAAAACTGAAAGTCTGCGCTATCAGCCCATATCGAGCAGTTAATTCAAAATTAAATTAAAATGATAGATATTTAGAATTTTTTTATATATATCGTGTGCTTCCCTAATGTGATGCATGCGGGGCTCAGTGAAATGAAATACGATTTGATTAAAAAGTAAGGGAAATGTATGCCTTTATTCATATCCTGAAATATGCGCAGTCAACTAGGAGAAATATAAGCGTCATTATATTTAATGTTCGAGATTTCCCTGCCATATTTTCGAAAATTGAGGCCTTTTTTTCATTTGAGGCAAATACTCAATTAAGTCAACAGAAAATGGTTTAGCATTATTATCTTTTCACATACAATTAACTACTATAAATAAAATGACCATCATCAGTGTTTAAACTTCTGCATTTTCATTAATTAAGTCAAGCCTAACGGCCTTATAGGTCATATTGTTTTCTTTTGTGAGAGAGAAGACGTGGTTGGAAGCCAATATGAAATCTAAAATACAGTAAACAAGATCTCAATCAAAGCCTGGATGGCAACTCAGCCTCAGTAAGCCAGTGAATCAGCTATAGAATCCAAACAGTTTGCACTTTACGTGTGACCATAACCTATCACAAGAAAATGCGAAAAGCGTGTCAGCTGTTTTTGTTTGTTTTACTGTTAAACTTGTGACTCGTGATGTTCACCGGCGGCCATTGAGCTTTTATGTTTGGTAAATAAATTAAAAAAGGGGAACTGCTTTCAAAACAAACGGTGCATATGTTAAAGCGCTGTGTACTGCGGGCGTGTTGACTGCAGGCCAATGTCTGACTGGCTGACAAGCCAATCAAAGTAAGATATCTCCGTCATTAGCACTTATAGGAAAAACTTACAGCAAAATGCATGCTGATGTAGCCGAAGGCTCGTCTGCCAGACTTTGGACTGTGTAAAGTAGGTACCATCCAATGTCAGGTGCCAGTACTCAGTCAAAAAGAGGTAGATATATTTAACCTGCCATGTAAATAATTCCATTCATTCGCAGATAATTTTTCATGCTTCAAAGCAAATTGTTATTATTTTGGGCAAATTTATCTGAAACAATAATTTGGCATAACTGTGAAATTGCTTATATGTTGTCACTGTAGAAAATACAGTTGCGTACTGAGATTGAATCTGTACTATATTGAGAGCCATCATTTTATTACTTTAATAATGATTATGACATCTCTGATTGTGAATGAGGGGGAGAGAGAGAAATGGAGAGATGGAGAGAGAGAGAGAGAGAGAGAGAGAGAGATGTTCCTGTATTTCAGATGGATAACGTTAGAAAAAGTGTTTATTTGACATATGACTGGTAATGCTCGTTCTGGGCCAAAACATATTACAATGCAGCATACACTCTCTCAAATTAATCACTGAGATCAAGCCAAATTCAAACAGAGGCCAATCTCACACGATTGAGAGCCCAATCTTCAGAGCTCTTGCTTTCATTTAACCTGGAAGCCTTTGACCTTTGTACACTGAAATGAAATGACCCTGGGAATGGGCATGTTGAAAAGCTGCAGCAGGGGTTTGCTCGCTGGCACGGTGCCCACTTCGTATCCGCAGGGGCAGAAAAATCGTACAAGCGAGAGGGTGCTGTTGCACGGAGCACTATGGCAGAAGGCTGCCGCCGTCAAACTCTCTGACCTTCATCCGGACCAATGATACACAGCTGCGCACATTCTCTCTGTAATCGGACTCTTATCCGAGCAGCAAAGGCTCCCGCTTGCTGTATAAAAGTATATCAACCATCAGCTACTGTGTAACATGAGTGAATCCGTGGCATCGAGACTGGGGTGAGTCTCTGTTGGGGGCTGTAGTTAGGGGTCACAATTCAGTTTGCCTCTGTTTTCCAGTAAAATGCAAATAATTTGCTATTGTTACAAGCATTATAAAAATCTATTCATTTTGAGATGTATGTGTTGCATAGTAGCCTATTATAAAAATGTTGTGCCAGTTTCTTGTGTGCTTGAGTGGGCATGTACACTGGAATAAGATATGCAATTTGTCGGGTACTTCCGAAAAAATTCTCCAAAATATTTGACTGAAGATTAATATTGATTATTACTATAATACTTTTGCAAGCATTTGCATATTTTATGTCTTCTAGTGTCACGTATCACAGTGATTAACTTCAAGGTTTTACACAAAGTTTGAAATTATCTCCATGTCCCATTTCAAATGGATGTATCATGAAAATCCTCCAGGCAGGTTTTGACCTAGGAGTCACTTTGTAGTTATTTCAACAATAGGTCTATTCAGTTCAAAAAAAGTTAAGTTTCTTGTTTGCAGTTTTTGCTTACTGATGCTTATTTAAAAATCTTTATAGGTATGCACACCATCACTGTGTTTTCAAGGCTGCAAAGCCTAACATATTGAAATTCAAAATGATGACATTGCCAATTAAAATTTACGCAAGGACAAATACCCAATAAACGGTGGACTTTACACTTTACGGCGGCTTGCTCTTCAGCGAACTTTTATTTAGATTACAACAAGTACATTCTTGAATATTGTCAACAACTGGCGGCTGCCAAAAGGCTCAACAAAATTATTTCAATATGGTAATGTAACCCTTAACAATAAAACAACCCAAAACAATTTTAAGTACTCCATGGGCCTCGACACTCAGGGCGGGCAAGATTGAAATATATCAATCGCCATTTCTTGAAAACGCTTTGTTTGTTACTGTTTATTCGGCAATTGAGGGACGGTATGGTGTCAGTACGCAATCATTGCCATCGATGTTAACGTGCATTGTTTTAGTCAATGGGCGGGACTGACCAACACTGTCCCCACCCTCCTATTGCACATCAAGTGTCTTGTCTAATGGGACTAATGTCCCGTTGCTGACATATTAAAGACCCCGGTAGGTGATGTCAAAGCACAATGCGCGGCTCAGCCTCATTTCGCAGGTTCTCAGCGGTCTCCTCCGTTCTCGCCCGGTGTCGAACCCAGCCTCAACGAAGCTGTTTGTGAGTATTATTCAAATGGTCAATTAAGGTTTCTTAACTTTCTTTAAAAGCAAATAATGAATATGATACCTTGAAGGAAAAGTAATCGTGCCAAGTAAAACTTGTAGTGAGCGCGGACTTAATGTTCGAATCGTTCGTTTAAGCTGTCATGTCAGAGAATGACCGGTGGATAAAAGCAAATTGTTGACATTTCGGAAGGCGTGTTTTTTTTTTAATTCAGCCTGAAACTAAAATGTCTCCAAATAATGTGCATATTATGAAAACTTCAGCACGAATTAAAGCGTTTCTGTGGGCATGTATTTTCTGGGGAGGCGCTGTCTTGCACTGATTTTTTATTTATTAAATTTTTTTATCTTTTCTAGTTGATTCATGGGTTTTAAGTGTCATAGGCGAATCTTTCCATCGTCCACTGACTCTTCAAATTGAAACCGTCTAGGCTATAATTTACAAATGCAGCAATCACCGGGCCTGTCATATAAAAACGCATCAACTTTAGCCCTTGTCAGATGTATTGCTGTCCTAAGAATGCAGTAAGCAGGAGAGGAGTGGGCATTGGCAAGGCGCACGGTAGTCTACGCCAAGCAGTAGTCTGTTGCTGCGATTCGCCTGCTGCAAGTGCAGCTATGTATTTTAGGCGGGTCATATTCCACATATACCTTTCTATTGCAATCGTATATCTCCCCCTGAATATACACTGTATTGTAATCATTATAAAGGGTTTTAAAATAATGAATCCATCATTAGTTGTTGAGTACGTAATGGTCAGGTAGTAGTGTGATTGGATTATATCACATGTCTGAATAAGAGGATTAAGATGTCCGACGAGGTAAGGCGATGGAATGATATTTTAAATTTTGTGGAAGGATGAACTTCACAGGGGTTGGTTTTAAATTTTGTCATGAAAAAGAAAAATATGACACTATTACTGGGTTAATACAAATACAGCCTAAAAAAGGACAATTAAAATGAATATTGAGGTGTCCTAGTGGATACACGTTGTTCTGAAAAACTTATCGGTATAAATACTTACATGTCATAAAATTTGTAAACTTTGATAAAGCAGACAAAATAAGGTTGTTGTGTCAGCATGGTTTCTTTTACAGCAATTGATCTCAGTTGTGGGTCAAGCTTGCAGTTCTCTGACGTCATGGAGCAGCTGCACGAACATGAAGGCTCATTCAGTGGCTGTTTATTCATTGGCCAATCAGAAGTTTTCAAAGCCCGTTCAATGCGCACTTTGAATTCCCGCCCAAGTTTGGAATGTTTAATACATTTCAGTAAAATCACCGCGCAAGACGCCATTTAAAGTCGCAAAGACCTCATTACCACCCTACTTTTGAGAGACCGTTTTTTTTCCCTCTTTTTTTTGTTATTTTATAAAAATTTGTACATTTATTTCCCACAAATTTAGACTGCGGGTTTTTTACCCTTAGGAAGTGCTTGCCCTCGTGTGACCGCAACCGCATGATGGCAGCGTTCAAGGGCATCTGGACCAAGAGTTTCTGGAGGGCAGTTTCCGGAGAGTTCCTGGCGACCTTGATCTTTATCTTGCTGGGGCTGGGCTCCACCATCGGCTGGGCCGCGGGGGAGGAGAAGCCGCCGCCCGCGGACCAGGTCCTGATCTCGCTGTGCTTTGGCCTGACCATCGCCACCATGGTCCAGTGCTTCGGTCACATCAGTGGGGCGCACATCAACCCCGCCGTGACCGCCGCCATGGTGTGTGCCCGTAAAATCAGCCTGGCCAAGGGCGTCTTCTACCTGGCGGCCCAATGTCTGGGGGCAACTGCTGGAGCTGGGATCCTCTATCTGGCCACGCCGAGCGCTGTGAGAGGAGGCCTGGGCGTGACTTCGGTAAGACTGCCGTTCTCGGGGCCCAGGCCCATCTGTGTAAACTGATCAGCTATTACGACTAGCATTCATGAAACCTCTGCTTTGCGTTAGTTGAGAGCAGTTAGCAGAAGCATACTGGAAGCTCCACCCACCTCCATCTATTTGTTACTCCTGATCAGGGCACTGGAGGGCGCTGGACCCTATCTAGCCTTACGCTGTTATAAACTGACTCCTTATTTGCCAGTTATTTGAACTGAAATTTCGCAATCAGTTTATAACAGAGTGAAAATGGCGACTCAAATCCTTGAGCCCCTGCGTATCATTTCTTTAACTTAAGAGGGGTCAAAACTGCATAAATACCCTGAGGGCCAGTCTGTTGCGGC
Organism: Gymnothorax reevesii; assembly: GCA_029721435.1. Taxonomy (NCBI): domain Eukaryota; kingdom Metazoa; phylum Chordata; class Actinopteri; order Anguilliformes; family Muraenidae; genus Gymnothorax; species Gymnothorax reevesii. The sequence continues at coordinate 18,927,263 of CM056577.1, read as the reverse complement.
TGCACCCCATCAGCCTCGGCTGTTTGCAAAGCCTGGACCACTGCAGCGACACGTGCCAATTTCGTGGTTCCACGTATGTAACAGCAAACCACAGCTACAGGTAAAATAACAAGGAAACAATGCGTTATTTTAGCTGTTAAATTCAGCCAATTCAAAACAGTGTGCACCGGGAAAGAGGAACACAGAAAGCATTGATTGTTTTGACGTCCAATGCGTCAAACAATGACTAGCGAACAAGCTGCCTATTGAAGAAAAATAATCTGTAACAAGTGATTAACTCAACTGGTTACCCCACCCCCTTCCCTCCCACCCAAACGACAGGTTAATTCCAGCATCTCAGTTGGCCAGGGCTTCTTGGTGGAGCTCCTGATCACCTTCGAGCTGGTCTTCACCGTCTTCGCCACCTGTGACCCAAAGCGGACCGACCTCGGCGGTTCTGCCGGTCTGGCCATCGGATTCGCTGTGGCGGTTGGGCACATGTTTGCGGTAAGATGGCGGCCGTCTCTCTTCCTGTGTTCTTGCATGTGTTTAGTCCCCAAAGGAGCCATCTGGGCCCGTGGAAACCCCCACACTCTAATCAGATCAGGCTTCCATAGCAGTGGCTTCAGGTAACTAGCAACAGATTCCCTTCTGTGACTTTCAGAGAAGGCTGTTAATAGATTTAAGGGAGAAGAGGAGAGAGAGTGAGAGAGAGAGAGAGTGTGAGGGAGGAGGAGAGAGAGTAGAGTAGGTGAGAAACAGAGACAGGAATAGAAAAATGAGATTGGGAGGGGCAAGGAGAGAGAGTTTTGTGCAGGTTTTTCTGTAGATGTTAAGGGCAGCATAAGAAGTGAACACATGTTGCATGTTCACATTAATGTGCCGCCAATTTGTTGAAAAAGAACTCTGTGGTCGGTTCTTCTTATTCATGAACTGATTTTTGCCGTATCTAAGCTAATTTAGCCGGAAAGAACAAAGAAAAAAAGGTGCACTGTCTATATTAGCCTAAATTCTTCAAGGAAAAAGGATTTATTGAAATTGGCCAGTTGTTGAAATTCAGTGGTGTTATCTTTGGTTTCCTAGCAACAGAGAAATAGACGTATTTGTGAAGCTTGGTTTATTTGTTTCTGGGGACCTGCTAAAATTCTTACATGAGATAATGTTTGAGAGCGAAAGAAATGTGGAGATGGTAATTATTTATATCTTCTGCTGGTCTCAGATCTCAGCCTATTGTATGAGTGCATTGAAGTGCATGTATTTGCACATGAATGTGAGTGTGTGTGTGTGTGTGTGCGTGCAGGTTTTGTATGTGTGTAGGAGTATGTGAGCGGTCCTTTAATGCACATTGCTGGCCCCTCATTTGTCCTCATGCACCATTTAATTGCTTCAGATCCCTTACACTGGAGCCAGCATGAACCCCGCACGCTCCTTTGGCCCCGCAATCGTCACATGGACCTGGAAAGACCAATGGGTGAGACGGAAACACAAATGCTCCATTTCAAATTGGGCTCAAGGCTTGGCCTCAGCGTGTATTGAGCCAAATTGAGCACTATAAGTACAGGGCGCATGCATGCGTCGCTGTATTTTAATGAAATTTCTGTGAACTGCCAGTCGTGCTGCATGAAGTCGCCTCTCCTTGTCGCTGCGCGCTAATGAATTTGATGCACGTAGTGAGACTCGGCGATGTTGAGTGTAGAAGTTCCAACTGCCAGCAAAGTAAAGCAGCCCTTAATTAAGCCGCTTCAAGGGCGCAGGTTATTAGGTTGCCTGTGCAGTCAAAATTTTAAGTGCAAGAGAACTATTTTACCAAAATGAATCACTGCCTATGTAGCTGACGCCCGGCGGCCAGTTTTTATTGGCCTGAGTTGAGAAGTTTAGAAGGGGAGGGCAGGACGTCGATTAATCTGTGCGTGTGGGGGGAATGAAAACAGGGCTCACCAGGTTTTTAGAATATTGATACAGGATGGAGTTAGGAGTGAAATGCTGGGCAGATTGTTGGATTTTTTTTAACCTTTAAATGCTTCCCCCGTCGCTTTAGTGACCACATTCACTCATTACACTAAATAAGCCCTCAACTCCTAGCTGTTACCCTTACAATTTATTTTTGGCAAAATTCTGGCGTCAAAAATTCTAAATTGTTAAAATTAGTTGTTAGTCTCCCAAGAATTAGATTTGGCTTGGTGATGCATTATTGTCACTAATTTGTCATTACTACCAGAACACTATTATTTTAAAGTGTTGCTAAATCTCCCGCTACATAACTGGAGGTCCCCAAAAACCTTGGAAAAGCACTCATGCAATGGAGGAATAAACTTGAAAGGCCCGATTTTCCTTATCAAGTGCAATGGATGTAAGGGCCGTCGCAACCTCGTCTGGTTCTTTCGAGTGTATATAAGCATATGCATTCGCTATGCGATGGCTGCAAGTAGGTGTGATATGAAGAGCGGTGGTCCATCAAAAGAGGCTGGCTCAACTGCAATTCGAACGCTGCCTCTTTTTGTAGAGACTCCGGTGTACTGGCACAAGAGGAAGGTGCACAGGCATAGTTGACTTTTCTTGTTTTCAATAAGACGCTCACCTTTTTTGTCTGGGCATTCATAAAGTATTTTATTATTTGGATTGTTTACTAGATTAAAGAAAGTTCTTTGATGCATTTATGTGATTTGAAAAAATATTGAATGAATGCAGGGTGTTCACTAAGGCAAAAAGGACAGTGTTCGAAATTGCAATCTTGTTTTTGACGTACTGCACCAAACCCCCAGCATAAACTGGATACCTCGTGTTGGTCTGCATGGCAGCGTACAGTGAATTAGCCTGCGTTAACGACGATAAACATGTTCTGTATTACACAGTCACATGACCACCAAATTATCATGATGGGATGTTACCATGCATTGCATTCATCTGTGGAATTGGCTACATTGAGTTGCTCTGGTTGCATACTTGGTAATTTGGCTATTGTATAATGTCATTCGAGTATCAACGTACCGAAAAATTTCTCGTTGCTTTCGCTTTCTAATACTAATTTCCAATGTCACTCACCTCCAAAATGCAATTCCCAAATTAAAAATACCACTATGACATGTGGATCGCTAGATGCCGCAGATGTCCATGACCGTCAGAACAGGATGTCGCCTGCACTCCTTGTCTTTTAAGTTCACAAATGAAAGAGCGAGGGAAGACTCTTTAATTGCAAATACATCTCTTCCTCCGAGTGATTAGGTATTCTTTACATTATCAAGGGACACAGATGTGGGGTACAGTCAACATTTTATATACCAAAAAAATGTTGTTCCAAATTGGGCTGGTAGAATCAAAGAATATTTGAGTCTCACACTGTCGCGGATGAAATGTTTTGAGTGTACATCAAAGCAATTACTTAAAGCTTAGGACATGAAATTCAGCTTTGTTTACAATGTGATAAAATGCTACCAAGTACCAATCTTGAACAATTTGTGATGGTTTTAATATTGTGTACTTTACGCAATGTTTAAAAAAAAACGCATTTTATCTGCTAAATTATCCACTTGAGGGAACACCCCCTTTGCCTCAATCGAGAACATTTGCGCTGGGCCAGTTCAGCCACGTGACGTCATAAGTTCTACACGGATTTTGTGTAGGTGGTTAGCTGCAGTTTTTACGACTCTGGTCTGGATGGAGAATATCTTAAAGAATGGACCAACAAAAATCACTGAGAGTGAACGGAAAACGATGTGTGGTTGTGGGGATGCTGTGCAACGCATGCAAATGGCCATGGAATGTTTCTTTGGCCGAAAAATGCAGAGATATCGAGAATAAAACAAGTCTAATGTACTGGTGTCGACTTTGCTGGCCCAGGCAAACCCGGGTCACTGAAACCTACGATATGCGGCCAATATTTTGAGTAGCCTATTCATGTTTTTACATGTCATTATTATTATTATTATTATTATTATTCGTGGAACCTAAATTGTTCTCTGCACTGCCTGTTAAATTGCCAGCCAACTCGCTGTTCAGTGTGACCTAGCCAGATAAGCAGTGAAATGATACTATTCACGGTGCTCTATTTATTTCTATGCACTATGTGCTTGCTAGCTTACTACCTAATAATAGCAAGCTGCAAGATATGATTTACACATGTTGTGATGTCATTCACGACTATATTTCTGTGCACTGGGTGTTTGCTCACTAACTAGCTAATAATAGCAAGCTGCAAGGTACGGCTTACACGCATTGTTTCGAGAGCTCATGAAACACAGTGCGCAAAAATGAATAGAGCTGCGAACATTATCATTTCACTACTTGCTAGATCAGGGGTGAGTTCAACCACCACTAACGCTATTCTTAACCTAATATATTGTAAATGGTCTTGTTACAATACGTCAAGTCTATTGAACTCACTTAAGGTTGAAAAGTGAGTAGGCTGGTTATCCAACACGCCGTGCACAAGAACAAATGTAGAACCGGTATAATAATCATTCCGCTACTTGGCTGGTAAGTGTTGTACAGTTCGGGACAGGCGTAGACACTGACAATTAGGTGTCGTCATTGCTCGAGTACTCAGGCTGGAATCTATATGGTTCTGAATCCCGTGTTAAGCTGCTTTCACACCATACGCAAAACGAATTTTTTTGCAGGAGAGATTACTTTCAACGTCAATGCAAAGACACGAATACAGGTTAGACGTATTAGCGTCTTAGCATTGACTTTGAATGTAGTCTGTTGTGTGAAAGAATTTGTTTCGCATCCGGTGTGAAAGCAGCTTTATATTGAGTTTCCTCATCTTCCATAAAAAAGTACTCTTCATCAAAATGGACAGATTCAGTTGAAAATTCTGAGGAACTGTTGGAATCTGACTCGGATTCCATTGTTGTTGAACGCACAACCACCCACTGTGTACAATGACGTGACCACACAGGGGAGCGCCAGAATCGCCTTTCTGTGTTGCTCAAAATGTTTGTTCATGAGGGGGGCGGGGCAAGTAACAAAAAATAGTGATCTTAGTTAAAAATTATTTTCTGCATTTTTTTAGGCGGACGATGTTGTATCCTTATATTTTGATTAACTTGCTCAGTGTATGTCCTAAGCTCTTTAAGTAGGGTGAAGCTGGCGGCGAGAAATACAGCACACACACTCCACAGTTTGGTCGCATTATCATCCTTCGCCATGAAGTGGAAGGGGGATTATAGGAATGAAAGTCGTCCTTCGATGTGTCTATTCATCCATTCACGCGTCCATCTGTCACACATCTTTTCCGGGCCAGAACTTCTGAACTGTCCAATATTTAGTAGTGAAATTTAATACATAGATACATTTCATAGTGTAGATGTGCCTTTTCAAACTTTCGTTTGTCCGTCTGTCCAACCCTCCATCACGTTTGATTTCCAGTCCAGAACACCAAAATTGTGGCCGAGGATGTGAGTATTTTATGTTTGTTAGCAATGGTGAATGTATGCCTGCAATAATAGTACAAATTTTAAAATGAATGATACAATGAATATGATAAAATCATGAAACATTATCTTCATCAATATCTATGCAGTAATTACACGACACATTACTTTGTGAGAATCGTGCGGTGAAATTTCAAATATGTTACGCTTCAGTTTAGACATGGTTCAGGCGCGTGATATGCAGAATGCCTTATGTTTCCAAAAGGTATCAAATTTCGCCTTGCGTGACCCATTAAAATGACACTCCCACTGGTGCAATTTAATGGAAAACTCCTGAAAAAAAATGACACCCTCAATAGTCTTATCCCCGGCCATTTGCATCCTGCCCTGGCTGAAAATTACCAGTTGGACTTTGCGATTGGAGGACAATAAGAATGGACCCAGCCATTGGTCTGTGCTCTCATGGTCAGACATAGCAATTGGACCTGAATACTACAACAGATTTGTTTTAATGAACCTCTTAAAGACCTGTCTCATGTCATATTATAAACATTTATCTCGGTTGTTAAGTCTCTATATTGTAAAGTCTTCACTGAAGCCCCCAATACAAGGAGCGTTAGATGGCAACAGTTATAACCCATAGTCTGTTTCGCTTAAGCACCTAATGTTCTAGCTTATCTGTATCCACTAGTTTCTGATGTCAGAATTGGTCTTTTAATTGGACAGTGGGAATGGTTTCTTTCCAGGTGTACTGGGTTGGTCCCATCCTGGGTGGGGTCGTGGCCGCCGGCCTCTACGAGTACCTGTATTGCCCTGACCCAGACCTGAAAAAGCACTTTGGGGGAGTCTTTTCCAAGGACACCTCTGGAAAATACAGGGAATCCGAGGGCCTGGTGGAGAAAGTGCAGGCGGTCCACACCGTGGACACGGAGAAGGGAGAGAAGAATGACGCCTTCAAAGACCCGTCCAGTGACGTGCTTTCATCGGTATGACTCCCAAGAGCACTGGAGAGGGAGACCAACGTGTAAAGCTCTGCCTCTTCTCAGGTGCCTGCCTAACACAGTTAATTCAGCCTCTCTCTCTCTCAGGTCGGGAGAGCCTAGCCAGGCACACACTGATTGGTTGGCTCACTTTACACAGCAGCATGGAAACCTAACACTGCCTCAGGGGAAAGCAAGGGAGAGAATTCAGTTCTGACCAGTGACGTCAACAAGCAGCATTTGCCAAAGTCCAACCTTCAACAATGTATTCCTTTGAAATAAGTCTCAAATTTACGATACTGGTACTGTATTCATTTATGAGTAAAATGCAACAATATGGAAAACAGCCCCAATAAAAAAAACACATATCATTGCAATTCATGTCTTAGCTGGCAAAGACCACAGCTAGAATAACCAACATCAAAGTTGCAAAATTTTTTTGTGCGTGACAACAGATATTTTAAAGCTACTTAATGTCAATGCAGGGGTCTTTAAAGCTGCTAATCAGGTTTCATGCCATTGCTATTATAGGGAGGTACAGATTTATATTGTGAAGTTTCTCTGTAATTCTGTGCTCTCCTGGTTAATTCCATTTCCAGTGCGCAAACTACGAATTCCATTTTTTACAAAGCTTGCTTCTCTTTGATAGCAATGTATTTTACCTCTTAAAGCTAATTTTGATGCAATTTAGAATGCTACGATAGTTCAGTAGATCAAAGCAGCAATGTTTTTCTCCTCAGCCGTAGTTATACCACATAAAATTTATTGGCATATTTATGCTGTAAATATTCTTGTTAAAGGGCTCATGGTCTGTGTTGATGCATTGCTTGGCAGCCTGTATTTTTCGCCAATTATCTCCTACCTTTCATATTCCGCACTGCTAGACTTTTCGGTCAAAATGAATTTGGCTAGTCTACCGTAAATCTGTAACAGATTAATTGCTATTTGAAATCATCAGCGACTGTGAACTGAAGCTCTGTTTAGCATTTCACTGTCTTTATTTTGGTGTAACACTTTCTTTTAGAAATACAAAGTTTTTTCACGTTTATTCCGAATATGAATAAATGCACAAGTCTTAGCAAAAGATATTGTAAATGAGGAAGCCTGTGGTTTCATTTAAACAGGGCTTTTGTGATGATAATCTCTTCCTGGGTGGCCCAGGATATTTCAATAGCTCCTCTAGATTCATTTTTATGACACCAGAATGTGTTATGCTATGATTCTAAAAAAAAAGGTAATATATCAAAAGAATAAAATCTGTATTACTATGTTCAATAAATATTAATTTGTTGAAACGTTTTTCATTGTGTTCATTCAAAGTTTCATTCAAACTTCTTAACGTCATTTGAAATTTGTGACTGAAATGGTCGGGTTAACACTCCAACTTCCTCATTTGGGTGAAAGCAATGGAGAAGCATTGATATGGTATATCCAGCAGTTGAGCAGGAAGTTAAAAGGTTAATGAGGCTTGAGGATTAGCAGTGACATGACTGGGACTGAAATTAGAGCAGAGATGACATTGGTTCCAGTTGTGTTTGGTGAATTGGATTACCGTGGCGGGGGTTAAAGTAGAGACATGGTTAAATGAATTGTTTAATAGAACCAGGGATTCATTTGTGACATGACTGGGGCTGGAATGGGTGGTTTTGTTGGACAGGGTTTTCATCTGTGACATGATTGGGGCTGAAATGGGTGGTATTGTGGGACAGGGTTTTCATTTGTGACCTGGTTGGGACTGAAATGGGTGGTATTGTGGGACAGGGTTTTAATTCGTGACCTGGTTGGGACTGAAATGGGTGGTATTGTGGGACAGGGTTTTAATTCGTGACCTGGTTGGGACTGAAATGGGTGGTATTGTGGGACAGGGTTTTCATTTGTGACATAGTTTGGACTGAAATGGGTGGTATTGTGGGACAGGGTTTTAATTCGTGACCTGGTTGGGACTGAAATGGGTGGTATTGTGGGACAGGGTTTTCATTTGTGACATAGTTTGGACTGAAATGGGTGGTATTGTAGGACAGGGTTTTCATTTGAGACATAGTTGGGACTGAAATGGGTGGTATTGTAGGACAGGGTTTTCATTTGTGACATAGTTGGGACTGAAATGGGTGGTATTGTGGGACAGGGTTTTCATTTGTGACATAGTTGGGACTGAAATGGGTGGTATTGTGGGACAGGGTTTTCATTTGTGACATGGTCGGGTCTGTAATGGGCGGTTTTGTGGGACAGGGTTTTCATTTGTGACATGGTTGGGACTGAGATGGGCGGTACTGTGGGACAGGGTTTTCATTTGTGACATTGTTGGGTCTGGAATGGGCGGTTTTGTGGGAGAGTGTTTTAATTGGTGACATGGTTGGGGCTGAAATGGATGATTTTAATGGCAGAGATATTTCAACAGGGACAGGGTTAGGACTTTGAGTGGGTATTGTAATGAGATGAGTGATATGGTTTGGACTGTACAAGCTGGTCCCTAGGTGCTGTAATATTAGAGTTCAAGCTGCAGCCAGTGTTTGAGCTGGAGGGAAGTGATACTTCATCTAATTTAACTCTGCACTCCCTGACTAAGATGTGTGCATTTGTGTACATGAGCATATGCGTGCATATTTGTGAGTCTGTGTTTGCTTGTGTATTCGTGCGCATGGGCAGGGGTATATGAATGTGTGTCTATGTGAGTGTGTGTACACATGCGTGTTTGTGTGTATGTGCGTGTGCATATGTGTGCAAATTGGTGTGCATAATATGTGTTTTTGTGTGTGCGTGTTTGTGCAAGTGCATGAATGTGTGTGGGTGAGCATGCATGCATATGTGTGTATGTGTTCCTATGAGTGTGTGCGTGCATATTTGCGTGCATGTGCATATGCATGCATGTATGTCTGTGATATGTGCATGCGTGTGCGCATGCTCGCAAATTGCGCATGTCAGTGCGTGCGCGTGCATGATTGTGTGCGGGTGAGCATGTGAGCGTGCGTATATGCGCATATGAGTGCATATATGTCTTTATGATATGTGAGTGTGCGTGTCCGTGTATGCATGTGCACGCATATTTTCGAGTGTGAGATTCTGCATGCATATATTTGTGTGTGTGTGTGTGTGTGTGTGTGTGCACTAAAAAAAGTCCAGGAACAGGAATGCTCTGTAGTGACACTCCATCAGGCACATATTTATCTTGTTCTGTCTTACTCTTTCTGTTTGTGTATTAAACTTCTCTGTGAGGACTTCCTTCATGCGGTATAATGAGGGTATAGGGTTTCTTTAAACATGTCTTTACCCACAGCAGCGGATCGCATAAATGAAGGTGTCATATGAACACAGCATCACAGATGAGGTGAATGGACAATGCACTGTTTGTATGCCAACCATGTCAAATATTGGATATTAAAAAAATTCCTAGCAGGATCTTTCAACACAGAAATTCAGAATTCAGATACCGCACAAGAGAGACTGCAATCTGAGGAATTCATGAAAATCCTCTGAATTTGAATTATCCACTCTTACTCTCTTCACCGATGACAGAACTTGACTACCTGGGCTGTGCATGACAGTATAATGTGAAGGCATTCCATCTTCTTAAATTATAGAGCGTTTTAAATCTAAAATCACAGTGTTACTCTGTCCCAATACCCTCCTCCTTCACTTCGGCTGACGGGGCGTGAGTAAGAATAGCGCTCAGAATCACACAGGTGAGGGCGCTACATTACACGGGGTGTTGAGGTGAGTCATTGCACTTTTTTGCTGAGATGGAGGTGAGAGATGTTGTATAAACAGAATCCATTATCGAGAGGCACCTTTAATCGCAGCCAGAGAGGGGTCCCATCTCAGGTCCGATGTCCCCCTAGAGGCGCCACCACCCCCACTCGGCTCTTGGCTCTGCCCTCTGTCCTCACAAGGTGCCAGTCGTACATCTGAGCTACTTACCTCCGTCTATTTTTATAACCCAAGGTTTCGTGCAGAGAGTCGCAGGCAGTGTGTATTACCTCTCTTTAATGGTATGCTACAGTCATAACACTCTTTTAATTCTACTCAAAATGCTGTACAGTTCACTTAAAAAAATAGCAGCATGTTAAAAGATGTGAATGAAGCACAATTTTTTTTATATCCTTCAGTTCCATACTTCAAATGTAGTGGAAACATTACACTTTCAATTCCAAATCAAAGCATTAACAACTTTTAACTTAATTAATCTTTAACAGGAAGCAAAAAAAAGAATATTGATCTGTTCAAAAAAATAGCAATTTTCTCCTCAAACTCTAAATTTAACTCAAGATTTAACTTCACTTTAAATCACTGTACTGATATTTAGTTGCATATCCATTGTTTTTGTTTTTTTCTGCGTTGCATCTAGTCAACCAACTTCTGGCACCTAGAAACAAATATTTCAGCCCAGGATGAACAAACTACATTCCACACTTTTTGGGTTTTGTTCAGAAACTGCATTTTTAATGTCACTCCGCAAGTTTTTAATAGGGGTTTAGATCGGGGGATGGATCTGGCCGCTCCAGTACCTCAGTCCTGTTTGTCTGGAATCACGATGTTGCTCACTTACTCATGTGTTTGGGGTCTTTGTCTTGTTGAAACATTCATTTCAGGGGCATTTCCTCTTCAGAATATGGCAACATTATCTCTTCAAGTATACTTCTGTATTAATGTATTCAATCTGACCCATAATCCCTGGTATATGATAATAGGCCCAACACCATAGAATGAAAAACATCCCCATACCATGATTTTTGCACCACCGTGCTTCGCTGTCTTTACAGTGTACTGTGGCTTGAATTCAGTACTCGTAAGTCGTCTGACATACTGTCCCCTACTACTTCACCCGAAAAGAGCAGCTGTACCGAAAAGATCAGTCTGCAGAACGTTACGCCATTTCTCTTTGGGCCAATTGATGTTTTTAAACAGATTCTGCACATGCTGTTTTTTTTCCTTTATGGGGGGTCTTGCTGGTAGCTCAGCTTAGATCAAACGTCTCCTGACTGTAACGGCACTTACAGGTAATTTTATAACATCTTTGATTTTTTTGGAGGTGATTATTGGCTGAATCTTTGCCGTTCTACTATTCATACTATTCTACGATCCATTTGAACATTAGTTGCTTGGTTCTTTTCATATATTTTAGGTTTTAGTTGCCATTTAAAAGCATGTACAATCACTTTAGCAGAGCATCCTATAATTTGCGACACTTCTTTATACCTTTTCCCCTCTCCGACCAACTTTATAATCAAATTACATTGTTCCTCTGGGCAGTGTTTGGAATGGCCCATTTTACTTCGCAATGCAGGTGGAAATACATTTTAGAACAAAGTGTGAATCATTTGCTTCCCTTCTGCCTTAATAAACGACGATTAATGACACCTGTTTCTCCACAGAATGAATGAATTCTTACATTAAACTCCAGACTGCTGTTATTTTGAACACGCCCCTTTAACTGAAGGAGTCAGCGACTCAGTGACAGTTGGGTTTGTTATTTTTCTATTACACCACTACATCTACATGTAAATTGCAGCACCTATTACTAAAACCCCATAAGTCACACTCGACTTGACTTGACTTGTGGGGTTTTAGTAATCAGTGCTTCAATTATTTTCCATGCAGAAATATCACTACTATTAATAACAGTGGTTCATCAGGTTATTGATGTTATACTGCTATTATTTTTAACACTTTTATAATTAACTTTTATAATTACCACCATCTGAATTATGTTTCATAGTGTGTATTATTTAAAGCACTGAATTATTGTTGTTTTTATTGTTGTTCTTCACACATTTAGTCTGGCCCTAGGAGAGAACTGTGAGGTACCGTTCTGGAATGAGATGTGAGACCAGGAAGTTTCAGCAGAAGTGGGTTTTATTGAAGTAAGGGGGTTAACCCTCGCAGGGCAGAAAGCAACGATACGAAGTCCACAATCCAAAATCAGAATCCGGGGGGCGTACTCCAAACTGTACACAGGGCAGCAAACACAAAACTCAGTCGGGCAAAACAGGTACGGTACATGGGCAGATAAGTATCAAAGAGCCAAAAGAATTGGGGACATTCCAGTCAGAAGTACAACACTAAGGGCCTGATTTACTAAGACCTCTAGCAAATGCAAAATCTTTTTGCCGATGCAAAACCAGAAACTTTGCCTCTGATTGGTGGACAAGTACAAGTACCCTGGCCAATCATGGGCAATGTTATTGGTTTTGCACGGGCAAAAAGATTTTGCATGTGCTAAAGGTCTTAGTAAATCAGGCCCTTAAGAGTACAAGGCATCAAAAATCACAGCACAGGGAAAGCATTCTGACAAGAGCTGAGAGTGAAATGACTGCTTAAATACATGTAGGGGAAGTCACATGCTATGATAGGGCACAGGTGAGTTGGATCAGACTAATTACAAAGGAATGAACATGAGGAAGTTCCTGATTACAAGAAATTGGCAAAAGCCAAAACGCGGACAGGGATCACGGAGAAAACCTGCAGACAGACATACGGCTCCGGTTAGGGAGTTCTACCATGCACAGAGTGAGAGGCAGGGCAGTGATTAGACAGGTGCAGAAAATCTGCTTGAAGCACAGCAAAGTAAATTGAGTGAAGGCAAGAGGTGGAGACTAGAATAGGGTGAATGCTGAGAGGTTGTTAATCAATTAGTAAAGTGCAGCTATACAATCCCTAGTGCTCGTTAGTAAGTTAGTACAATGAACAATGTTAGTTTTTGGTTAGTAAGTTTACCTAAAACAACAAACTGTTTGTATTGTTAGTAATATAGAAAAGCAAGGTGAAGGAAGTAAACGAGATTGGAAGGAATGGTTGAAATCCCAGAAACCATGAAATCACCCGAAAGTGTGGCACACAATACTGGGGCCGTGAGCGATCACATGACATAAGACCAGACAGGGGGAGACAAAGTGCAATTCATGGTATGACACAAAACATGGACCGGAATATAACTGCAATGGTTGAATATGGCAAACAGACAAAGACAAGGCTAAAACAAAACGTGGCATGGAATCTGAATCACAATACAAATCATGGTCAGGGAAAGCAGAATAATAAACAGACTGGCAAACAAGGCAGAATTACAATGAAAACATGGTCAGGCAGAACAGGATCATAACAAGAACATATAGAAAAAAAACATGCCTTGAGAAAGAATGGACACTGTTGAGGGCCCTTTGTTTTTAGCCATGTCTTTGTTGTTAGAATAAACACATGATGTTAGTATAGAGAGCCTTTTCAGTGATGCACAGCTAATAATAATTTGCTGTACAATTTAATGGTCACTTTTCACCTGTGTAAAAAAGATCATGGAATTGTTGGGCCTGAAATGAGACAACAGTGCCACCTATTGGTATTTTACGTCAAAATGTGAATCAATCTGTGTACAAATCTATTGCTCAGCTCTGGATTTCATTTGAATATGTTACCTGTCACAAAAAGGTAAACAATCCTCCATGAATGTACAACCCGAAGAACAGCCTTATATTCAGCGGAAAATTATATTCAGCTTTTGTAAAAGTCTTGAACTGATTTTCTTACAGGATTTCTCTCTGGCCTTTTTTTTTTTTTTTTTTGCTTCATATGAGTTTCACTTGTAGACAAGCTGGACTCAAAGCTTCTTTGAAGTGTGTTGCCCGTGGTAACCTCTCCCCTAAAAACATGATGTTAGTGGAATTCTGGTTTCAATACAATAGGCAATGGGGAACAGACTGATATGTCACCATATCTGTGGAGAGTGAGTGAGTGAGTGAGTGAGTGAGAAGAGAGCAAGGAGAAAGATACATATACAGGTACAGCCAGTTGTACTGGGTATGAAGATTCCTGTGGCTACTCAATTGAAGGTTAATTGATTCTTTCTTTTTTTTAATAATTTCTTAATCTAAATAGATTTTTTTCCCTTCAAAACAAATGGCAGCCAGTGGTATGAGTCATTTTGTGAATAGACAAATGCCCAAGGAGGGGATTTAAAGCATGTAAAATAAAGGAAAGTCCTTGTTTCCCCTGAGCTCAATGACGAAAAGAGCACTATAAAACACCAGTTAGCTCTTTCTAGGATGCTGAACAGGACAGGGTATCTCATGAGTCTACACGTGCAAGCAATGGTTATAGATTTCTCTTTGAGATCCTGTTAAAAAAGGAACAGCATTAATGATTAAATTAAATATGCATGACTTCTGCTTATGCGCACGCACACACACACAAACATGTACACGCACGCACACACACACACACACACACGCACGCACGCACGCACGCACACACACACACACACACGTACACAAGCCTGCGCTGAACTGGCTGGCGGGAATCATCTCCGACACTTGCGTATTGGAAGTACTGTATATTGGAAGTGACCTGTTGTTAACGTGATTATCCACCAGAGGTCAGCCTAACATTATTACAGGACAGTACTCTCCAAATAGCAATAATAGGAAACATAATCTCCATAAATTGTTCCAGCGCACTGTAAATACAGGATTTGACCTCAAAGTGTTCGTCTTTGAAACATTCAACTAGTAGACTTCACAACAAAGTCTACTGCCTGCAGGATAGACAGTAATTGCTGTTTTTATTTCTCTCTCTTTTTTAAATCAGTACCGTGGAAGATACTGTATAAAGGCATGAATTAAAGTACATACATGAGGGAGACACTTATCTACATGTGCAAATTCGCACATACCTTATCATGTTAAGGAATCACTGCTTGTTCATTGTGGCACGTAATATAGTACCAATTATGGAGAAGCTTCAAATAGTGTTTGAGGGTATATTTTTTGTGTTTCATACTGAATTGTGTTCTGGTCTTTACATCTATGTTGACCTTGTTATCTCCTAGCTGACTCATGGGAGTTTTCTACGGTCTAGAATGACTGGGCTACTTTTTATCTGTCTGCATAAATCAGAGAACCTGCACTGGCATATCACATTCCTACACAACAAAGAAGCTCTTGTAGAGGAAGTAAATGATGATATCTTCTGTAGTGCTGATTTATGACTGGACACCAGTCAGGACTGCAGGACTGTGTGTGTGTGTGTGTGTGTGTGTGTGTGTGTGTGTGTGTGTGCAGAGAGTCATTTAAATATGTCTGCATTTATAATAATTGTTAGACTGTAAAACCGTAAGACCGTAAAAAATGTTTAAGTCCTGAACATATGCTAAACACTTTTGTGTAACACTTTTAAAACGTCACATTGTTTAGATCTAGTTTTACAGCATATTTTACAAACAAATCTGGAAAAAAAAACCTTGAATGCAAAATCCAATAAACATCAGCTTTTATTCACTGTTTAGATTTTAAACATGCCACTTTACCTTGATCTAATCTATGATGAAGCAATTGTTTGTGGAGCCATTTATAGCTACCTTCACAATTAGTCAACAAAAGCCAACATGCTCACCAGCAGTCTAGGACTGGAGTTGATTATCCCTGTATTAAAATGTATTTTCATGACTATGAGGGTCAGAAATTATTGGTTCTCATCCTTAGAGGGACACCAGTATCCTCCTGAATAGCTCTCAAGTAATTCACCATTGTGAAATTTCCACAGCATTTTCCTGGATCAAAAAAATCTATAGAAATAAGATTCCCTTCATTAAAGGCAACTAAATCAACTTCTTAATAAATAATTTTTTGTATAATAATGAGCAAATGTTATATGATCGAAACCGGGATATTTGTTTTTCAAAATCCCTCTGCAACATACAGTGTTCAGGGGCTCTCTGCCTTTCAAACGCTCCATTTCCATTTCCTCAGGCAATTTATGCAAATCCCAGTTTAATTGCTCGTTTTACATTAATTGGGGGGAACTCCAGTCAGTGCTTTCATAAAGTGTTTTACATCATGAAAAGGGTAAAGTGTGGTGTTAAACAGAGAGCATGGTAGCCACTACCCGTATCCTTTTTGCGCTTTAATCAAAAGTTTGCTTTTTTCTGATCCTTCCAAATCATTTTTTAGACCTCTGAATATCACACTCACTCAAAGCACCGCAGTGAAAACGGCGCGGCTTGTGATGTGGAAAGTGTCTTTGAATTGCCTTTCAATTGCTAAAGGAAATGTTTTGCTTTTTCATCTGCAAGATCTTACTGCAGTAGAGTTCTCAAGGGTGAATACAGCCTCCAGATTAGTGAGCCAATCAAATTGCTGACTGTTATCTGAATTCCTTTAGGCCGTGGAGAGTGATAAAAACATTGTGGTCCTGTAATTCTGTAAATACTGGTCTATTTGAATCTTAAAAATATTTTCCTTTGAAATGCATACTACGGGACTACAATGAAGAACTCATTATTTAATGCAGTATCCCCAATAATTGATCATGACTTAAAGAATCAAATGGCAAAATTTCAAGCTGATATTACTAACATATCAGGCAATATGATAGAACTCAGGTGTGCCAGGAAATTAGTTTATACAAAGCCCTAAATCAACCAGTTTTCCGTCTCAATAAGATATAAAGGCATATCATTTGAAAAGGATGTATAGGAGAGTTTTTGAGTTCGGTTATTTTGAAGGATCTGCGACTGACGACGCGGATGCAGCGGATGTGAATGAGGCGGTGATGATGACTGCATAATCTCAGCATGCATGGCTGAAAGGATCAAATGAGGAAATTTCAAGATGATATTGCTCCCATATAAGGCGATATAATGGGACTCAGATGTTCCAGGAAATTAATGGGTTAGTTCATTTATTATTGCTATTAGTAAAATGCCCAAAAGCATTCTAGATTTCCACCTTGATGAGATGTAAAGGCATATAAAATTTGAAAAGGGTCAAGAAAAAAATTTTTTTTTTTGGAGCTTTTGCTATAACGCCAAGGATCCAGGAGCCATAATATAACTGCTAGCAGCTATACCACTACTCAATCTACTCCAGCTCTATGGCTGAAGCTAAGCAGGTGTGGGCTTGGTCAGTACTTGGATGGGAGACCACCTATGTTAACAAGTTGCTCCCGGAAGAGGTGTTGGTGGCCAGTAGGTAGTGCTCTTCCCACTGTTGCAATAATCCCCAAAGCCCCAGGAAAGTGATGGGTATGCTGTACTGAAGGAGACGCCCTCTTTCCAATGAGACCATGATCTGAGTTCCTGACTTGCTGTGGTCATTAAAGATCCTCTGCTGCTTATCGACAAGAGTAGGTGGTTCCCCAGTGTCATGGCTAAGTTTTCAACCTGCCTCTTAATCATCCCCTGATCTAACTGGCTGTGCAACTTGTCCTCTCTCTCTCCACCTCAACCCCCAGGTCTCTCTTGAAAAAGAGATTTCAATCTCAAGGGGACTTACCTGGTCAAATAAATGAATAAAATCCGCAATGGACGTGGCGACAGCTGGGCGAAGTTGTTTGTTGTTCGTCGATGTAATGACAATGTGATTTGGAACAGCTGTCGTCAAAATTTGATTGTAATCATGATTTGGAAGAAAAGCAGCATCCAGGAGAGGCCTAATCCTTCAGGAGCAAAGATGCGCCAAGGATGGCCAATTTTGCCCGTAACTGCATGTAAAAAATGATTGAAATGTTTAAAATCAAAGTTCCACAAAGAAACATTCAGAAATACCAGTTAAAACTTAACTGAGCCAAAAGGAAGCCTTAAGATACAAGTGTAAAGGCGTTCAGTCGACTACTCTGAGCTCATAGGCATCAGCGATGGACTGTCTCACAGTGGAGACACATATTGTGGTCAGACGAATCAACCTCTCAGGTCTTGTTCAGGAAAAAATGTGAATGCACCATTGGAGCGAAAAAGTACACTGACATTTTGGAGCGACATATGGTGCCATCACACTCTTTCCGGGACCCCCTAGCATATTTCAACAAGACAATACAGAACAGCATTCAGCACACGTTACAAAGGCACAGCTGCCTTTGAGGAGGGTGTGGGTGTTAAACTGACCTGCCTGCAGTCAAGATTTCTCCCCAAGAAAGAATGTGCCGCGCATTTCGAAGTTTGTTACAGTTAACTATGCAAAGCGGAAAGCTTCCGCAAATTGCTGTCATTACAGGTTACATTTCACATGACAAAGAGCTTTTACTTGGAATACTGACTGGTCCCATGCATGAATAGCAAATTAAAATCCAGCAACTTGCATCTCAAAGCAGGGGGTTTACATACGTGTCAAAGAGCCATCAGGAAGTAACAGTAAAATGAGACACAGGCTGGGAGGGGAACACAAGCCAGATGTAAACCAATCAGAGGAGGCATACTTCTGACAGATATGCAAACCGCTGAATTGGAGGAGAAACAGAGGGCATTCACACGAGGGCTGTGACAACATGAAACAATTCATCACTTGGAGTCTTCATTCCTTACATGTTTATTAAGTGCTGTGAAAAGGTATGGCAACATTATAAAGCGGTAAATATCTAGTTTTTTTAAACGTGGGGAAACATTAAATAATGAGATCATGTACTATTTTCAGTGTAATAAAGGTCAAAAATAATTGACAAATCTCAGCTTTCAGTTTCAATTTAAGTTTTGCATACCATTTCAAATTTTTCAGATATGGGGTAGTAATTCATTTGAAGATGGTATTGCCAAAATTACTTCCTGTTTATGTGTAGTGTACTTTGTGCTATTGATAAAGTTTTTGGCTGCCGTCTTTTATAATTGTTTGAAAAATTCTTTCTTTGCATTTACTGTTTTTGAAACGAAGGAAAGCAAAACCAAAAGGCGACATTGTTATTGTCCTCCAGGAGGTGGCGATAAAGTCTAATATAATAGCTCCTTGCGGTCCCCTCAATGCAGCTCATTCATTAAGAGTGGTGAAAATATATCTTCCCTAAGCAAGTGCATTCATTCTAACGAGTTTTGCTCTTTATTGCATGGAAAATTCAATTATGTATTATTGAGCTTGAAAGATTACATCAATAAATGGCAGTTAGGTGCCAAAGATTCAACCAAGACACAGTACAGAGCCATGACACGTCAGAGTAGAGACAACTTGAAATACAGGGTGTCCAAAAAAAATGTCCAGGCCAAACCAGGCAAACTGTGCATTCATATTTCCCTAGATCCTGAAAGGAAATCTTCTTACCAAAAAAAAAAAAAAAAGAAAAGAAAAAAAAGTCTTTAATTCATCAAAATTGCTCAAGCTAATCAAAAGTTTTTTTTGTAATTTTTATGCAGGTAAGTCACACCCTTCTTCACAAAGTAAATCTGATTGGCTGTCACTGATTGCATAATTAATATGTCCATGTAGGCCCATTAATTGAGGTGGGAAACTTCTTTAGTAGCATTTTGTCCATGTTTGCATAGTCAAGATGGTTGGCAACACAGCTGAGCTGATGGTTCACAACTGAGCAGCATGTATTCATAGTCCAACCGAACAAAATGAACAGTAAATAATAACTGTTTCTGCAAATTGAGCAAAGAGATCAAAGAATAAAGACAGAATAAAGAAAAGAAAGAATGGCAAAAAAAAAGTCACCAAGTCCGTCACTCATAGTTGAGAGGCTGACCTTGTTGCACCAAAACTGACATAACATCTGATAGATTTGAATGATTTTGGTGAAATAAAGACAGTTTTTCATGTTCGAAGATTCCATATAAGGATCCAGGCAAACATAGATTCTGAGGTCGCCCAATTTGGCTAGGACTTTTCTTGGGGGGGGGGGGGGGTTGGTTTATTACAGCCACAGCTCACCAAACATGTTTCATTTTAACTTAGAAAGTCCCTATATTTTTTTTATGCGTGTCAGAATTACGATTTCGTACTGTTGCATTCCAGCAGCAGACTGCCTCCAGCTACCAGGAAGAGCACGAAGTCTCTCACGTGCACTTCTTACAGATGTTGCAACAGACAGGTTGATAATATAACTCGAGCATGCAAATCTTTTTGAGGCAGGCCCATTGAGGGTCATGTCCCTTCATGTAATCACTCGTCAGATGAGACATGTAGCTGCCACAGTCCTAGACAATGAAACAGGAGAAATATAGCTTTAGGATTGGCCTGTTTCAGTGGTGAATCAGCTCTGGTTTGAGCCACAAGCCAATCACAGCTGAAATATTCATGACATTCGGGGTCTACCTACCTTAATTCAATGCAGAGCTTAGTAAGTGTTATCAGACGAAGCATTACTATCTCAAAATGCCATCATACTTCAACCAACATTATAGCTGATCCACTGCATATCATCATCATGAAGTTTAGCAACAGCTTACAAAACACTGATTTATTTAACGCAACATTCAAAACAACAAAACAATACGGTCTGCTGAAACATAATTCTTCTCAACAGGGATAACCTTGTGAGCCAAGGCAGGCAGAAGTTGTAAATGCATAGCACTTCAAGTAGCCAATCAATGGAGTGGATATCAAACTGGCAGAGTTGACTACAGTATCTTTTGGAAACTGACCAACACACCATGCATACAAAAGTAATTTTAAGATAAATAAAAAAGTAAATTAAGACAATGGTTTGAAGGTTTGTCACTCAAATCATAGCTCTGGAGGGCTGACACCTGGTGGTTTACTTTCACTGGTGCAGTCTAACCAGCAGCGGCATAAATTGTTCAGTTACAATTGCCAAGTAAAAAAGAAGCTAGAGCCAGACATTTACCGCGTTTCTACAAAAACGAATCTGGTGCCAGTGCCAGTGCTTAGTTGGTTCAACCCACGCACCTCCTCAGAACTTGTTCTGTTTTCCATCGCCAAGGAGCCGAATCAGAGCCATGTGATTACGTCACCGTATAACGTCAGCACGTCACTGTATACATGTCTGCTTGCACAGCAACGTTCACGTCTTTCGGAGGTAGAACAACAAAGATGGAGGAGCTTGTCGTGTCCATGCAAGTGCTGCTTCTGTGTCTACAAGCCTACCTTGCGATACAGAGCTGGAAAATTAAATTGTTACTGACCTTACAAAATTAATTTGCTACTAAAACTAGTAAACTAAAAATGGCGGTACAGTGTGTGCGCTGGTCTTGTTGGTCACAGTAACTCTGCCCCCTGCCCCTGACGTAATCGCTGCTTGTCTCTAGACCAGTAAGGAAGTTGGTGCATGGTCTGGTACTAGTTTTGAGAGCCAGGAACTGGTGCTTAGGCTGTGGAAAAGCAAAGAACCAGTGCTAAGTCAGACTCTGGCTCTGAACCAGCACTTGAACCAGCTCGGTGCGAAAGGGGTAATGGACTCTGGGGCCAGACTTCAAAAAATGTTTTAAAGGCTCATCCACAAGATGGCACTCCCTGCAACACAATGTCCCAGTAATCAAACCTGGCGTCTCAGCTCTGGGTCGGGAGGGATGACCATACCCATCAGGCCCACCAATCATCATCTCAACAGTCAACAGGATCAACAGCCTGACAGGTCAGCATTACGGTGTGCTCAGTTGTCTGGCTATTAGCAGTAAAATCCATTATTATTCTACTATGCTTTTATTTTACACGTGTTCTAAAATGAAGGATGAAAGGGAAACATATTTTATCAGATATTAGTTTACCAATCCAGCTCATTTCTATGGAAGACAGCAACATGTTTGTTTTGACTCATTTTTCAAAACCCAGAAAATAATATTTCAATGCAGAGCACATCTCACAGAAAATGGATTATTATTATTATTATTTTGGGTATGAAGCACGGGGGAAAATCCTGTTACATTCCAACCTGATGAATAATTTATACGATAAACAAGGAAAGTCACCCACTTAATAATTTAGTCATGAGCTAATATTGATTTATTCTGTGAAAGCCTTCACCGGCAGCATTGCCTGTGGTCCCCGAATTAAAATGAAGCCAGGACATCGGCTCGCGAGACTGTAATAACATTTGTGTAATTTCATTATTGCTCTCGGCCCAGTACATTTCCTCCAGTCGTGTGAATTTCTTTGATTCTCGATCTGATCCGCAGGGATTGTGCGAAGAAACTCGACTTTCCAACGGCAAGCATGGGCTACATGCTACATGCTAGCATGTCTTGCGCATTGCATCGCTAGGAGTTACCAAGGGAAGTACATTCAATACTTCAATTTAGTAATGTCCAGCTGAGACCAGGCCAGATCATTGGACGGTAATGGGTATAAAAACTCAACGCTTCTAACTTTCTCCAGGCCGAGCAGCAGAATGCAAAAGAAAAAGCGATGGAAAGGAAAGGAACATCTGAATGAAATTATCCATCTTTGCCCAGGTTCTCAATCTCTAGCCACTTTAAAGGTGTAACAACTCCCACAAGATGGAAAACATTAATTTTGTTTACTATCACATTGCCATCCCTGGTCACTAGTATTTAACCAAACATTGCAAAGCCAACTCAAATGACCCAATAAGGCAGGAAACATGACCCCGGGACATCCATCCATTCTCTGACGAGGGTCGCAGAAGAGCTGGAGCCCATCCCTGCTGACTGTGGGCGAAAGCCACCGACACACCCTGGACAGCTCACCAATCCGTCAGAGGGCGCGCACCCATGCAAGCAACGGACATTCCCGCAGGAATGCAGTTTCAATCTGGGGCTTGCCTCTAAAACGCATTATTACTGCTGCCCTCTAGAGGTACAGCTGGTTAATAGGATTACATTATATTGGAGCCGTCACCCCGAGCCAAGGATTTTTATTCGAAGCCAGACATGAGATTCCTGTTTCACCATTTAAAATTTTTTTTTTTGTTTGTTTAGAAAATGAATATCATGATTGTGATATGACAGGAAACAACGGTACAAAAAATAAGCACTTTCCTTTTATTATTACCTCGCCCCACCTGAAGGATGAGGGAAGGGGTATTGTTTTTGGTTCGGTTTGTTTGTGTGTTTGTTTAGTAACACTCTAGTGGCAAGATTAATGGTCAGATTCAGCCCAAATTGGGTACAGGGATTACCACTGACCCAGAATGGATCCCTATTGAATTTCGTACAAGTAGGTGAGAGTATGTGCGAGGGGCGGGGATTGTTGTCCCTGGAACCATTTGTTATTATTATCATCAATATTTTGTTGTTGTTGTTGTTGTTGTTGATTTGACATAATGCTACATTGTTCATGCTTTTCTCCTGGAAATAAAAATGATGAAATTTGTTTGTCATTATTCAATAGATTGTTCTATTTTTTGCATTGGGGAATTAACTGAAGTCAGCTCAGACAACAGTGCTCTCAGACACCGTTAATGAAACACATTCTTGTTTTAGAGCTCGACACATACATTTTCCTGATTGAACACTCCAGGCATTTAGAAGTGACAACTTGCTTGAGTTACAAGCAATTAATAGACAAAAATAACGATGAATTCAGAACCTGTAAGCATTTTAAGAACAACAATGTTCAAAGAGGGTTTTTCTTGAATACCTGCCATGAGAATTTTACAGATTGTTGCCCCGCCCCACCTGAAGGGTGAGGGAAGGGGTGTTGTTTTCAGCTCGGTTTGTCTCTGTGTTTGTGTGCTTGTGTGTTCGTTTGTTAACACTCTAGCGGCAAAACTAATAGCCAGATTCAGCCCAAATTCGGTGCAGGGATTGCCACCGCCCCATAATAGATCCCTATCGAATTTCGTACCAGTAGGTGAAAGTATGTGCGAGGGGCGGGGATTGTTGTGCTTGGCACCACTTGTTTTTTTTCTGTTTTGTTGAACCCTACTTCGGATATTCCTGAGGATGTGCTGGACTCATGGTTTTTTTGCTCTCCAGCTTTCAGCCCATCTTACTCCAGTGTAGGTTGATTTTAAATCCTTTATTGGAAAATGGAAATAAAAAGTGTATGTGTTTATCTCATAGGCCAAATATGCACTGATAAGCCAAAACATTAAAACTACGTGGAGATGATGCAAATGACGCTGTTTATCTCACTACCATGGTGCATTTCCACGCATGCAGACAGAGCTTAGGTGGTAAGTGAACAGTCAGTTCTTGTAGTTGACGTGTTGGATGAAGCAGAAGTGGGACCTGAGTGACTTTGACAAGGGCCAAATTGTTATAGCCAGACAAGTGTGTCAAAGCATCTCTGAAGCAGCAAGCCTTCTGGGGTGCTCCCAGCCAGCAGTGGTGAATGTCTACTGACAGTTGACCACAGAAGGAAAATCCATGATCGGCAATACATTGTTATGCGCTCAAAGCTTATCGATGCACAATGGCAACAAAGACTATCCCATCTGGTCCAAATCGACAGAAGGGCTACTTTGGCACAAGTCACTGAGAATTTAAATGCTAATGTGAGGAATGTGTCGCAGCAAACAACACATTGCACCCTCCCTCATGTTTTGTGACTGTAGACCACTGAAAGTGCCCATTCTAACCCTGGTCTACCGCTAAAAGTGCCTACAATGGGCATGTGAGCATCAGAACTGGACTTGGAGCAATTGAAGCTGGTCATTTGGTCCAGTGAGATTCATGATGCCGGGTACGTGTGCAGTATTTACCTGGGGAAGAGATGGCACCAGGTCAGGATGCACTGTGGGAAGAAGACTAACAGCTGGAAGCAGTGTGGTGCTCTAGGAAATGTTCTAC
The DNA here is from genome assembly GCA_029721435.1 of Gymnothorax reevesii. Lineage (NCBI taxonomy): Eukaryota > Metazoa > Chordata > Actinopteri > Anguilliformes > Muraenidae > Gymnothorax > Gymnothorax reevesii. The sequence goes on along the minus strand of CM056577.1, from coordinate 18,902,535 downwards.
TGTGAAACCTCAGGTCTGGGAATCTATCAGTTTGAAAGACCTGCTTTGGCAGCTCGAGGGGGACCTACACAGTATTATGAATAATAGTGATTTTAATTTTGAGGCTGATTGGTTTATGTAAGCTCCAACATGCAGTATTTCATTTAAGCAATCCAGTAAAGGGCCTAAAAGAAAATAGAACAAAAAAATTAAACAGTCATACATGACTTTCTGATTGAAGAAAAGATGAAAGAAAGATACCCGAGCGAAGCGACAAGTTGGGGCATTTTCTTTCCACTGGGGACGGCTGGAGTGATGAATTCCCCAGCGACCTTTGAGGTCAGACAGCTTGATTTCAGATAAACGGAGCAAAGCCATCCATGCATCAAGGCAAAAAAAGTCACTGGGTGAAAGCATAAATATTAACCATTTAGCATGCTGTGATGAGAATGCTGCTGATGTTTACTGATGCTGATTTAACCACTCATCTCAAAAAGCACTACTGGGCTCTGAAAGCAGTGGATTTCAAAAACAATGACTGAATATCGGAGGGGAAAGAGGAACTTCCAGAAGCCTAATCTTGAAAGGTTTAATTTAGACAGTAAACTCGCAGACCATTATATTTTCGGTGTGAGGTCACGATAGCCAGGAGGAAGGACATAAAGTATCAGTATGTATTTGCGCTTTAAGTCATCTAACTGCTGAAATATACCTTTACCGTAGGGGCACGATTGATTGAAGTAACTGTACGCCAGATCACCATGCGCAGATATGATGGATTTGTCACGGAATGCGCCCCGCCGAATGCCAAAAGCCATAGGCCTAGGAAGAAAGGAGACTCAATCGCAAAGGCTGAGGTAAAAAGCTTTAATATCTTTTAATATCAAGCAAAATGCCAAACAGCAGTAGCCAAAAACAAAAGGGAGCAGCAAACATTCCCAACAGACACTGGAATGCAGAGGCAACTGGGCACCTGCCAGCCCTAAATACTCCACAATCACCTCCACCTTAACGGGCTGCACCTGTGGCCCGTCATGAAGGAGGAGAAAAAATGTGAAAGGGGAGGGGCTGTAAGGCACAAACCCTTACAGTACCAACCCCCCCCCCCCTCATCTAGGCATGACTCCGGGCGTGCCAAGAAACATGGACTGGTCCGCAGCTCTCCGCCGGTCCCACGGGCCAGACCGCAGCTCTCTGCCAGTCCCACGGACAAGACCGCAGCTCTCCACCGGCCCCATGGACCAGTTTCCGCCGGTCCCACGGACTGGATTACTGCTCTCCACCAGCCCCATGGACAAGACCGCTGCTCTCTGCCAGCCTGGCTGAGTCTCAAAATTGGCCTGTGCATTCTGTCATAGGACCCTTCCCGCCGGATGCCAAGGCCTATCCGGCAGGCAATAGGATCTAAAAGGAAGACTCAATGTGCCAAGGCTGAGATAAAAGAATGAAATTGAATAGAAACAAACAAACCAAAGCAGGGGAGCCAGCAAACATCCCCGCTACACAGCGGTAGAAAGGGAAAAATGTAGAGGCACCAGGGCTGGCACCTGCTGACCCTAAATACCCTGCTAACACCTCCACCTTAATGGGCTCCACCGGTGGCCCTTGAAGGGGGAGGTGAAAGAATGAGAAAGGGGAGGGGCTGTAAGGACCATACCCGTACAGGATTTTTTGCACCACATGTACAAAAGTTAAATTCCTGGTGTGAATTCATCTGGCTTATGAGCCATATCGGTTCCATTGGGGGAAAAATCCACATCTGCAAGCGATTTAAATAATAGCACCACAAAAAACTCTCCTTTATCACTTTCTTTCCTCTCTGACGAGGGCCGGCCTCCAACCGCGTACAAGTAGTGACGCCATCCAACTGCTGAATAGCTCACTCGGTTAAAGTATCACATTGCGAAGCATAAGTGACTATCACGGCGCGGGTACGAGCCCCGGTCGTACCATCCGGCAATGGTCGGCAGCTTTTTCAAAAGTAGCACGCAATTGGCCAATGCGCTACAGGGATGCTACTTGGGAAGGGTCTGCCGGGAAGGGTAAAGCAAGGCTGACACTTGCACGATTCTGTGGCACGCATTGGCACAACTCGAGCCGTGCCAGTGTGCAAACTAGTTGTAAACGGGCGTGAAGTGTGTGTAAACCCGTTGTGACTGCGTGCCATGTCGGGACGAGAATTTTGAAATGTTCAAAATTTTGGTCACGACAAAATTTCGCGACCGGGTCGTGAACTATGCACAAACTGTTCGTGAACTCGTCGGGACGATGTGGGAGGATGCGTGGCAGTGCACGCCATGCCATGACTGTCACGAACTGCCACGAATAGTTCACGAACAGCTCACATCGAGTTCACGAGTAGTTCACGACATGTTCACGAATTGGTGCGCATCGCAGCGTGGCCGTGCCTTCCCACTGACACGGTCACGTGTACTTCACGCATTGATGGCACGAGCAGTTCACGACTAGTTTACGCACTTCACGCACAGTTTGCGCATGGCACGAGCAGTTCACGAACAGTTCACGAGCAGTTCACGACTACTGCGCGACAGTGGCGCTCGCGTCGGTGCGGGGGTATATATAGGGCTTCCTGGACACTACTCGCCATTCCAGAAATAGGCATCTTCTCTTCTCTGCAATGATTGTGTCTCTGGAATTCAGCATGTTGTCTCTTCCACAGCCAATCCAAAAATGACCAGGGGTTGGGGAGGCCCCCTTTTTATATGGCGTGCCCAAGTCGGCACGACACCGTCCGAAATGCGTAAACTCATCGTGCCAATGCGGGAAGTGCGTAAACTATGCGCAAACTATGCGTGAACTCGTCGTGCCAGTTCTTGTCAATGTGGACACTGATGGGCACGCATTCGTGAACTATTTGCGAACTCGTCATGAACTATGTGTGAACTAGTCGTGAACAGTGTGGGAGCCTCCCAGTTCGTGCCCCAAAATGGCACGACTTGCCAAGACAAAATCGTGGCCAAACGTTGTGCAAGTGTCAGCCTTGCATAACATAAGTTGCTTTGTTCGTTCCATTGGTGACAATAAAAGTTGACCCTCGTTCTGAACTTGCGTTGATTCAACCAATGAGTGCAATGAGGGCTGGCAGGCGCGTGCTTCAGAGGAGAGCTGCGAGCTGTCATCACTCTCCTGAGTAGGCAACAGGGGGTCACATAAGCGAAGGCCTTGTATATAGTTCCCCAATTGGACATTCCAGATTTGGGTGGGATTGGAGATGTAAAATTTAATAAAAAAGAATAAAAATGCATATGTCCTACAGTGATCAATCTATATTCCCTTCAGCAGATGATAACAGCCTTAGACATTGTAATATTGACATAGTCCGTCCTGGAGATCCAATCCACATTTTAACTTTCTTGGATCACTTATGGTAAAGATTAAAAAATTCCTATGTCCCTAAAACAGTTTTTTTTCTTACAGTAAATAAGATGATGTACTTACCCAATTTCAACAAGAAGGCACAATATTCATCCATCCATCCATTATCTTTACCGCTTCTTCCTCAAGAGTGTAGCGGGAGAGCTGTAGCCAATCCCAGCTGACTATGGATCGGCAGGAACACATCCTGGACAGCTTGCCCATCTATTGCAGAGTGAGCACACCATTCCCGCATATGCACTCACCTATGAGCCATTTAAAGTCTCCTATTAGCCCGATATGCATGTCTTTGGATTGTGGGAAACTGGAGTACTCCGAGGAAACCCATACGAACACAGGAAAACTTGCAAACTCTACAAAGAAAGGCCCCAGGCCACATTCGAACCCATTACCTTCCTGCTATGAGGGGGCAGTGCTACCCACTGCACCACTGAGCCACACGCAAGAAGGCACAATATGGAATGAGCAAATAAAATCAAAAAGGAGTGGAGCTGAATTTGAAAAGTTCATTCACCATCTCCTGAATTGCAAACATTTCAAAACATTATTATCTGATGGAGGGATTCACTCTCTCCTGATTGGTTGAGGCGAACTCCACCGGGTAACTGTAAACAGTGATATTCACTGCGCAAAAGTGCACGAGAGGTGAATATAACAATCTGATAACCTCAAGCTAAAAACAAGTAGATTTTTTTAGGCTCTCTAAGGTAAATAGGAAATGCTAAGTTGCAGCAGTTTCCACCGCGGGTGATCAGCTGTTTTGTGTCGTAATTAGCGAGGCTTTTAAGCACTCCATCGAGCGACACTCCATCCCGTTATATTTCCTCTTTTTCCCATCCCTATTTGAGTATGCGCATTCTTCCCATCCCTATCTGTTCTCTTTCCCCCAGAAGGCGATTTACCGCTGGGGCTGCCTTCGTTCCCGCTGCCCCGCCAACCTGATCTACCCCTCATCCATCTCCACCAACACCCGAGTTGCCGCTGGACTTTGGAACTGCCAGTCTGCAGTCCGTTTGTTCATTTGTGCCTTTGCCTCCCTCCAGTCCCTCGACTTCCTCGCGCTGACAGAGACGTGGATTTCACTGGGCAACACTGCAATGCCAACGGCTCTCTCCAACTCCCTCTCCTTCTCCCACACCGCCTGGCCATCCGGGTGAGGTGGTGGGACCGGTTTGTTAATCTCTCCGGACATTTTCTCCTCTTCCTCTCTCTCACCTTTCTATCTCCTGCTTTGAATTCCATTCTGTCTCCATATCCTCTCCAACTAACCTGTTTATCATTGTTGTGTATCGTCCTCCAGGCCCTGTAGGATGTTTCTTCGATGAGCTGGACGTCTTACTCTGCACCTTCCCCGAGGACGGCACCCCGCTGATTCTCCTGGGAGACCTCGGCCTCCACCTAGAGGCCTCTCAGTCTACCGCCTTTCTTCCTGCCCTCAACTCCAACCGACAAAGCTGGCAACCTCCTCGACTTAGTCCTCCAGCGCAACTGCTCCTCCTCTGATCCCACTGTAACCCCCCTCCACCTGTCTTCATATCCTTCTCCCTTCCTCTCCCTCTCTCTCTCCCCCCTCTCCAGCCCCGTCTGTTACAGTTTCTGGTGACCTCCGCTCTGACTCCCCCTCCGCTCTCGCCTCCCATGTCACTGCTTCCCTCCCTTCCCTTGAATCCTTCTCTGATCTCCTCAGTCTTCTCCTCCCTCTCATCCTCACTTAATGCCTTCTCTCCTCTTGTTTCCAGGCCAGCCAGATCATCCCCACCCAGCCCCTGGATGTCAGAAACACTCCGGCTCCAGCAGGAAAAGCCTCCAAGAAGCAAAGAGGAAATGGAGGAAATCCAGGGCCCTGGCAGACCTGTCCCGTTACCAGTCCCTCCTAGCAGAATTCACTTCTTCGATTTCCTTAGCTAAAATTAAATTTTATCATTCTAAAATCCATAACTCAATCTCTAACCCTCACCTATTGTTTTCTGTCTTCTCTTCTCTCCTCAGCTCTCCACCTGTCACACCTGCAACCTCCACCACAGCAGAGGACTTTGCAGCCTTCTACGAGGATAAGATTGTGTCCATCTGCAACTCCTTCTCCTACCTCGCTCCCCTCTCCCCCTCCATCGCTGTCCCCTCCCATCTCCTCTCTGCTTTCTCCCCCCTCTCCTCTTCTGATGTCTCCCAGCTGCTCCTCTCTCATGTCCTACCACATGTGCTCTCGACCCTATACCCTCCCCCCTCCTCCAGGTTATCCCAACATCCTCCCTTTTGTCACCTCCCTTATTAACTCCTCTTTGTGCTCTGGATGCTTTCCCTCTCCCTTCAAACAGGCCTTCATCACCCCTCTCCTGAAAAAACCCTCGCTTGACCCCTCAGTCACTCAGAACTTCCGCCCAGTCTCCCTCCTCCCCTTCCTATCAAAAACCCTTGAACGTGCTGTTGCTAACCAACTCTCCTCTTGCAGATAACAACCTCTCAGACCCCCACCAGTCTGGCTTCAGAGCTGCCTGCTCCACAGAGACCGCACTCATCTCCGTCAGTGAGGTGCTTCACACTGCACGCGCCGCCTCCCTCTCATCCATCCTGATCCTCCTTGACCTCTCTGCTGCAGTCGACACTGTCGACCACTCCATCCTCCTCTCTTCCGTGTCTGCTCTGGGGATCTGTGGTACAGCCCTCATCTGGTTGAAGTTACACCTCTCCGGTCGCTCCTACTAGGTTGCCTGGGTTAGTGAAGTATCAACACTCCACCCCCTTACCACAGGCGTCCCCAAGGCTCAGTTCTTGGTCCACTCTTCTTTTCTCATTATATCTTGTCTCTCCGTCTGTAATTTCTGCTCATGGCTTATCGTATCACTTTTATACTGATGACACTCAACTTTTTCCTCTCTTTCCCCCCCTCTGATGTGCAGGTCTCCATCCGCATCTCCGCCTGCCTGAGAGACATCCAGAGCTGGATGGACAACCATTACCTGAAGCTCAACCCAAGTCAAATGGAGATGATCTACATCCGTGCCCCATCCTCCCCCATTCTGGACCTGACCATCACCCTGGGGGAAACCACCATCTGCCCCTCGCTGAGTATGAAGAACCTTGGGGTCCTGTTCGACGACAGGCTCTCCTCTACTGCGAACATTGGAGCAGTGACTCGAACTTGCAGTTTTTTCCTCGACAACATACGTAGAATTCGGCCCTTCCTACCAGCAACTCAATGCAGCTCCTAGTCCAAGCGCAGATCCTCTCCCACTTGGACTACTGCAACTCCCTCCTCACCGGCCTCCCAGAATCTGCCATCAGACCCCTGCAGCTCATCCAGAATGCAGCAGCTCGCCTGGTTCACAACCTCCGGAAACACTCCCATATCACCCCCCTGCTCACAAGACTCCACTGGCTTTGTGTCGCAGCTCGCATCAAATTTAAGATATTGGTGGTAGCCTACCAGGGAGTCATTGGAACAGCTCTAGCATACATCCAGAGACTGGTCAGACCATACACGACTGCCAGAGCACTCCGCTCTGCCACTTCTGGTCGCCTGGCTCCACCCCCTGCCCTTCCTGCTCAAGAATGAGGAATGAGCTACCTATCGAGGTCCAAACATCAGAGTCCTTGAGCACCTTCAAGCGCAGCCTGAAAACCCACCTCTTCCGGCTCCAGCTTTTCCCTACTCCACTGCCCTGAATAACTGACATTACATCCCTCATTGCTTAATAGCTTTTACTGGATTTTGTTGATTTTAGTTGATCTTGATAATTTTTCTTAATTTTGATGTCAGTATATTTGGTATTGGTTTAGACTTGTAACAACTGAATGATACGTTCTCTGTCACTTTCACTGTTAGCACTTGTACTCACGCTCAAACTGCCTCTGTGTACTTGTAACGTTTTCGCTTGCATTTGGATTTTTTTGTGACGCATTCCTCTCAAAAATGACCAGCCAATAGAATGCCAAGTTCCGTTGTGACAAAGGAAATTGTCCCTGCCTTGTTCTGGCCTGTTCGATTCACAGTTGACTCGGGTATTTAGCGGGTACATCCACTCCTGCCCTCCTCGGCTACACGTGGTCTTCCAATGCTTTCTTTACAACTTTGGAATAAAAGTACAGTTAATATATTCATACACCAGTGCCCATACTTTTCTTTTACCACAATAGCTACATATATATTTTTCGAAAAAAAAAAAAAAAAAACCCCAATAAAATTTACAGTTTCAATATCTGATATGTTGCCTTTGTAATAATTTCAATCAAATATAGAGTTCAAACAATCTGCAAATCTGTGCATTATTTTTATTCAACTTTCACACATCGTCCCAACCTTATTTGGAAATAAAGTGGTAATTCCATGTAAGAACTTCTTCTTTAGAACAAGCATTGTCAATACAACCATGTAATTCAATGTACTGACATGCTGCCAGGGCAATTCCACATGAGAGTTGCTAAAACAGCTATTTTTTAAAAGTGTTTTATATTAGAAATATATAGGTTTTCGTGTAGATGACTTATTACCAAATAAGACACTGAAAACTGCTTTGAAATATCTTTGACGGTCTTCCAAAAATTTGATTTGAATTTTGTCTTTTTTTTCGCTCCAGGACAAGGATCAAATGTTATTTTTCCAAAGCTGACAACTCCTAAAAGATACTTAGTTGTTTCCTGGTATTTACTGTATTTCAATACATTGATAGCCAAAGTAGGCTATTTGAGACTGTAAGTCATTGCAGGAAATTGAAACACTCAACATCCTAGGCCACCAACTTAACCTTCAACCTACTGCCTACCGTTGCCAGTTTTCAGAGAAATGCCTGTCAAAGTAAAGGCAAAAATAGCAGCATTTTTTCCTGCCGTAATTCCGTTACTGACACTTTCACATTCGTATAGCCTTCTACAAAATAGATCACCCAAAACTTTGTGTTATACAGCTCAGTAGGCATGCCAGTGGAACTGATAAAAGCACAGGCAAGTAGCTACTGCATTAGAGTGATAGATGGCAGGTAAAAATGACATGAAAATTACTCTTGATTGTAATTCCGTTATTGTGGAATTGCCTGCAAATTAATGGGGTTGTGGGGGTACACTGACTAACACTGTGTTTAACAGTGCTCTCTGTCACCATCATCATCATTAAAACATCATGTGAAGGCCTCGCCACACAGAGCAAACACTTGTGTTAATACTGTGCACTCTTCACCTCATTATTCTTCTAAGTACACAGGTTAATTTCATTGGCAGTCACTCATACCTCAAACAATTTGTTTTCATGTAATTTCATATATTTGTTATTTAATTTTAGCCCTACGCTGTTTAAACGGAGTGCCCACATTTTCACATTGTAGGGTTAAACGATTATTTTCTTTGATATTAATTAGTAGAGATGGCAATTTCGACACCAAAGTTTGAACGGTTTCAAAACGTTTTATCATTTCTGGTTCCAACACGTTCTTCAAGAGATGTTTCAAAACCTCATGTGTTAAGTATCAGAGCACAGCGAGAGGCTTTTAAAAGCCGCGGGGAAAATACAGGTGTTTGAGGTGTTTTGTTGCGTTTGGAGATTTTGTGAGGATTTTGATTCAGTTTGTTCATTAAACAAGATAGATAGATAGAAATTGTCATATTGTACACAAATTTAATAATTGACTGATTATGCCTGCGTCAAAACTATTCATATTTTTGGATCTGTGAGTAGAGGGACTTCAGCACATCAACACCATAGACTGTATAAAAAGATGGACGAAGCAACCGTTAGGTCACCCATCGGTTTCAACACACCATTTCGGAAGCCTCGATTTTGGCAATTTGAATTGCGCTATTTTGTCATTTTGAAACCGGATGTGATTCCTATTGGACGAGAGCATGAATTGAAGGTCCAGGGAGGAGCGAGTGGTGGATCTACGGGTGGATCTGACCGTTTCAGACAAGGACCAGAGGATGGCCACGCCCCTAAAGCGTATCTGGCTTTATCCTTTATTCTAATCTATTTGAGACCATAATTTACAAAAATGAACATCATGATATATTGTAGGAGACTTGAAACTTGCGATAGATACCATAAAGCAGGAATCCTCAAATCTGGATGCCGAATCCAAATTCAGTCCAGGTTTTCTTTTACCCCAGGAAAGTAAATGAACATTATTGGCCAGAGTGTCTTTACACCTGACTCACAGGTAAAGGGAGGGTGGAAAATCTGCAGTTCTCGGACTTCAAGGACCGTGATTTGAGGACTAGGTGCCATAAAGTAATGTGGAAAATCATGATTGAAATAATAAATCAGGTGGGAAAGTAGGGTCATTTTCTCATTGACTTCTATAGGATTTAACTTTTTTCTGCAAGCATCGACGTCGCCATCTGCTGGCCAAAAAATAGATTGCAGATTTTAGAGATTTCCGCGTTGGCCTCAGTTTTCAGACCCGGGTGCGGCATCAATCTTTTTATACAGTCAATGGCCCAATCCCAAACCGGCCCCGATCCACGAGCACTTCACTACCAAGTGTCACTCCATATGAAGTCTCCCTCACTGCTGTGGAGGGAGGTTCATTAAGGGGGAGGGTTTAAAAACGTGTATAGACTTTGGGATGCCCCTCCCCTTCATCTAACAGGAAGCGGAGGTAATCATCACCATGCCTACCGATAGGTGCGTTGCATTCTATACGACAGTCCAGTTCCCTAATTATGCATTTCTGACCCAAGATATTTTTGAGAGGGTAATATAATTAAGTTAAATTTATATTAAAATGTTGAAAACACAGCATTAACAAAGGTGAAAGCGTTTGTGCATGAAATGGCACATTGTGAAAAAGAGCAGTTATTGATTCAATAAATTAAACTAATCACTCAGTGTTTTCTTGGGTGCACATCTGCGCATACATTTCAAAATGCAGCGTAACCTTTAGTTCCGTGATATGCGCATGAAATAGTCGATCAAATGTCCGTTTGAGGTTAGGTAATGTTTCACTTATCTTTCAAAAATAGCTGAATGGAACTGACATTTGCAGATTAAAGCGTTTCTTCCATCCCGGACACAAAGTAAGTCCTGCACTTGAAAGGAGGGTGGTGTGAAAGCTTCCATCGGTGTAGACTCGGGATGGCAATCAATGTGGCGGACCCTCCGCAGGAACTCGCAAATGAAGGGGAAGTGGATAGGGCGAGTGGATATGAACCGGTTTGGGATTGGGCCCAAGATCAGCACCCATGATAATTACTGGCTGCAATGACAACTTCTGCCAGTGGATGCCAATGTTGAGTGAGCAAGTCTTTAAATATTTAGAAACAATGGTTTGAATGTTTTGAAGCTTCAAATTTCCCATCCCTTTTAATTAGTTTCTTCATTCTTTGGGTTACCGAGCATGTGGGGTGATCACTTCCTGGGAAGGCAAAAGATGTTGCCAAGGTCAAAGGACTGTGAAATCCAGCAGCGAGCTCATTAAGCCATACCATGTGCTGCTGTGTTGAAGGGAGGGGGGGTTGGGTTTAGTTAGTTTTCCTTTGCATTTGTTGTAATCAGTGTCCATTTTCTTTCCCCTTTTGTCTTAAATGGTTTGGCTAAGCAATTATATTTGTTCCGTTGTGTCAGGTCAGTTAGTTCAGTTAACACCTTGTTTTGAGTATAGTTCTATTTTGTTTACGTCTTTTATAGGCCCACAGATTAAGTTCTTGTTTTGTATTTTTACAGTTTGGGGGTAAATTGAAAAAAAAAACTCTATTTTTCAATCAAAAGACCTGTTCTCCTCTTCGCCTCACTGCTTGGTCCCTCACACATCAGAAGAGGGACTATTTCTTGCACGAAAGGTCCTCTTTCCCTGCAGTAAAGTTTTGCTCTTGTAGACTCTATTTCAAGGTGTGTAAAGTTGATCTGGCGCCTTGCAGAGGTGCAACAACAGGTTACTACGACTGCGCATATTTATTTTCCCATTCATTTGTCACCCATTCGTAAAGAGGTTTTAATTTATCATATGTTTGTATATACCAATGTTATCCCAAAACAATTAATAAACAATTAATTAAACACATTAAAAATACATAAAATGTATATGAAGATCTAACAGAAAACGCATATCTCACCTCTGCCATTCAAGCTTCTGTGTAAGCTGTATCTCCAAGCAGAACATCGCAGGACTAATACACTAACATTAAAAATAACTAAATGTTTTAATTACACTCAGATAAAACTAAATATTCTACAAAATATTTATCTCTGGACGGCTCTTGGTCTGTATGATATAAATTATGCATAATTTTATGAAAATATGTCAATACTTAGTTGGCAGTATTATTTTTTATAAAAACCCTGAGCAAAATTTCAGGAGAATTTTGAACTCAGGACATCTCTGCAAAGAAGATCACGGGTTCCCAACACAATCCTAACCTTAACTTCAAACATTAAAGTAATGAATACTCTGGTCAAAATAAAACGGCTTTAAGAAGGATAATAACGCTGCTTAGCAAGTCTCGTGTCCTCCAGTGGTACAATCTTCTCCAGCAGGAAGATACTGGATAAGTGTTAAGAGATTCAGGCTCTGTCAAGTTCAGTCCGTGCAATGACTGACCTTTACGCTTGTAAAGTTCAGACGTTTGTGGACATCTACACGTCACTTCCTGTGCAATGGCATTGCACTTTTTATTTGGTATGAAAAAAAATCCCTTTTATATCAAACTGGTTCATTAATATGGCGCTTGTTTCAACAAACGCTCAGCCACAGGAATAACAATAAATATTTCCGCAAGTCTCAACTGATGACCAGTGACAACAGGTCGCACGACCTTCTAAAATTATCGTTCAGCCATTCCCTACTTTTGCAACGGAGACATGAGGAGCAGTCTGTTTCACAAAAAAAAAAAAAAAAACAATCTATGTAATTGTCATCATCTGCTGCCTTTCCCTCGCTGGCAAAAACACTCCATCCATTTGCAGAAAACGCCCGGGGGAACGTTACATCAAAACTAATCATAACGATTAAAATCAGCCTTTCCGTGCAAGAGGGAACAATCCGCACACTGGAGAGAGGGCTGACTGTTAAATGTCGGGATACTGTCAGATCTTCTCAAAAATGTGTGCATTCTGAAGGATTAAATAAAAATAACATTTCAAAGAAGGCCAGTGCAGTGCCTTTGTGCTCTGTTAATTCAACTTGAGTTTTATTTTGCAGATCGGTTTAGGCTGGGTAGAGGCATGAGCTAATTGTATCCTGATCTTTGCCTGAAGGGGTTTTAAAGCCCTGGAGCAAGTGTTCTCCGTATTTTGTTCTGTCTACCTAAGCCAAGCGATTGCATTTCTCCCTAGTGTAGCAAGGGAAGCAGATCGACGGCGAAATCTGAGGAAAGGACAGCCGAAAAAGACTTATGCGTGTCGTTGTTCCAGGTAAGGACAGCTAAATTCGTTTCGAAAATATTTGCCGAGGCTGGTAAGGCTGAGACATTTCGAGCGCAGCCGCTTTTACGCATGTGCCACGAGAGAAGCGCCACAGTTCTAACAGGAAAAAAAAAACATATTTAACCACTTCCTGGGTAATGTTGAGTCGCAGTTGCTCTCTTATTTTACCTTTCAAAAATCATGGTTCATTCGTTTGGAATTCGCTCGCCCTTCGAACGGGAACCCATTGCCCTTGGTCTGGATTAGCTAATTGAACGACGCTAAAGATGAGAAAACACACCGACGTTTGCTGGTTGTTCCTTCTCTAGTGCACCATCCGAACACTCATTCGCACGGACTTTCATTTTACTGTGGCGGCTTTGCCCGATTTTTGAACGTTCGCTGCTGGATCGTGTCCCGTCTGTGCGTCCTAGATCTTTCTAATGTAAGGCGCCATTGTATAGTAATTTTGCCCGAGGGTTTTTTTTTTTCTGCAATTTTTTTTTTTAGACAGGAGGCACCCATTTCACACACGTCAATGCTGAACCCACGAATCACCTTAGTATTTTCCGTCCCCGTGTTGGGAAAGGGATTCCGACCCTTTCTTTTTGTTCATAGAAAGTGAGTTATCCTGTTCGGTAGCGCGCATTCGGAATATCCTTTCCTTAATTCGCACGCAATAGACCAGCCGTGCGAGCCTCACATCGCCCAGTATGCTTCAGCCCAAGTAATGACAAAGAAACTCTTGTGTTCTTTGTCGGAAGTTTTGCTAAATGAAACGCAGCAGCCAAAATTTTTTTGTGTTGTCAAGTAAATCGACGTGGACCAAATTTTTTTTCGCCATTTAGTTGTTTCGTAGGGACTTCTTGAGCAAAGTAACTGCCTGGCGAGACCTACTTCCGATTGGTTTGGAATAAAATGTCCGAAATCAAAGGCTTGTTTTAAGAACTCCTCTGATAGAGTGGGCTAACTTCTGCTTACTTGTAATGTAATGATGCTGACCGTGTTTTGGATAAAGACAGTAAGCGTAAACCGGAACGTATACGAATGGATTGGATTCACGACATGCCAATTAATTACTCTGCTGCGCGGCTGACACGCGTGGGGGACTCCTTTGCGCATCCACTAATGTCGTATTTAAGGCTAATCGTGGCTTTTTAGGCTGATACTGAAACTCAAGGACGCTGTGACAACCTGTTAGTTCTTGAGTAAGTTCAATTTTAATTGGCGATTCCCAATATAAAACTGAATTAAGTCTAGGGCTGAGTTAAATTTATGCCTGCCAACCCAGAACTTTGGGTTTCTTGGAGGGAAGACTAACTTTGATCAACATTTCATCCAACTGCGTGACTATATGGTCTGCAGCACCCACCCCATTAGTTCTTTTTATTTGCTCAGTGGCCTTAGGTGTAAAACCAGTTAGGATTACGGCTAGTTTTCTTTAATTATGCATTACGAACAGAATCTACATGCCTACTCACTAACTGGCATTATAGTTGTGTGAACTTGTAGTGCAAGTTGAGTCCGAAATAAAGAATTGAATAGAATTATGGAATATTTACCAGGTAGATTCTGGTGATGCTGGAGCACATGTTTGCTGTGAAAGATTGTGTCTGTTGGGGTCTTTGAACTTGGGCAGTTGTAGGTTTTAATGCTTTGCTATTGATGCGTCCCTGGACTGGGGTGCATTTGTCATTAGGTCCCGTATACCTGTGTTTTTATGCATGGATGTGCAACCTCTGCGCCTTATGCCGTGTAGCCAAACTTACTTTTGGGTTCTGATCTTGTGGGTGAATGTGGAAATCTAATTGACTGACTATGGGGGTGATGTTGCCAAACCTGTTTAAATTTGGAATATTTTTGACCAAAAAACTGCAAAAAAAAAAATAATAATAATAATAAATTTATACACACACACACACACACACACACACACACACACACACACACACACACACACACACACACACAAGCAGGCCAATTTAAACCCAATGTTTACCAAATGAGGCAGTCCCAGTCGTATTTTGGCAGTGCACATTCCACTTTCTCGTAATTTTACCCAGATTGTGTCTACCTTGTGGTGCTCAGCCTCTGGTAAGATCATACACACTGATCAGCCACAACAATAATACCACCTGCCTAATATTGTGTAAGTCCCTCTTCTGCCACCAAAATGGCTCTTTCAGACTGACAACCACTTGCATTCAAGGGTTTGCCAATGAAATAATTCCCAGAGCAGTACACTCAGCACGTCAGCTTGCCTTCCTCCCAGAGAGCCTCTGGGTGCCATCTCTGGTGGCATGGTGCCATCCCCTGGTAAATGGTGTGTACTTACCCAGCCAATGCACATCATGTAAAAGAAAATGGGACTCCCTAGACCAGGCGACATTTTTCAGTTACTCCAAGGTCCAGTTCCGGTGCTCACATGACCAATGTAGGCACTTTTGGTGGCGGAAAGGGGTTATGATGGGCACTCCCACCGGTCTGCAGCTTCATAGCACAAGACGTAGCAGGGTGCGATGCACTGTGTGTTGTGACACATTCCTCTCAAACAGTGAAGTCAAAAGTTTACATGAGCTAAGATTAACGTCATTAACTTCTTTTCAACCTCTCCAAAGATTTCATGTTAACAAACTAAGTTATGGTTTTGGAAAATCTGTTAGGACATCTACTTTTTTCATAACAGAAGTAATTTTTCCGAAAATTGATTACACACAGATTATTTCGCCTGAAATTCATTACATCACAATTCCAACAGTTAGAAGTTCGTTTTCAAGTTGAACTGTGCCTTTAAACAGCTTTGAAAATTCCAGAATTTTGTTATGACTTCAGAAGCCATTAATTGGTTTGATGACATAATTTGAGTCAACTGCAAGTGTACCTGTGGATATACTTTGTGTACATTCAGTCTCACCGCCTCTTTGCTTGATGTCATAGGAAAATCAAAAGCAATCAGCTGAGACCATAGGAAAAGAAATATTAATAATCATTTTTGGCCTCCGTGAGTCAGGCTCATGCTCTGGAGTAATTTCCAAATACTTCAACAGTATGTGAACATAACCACTGTACCATATGACCATCATACCACTCAAGGAGACACATTTTGAGTCCTAGAGATGGGACTGAAAGTTCAGATCCATCTCAGAAAATTAGCGAAGGACCTCGTGAAGGGTTCAAAAGTGTCCATATATACAGTAAATCGTATAAGACGTCAGCATAACTTGAAAGGCTGCCCCGCAAGCAAGAAGCCACTGCTCAGAAATTGCCATAAAGCCTGTTTGCAAATGCATATGGAGGACAAATATCTTACGTTCTGTAGAAATATCCTCTGGTTTGATGAGACAAGAATTGAACTGATGGGCCATAATGACAAGTGTTATTTTTGAAGAAAGAAGTGAGAGGCTTGCAAGCTGAAGAAAAACTATCCCAACTGTGAAACATAGGGGGCGGTAGCATCGTGTGGTGGGGATGGTTAACTGTACCACATAGGGGCGGTTGCATCATGTGGTGGGGATGGCTAACTGTACCAAATAGGGGCGGTTGCATCATGTGGTGGGGATGGTTCGCTGCAGCGAGGAAGGAAGCTTGTGTGGACATATTGGAGCAACATCGAGACATTTGCCCTGGAAGTTAGTGCATGGTTGCAAATGGGTCTTCGAGTTGGACAATAGCCCAAAGCGTATTTCCACTGTTGAGGTAAAATGGATGAAGGGCAACAAAGTGAAGGTCTTGAAGTGGCCATCACAAACCCTGACCTTCATATAATGGAAAATTTGTGGGCAGAACCGAGGAGGTATTTGTGAGCGAGGAGACATTCAAACCCAACTCATTTACACCAGTTCTGTCTGGAGGAATGGACCAAAACTCCAGCAACTTACTGTGCAAAGTTTGTGGAAGGATACCAGAAATACACTGCTCAAAAAATGAAGGGAACACTAAAATAACACATCCTAGATCTGAATGAAATATTCTTATTAAATACTTTGTTCTTTACATAGTTGAATGTGCTGACAACAAAATCACACAAAAACTATCAATGGAAATCAAATTTATTTAAAAAAATGGTAAGGTCCGCACACTGAATGACAATGCTCCCCAAAAATGTATTATGTCGTCAACGTTTCGATCAAAAAGTGATCCTCATCAGACCTGACATTCTTCAGACCAAACATTCTCCACGGCATCTCCAGACTGTAACGTCTGTCACATGATCAGTGTGAACCTGCTTTCATCTGTGAAGAGCACTGGGCGCCAGTGGTGAATTCGCTAAGCTTTGTGTTCTCTGGCAAATGCCAAACGTCCTGCACGGTGTTGGGCTGTGAGCACAACCCCCACCTGTGGACGGCGGGCCCTCATACCATCCTCATGGAGTCGGTTTCTGACCATTTGAGCAGACACATGCACATTTGTGGCCTGCTGGAGATCATTTTGCAGGGCTCTGGCAGTGCTCCTCCTGTTCCTCCTTGCACAAAGGCGGAGGTAGCGGTCCAGCTGCTGGGTTGTTGCCCTCCTACGGCCTTCTCCACGTCTCCTGATGTACTGGCCTGTCTCCTGGTAGCGCCTCCATGCTCTGGACACCACAGACACCACAGCAAACCATCTTGCCACAGCTCGCATTGATGTGCCATCCTGGATGAGCTGCACTATCTGAGCCACTTGTGTGGGTTGTAGAGTCCGTCTCATGCTACCACTAGAGTGAAAGCACCGCCAGCATTCAAAAGTGACCAAAACATCAGCCAGGAAGCATAGGAACTGAGAAGTGGTCTGTGGTCACCACCTGCAGAACCACTCCTTTATTGGGGGTGTCTTGTTAATTGTCTATAATTTCCACCTGTCGTCTATTCTGTTTGCACAACAGCATGAGAAATTGATTGTCAGTCAGTGTTGCCTCCTAAGTGGACAGTTTGATTTCACAGAAATGTGATTGACTTGGAGTTACATTGTGTTGTTTAAGCATTCCCTTTATTTTTTTGAGCAGTGTATTTGACTCAAGTTAAACAATTTAAAAGCAATGCTACTAAATACTAAGTGGATGTAAACTTTTTATTCACTGGGACCATGATGAAAGAAATTAAAGCTGAAACAAATCATTTTCTCAACCATTACTCTGACATTTCCCATTCTTTAAATAAAGTATTAATCCTGTCTCACCTTAGACAGGGAATATTTACTTGATTGAATGTTGGGAATTGCGAAAACTGAGTTTATGTTTTCGACTAAGGAGTATGTGAACTTCCCCGATTTCACCTGTGCGTATCGTCAAAAGCTTCTGTGACTTGTGCCTTTTTTATCGGGTTGGTCCTGTGGCTTAACCTTCATTACCCTTGTGTATCAATGAGCTTTGGCACCCAACACTCAGTCCCTGGTTCGTGGTTTGTCTCCCGTTCGGGCGCTATTGGTACTTATTCAATACTGATTACTGGGAGCACCCCGGAAGTCTTACCACTTATGATGCTCTGATCCAAATATCTGTTCATGACAATGTAGTCCCTTTTAAAAGTCACACAGGTCCCATTTCTCCCACATCCAATACATTGACTGTGTGAATTGACTGTTCATTTATGGTCTAAGGTCATGGTGAGCATTACTTCGGGTCTAAAATAATGATCTTTAAGTATACTGTTACTGTAATGATGGGGTAGGACTTGATAAGCATTCTTGCTTCTTCCTGCTCCTTCTCGAACGTATTACAAATTTTCAGTCTTCTGATGAATACCAAGTGATGTATTGTATTATATTTTGTGTTATTTATATTATTTTTTATCTTTTATGTACTGTAGCTTATCTTCTGTTTTTGCTGTTGTTGTTCGAGATAAATAAACTTAAAAAAAAAAAAAAAAGGTCTGCCTTCAGACGGCGATGTGCCATCATTATGAAATAATCAGTTATTTGCTTCATCTCTGTGTAATTTTAATGTTTTGGTTCATTGGTGTCTGTACACTGATTCAGCTTGGAAAAATTGCTGGATATCTAAGTCACCTGGGTTGACATGTTGAAGATTAGGGATGCGTTTATTCCAGCCCAGCGCTAACATACTCAAATTTTTAGAGTCCAGTTTGGAGCATTTCCAGTTGTCAGCAGAAGAACACGCAGGACTTAGATTTATGACTATTGTTTGAAAACTAAGAGATTTATCTGTCTTTTTACCAAAGCAGTTTCTGTGTCTGAAGGTATTTGTTTGACCTACGTTAGAAGTCTGTGTTCCTACACATGTAGCCCAATGTAGGTGGTAGCACAGCGCACTGGAGGTGAATTCTATCTCAGCACGTTACATTCAACTTTTTTATCCTCTGTTCTGCAAGGTTCCTTCCTATTCAGTGTGAATTTATAATTCACGAGGGAACTAATGCCTTAGTTTCTTAGTTCATGAAGCACAATCCTACACACTGCCTTTGTCTTCGTTTGCTTTTGCACCCAAGCCAAGTTTTTTTTTTTGGAAACATGCCCACTGTTTTTTCACAATCCCCTTAGGGATTCCCCTCCTTGCAGGTGATTAGAGTCCTTATTTTTATTTTTTTTAATGCTGCTATCAAAAAAACATAGTATGGGTACGCTTTCTTCCCTCTGTCATTGGTGTCTACAAACTGCATACAGATGAGCGTGCAATCTGTGAATGCCCCCTCTGGGTCAGAAACTCAGGCAGCAGCTAATGGTAAATTATGTTCTGAGGCCTAGAAATTCTCCAAGTCATTTTAAGCATACACGGGCCAGTGGTGTGAGTCATTTTAGGTGATGATTTTCTCGGGGAGGAAGTAAAGAAAAAAGTTAAAAGTCTTAATCCTTTATTGGTCATTGAATGTGGGTGTAGCGCTAAGCTCAGAAAAAGCATTTCAGGCTGGACTGAAGGCAAGAAGATTTACGTTGAGGGAGCTGAATGGTGGTAGTCTGATGTGGATGATTAATGATTTTGATGTTTAACCCTCGTCCAACCAAGGGTTTGTCTACTACAACCCCGACCAAGGGGGGCGTAGGGGGGTGGTAACCACCCCCTCGATTATTTCGAAATTAAGCGATAAACATCAACTTGTTTGGTATCAGAGTACAGCCACAGATGTCCTCTCTTCAAATCAAGTACAAATAAAATACATTTCTACATTATGACATCATAGTGACATCATAACTAATGGCATATTAGGAAAAAACATCAAAATGACGAAAATCCATGTTTTTTCATATTTTTATTACTTTCCTTGCAAAATGATGATTCAAGTTCACTGGACAGATGTACAAATATCTTCAAAATGTTACACACTTGCATAAAAAGTTGATCTATGAATGATGAGAACAATGTTATGAACAATAACGAAGTATAGTAGTAGGCCTATAGCACAGTATAAAAATAGTATACAGTAAAGTTACCAGTCAAACACACAAGTAAAAGTATGTCTGTAATGCACTTCTAATATTATTTGCTGAAGATCACTTCAAGGTTACTTGCAAGGACAAGCTACATCAATAAATCAATAAGGATTACAATCAGTGTGGTCTACAAAGTTCATCGAGCCTGAAACATAACAATAGCATATTATTTGCAACTAATTTGTAAGCATATTTTGTATCAAAAACAGGCAAAACTTGACGCTGGTGGCAACCACTCCCCCCTACCCTTCGACTTTGACGTCCTACCCTACCCCCGGGGGGTGAGGTACCCTCATCATTTTTTCATGATAGTGAGCACAAAGGATGAATAAACAATTACTTAAAAGCATTAGATCATATCTGTTAACGTTATTGTTCGACGGGAAAAAATCTATTAGTAATTAACAAATTACTGCCTTGGTGCTTGGACTCCTCATCCTCATGGACTTTTAGTCCTTGGACTTTTCATCCCCAAATTTTTTGTCACCCAGGAATTTCCATCCCCAAACTTTTCGTCCCCGTGGACTTTTTACCCCCGGACTTTTCGACCACATGAACTTTCCGTCCCCGGAAACTTTTCGTTGCCCTTTTCCTGCATTATAACCCTAAACGTAACCCTAACCCTTGTATCATGGCGATCTGTCTGTAATGCGTCCATCCGTCCGTCTGGCACTAATGGTGGCACATTTTGTTTTCATTAGGGGACGAAAAATTCGGGGACAAATAGTCCTGTAACTGTACTACCTGCCTCCCCAGGTTGCTGTGTGTGTATCACAGGAATAGAGGCTCCTGCAGCGCTGCAGTTGTCGCACTTGTTCACATTGGCAGCTGATGCGTCATGTCTGAAGTGTGAGTGAGGTGTCACACACGTCACAGATCTGTAAGATCCTACAGACGCTCTCCCCTCCTTAGGATACACGGCCAAACAGCCGGCACAAATGGACCTTTTTGTCACTTTTACAGCACGACTGCATGAACTGTTGCAGTGGTTTTGAATTAAAACAAAAAAAAAAAAGGTTTGTGTTTGTTTTATTGGTTGCTATCAATTTTCCTTTTCATGGCTTAGCAAATGGGGAAGACTGCACTGATACGGTATTGGGGACAACAGACATTTCATTGCAGTACATTTCATCATTTATTATTTATTTTTTTTCTAGTCCAGTGCAATTTGCTCGAGTGCAGTAATCAATGAGGCAGTGATTGCATCCTGCAAATTCTGACACTGCTGAGTGAGTTTAGGAATGTAAAATCGCATCCGTATCGGATAACTTTCCGGACCTGTTCTAGCAAAATTAGTGCTGTCAAAGCCAGATGATGCTACTGGTTTTGTTGCCGAAGGTCCTCAGAAATTGCTTTTCACCATTGAAAACCAGGGATTGCGCAGCCCTTGATTGCCAAGTGCTACAGCCTCGCTCGACTTTTATCAGAGGAATGCAGCTGATAAGCTGAGAACTTTTTTGGCGCCTCGGTTTCTGAGAGATTTAGGTACGCGTTTGTTGATTGTGATTGGAGACCCTTTCATAAGGAGTTTTCAGTTTAAAAAAAAAAAAAACAATGAAACGTAGTTAGACTCCAGGGACTTGTGCGTAAGCAGCCGGTGTGTGGTTTAAAATCGGTGGTCGCTCTATCTATAGTGCGTAACATTCGTGTAATGCTCTGTCAGCTTCAGCCAGCACATGTTAAAGTAAGAATAAGGACTCGGTGCTCAGCATTTGAATAACTGCAGGCGCACATGGGCAGACAGAAAAGCCTGTCTCACTTCCTGCTTCCCAGAGAGCATGGCCTGCAGTCATGGCAGTGACTCTGCATTCTTATGCAATACACCGGCTCTCAGACCGAGCCCCAGCCCTCTTCTTCAAACACTGAAGGGTATCTGTGCAGGGTAATTCAAATACTACTGTTACAACTACTACTACTGTTGCTACCGAATAATGAAAATAATAATAATAATAATGATGATGATGGTGATTATTATTATTATTATTATTGCTCTTTGTAGTTGTGGTTGTTCGTAGCAGCACAGCTAATATTGACTTTGGCTCGGTCTGGTGTCCACTCCTTTGCGTAGTGGAGGTTTTGTTTTCTTTTTTCTATTTTTTGTTGTCGAAAATTCACAAACTTGTTCAAATCATATTTTATTTTTAATAAATGTGTCCAAGTTTCGTGTCTGAACTCGGCGTGCGATTTATGCGATGCCTACTACCTCCAGCACATGCACCTGCATTCTTCCAGTCTGCTAATGAATCCAATTTTAGCCGTTTTGCTTTGGACAGAACCAAAGTCAGAGAAGTTTCTGACTCTCCAGGACCTAACTTTCCTCTCGGTGTGTCAGGCTGCGCATAATGTGCCCTTCGGTAAAGACCCTGCTTTCTGTTCCTGTTTGTTTCATCTGTAACTCATTACATTAGCTGCGGAGCGAGCAGGCCTGGATCTGCCTCTGGTGAATTACAGATGTAAGTCATTAGATTTAGGGGGTTGTCCCTCTGGCACGTGGGACAAACAGTGATGGAAAAAAGGACCTGCTCAGGGGCCTCTAGCTCTGCTGCTGGAGGGCTATGCAGGCTGGTTTTCTTGGTTACGCAGTTCTTAATTGATTCTTTGAAGCACTAGCGGATTGCACATTTAACTGGCCTCTCCCATTTCCTTAGGACTAAATCGGTTGCTCATTTTGAGAAGCTTAGCAGACCTATAGCTCTCCCAAGGATAGCAGTCTGCTACACCCCAACCCCAGAGCTAGCCCTCCAGCTAACAAAGCATTCCTTAAATCTTGCATCGAGAAAACATTGCTGTTACATTTTGAGAACATTTTGTGTCTTGCTGGGAAGTTTTTCTGAGGAGCAACGAGAAAATCTCTAGAACGTCATACTCTATCTGGTTAGAGGAAGATGAGGGTTTACTGCTGTTACTGGGACCCTGGACCACGTACAGAGGCTTTGATAGGATCCTTACTATCCATCATGTCTGGCTGTCCGCTAATAAATAATGTCATTTTTTTTTTTACTATTTATTTTGCTTGGGCGGATTACAAGAAGAAAACATCTGGTTAAATGCAAATCAGATCTTACTTATCGTGCCTTCAGAAGTGGATTTTCCGCACTTAATTGTCCTTTTTCGCTGGCGTGCTTGGCTCGATGAGGCCAATGTGCAAGCCATGTGAAGTCTGAATACTTCTCTAATACTAAAGCAACCTGCTGTCCAGACTTTCAAATACTACATTCATGGGAAAATAACAATGCTGGTTTCTGGTTTTATTTTTGACCTGGTGGTTGAATAGTTTCACTGATTAGCCAGAAATCTCGCTCACGTTGACTGTGCTCAGTCCTGCCCTGGTTGAGAAGAATGACATCAGGAGTAATACCAGCTGTAGGGACCAGATTTCACAAATCCCATTAAGCGTTTGGTTTTGTTTATCTTGTTCTAACAGTATTTAAACCAATTCCACTTATTGGTCTCATCAACACCTGTATTTATTTTGGAATATAGAGGTACAGTTCATTGGAAATCAGTTAAGGCCAAATAAGGTTATGTTGATTAAAAGAGAAAAAGCAATATTGCAGAAAAATTTCTCCTTTCTAGTTGCAATCATTAGCTTGGCCAATAAAAGTGGATAAATGATGGCTTTATTCCATATTGGATTTAAAACTAATCAGCCAAATTTTCAACAAAAGTTTGTGGGAGGAAAAAAAAAAACTGGAATCAACTTGAGGGCTGTTTCACAAAAGTGCCAGTGATTGCTGAACCAGATATTTTTTTGGAAAGACTTCATTCTGCTGGAAAAATCTGACTGGATTACAGCCTCCCGAGTTATTTAAAAACAATCTTAAAAATTATCCAGCTGCATCATGTGCTATTTAGTAAAACTACCCCTGCCTTACCCTGTATGCGTTTTATGTTTTATTTAGGATAACCAATTCAGCATGTCCAGACCTATGACAACACGATCTCCTGTATCTCCGCTGGGTAACCAGGGCATCCCAACTCCGGCTCAACTCACCAAGTCCAACGCGCCTGTGCACATCGATGTGGGCGGCCATATGTACACCAGCAGCCTGGCTACGCTAACAAAGTACCCCGAATCCAGGTGAGAACCTTCGTTGGTCCGTAAAATGTATGTTAATAAGTTCCCTGTATCCTCAAGTGTAGGTCGTGGCATTACTGATTTAAGTCATGTCCATCTGTCGGCGCGCGTGTCCGTCCGACCGTGTGCGCTAATGCCCGATCTGTGGCGGGGGACTTCTGTGCCTGTGACGGGCTTGTTTCAAATCCATCATGTGCTGTGCCTCCAGGTATATCACTGTCTCTATCGGTACTGTTTTTGAGAGAGTAACCTGCTTTTAAGTGCTTGTAAACCAGAGGTTTCAAACTGACCTGTAAAAGGGCCAGGAGGCTGCAGGTTTTCAATCCTACTAAGCAGAAGCTCACCTGAAACCACTGATTTAATCAACTGATCTAGGCCTGTGCAACTGTTGTGTCAGGTGAGCTTCTGCATTGTTGGAGTGAAAACCTGCAGCCTCTTAGCCCTTTTACGGGTCAGTTTGACACCCCTGGTGTAAATATTTGTAATTTGCTATGTGGTGCGCAACACTATTCTTGGCTGGTTGTTGTGGCAGTGTCCACGTTTGCTAGATTCAGCGGTTTTTGGCACAGTGCTCTCTTTGAAACACATTTTTGAAATCGCATTTTTATTGAGGGTTATCAGAGAGAAGAACTGGCCTGCTTCAGATTAAATGTGTCACATGACCAGATGTAATATGTGGGAGCCCCTGATCTTCCCACAGCATGTTGGGCCTTTAGCTGTGATTGCACATGCCCAGTTGCATTAGGGTCTTAAGGGCAAAGCCCCCCTGGGGGGAGCAGCTGGGGGTTAGCAGTAAGCTGATGGCGGGACTGTGTGAACATGTCGGTTTGAACATTTCAGTCTCGATAAGAGGGCAGCGATCGGCTGCAAGGAAGGGAAAGCACAGTACGTTATGGGCAGCGTTACTCCTGCTGACAGTGTGCCTCGTTTCAGTTTCCTTGTATTTCTCAATATTTGAAAAAGGTCAGTCAGCGTTACCTGTTAGGGACTCTCCTTACTACATGATACCCCTGTGATGACAGTCAATTGAAGTCAACGGACAGGGTGCTAATTGACTTTTTTTTAGCCTTGGTCCATTGACTTCGATTTTCATCACAAGGTTAGCATGTAGCATAGATTGTCCCTTTAATCGGATGGTAACCATCCATTGTACTCACTGCAGTTTTCTAAAATTTTGTTTTGTTTTATGAAATCGTTCAAAAATCGCCATGATTTTCTGAAACGCTGCTGGGAATTGAAATGGAAATTTAAGGTGCTGTGTTTTCCTCTTTTTTTTGCAGAGAAGACCATCAGCATTGACCCTGAAGAGATGGGATTTTTAAAATTTATATTGTAACCATAATTTGACCCGAGAAAGTTAGATTGAGAACATTGTTTGTCTTTTTTATGAAGAGCTTTTTTTGCATCCTATTGATCGGCTCAAGAGTTTTCATGCACCAAATTGTTGCTCAGGTCAAACCCTGAATGCAAAACTGCTGTTTAGTATTCAAGGACAAGAGCAGTAAGGAAGCACCATACCAAACTTATTTTTAACAAAGTCGTTTTGCTAAAATCGATTCAGAGTTCACTTGCAGAATTATTCGGCGCTATGTTTTTCCCTCCCAAACCAAATACACCCACTCACTTATAATTTCTTGTTAGCTACGATGACATAAAATGTAAAAACTAAAAAAGGAAATGACTAATAAAAAATAAACAAGAATAAAATGGACAATCAAATTCGTATTTTGGTAAATCTCTCTGATGTCCCTACAGCATTAAAACAAAGTATCCTGGGCCATCTGGAGAGATGGATGGGTCTTTATTTCCTGGTTTACCTCAGGCGATGCCCCAGGCTGGCATCTTGCCCCAGCCGCTCATTACCAGATGGCACTGACCACTTTATCAGGTCATGCCCATTATGCGTCAAGCTTTGTGTCTGTGTCTTGCGTGTCAGTTACAGCCACGTGTAAATCATATTATACAATTATTGCACAGAACTGCATAGGTGTATTTTTAATAATCATATAAAATGGAAGATGAGCACTAGTTAACGCATAAATATGCCGGTAAAAAAAGGATTTTGTGTAATTTTTTCTTCATCCCTGCAGAATCGGTCGGCTTTTTGATGGCACGGAGCCCATCGTCCTGGACAGCCTGAAACAGCACTACTTCATCGACAGGGACGGCCACATGTTCCGGTACATTCTTAACTTCCTCCGGACCTCCAAACTCCTCATCCCTGACGATTTTAAGGTCAGTACAAAATTTGTTGTTCAACACTTTCTCATTGCCATTGGACAGGCTCCTTGGGCGGCGGCAGCGGCAGTTTTGAATTTCTCCCTGCAGTTATAGGAAGAGGATGTTTTTAAAAATGTTCTGTTTTTGTAGCAGTAAGGGTCACCCAATTGGTGAAATCAGTGATCAAACAACTGTTACAGATTACATATAGTCCCTCATCGTAGGCTTTCCTGCAGGAGAAAAAAATGGGGGGGGGTTGCATTTTTAAAATGCATCTTCTTCAAGCAATCACCCACGTCTTGAAATACAAGTATCAAAAAGTTAAGAAGATATTGATCCTCTGCATGATACATTAGCATCACAATCTAATGTGTGATTTACTTAGAATTTTGTAGTATATGTATCCATAGCAATTCATATTTGGATTCTGGGTGTTAAATTTCGGAACTGGTATGTTATTAATGGCTGTGATTTAATGGCTGAGTGCGTTAATTCTGTTCTAATGAGTCAGGCCCAAGGATTAGAGGGGATGTGGCAACTGCGATAATAAGATCCAATCGCTGCTAGTGAGTCGCTTTTTCTCATGCATTCTGTCAGGCGTGTGTATGCAGGCTGTGAGTGTGAAGGTGGTTATTTCCCTCTTAATTACCAGTGTAGCCTTGGGGAGAACAAATGACCACATGAGCTGATTGGCTATTCTCAGAGGGTTTGATAACACGTCGGCTGATGGGCAATTCTCCGAGGGGCTGCAGAACCGCTTCAGCTAAAGAAGCCATTTTGGAACACATTCATTCATCATTTCATTCATTCATTCGTCATTTATTTAGCTTCATGATGAAGGAAAGGTATATCTGTAATACAATATGAGGAAATTATACTAAATCTGTACCCTTTTTGAGTGTGTATGCTCTGTCCTATCCTGCCCACTGCTGACCACTGGACACTTTTTAAGGAAGTGGGGCAGATACGGCTGGTCAGTCCAGGTCCTACTGCCCTGAAGGTTTTCGTTTTAATCTAATTTTAGCGCGCCCAGCTTATAATTAGCCGTTGAACGAGATCCCTAGCTGCTTGAGATTTGCCAATGAGGGTCTGCGTGAAAACCTGTGGAACTGGTGATCTACGGGAAGTAGCATGAATCTTCATTGTGACGCCTTCAGTCGGGCTACATTCAAATGTAGAAAGACATAAAATTGATGTATGCTGGTGTATTAATGGGTTTTGTCGGAACGCTGTCCTATTTTATAGGACAATATTCAAATCTTCTGAGAGGGGTCTGGCTGTAGACCAAGGGCGCCGCTATACTTCTCCTCCATACCGGTAGTCATGTGACCTCCATAGCGAAATGTTGTCCTCTTTGTGCTATATTGCTAATAAGTCTATAGTTCACTTCTACTGTAATATCCACCAGTGGTGGTTAGTGAACTGGCGATAGGGTAGGCTCAAAACTATCCCTTAAAATTAATGATTAGTCACTACCTGTTTTCAATCATTCATTTGAATTACCATTACAGAAACTCCGAAAACTCTCAGCATTATCAGGTGTGGCCAGTTTTCATTTATAATGCATACCTGTCAACTCTCACACATTCGGTGTGAGTTAAAGTGTCATATATACATTCCTCTGCTGTAATCAGCAATTATTCAATCAACGCATATGTAAGAAATTCTCGCGCGGAATTGAAGTCCTTGTGCAATGGAGGGGTTGGAAGCAATGGAATTGCATAAAGACATTTCAAATGATCTTATTTTATTTAAACGATCATGAAACACATGCATTGCTTCCAATCCCTGAATAAAGAAAAGCGTGAGAAGTCCGGAGTTTTAATCAGTATGCGTTATAAATGAAAACTGGCCACGTCTGATAATGTTGAGAGTTATTCGTGTTTCTGTAATGGTAATTTACCAATCATTAATTTTAAGGGATTGTTTTGAGCCTCCCCTATCGCCAGTTCACCAGCCACCACTGACATCCACTAGCTAGCTACCTAAAGTGATAACAAACTCTATGATGAATAGCTAGCACAGTAGTGTAGCGAGCTGGCTAATAAGGTTACAGTTTGTTTCTACTGTAATATCCGCTAGATAGCAAATTAAAGTGATTGAGTACAGCATGACGGAGACGGAGGTCGTGCTACTTCCGGTACGGAGGTGAGGTATAGTTGCAACCTTTGTCCGAAGCCAACTACTCTTGAGACTTCGGTCTCATAAGCTAGTTGTATACAAGTGTATACATGTTGCAGTTGCGTTCTTCTCTCTGCTGCCCCCCGCAGGACTACAGCCAGCTGTACGAGGAGGCTCGGTTTTACCAGCTGCAGCCCATGCTGTCGGAGCTGGAGCTCTGGCGGCAGGAGCGGGAGCTGGGCCACGCGGCTCGGCCATGCGAGTGTCTGGTGGTGCGCGTAGCGCCGGACCTGGGCGAGAGGATCAGCCTGAGCGGAGACAAGGCCCTCATCGAGGACATCTTCCCCGAGATCGGTGACGTCATGTGCAACTCGGTCAACTCGGGCTGGAACCACGACTCCACGCACGTCATCCGCTTCCCTCTCAACGGCTACTGTCACCTCAACTCTGTACAGGTGAGTCTGACTGCCTCCACCCACCTGACGTGACACCAGCCCCTAATTTCAGGTCTGCTTATTTCATATCGTTAAACTGCCTGACATTGGGCTTACAGTGGAACACTGTACTATTCAGGTAGTTTAAAGAAATCATGCTAAATTTACTCTTCTAAGAATTTACCGTCCTACGGGTTTGAAGTTGTGCAGTGCTATTGCTGCATTCTCAAAACAGTTTTCTGCCTCTGTACCAACCCCCCCGGAGTGGTTGTAATTGGTACTGTTGTTCACTGTTGTGGGAGACCAGTCCTCGGTTGATTATCAAGTGGAAGGTAAAGCGAAGGCTGTGGGAAGAGAGAAATGGAAAGAGGTGATAAGACTATTCCCCCTACAGTCACATCAGTATGGATCTGTTGAATTTACGCCTCCGCGTCCGCTGTGATTTTACTCAGGAGCCAACAATTTTTTTACCCATCTATTGAAAATTCTGTGTGGCCACTGCTTATGATGAGACAACAGAATGTCGGAAAAAATAATTACATAATAATAATTAAGTAATGAATAAGGCCCCATTCTCATTATTGGCCTACTGATGACAAATGCTGAGTTTGTTCTTTAAAACTTGGCGTGAACATTGTCCAGCAAGAGAAGATCCAGTGATTTGGGAAGTCATTGCGTATGCCAGTAATTAGTTATGTGCATTCATTTCTTTGTTAAATGTCTTAATTTCTAATTTATAATAAAAAAGTGTAATTGCGTAAAACCTTAATTATTGAGGTCTGCAGAGCCTATTTTTAAGACTTCCTGATTATTACAACATGGAGTCATCAGTGTGAATAAATGATTCGTTTTTAATAACTGAAGAAATTCTCGGCCGATAATGTTATTAAGCCTGTGCCTGCAATGCTATTGTGTGGTATGCTGTATTGTGGCTTTCAGACAGGAGGAACTTTAAGAACTTTCCTCTCTGTTAAAGCTGTGTATAATCTTAGTTCTTAGAATGCCGTTTTGAGGGACTTTTTATGACTCCAGGGTAGGTGCTTTTTGAGCCACCGTCGTAAACTTTAATGGCTCATGTACAGTGATTGGTCCAGACAGAAGTTGATAGGTTGAACATGAGCCAATTCCGCACCAGCACCCACCATTTGAAAAAATCTGCGTAAAATGTTAGCCGTGTAAATTACTGGCAAAACTAAATGCAAACAACAACAGCTCACAAAAAAATAAACAGAATAAAACATGGACAAATGGACTGAGAGTGAGGTCCAGGTTTTACTGATCGTTAGTGTGAAGGGGGGAGATATGATGCGATTTTGACTCGTCAAAGTAGAGTATAAAAATCTTCAATAGTTTTCCCTTTCAACTTGCTACCTTAGGCTTCCACCACACAGCAAAGTAATGTCGAGAACAAATAAAGAAGTTCAAATAGGATTACTAATGGCCAGCCAGCTAACATCACTTCAGTGTTTCTATTTCTATGATTATTGTTTGCTGGTATGAGCATCATGAAGCATCATGCAAGCAACCCAGTTTATTATGAGCTTCAGTGCTGTGAATAAGCATTTGGCCCCATGAAAATGTCTTCTATTTTTGCTTATTTATCACTCTTAAATGTTTCAGATCATAGAGCGAATATCTACATCAGACAAAGATAACTTGCGTAAGCACAAAATGCAGTTTTTAAAAGGTGACTTTATTCACTGAAGGGAAAATCCTATCCAACTGTACCTGGCCCTTTGTGAAAAAATAACTCCACTTCATTACTAAATCAACACAAAAAAAAAAAAGATTTAGTTGATAATTGGATTCAATTTTCAACACGTCCCCTGGGATGATTACTGCCAGCTCCTTGGAATAAAAGGATACACAAATATTTCCTGTCCGGCAATGGGAAGTTGCCAAAAGCAGCACATGATACCGCAATCTAAAGAACAGATGAGAAACAAGGACATTTGTCCACGTGGAGAGGGTTATAAAGCTATTTATAAGGCTCTGAGACTCAAGCCAGCCACAGAGACAACTATCCTCTAGAAACTGAGAAAACTTGGAACAGTGGTGAAATGTCCCAGGAGTGGCTGGCCTTCCAAAATTTCTCCAAGAGTGAATCAACGAGCCATCCAGGACGTCGCAAAAGAACCTAAACTAACATTTAAAGAACTGGCCTGGGTCCAAAAAAGAAAAAATGAAGCCTTTTTGTGACATTGCACAACATTTGATTTTTGGCATTATTTCTGTTTTATATAATAACAAACAGGCCATGTATATGTATAGACGAATGGTGCTCTGTTCAAATACTGCTCTTTGAATTTAACATCAATTTTAACAAAAAATGCATAACACTCCTGACACTCCTGTCAGTATTTGGACTGAGTACCATTTGTCTATACTTATATTGATATGTCTTTACTGTATATACGTGGCATTGTCACAAAAAGGCTTCATTTTTTCTTTTCTCATTTGCCTTAGTTAACATCGGTGTTCAGGATTTCTCACAATAAGAAAGAGACTGGGCCAAAATGGCATCCATGGGCGAAAAACCAGTTGACCAAAAGGAACACAAAGGCTTGTCTCACATTTGCCAAAAAAACCACCTTAATAACCCCCAAGACTTTTGGGAAAATATTCTGTTGGCTGATGAGTCAAAAGGGCACTTTTTGAAAAACCTGGGTCCTGTTACGTCTGGTATAAAGTGAAAAAAAGATCACCAAAGACCTCAGTGGTGCAGTCAACCCCCACGTCCTCTTCCAGTTCATAATACACACCGTCCATTCCTTTCTTCTGATGGTCTGACTCGCTCCATCCTCTGGAGCTGCCCTTCAATCTGTCCCCAAACATGTCCCTGCCTTGTGACCTAAAACGGTGACTTGGGTGCAGATCATGTGTCTCTTCTTGTGTCCCAGCACAAACGCATACTCAATAGGGCTCGGTCCCTCTCTCTCTCTCTCTCTCTCTCTCTGTTTGAGCCAGAATGGAGGGAGCAGGCAGGGACACTGTGTACTGAGTCTCCGTGTAATCCTGCTGGGTTATTAAAACCGGCTGCCTGCGGACATCATAGCTCTACTAATGGAGAGAAGATGGAGACTGCCCGGGGTTGGGGGGGGGCGATCTTTGTAGTTTGGCGCGCGGTCTGTCCGCCGAAGGCCGCCAAGCTCCTGAGAACGCCAGCAGTGCCACGGATTACCCACAATGCACCCCGGGGCCTCTCTAATGGAATGTGATCTCCAGACCCCCTGGTGATGTCTACAAGGCAGAAGAATTTGGCCGCCGCGTGTTCACGCTGAGGCCTCGCTGCCGAGCTTTTCGGGGTTTGTTAGAGAGAGCAAGGCTGTTTTCACCGAAATCCTGCACACTTACTTTTCTCTTTGTCCTACTCTCACTCTTCTCTGCCAGTTTTCATATCCTTTCGTATTAACGTTTTGCTCACAAGTCCTGCTAATGAAAATTTCATGACACAGGAAAGAAAAAAACTCAGTTTCTCTGTTGACTTTTTTTGGCCAGGGCTTTATATATTGTGGCTTTTCTTCCAAAAACTCTCATCTAAGACCCTGTGTTGTTCTACTTGCTGTCAGGACAGCCTTCTGTAGGGCTCCTCTGTGTACTGTTTTTGTAATGAGGTTTTACTCTCGTCCT
The DNA here is from genome assembly GCA_029721435.1 of Gymnothorax reevesii. Lineage (NCBI taxonomy): Eukaryota > Metazoa > Chordata > Actinopteri > Anguilliformes > Muraenidae > Gymnothorax > Gymnothorax reevesii. The sequence goes on along the minus strand of CM056577.1, from coordinate 18,869,993 downwards.
CATGAGCTGTAGAACTGTCCAACACACCACGCTATAACAACACTGCATAGCACTGTAGTACTAGTCTAACGTTTAGACACAGTCTACTAGTTTTGTTGTTCTAGTTTTATTGAAATAGAAGTATTTTAACTTCTATGAATACCATCAAATGATACAAGTAAGAATAGCTTAAAAGTTAAGAAAAAAAAATCATATGCGACAGGATAATGTCCAGAATTGTGGAAGGCATTAAAACCCGTGTTTGGAAAAATAATCGGTCAAGCTAATTCTTCCCAATTGCTTACAAGAGAAATAATATCGGGCAAATTTGGGACTTCCTGGATATAAAGATCAGGAGGAGGAAATCTAGAAGTGCAGCACATCTGTGGGAAGTTTGGAAGCAAGGCCAATACAGGTCAAAAATTTGGAAGCAAATTCAAGTTTATGTTCACAATGCCTTTCTAAAAAACTTGTATGTATCTATGAATTCTGGGATGTATATACTGCATGATTAGACTTTTCTTTCATTGATATGCACAATTTTCCTTTATTTACCTTTAGGCACTGTATACATTGATGTTACCAGACCATTGCTAAATGTTAACAAAAGAAAGGAGGGGCTTAGTTTTTAGGTTGAGAAGATTTGCAAGAGTAACATCTTCAGTGAAAGAGTAAAAAGAAAATCACATTATTCACATTATATCGTGGTTTACAGCCCACTGGATGCCAATCTCATTAAGGTGGGCGCTAGGACCATGGGCCTACAAATATGGGCCTGATAATTTGAGTGAAAATGTTATCTGATAAGTGACTCTTTATATAATAATCATATTTATTTAGTTGCAAAATATGCCAATGAAACTATGATCTTTTTTTGTGCAAATTTGATCTTGTTTCCAAACAATTAGCCTGTAGTGTAGGTATCAAAATCAGATGCTGTTGAAAATCTATCTTGTGGCAAGTTGCATTATTACATTTTTAATTCCTTGAAAATGTATTCAGCGTGCTAAGAGTTAAGATTCAGATTCTTTTTTCATGATATCTCTGATATCATGAAAATGAGGGTGGGTCCTCACTTTTGAATGGCACTTTATGCGCGGTCGCTATAGCAGCACTGTGTCGATGTGTGTGTGTGTGTAGTCATAATGAACCTGCAGGTCAGGTAAGATATACTCCTGCCATTGATCACGTCACTGGCCTCAGCACTTCAGGTGGTCCCCAGGTGCTTACCTGTGGCTGTCCACTGCTCCAGCATAGTTAAATTGGGTTTAAAGGTCCCCTGTTATGCCACCAGGTGCACAGCTAATTAGCCTTTATAAGCCAGTTCAAAAAGTTGAACTTGATCAGCTCTTCTTGCCTTTGGTTGGTTACTTCCCTGTGTGATGTCAAGAGGGGAAAGATTTTGAAATGGCCTGTAAATAACTAATTGGCTGTGCATCTGGTGACATAATAGGGCCGTAGGACTCTTTGTCCTTGTGGACTTTTTGTCCCCGGACTTTTCATCCCCAGTAATGCTTTGCCCTCTTCCTGCATTATAACTCTATCCCTATCCCTGACCCTAACCTTAAGCCATATATCATGGTGATTTGTCTGTCTTCTGTCTGTCCATCTGTCTGTCAACAATGGTGGCGCATTTTTTTATCAATAGGGGACGAAAAGCCGAGGGACGAAAAATCCGGGGACAATGAGTCCTGTATCCACATAATAGTGGACCAAGGCCAAGGACAAACTGAGATGGTTCTGCCTTTTGCGCTACAGGTCCTGGAGCGGCTGCAGCAGCGCGGGTTCGAGATTGTGGGGTCTTGCGGTGGAGGGGTGGACTCCTCCCAGTTCAGCGAGTACGTCCTGAGGAGGGAGATCAGGCGGGGTCAGCGCTGCCCCTCCGTCATCAGGATAAAACAGGAACAGCTGGACTAAGGGCCGGACGAGCCTCCGGTTGACGTCCCACAAGCCCACACACGGACATTTCAGAAGCTGCCGGAACTTTCCGGCATACTTCAGGCTAAGTTAAAAGTTGTTATGTTTTTTAATTTTTCCTTTTGTTTATTTTTTTTATGTTTTGACGATGAAGAACGACTGAGAACTTTAAGAAGAAGATTTTTTTTTGTTTCCCTCGTCTTGTCAAAAAGACCGAAAAGCATGCCACAAATCATCAGGAGCCTTGTGATTGACCGGCAGTTTAAAAAAAAAAAATATTCCCTGCTCTTTCTAGCAGTTAATCCAGTCTGCAGGTTCCTTTGATGAGAAGTTTGTTTTAAAACTTTGAGAAATCAGATCACACCTTCTTTCCACAGGTACAGCAGGTTATAGATCTTCAGCTGCACTTGACATGTATCCTGTGTCCCCCGAACCCCCCCGCCTGTTACTTGAGAGGATTACCATGGACTGCATGATGTTTGGAAACAAAAGTGGGTTTGGCACATGCTGGAGTTTTCATACAGTTTGTTTTTGTAATCCGAAGAGGAGGGACCTGGAATGAGTTTCGTTACATTTGAAATTTTATAATTAAAGGGATGCAAAAACCTGAAAATTGTAATTGTGTATTCTGCTCGGAAAAAGTCAGAAAAAGTCAGAAAGTCAGAAAAATTTAAACGGCAGACTTGAGAAACTTTTCTACATTTAAACTCAAACTTTTCACTTAAGTTTTTTCCTGAAGTAGGCTCACATTCATATTCCGTATCTGTTGGTTTCAGCGCTTCACTGATGCTACATCACACATTGAATTATGTATTCAAATCCGGATCCGGATATTTTTATGGCCACACAGCATTACAGCTAATGGAAAATATCTAGATCTTGAGCATCATTTTAAATACATTTCCCTGTAATTCAACTGGACATATTTGGGGGTAATTGGAATCCTCGGGATCTCCACTAGAATTTAAAACAAGACTGAAGTACCACAGATTTAAATACAGCCACTGCAGTTGATGGACCCATATGATATATGGGTTTATAGGTTTTATGGGGATGCATTTGATTTTGGCTCTCACTGTACCACATCACGTGTCTTTGAGAATAACACAAAGGTGCCCCGGGACTATTGACAGAAACAGTGTAGAGCCAGTCAGGCGGTTCCCAAGAGCCCCTGGTGGGGGAATTCCCGGGTTTTAACTGCGCACCGTGGGCTTCTTGGCCTCTGCAATGGTAATGCTGTCCTCAGACTGCTTACCAAAGGTCTTTACTCTGGGTTCCCACCTGAAATCATTGCGACTGATTGCTTGTTTGTGCACACCTTTTAAAAATGATTTTTGCTCCCATCTCCGTTGTGATGCGGGGGGAGGAGCCTGTTCTGGATCAGTCCTGGGTCTGGAATACAGGAACAGTGACTCTGAGAAGCAGCTGAATCCCCGCAGGGCAACCGATCGGGCATAATGATACTTGTAGTGTCTTTGTCGTGACATATCTTCTGCAGTCCTTGCAACTGTTGCCAGAATCGCTGCATTCTTGCCTTATTTTTATTGCACGCAGTCAAGCATACATTCACGAGCACGCCCAGATAATATGAAAAGCCTTACTTTTAACCCATTTTCAGAACCAATGTGTCACATACCAATCTAGACTGGATGGACACATTTCCTTATCAGAACTTAATAATTATACTGTCATTTTGCTGTATAATTTTACAATTACACTGCCCGGCTCTCTGTGCAAGGCATTTGCTTAAAGAGGTCAAGGGGATTAAAGGCTCCTCAGCTGGCTTTTTATTATTATTATCATGATTATGATTATTATTATTATTATTATTATTATTGCGCTGCTGGATGTTTTCATCCTATTGGAACTTTCACGAGCAATGAGGAAACCACCATCGCGAGAAGTCGAAGCTATACTGTAATGACGGGTGTGAAGAGTTACGACGGTGCTTTAATATCCCACAGGCTGGTGCTGTGTTTTTAATGATTTCTGCTCTAGCTCTTCAAGGGTGTTCATCCATCTCCGCGATAAGTCAGGGGTTAATAAACTGTGGAGGGCAGACGCTCTCGCGGGCAAAAATGGGAGACAATGGGAGCCTTTCAGCGGAGCGGTAAATATATTATCTGTCAGTGGCGCCGCCCCGGGCGCTCAGCTCTGTGTATCCGGCCTCCGGCCAGCATCGCTAATGCTAAGCTATGCGCCCGCCTCCGGCGCAGGCACGGGCTTATGTCCAACGCAGGCTGCCATCAGCTCAAGCATTCAGAAGCCATACGGCGTATATTAATACGTTAAAGAAAAAGTCATTGTGGAAAAATATTAAAGCACACGAATTCAGAATAGGTAATTAAAGGAAGAACGAGCGGAAATGCATAAATAAATAAGCAGCCTACGTGGGCGCATTGTTCAGTAGTGAAACCATAGTATGAGATGGCGCTGCTAAATCTGCCTTTACACTTATTTTTCCTTATATTGTTGAAGCATATTCCTCATTTGCAACGAAATATTTCTTTTGGTTCATGGTGACGATTTGGTGGCGTTACATGGAATCATGTTTCTGCGGTCTATTGTGAGGCTGCTCGATTTCCTGCACGTCTGACACCCTCTATAACGAATTCCTATTGACCTTGCATATCACTCCATGAGCAGTTCATGCGGCCTGCTGCCTCGTCAGTGTGACGTATTACGTTTAATTAACGGATGAATTAGTGGATTGCCGAAATTAGCAGACTGACCCATGCATGTGATGTATAGATTAATAAATCGGTTCATAATGATTGTAATGATTTAGTATATGTTTTATGGACATCATATTTATTTGTTTTATGCACGCAACACCTTTGACCGGAACTGGAGGGGGTCAAGGTGTCATTGAATATTTTGGACAAGGACAAAAAACTTCGAAGATCTCCATGGGCTAAATAGGCCTACCTTCCAGCCATCCATTCAAATGATTGTTGGTGTAAATAGAAGTGGTGCTTTTCATCGTGAACAGGATGTAGCAATTGGCTTTTATTGCCAAAGGGCTGCAACTCAATGGATCAATGACCATAAACTAAACAAAATTATTATTATTACCTTCGCCAGCGACTTCGCTGACGAAGGTAATGTTTTGATCCCTGTGTATTTATTTGTTTGTGTGTCTGTCTGTGTGTATGTGTATCGAATAACTCAAAAAGTACCAAACGGAATTTCATAAAATTTGGTGGGTTGATTTGGCATGACCTGAGGATCAATCGATTAGATTTTGGGAGTGATCGGGTCAAAGGTCAAGGTCAAGGCCACGAAAAGGTCAAAACCGACTTTCGGCCATATCTCGGTCAATTTTTATCCGATCGGCATGAAACAAACGCCAGTGGCGAGGGATTCAGTGGCGTCGGCGAAGGTATGCGCTCTACCGAGTGCCCGTTCTAGTTTGTTTGTGTGTCTGTCTGTCTGTGTGTATGTATGTGTATCGAATAACTCAAAAAGTACCAAACGGAATTTCATAAAATTTGGTGGGTTGATTTGGCATGACCTGAGGATCAATCGATTAGATTTTGGGAGTGATCGGGTCAAAGGTCAAGGTCAAGGCCACGAAAAGGTCAAAACCGACTTTCGGCCATATCTCGGTCAATTTTTATCCGATCGGCATGAAACCAACGCCAGTGGCGAGGGATTCAGTGGCGTCGGCGAAGGTATGCGCTCTACCGAGTGCCCGTTCTAGTTATTTCTTGTGATTATTCTATTATTTACAGTTGCCTACAGTTACTGTTGGAAACGTCATTTGAATCAAAATGGTGCCTGGTTGACTCTTTTTTTATTTTTTTTATTTTTTGGATGTGTGGTTGGGCCCGAGGTCTGGTGTGTAATTGCTGGTGTTCACTGCCTCTGGCAGCCCTACAGGGTGACACATAATCGTCTGTAGCACCTCCCTGGGAGGTAGGAATGTGGTCGCCAGATGCGTTTTGCTTCTTCACTGCGCAGCTTAGCCACATGACCGCGGGGTGAGAATTTGGCAGCGGGGGGGGGGGGGGGGGCAGGAGGGCCCTGTGGAGGAAGGGGCGTGTGCTCCTTTGATGGTGGGCAGACATGATGCTGACCTTCAAACTCATCTTTTCTGACCACCAAGAAAAGGGAAAAGAACGTGCAGTAAGTGGGGAGATTCCTAATGCTATGCCAGCTGCTAATGCTAAACCCAGCATCCTCCTCTCTGTCTCCCTCCTTCCCCATGTACTTCCAGGGCGAGCCCACAGCCTTTTACTGGATTCCTATTCTAGCCTTTGGCAGGAAAGTCAAGAAAGACAGAAAGAGAACAAAAACTCCAGGCAAAAATTATGCAAAGCCTTCTGGGTAATCTTGCTCGAAGGCTGTTGGGTGATATCTGCAGCACATAAATGCTGGTACAAAAAAATAATTATAATATATAAATAAATACAAATACTGTTTTGATTTCCATACGAGCCAGCCTCAGGGAGGTGGAATTGAATAAACCAAGAATTAGTAACTAATTACACTTAAACCAACATGGAATATTCAACACCTCGCTCTGTCTGCTCAAACCTTTTCCCCCTCCCCATGGTGCAACTCTGAAATCAAGCAGAAATTAATGTTACTGAACCTTAAAAGCTAATTTTAATTATGTCAAAACAGGCAGTTTTTGTCAACATAAATCATAGTGTCAGCTGTTCTCTGGGAATGGGTGGGGGTTCCGCATTTATACATAATTACTTGTCATTTATTTCATTTTTCCTCTTATGAAATGATATATTGTAGCTACATAATACTGGAGGCTATTGAAAGTTCATTTTTTACCCATGATAACAGGATTCAGGTTACACTTTGTTAGGATCCAGGGAAACTGAATACGGTTCATAATATTCCAACCAACATCTATGCACGTCATACTTCAAATTTTGTTTGTGGCGTCGTCTCATTTTGACACGTAAATGCAGTGTCAGTATTGGCAAAGAAGCCTGACAATCAAATTAGCAATGGCGTGGGGGCACATGGGACATGTAGTCCTTTGGATAACCAATAATCGTGCGCAGTAGCGTTGCAGTTTTGTGGCTAAAGCGGGGCAGGGAGGGGGGTACATTGAGGGCGAGTGAGCTGGTGCGACCCGGCCATCTTGTCACTGTGCTCTAATATGAGTGCACAGAAGAGACATCTTCCCGAACCCACACCCCTGCTGTGATCCAATGTGTTATGACAAACCAGATACTTGGGCCCACGGGCAAATCTCTGTCCGGCTTTTGTTTTGCGTAAATCACAGTGGCAACCGTCACTAATAAACATGAATCCCCACCCTGCTAAAAAATGGTCACTGTTGTCAAACCAGAAAAAGTGCGAACTGATGTTTTATTATGCGAGACGTATCAAGCACGGATCCCTGGGATGTCATGACAAACTCGCCCTGGGAGTGTTCCTGCAACTCATCACTCGTACACGGGGATGGCTCCGCCCCCCTAATGAGACCCTGACTAATCATAAGCAGATTAGGTTATAGATGTATGGATGGATGGACAAAAAAATGAGAGAAAATGGGCCATTGTATCTTCACATGACCTGCGCACCTACATCTGAGCCTCAGGGACACCGCCCAAAATGAAAAATAATTCCATCATAGTACCAAGTGCTTTTACTATGTAGATCTTAAATCACTAATTTCTATAACTTTTCTCTTCGTGATACAAACATTTTGCTAATTTGATGTGAACGTTTTGACTCCTTTCTAGATTTTCCCAATGAGATGAGAAAATTTTATTTGTCACGCATACAGTATTAAGAAAGTATTTTCTACTTCTGTGAAAAAAAAATTGAAGTCTCATAAGATGATTTTAAAACGTGTTAAGACAGACACTTTTTGCAATGTATAGGGTCCCAGTCCCATACACTGATGTGCGAGGCCCATGTTAACCAGCAAGTCCAGCTATTTTATACATGAGTTTAGTGCTGTTATAGTACAACATACTTCTGCTTTCAAAAAATCAAGCTTGGATATGTGTGACGTGTTCTCCTCCCAGTGGTGCATGCACATAAAACACACACTGAAAAATCAGGACAAGAGGTAATCCTGTAATGCTGTCACATGATGAACGGCTCCCCTCCAGGGCATGGGGGAAGGGAGCTGGCAGACAGGACGTCCCAGAGGAGATTCAGAACGATCAGATATACAGCCTCCTGCAGCATTTCAGGCTGGGTTGTGTGTGTGTGTGTTTGCATAAAATGCATGCATGTGTGTGTGCTGCATGTTCGTGTGCAGTTTGCATGTGTGTGTCCATGTGTATGTAATGCATGCACTGTTTTGTGTGTGTGTCTGAGTGTGTTTGTTTATGAGCTGTGTGTGTGTGTGTACTGTTTGCGTGTTGACAGTTGATCGTCGGCTGATAACCTGATCCATTCCTGTTTCCCCCATTCCCTTGGGCCCTGCCTGCAGTCATGAATTTGGGCTTTGTTTGGGAATGAACTGGATATCTCAATCTTGAAACATTACCTCTGCGTATTCTCTCTCGGACAATGTTTCAAAGAGAAAAAAATGCATGAAAAAATGACAATTAAATTCCGATGTTTGTAGGGAGTTACGGGATGGTTTGCACTTATCTATCCTAAAGGCACATCAAATGCTGAAAATGGGTGACATCGCAAAAAAGAAACATATAGAATCGGTTGGAAAGGGTTGGGAGGAAATTAGATTGGTGGCTTCCACTGATGGAGTTACCAATAATTTGGGAGTTGAAATGAAAAGAAATAGACCTGGCAGCAGTGGATCCCTAATCCCAATGACTGCTTTTCTCCAAAATCTGACTAAGCAGGGAGTGGATGGTAGAGTCCTGGTCTGGTACTGAAAAGTCAGAGGTCGCGTGAGTCACGTGACCGGCCCTCGGGGGATGCGAGTGGGTGCAGGGGGTGGGGCGGGGGGTATGGGCGGAGCTCAGTGGTGCAGCTGGCATCACGGGGGTTGAAAAGGAGGTCAGCTCAACAGGATGCAGTGGAAAGGCCGGGGGGCATGTCCTAAATGAAACAACAACCCCAAAAATAAAAGAGGCACCCCCTCCAGGGGATTCGCGATAACTCGGCGGCAGCATCGTCCTTTGTAATTCTCTGGAACTTGAGGAAGGTGAAAGTACGCTTTGTGTGTGTAGTTATAATCCTCAGAAGCTTTAAAGAGAGTGTGTGTGTGTGTGTGTGTGTGTGAGTGTGAGAGAGTGTGTGTGTGTGTGTGTCTGCTTGAGGTGGAAATAGCCCTCAGCTAGTAAAGCACTAAAATCCTTCACCTTTATCTCACTGAAAGAAAACTAGTCTTTTACCCTCTCTCTCCTGCTTTTCATCTGGTGTTCTTTTTTTTCTTTTTCTTTTCGCCCGGAAAATGCTTCAAAGTGGGACCTGGTGCGCTGACAAGCGCTCGGCACAGCCTCGGAAATTTGTTTGAGTCCAGCCGCGGAGCAGGGACGTGCAAACAGGAGAAAGAGCGGGGAGAGTGTGTGAGGCTCGTGGAGGTTGAAGAACTCATTAAATAGAAAATAACCTGAAGCTACGCTCAGCGCGGAGAAATCTCATTAACAGCTTTTCGATTGCATCCCTCAATACATTTGTTAAAAGTAGCGGAAAGCATTTCCATTAGCGACCTCCGCCTCTACATCTTCCTCCTCCATCCTCTTCCTCCTCCCCTCCTGCTAAAAGACGAATCGCAGGCGAGCGTACTCTTAGCACTGAACACTGCAAACCTCACTGATAGTTGGCGCTTTCTCTCAATCCGGAGTTTCAGGAGTTTGGAGGTATGGCTGTCCCAAAGAACCTTAAGGCATTTCCAAGCTGTGTGCAGTCCAGGCCAGCATAGGGATGGGCAGTCCTGATGCCTCATTTAAAAACGGTTTGTAGGCCCTGAAAATATGCAAATGTCTCTTTCTTCTCCGAGTTTGGATTTATAAAAATAAGCCTGGCTTTAAAATAACATGCAAAATTAATAAGAGAATGCACATATGAAAAATACCGTTGATCCTGATGAAGTGAGGAAAAACTGCATGCAGTTTAGCTTACCCGTGGTTCTCTAAGCTAGGTTATTTCACGACGTAAGGATTCGCTCTCTCCTGGTTGGTCGAGGTGAGCTCCGCCGGTCACTGCAAACAGTGATATTCACTGTGCGAAAGTGCGCGAGAGATGAATATAATAATCCAACGACCTAGAGCTAAAAAATAGATTAGGCTTCCCTCTAGGTGCTCCTGACAGTGTCCACATTTCGTGTCGTCCCTGTGAGGAGCTTCACATTAGAGTTGTCGCCCCTCTCTTATTTAATATTTTCAAGTAGGGTCATATTATAAAACAGTATTTGACTGCACCTTGGACAAGTTATATTCCCCGAGGGGGTGGGGGAACGACGATGACATGCAATACAAGTATGAAATCTAAGCAGATTTTTAGAAATAAGGCCTAGGTCAACCAACCACAGTGTTTCTAAATTTCTGTCTGCACCCTTAAACCAATGATAGATTCTGTTCTGCGAAACTGGGTGAGGCCAGTTATCTGTCCAATCAACTGCTTTAAATGATCAATTGGATACCTTGCAGCATGACTGAACCAATCCACACGGAAGACATTTTGAGATATCGACCATTTTAACTTTTTTACTTTAAGATCTGAATTAACTAGTTTGAAAGTTTGAGGTCATGTAAAATTACACACCACACTTTGATACAGTTCATTAATCTGTATCAAAACCTTCATCTTGTTTTGAAAAGACATAAAGTAAATGCTAAAAAACTACTTTGAATTACGGGTTGGTTTGTTTTGGCTCATGCCACATATTGTAAAGCGAAAATGCTAAAGAAACCCATCCCCATGCGATGACATTTCAAAGAATAACAACACTTTGCTCAACAGAAATTTAATACCAAAATATAGCTTTAGATAGTTGTTGTTTGCAAGGGAGACTAAACCACTCGATGTATCACCATATACTTGGTCTAGGATAACGAAGGTATCACGTGATGTAACTGTGAACTACTGAAGTGTCTGCAGTTTCAGACATAAGTTAAACAAAGAGTAACAATGCTCAAATTGAAAGAGCATACCTTCTAGAAAAGACTACCGACACCTGAATTTCACGACTTTGCTTTGAAATTACATGTAATTAAATGGAAAATTAAATTCGGCAAGACCTGGTTACTTTCAAATATGACTATCTTCATACACTTCTAACAATATTACCCAACTGTCTCCTTCATGGGAAATTATCACGTTCATCACTGAAATACTACTACCCTTCCAGGAAGTTTTCACAGCTTCCCAGAATTGCTGAACCAAAGTAAACATTGGCAAATTCCTGACTTAAATGGAATCAGGCTGAGTGTGACTGTAGTGCAGGTGTCGTGGGTAGGAATTTGTCAGAAGAGGTTTTCATCAACATCATTCTAATGCTCCTCACGCTGATACAGGAGGTACAGTCTGCTGCCAGGGACCGCAGGTAAGGAAGGCTGACCACTATGCTCGATATATCATTTTCAGTTAAGTTCATCGGTGAGATTTCTAAGCACTGAACAGTACTATTTTTGAGTCCAACTTGAAGAGAAAAGCCATCAGTGTTATAACAGTCAGTCAGAACTGCCTCTGATACAAGTCTTGAACTTCAAAAAGATGCCAGATTTAATATGAGGATTATGCAAAAGATACAAAGATGTGAGGTTTTTGAAGTAACTAAAGTTGTGTAAAACTGTAGAGTCAAAATACACTTAGGATCTTCGTCAATGAAGTAATAGACTGCATAATGGCTCTCCTGTTTGCGGATGATGTTATATTTGCAGACTCTGTATTTGACCTTCAAAGAAGATTTGATATCTTGTCATCGTTTTGTGATAAATGCGGGTTTCGAAGTTAACATGCAGAAATCAAGTGTTCTTGTTTTCCGTAATGGAGGTAATCTTAAATAATCTGAAAAATGGTTTTTTAAAGGAAATTAAATGGCAATGTCGTCATGCTACAAATATCTAGGTTTAATATTCACCCCCGTATTAGTTTTGGCAAAGGCGCGTGATACTTTAGCGCTTCAGGCTCGCAAAGCCTGTTTTCCCGTTTACAAATTGTTCTATATATGGAATTATCATTGAAATCATGTCGAATTTTGTTTGATATGAAAATCGCACCCATTTTTTATGATAGATAGATAGATAGATAGATAGATAGATAGATAGATAGATAGATAGATAGATAGATAGATAGATGTCTTCATTGCAGGCTCATTGCCCATGAAAACAAAAAACATTGACATTAACGTACACTATTAATTGGAGCATACAAGAATAATCAGAGAGAACTATAATAAATAAAATAAATATCACAATCCCTTTTTCTTACACTTAAAAACATTGAGTTTAGGAGTTGAGGTATAATATGGAGGACCAGTGTGTCCATAGGCTGGATCTGTACCGTACCTGAAACATGATAGACCAAACAATTGTCATAGTTTAGAAGTCAATTTCGAAAAATGGCCTTTCGCCACAGCTCAGCAAAACTACAGACGGAGTTATAAGTGAACATGCCACTTGCACTGCACGACCTATGTAGATGAAAAAATGCATCTAAAACACTTATTGTGAGCAGACAAAATTCAAACCATTGTTGTACAAATAGACTTTTGATGTGTTTAACAGGGTTTTGCCCTTAGGGAACACAGACATGCCGACAGTCTGAGATTCGTTAAAAAGAATATCATGTCCATCACCAAACCCAGAACAAATGCTTACAAGTTTCTGTAGACCCTTAATAGAAGGACAGATTAGAATGAGATCATCCGCATAAGACAGATGATTCATAATTCTGCTACCAATCATCCATCCAATTTTACTATTACATAAGTTCACACAGAGATCGTGGCACCCCACTTGCTGACAAGTATACCAGAAAATAATGATTTGTACGTATATGCGAGAGATTCCTCGATCAACGAGCTTCTTAAAAAGGGTCCAGTGATTGACACAGTCGAAGGCCTTAGAAGCATCCATAAAACATAAATACACTGGACCGGAACGGGATTTATAGTGGTCAATCACTTCACGTAGAGATTAGATACATAAATCCATACCATGTTTAGACTTAAAACCAATTTGATAATCGGAGGAAGTTAAGTATTCTTAATATTATATATATTATATTATGTAAATATATATTTATTATATTATTAGAGCGAAATATGGGGTTACTCAATTAGGGATAATATTGAAAAAGAACAGCTTTTATATATTAAGAGATATCTTGGCTTGAGTAAATATTGCTCAACAACAGCTGTTCTGAGTGAGACTGGCAGACACAATTTGTGGGCCAATTATTTTGCAAGAAGCGTTCAGTACTGATGTAGGTTAACATGTAATACGTATGGATCCAAAACGATACCCTCATCGATACCTCATCATGTTATATGATGCTTAAAGCATATGGTGAGAAAGGTAATATAAACTGGGTCTCACATGCGCAAATGTTATTGTTTAAGACTGGGTTTTCATATGCATTTTTATCTCAAGACTGTGGCGATGTTAAACAGTTCATCTCAGTATTTAAGCAAAGATGTGTAGACATTGGAAAACAAAACTGGCATCAACAATTGAGCAATTTGAAGTTTCTATCTCATTATTATTCATATAAATCATGACTGACTCCAGAATTGTACTTATCAACAAATTGTATTTCAAAGTATTTGATACAAATGTTGTCAGAGTTTCGTGTATTAAGCCACAGACTGAATGTACAGAAGATGCGCTATAGAAGTGATTCTGATGTTACAATTTTGATTTGTGCCAAGTGTGATACTATGTCTGTTGAAAACGAATATCATTTTCTTTTAGAATGTCCATTTTACCATTATAGTAAAAATCTATTAATTCCTAGTTATTTTCACAAATATTTCACAATTTCCCAGTGCCACTAAATTTGTACAACTTATGAACTCCACTTGTGTAAAGGTACTGAGAAATGTGGCTGTATATTTAAAGAAAAACCTGCCTTCTCTATAACTATGGATTTACTTTAATTGTACGCTCCAAACACACACACAAAAAAAATGAAATGTTGATAAAGTTTGTAATCTGGGCCAGGTGGCCTCAATTACTGAAATAAAGAACTTGTTGTAAAGTTGTGTCTCAGTGTAGAATGGAATGGTTGGTTAACTTCAGCATCTGAAAATTTTGAGAGGAGCTAATAGTTCTCTTTGGCATCATTATATCTGCCTGATTAGGGCTCTGTGGGTTGAATTTTTTAAGCGTTATTTGTTGATCAGTTCCAGAGAGACCTATGCTGTTTGGATGCCATGAAACTTCACGTTTCAATACAGAAGACAGAACATTATCTAAATTTTCATGAATTTGTGGGTTGGTTAGGTTTTGCCGCTCGGAATCCAATTTATCATCTGAAATCAACTAAAAACAAAACACGTGATACCAGGTACAACAAACCCTGCCCCTCGCACATACTTTCTCCTTATTGTACGAAATTCAATAGGGATCTATTCTGGGTCAGTTGCAATCCCTATGCCCAATTTGGGCTGAATCTGGCCATTAGTTTTACCACTAGAGTGTTAACAAAAAAACACAGAAACAAACTGAACCAAAAACAATACCCCTTCCCTCACCCTTCGGGTGGGGTGGGGTAACAAGAAAACAAACAATAAAACCGACAGTACCTGTCCAGGACAGGGGATGCCTGTTTCTACAGTATACATGCTCTTTAGATTCTGTATCTGGCGGGGAGGGTCGAGGGGTGCATGTTTGGGTCCCATGAAGCACATTCTTGCAGTTGCTCAGGGTAAAAACCCAGCTGATGGGTAAATAGTCTGATGCAAGATTTCAGCTCCTCCAGTGTTCAGGCACCTGCTGAGCAAACAAACCCAAACCTTCAAATCCGTCACAGCATGCAAAGCATGTTATGTTATTTTCTTGTGAAGCATTAAGCTCGAAATTGTGAGAAACAAATAAATTAATCCCTTGCAGCACTAACAAGGCTATTTCTGAGAAATGTGTATATGGGATTAGTCCATGACTTTGAATTGAGGCAAAAAGAACAGTGTTCTTTCCATCATTTTTGCTATTTATTCACTGGTACAAACCAACAGACTTCAGGTGCTATTCGTACTGCAAAACCATGCAGGAGAAACTCATGATGGGATGCATGTATTCATTCAATGACCATGAACTTTAGACAAAGTTCCTTCATCAGTTTCTAACCATGAAGATGCCCTCATGATGAAAAATCTGATGCGCAATAGCAATGAGCCACAGAGATATCTGTGCCTGCTCGGCATTTCAGCTTTATACCGCGGTGGCCTACAGCATCAAAGGTGAACCCTCTGTCTCCTTCTCATTGATGGAAATGTATCCAAAGCGCCAACACAGGACAAGAAAATGCATCTGGCTCCCGCTGTCGTAGCCTGAGGTGCGTAGCAGTCCTTTCTGAAGACCAGCAGCTGTGAGCGCTCCTGCATTAGCATTCTTTTCTCTACATCTGTTCACCAGGCGCAGCTGCCGCATCTGCTGCGTTCATTCGATGTATCACACAAGATATGAAATACAAACACTCGCTATAATTGTAAGAGAAATACATGAATCGCTTCTGAAGTGGCGAGTTATTTCCCCTGAAACTTTTAGTCCTGTTTCTAAAAATTTTTTTAGTATTTTTTTTGACAGAGACTGCCACGAAGAGGACGTAGCAGCGTAGCCCAACAGCCATAAGGCAGAGAACCACACCGCTGTATTTGGCGGGAATCCAGCTAGTTCAGGACGAACATTTGTACTGTTTTACAGTGACCTAGCTTTAGAGTTTAGTGTTTCAGTGATTCAGGATGGCAGCCACCAATATAATCCAAGAGCATTTACCACAGAACTGTTGTTGGAGTTGCTCAATTTAGAAGATGACTGCCCCCTAGAGGCGGACAACAGTAGTGATAGTTCTCCTGTGCCATTGCTCATAAAGCCCGTCGCAACTTCAGGTGTCCGGTGCACAATGAACTGGTATGGCCTCTGGCATGGAAAATTAAGTTACCCACCGTGCTTTGGTAAGGAGAAAACTAGCTATTTACTCAAGAGCTCTGACAAATGTTGTGTGGCAATAGTTTACATTTTGTTCAGAAAAAAAAGAAATAATTTGTCTACCACATCCATTTCAACAAACTACATGAAGTGGAAATAAAAAGTACATCATGATTGTAAATAAAAGAAGCAAGACCGATTCCATTTTCCCATAACCTTTCACCTGAAATCTAAGCACCCAATTTTCAAATTCAACACGCACATAACTCTCTCCTCTTTCTCGCTCTCTCGCCCTCTCACACACACACACACACACACGCACGCACTCTCTCACACACGCACAAGCCCACACACTCTCTCACACACTGCCTTGGGTATGTTAATTCATTTCTATCTGCCACTTGCCACAGGGCCCCTGTTCTAGCCGGCTACAATATTAGGTGCAATTAAAATAAGCTCCAATTAGCGGGTTTATTCCTCCTCAGGCATTTTTTCCTTCACAGTCAGGAAATGAGTATCAGGAAACTCTGCTGTGAAGATGCCTCTGGTGTGAACGAACTCTCTCAGTCACCGGGCTCTGCAGCCACCCAGTGCTGATCTATGGGACTGAAAAACAGATTTAACTGCAGAAGCAAACACAGCCTATGAGTCCATAAAGACTCTATCACAGACATGCAGGAGACCTTCCTAAAAAATAACAGAGCCAGCGCCACTGTCTGTTTAATAGCTAAATAGCTTGTGGTGCCCCATGGACAAATATTCATGCAGTCAGATTAAACAAATAAATGATAACATTGAAAAAAAATGGCTGATTTGAGAGATAGGTGATGCATGTCCTCAGAGCAATAACAAAATATATAAAGCATAAACGTGCCATGCATGTCTATGTGAGTGAGAGAGCGTGACTGAGAGAGAGAGAGAGAGAGAGAGAGAGAAAAGACATCTTCATTCAGCGATTATTTTCTGAAGCTTAGCATCGCCTCTGGGGGTCTCACTCCTTTGGGATTCGCGAAGGGAAATGACGCGTGCGATAGTGACATAAACCTTAACCTTGGATTCTGGGAAACTAAGAGGAAAACAAAAGCAAACAGAGCGAAATAAAAGAGACAGAGCTCCTCCTGTGGGGCCCGTAACCCCTGCTGAGGGTCAGGGCTGCACCCAATGACCATTCATCCTCCATTCAGTCACATCACTGAAAACTCCCACCAGACTGCAGTCCAAACCCCGACCTGCCAAAGGAACTGGGGGTTGGCACCACAAAGTGGAGCATCCTTGGGTGTACAGTGGTTTACTCACTAAATAAATAAATAATAAAATTAAATACATTTCACCAGATGACCTACAAATTTTCCAAACACAACTTTCATTTGGTTAACTTTTCAGCCAGTTTTGCTTAAATCAGGGCTGAGTGTTGACAACACCATGGGCTTTAAGCTGGTAACCGATGGGCTTTTGAGTTTATCAACTCCTGATTGTGAGAGAAGCGTCATACTGAATCTACAAATAATTATCTTATTTTTGGTGGTAAAAAAATCCATACACATTATAAAAAAGATGCCATGGCTGGAAAATGTCAGAGCCGCATGACACACGGGGTCCACTCAGGCAAGGGAGTGTGAATTTGTGGCAGAAACAGCTAGAATTGAGTCAGATGATGTGCTGATTAAATAATGGGCTAAATTCAGTAAAAAAAAAATACGTTTCTCATTAATAGGCTAGTGCTTCGTGTTGATTGAACTGGTTGCCTTTCACTCACGGTATTGCATGGGTTTATTAAAAAAAAAAAAAAAAGTGGCACTCGGCAGTTAAATAGGCAGCATCCTGCTCAAGCTACTTGCGTGAGAGTCGACAGGTTTGCCAAATTTGAATAACATTGATTTAAATTCAGCAAAAATGGGTCCAGATGAATGATTGTCGTCTTTCCTAATCGGGGAGAACAAGCAGCACCTGTTAAGTGTGGAGTGCTCTCGGGATGAACTTTCTGTTAATTATGAACATGACTGAGAACAGTTCAGGACTAATAATTGTTTAAAACGGATGTTTTGTGCACCCAATTCTCAGTTCTACTGAATTTACATCATGATTTCATCGCTGTTAGATCGCATGTGGAGAGAAACCGTGTCTTCGGTTGCCAGCTACGATAATTGGAAAACGCGTCAATAAAGGAAAATGATTGAGAACTCGCCAGGACTAATTCTTGTCATAAAGGGACGTGTCTGTATCCCCCCAATTCCCAGTTCTAGTACCGCGGCAGTATAACAGTGAAACATTTAACCCGAATTCACAAAGGGTGTTTTTCCCTTGATCACAGTTAACTTGGCTAAACAGTGTATAAACAGGTGATGATCGAGCGGACAAATTTTGGCCTGAATTCATGAAGAGAGATCAGATCAGCTGCTGTTTATCCAACGTACATGTTTAGTCACACCTGTCTAAGTAACAAAAGAAATTCTAATCGTCCCAAGGGGCTTGTTTATCTCGTGTTCAAGATACCAATTCTCCGTCGGCTTGCTTTTGTGGCTGGACGTATGACCATGGATCTCTTGCACATAATTGAAATAGCACAGGAAGAGATGGCTGACCAAAGGCAAGGTGCCGAATTGAGGGTTTTCAAAGACAGGACGAATCCTTTAGAAGAGTATAGCGATGCAAAATCTGTCAAGCGATACAGAATTTCCAAAGAATCATACCGTTATATTGTAGACCTAATCGCAGCAGACATTGACCACAAGACGAAACCATGCCCTTCTGCCAGTACACCAACTATGTATTGCCCTGCGCTTTTATACATGTGGTGCATTCCAAATGGTTGTTGGTGACACGTGTGGTGTATCACAGGCTACCTGCTGTCGAGTAGTTTGTCGTGTAGGTAATAAAAACATTAGACAGGATTACTTCATGGGAGGTTTAAAACTGGAATGTGCTGCACAAGAGAAAGATCTGGGAGTGATTGTTGACCAAACCCTCACAGGTTCTAGCCATTGTGCCGTAGCGGTTAAAAAAGCTAATCGGATGCTAGGATACATTGCCAAAAGTATTGAGTACAAATCTAAGGAGGTGATGCTTCTTTTGTACAACACGTTCGTTGGACTACACCTGGATTGTATTGTGTACAGTTCTGGGGACCATACTTTAAGAGAGATATAGAGGCTCTAGAGAAAGTTCAGAGAAGAGCCACCAAGCTTATTCCAGGTATAAAAGATGAAAGCTACGAGAAGAGGCTGAAGATCCTTAATCTCTTTAGTCTTAGGAAAAGGAGACTCAGGGGTGATTTGATTGCGGACTTTAAATATGTTAAAGGGATTAACAGAGTGAATTATGTAGGATTCCTTCGACCAAGTGTTGTGAGTAGAGCTCGGGGTCACAAATGGAAGTTGACCAAAGGTAAATTTAGCTCTGATATTCGGAAATATTTCTTCACCCAAAGAGTAATTTCAATGTGGAATAGCTTGCCTGACCATATTGTTGAGGCTGAGACCTTGGGGGTTTTCAAGAGCAGGCTTGACCTAAAGCTAGATACCATTGAGTCATTTAGTATCTGAAGGGATATATTCACGATAGTATAAAGAAACTGGCAAGCTTTGTTGGGCTGAAAGGCCCGTTCTTGCCATTAATGTTATGTTATGTGTCACCGAGGCAATATGTGCCAGGAAAAACCACTTCATACCATGCAGAGTGTCACATGACACCACTACACATCGGCGAAGCGAGGACTTGTACACGGATGGGTAAACACCCGATTATGTTCTACCTGAATTGCGCTAGTCACAGGAGTTTATCCACACGCGTACTTCTCTGTTTTAGCCACCGCCAAAATAATCGGGTGATCATCACCCTTCATGAATTCAAGGGTTAATGTTCAATGAAGGTTTATTTTCTATCATAATGGTGCCAACAATTAATAACAAATGATGGATGGCAATGGGAGGCTTTTTTCTGTTCAGAATCACCAAACTTGCTCAATGTTTTCACCCCATAAGTAAAAACTAAAGCCAGCATGTTGATGAATACCATAAAGGAGGAACTCAGGTTCTACTTCATGAAGTGAAACTTCTTGCTGTGCAAACAGCCAGCTCCCCTGTTCCATTGGACCATTAAAAAAACACAGCAAGCCTGTTCTTAGTCCAGGTCATTTACAGGTCATTAATCTAAAGAGGTATTTGTAATAACCACCAAAAAAGATACAAGCTGGCATTTTGCGGTTGATGCGGTTGCCATGGTAACCGAGCAAGCTCATTAAATATACAGAAAGCTTCTGGCACCAATTCCTGCTTATCTCTATGATAGAATTCAGTTTTGTTTTTCTTTCATCATTTAAAAGCCAGTGCTTATCCAAATGCAATGACATAGCCATTCTTTGCCCAATATATCAGTTGTGTGATTTTGGGGCATTTTACTCAAATTTTGAAATTGTTTTGCGCAGAATCTGACGAATACTCAATATATTCAAAAATATTCAAAGTGTGTAACAGATGACATAGATGCCTATCTCATTGCATTTCTAATGAAGTAAAATACCTGCAGCCCAAATTTAATTGATTTTCAATGTTAAATTAAAAAGTAATGGCCGCCACAAAGATGAGAAATATGGAGAAATGCCATGGTTTTGGAGGCTGGCAGTGGCTTTGGGAGCTTTCTTTGTTGCTCTCGTCCGGGACAATATCGTTTTGCCCACAATCGGATTCTTGGGCCAGCTGGCTTCAATTGGGGGTGGTGCCCGGAGTCCATTTAAAGGGGACCTACTCTGCTGATTCTTCTTTTAATACATATTAGTAATGTCATAATGTTGGTTGTCCATACTCAAAGGGAATTGCTTGTGCTCAGCATTTCACCAAAGACAGCTTTGTTAATAAAGGATAATTCGACAGAGGATAAGCGTTTCAGCTGCTTCTCAAACCTGAAGCAGCTGCATCGATCAAGTGCTCGGAGCCACAACCTGTAAGTAACCATATAACAGCAAATAATGTAAGTGAAGCTAATGTGTGGCTACTGGCTAGCAGGACCGCTAAAGATAGTTAGCACTAACAACTGGCCTCAAGCGCAGGTTTTATAAAATATCTGGAGATAAATCCTGGATCGGTCACGACTGTCCGTGACTCACAGACACAGACACAGAAGCTGCAAGTTGCTTTTATTACATAAGCCAACCTGACATGATAGCCAGTAGATTGTGGCTGTAGCACTGCGGCTAACATAGCCAAGTTACTGTTGCTAGTTTTGCGTCCTAAATATGCAAGTGATATCAGGGGAAATTCTACAGAAGGTGTGTGAACATAAACCTCATTTGAAGCTAACTTTTTATACTTGTTTGTTATTTGGATGCTTGATACAACTGTCCACGGTAACGGAGCTTGCTGTCTGTAAAACCTGTATTGCAAGGGTTCATCTCAGTGGTTGTTATGACTGCTTGGTTACCAGCTACTGCATGTTATTTTGCGTGGCGTGCTAATTAAAAATTCTCCTGGTTAACTTATATGCTGTAAATCTGATCGGTATTCTTGTGTTACTTCGGTAAGCATCAATGCGGCAGTTTCATCATAACCTTGCCCATTTGTAGCCACCACAGTCGAAGCTAACCAGATAGGTGCTGTATGTGTCCGAAAAGTTGGGCTGAAAAACACAGTTAGACCAAAGGTAGGTTTTGCAGGGCTTGGGATACTGTTTGGGTTCATTTACGGTTACTTGTGATCGCTTCATTTATCCATGACTGGGATCAGCTGGATACTTCACAGATGTCTGGGCAAGCTCTCTGGTGCTAACGAGAAAGCAATGCGAAACGCAGAAGCTGTACCATGTCTGGTATAACAAATGATTTCTCTGCACTACCCTGACAGAATTTCATCCCCCTTTAGAAGTTGTTGTGGCTAATAAAAAGCCGAAAAAGGCAGAGATTAAATGAGAAATTCTTTCCGGTAGAAGTGATCGATTCGCTAGCTTCACACAAGCAACTTATCCGTGCTAACGGAACTTACGGTCTGTAAAACCTGTATTATCTTCAACAAAACCAAGCTCTCTCAAGCTGTCGCATACTATCCATAAAGCTGCTTTCACATCAGACGCGAAAAAAATTTTTCACGGGACAGATTAGCCTACATTCAAAGTCAATGCAAAGAGGCGAATACACGCGTTATGGGCACGTTAAGCAGCTTTGACACCGGACACGAAGCGAATTTTTCACGCAACAGATTACATCCAAAGTCAATGTTAAGAGACGAATATGGGTACGTAACGCCGCTTCCACTCCGGACAGGAAACAAATTTTTTGCGCGACAGATTGCATTCAAAGTCATGACCACTTATCAACTACAGCACGTTTGTTCCCGTGCTCTGCTAATTAAAAATGCACCTGGTTAACTTATATGCAGCAATTCTGATCGATATGCTTGTGTTGCTTCGGTAAGCATCAATGTGACAGTTTCATCATAATGTTGCCTGATTGTAGCCACTACAGTTGAAGCTAACCGGAGAGGTGCAGAACTGCTGTGAGACTCCTAATATACACATCCGCGAGGTCACATGCTAAAAAGAAAACAGGTGCAGGAAGTCAGACTGATTACAAAGGAAGCAAACATGAGGGAGAACCTAATCACATGAAATAGGCAAAAGCCAAAACGCGGACAGGGATCACAAGACAGCCTACAGACAAAACAAACAGATCCGGTTAGGGATTTCTACGTGCACAGAGTGAGTGGCAGAACAGTGATTAGACTGGTGCCGAGAATCTGCTAGAAGCACAGCAAAGTAAATTGAGTGAAGGCAAGAGGCGGAGACTAGAACAGGGCGAATGCTGAGAGATCGTTAGTCAATTAGTAGAGTGCAGCTATACAATCCCAAGTGCTTGTTAGTAAGTTAGTACTATGCACAATGTTAGTCTTGGTTAGTAATTTAAAAAAAACAACAAACTGTTAGTATTGGTTAGTAATCTAGAAAAAGCAAGATGAAGGAAGTAAACGAGATTGGAAGGAATATTTGAAATCCCAGAAACCATTAAATCACCCGAAAATGTGGCACGCAATACTGGGGCTGTGAGCAATCACATGACATGAGACCAGACAGGGGGAGACAAAGTGCAATGCATGGGTGAAAGCAAAACATGGACCGGAATAATAACAGGAATGGGGAAAATGGCAAAATACGAAACATGGCAAAACTAAACTAGACAAACAAGAACATAATCAGGTAACCAAATCACAATACACAATACAAGGCACGGACAGGCAATACAGAGATCAGACAGAACACCAAAAACATGGCAAACAGAGCAGAATCATGACACGCGCAATATCCTTGTAGCAATTAGTGATTATTAAAGCTGAGTTATTATACAGGGTGTCTCAGAAAAAAGTATACCCAACTTGAATTATCGATTATATGAAAACTACAAAATTGAATTTTAAGTGTAATAAGTCTTTAGAAAGAGAAGGATTTACTCTTTTAAATGATACCCTAAACATACGTTTATTTTCATGGGTGAATCAGTAACAATGCAATTTTTGAATGGCTCCCAGATCCTTGCTGTGACGAGTGTTCTTCGTAACTGTGGGAAAGTTAAATCACAAACAGAAAGATTGATGAGGAGACGCGTTTATTCAAATGTTACACAGTGTCAAATTATGGCCCTGGTCCCTCCACATGGGTCCCTCCGCATGATCACCAAATGATCCGACGGGCTGTCAGAGACATGCTCAGACGATGCCAGCTGTGCATTGATAGGGAGGGGGATCATGGGGGTCTGGGTGCCATTCAAAAAATGCATTGTTACTGATTCACCCATCAAAATAAATGTATGTTCGGGGCATCATTTAAATGAGTAAATCCTTCTCTTTCTAAAGATATATGACAATTACACTGAACATAAAATGTAGTAGTTTTCATATAATTGATGATTCAAGTTGGGTATAATTTTTTTCTGAGACACCGTGTGGAATATTTTTATTCAAAAGATTTTTTTTGAAAAATAATCAAATTTTGCCAATTTAACCCCAGATCACCCCTGAACAGAATTGCAGTGTAACTTTCTAGCTGAATAACTGTTCAGTATGAAGAGGGAGTATACTGTAGTATTCCAACATTTCTATTTTAAAAAGGGTTCTGATGCATTCATCCTCTGAGTTAACTTCTTTAAATTGGTGAAGTCAGATGTAAACAAGTGGTACTAGGCACAACACCGTGCCCACACACATATTTTATCTGATCAATGACTTCACCGTAACCCAGTTCATTCAAAAAGTTAATGGGATTTATTCCAGATCATTGCCCAACATTTGCCCAAATTTGGTATGGATGGAACCAGTGGTTTTCTCGTTATCTTGCCAACAAACAAATAATTAAACTCATGCATCCTCGCCCAACCCCTTTGGGGGAGGGGACAGGTTAACAAATTTCTCTGCAGCCAATAACGTAAGTTGAAGCTTTAAAGTACATCCCACTACTGAATAATGCTGCTTCTTTAATATTGGCGCATTTGCTCCTGTTTTGCATTTGGCGTTGTTCCTGGGTGAGCCAGTAAATGATAGTGCCATGGCTGCCTGCAACCCATGCAAATATAATATCTTCAGTCAAGTCACTTGGTTGTAATGACGCAGATACAAAAAAAAGTACACGGCTGGAATCAAACAAACTTGAGCTCCCAAAATGAAACATGATATTTTTAAACCATTCAGAAGCAATATTTTTCTAACCGTCGACTACGGTAGATACTGGGGCGGGAATTCGCCGAGCTTGAATGCAGAAACATCCAGAAATATCTCAGCGTATGAATGTGCACAACAAAATGTGAATATGAATAATGGGAACAATATTAGGAATCATGAGGGAGGAGACTTAGGGAAGGAAATAAGAGTTCAAGGGATGATGGACTGCACAGCCTTGAGGCGTATACATAATCCTACAGGCCAGTGCTGTCTTGTAAAACCGCTGACATTCTGGTGTAAAATCATCCTGAAGTGTTAAGCTGCTTTCACACCGGACGCGAAACGAATTTTTCGCACGACATTACATTCAAAGTCAATGCAAAGACGCGAATGCACGCGTTTGACATTGCATTGACTTTGAATGTAATCTGTCGTGCGAAAAATTCATTTCGCGTCCAGTGTGAAAGCGGCATTATGTGATGTCTGAAAACTTCCTGCTCCGCCCTGTGCTCCCATAAGATCAGTGACTATGGGAGATATGCAGTGAGGTCCATAAGTGTTTTGAGGATTACATCATTAAAACATATACGGTGCTGTGAAAAATTATTTGCCCCCTTCTTGATTTCTTTCTTTCTTTCTTTTTTTTTTTTTTGCATATTTGTCACTCTTAAATGCTTCAGATCATCAAACAAATTTTATGAGACAAAGATAACACGAGTAAATACAAAATGCAGTTTTTAAATGATGATTTCATTTATTAAGGGAAAAAGCTATCCAAACCTACCTGGCCCTACGTGAAAAAGGAATTGACCCACCCCCCACCCCCCGTTAAATCATGAATTAACTGTGATTAACCACATTTTTTTAGTTCTATTTCACTAGCCACACCCAGGCCTGATTACTGACCTGTTAAATCAAGAAATCACTTAAATAGAACCTGTCTGACAAAGTGACGTAGACTAAAAGATCTCAAAAATCAACACATCATACCACAATCTAAAGTAATTCAAGAACAGATGAGAAGCAAAGCCATTGACATCCATCAGTCTGGAAAGGGTTACAAAGCCATTTCCAAGGCTTTGGGACTCCAGCGAAGTCTGGCTAAATTGTAGACCGCCAAAAATGGGTTTTTGTCCAGCTGGTGTTGGGTCAGGTCCTCACCGGAGCTGTCCACAGTTCCTGCTCATTGATGTTCATTATCTTAACCAGGGAAAAAAATATTCCTTAATTTGCCCCAATCATTACACATAGTCTTCCAGGGCTTTTGGTATTCTTGAGCTAACCATGGCGTTCTTTCTTTTTAAGACTGCACAAAATAGTAAAGGCCACAGCTGATACTTTTGCCAAATCTATGACTGTTTTGTTGTGATTCTTCAGCCTAATTGTGGCCTGCTTTGATGGCCGGGACAGCTCCCATAACTTCACATTGAGGGTTATGGCAACAGATTGCAAATGCAATTGCCACACTTTAACTTAACCATCAACATTTTTTCCCTTGCTGATGTGATGAGAGATAAACACACACCAGACATCCGAACAGCTTTGCAGCCAATTGTCCAAATATTTTCAATCCCTTAAAAAGTGGAAAGTCGTAAAATGTACGAATATTGCGCACAATATAAACATGAAAGTTGCGAGCTTTTTTAATTTTTTTTTTTGAAGTTTGGTATAACGCTTTTAAACAAAATTGCCATCTGGTGGAAATCTGTGGTAAAGCACGCTCCATGGATTGAACAGATGATATGATTAGTCGACCATTTTACCAGAGGGGTGTACAACGAGGCAAGTTCAACATTAGCCAGGCTTTCCCCGCGTGAGCTGGCTCAGCAAACCCGTAGCCCACAACCAGGGATACTGCAAGTTACAATGGCAGGTTAGAAGAGAGCAACCTCTGAAACATTGAAAACCCCAGCTTAAAGCTCAAAGTACATTACTAACACACTAATCTCACTTTGTAGTACAACCCCTCAGTTTTTTTAGGTGTGCAGTGGATTCAGGATATGAGACGTGCGGATGCAAGGACTCCCTCATGAAAAATTACTACAGTTCCAAGCTATAGTTATCCTATAGTAAATGGGTGGTGAAATTGCCACCACAGTGTATGCTGTAGTATTACTACAGTGAGACTATAATTACTCAAACTACAGCAATACGGTTGTGTGGATTATAGTAATATCAAGGTACTGTTGACTGTGGTAGTACTACACTTATAATTTGATGCCTACCGTAATCCTTTATTTATACTATGCAAACTATTGTAATACTATAGTTATGCCAAAAATACTATAGTATTACTAAGAAATAATTATAGGACATTTTCATAAGGGCTTTTCCATGATGGAGTGTTATAACAGATAAACATATCTATATAGCAATACAACTCTTGGTGTGGCTGTTATTATTATAGCTAAATTTTAAGGAGGACTTCAACTTGGTGAAGCTCTGCTCCCACTCAATGATGGAATAGATGTCCTTGTAAATTGATGTCAATGCAAATGACTACAGTTCCCTAGCAATTAATGGGGCTGGCCATCAGTTATTCACCCTCCCAGTGGAAAAATCACTTACTCTCCGCAGTGCACTGGCTGACAGCAGTGGACAGGTCTCAGGCACTGCGGATTAAGAGGAACCCTGGACTCCACACAGCCAAGATTTACCAGCTATTCCTCTGAAACGATGCTTGATCTGTTCCAGTACTGACAGACAGCCCCCAGCTGAAACAGTATGGCATTTAATTAAAATCTAAAATTTCACACAGGCCTACAACAAATCACTGCTCAAAATACATTCTGAGTAAAATGGTTCATATTGTAAGATATCATTTCAATGATAATAATTATTACTATTAATAGTAGTAGCAGTGTTTGACACATACTTCAATCTAAAATACCTTTCCCTCATGTCATCACCCACTGATACCTGCTCACACATTAGCGTAGCTCTTAAGACAAAAAGTAGAAGAGGCTGGAACACCCTTATGCTGCATGATGCTGTATCTTATCCTAGTAGCGCTAACTGAAACAGGAAAAGATTACGCCCTGTGGAGGGTTGCAGGGGATTACTGGAAAGGCTGTGGGATGTACAGCAACGACACTCTTTGTCACGTCCGTGTGTGTCACATTGCAGTCAGAGAAAATGGCTGCGCGTCACCAATATGGCTCAGACATTGCAGTACAGGGAGAGGTGGGGAATGGGAGAGAAAAGACAAGAAGTGACAAGAAAATGGAGGAGGGGAAAGTGAGAGAGAGAGAGACAAAGGCGCCAGCACATAATTATTCTCACCCAGCCTGCGGCCTGCTGCAGAGATAGACTTTTGCTGGAGGGGAGCAGAGCTGTGTTTTTCCCTGTCGAATTGGTGACCTCCAGTGGAGCCATTACTCCACACACTAATGACTAGATGCATAAAGTCATGGGGGATATTGGCACTGTCCTGCGGCAGATTAGGCCCAGCGAAAGGCAGCAGGCTCCCATGAGCTGCTGTAATAAAGCCGCAAGCTGTGGTCCATCCAAAGCTAATTCTTTCCCATCTGATGGAGAAGCAATTTCAGCCAACTTCACTTTTTAAACCCCATTACCTAGCGCGACCGTCGCAAGTCCTGAAATATCCTATTGATCCCCCCCCCCCATAATTCAGTACTGTACATGAGAATTGACACAAATTATTGAAAATCTAGTCAAAGCTGAGCTCCTGTACTGTCTAAATCATCCAGTCCAATTCAAGGCTCTCATAGAGAACAGCAGGAAGCATTTTGTATATAAACTCAAGTATTAATACAGCTTACTACTACAGAGAGAGAGAGCAGCATAGTAGTTGGGAGAACTTGGCTTATAACATTGAGTTTTGCAGGTTTAATGTTACTGCTCATCTGAGTAAACAGGAAACAGGAAGTAACACACTGGAGGTACGTCAGTGAAATGTCATGTTCTAAAATATACACCGATCAGCCATAACATAATGACCACCTGCCTAATATTGTACAGGTCCCCCTTTTGCCACCAAATCAGCCCTGACTCGTCAAGGCATGGACTCCACTAGACCTCTGAAGGTGTGCTGGGGATTTTGGAGGCAAAGTCAAGACCTTGAACTTGCGTTCCTGAAATACCTGAACCATTTCTGCAGTGTGGCAGGGCCCATGATCCTGCTGAATGAGGCCACTGCCATTAGGGAATACCAGTTCCATCAAGGGTGTACTAGGTGTGCAACAATGTTTTGGTAAGTGGTACGTGTCAAAGTAACATCCACATGAATGGCAGGTCCTAAGGTTTCCCAGCAAAACACTGCCCAAAAAAATCAGTCTGCTTGCCTTCTTCTCATAGTGCATCCTGGTGCCATGTCTTCCTCAGGTAAGTGACGCACACGCACCCGGCCCTCCACGTCATATACAAACCCATTACCAGAGAAGTTGGGATGGTGTGTAAAATGTCAATAAAAACAGAATGCAATTATTTGCTCATCATTTAAACCCCATATTAACAAAAGTAATTGAAAATAGTGCAAAGACAACATACCAAATGTTGAAACCGAAAAATTATATTGTTTTTTGAAAAACATCTCCTCATTTTTAATTTGATGCCAGCAAAACATTTCAAACAAGATGTGTTTGTGAAACACTGTTGCCCCCGTACATAACATACACATGCTAACCATTAAAGGCCTATCATGAGTCAATCAAAGGTTAAAGGTCAAGGTCACAAGGTCAACATTCATTACCGCATCAGAAAGGCCTTATCCTAAGGAATACATATGCCAGGTATCAAATGCCTATTAGTAGCTAATAATGAAAAGTTATGGCCCGTGTTAAAGTTTTTGTCACCAAATGTCATGCTCCAAGGTCAAGGTCAGAAGGTCAAAGGTAATGACCTCATCTAAAATGACTTCTCACAAGCAATGCATATGCCAAGTATTAAAGTCCTATCATGAGCCGATCAAAAGTTATAGCCATCGCAAAGTGCGGACAGACAGACGGACGGACGGACAGGTGAAAAAGTATATGCCCCCGAAACTTTGTTTACGGGGACATAAAAAGTTGGGACAGGGGCTACGAAAGACTAGAAAAGTTGGACGATGCAAAAAAATAAATATATAATAATACACCTGGCGGAACACCTCGCTGCAAATAAGATTAACTGGCAACAGGTCAGTAACATGATTGGGTATGAAAAAAAATTCAGACATAAAGATGGCAATGACTTCACCACTAAAAAGACTAAAAAGACTACAGGGGCAAGAAGTACAACAGGATAAATTAACTTTTCTCAATGTAAAATTGCAAAGAATTTGGGGATTTCATCCTCTACTGTACAAAATAATATCAAAAGATTCAGAGCATCCAGACAAATCTCTGTTTTTCGAGGGACAAGAATGAAAACCAATACTGCCTGTGATCTTCGGGCCCTCAGGCAGCACTGCCGTAAAAACAGGTGGGATTCTGAGGTCACTGCAATGGATCAGGAACACTTCTGTAAACCACTGTTAGTGAAAACCATCTGTCGCTGCGCCCACGAATACAGGTTAAAACTCTGCCGTGCTACTATAACACCAAGGTCCAAAAATACTATGGCCTTCGGGGAGCCTAAGCTGATTTAGAGGAGAATTTCGGTCTGAAATTGACTTCGGGTGTATTGAAACATGATGACGAGTACTAACTTTTGTCGAAAACCCCACCTCCGTACGCACGCAACATTTTGAAATAAATGGCTTTTTAGCCGAAGGTCCCAACAGGCTGACAATGGTAGCGAATCGGGCATAGCGTTGCCATGTAAAGAAATCGCTATTTTTTCATCATTAACACGGCTCAAAGTAGCTCCACACTTCATCGATAGAGTTCCGAGGGTCATGACATTTAAAACGAGGCGCTAAGAAATTTGAAAATGCACAAGTAGTTTATTCAAAAAAGACTATTTATGGAAACAATACCTTGAGGTAGTTTCCAGTCGCCTCCATCTTGAAAGTAATTAAGTTGATTGACGAGCACGAGCAAATAGATTGCGATCTGTTCCCCTATTCGTCCTATTCGTTCGTGCTCGTCAATCGACTTATCGTGAAAGTGGGAAGCTGTCCTGTGGTCAGACCCATCAAAACTGTGATTCCTCTGCATCCGCCACATCCTCTGGACTAAATAGGAGAGGGACCATCCAGCTTGTTATCAGTGCACAGTTCAAAGGCCAAGATCCATTTTAGTATGGGGGTGCATTATTGCACATGGCATGGGTCACTTGCACATCTGTGAAGACAACATTAATGCTAAACAGTATATACAGGTTTTCCATATACTGCCATCCAGACATCTTTGACAGAGAAGGCCATGCTTATTTCAGCAAAACACCGCCAAACTCAACCTGATGCAGGCATTACATGAATATGGCTCAGAGGTAAAAGAGGCTGAGTGATAAACTGGCCCGCCAGCACTCCAGACCCATCACCCACCAAAAATATTTGGGGCATTATGAAAAAAAAAAAAATGTCAAAGGAGTCTGCAAAGTGTTGACCAAGCAAGAAAAGGAAAACATTTTACTTCCAAAACTTCAGCAGTGTGTCGCCTCACTTCCCAAATGCTTTCAGAGTACTGCTGAAAGAACAGGTGACGCAACACAATGGTAACCTTACCCGTCCCAACTTTTTTTGAAACGTGTTGCCGTCATAAAGTTCAAAATGTGCAAAAACAAAATTTCTCAGTTTCATCAGTTGATATGTTGCCTTTGCATATTTTCATTTAAAATATAGGGTTTTTATTTACTGTGTTTTTTTATTTACATTTTACACAGCGTCCCAACTTTTCTGGAAATGGGTTTGTATAAGAAAACAAGATGCAGGCCTGGCCACCTCCTTCCATTACTCCTTGGTCCAGTTCTGATGTTAGTGTGCCCGTTGTAGGTGCTTTTGATGGGGGACAGGGGTCAGCGCGGACTCACACAAACTGATGCACTGTGTTCCCACACCTTTCCTTCAGAACCAGCAGGAACTTTTTCAGCAGGTTGAGCTACAATAACTCCTCCGTTGGTTCTGAACACACTGGCCAGCCTTCGCTTCCCATACACATCAACAAGCCTTGGCCACCCATGGACCTGTCGCCAGTTTACCACTTTTCCTTTCTTGGACCACTGTTGGTACTGAAAATACCTGGGATGGTGTAACCAAAGTACTGTACACAGCCACATGGAAATAAAGTCATAAAATTAGAAATGGAGACCATAGTGGGGGCTATGAGGTTCCTGATGAGAAACAAAGCAAGTGTCACCAACACTTGACAACAAAATTCCCAGAACACATTAAGATCTCAGTATTCAAGATAATTCTTCAAACCGACAAATTTATTTTAGCGTTTAACATACTAACGGAACTATGCATCTCTCGACACAATTCAGCTCAAACTGTACAGGTGTTTCATGGTAGAAATGAATTTGCCAGGGTCCAAAACAGAGGTATATGAGAAGATTTTTTTCCACATCTAGTGAAATGAAATGTAACACATTATAAGTTCAGTAAACTACTGGAAACAGAGACTGAACTCTGGTCTCCAGATGATGGTCGCCGTCCCGCTTTCTCTCCGTCACGAAACAGAGACTGAACTGATAGCCGGTCCGGTGTCCAGATGATGGTCGCCGTTCCTCTCTCTCTCTCTCGGTCACGTTACGCAGCTTTTTTCTGTTTCTTCTTCTCCGCCTCCTCCTCCTTCTCCTTCTCGATTTCTGCCACGAGCGTTTCGATTTCCTTCGACTCCAAGAGCTTCACAAAGCAAGCGGAGTGACAGCATTTCATATTACTGACCAAGAATTTGAATTCTGACATACAAGCAAGGCACAAAATACTCACTTGTCCTGCCCACATTTCCCATCCTGTGCTTCTGCAGACTCACTACCAACACAGCAGAGCAACTTCGCAAAGGTACCTGATCAACCTGAATTTTGTGTTGGACCACAATTATCCACAATGCGTCTGTCTGACATTAATGAAGAGCACTTTAAATAGTCTGAGCCAGTGAGCCAGTACACCATATTGCAACTTCTCCACTGTGCTCATATGACTAAACAATAATTTCTCTATAGTTTTGACATGAATTTCTAGCATTTTCTACCATTCATATGCTGTGCATATGCACCCCCTCCCCCCAAACCTTATCCCATTTCTACTTTAAGGACTGTATATTAAGGGGGTGAGAAGGTACAAAATGACACACATTAGGTAAACAGCATTATGCAGAGGAGGTGCTCTGAGTTAGAGATAAAGCATTACCTTCAGGGGCTGACTCCTCCTGATCACAGCCAGCTCTATGTTCTTCCCGCCGGACTGCACAACCTATACACCCCAAGAACGTCAATTTGCATGTGCAAAAAGTCCCACTTCCAATATTCACTCACTATTCAGACAACCAAATGCAGAAAGCGAAAAGCAAGGTTCTGTGTGGCCGCCACGACTTTGTGACAGTCTTTAAATACTGTAAGTCCAGGTGCACAGTCACAATCAGCGCATCACATCTTCCTCACTCACTGTAAATTTGGCCTTAGATCGGGCATTTGAGGAATCGTCCAACAAGATTTCAGTGACATAGCTTACATCTTAAAATACGCATCAGCACACCAAAGGAACGTATGCAAATACACAGGGGAGCCCGCACCTCCAACAAGGCTTTGATAGCCAGTTTGATGGCATCGTTGTCTCCAGCGATTGCTTCCTCAGTGTAGTGCTTCTCCAGAAATTCCCTCACGGTCTTCGCGCTGCGGCCGATTGCGTTGGCCTGTTCACAAGACACAGTGGAGAGAACGGCTTCCCCTTTATCATTCAGCTTCAAGGCATTAGCAGTGTTTTGAATACTCAACAATACAGAGAGAAAAATGTTATTTTTTTATATAAAAATGTTAATTTAACAACAACACTGAAGTAATTCTCCAGGAGTTTATGTTGAGTCAGCAAATGTGCCCTTTTCCTGACGCACCTTCCATGCGTGGTATGTTCCAGAGGGGTCAGTCTGATACAGCCTTGGAGTGCCATCGTAATCAAACCCCACGATCAGAGCAGAAATACCAAATGGTCGGCGGCCATTACTTTGAGTGTAGCGCTGCAGAGGAGCACAATAAAGAAATTTCTACTATCCACCAGCAAACTGGTCCCAGGACACATACAGCTTTAGTCCGAGATGTCAGGAATGCTTCAGAGCACACCTCAGTCGAGATGTTTCTTTAAAAATTAAACAAAGCGATTGCTTCTCAGTGATCTACAGCAAACTGGGTATTATTGAAAACAGATTACAGTTAAATACGAGGTCTAGCATTTAACTGATCATTTTTCAAAAGCATTAAATAAACACCACAGTAACACATAGTGAAACTGTGCATGGAATTATTCATCCAGAATTTAAGTACAGTCCATAGAAACCTACAGTGCAATATTTTTCTGGATCCCTCAAAATATATTTTCTTGCCTTAGTCCGCAAGCCCCTGTATGCCCTTAAATGGTCAATTTTGTAGTGAGAAGTTC
Source organism: Gymnothorax reevesii (assembly GCA_029721435.1). Classification (NCBI taxonomy): domain Eukaryota; kingdom Metazoa; phylum Chordata; class Actinopteri; order Anguilliformes; family Muraenidae; genus Gymnothorax; species Gymnothorax reevesii. The sequence continues at coordinate 18,836,004 of CM056577.1, read as the reverse complement.
AAAGACTTCTCCAATCAAATAACACATATTTTAATGCATACAAAACTGTACAAATTAAATCAAATGAATTAACTGCTGTTAAAGACCCCAGATAGTGAATGGCCTCTTTAAATGCAGGTGACCTGTGTTGTACCTGTTTGAGTGTAGCGATGTAGCGTGTGATGTACTCCACAGTAACAGGATCCTCCACTGTCAGTCTATGACTCTGGCACTCGACTCTCGCCCGGTTTATCACGATACGAGCGTCTGCGGTCAACCCTGTAAAACACACACAAGTATTACTGAAATAAATTTTGAGTTTCCAGCATTCATCTGAACTAAGCTTTTAGTTCATTTCCTTAATAGACAATAAAATTCAAAGGCTGGAATACCATCCAAAATAGGCCCAGATTCTTAAAAAATAGCTACATATTCTGCAGTTCTACCTAAGTTTCAATTAATCAATCAAATGCTGTTAATAAGGTAGGCAAAGTGATTAAAACTCTTTGGGACAATGCATTCATGTCCTAAAAAAATAGAATAAATTAAAATGAAAAAGACATAAAACTCTTGCACGTCTCTTCATAAGAAATGTTTCTTTTTTCTATTTCCTGAAAAGAAGTATAATGGCAGGGTTTCTAAAATATGCATGATTATTCCCCGTATGTGTATGCAGGAGAACGTTCTGGTACGTTCGAGCAGTGAAAACATTTCATACCTGCAAAGGCCATGCAGACATGCTCATCCAGAGCACAGATCTTGCGCACAGTTCTCTCCTCCTGCAGTTTGGCCACGGACTTCTTTTCAACACCGAGGACAACAATGTCCTTTCCCCGAATGCCCACCTGAATAAGACATACAGTCAGGCCATTCCATCTCAAATGGACCAGTAGCCTGGACATTTGTAACAGCCATCACTCAGATTTTCCTGATTTTTCCACCAGCAGTGGCTATACGCACATAGACAAAAATCCCGAAATTTTGACAGCCAACTCCAACTGGTTACAAAATGGCAGCCATTTTAAAAATTGCCTTTTACTCTAGTTGCGCTATCCCCACCCACTTTTAACAAACACTTTTTTTGCAATAAATCAAAAACTGTACCACCTATTGGCACCACAGTTAGCACTCCTATGTAATTTTACATGCAGCTTCCAAATCTGCAGTCAAATAAGAGATAGCTCTTATGGTTCAGAAACTATTGGATGAATATCCTTTTTGACAGTACCTAACATGGCGGTATCTCAATGCTGCGACCGGATATCAAAATGGAACTTGTTTTAGGCGCATCAGCATCACTTCAACTCTATAATGTCAAAGAATTAGAGAGGTTTTCTGCTTAAAAATAGATGTTTTGAGAAAACAATATCGCCATGTAGGCCCCTTCACTCACATGCACATTACACCAATGTATAGAGACTCCTACCAAGAATACTTTTTGTCTTGCTTTTCTATGGAAAACTTGTCCTGTGTACGTATCTGCAGTTATGCTCCTCTAAGTCAAATGCGATCACCATTCCACTCTCAAGTCACACCTCCTCCGTCAAAGTGGAAGTAAAATTACTGAAGCATTCTTCTGTCTGCTTAATTTCTGAGTCCTCCAGTTTGTATTGGTGTCCACTGCTCCCTGTTGCAGAGGGAACTGACACTGATGTCAAAAAATGAATGAGAGGGACCCTATAGACCTCTTTTCTGGCAGGACAGAAGAGGTGGCCACTGGGCTCCTTGGGATGCATAAGGTTGACCAGTAAATCCTGCTTTTCATCACATTTTTCTTAAATACACACAATATACCGCTTTGCGTCATATACCACTGCAGCGTATTGCCCCGGATTCAAATCCCCCATGCTGACAGTTGGCTGTGATTTTGAGATCAATGTGCATGACTGATCCTGTGTGTATAAGACGTGTGTATTCTTTTTTAATCTGTCTATTCTGTTCAAGATTTTGATAAATCATTTATTTTATAAAATCCTAAAAGAAATAATGAGAACTGCTTATCACAATTACGTGGCCCCCAGGTTCAAATAGCTTCTTTTGTTCAACAACAAGTCCAAAATCCAGACTCCTCATTTACAATTATAAATAAGAAAGAAAAGCAGAAAATATATATATATTTAAGAAGATAGAAGTAGAGAATGTTTAACATTTCTGCTTGAAAAAAAAAGTCATTGATTATCAAAATAGGTGGCAACGTGACTAATCGATTAATCGTTACAGCTTGAGTGTGAAGTGTACCGGCAGCGAGAAAAGTGGAGGCCCAGTGGTTCAATGAACTAGACTTGGGATCCAAAAGACTGGAGTTTGAATCCTTGCCACAGCTTTCGTAATGTGTTCTTGGGCAAAAACACTTAACAGAGCCCCATTCCACACAGGGGTACAATTTAGGAACCAGCAAATGATTAGTTTGTCAACATGGAGATGCTCATCTATTGCTGTCCATTCCCTCCAGGGCAGAGCTTAGCAAAGGCGTCCGTGTGAATAATGTATCTCTACATGGGTCTTCAGAGCTGATGTCCACAGTGTTGTCACTGAAGTGAACGTTAGCTTTGAATTGCAGCCATCTCCTTATTGCCATTACATCAGCTATTCTGTCAATGAATGTACCCATCTGCCAGCACATTGCTGTTGCTGGAGTGACAAAAGTTGACATATGAAAAACATTCCTAATTACCTAATTACACCGCTCCAGCTCCTTAACAATGCAATTCAGAGATGAGTTTACATAATACTGACTGTTCTGAGGACACTGGGGGGGGGGGGGGGGGGGGGGGTGCATCTGCCTGAAGTACTCTGCTGAAGTGTGCACCACTGCCACTAAGGAGAGCCGTCCCATCTAGGCTGGAGCAGGATAGTGGACATGAATAGGAATCTGTATCATGTATGTAATAGTATCATCTGACTGATACTAGCCTCCATAGTGCTCTGTAATGGCAAATGTGTATGCCCTAGAAACTTTCTGTTATACAACATGGCTAGTTTTTATTTTTTTACTTTCAATAGGAGTTTTTTTTTAATCCAAGTAAAATATTTTAAAACATAGGACAGCATTTAGATAAACAAACACATTTTGGGAGGGATCTGATCGAATCATCTACTACAAAACTAACTAATCACGGCACCTTTCTACAGAGTGAGCAAAAAATGGTGCACAGTCTCTGATAGCCCAACTCCTCAAGTTTAAATACACGATCAAAGTTATCAGCTGCTTTTGATACAAGAGTACGGATAGTCATATAACACATTTAAAATGAAATTTATTTGGTTGAATTTTCATTAGCTATATAAAATGCTTCGTTCTCCCAATCATTTGGGACTCCCGAAGTCCCACGGTGGGTAAACAGAAACGGCTCCGGGTTACACGTTGAGCAATTGATGGCCAATTAACGTCAGCCAACCTGAGATATCTTGCTAGCAAGGAAATATTAGTGTCACGCAATTATTCGCTATGGCCGCCACAATCCCAAGGTAGATAGCATGCGGACAGCTAACCCTTTGGCAGCAGTAATCACAGTCAGTTCTGAGCATTAGTTAGCAATTAGCTATCTTGCTAACTTAGCTATCACTTGTCAGACTCACGGCAGTCGATCCTTTCTTCACTGCTTCCTGCGCATATTCCACCTGGAAGAGGTGACCGTCCGGCGAAAAGACCGTGATGGCTCTGTCGTATCTGGCAGCCATGGCAACATTAAATACTTCAGCAAACTTCTGAGCAGAGTTCGAGAGGAAAATCACATGTAAACATCTAATATTATAGTACTGGCTCCAGTAATATCGGATCACAACATCAACTCCATTCCCAGTCTACCCCAAGGGGCTGAGAATCAGATGTAGAGCGGCGCATGCGCGTGAACCTGGACGATACCACTACCGGGGGTCATAACAATTTCAGATTTAAAATGAGATAGAAAAATGCATCTAATTTCAGACGAATGGAATACGCAATGTGCTCATGCTTTCCGAATGCAGCCGTGGCGTTTTATCTCAATATTAAGAGTACAATAAAAACACTCATTTTAAGTCGAATGCGTGGAAACCAGCAGCTAATGGGTAAACATAAACCAGAGATTCAGCTTGCCTTCTGCCTGAGCGCTTAGTCCATTATTTACGGAAGTTATCAGCCGTGTAATTTCAGTTCATGTTTTAAAATACGCCTTGTTCCGTTTCCAGAATCAAGGTAAATGTTTATTGTATAAGAAGAATGCGCCTCACACAATCTACATTTCACAGAGTCAACTCTGGGGACAGCACAGGCGCAAACTTCCACAGAGCACCCCGCCTCAACAGAACATACCACTTTCCTCCCTTGCAGGGCTGGCTGTTGGGTTTTGGAGCAAATCATTATGCAGTGGCGAAGTCCTTAATTTTGTAAAGTACATATCAGTATATACTCTTGCACGTTTCCGTGCATGGCGCATAAATGACTTCAATTGTTGTAATAAAGGACTAGAAGTGGATTCAGTGCTACGCTGTGACTGGTATATATGTTTTATCCCCTGTTTTTTGTTTTTGGTTACCTCAACCTCCCCTCGCACGGACTGTTCCATTGAAGAATCGCATCATCCGTCCAGTGCAGTGTGGTCTGGGCTCAGTTGAATAGTGTCGGGTTTTGTTTTTGTCTTTCGTGCTTCTGTAATTTTGTAACATATAATTGCGATGTCGGTGGCGTTTGCAGCGCACAGGCAGCGAGGAAAAGGTGACATAACACCGGCTGGAATACAAAAGGTAATTAGCCGACGTTTATTAAGTTCCCAAGCGTAATGAATGCTAGCTGGTTAGCTAACTCGTACGAAGTCGCGCTCAGCGGAAAAGAACTGGGAGGAATCGCTGGCGCACGTATCAGGTTTGGAGAATGATTGGTACATTGGTCATCTAGCATAGCGAAAATTAAATATAAGCCACGGTATGGCGGCTCAATATTCATTTTGGCTGCACATTACTATCCAGTATCGAAGGCCTCGCTGCCCTCCAGTGAAGCGGTACTCTGCCTTTGTTAGGCTCTGCCCTGATTGATGCTTTTGCACAGCATTGCTTGGGTCTCCAAATGCTCGGCGAATGCAGATATTAATAACGCTCAAAACATCCGACCTATTATACTGCTTTCACACCGGACGCGAAACGAATTTTTTTGCTGGACAGATAACATTCAAAGTCAACGCAAAGACGTTTCGCGTGTATTCGGGTCTTTGTATTGACTTTGAATGTAATCTGTCGTGCGGAAAAATCGTTTCGCGTCCATTGTGAAAGCGGCTTTACTCCTGCGTTTTTATGGGATGTATTTTGTGTGGAGGTCGCTTTGAAAGCGATGTACTACTTGTATTAATAGTTTTTCTTGCCATGCGTCTGAAGGCGCGTAACTACGGGAAGCTACAAATGGTGTTGGTGCCATCTCATGTAACGTTACCTGTGTGATGGGATTGCCTCAACTCAGCCAAAACTTTCCTCTCGATTCATTTAAGCCATTTCATGACAAACGCAATAGCACAAAGAGCAGTATTACTTTAAATTTTTACCCATGTTAACTGAATGAATAGTGAGATCACGTGGCTAGCTAGTTAATGGCCAGGCCAACGCAGCAAACCTCGCTCATTCCAAGATTTTTTTTTTTATCAGGCAGAGCCAGAATGAGCCTGTCTGATCTTCAGACGAACGCACGCGAAAAGCAACTTGGGAAATGGTGCAGTACCATGCAATCAACCAAATTTTCCTCCAAATCATGGGTGTAAGTAGTTGACTGTACTATACGTGTACCCATGGGAACATGTCAATTCTTTTTTTTTTACTTTTTCTTACCCCTCAAATCCTTGCTTGATCCGAAAGTTGTTCCAGATTCGCAATCTTGCAGGCTGGCCCAAAGCTCTTATTTCTCCTGCCATGAGCGAGCATACTTGTGAGCAACCTTCCCAAAAGACTTTCAGCTGAAAGCCCTGATGTCAAACAGTAACAATAGACATTGGCTGCCAATCCAGCTGTGTGTCCTCATCAGAAGTGGACGTTGCTTCCTGTGATACTTCAGAGGAAAGGCCGTTTCATTTCTCTGAAAACTCCTATCTGCGTTTCTTCTCTCCTCGCATGGTTTCCTTGCTCATCTCCATGGATCCCCGATTGGAGGGACAGAGACACAAAGAAAACTTCAAACAAGTATAAATTAAATGCTCATTGATTTGAATTTAAATTGCATATCTGAGATTTTGCTTGCAGATAATTTACTTTGTATACAGCTTGTCAATTTTACCCTGAAATGTTTGTAACACTGGCAGAAAACTGTAAAATTGCACAGGGGTTATGAGTTTCAAAACCTTAGAAAACTAACCAGTATAATTTTACACTTTAGGTAAGGCTATTTCCTAAATGCTCATAAGTGAGGCTTCATTATGGTATATAACATGTTTAGGTTTGCATTGATTTTCTGAAGTATATGATGTGAAAAACCCAGAAAAAAATGTAACATGCTAATTCACGCCCATGGGAAAGGTTATAAAGGAGTTTCCAGAAGAGATACTCCTTCCATTTTCACAGAACAGAAAGGCTATGTTCTTGGCTGACTTCAATGAAAATTTCATAGTGATGCAAGAAAAACTTTGTATTTTAATCTTGATTTACAAAAGGAAATTAGTTTTTGAGAAAAACACATTTGAATTTCAAACTTTACATTGATTTGTATGGTAAATATAATCTGTTAGGATAAACAGAGCTATTTATTGAGAAATCATGTGAGATTTTGTTTTGAATAGGTCAAGCTGGGTCTATTTTTAGGTTTTTTGAAAAAAAATTTTTTTTGGTTCAAAAGAGCCATGTAAAAGAAATTTGCGTGACCAAATGTGATGGGATACAGGTTGTTGATTGAAACACACACCTCTCCTGACGTGGTTATGATTTGCGAGGTGGCAAACACCGGTGCCATGTTCTCCATGAGGGACCAGTATTCATCTTTAATCTGCCAAACTCGTCCTTTCTTCTGATAGTTTGAAGCCATTTTGTCCTCCATTGTGATTCCATTTTATTATTAGGTCAAATGTTAATGCCAACTTGGTAGCATCGTTAGCTAGCTGCATTTTCACCTCCGCCTTGGCACTCTTGTACCTGTTCTCAATACGGCTGGTCATTGTGGCTCGACATGGGACCTCATAATATGGCTCCTGCAGCCCCATCAGCTCCTTGAATCCTCCAGCAACCATACTAATAGGCATGATGTCCTGTTCAATCATTCTAGCGATTGTCTGAGTTATTTTTTTGGCAAGTTGCAGGGTGCAGCCTTATGTATTGGCAGGCCTAAGCACTGAGTCGATGATGGGCTGAGAGGAAGATGCTTAAAGGCTATTTCTCACATCTTGATGAACGTTTTGTAGGTGGTTCAGCATTGCTGTTGTCGATGTGTTATATTTGAAATCTGATTTTCTGTAGTTGCAGGTAGCAGTTTCCCCATTTAAATTGAAGTGGTTCCACGCTACGCTTCTCTTCGTCCGCTTCATAGTTACTCAGTGGTAATCCATAAGATTTCCATCTCGTGACTGTCTGTTAAAGGAGACCTAATATGCTATTTTTCCATGTTTATATTTTGGTCTTTGACTCCCTTAGAGTACTCCTGATTACCCTTTTTTACTTTGCACACGTATTTCGCTCATACTGCCATCCTCCAAAAACCCCATTTGATGTCCATTGTTGTCTCTGCCTGAAACGCCTCATTGGGGTGGCTCTTCTGCTATGGCCCCCACCCCCCGTGTGCCCCCTTTCGTCTGACTGGCCAGCTCTGTCTAGGGCGTAGTTGGGCGGGACGAGGCAGCAAAATGCAGTTTTTCTGATCCGGCTCCTGAGGAATTGACGGGCGCATTCTGCAATCGAACGCAGTACATGTGTATAGATCTAATGAAATTGACTTGTTCTAATAAACGCAATCGCGATAGTGGAGATCGCAGTGCAAAAGTCTGGCAGCTCAAGCACGAATTTGCTATTGGCTACAGTTTGCTACGGCAACAGTTGGTGAGCACAGCGGTTTTACTTCTCCGTAGCTAGGATGCCGGGGAAGCTAGAATCCACTCCATAAAGACACATTTATAGAACGGGTCGACATGCCCCAGTGTTGACCAGAGACCATAGAAATCCAATGGGTCTGAGTTTAGAGGGAAACATGGACAGTGAGGAGCAGCTGTAAGTGGACCAACAGCTTTTGGACTGCTTCAGTGTGTATTAGGACCTGCTGGTTCGTGTGCATAGCTGTGGTGTGTTGTTGGCATGGAGAAACGAGCAGCTTACGCGCTGGTGTATGACAAAAGGGCGAAAGCTCCAAGCTAAACGGCCTTTTCGGTAATTGCCCGTGGTAATGGTTTACTTATTGCTTTGGAATGACCAGCTTTTCCTCACGGAAAATGGGCGCATTATGGATAGTGTGTGAGAGCTAGACTGAGCTCCAGTTATGTCATGAACATAATACAGATTTTACAGACCGTTAAGTTCCGTCTGGGTCCTGCTAGTCACCCGCAACACGTTTGCTTCACTTACATTATTTGCTGTTATGTGGTTACTTACAGCTTGTGGCTCTGAGCGCTTGATCAATGCAGCTGCTTCAGGTTTGAGAAGCAGCTGAAATGCTTATCCTGTGTCGAATTATCCTATATTGACAAAGCTGTCTTTGGTGAAATGCTGTGCACAAACAGCTAACGTTCCCTTTGGCCGTGGCTGTTTGCTGCCAGCAAACAAAAGCTACCCACTGATTTCTGGTGGCATCGTCTTTTGGAAGAGAAATTTGTCTTTTTCTTTGCGTCCAAAAGTAAGCGGACAAGTAGCTTTGGAAGAGATACTGACAAAATTGCACTTCAAATGATCTGTGGTTCTTCATTTGTATTTCCAAAAGTGTAGACGCTACTAAGGCATAGTATGTTCTGCCAATGTTAGTGCCTGTGAGAATAGTTTCCGGTGTGGGCAGGTCCAGTGCAGTGGTTGGCTCTGGCTATGTCTGTACTAATTGGACGCCACAACCTGACGTCAGGTTCTGCCCAGATCTCGTGAAGATCTCAGGAGAAGCTGTTCAGAGAAGAAATCACGCTCACGAAATCATGTTCTTGGATTACGGCAAAACCCCTGTATCTTATGTTTAGAAACTTTTCAGAGGTTTGCATGGTCAACTGACATTATAGCATTACCAATATATATTAAAAGAAGGATCAGCATGTTAGACACTGAGTTATAGGGGACCTATCAGAGAGGGGGGATAAAACAACAGTGATTGGCCTATGACCCACTGATGAAAGCACTTGTATTTCATTCTTTGCAAAGTAAAGCGATCAGTGTGTCTGTGGCGACATTCCTGCGCTATATTCGAATACAGGCACATATCTAGTGATGTTTTTACGTCAGTAAGCAGTGTTTGTCTGTCCAGATGGTAGGAGGAGCTGCAAGCAAGCTTGAAGGAAGTAAGGAACCCGGGAGAAGCAACGGCAAGGTAGACATCAGAAGGGATCCAGTAGCGGTACTTTCCCTAAACCTTGGCTCTATCCCCTAACCATAAATCTAACTTGTTCCTCACACTATTTGTCAGTTTTACAGATGGAATTAAGGGAGAAGCGTTAAAAATGCAGCCTTCCAAGAAGCAGAAATTACCGCTACTGGCTCCCTTCTGACGTCTACCCAATGGCAATGGCAAATACCATACTGTGTACCTTGCACAGTAGAAACTAACTTTAGATGAGTCTCTGTTGAGGCTACTACTGAAACTATAATTATAAAGTAATTTCAGGAAAAAAACGGGGAAAAAAGCTATGTGAACTGCCTCAAATTATTTTTATTTTTTTAAAAAGTTATAACGTGACCTGTTAACCAACTACCGTTTTCATTATTTACACAGGGCTCTCAACTTTCACATATAAATGACATATTCACGTTCCCGTGCTGTAGTCAGAAATTATTATATCAGACTGTTTGTGGAGATTCTCAGGTGGAATTAAAGTCCTCGTGCATTGAATTTTATCATTTTCACGTGTGTTATGGTGGATTTCGCCGCTAGTAATATGAGAATAGTTATGATTCCGGAATTCTAACGCTTTTCTTCACTCAGGGCTTGGAAGCAGTGGAATTGCATAAAAATGTTTCAAATGGTCTTATTTCATTTAAACAATTGGAACGGTCATGAAAAACACTCATTTCGTTGATGGAATAATTACTGACAACAGCACGGGAACGTGAATGTATTCGTCTTGAGCGTGCCATGAATGTTTAATCTGTTAACACACAATTCTTGTGTGGTTGATAATGAAGGCTAAATGCCTAGTATCTTCAGCAATACTGCTGTATTTGAAGGTGGTCTGCAAAGTACAGGTTGCCAACAGATGGATCTGAAAATAACGCCAAAATCATCTTGTCTGAGCATCAACTAAATCAAATGAACTTGAGTCAATCACTGAAACTTCTAGCACAAAAATTATACTTAACTAACACAGTGGAAAGTCTGTTGAGAAAAATAGAATGATGCAGATACCCTTGGTGAAAAGTTGACATAGCGCTTGTCTGGTCTGCTGACGTCAAGGTTTCCTTTTCTAGTTTCTGTGATTTTAAACTCAAGTTGTTTTTCACTATGGGCCGATTTCACAAAAGCATTTTAGTGTGCGTATAACTAACATGCATTTAAAATTTAAATGCATGTTAAAATGTCATTGTCCCCGGACAGCTAAACGAACGTTTATACATATTTCACAAGATGGGATCATTGCACGTTTAACTGCATGCAGATAACCTTGCGTTTGGCCCTCAGACTAAACAGGTGCGGTCAAACCTGCCTTTGCATAACGGGCATTTCCAATTGTCGTATCCGGTTAATAACCCCATACGTCAGGGTAGTTGCGTTGTGGACACGCATTTTGCACAGAGATGTCGGCAAAGAAAACGTGGGGAGAATTTAACTTCACTTCAAAGAATGTCAAACTTTCTTATTGTCCTGTGGATGTGAGCTAGATGCTGACGTCAGACGCATCCTTCATAAAAACCGTTTCATCCTTGGCATTCGTGTTGATTTCACACACTCATTTGCGCTTTCATTATTGGTGAAGAGTATAAACACAGTTCGGACTTCACTCACAGAAGCCTTTTTAGAAAATGTAAGCGTAGATGTAAACGCAAAACGTGGCCTTGCAAAACCCCTCTCTTCAGTGAATAAGATACTGAAGAAAGCAACTAATTTATGCATTAATTTCATTTATTTTATTTATGAATTTCTTTTCCAGAAAAGGCGCAAGTCTTGCTCAAAATCTACCAGGCAAGCTGATGAAGGCAGGTTGGCGTCACTTATTTAGGTGCAAATCAATCTGTGGTCGTAGTTTTCGCGAGTTCAATGTACCTTCACAAGCTTTTAAGTTTTCTTATTTGACCACTAGCGTTTAAAATATTTAGAGGCAGCGGACAGTTGCTTCTCCTGAAACGCTGATTAAAATTAAACTCTACTAAACGCGCAATTAAGAAAGTTATCCACGTGTAAACCTTAAAAGGCTTTTGTTAAATCGGCCCAATGTATCGTTTTTCATAGGAAAAATGAGGTGCGTCCCTGGGACGCATGGATAGTGAGTTCACTGTGTCCTTTCAGATTTTAATGTGGCAGGGATGCAGGACGCGTACCTAGCAACATCACTGAGATACCCCTTGTGGATGATGAATAGTGGGTTCCGGCAGTCCTTGGCACTCCCAGACTTCCTGGGAATGCGCCCTCCAAGTCCACGAGTCTGCAGAAGCAGTGCAGTTGGAACACTTGGATTCAGCATATGTTCGCTACTGCTGCTGTGTTGCAGGCGGTTTCCGACTGCTGCTCCAGTGGTCTTCTGTTCTTTTCATCTCGACTCCTCCCCTCCCCCAGCCCATGTCTGCTTTCATTGGCTGTGCCTCGTTGCAGGGCCCATCCCCGACGAGACCGGATATTTTGCCTGCTTATAATCTTTCTGGCATCTGGCAAGGCATCGGCTAGCTCTCAGATCACATCTTTGAAAAGTTCGCTCAGTAGTAATCAAGGACCAATTTCCCTGCGATCTGGGGGGTTTCGCCTGCCATCTCCAAAAACTGTTGGAGAGTAGAAGATCGGAGCGCGCAATCCTGCATCGTGAACTGTGCATTACATGGCATGTGGAGAATTGGCGCCGTACAGTTCACATGCCTAGAAACATGGCTTTCGGATTGCTTTAAACGTTACGGAAGAGGAAAGCATTCATTTCTAATTCAAGACATTTTGACTGACTTGTCCATGTGTTCATAGGCATGTAGTGTCTGTCATTTGGGTGCAGTGGGTTTCCTTCATGTGTTATATGAAGGGTGCTAATCAAGCCATGATCTGTGTTTGTTTCTTGCGTTTAGGCTGTGTGAATTTGAACATTCTGTCCTTTGTGTCAGTTATTAGATGAGAACAACCATCTCATTCAGTGCATCATGGACTTCCAGAGCAAAGGAAAATCTGCTGAATGCTCACAGTGAGTTTCTACTTCAAGATTTTGCATATTTTGTAATATTATGAGATGGTGTTATGGATTTAGGGAATAGGAGTAAGAATTGCTTAATGTGATCACATAACTGTGGTAACCTTTCCCATTGCCCAGACAATGACATATTTTTGATATTACCCGAGTCCACTTTTGTGAAAATTTTATTGGCTGACAGCATGGGGGGGAAAAATTGCTCAGCATTATGTAAACCTGTTAATATTTTGACAAACCGAATACCAAGGGTAACTTTGGTTAAATCGGTATGGCACAGCGCTGTTGTGAGCCCGCAAGGCGCCACTATATTAACGTTACTTTGCTAGCTAGCTAGCATGTTCACAATATGTTTTCATAACCATTCCATAACATTAGTTTGCTCACTAGCGGGCTAAAGTTAGCTCGCTACTCAGTTAACTGAATTTACAAACTGTTGCTAGTTCAGCGGTGAATGTATGACTCAGTGACTGACTCTGTTAGCAAAGTGATGGATTTAGCTCAGTGCTAACCAACAATGGGCGGTAACGGCAATTGTTATAAATGGAATCTTGTACTCTTCGTCGTGCCATTAGAAAGTAATGAATCGAGTTGAGAAAATTTTGGGTTTGTTGCACGCTAAAGACTCCAACAAACGCAAAACTTACCCAACTCGTTTCATTACTTTCATATGACAAAGATCTTCTATATTTGGGCCTCCACCATAGATTGATTGATTATTTATTTGTTTGTTTGTTTGTTTTCACGTGGCGCTTTATATATATTTGATGCATATAGTCTGTCAGTTGGGGTAGCCGCTGTATTGCCATATTAAATAAATGTTGCTCCGTTAACAGGTATCAGCAAATGCTCCACAGAAACCTAGTCTACTTGGCCACGATAGCAGACTCCAATCAGAACATGCAATCGCTGCTTCCAGCTGTGAGTATCACTTCAGCAAAAATCGTATTCCAAACCATGTGCCCTTTTTAGGGTCTTGTATCTCATTCATTCTCCAGCACAATGAATTAAAGGCCTCCAAACAGATTGTACAGTTCTGACGCACGGTTCTATCACCTACGTCCGCCTTTCAGAAAGTTACAGGTATACGTGCACTGTAGGAACACTTCTGTCATTGGTCCTCACCAAGGCTCCAGCTTTAAAGCTGCAGTTGGTCCCTGGGTGCTGCGCTGCGGCTGCCCGCTGCTCCTACGCAGCAGGGACTGGTTGGGATAAAGGGGACAGGTCACCCAACAGAGTTCAATAAACTGTATTTCCACTTACACCTGTTGTAAATGTGCATGGTGAGCATCTGTATTAATCTAGGCCTTGTTTTACCCACTAGTGTCTCTAAAGCATATTTTCCCCCTCTGAAGGAAGTTATATTGTTCATGCCAGCATTCTGTCCTTAATAATTTGATCAGAACAGTCATTTACATCATTCCCCTCTTCATCTTCTGAATCCCTGCAGGATTGTTGTCATGTCCCCGTGTGAAGGTTTTCTGTGATTCAGTGTATGTTTGAGGTGCTGTAGGTATGTTCTAGCTTATTTGTTGACATCTCCCCTCACAATGACCACAACCGTGGCTGTATGCTGTATTCAAATGCACAATCTAACTTTGGGGAATTGACACAGATGGTGCCTTCCTATGTAAGTGGGCGGTAAAGAACATTTTTGTACGCATGAAACCCTTAATGTTCTTGTTTTGAATTTTTTTTTTTTCTTCAGAATAAAATTGAAAATGAGTTCATGAGATGACAGCTGTTCGAGGACCTTGTTTCAGGCCAAGTCGATGTTCCTTTTTGTCTTGACTTGTATGAAGTTCACAGTCACGCAGCTCCTAGGGGGTGCATCCATTTTACATCTTGCATGGCTTCAAATCCTCCTGGGACCCTCTATGGACCATTGCCATTACAGAAGTGCTGCAAATGTGCTGTGTGGTAGTACTTCATCAGGAGTATTCAATGGAGAATTCTAGGAGAGTGGTCCTCAATCCTCATCCAGCTGCACGTGTTGGTTTTTATCCCAAATCCCCAATATAGTTAATAAAACAATACAACTGATTGCATCAGTACACTGGCCTCACACGGTTTCTTGGGTCTGTATTATCAACTGATTGTTGAAGGCACAGTATCAAAGCTCAGACCCTTCTTGATATCCATATGGCTGGACTTGAGGACAACTCTCCTAGAAGATGCTAGATGGCCAAAGAATAGCGAATGTTGAACTTTCGAGAGGATGTGATGTTATTGTGCCATAGCAGAATTCAGCAATGCCGTCATTTCACCCTTCCACCGAGGCTCATTGTTCACCCAGGTTTTCTGTACTTGATTTCAGAAGTCTGAACCCCCCACCACAGAGGTTAAACATGAAGTGAGTATTTGCAGAAGTGACCAGAGATGGTTCTCGTATTGCTGGCGCCATCTGCCATTGGCTGGGTCTGGGGTCAAAGAGGGAGGGAGGTGTCTATGACCAGACTGTTTTGTTAATGTTGTAGAGGATTTGCAGCCAGTTTTAAAAATGATAATAAGAACCCCAAATCCAATGAAGTTGGGACGTTGTGTAAAACATGAATAAAAACGGAGCACAATTATTTGCAAATCCTTTTCGACCTGTATTCAACTGAGTACGCTACAAAGGCAAGGTATTTAATGTTCAAACTGATAAACTTTATTGTTTTTTTGGAAATATTCACTCATTTTGAATTTGATGCCTGCAACACGTTCCAGAAAAGCTGGGACAGGGGCAACAAAAGACTGGGAATGCTGAGGAATGCTCAAAAAACACCTGTTTGGAACATTCCTCATGTGAACAGAATAACTGGAAGCAGGTGAGTGTCATGATTAGGTATAAAAGGAACATCCTTGAAAGGCTCTGTCCTTCTCAAGCAAGGATGGGGCAAGGTTCACCACCTTGTGAACAACAGCGTGAGCCACTAGTCCAACAGTTTAAGAACAATGTTTCTCAACATGCAATAGCAAGGAATTAGGGGATTTCATCGACAGTCCATAATATCACCAAAAGATTCAGAGAATCCAGAGGGCTGTCTACATGTAAGCGGCAAAACTGAAAAACCAACATTAAATGCCCATGACCGTCGGTCCCTCTGGCGCCACTGCATTAAAAATGGACATCATTCTGTGAAAGATATTACCATGTGGGCTCAGGAACACTTTGGAAAACCATTGTCATTTAACACAGTTTGTCGCTACATCTACAAGTGCAAGATAAAACTCTATCATGCAAAGTGAAAGCCATATGTCAACAACACCCAGAAATGCCGCTGATGTCTCTGGGTCTGACCTCATCTAAGATGGACTGACGCAAAGTGGTAAAGTGTGCTCTGGTCTGACGAGTCCACATTTCAAATTGTTTTTGGAAATCATGGACGTTGTGTCCTCCTGGCAAAAGAGGAAAAGGACCATCTAGATTCCAATCAGCGCATAGTTAAAAAGCCGGCTTCTGTGATGGTATAAGGATGTGTTAGTGCCCTTGGCAAGGGTATCTTGCACATCTGTGAAGGCATCATTATTGCTGAAAGGTACATGCGGATTTTGGAGCAACATATGCTGCCATCCAAGCGATGTCTTTTTCAGGGACATCCCTGCTTATTTCAGCAAGACAATGCCAAGCCACATTCTGCACGTGTTACACCAGCATGGCAGGTAATAGCCTGGAATGCCTGCAGTCCGGACCTGTCTCCCATTAAAAAAGTCTGGCGGATTATGAACCGCAAAATACGATAATGGAGACCCCAGACTGTTGAGCAACTGAAGTTGTACATCAAGCACGAATGGGGAAAAAATTTCGCCTACAAAGCTTCTACGATTAATGTCCTCAGTTCCTAAACCCTTATTGAGTTTTGTTAAAAGGAAAGGTGATGTAACACTTTGGAGGCCAGCCTATAAGCCTATAACGCCTGTGTGGCGTTCCCGTTTATTCTCACAGATTTCTTTTCCATAAAATTCAACCTAAATGTTACCTTACTCCCGTGCGGTTATGTGTTGTGATATGATATTAAAATAATATTGCGCAGTGCTGGCGGCAAACACGGCTACGGTAAGAACCGTGTGATCCCCACCTTCCAGACTTTGTCCTAATTACTAGGCACCTGTACATATACCTACCTGAAACACCATGTGACTAACACCCACTGCAATACACCCCCAAGTGGCTAAATAAAGACGAGATAAATAAGACAAATAAACCCAAAGAGTGACTATAAATGGCTCCTATAATCACAGTGTTAAACATGCCCCTGTCCCAGCATTTGGAACGTGTTGCAGGCATCAAATTCGATTTGAGTTTTTCAGTTTGAGCGTTAAATATCTTGTCCTTGTAGTGTACTCAGTTGAATATAGGTCAAAAAGGATTTGCAAATCTTTGCATTCTGTTTTTATTCATGTTTTACACAACATCCCAGCTTCATCGGAATTGGGGTTTGTAATAGAATAGTGATACTGAGATTAGTTTGTGACACTTGTCACATGAGGTCTTCTATCTCGAAGTCCGTATGTCTCTTGGCATTTATTTGGTTATGGAGGTGATTTCCTGCCTCAGTCCATCTGTCCATCTCTCTTATCTGAGGCAACTTTTGTTCATATTAAAACACAAACTGACCATAATCACTCCATACTTAGGCTAATTGGGTAAAAACATTCATGTCATATTCAAAATAAAGAAAAAAAGTGCCTGTGTACTTCATGCATGTTAAGATACTGATTTTTGAACAAGCAGAGGAGTTCATCATTTTCATTATAGACGAGATTCACTTATTTATGCGTATGTTTTTTGGTAGTTGCTTCATTATTTTTGAAGAAGTCAGAGGCAAATTTAAACATGAATGAAAATACACTTTAAGTACCTTTTTGGGTCATTCCATGTCAAATCAACCAAATTTTAGGAACTTCCCCACCAAAAAAATAATTTTTAATATAAATCTTCCACTGTGGGGATTATAAATCTGGTGTGAAATGGTAAAATAATCAATTATTGCCAGTTCTTAGATTTAGCTTCTTTGACGGAGGGGGGGGGGGTCTGTTTTAAGAAAATCGCCATAATTTTGGAGTAAGTTTGAGGGCCTGAGATGTGCATTTGTCGAGCAAACGGAGCCATAAGTTTCATTTTGTCATCAGACTAGTTGCTGAACTCTTGGCTAAAGATACTTTTCTTCACCCGGTGTATTTAGTTTACTTGTACTGTGGCGTGGAAAAAGCAAAATACACCAATCATACAAATTTTTTTCCAGATTTAATGCATTTATTATTCTGTAACTAATTAAGATGGAGCCCTGAGGCGTGGTATGCAAACTGTCTGTCAACTTACTGACGACCACAAAAAATATCAAAGTCACAATGGTGGTATTAAATGTTTTAATAACCTTGGAAGTTTGCTTCAGAATGAAAAGTGCATATTTTGGGTCATTTTATCTCAATAGGGACACAAGTGATCAATGTCATTTTTTTAGTGCTTGAGGGCATGGGTCTTGGGTCTAACATATTAAAACTGAAGATGTAAAACTCTTCCTGTAGACTGTACAGCATGCCAATCATATTAGGTGATTATCATTGGCTGATGTAGGGTATTGTTGCATTCCACCACCAGGTGGCAGCAAATCCCAAAAGCACGGCCCATTGGAAAGACTTGAAATCTCTGCCAGCATAGCTGGATTTGAACTTTGGCCTATATTTCAGCTGTACCTTGGCCTAGATATGCCCAAATTTAAGCACTTGTTCCTTTTGTGCTATTCTAACATCTAGCAAAGTTTGGTTAAAATCTATGCGACCGTTTTTGAGATATCGTGCTAACAGAGAGACAGACAGACAACCAACCAAACAAACAAACCAACCAAAGCTGGCGAAAACATGCACCTCCTTGACGGAGGTGAACAAGTGTATGTGTCGCATTCAGTAGCCTAAGCCAAGAGTTTAGCTACTATTCTGAAGACAAAATGAAATTTGTGGGTCTGTCAGCTCTGAAAATTTCTGAGGCCCTCAAACTCCCTCCAAAATTAAGGCGATTTTGTTAAAATTTACCCCCCCCCTCCCTAAAATAGGCCAAATTTTTGGAACTAGCAATAATTGAGCTGAAACATTTGACCTCAGTACTGCCAATGCATATCTCTTGAAATGTGCAAAATTTTATCAAAATCTAAATTTTGATGTGGGGGGGCCTCTGGTTGAGTTGACATGGAATGACCTTTTTACAATCCTGTCTCACTACTGTGAAACGCTGTTATTTATACAGAAGCACTGGCAATGTAAAAATGGATCCGTAATTGAATACGTTTTGGGCTGTGTTTTAAGGGCTTTGCTCTGCATGTGATGGAACCACTGATACTTAAAGTCATGGGGTGCTTTTTATTATGCTAACTTCAGCATCCTCGTGTCCTTGCTCCGCCCATGATCTGGATATTATGCCCCCTCCGCCACTATGGAGGATATTCCAATCACTTAAATGCACCTCGAGGAGGGAGGAGGTAGGAGAGAGGAGGCTTTTGGAGGAGCTCAGTGGGAGGAAACACGGGTGTATGTTACACTTAAGTCCTGACCTTGCTTAATGCAACCCAGGGCTTCTTATTTGGCATCTTCGGCTCCTCCATCCTAGCGGCGCCTCCTCACATCTGTCTCTCACACCCTCACTGGGAGGAGCTGGAAAGCGACTGAGGGAAGCGAGGAGATGTGTTTGCATAATGAAAAGCGCCCATGACGTTGCTTAGGAACAGCGCCTGCTGGTTTGACTCCAGCCGATCGATTACTGATCTAGATTTGGGTCGGTCTTGCGTATATCCAGACGACCTTCGTTTGGAGCTGAAAGGGCGAACTGATTCTGGATCAGTAATCCTCCTGCAGGTCATTTCGTATCTGGTTTTGTGAATCTAACTAACATCTTACTCCGATCAGACTGACCGTCATCCGCAGCGTCCAGCTCCAATGCTGCTGCTATTAATTTTTAACATCCTACCTCTACGTCTCTCGTCTGGGCATATCACTCCGTCGTCTTAACTCTCCATCTCCCGCCCATCTCTCTCTCTCCATCTTTCTGTAATGCAGCCATCTTCTCTCCTTCCCTTCCTCCATTTTCTAGCTCATCATTGCCGTTTCTCACTGTAGAGCAGCCAGCGTCAGTTGTCTCTGCCTGGTTTTCCTCTAGCTCTCTCTGCTCATGGCCCCCCTGTTGTTGCTCTGTCTGTAGCCCCCCTCCCAGAACATGCCCATGGGACCGGGCGGGATGAACCAGAGCGGCCCCCAGCAGCCCCCCCACGGCCACGGAGGGCCCCCGGAGGGCCCCCCTGCTCCCCACATGCAGGGCCAGATGAACGGCCAGATGCCTGGTAAGTTGCGCCCGTCTGCCACCTGCCCGGGTTGCACAGCCCTGCTGTTACTGCGGTTTCAAGTATTGTGACATCATCACATACTGCCGGTTCTCGATCACTCAAATTGCTGTAGCGGTTTCTACTTGGGGTGGGGGAAATAATCGGTTCAAAGATGCATCGTGAGGCTTTGTTAAACGATTCAGCATCGATGCAGGAAAGTCTATAATCGATTATCAACGCAGTTTTCGATGGACTGCTACTCCCGGAGTCAAGGAGTTTGGAGTTGCGCGTTATTAAGGAACCCATCAACGTTCATGCAAAGACATGCCCCCCAGGAGCATTCAAGTGCTATGATTGGCCAGTCAGCCTTGCGCCAGGATCAGCCAGCCTGTCAGCTTTAGATTTGGAATCCTGCGGCTTGAACAGCTGGCCAATCCTAGCGTTAAAATGCCTCGGAGGGGCATGTCTTTTATGCAGAACGTGTGCGCCGTATTTACAATCTAGACGGAGGGGCAGGTCCAAGAAAGAAAAGAGCTAAATCCGCTGCCGGCTTTTTAAAAAGCTGACTATTGGGAACACTTCGGATTTCATGAAATCAGTTGTTAAAAAAAAAAAGAACAAAGCTGGACAAGACTTATGCAATTTGCAAGACGTATAACGCAAATATCAAGTATGTAGGCGACTCGACAAATATGAGAAATTATCTTGCCTGTTGCCACTCGGAGCTTACTGTAGCAGGGGGGAAAAAACGTTGTTGTATCCAACCAGGAAACTCTTGAACAGACACTTGTATCAAAGCTGGTACCCAACTCTGACAGGGCCAAAAAGATCACAAAGGCTGTCGAAATTTGTACTGCTTAAGATCTGCGCCCATACTTCATTGTGGACAGTGAAGGCTTTCGTTTTCTCCTGCATACCTTGGAACCGAGGTACAATGTCCCGTTCAGGCGATTCTTCACAGGCATGACTTTAGCAAAGCTTTACCACGACACGAAAGCTCAGGTAATGAAGTCATTGAGAAGTGCGAGTCAAAGAGTGTTGAAGTGGAAGGGGAGCTGTTGCCACGCTTACTGGGTGAAAGAAATGTGCATTACATAATAAATAATCATTTTTTTCCAATGTAAATTGGTTTTATTTTGATGTATGAAAATGAAAAGCACTATGAAAGAGGTTTATTTTGAACTATTTTTGAGCACTTCGTTCAGTCTTATCAGTTGGATCAGATGATGAATATTTTTACCCCTCGGCCGACTCCGGCCCGGCGGGTTATTGTCGTCACCTGTCTGTCTGTTTGTCGTTCGTCGTGTGTCCAAATTGAGATGCACTGAGAATCGTTTAATAATCAAATCGTGAACCTCTGAATCATAATCAAATCGAATCGTGAGGTGACTGAAGATTCCCACCCCTACTTTCTACGATTGTGACATCATCCCACACTGCCAGTTCCCCATCACTCAAGCTGTTAAAGTGGTTTCAGTGATTATGACATCACCTCATACTGCCAGTTCTTTTAGTCAATTTGCTGTAGTGGCTTCTACTATCGTGACATCATCCCATGCTGCCAGTTGCCTATTACTCAAGCTGTTATTGCGGTTTCTGCCATGTGATATCACCCCATGGTGAGGCCCGAGTGCTCTTTGTACACTGCTCTACAAGGATTTTTTTGCGTGCTTTTTGTAGGACCAAACCACATGCCCATGCAAGGACCGGGGCCCAATCAGCCACCGAACATGCCTCCCAACAGCTCCATGAATGTCCCGCCCAGCACGCACGGGTCCATGGGAGGATACAACCACGCAGTGCCCCCGTCTCAAGGCCAGATGAACATGGGCCAGGGTCAGCCAATGGCAAACTACGGTCCGCGGCCTCCCATGAACATGCAGCCCAATCAAGGTACCCGTGGTCAAAACAGGTTTATAAAATTGTACTTGCGCAGTGTCTGGTATAGCAGTATAGATTCGCTGCTTGAGCAGTAGAGGCGTATGCAGCTGTCTCGATTTCCCAATAAACTCTCAACCGGTAAATTCAACCATTGCACTTCCATGAATCCTTTGCAATACACCAATTAAGTTTGATGTCAGTCGCATGAATGGCTCTCAAGATGTATGAAGAACAGACATACATACATGCACACGCCCTCTCACAGATTCTTTGCTTTGTAGCATGATGATCATTCCAGAGTTAAAATGCTGCTGGAAAGTTGGACGAATACTACCACTTACACAGTGCAAGATCGCTTATGTTGGATTAGATTGTTCCAAATGGAATTTCATGTTTCTGGTGTAAAAGTCACCTCTGTTACTGAAAGCGATGGAGTTGGAGAACACTAACATGCAATGTCAGAGCCTCTTCTTCAGTGGATTACTCTGCGGTTGCCATGTTGTTGAATTCCCAGGTCCCATGATGCACCAGCAGCCTCCCTCCCAGCAGTACAACATGCCCCCAGGAGGCGGACAGCACTACCCGGGCCAGCAGAATCCTATGGGCATGATGGGGCAGGTGAACCAGGGCACCCCTGTGATGGGGCAGAGGCCCATGCCCCCGTACAGGGCTCCACAGCCTGGTATGGAGCTTCACTTCTGCGCCCCTTCAAATCCCTTCACCCAGCAGCACCGTTTTTACCCCTTTGTGCAGAATATAATTAATATAATTATAATTTATATAATATGTAATTTCCTGTTATACATGAGCCTATTTAGACTTTATAACTCAGTATTTGTGTCTCAGAGACTCTGGAAAATTATTCCAGTGAAGCAAGACATTTGGAAATTCAACTGCAGAATTATTTAGGAATTAAATTTTGGAATTTGCGGATGCTAGCGTCTATCTGTGCAAAGGGGTTAATGAATCCCTCGTATCCATAATACCTTGCGTGAGCAAAGTTCGATATCCGCCATATTCTCTGCCATGTAAATTCTGACATTCTGTACGTTGAAAAGAAATCCTCATCCATCCTTGTGTGTTTGCTTCACCGTGGTCTTAAACTGCTTCAAACACTTCTTAAAATTATCATTGCTTGTATATCTGGCTAGTTATTTTATCATTATTTCCATTTTTGACTGATTCCTCATTCCTCTGCCTGCATGGTTTGATAGGTGAACCGTATAATATATTTACGGATGTTGATAGTAGCACAGTCCCCTTTTTTTTTTTTTTTCAAAATCTTACCTGCACGCTTGTATCATGGTCCACCTCCACCACTTTAGCGTAATCATCTCGGATCTCTTGACCCATCATCATGTGTCAGGGCCGCGGCCAACGTGAAAACAACTACAAAAGTGCGCAAGGTATTATGGTTGGAAGGGATCCTTTAATGCGTTCATCATCTCAAATTTCACTGGCCTGTTTCACTTGTAGCGCTGTACCCCGTCTGCTTAATGCTAAAGGATGGATATTTCAGTATTATTTTAGGTAATTAGAACGTGTGAATATAATGAGATGTTAAAAACGGTGAGACCCTCTGCTCATGCTCATTACTGATATTAGGCTCTCATTTCAAAATTGCATGTTCGATGCAAGAGTAGTAGTAGCAATGAATGATTACTGGAGTACCTGCAGTGCTGTACGGCACCTTTTGATACTGTCTGATAGTGCGTGGTGATGTTGAGCTGTGTCGGTGTCCCCCGTGGCTGTGCTTCTCTGATGACTGTGCTTTCTGGTGCAGGGCCTCCCCAGCAGTACCCAGGCCAGGAGGATTACTATGGGGAGCAGTACAGTCACGGTGGGCCAGGAGTGCCAGAGGGTAGGAAGATTTTTAACTGGTAACTTTAAGCAGTGGTAAGGGAGATGGGGCTGTAACTCAAGAGGCAGCTATATCCAGGGCTGACGTGCAGACATTAAAGGATCCCTTCCAACCATAATACCTCGCCCGCCTTTGTTGCTTTTTTCATTTCGGGCGCGGCCCTGACGCGTGAAAAAAGGTCTAGAGATCGGAGACAATTGCGCTCAAGTGGAGGAGGTGGACCACGATATAAGCGTGGACGTATATGTTGATGAAATGGAGGCCGTAGGACTATCAACATCCGTAAATGTATACGATTCACCTGCTGCACCATGCAGGGTTCTAGCCAGCCGCGGGGCTCCGCCGCGCTGAGATTTTATCCCGCCGCGCTGAGAAAACTCCAAAAATAAGTTCCAGGTGTTCTAGCTTTCTAGGATCAGAAACTTTTAATGCCGGGTTACCATTAATATAAACAAACTTTTCTGGTCAAAACGCGCTGCCTTTCTCGAACGACCACAGGGCATGGAAGCTGCCTTATTGTAGCTATATGAAAATCCGCATGGTCTGCATGAGTTATTTTCTTCCCAAATGCTGTGTTTGTCGGGGTATTCCCCGGAGCTACTTGAATGTAGAATTTTAAAGATCTGCGCACATTATCCGTTTCGATGAACAGTTGGAAGCATACGTTCGTTTTCAAAGTGTATAATTTTTTCCGAATTGGCAACTGATCAGACACTATTAAAAACTAACTAGACGCGATCTTTAATATTTTAGTTTAAATTCGGTGAAATTTCTTCGCATTTTATCAAGAACTTTTTTTGGCCAACTCTGTTCCGGAGGCAACCGAACCATGAGCGAATCCCGAAACCATTATTTTCATGGGTAATTTAATGCGGCAAAAATTGCGTGAGAGAGCTATGTAAGACAGAAGCTCACAGTTGGCCTCTATTAAATATTCAAAATGCCCGGGATGCTACATGCAAATTGCTTACATTTTGGCATAAAAGCAAGTGCTGCCCCGTTTCAACGATGGCATTGATGCATTCATATCCCTTTCAGAAGCTTTGTAATCCAACCTTAAACCAAGTGTCTTAATGGAATTCCCATAATAAATCCGCAATGTTTTAGCTAACATCGTTAGTTAGGTATTACAGTATATCTAATCTCCCACGCTGAAAAAAGCCATTTTCATCAAATAACAAGCCGTCCGTAGACTGACGGCTTTGTGTTCTTTACTTTTGAGCAATTTGAGGCCATTTTTGGCCAGAAACTATGCTTGATTAAATCATGGATTTGTAGCAGATTGCGCAATGGAATTACATAAGACTTTTCCATCCCTACTACATACAGATCTATCTCATAGTGGGCAAGTGCTTGAAATAATTAGCCATTTATAAGGAAATAAGACATTTTCCACCGAAAAGTTCAATTTTGGTCTGAAAATCATAAATCATTCCCATTCAAAAAAATAAAGTGTAATTACCATTTATAAAATGTGTGAGCTTTTCTGTTTGTAGCAGAATACTTTAAAGAATGTCGGACCCTCGTAACCAGTGGAGGCTTTTAATTCAACTGGGTATATGAATGCCGGACAGTCCGCCAACCGACGAGATGTATAAACTGGATGCGGTACGTTGTTCGTTCCAAATCAGGCAATGTGTGCAGAGCTGGCCACCACCTTACCAGCTGCCGCTGGAACCCATGTAAACAAACACGCTCTGGTTAATATTTCGGTAAGGACAGGGCACTTGCTAACTAGTAAGATTAATCATCGTCACAAATGCCGGGAACCTTGATAACAAGTGTCTTACTATGATTGCAGCCAAGTCATGAAACTACTTAGTTTAGGAGAAAAAAAAAACATTGGTTTGTAATTGGATCAGACGTGTATCTGTGACAGTTTTTTGTTTGATAGAAGCTGCATGGTGCAGACCCGAACACTGACATTACGATGGACGCGGATCAACTAAACCTATTCGTGTCTACTGACAGTGGCTGCTGATTTCGATGGGTTTTCGGACGTGCCTAACTCTTAAGTTGGGGGTGGTTCAAAGTACTGCAGTGTTTTCGCCTGTTAGGACTGTATAGCACTTAGTGGAAATCAAAATTTCTGGAAGGCATGAATTCACTTTGCTGCACCTTTCCATGATGGACGCCTGTCACAAGATGCCAGCCAGACCTGCGCATTGAAATCGTAACATAGCGCCGCTAGTTTATATATCTTGTTGACGTTAACATCAGGGGTCATGTCCGTGCTCCAGTCTGACTAGCCGTTAACGGATATCATCGATCTAGCTATAACCCGTAAGATTTTCTTTATACTCAACCAATATGAATGGTTATGGTGTCATTTTAAAGCGTTTTTAAAGCACTTTTCAGTGGTGCCAGTTGCACTGGTATTGGCGGAGTTTAATTTTTTTTGTTCACATTATCTACATATTGTTTATGCTTGACGCGCGTCAAGAATGGACATTCTGCTCCAGCAGCATTCATGGGTCAGCGACTCTTGCCGGATCATCCTGCTCTGACTTCAAAAAAATTGAATCTCTAAATTGAAATATGCCTTGATTCGAAGCAGATTATGGAGACTCTTTCTGTAAACACGAATTGACTTTCTGTGTCAGGAAAAGCTTATTTGACAGAGGGAGATTCTGGTAAAGGATTTCATGCAAAATACTTCACCAAAATGCACCAAATCACTTCCATTTTATCAAAATGTCCTGGGGGGCACTCCCTTGGACACACCGCACCCCACCCCGACACGCCCCGCCCTGCCTGTCGAGTCGCGGCTGCTAGAAACACTTGAGTAGCACCACTCTGAGGAAAAATCCTGCCTAGAACATTGACCATGTGGGCAAAGTAACGAGGAATCAGTCAAAAATAAATAATAATAAAATAACTAGCCAGATATCAGCAAAGATTATTTAAAAAAATGTTTGTGGCAGTTTAAGACCTCGGTGAAGCAAACACACAAGGATGGATGAGGATTTCTTTTCAACAAACAGAATGTCAGAATTTAGATGGCAGATAAAATGACGGATATCGCACTTTGCTCATGCAAGGTATGGTGGTTGCGAGGGATTCGTTAAGAGTGAATTCATTGCAGCTTTTGTAATGTTGAGCTCAATAATGACCCCAAACAGACCGGGTAAAGCCTGATACTGAAGTGTGCACTAGCGAGACATTGTATTTCCTGACTCCTTGCAATTCTGGGCCAGTGCACCAGAGGAGACATGCATCTGCAGGACATTTCTGAGAACGGTCAAGTTTCTAAATGGGGAAACACAGGGAAAAAAACTTCGACTTACTATATTTCATCTTTATTTGCCTACACACTGTTAAAAAGATGGAAAATCGTAGCATTTACAGAGAAAAATTTTGGGTTAATTTTTGACAATACTCTGCTCTTTTTTACTTTTTTCATCTCTGATATAATTTTTGTCAAGTGATATACGACTTTTGTCAAGTCATTCATTTCAATCATTCTGATCGCGTGTGTGATCTTGAGTGGCAAGCATTTTGTTTGACATGTTCTCCGATGGCCTCTTTGCCAAACTCTGATTCTTGTGTGGCTGTTGTCGTAGATCGTTTTTTGACCGCTTCCAGTTCGACAGCTGCCACAGGACAGCAGAACGATCAGCGAAGTCTAACTTAAAAACAATAATGATGCTCAAGAAGCCTGAACTCTCACAAAATGCTGTCACAAATAGGTTCTGCAAACAATTAAGACACTTAGTTGATAAAGTGTTTGCAAACTTCTCAAGGATGAACGCGCTGCAGATTGAAACTCCATCAGGAATTCACAGACCGTATTGAAATAGTTTGCCTTATGTTTTCTATGTGTGTTCATCCAAAGAAATCTGGAGGGATAGTATCATTTATTCTGTGTGGGTTTCAGCAAAGATGATCTGTAGCTACTCTAGTGACTCTGCATATTTATTTATTTAAACTGTATTTAACCAAGGTTGGTCCCGTTGAGATTAAAATCTCTCTTACTGAACAGACCTGGCCAAGACTTGCAGCAGTACATGTAGTACATCGACAAATTCATGTCAAGACAAAACAATCGAACGATACAATATACACTGCTCAAAAAAAAAAGGGAACACTTACACAACACAATGTAACTCCCAAGTCAATCACACCTCTGTGAAATCAAACTGTCCACTTAGGAAGCAACACTGATTGACAATCAACTTCACATGCTGTTGTGCAAATGGAATGGACAACAGGTGGAAATTATAGGCAATTAGCAACACACCCCCAAAAAAGGAGTGGTTCTGCAGGTGGTGACCACAGACCACTTCTCAGTTCCTATGCTTTCTGGCTGATGTTTTGAATGCTGACAATGCTTTTATTCTAGTGGTAGCATGAGACGGACTCTACAACCCACACAAGTGGCTCAGGTAGTGCAGCTCATCCAGGATGGCACATCAATGTGAGCTGTGGCAAGGTTTGCTGTTTCTGTCAGCATAGTGTCCAGAGCATGGAGGCACTACCAGGAGACAGGCCAGTACATCAGGAGACGTGGAGGAGGCCGTAGGAGGGCAACAAACCAGCAGCAGGACCGCTACCTCCGCCTTTGTGCAAGGAGGAACAGGAGGAGCACTGCCAGAGCCCTGCAAAATGACCTCCAGCAGGCCACAAATGTGCATGTGTCTGCTCACACGGTCAGAAACCGACTCCAAGAGGACGGTATGAGGGCCTGACGTCCTCAGGTGGGGGTTGTGCTTACAGCCCAATACCATGCAGGACGTTTGGCATTTGCCAGAGAACACCAAGATTGGCAAATTCACCACTGGCGCCCTGTGCTCTTCACAGATGAAAGCAGGTTCACACTGAGCGCATGTGACAGACATGACAGAGTCTGGAGACGCCGTGGAGAACGTTCTGCTGCCTGAAACATCCTCCAGCATGACCGGTTTGGCAGTGGGTCAGTAATGGTGTGGGGTGGCATTTCTTTGGGGGGCCGCACAGCCCTCCATGTGCTCGCCAGAGGTAGCCTGACTGCCATTAGGTACCGAGATGAGATCCTCAGACCCCTTGTGAGACCATATGCTGGTGCGGTTGGCCCTGGGTTCCTCCTAATGCAAGACAATGCTAGACCTCATGTGGCTGGAGTGTGTCAGCAGTTCCTGCAAGAAGAAGGCATGGATGCTATGGACTGGCCCGATCGTTCCCCAGACCTGATTCCAATTGAGCACATCTGGGGCATCATGTCTCACTCCATCCACCAACGCCACGTTGCACCACAGACTGTCCAGGAGTTGGCGGATGCTTTAGTCCAGGTCTGGGAGGAGATCCCTCAGGAGACCATCCGCCCCCTCATCAGAAGCATGCCCAGGCGTTGTAGGGAGGTCATACAGGCACGTGGAGGCCACACACACTACTGAGCCTCATTTTGACTTGTCTTAAGGACGTTACATCAATGTTGGATCAGCCTGTAGTTTGTTTTAATTTTGAGTGTGACTCCAAATCCAGACCTCCATGGGTTAATAAATTTGATTTCCATTGATTTTTTTTTTCCATTTAATTTTTGTGTGACTTTGTTGCACATTCAACTATGTAAAGAACAAAGTATTTAATAAGAATATTTCATTCATTCAGATCTAGGATATGCTATTTTAGTGTTCCCTTAATTTTCTTGAACAGTGTAAAATTCAGAATGTTAAAACGAGATGGCTTTTGTGGGCCATCTTCTGTCTTTAACGGCAACGAAGGTAAGCTTTATACATGAAGAAGTAAGCTTGTAGTTTGTATTTCTGCTCCCTTGAATTCGCACTGTATCGACTGGACTGTACAATGCACGTGCCCCAGCTGACAAAGGCCCTTTTATCACTGTGGAGTTTGGCTGTACAATGCTAACCTGCTCCTGGGCTCCATCTGCAGGTAACTCCCAGTACAGCGGGCCACCAGAGGCCTATCCTCCAGGCCCTCCCCAGCAGCAGGCTTATCCCCCCCAGCAGCAGCAGCAGTACCCAGGACAGCCGGGTTATCCAGGCCAGCAGCAGGGCTACGGTGGGTATCGCACTCCAAATGTCTCTGAGCTGCCTGCTCTGATCTCCGAAATGGGAGTAAACAGACTCCACTACTCCAGGGTTGAGCTCTCTGACATTACATCTCCACTCAGCTGCAGGAGGATCATTTAAGTTCGGTCCACTTGCTGAAGATTTCCTCATGTAGCGTTACCTACTTTAATCAGGTCGCTGATCTGATCGCAATTTATTGCCTGAACGACTTTTAAACAAGCCCCTTCCCCCAGTTCAGCCTGCAGTAGTGTTTGGTACAATGCCCTTGGAATGCTCTGGCAGTTAGCATCTTCTGTGAGCTCGGCTCAGTTGCCCTTAACATTTTATCAATTTTTCCCACTGTTGCTCTGAACCTTGGATGGATGCTTTTTGTCTAGAAAATGCCGTTTGTGATAACTATCTGACTCAACTGGTCATTGATCCGCTGAGTTAAGACGGTGTTAACTCCACCTGTCCGTAATCGTCCGTCGTCCGTTAATTCAACCCATGATTGCACTCCAGTCATAAACATTGATCAAACTTGACAAACCTTGGTATGCGACAAGATTTTTTGCACATGAACTACTTTCTGATTGGATTTCAGCCCCATGCCCCCAGCAGTGGGTGTGGCTGGTTGGTCAGACCGCAAAACTGAAGTTGTCCGTTTGAAACTTGTATAATTTAGATACAGAGCTGAAACTTGGTATGAAAGTACTATACAAAATGTCTCAACACATGATTGATGGGTTTTCACAATTTCTGAAAAATGGCCGTTTGTTGACCTTTAACATTCTTTCACCCATGGAGACCTATTTGAATGATGGGTTAATCTCTAGTGCTCACAACTATTTATCGAATTTGATGAAACTGCATGCAACATCTATAGGACATAAATCGCTTCTTCTTTCTTCTTCAGTGTTTTGTTTCAGGTTTGTACCCCACTCCCAAATGGGCGTGGCAGGCCAGTGGAGTTTCAGGGTCTCTCGAACCTCTGGTTTTCTAAGTGACACTATACAAATAATGATGGCTGACTTATTATCCCCCGCCAACACGAAGTGGGAGGGGGATATAGGTTTGACCGTCCGTCCATCCTTCCGTCCGTCCGAGATAAAGAGGACAGCTTTACTCAGAAACTACTACAGATACAGTAACCAAATTTGGTGTGTAGCTTCAGACCATAAAGGCCTTGATCGATTTCGAAAATGAGAAGCGCACGATTGGCGGGGGATGTTGTAGATCATGTCGACTTGTTTTTAAATCTGTCCTGGTAAAGGAGTGTCATTCCTCTCTACTCGGTTACATTCCTCAGTGCCGCTTCCTCCTCGCACCTTATGCTAACGCTCACATGTGGTACAAATGATGTGCTAGCGATGCATTTATCTGTGAAAAAACATTTGCACCTGTGAACTTTTAAAGTGAGTACGTGGACCTTGTGCAGAATTACTTGTCACTGATTGGTGTCTCGCGGGACTGCGTCACGAAGCATATCTAATGTGTTTAATGAAATGTGCCGCAGAGTTCATTTGCAGCCTATTCATAGTTCTGACACATCGTCGAACGGGCACCGAATTCCGCCTGGAGCGCGCGCTTTTAATACTTCTCAATCACGGGTGACCAGTAAACGTAATTACAACAGAGTCGAAACGCGGCTCTCTGTAACCGGCTCTTAAAGAGTTGGCCCGACCGCTAGGCTTTCAATTTGACTGCGGTTGGCAACTGTCCTTGATTTTGAGCCTTGAAAATGAAAGGCGTTTTGAAATTGGGAAATAAAGTGATTGTTAGTTCTTCAATTAGTCTGCATTACATAGTGCACTGCCTGTTGCACCTGGCCAGAATTTTATTACCACATTGAATTAAATGCGTTTAATATCATATGTCAAGTTCTAATGTTCTAAAGATTTTTTTTAATTTTTTTATTTGGCATTTGAAATTGCCCATCACTCCTGATGATTTTATTGGTATATTCGTTCTGCTAATTTTTGGGCTATATCGTACATATCAAAGAATTCTGTCTGTCTGTCCTTCCATCTGTCCTCACCAGTTTGTCTAACCGATTTCTCAAAAACTGCTCATCAGGTTGTTTTCAGACTGCAGTCTTGCATGCTACGCTTCATGCTGAGTTGCAGTGCCAAGTTTCATGAAAGTGTGATGATTTTTTCAAAAATTACTTTTGGGTTCCATTTTTCGAACGTAGAAAATTTACTACTGCAAATATTGTCCGACCACTTTATTGAAAACTACTCATCAGATTGTTTTCAAATTTCAATCATTGCATTCTATACTTCATGCAGAGGCGCGCCAATTTATATGAAAATATGCCATAATCTCTTCAGTGGCACAAGTGTCGGGGATAATGGTGAGCTGTGCTCACTTTATCACTTGTTTTATGACATTTCTGTCTGAGAATTGTATTGCAGATGCAGCCAGTAATGAGAAACCGTGTAGTTTCTAGAAGGCTGAATTAGAATCATGTGAGAAGGAACATTCCAGACCTTCTCTGTAAAGGGTGAGACCGTCTCTGCTCCTCCTCCCTGTCCACAGGACCTTCTCAAGGCCCCCCCGGGCAGTATCAGAACTACCCCCAGGGCCAGGGGCAGCAGTACGGAGCCTACAGACCCCCCCAGCCTGGGCCGCCCCAGGCGCAGCAGCAGCGCGCCTACGGCTACGATCAGGTGAGGACGGGAGTCTGCCTGCACAGGCGTGAGGGCGTGGTCGGGGTGCCGTGGGAATGTTTTCAAGGCGCACGGGGCCCTGGGGCTGAGGCGTCACAGTGTCTGTGGAGGTGCTTGCTGTGTGCGTGTGCAAGAGTGAGACTTGCTAACTGTGTGTGTGTTTCGTGTTTTGCCTGGAGAGTGAGAGATGTCATGAGATGGAAGGGGTGGGGGCGAGAACAAGATGGTGAGAGGGTGGCAGAGAGATGAGAGAAGGATGGGACGGGGAGAGAGGGTGAGACGGGCTAATAGAGTTTTAAGCAGTCACCGAGCCATGCATGTTTTGGCTATGAAAACACAATATTATACTGCCCTCTGGTGGTATGTCTGTGTCATGGGTGGTTCTGGTAATAACTAGGACATGGATGACTAAAAATTATATATTTCATGGTGTGTAGTAATTCATGGTTAACCACTCAAGTGACCTGGTTTGTGTATGCATCTCCAAACAAGCTATTCTAATAAAAAGGCACTTAATTTTGTGCGCTTTGTTTTATTTGATTTTTTTATTTCTGTCATTTTCTTCACGTTCCTCACTTTAAGGTGCAAAATAGATTTGTCAATGAATGGAAGCACCAAGAAAATTCCAGAAATCTCCATCTTTCAGTCATTCAGGTCCAGGCACCAGCAGGGATTTTAGACCCCACAAAGATATTTAGGATTGAGCCACCACCCCAGGAAATGCTCTGCTGTGTAATACTTTTTGAGAAGGACTCGTGAACCAGGGCACTGCACAGAGTCCAAACCCCTCCCTTCTGCTCGAGCTTCAGAGCTGGAGTCACCTGACATGGGTGGTGGTCTCCCTCTTGGCAGCTTTGATGTTGGGTATCCATTGTTTTACTCAGGCTAGAGAAATGCAAAGAACTTTATCTCAGCGTGTATACTGTCTACCGGGTACCATTAACTCCTGTGTTTTTGTTGTCCGCAGGGTCAGTATGGGAATTACCAGCAGTGACGCTCCCCTCGCGGACCAGAGCGCTCCCTCTCCCTCCTGGATTCGCATTCTGGCTGCTTCCAACTGAGCCTTTCTGGGACTATAAATATATGCCAGCATTTGGTTTTTATTTTGCATTGTGTTCCCCCACCTCTACCCATTTATGTAGATATTGTCTTGTATTTTTTAATATTGAGCCTGTGTTTTCAGCATTCCCGCGCGGCAGAGAGTAAAACGTGCGCGTCCGACGGGAATCGCTCCCGCGACGCGTTCGTCTACCGCTCTGCCCTCATGCCTGACCAGCGTCGCTCAGTTCGACGGCAGACAAGTCGAGCAGCGTTTCGTTGAAAGAGAATGTTTCCTGGGTGAAGGAGACGGACGGGAGGGCACTTGCATGTTGGGGGTGAATGGGTCCTTATGCAGTGATGCCTTAACATTGGAAGCTGCAGGTGCAGGGAAGACTTGTCCTTCCGTTGCTGTAGTCCTTCCTTTTCTGATTGTGAAACCAGCAGCATTTTTTTGTATTTCAGTTAGACATTTGGACATATCAAGGCTGCATCTTGTCAGATTATTTTTTCCCCACTTTTATAAAAAGCAATAACCATGAGTGGAGTATTATTTTATCCGTGTCAGACTTGGTATTTTATGCTTTCAGATGGAAATGAATTTGTATCACGGTTTTTAAATTTGCGTGCATGGACCAAAAAAAACTAGGCCATTTCATGTGATCTTCGTTGTCGCAGGGCCCAGTTAAGGTCACTTGTGATGGGTCCAGTTTATGGAGCCGTGATCAGGTGCCTGCTCTTTTGAGAGGCTCTGAAAATGTTAGATATGAGAGCAGTAAGGGAGTCGAGGGAAAGTGTTTGGTTGGCCCTGCCGTAACGAATAGTCAGTCACTATTAGAAGTGCTGTTGCGGAGTCCCTGTTCAGCCTCTAATGCCGTTTCCCTGGCATTTCCCCTCTTGATGATTTTTTTTTTAAGGAAATACTATCTCTGCAATTTTTAAGCATTCATAGATGATGTAAAGTTATTTTTAAGACATTAGACTGCAGTCATGCCTGTCCTTTGAATGTGAAAAGCCCAGCCCAGTTGACTCATTTTCAGTCATTTTTGCCCAGTTAAGTAGCAGTGCTGTGTGCATCTTCAGCCCTAACCTTTTCTGCTGCTTTTTTTCCCAACTTTTTCACACCATTTTGTCTCACACTGAAGTCTGTTACAGACCTGGTGTTGCTCGTGTCTGCATTTTACACGGTAGTGCTTCAGAGACCAGTGAAAGTTCTGCATATTGCCTTCCGTGTCGTTAGATTCATAGCATAATTGTGGAAGTCATATTTTTGCCAAATCGAGATATTGGCTGCCTGTGCTTTTGTGTAGGAAATGTTCTTTCCTTTTTTCCTCAAAACCTTAAACAAATAAAATTCATTCTCTTATTAGAAAAAAAGAATTTTTAAGAAATTTTTAAAAAATCTTTAAAAATGACCAAAGCAATTATGCTGTGGGGCTAACTATATTCATTAAAGGAGCTCTGTCAAGATTACTGCGCATCCTCAGAGCTTTTAAAACTGTTCAGCCCAATGCAAAATCAAACGAGGTGAATCTGCTTCACTGCAAGTCAAAATATGATTCCATCCTGGTTAATACATCTTCCTTTTGCATTGTATTCATATATTTTAATGACTCGGGCTCTATGCTTTTTATATGAAGGAGCTTTTTTTTAATGGAAAGTTTAGGATTTAAAGCACTATTTTAGCGCTTTAGCTGAAGGATATGAAGAACGAAAGCTGGTTTACCAACCACCAATTAACATCATAGAAGAAGATGTAATCAGATTTTGACCTGCAGTCGAGCGGGCTCTCTTTGAGTTCTTGTTAGGCTAAACAGCTTTCAAAGTTCTCAACTTGTGCAGTAACCGTGACACAGCCTCTTTAAGGAAACGACCGTTTTCGCTTGTATTCGGTTAGTATTTTTTCTGGTAGTTTGGTTATATGTAAATTTTCAGATAGGTGTATGGTTTTGCCTGTTCTTGAACAGTTCCAAGTGCCAAGCCGTGAGAAACCTTATCAAAGGTATTGGCACGTGACAGATGTGTGGCCTAAATAACGCAGCTGATGATCACCAGCACATGTCAGAGTCATGTTAACAGCACCAGTTTCCCCCAACACTTCCTGGTGTAGTTTTTTTTTTTTTTTTTTTTTACTTTTTCCACTGTAAATTTTTCACTGAAATATGAACAAAACATGAAATAAATTATTGCAATTTTTCTCATTGTTTTTTTTTTTTGAAGGTGTGGTGGATTTACAAAAAGTATGCCTGTCTATATTTCAATCAAAATAATTCAGAAAATGTATATATACAGTGGCAGGAAAAAGTATTTGCCCCTTCCTGTTTTCTTATTTTTTTTGCATATTTGCCACACTTAAATGTTTCAGAGCATCAAACAAAATTTAATATTAGACAAAGATACCCCGAGTAAATGCAAAATGTAGTTTTTAAATGATAATGTAATTTATTAAGGGGAAAATGCTATCCAAACGTACCTGCCCCCTATGTGAAAAGTTATTGACCCCGCTTGTTAAATCACGAATTAACTGTGATTAACCACCTTTTTTTTTTTTTTTTGCGTTCAATTTCACTAGTCACACCCAGGCCTGATTATTGCCATACCTGTTAAATCAAGAAATCACTTAAAAGTAACCTGTCTCATAAAGTGAAGAAGGCTAAAAAGTCTCAAAAATCATCACATCATGCCGCGAACTAAAGAAATTTTAAAATGGATAGAAGTGAAGTCATTGACATCTGTCAGTCTTGAAAGGGTTGCAAAGCCATTTCTAAGGCTTTGGGACTCCAGCGAATCATGGTGAGAGCCATTATCCACAAATGGAGAAAACTTGGAACAGTGGTGAACCTTCCCAGGAGTGGTCGGTCAACCAGAATTACTCACGAGTGCAACGACGACGCATCCAGGACGTCACAAAAAACTCAGAACAATATCTAAAGAACTGCAGGCCTCACCATAAGAAAGAGACTGGGCAAAAATGGCATCCATGGGAGAGTTCCATGGTGAAAACCACTGCCTGACCAAAAAGAACACAACGGCTTGTCCCACATTTGTCAAAATACATCTTCATGATCCCCAAGACTTTTGGGAAAATTTTGTGAGCTGATGAGACAAAAGTTGAACGTTTCCATCCCATTACCTCTGGCATAAAATTAACACAGCATTTCATAAAAAGAATATTGTAGCAAAAGCCAAACGTGGTGGCGGTAATGCGATGGTTTTGGGCTGCGTTGCTGCTTCAGGACCTGGACGACTTGTCATAATTGATGGAACTATGAACTCTGCTCTCTACCGGAAAATCCAGAAGGAATCACTTGGGTTATGCAGCAGGATAATGATCAGAAATACACCAGCAAGTCCATCTCTAATATTTTAAAAAACAAGGAAAAAAAAAACAAAAGGAAGGTTTTGGAGTGGTCTAGTCAAAGCCCAGACTTAAATCTGATTGAGATACTGTGGCATGACCTTAAACCGGCCATTCATGCTTGGAAACCCTCCAATGTGGCTGAATTAAAACAAATCTGCAAAGAAAAGTGGGCCAAACTCCTTTCACAGGGATGTGAAAGACTCATCACCAGTTATTGCAAATGTTTGATTGCACTTGTCGCCGAGGGTGGCACAACCAGTTATCAGGTTTAGGGAGCAATTACTTTTTCACACTGGGCCAGGTTGGTTTGGATAGCTTTTTTCCCTTTAAGGAAATCATCATTTAAAAACTGCATTTTGTATTTAGTCGGGTTGTCTTTGTCTAATATTAAAATTTAGTTGATGATGTGAAATATTTAAGTGACAAATATGCAAAAAAAAAAAAAAAAAAATCAGGAAGGGGGCAAATACTTTTTCACAGCACCGTATATATAGATTTTGTAGTTCAGCAATAATTTTACTCCCAACACAACAGAAAAGTGGGATAATTGTCCTTAATCAGCATAATTCTCCCCTTCTCTCATGCAGAGGAAACTTGGCTGTTTCAGTTATGGTGTGGTATTTCACTTTGAGGATGTTAGAAAATGAAACCAAATGATACAGAAGACCTGTGAAAGAAAAAAAGAAGAATTTACACACTCGCTAGGGCCGGCGATATGGATGTAATCAAATGTATTTTTGACCAAATACCTCAATATGCATATTGTAGGGATAAGTTTTGATGCTTCCACAACACATTAACACAGTAGGCTTTTTGATGACCACTAATTAGTAATTTTGATATGATTGGTACAGGCGACAGTTACAGCAATCTAATAAGATCAGAAAACTGCATTTCTTTACTGTAATGCTGCCTTTAAAACCAGAAAAGACAAAAAGTATGAGTAAATCATATCGCAATATCCAAAAGTCATATTTTAGCTTGTGTCACAATATCAGTAATATGACATGCGTTTGCTGAAGAGAGGAACGGTTTGAAAAGCAGTAGTTTGCACTCTGGTTTTCAGTAGCGAGCACAAAATGTTTGTTGGTGTGCAATAAATTTGAATAGAGGTTGCATTGCAATGACAGATGTAGTTGTCTCTCCCCAATTTATCACTGCGGAAATGTATGAATCAGGCATTATCCATGGTTCTCACTATTCAAAATAATTGGCACCAAGATTTTGTTACTGTCGTATAGTGGTGAGGCGTGAACGCCTTGTGTTCTTGAAGACCTATTCCTCAGCAGTGGGAAAAGCTGTGTGTGTAGTGAGTGTTGCAGTGTTGGTTCCGCTGAAACGCAGCAGCGAACCATAATCTCTGCGCAGTCTAGGGTCAGGGCTCCACATCTGGCTCCAGTGTGATGGTGGGGGTGTTTAATTGGTGCTCTTAATGCCTAGAAAGACCCCTTGGATTGAGGATCGGGTGAGGATAAGGGGGTGGAATTTGCAGATGGGACTCTGCCTGATTGGGGATCATTCCAGGGCGCGTCTTGGGGCCTACCTGATCCTGTGTCACGCTCGTGGTCCTAAACTCCCCTGGGAGACCCTATATCTTCAGGCACCAGAGCAGAACGGACCCAGACCATGTGCTCTGCATACTTTCAGCGTTCGTTATCGGTGCTGTAAAACCATTGTGCAGGCGACACAAATGCAGGCTGCAGATGGCGAGAAGAGCTCCCTGTGTAAAGCAGTTTGTGTGTGTTTACATTTGTGTGTTTATTTGAGCTCTGCTGATTAACATGTTAATTGGCTCGAGTTACTGACTAACCCTTCATCTGTGACTAATTTTGTTAAATTAAATATCTTTTGAATATTAAATTTCAGCATCAAAAATGCCTTCATCAGTCTCTATTTAGCAGTGGAAAATGGAGCGAAGTGCCATCGCCAAC
This sequence comes from Gymnothorax reevesii, assembly GCA_029721435.1. Classification (NCBI taxonomy): domain Eukaryota; kingdom Metazoa; phylum Chordata; class Actinopteri; order Anguilliformes; family Muraenidae; genus Gymnothorax; species Gymnothorax reevesii. The sequence continues at coordinate 18,797,556 of CM056577.1, read as the reverse complement.
ATCTGGACGATAAAATTTGCTGGTATTTACATGGCTGTTGGCGAGATGCAAATGGAAATGTTACAACAAAGAACTAATTGTCTCTGAATTGTAAACAGAGCTTTTCATATAAGGACAGTGTTTCTAGATCACAGTAATGCCTGGTTGCGAGAAATATTTTCATAACGGCGCGTTTCGCTTGCCAAATTAAAAAAAAAAAAATCTGCAAACTTCTATCAGCCAACTGACTCTGGTACGCTGAAGGCTAGAGAGCAGTGCAGTACAGTCTCCGACTCAATTACAGACAGGGCTGCATATCATAGCCAGTCTGTTTATATTGCGTAGAGCCAGTTAAGTACTATTTATAACACTATTAGTATTATATCAAAAAAAATTTTTATTAGAAATGACAATGAATTCATATAAAACTGGAAAATTTCCTGAAAGTGAAGCTGTTCCCAACGTAGCGACCTCATAGCTCCCGGGCCTCCTTACAGGAAGAAGGTCGTAGGTGTGATTCCAGGCTCTTCTGTTTGGTTTGTGTGTCTGTGTTTGTTTCCTCTGGACTGTCTCTGCTTCCTCCTCCGGAGTTGGACACTGACTGGTCTGTAGGCACGAGTTTGTGCCCCGCAGTGGGTTTGCAACTGCCTCGGGTATATTGCAGCTTCTAGCCCCGTGGCATTCTGGGATGGGCCCCAATCCAGCCCCATGAGCCTGCCCAAGACCAACATGAGTTTTTAGGCATCATATGGAAATATGACACTTGAAATGTTTTAGATGGAGAGTGTAGAGGTTGTGCAGGGTGAGTTTAGAGGTGTTCGCCGCCGACTGGCGCGAGGCGAAGGGAGCGCATTTCAGCGAGTCCTGCTGCAGTTGGAGCTCCAGAACCCCTTCGGCCCCCCCCTGCCGTGCCCCGCCTGCACAGAAGTGCTCCACGACACAGCTGTCTCCCTTCCATTCCAGAGCGCGTTTACACCCAACAACACCCCCCCTCCACCCCCCTCGGAGCAGTGGGCCACTTGTCACTTAAGGGAGCGAGATACAGATGGCGTGGCAGATGTGCAGCCGAGCCATGTGACTGGGATGTGTTGGCGGTTGTGCGAGCGGAGGTGGAGGTGGCTGAGGCGGGTGGGGTGGAGAGGGGGGGGTCGGGCCGGTAGTTTGTGCGCGGCATAGCGCAGACCTCGTTTCTCTGCGTCTCCCTCCGCCGCAGCCCTGCTGCTACACAGCTGCCCTCTCGCACTCGGCCCAGCTGCTGTGAGGCTCCCCTGAGCGCCCGTCCCCAAACACCCCCTCCCCCTCCGCCTCTCCCAAACACCCCCTCCACCGCTCCCAAACACCCCCGACCCCAGCTATTACCAAACCAGCTCTCCCAAACACTACCTGCCCTGTTCTTTACCCTTCCAGCTGTCCCAAATGCTGTCCACCCTTGTCTCTACCACACCAGCTCTCCCAAACACTACCTACCCCAGTCTCCATCCTACTAGGTCTCTCAAACACTCCCCACTCCAGCTACCACTCCGGCTATTACTGCACCAACTCTCCCAAACATCCTCCACTGCAGCCTATCCCCCGCCAGCTCTCTCAAACTCCTCCCATCCCAGCCTTTTACCCAACCTGCCCGAGCTTCAGATCTTTTTTTTTTTTTTTTGTCAAATTGAATGGGGAAGGTGGTTAGGACCTCACAGTCTGTCCTGCATGTCACTGACTACCTCTGCTGTGATCACTCTGGTGTTACACTGTAGGCTTCTATCCTGAACAAGTTCACACAGCTTCTATATTTGTTTATTTTTATTTTTTAAATGTGGCATATCCAATTCAACTCTAATCTGGATTGCCCAATCCGCAAACAATTTTCAAGTATACTCAAATGCAACACAGCATCTCAGGAGAGAGCAGACAGGTTGAGTTTCTTTGACGAAACACACGCCTATCAGCTTCCACTTCCTTTAACTTGCGGCTTCAAACCTCACATGCACAGCACAAGGGCGCCGGAGACCCAAACACGTCATTGCTTACAATGTACCCGAGGAGCGCCCGGATGGCCGATAGGAGGCACTTGAACAGCAAAACTGACTTCATCCTTCCCAACTCCCTGAGCAGCATGGAGCCAATTATGTGCTGCTGTCCAAAGCCTCCAATTGACAGTGGACACTGACATGGCCAGATTTGATCTGTTGCTGTGGTGGTTACTCTTGCACCACAAGGGGAGCCTTTACCAAGTGAGCCGACGTGCTGCCATTTCTCTTGCATGGTTTCCGTCCTGTACAAGGGGATGTTCACTTTAGTGAAGAAATTTGGGCTAAGTGGTTTGCTTGTGGGTGTTAATTCATTCCCCTGGCAGAGAACTGAGTCTGCAACCTTTTTCTTTCAGGATTGGTAGTGCTTCAGAGTGTAGCTTGCAGGATTCAGCTTGCAAGGCACAGTGCCTCCGACATCACAAACACCAAGCTGTCCTTTACTGAAGAAGCTATGCCCACTGCCATCTTGTGCCTAAGCTTAACTTTCCTCATGGTTATTGGGAGTAATTTGTTGTGGCTTCAGTGAGGAATAAATTCAAATGAAAAAAGACAGGAATGATGGTTGGTAAGCCTCTCTACTCCAGCTTTAGGGTTGCTTAGTGCAATAGTCAGAGTACTGTCTGCTTCAGTTTGTAATATATAGGTCCATAATTATGTCTTTGCGGACATTGGTGTCTTATTCATGTTCTATATTAAAGATTTACCCTCTGCCGTTGGTAATCATAGTCACAATCTAAAATGAAGCTCTCCATGGTTAAGGGTAGAAACAAAACACCCGCATCAAAGCAGTTTTTTTTTTTTTTTTTACCAGATCAGGCAGATAATCAAAGCGGCAATTACACGGCGGCAATGGCGGAGAGGTGAAAAAGCTGGTCGGGTTTTTACTAACGAGTGTGACACAATCCTTCAGGGAGGCATAAGAGGTGGTTATGTGGAAATGCACTACCTTCTCCAGCTAATTGGAGATGTGTCACGCCGAATAAATGGAGCAAAACAAGGCCTGCTCGCGGTAGAGCGACACCCTGGGGGACGAGAGGGGAGTGTGTGTGTGTGGGGGGGGTTTGCAGGGTGACAGGGATCTGCACATCTAACCTTGCCCCCCCCCCATCTACTTCTCTGCGCCGTTAGCACATCCCAATCGCGATCTGGCCGCGGTTATGCGGACAGATGGGAACGGGAATGATGGCTCGTAATAAATCCTTGGGACGGTAAGCCGTTTCATTGCCCGCCGTCCATTTACCTTTGCGCTAACGATAAAGCGACTTCTGCAGCTATTACCGCCCTGTGCAAATGTGGCTGTGCTAGTCAATAAGCTTTGTAATGAGTCTCTCTATCGCTCTGTCTTTTTTTGGAAGAGCTTAGCGCGGAGCGGTCGAAGATAATGCAATAAAGGCCAGTTTTGCGTAACGTGGTCTGATCGAAGATAACCAAATAAAACAAAACAACTGAGCGAGAGGTGTAATTCCACCAAGCTATGTGGTCTTTTAAATCTTGCTGTTTTTTCCAATTCTTCCCCATACAATGTGTAGTTCATCATTGTAGCTCAGAGAGTTAAACATTCTTCATAATGGGTTGCAGACTATATGTCACCCTGGACAAGGGAATTTAGTTGACTTCATTCTGATTTATCTTTGTTTAATCCCAAAATTATGAATCCCAAGCAAACATGAATCTTGGCAGGCCCATTTACCTTATTTTGCTGAGAATGTGTCGATCTTTTGAATTATATTCTAAGTGTTTCAGTGGCTAATGCACTCAATAGCTTTGTCCATCACTGAATGAAATGATTTTGCAAAAGAGTATATGGTGCTGGGAGCTAGCACGTATCTGATAGCAGAAAATTATGTTCAAATTCCTTTTATTGGATGTTTTACGTACTGATACATGTACTCCTCGAAAAGCATGTGAAGGTGTGCTCGTGTTCCTGAAATTGGCCAGAATAATGGCCTAAACTGAACAAAGCAGTGGTATCCCGTATGTCGGCTATTAAATCTTAGACATCACGCCTGTTTGTCAAAGAGCAAGGTTATATCGATTTCAGTCCTTGCATTTGGCTACAGCAACAAATCCATAAAAATACATAATATCTATCTCTCATATTCTCTCTCTCCCTCTCTCACAGAGATTCTCTCTCTTTCCCTCAAACTCGCCTTATTGATTTGTTTTTCTCTAAAAGCCCTCATTCATATGCCTGCATTAGCCACTCCAGAGGTCTTGGAGGAAATTGTCTGGGATGTTTTCATGTACTAGATCTTTGACCTTTACACCATGAGCATAAATGTGTCAGATTTGTTCTACAGCCGAAGATTTCATTCTATGTAGTTTTTCCCTAGCAATTCATTTTTATATTTTTCTTCTGACTGACCTGCCCAAAAATATGCAATCCCAATTCCGAAATAGTTGGGACGAAGTGTCAATTGTGAATAACCCCTTTGTGCAGAAGCTAAATTTGGCTATTTGTGGGTTACCCAATTTGATGCTTTATAATTCAAGATTTAAGCTTCATAAAGAGGACCAATGTGGCTCCACTCAGAAAAGACGCTTACAGCATTTAGAATTATATCGTATTTCGCTTTATTTTCCTGATTTTGGTAGAGAAAATTGGGCTACAAACAAAAAATCTTCATGAGAATTCACCATTGAAACAGTAAAAAAAAAAAAAATCCTGAGGATTGAAAAATGTCTGGGGGTTAAAACAATACATTTCTGGATTAATAAACACCTGGACCACAAGTAATCCTCATCTGAACATGAAATATTCTATAAATTATCCACTTTTTATAAGCAAAATAAGATGGTTATCCAGGTGGGTCCCCAAACTCCCAGAGCCTGGAAAATGGCGCACTTTCAATTCAGAAAAAAATCATATTTTTTACGCATATCAGCTTTGTACTGATGAAGTGCAAAGGATGATTTGAATGGTTGAATTTGGCATGAATTTATCAATATAGGTGCAACTGGACATCAATGGACACCAGTGACCTCTGGTCAAAAACGTCTTTTCTCCACAATAAAGTTCAGAGTCTCTTCCATTTACCTTCAAAGCCGCATCAGCAAGCACACATACTCATCAGAGGAACTGTTTATTTCACGGTCAGATCGTTCACTCAGACGGAAAGCTTGCTGTTTACAATTCTAATCATCCTAACGAAACGCAAGCTTGTACGCTTTTCACGCCCTCTATGGAACAAGTATAACTCACAGTAATACTTGGTCACAGTAATAGCTATTCGCATTTTAAAAGAGCGAAAATGCAAGGCATTCTGTTTAATTGAACGTGGTATAAATTCTAAAACTGATCGCCTAGTTAAGAAAAATTCCAGCACACTGCAGTGTCAACTACTCTTTTGTTACCCAATGTGACAAACTAGCTCTGTGATCACGGTGGTAAACCAAAAATAAGAAATACCTGGCTAGTTAGTTAGCAGGCTAAAAGTAAGAAAGAGATACACCATACAAAGACAGTTGTACTCACTTTTCAATAGAATTATTGAGCTGCTCCTCAAAAGTATCAATGCTATCGGCCCTCCTGTCCGTTCCATTCAGAATAACTGCTATTTTCCATCTCAGAATCACATTTCCATCCTGCAAATAGGCTCAGTTCTGGAGGTTTTTTGTTCCCATGCAACCACGTTAGTCTGAGCTGTGTAAAGTTAACGTAACCCTATTACGCAAGTATTTTAATGTTTTTTAAGGTGCAATCAATTCTGGAATTCTGGTCCCCCACATGACTTTCATCCCTTTAATGCGCGTCAATTTGCGTCATGATGACGGACACAAAATAAAGCTACAGTTTGTGTACAATCTTACTCGCTAGCGAGCTAGTTGGCAACCTAGCTAGCTAGCAATAGTATAGCAAGCGCGCCATTGTTTTTAGCTACAGAATCAACTGGCTAGCGAGCTAAAAAGGCTACAGTTCGCTTCTAATGGAATACGATCAAGCTATTTGGAAACCTAGCTAGCAAGATAAAGATAAAGAGGCTCTCCTACCTGTGAAGGCTTGCGTAAAAAAATTGTGGAATACCTTGAAAACAATGTTCCTCAACGTCAAATTGCAAAAGATCTCATCATCGACAGTGTATAACATCATCAAAAGATTCAAAGAAACTGGAAAAATCTCTGCGGGTAAGGGACAAGGCCGAAGACCTTTACTGGATGCCTGTGATCTTCGGGCCCTCAGACGCTACCACATCACTCAATGGCATGATTCTGTCATTGACATTACTAAATGGGCCCAGGAATACTTCAAAAAACCACTTTCTCTGAACACAGTCCACCGTACCATCCACAGATGCCACCGAAAACCATCATGCAAAAAGGAAGCCATTGTTGAGCATGATCCAGAAGCGCCGCCATGTTCTGTGGGCCAAGGCTCATTTAAAATGGACTGTAGCAAAGTGGCAAAGTGTCCTGTGGTCAGACGAGTCCAAATGTGACATTCTTGTTGGAAATCATGGGCGTTGTGTCCTCCGTGTGACATTCTTGTTGGAAATCATGGGCGTTGTGTCCTCCGGGCTAAAGAGGAGAAAGACCACCCCTCCTGTTATCAGCATTCAGTTCCAGCATCTCTGATGGTATGGGGATGCATTAGTGCATATAGTGTGGGACACTTGCATGTCATAAAACGCACCATGAATGCTGAAAGGTATATAAAGGATTTAGAGCAACATATGCTCCCCTCCAGACGACATCTATTCCAGGGAAGGCCTTGTGTATTTCAGCAGGACAATGCAAAACCACATACTGCAACTATTACAACAGCATAGCTTCATAGTAGAAGAGTCTGTGTGCAGAACTGGCCTGCCGGCAGTCCTGATCTTTCACCGACTGAGAACATTTGGTGCATAATTAAACGAAAAATCTGTCAAAGGAGACCTAAAACTCTCTAGCAGCTGGAAGCCTGTATTAAACAAGGGTGGGATCAAATTACAATGGCTAAACTCAAGAAACTTGTCTCTTCAATGCCCAGAAGCCTCCACTCTATGTTAAAAAGAAGAGGGGATGCTACACCATGGCAAACAGGCCCCTGTCCCAACTTTTTTGAGACCTATAGCTGCCATCACATTTGAAATGAGCTCATTTTTTGGATAAATTGTAAAATTTCTCAGCTGCAACATCTGCTTTGTTATCTCTGTTCTATTGTGAATAAAATTCTGGCTGGTGTGATTCATTGATTCAGTAAGTCATTGCGTTTTGAGTTTATTCACAATTTACACTTTGTCCCAACTATTTCGGAATTCAGGCTGTAGTTAGTCAGTAGGGAGCGTAAGTTCATAACCTACCTGAGTTTAGGTGATTAAATTCTCATGTAATAAGAACTCCATCACATTTTTTTCCCCCCAAGAGGAAGGCAAAAATTACTCATAATTTTTACAATTTTAAATTGGCATGAAACAATATAATTTGCCCGCAGTATCTACTTCTCTACTGTTTCAACAAGAATAATTAGTATTTTGTGTAGTTGCAAATCTGGAGAACATTCCACATTTCAGTTATCCCTGTTCTTTCTTGAATTCATTGTTTATTCTTAAGCAGCTTTCACACCAGACGCGAAACAAATTTTTCGCACGACAGATTACATTCAAAGTCAATTCAAAGACGCAACATTTTTGCGTCGGCTTTGAATGTAATCTGTTGTGCAAAAAATTCTTTCCCGTCCAGTGTGAAAGTGGCTTTATCCGTATTAGTGTATTCCGTTATTTGAAGACGTAGGACGGGACCCTCCGCTGACTGAGTCCCTGACTGGAACCCTTGTGCCCTTGCTGGACACCTATAGATCCCTCTCTCCGAGGAGCAGGCAGTCCCGTGAGCAAGAGATCAATATGGCTATGGCCCAACCAGGGGATGTCTCTGAATTAAAGTCCTGCGCGTGCCTGTCCTTGCTGGGTTGTGTTCTTCGGAAATGAAAACATTGATCGCGTCTCGGCCTCTGATGAGACATTAACGAGACCAGGCAAATTGAGGATCGGTGCCCAATACTGCTCTCGCCTTGTCGGCAGCCTCTAATCTGTGGCGGGCCCGCTGTTTTAAATGATAAGCGAGTTCTTCCAGACCTACTATTGGACGAACCGAGCAAGTGTCCCTGGCCGACGGCAGCCATTACAACTCGGTACGGTGCCCTGAATCGATGGGATCTTGTCAGTCATGCTGTGTATATGTGTGTGTGTGTGTGTGTGTTTATATTTAGTCCTGAGATGAGAGAGCTCGGGAAAAATAACTGTAATACCCAATAAATATTCGCGACTAGAACATTCTCTGACACTGCTCTCGCCGAGTATCGGGACGACCGCACAAAATGTGAATGTTACGGTCTGACCGGTCCGGCTGGCTGGACACCTGTCGTATAGGAAAGGTTAGCTTCTGTCACTTGGCAAAAAAATATCATTTGGCATTTTTCCAGTGCATATCTGTCCTTGCCTGTGGCAGATCTGGTGCAGTTTTATGGGCAGATACATTGATATTTACGATTCTCCGTTCCCCCTGCTCAGCTTCGTTTGGGCCGAGCTCGTCGTTAGCTTTTAGTACTTCTCTGTAGTGTGAGCTTTCTTTTGTGCCCGTGGCGCCTAACCTGGAACGTACTACGGCATTTTGCGCTGCTTACTTACCTACGATGAAAAAAGGGTGAAGTTCTCCCGCAGCCCGAGCCACAGCTGGGGGGACGTGGGCGGCTTTGTCCCAGTTCCGCTCGTCCTTGAGCGTCCCTCCCGCCTGTGGGCCGGCGGCCTGGCAGGATCCCGCTGCGCGCAATGTGTGCGCCTCCATCCTGGCCCCGCCCCCACGCCGCACCTTCGCGGCCGGCTCTGGAGCTGCGCCAAGGGACAAGCGGGGCGTCTACGCCGCGGCAACGACCCAAAGGGCCTCGATGACGTTCGCCTGAGACGCCGTCCGTCCAACCTTTGCGAGAATGAAAGACACACAAAACCCTGAATTTAACCCACTTTAAAGCATGTCTCACTGTGACGTTGCTATTTCTGTACCACAGGGCTGGCAGTGTTCAGAATCAGAGTTTTTCATATTCACTGATCTCGGAGGAAATTTTTTATTATGTGAGGGGATGAGTAAATCCATTAGTTGCTTGAGTTATTCATATGCATTTAATATGCGCTCCATACATGCATGCTTTTTGCTGTGAAAATTGCAGTTTTGCGTTCAATAATGCCTGCAAAATCTTAATTTTTTTTATTGATGTGTAATGCTTTCCCATCATTCAATAGAAAGTAGACTGCATTATCTCTAAAAATTCCCATGTGAAAAACAAATTCAAGTTAATATTCTGCTCGTAAACTGTGGTTTGCTAACAGTACTTCTGCTTCCTTGGTATAATTTGTATTGATATTAGTGCAGGCGCATAGACCAAATAAAATAGTTATGTGTCCTTGAACAAAACATCAGGGGACTCGGTGTCGTTTTTTTTGCATAAGGGATTGGAGACAGATAAGAGGCTCTACCCCAAATAGCCCGCAGCGAAAGGTATCCTAATCAACATGCCGGTTACAGCACTGGCACTGATCCTTCAGACCGAGCACTATCGGTTATGCGCTATTTGTATTTGCCGTTGATGGTCGCGTGCGCTGTTATAATTGGAACGAGCTCAGGAGTAGCGCTCCGTTTGATTGGGCGCCAGGCCCGCCAGCAGCTGGCTGCTCCTCCAGACGGGTGCGGGACCGCGGCCCCGGAGTCTCGGAGGACCAGGCGCGAACGCAGAGGCGCGACGGTTACGTCTTAAGCGAGTCCGACGCTGGCTGCTTGCTCAAGGTCAAACCGCAGCAAAGCAAAATCACGGGGCAAACGAAAAATGGTGTGCAGTCCAGTACGTCTGGGTTTTTATCTGCGGAGTATATTTATCTTTTTTTTTGTCACAGTAGGAAGTGGGACTGTTGTGTTTGTAGTCTGAAGTTATAAAGTTCTGGATAAATAAATCCGTCTTCATTTTTATTATTTGGATATTGCATAGCATGCCTGCTGCTACAGGTGTTTATTAACTCCACTATATTGTTTGCCAACTCATTAAATTACTAATCAAAATTTTTAGGGGGTTGGTTGCTTTCATATTCAGATATGTATGCTCTCTTGTAGCATTGATTATGTGTGGTTTAAAAAAATAAATAGCTTGGTGATAATTTCAGTTAAATCGGTCAGCTTTTTTCTTTCATGATATCTTAATCCACCTGAGCCATGGTACTAAAAAATTATTTGCCTAATGGACAGGATAATTCAAGACCCAATTTTATCGGAACTGCGGCAAATTGTATGGTCAACGGAATTCGCTATTTTATTGTGACTTACTGCGATTTCTGGGCTACTGTTGGTCATGATGCTAAGGCCCAGCGCTAATTCATGGGCTCAGGAGCTGTGACAGGCGGTTATTGCAGATTATAACCATGGTAAATCCTGCCCAAATGATGGATCTCAAGAAGGAGGCGAAGGAAAGTGTACCACGAGGGCTGCTTAAGAGTATAAAATCAGTGTAATGCACACTACGCTCTGGGTGTCCTGAAAGCTGGCTCTGCTCAAATATAGTCTCGCTGGAAAATTTGTGGGTTCTCTTAAGGTAGGCTGAAGGGTAAGTATAACCTGGAGTTGGTGCTGTTATAAGATTTAACAGCTGCTGTCAGCACATGCTGTAAAACAGGATGCACGGTTCAAAGGCAGGAAATCCTCGGCTTTATGTGGAGGATAGCGAAAGGAGCGGAAACTGAATAAGGCAGATTTTTTGAGGGAAAATGTCGACTCAGCATTATTTCCTGCAAATACTGCAATGTCTTTTTTTTCAAGATTTTATGGGTCTTTTTTGGTCAAATACCAGAGGGCATAAAAAAATGTAAATACAATGAAACCATAAATTGTAATACTGTTTTTTCTCTTTTTGTGTGAAAAGGAGTGTTCATGTATTGGCCATTATATTGTTGTTTGCAGTGGTGCACACCTAATGCAATAGAAGTTCAAATAATCAGTAGATGTTCTGACACTGGAAAGAACTGCAATGTTGGCCAATTCCTTCTTTCGAGGTAACCTGTGTGACTTTTTAACTCAGCAGGGTGAATCTGTAAATTTGATGCGAATGAGAGCATCTACATCTTCTGGTGTCAGTTTTCTGCTTACTATAAATGTGAAAATCAACATATCCTCTCCCATCAATCATATCCTAAAATAATATTCCATCAATCTAGTTGCCGGATGAATCAAACTAAGCCAAACTCTTGGGAGAAGTCTCTCTTAAAGTCCTCTGATCTTGGCCTCAGATTTTACGATCACAACAGTCTCATTGGCCACATAATCACACAGTAATAAACATGTAACTAATTAACCATTGATAATATGTTCGTTAGGTCATTGAGACATTTTAAATATTGAATAAATAAGCAGAAAGTGCAAACATTACCAAGTATATAAGATGGATTGCCACTTTTGAACTGAATAGAATTGATGTAGCTTTACATTTCATAATATACAATGGCAGATCTTGCTGGTAAACTCACCAACTTGTTCACCATCGATCTTAAAACATATCTGTAATACTGCCCTCAAATTGGCATTATAGATTCTTAGACCGAGACTTTCTGGACTATCTGCAAGTCTAATTCTCGTTGGCGCTCACAAATTTAGCTGTTCTCCAACTTCTTGTCTCATGTCAGGTCTTTATCATCATTCATTAGTGGTCTAAGGGAGGCATCACAATGTCATGTTTGAGTTGCAAAGGGCTGTGGGAAAGTGCATTTGGGGGTGGGGAAGGGGGGCATATAATATGTGTGTATGTTTTGGCCATGTTACCAAAATACCGCGTACATTTTTAGTCGCTGGAGCATTTCCATGGTGATGTGAGGCTTGCCATCCCAGGAGCAACATTGCCTGGAAGCAGCCATTATGAGAAAATGGATGAGCCTTGCTAGATTTTGCTATTACACGTCAAGACTAAGTTCTCAGAATTTGAAATGCACAAACGTTAGCCTGATTTTTGAAGAGTCTGTTGCGTATTGTTTAAGGACGGATTCATCCTGTCCCTGGGAAATACGAGGCTGTTTTTTGTACCTCTGTTTGAGCGGGAAACGGAAGAGGGCAACAAAGTATTTGCTATCAGGGCTGTGAGAGGTTTCTAGCCTAATTCTTCAGTCTGAGTTGGTATTACTCGCGCATCACACTTACAGGGCATCGACGCTCCTTTACTCGCCTCATCTAATAAATAGCTGCCACCCGTGGGTGTGTGTGCCATGACTGTGATTTTTATTTTTGAGTTCATCAGTCTTAGTTCTTTTACTTCTTTCCTCTGTGTCATTTCTCTGTCCGTTGCTACAGCCTAAACCGGCCAGGAGGTCCACAAACTCCACACTGCAATGGCCCCTGGGTAAATTTTCAGCCTGCCTCGATGTGCCATCTTTGACCTAACTGAGCAGTATAATTATATAAGCGAGTTCTCAATCTGAGTCTGTTTTATGCTCAATTACACACAATAACAATGGTACAGATCTGAAAGCAGAGGATGAGTGATAGCACTGTGAAGTGGTGGGATGTGCATTTTTTGCAGAGGAAGACAAGTGTGAAAATTAGCCTGAATCTTTCAGTCTGAAATATAAATGATTTCACGATTGTGGGGCAAGGCGAGTTCATGAGACTCGTATGTCAGCCCTCTGATCGTTATAGTTGAGACAGCTGACAGAGAAGGAAATTGCTTGGATGCACTTAAGTGTTTTGGACGAACGTATTAATTGAAAGCAATTACTTTATAAATGCAATGTTTTGGGGAGGTTTTGGAAAATGACAGGGGCTCCCTAATTGCATCTCTTTGTCAGGCGTGCTTATTCCTGTGTTTAATTAACAGAACGGGCAGGTCTGTTTCTCTGTACGCGTTTAGGAGCCCCGGGAGAAACCAAAAGGTCTCAGGTGTTTCGGCTGCTCTGGGTTTTGGGATCATAATTAGTCACAGCTGAAGCTTTGATGGCGCGTGCGTGGTAAGCCACAGTAAACCACATTCATTTGGTTTATTTCTGTAACCAGTTTACAGCACATGCATTCATTTTTAAAAACTGTTTTTGTTTAAGTTCCTCACAGCATTCACCAGAAATTGAAATGCTTAATTTTGCGTGTCTGTGTGCCCACTGCTGCGTCCTCTCTCTTTGGCCGTGGCTGGACCAAATTCCGAGGAAAATTCTCTTCAAGGGCCCGACTCAGTGAGGAATTTAAAATGAGCAAAACCTCATCTTACCTCGTCTTTGTTTTTTTTTTAATCTATATATGCCGATAGATGTAAAAATTATTGTAAGAATTATGTATTAAGTATTTTTGTTTTTATATTTTCATTAATATTTTATTATTTATTAGAGAATCAGTGAATATCAAACTAATTCATCTTTTATTCAAGGTGATAGGATGGAAAGTATGCACGCAGTTAAAGGACGAATAAATTATATGAATCATATATTTATGTGCACTAATATGGAGTTTCTTTTGTTTTTAAACCCTCATGTCTCAGGGAGTCAAGATTTCAGAGGAGAGAATGACTAGACAATTGCAAATCATAATGAGAGAACCTATTTTATCACATAACTGTAGGAATTTTCATTCATTCCTGCTCATTACATAATTTTGGTTTACATTAGGTACATAACACTTCTCCAAAAATTTAATTGGCTGATAGTGCGGGGAAAAAAATTGCTCCACATTATGTCACGCTGTGAATACTGAGCCAAACTGAAAACCAAGAGTAATGTTTGTTAAATCGGCTTGGCTAAGTGAGCGAGCTGGCGTGCAAGCCGTACCTTTCCATAACCATTATGTAACATTAGTTTGTAAGCTAGCTAGCCAGTGAGCTAACGTAAACTAGTTACTCAGTTGATTGCGAATTCGGAAATGAAATGCGAATGTCTATGACTGACTGAGTAGCAGAGTGATGGGCTTTGCTCACTGCTAACATATAATTGGAATTACCATTAAAGCAGGGGTGGTCAACCCTGGTCCTGGAGGGCCGCAGTGTCTGCTGGTTTTTGACGTTACTCAGCACTTGATTGATGAATTAAAGCGGTTGATTACACAGTTAACTGATCTCCCCTGGTGTCTTCAGTTTAAATAGGGTGGAGAAAACCAAACTCACACACCCTGTGGCTCTCCAGGACCAGGGCTTGCTACCCCTGCCCTATACACTTTAATCTTTACTTTGTATTTCCACTTTGTCTGCATTAAAACTATGCTAAATGTCCAACCACACTGACAAATCTTGGTTTCCACGTAGTCTGCAGTCACAACCTGCATGTCTGCTTAATTGGCTCTTGGAGTCTTGTGGGTGATTCCTGATAATTGATTGATTGGCTTATTTTTCCCTCAGTGCAGGAGTACAGTTAACCCTGGTCCTGTAGAGCCACAGGGTGTGCTGAGTTTGTTTTTTTTCCACCCTGTTTAAACCTAAGATACCAGGCGAGATGAGTTAAGCGTGTAATCAACTGCTTTAATTCATCAATTAAGTGCTGAGTAACATCAAAAACCAGCAGACACTGCGGCTCTCCAGGACCAGGGTTGACCACCACTGCATTAAAGTCATTATTTGATAGACAGAATATTATACTCTGGGTCTTTTCATAATAAAATTCTGAAACTCGTTGAGAAAATTTCAGGTTTGTTTCTCGCGAAAGCTGGGAACAAACCCAAAATTTATTCAACTCGTTTCATAACTTCCACGTGAGACAACCACTGGTGTTTGATCCTTTATATATGAATAAATTTCGGCTAATATTTGATATGTAGCGAAAGCTTTTGATGGCTCACTTCGCATTGGGGTGGAAGTATGGAAAGGGATGCCTGCAGAATAAGTTGTTTTCATATATTAAATATAACTGAGAAATATTGAGCGGTTTGGGGCTTCTGGCCTGGAAAAGAACAGGACGGCTGATATCTGGCCTGGAAACAAACACGACTGAGGGACAGACAGATCGAAAGGAGGATAAATGGAAGAATGAAAAGGCACAGCTACACAATAAGATGTATCCATGTATTTAATTTCTTTAAGAAATATAGAATAATTTAAGAAATCTGGCCTGGAATAGAAGCGTGAGGAATGGATGGACCAACTTGCAGAAGGACAACACTCATCCCTACATCCCCAACCGCTCTGTGGCAGGGGACAATCAATACCTGCACTTTCATTGAATTTAAACACATCTATCTGCCTGAACTGTGCAGTTGACAAGAGGCCTGTTGCACTAGTATGTCCACATTAGGCCCTGGAGGAAAATTCTGCCATATTCTTCCATTTACATATATCCTGGGTTGTACTTATCCTATTTTTCCAAGAGATATAGTCACAGACAGTGAGATAGTTGTGTCATAATGCTAGTGAAATAAGCTAATGTAAAGCTGTGAATGTTTTTTATCGGCTTAAAACCAGAAATGACATTTCCTTTGTTCATCGAGTTTTATTCTCTCACTTCTGATAGGCATGATTCTCGGGGTATAATTTTCACATGTAGCGGTATCGCAGGTTGAATTTGTGAATAATTCTACATGTCTAATTAATGTATTGGCATCACAGGTCAGGGTTTCCCGCAGAAAATCGGTTAGTCAAGGTGGTGACTCGGGGGGGCGGCAACTGTCAGCGTTTATTTACTCTTTATAAATAAACAAAGCAGTTAAAGTGCAATAACAAAGTGACAAAGTAACAGTCTTGTAACTTTGTTGATCAACATTCAGATATAATGAAATGCATGTATTAATTCTTTCATGGAAGTGAGATCAAAAATTGCAGTTTGAATGGGTTTCTGGGTTTCAATGGCTCATTTTTTGCGCTTAACAGTCTGAGTGTAACACTTGCTTGTACGCATTGTATTTTGGCCTAATTGTAAGAGCTGCTGAGCTGCAAATAACAAGATCAAATAATAACACACAATCTTACCAAAATTCATGCTACATGCATGAACACAGCCAAAATTAACACAAAAAAAGAGAGAATGAAACACGCGTGAAATATGCACAATCATCCCTAAGGGTTAAACGAAAATTAATGTAATAGCGGAAAATGTTTTTTATCTGTTTTGACTTCAATTCCCCAAATGCTTTGCGGTTGCGGTTATGTTTGGGGAAAGGAGAACGGTATGATGTACAGAAGCACATTGCATTCACACGATAAAAAATATATACTCCTTATCTCGTAATTACGAGATCTAATTACGCGCAGATGGTGTAGGCCGGCTTCTTTGAATAAAGTACCCTGATATTTTTGACTGCTTTTGCCCATCCATTACTGAACACCAGTGACGGGCCGTGGACAGAGAACAAGGCGAGCGGTAAACATGTCTATAATCAGCTTATTAATCTTGATCTGTTTTCAGTCAATTTCCTCGGTGAAGAACACGTGCACTTTACCTTCTCAGGTGTAGCTAATTATCTTCGTTAAGACGAGAAATCAAACGCACCAGTTGAACGCATTTCAATCTTTTTCAATTAAACAATCATCACGCACAGGTTTGACGACTTGCTGAGACAAAATTTCACGCGGAAAATCCACGGTGGTTTTTTTCGTGCTGAGTTGCCTGTTTAGGCATGTGAATTTAAATATTATATAATTTATCATTCACTCGCCTAAACATTTCATTAAAAGGGAAACTAGGAAACTAACAAGTTGACCAAGAACAATGATTGAAATCGACTCACTAATCTCATCTCTTTCAAGGGATGTTTTCCGCCCCCCAGTTTTCAGTCCACTGCTGTACACTAGAGGAAACAACGTGCAATTGTCAGACAGCAGAAAGCCGCTCGCAAACACGTCGGTAGCCTTGATAAGGAACTGAACGAGTTGCATATAGCCCGTCTTAATGAAACAGAATATGTGGGCAAGCAGTTGATAGGAGACACTATCTCAATGTTTAGTTTAGATGAATAATTATCTCACCTCCACATGTCCTTCCCACGACGACAGGTTATTGTGTATCCGGATAATTAGCTTATTCTCGATACCAAAAAAAAACAAAAAAAAAAAAAACAATGTTGGCGTAGCAACAGGTGATGGATGGCGCAGTATCATATCTAGCCAACAGATGCCGGCCGCTACTCGGCCTCATCGCGATGCGGCCTTATTTTACTGTGTATGCATGTGTGGATGCAGCAGAATTTTTTATTTATTATTTTTTCTGGGGGACGTAGTCAAGGCGGGGGGAATTTGTTGTCGAGGAGGCCGCCCTTACTATAAAGCTCTGCGGGAAACCCAGCAGGTGTAGTGACTGGGGCCTTAACGGAGTGAAGCTTACTATGAATTTTACTTCCCCAGTGATCACCTCTGTGTTGTCTTGAAAGAGTTCAATACACCTTGTGTAGTCAATGTTTTTATCAATGTATGGCCAAAAGTTTTTTTTTTTTAAGCAATGGCTTTTTTTTTCTTTATTTTTTATATTTTTTGAATGTTTCAGTTTCAGATCATCATCATTTCTGCGTAACGTGAAAATGTGACTGATTATTTTTCCATTGTGGTCTTCGTACGGAGTCAAGTGTGGATACATATAAATTTTACAGTGCATTGCAGTTTAGATTCAAAGTAAATGCGACTTTCTATGTGCCCATGTGCATTTCACTGAAATTTACGGTTAAGTTACCTGTATAAGCGCCCGGCATGCATTGTCAGTTAGGACCACGGACTAAATATCCCAGGCACAACCTGCCTCGCTTTGACTTCATCTCAGTGCCCACACTTGCAGTCTTTGTACGCAGTCAAGTGGCCACTTGAGTGATGAATTTGTAGGATCTGGCCAGTATAAGTGGGCGTACAGACTGCAAGTGCAGTGGGGTGTTGTCATCTCATGATAGGACATACTTGACAAAATCAAAATGTTTCCAGTTTAGGCTGCAGTTAGGTGAGTTTAGGAGCTTGTGATGACATTAAGAGGATACATATTCTGAATACATTTGTGAATTAAAAACCCAATTAGTAATCCAAATATTGAAATGACAAATATCAAATCATCGTCTGAAATCATAAATAAATGCAGCGATACATTAGCAAATAACAGCGTCAAAAAATAAGCAAGCCATTCGATCACAGTTCCCTAATTTATACCTGCCATATTGCCCAATCACAGAAGCTTCAGAAACCTGACAGAACTTTATTTGCATCGGAAAATTTTCTTGCCCGTCATCTCATGAACTACTCCTTCCTTTCTCTCGGATGAAATCCTGATGCATTGTGGGATACACTTCCCCCCTTAATGCTGAACCTGTATCAGGATAAGGGTTCGTGAAGCGTGGATTCAGTGCCGTAGAGCTTGGGCATTTTCATAAATGGGACTATCTTCCGCACTTCCTCAGTGAGTGCGCGCTCAAGACCGCAGCACTGCATGTGTGGGTATGAGGACACTGCCTTTCTCACCTCTGACTCTCCAAATCACTTTCACTTCTCTTTGCCTCTGAAGGTAATTAACTGTGAGCCTTAGGCCTTAAGCAATTAGAGGGCTGGGCATTTTGACTGCTAGTTGTGCATCTAGTCTCAGTTACATGAAGTAACAGGTCTGTGCAGTTAGTATGGACTCCCAGGGTTCAGGAGGAATACTTGAGGAAGGCAGGGAGATGCTCCTCACAAGCTTTCTGACTTCTGGAGCTTAGACATTTCTAAACAAATACTTGGCAGCAGTGCGAATGCTGCCCTTACACAGTCGTGCAAATTAGATGTCTTGGTTATAGTGTAATACAAATGAAAATGATGTTGTTTATTTGGATAGTTGTACATTCGCACTTGTGCTTTCCCAAAGTGTGAAGCACTTGCTGTTTGATATTGATATTTTTAGCATATTCCCCAGCTGTGGCTCATAGACTCACACACCTAAAGGCATCAGAAAAATAATGCGAAAGCCTTCCACCCCCACTGCCATGTTCATAAGAACCTCGTTAGCCAATGGTGTGGCTTAATGAGCAGTACTGAATGTCATTAACATCACAATCACATTTGCATGGTCTGTTAATGCAGACTAATGACAGCGGAATTCCACTTGTCCGCTAACCGCCGGGGTTAATCTGTTAATTCTCTCATAATTTGATGAAGTATTCACCCAAAAAAGCACCTTTCTTATCTGATGTGACAATTACAGTGTTAGTGTAAAGCAAAGTTCTGTTGTTGACAAAAATAACAGAGCTTCAAACCTCCACAATATTTCACGCATGAAAAGTTGTCATGTGCACTAGGACTGATGCCATGCTAAATAAATCCTTATACTACATATTTCAGCTCATATCAGTGGCTTGCAGTTGGCAGTATAGATATCATTAAACTTGCCCAGATAATTGATAAGCACAGTTGAAGGCTGTATCACATAATCACTAATGATAATGAGTACTCCAATGGGGGAAAAGTTACTGATCATTATAATGTCATTATTTTTCGGACATTGGTTCATCTCCTTAATGTCTATAAACAATTATTATCTATAGGGGTTAATGTGCTCTGCCATATTTAGTAATGTTACACATTTGCATCTCGGCAATATCAGGATAGAACTAAAAAACATAATAAAAGGCTCGTTGGCTCAATAGACTCTGTCGATGAGGGATACATTTAGGGCGTGATCATTACTATGTTGTCCTCGCTAGCATTTCCATGTCAACCTCATTGTGATTTGTGATGTCAAGAGATTTTCCATGCAATTTGTCTCAAATAAATTGATAGCAAATGTGAAATATACAGTAAGTGCTTGGAGTTCTCGTAACGTTAATTGTCCTCATTATGTCCCGACTTGCTCAGGATATTTCATGTCATGAAATCAAGACTTAGAAGGATATGGAATATGTGAATGATTGGCACTGTCGCCTTTCTCCTCACATCATACTCACATCATACTCAATTTATCACAGAATGACTGAAATCTGGGCTATGGTACTATAGGCAATGGGATGGTGGAGGGTTTTCATTTGACCGCTGAATGAATGAGCCTGTATCTTAATACTGACCCATTACCGCCATTATTTCAATATTGAGTATATTTTCTTCCGATCCTGGATGGATTGAACTGCATTATCTAGACTCATGTGGACAAGTGACGAGTATATTAGTGCTCGGACAGTCACGCAATTATTGGTCTTTTGTTTCTATATTCCAGTACATTGGATTTTACTGCAATGACTATGTTGTTAAATTATCAGAAATATTATGGGTGTTAACACCCATAATGCAAGAACCATGAAGGAAACACAACCCTTTGAAGACAGAATTTGTGTCCAAAAACTTAGGGCCACACTGAAGAGTGTGCAAGAATTGCTCGCTGTAACATCAAGACAGAGACATCAAGACTCGTGTTGGGGTGCTCTAAATTTCAAACTCAGATAACCAATTTGGTATTTGTTTATTCAGCGTTTCTTATGATATAAAATCAAAAGAAAAGAAAAAGTCAGCTGCAAAATGGCTTTTTAAGTAGAAATGATTAAAATGGAAAGTTTCAGCGTTGAACAGTTTGATATGCCACTTGTGTAGCCCACATTTTTTAATGTCAGATTGATTGAAAATCAGTTAAAACACACATTCTTGATTATAATGAGAGTGAAAAAATTCCATTTTGAATATAGCACTGATTGGGTTTAATTATACTGGATACTGCTGTGATGATTATTTCAAGAATAATACGGAATAAAATGTTATTTATAGGCTAGGACTTTTAGTTTTATGAAGCTTTCTTGGCTTCGAATGGGTACTATTATTATTATTATTATTATTATTATTATTATTATTATTGCGGCAGCAGCAGCAATAGTTTTTGTTGAATTACTGTTGTTACATTATATAGACATTATACATATGAGATGCGCATGCTAACACTTAATTCTTACCCGTCATCCTGCAGTGGACTCATCACTGCTGTGGATGGCGATGTTTGGTTGGTTGCATTAATAAAGCTGTTTTCGGGGGACCAGTCATTGGTTTTTCAAACTTCAGATGAGGCTACACTTGATCTTTATCACAGTTCTGTATCTGAGTTTTCTTCTGCTCTTTCAGACTAGGTTAGATCTACTTTGCTAAGGTCTTTCAAGACTGCAGCCTACACCTATTCCGGAGAAAATGGTCATTTTTGTGGGATTTCTTATGCATAAATATCATCACAAAACAACAACCGGCTGCAAGGTTTCTTTATCATTATTTTAGATGGTAAACATTTTGTGAAAAATACCCCTTTTGACTTACTCAGGCTTAGACATGACATTCAATCCCATTTTCACCTCCGCAAGTCCAAAAGTTTGGTTCCAGTGGGTAGCATTTTGTGTTAACTTACCATAAGTTCTTGAAGTCTCTATGGGTTATTAGCTACGCACTGTCAAAGTGAAAAAATGTACTCTCTGCAACTCTGAACTTGGTGTATCATGTGTATTTACATTTCTTGTCTTGGAATTCATGTCTTTGTTATTCAAACACAAAATTCTACCTGTTAAGATCTGCACCAGGAACCAAACGCAGAGGCGGAGTACAATCCAATGGTAGGGATTCCCGATAGCAATATGGTAAGACAGAGGGACGTAGCCCAGAGCCGAATGACAAAGTTTGGTTTAGATCTTCCAGGTCGAGCTTGGGGGGGTATCCAATGCCCAG
The DNA here is from genome assembly GCA_029721435.1 of Gymnothorax reevesii. NCBI lineage: Eukaryota > Metazoa > Chordata > Actinopteri > Anguilliformes > Muraenidae > Gymnothorax > Gymnothorax reevesii. The sequence continues at coordinate 18,776,019 of CM056577.1, read as the reverse complement.
CCAGTGGCAATCCTGTACAGCTTTAAGATGGAGTGCACGCTTTGCCAGTGCCAAACTGTCAGATTGCAGGACAGAGGAGTTTAGCTGGAACGCAATAACAATGCTGATGACTCTAGAAGGCTTGGGAGGTTGTTCCTAATAAACTGGGCAGAGGCACATATTGAGAGTAGATTAATCGGAATGTGGTCCCAATTCTGGAGCTCAAAAGTAAGGCTTGGGAGCCTATTCCTATTTACTGAATTATTATCATTATTACTATCATCTATCATTAACCCCTTTGTGCAGGCATAGACGCCTCCAGACATAGAGCTGCTCTATTTTTGCACGCAGTTACACTATTCTATCAATAGATGCCACAGCCAAGCCGGTTATTAAATGTTCATGACAGAGCCATGCCTGTTACTGATTTAGAATATGCACGAGTTAAGTCCCATCCCTGTTTCCCAGGAATTGTATGAATTAAACTCCTCAGCCAAGCCTGATGTGCAAACGGCCTAATATACTTGCCAACAGTATCTATCCAGGAGTGAATGAAAATGATTTTTTGTGATAGTTAAATTGTTGTCCTTTGTTGCAACCTCTTCAGCTGTAATAGGTCAAAGGTATCTCAATTCAGTAGTGAAAAAAATCTGTTTTCTGAAGCAAAAATTAACATGGTATTGATAAGTCAATCTACAAACAATTGTTTTCCGCAGATATTAAATACGCATGATTCCCTACCACTGAATCATGCAAAGATTCATCCATTGACGAATTCAGCGGTTCCTTTACAACCTCATACAATGCCTCATTGATATCCAGTCTCTTGAATGCTTGTTATCTGTGTAAAGCATAGTTATAGTTCACGCCTGCCTGAGCTATGACAGTCTAATTATTTATTGACTGATGCTTTTTTATCCAATCGCAGGCAGTATAAACTTTCCATAGTAATTGAAAGACTTTGATTGGGCCTTCAAAAAAGTATTTGAACCTTTGCGTAACAGCTAGCGAGGTTGTACTTTCTCAACTTAGCACAGCTGATTGACATGAGCACAAAGGAAAAAAAGACTTCAAAAAACCAACCTAGAAGTGCCCAGGTTACATTTTCGCAATGGCAATTTGATACTGACATGGATAATGGGAATTTATCTGAATGGAACAGTACTGGAGGGTTCCTAGTACGGTAAGCCCTGTTACTCTGTTTAACTGGAGGTGGCCTTTGATGATAGGGAGTATTGCTTCATTTTGAGTGAGTGCAATGGAGTCATATAGGATGCTTACGGCTAGCTAGCTGTTTTTATTTTTAGTTTTCCATAGCTATGATGATCACAGAGTGTGTTTGCCACATTGTTATGAGTAACCATTGGCGTTTGCTAATAATTCTGTATAAACAGCATTCTGCTCAATGTGGTAAAATTTTTGAATTTATACCGCATCCAATGAAATCAAATGCCAGGGTTTTCATTTGTTCAAAATGAGATTAGCTTCAGGACTTCGGTAAAACTCCTGCTAAGTTTGTTGCACCGATTCTGTTCTATCTATAGTAGCAATTGCCTGCTTTTACCTGATAGTGGAATGCCTGTTTTATTAGAATTAGGTATGTTTTAGATATTACTGTGTTAGTGAGTTATGCTTGCTCCTTATAGGGTGTGAAAAGCGTTTATCCAAGCTTGCATTTTGCTTTGAAGATCAGAATTGTAAATAGCAAGATTTCTGATGCATGGTGAACATTCTGACTGTAAAATATGTAGTTTCTTAATGAATACGTGTGCTGGCCGAAGCGGCTATGTAGAAAAAGGCATGATTTTGGTTTGGAGCAGTTACTGGTGACTAATGATGTCCATTCGTGCCTTTATTGATAAACTCATGCTAAATTCCACTGTAAATCATTAATTCATGTTGAACTTTATTAGTCAGAAGTTGATTAGTGTTAAACATACGATTATTTTATGATTTGACAGTGCATGATTTTGAAGGTTGTGACAGCTTGGGAACCCACGTGGAGAGCCACCTTATTTGGCTCACAAATAGTAGATAATTAAAAAAATCACGGTCAGATAAAGCACATTTATGTTTATGATCCCAAAAAGGTATTGTTATAACTCCCAGCCATTTTTGAGAATTCTCAGTTTTGTTTTTTGTTTTTTTTTTATAATTTCATAGCTGAATTTTCAAGAAGATGTTTTGTGTTTGTGGGCTTTACTCCGAACAAAAATCATGTGAAGAAACTGAAATAAGATGGACCTCTAAATGCTGCAAGTCTCTTGTTTTATTTTAGCCATTTTCTCCTCTCTATCCTATTTGTATTATTTTACTCTTGATTTTAACTTGGACCCCAGGAAGAATAGTCTGTCGCTTGTGCGTCGACTAATGGGGATCCATAATAAACAATAAACAATAAACTGCGAAGCTCTAATCTTGAATTATTGAATTATAAAGCATTAAATGGGGTAATGCATAAATAGACGTATTTGGCCTCTGCACAAAGGGGTTAAAGGCTTCAAATCAATTTGCAAATACTGACTGGGTGCTAAAGGGCATGTAGCCAGTGTCAGTTCAGCATCTTGCAAACTCATAATAGGGGTAATAGATATGTCAACACACACATGAAAAAGGGCAAACCTGAATAGGACACAACCACTGAGAGAAGCATGTAAGATGTAAACCAGTCAAAAGTACATGTAATAGTCACAGAAGCTACTGGATCGAAGGAGACACATGAGGCATTCTCATGAGGGCTGAGACAGCTACCTATATGAACAAAGCCTTTAGGTGTACAGAGGTGATAAACAACATTGAATATCTTGTCTCAGTCTGGGTAAGTTGGAGAAAAGGTATTTTTCTCAAAACATAGGAATATCTTTAAACCAAACTTAAGAAACGGCAGGGTTGAAATTGAAAGAAGAATATGATGGCTCAGTCGTCCTTAATCTCAGAAATGTGAAATGCTGTATGTATCTACATTTTATGTCCGCAGTTTTTAGTAACTTTTAATCAACCTCTAAGATTTTTAAGTAAATGTACGTACTGCACTTAACTATTTATTTATCAACCATTATTCCAGTTATGAATAATAATTTTTCAAATTGAATTTCATTTTTAAATTCAAAGATTACATTTTTTAGATTGAAAGTATACACTTTTTGAGGACTGCAACAAACTCCAGAAAAGTTGCAGGGACAACTTAGCACTAATTATGATGTGACAAGTTGCAAAAGTAGGCTGATGAGAAAGAGGTGATGTTAAACTGGTGTGCTAATCGTGTAATAATGTATAAGGAGCCTCCGAAAAAAGTCTTTCACTTAAAGTGTAAAAATGGGTTGAGGCTTACCGATTTGCCGCCTGATGTGTAAGCTTATAGGCCATCATTTGGAGAACAGCCTCTCCCAGAGACGAACCCGTAGGATTACACCCTTTATGATACATAATATAATTAAAAGATGGAAGGAATCCAGTTTAATCTCGTGTGTAGAGGGTGAGATAAAAACCACCTCTGAATGCTTATGATCTCTGAACCTAAAGATACTACCGCCCGAAGACCTGTCATGCGACAGTAATAGATATCACAACAAGAGATACTTTGGTAAACCTTAGTCTGTCACCACCATTCCCAGCTGCACCCCCAGCTGTAAAAGTTTTTCTATGCAATGCTGAATCCAAACACTTTTATTGTCCAAAACCACCACCAACTTCTCATTTCAAGTGCTGTTTTCAAGAAACAGCAGCTGTGTTCTCCGGACTTAAGACAACACAGACAACTTAAGCTGATGATGTCTGTTTGTGCACATGGCGTGCGTCATTTGCACATTTACGAGGGCCCCATTACTGCTGAAAATGTGTACGAACTTTGGAGCAACATATGCTGCCATTTACACATCATCTGTGAGCACAATGGCAAAAACCTATTCTGCACGGATTACAAGTGCATGACAGCATGAGCAAAGAGTGTGGGTGCTAGATTGGCCTGCTTGCAGTCCTGATCTCTCTCTCTCTCTCTCTCCGAATGAGAGTGTATGGTATATTATGAAGCAAGATTTGTGGCTCCGTACAACTGCTCAGTAGGAAACTTGCATGATGGAGGAATGAGGGTGTCTCCCGGGCTGTGCCAACTATTTAGGACTCTGTTACAGGCATCACATCATATATTTTCAATAAGCAGTTGGTTTTATGTTGTTTACATTAAAAAATGTGTTGTTCTGTTTTGAATATACATAGTACAGGGAGAATGGATTTTTTGGCTCTATCCATTTTGATTTTATTAGCATTTTCCATGTTGTTCCAACTTTTTTCAGAATTGGTTTGTATGGAAATTCTTTAAGAAGGATTCATTTTTCTTTAGACACAGATTGCATTATGAGATAATTAATGACATGCTGATTGAATAATCTTTCTTTTCATTTTTGTTTAATCAAGAAGTTAGTTATCCAATTCCTCTAGCTGTTATGAGAACAGCATGACATCAGTAAGAGACACCTTTAAAATGCCTGCCCTGTAGAAATACAATGATGAATTTTTATTCATGAAGTTATGGAAGCTAATGATTCACTGTCAGTTTCACCAACCTTATCACAGCCTAGACCAGCACTATAAAATGGCTGAAAGCAAGTGTTGACGCTTGCAATTGATGTGTAGAAAACTAAGTTAAATGTCAGTCTTCTGGAACAGACTGGAAGATTCACCTTGAAGCAGAAAACTGATGCCCAATCCCATATCACCACCTCCTTTTTTTTTCAATGTGCTCTTTCCTTTCAAAGTGAACATTCTGCTTTTGGCTGCAAACTGCACTGCTATCTTTGTCATATTCATGAGTTTGACTCAAAGGAGGCTCTCCGGGCAGGTAATGTCCCTAGTAATATGTTAGTCGCTAAGGTAAAAATGTGTAGGTCTAATGTGGGGATATTGAGAATGAATTAGTGGGTTAGTGGGTGACAGAGGAAGGAAAGGGAGGTGCATCATCAGTTTTTACATAATTTGTCAAGCTAATTTAAACAGTTTACAGCTGGTGAAATGTTTTAATTGTTAAAATTTGGGACAGAATGCTTCTGTGATATGGAAAAACCAAGTATGTATGTCACTTTGGGTAAAAGCTGAGTTTGACCCTCGTTTGCAGACTTTGAGGCTGTTGAAAATCTATTAGTGTTATTTGAACTGTCAAAATGAAGTGTCTATAATTCTTTCTCTCTTTTTTTTTGTTAAATGATTGTGATTTACAGAACTTACCTTCCTTATCGAATGAATAGGAACGAGCTTCCAAGCCTTTCTCAAGGTCTCCAAGATCGAAACTGTGCTCCTGTTAATCCTTTCCCAGTCTGATCCTCAGTCCCCTTTATTAGGAACAAGCTCCCAATACTTTTACAGTCATCAGGATCGGGACCATGTTCCTAACAGTCCGCTACATCCTGCCTTGAGACAGTTTGGTTCTGGTAAAGTATACACTCCACTTGTCAGTTGTTCTAGAAAGGCGCTGACCAGAGATTGGCAACACCTTCACTGTGCCTCCCATAGCATCTGAACTGAGCTGAGCTATCCTCCTCTGGGCTCCGTCTCACTGTCTCCAATGAAATATTGGGAGGCATTATCTCACGAAAATATTACAAACTGATCTGGATCCAGATATCACTCTGGATCCAGGGACCACACCTACATAAAACTGAGGTGTGTATATGTATGTCGCTATTGTGAAGTAACTATTGGGGTGAGAAACTTTCATCCACCAATAAATTATTGCTGAGAACATGCGGAATCAGTTGAGATTGCTACATAAAAAAGGAAATATATACACACAGTGCCGTGAAAAAAAATATGTTCCCCCTCCCTGATTTCTTTTTTTTTTGTTGCATATTTGTCACTCTTAAATGTTTCAAATCATCAAACCAATTTTAATATTAGACAAAGATAAGCCAAGTAAAGACAAAATGCAGATTACTGCACAATGATTACTGGCTGACCTGATTAATAAAGAAATCACTTAAATAGAACCTGTCTGACAAAGTGAAGTAGGCTAAAAGATCTCAAAAAGCAAGACGTCAGCCGCAAACTAAAGAAATTCAAGAACAGATGAGAAACAAATAAATTGACATCTATCAGTCTGGAAAGGGTTACAAAGCCATTTCTAAGGTCCCCAAGACTTTTTTGGAAAATATTCGGCGGACTGACAAGACAAAAGTTGAACTTTTTGGAAGGTGTGCATCCCGTTACATCAGGCATAAACTAACACAGCATTTCATAAAAAGAACATCGTACCAGCAGTCAAACATGGTGGTGGTAGTTGGTCTGGGGTTGTTTTTCTGCTTCAGGACCTGGACGACTTGCCGTAATTGAAGGAACCATGAATTCTTCTCTCTACCATTAAATCTTGAAGGAGAATGTCCAACCATCAGTTCATGATCTCAAGATCAAGCACCAACACACACACCAAGAAGTCCACCTCTGAATGGCTGAAAAAAATGAATGTTTTGGAGTGGCCTAGTCAAAGTCTGGACATAAATCCGAGTGTGATGATGTGGCATGACCTTAAATGGGCGGTTCATGCTCGAAAATGTGGCTGAATTAAAACAATTCTGCAAAGGAAACAGGGCCAAAATTCTTCCAGAGTGATGTGAAAGACTCATTACCAGTTATCGCAAATTTTTGATAGCAATTGTTCTCGCTGTGGGTGGCACAGCCAGTCATTAGGTTAAGGGGGCAATTACTTTTTCCACATGGGGCCAGGTAGGTTTGGATAGCTTTTTATCCGCAATACATGAAAGCATCATTCAAAAACTGCATTTTGTATTTACTCAAGTAATCTTTATCTAATATTAAACAAATAAGCAAAAAAATAAGAAATAAGGGGGGGGGGGGCAAACACTATTTCAGGCACTGTATATACACACCCACACACACACACACACACACACACACACACATACACACACACATACACGCACACATATGGAGAATCGTTTGTTGGGGTGTTTGCCTTGGTGGAGGTTCGTGATCTTCGCTCTAATGAATATTAAGTTTATTGACACATCTGAATCAAATATCACTGCCAACATCCAGCTAAATATGTTTCTGTGTGATTATTGTAATATGTTTAATGTATTAATCATTTAAACCAAAATGCAATCTTTTTTTCCAATGAGTAGCACGAAAACTAAGCGGATTGCATTCATTTTATATTTTATGTTGGCAAACATGTAGAACTGAAAAAAATATCTTACCAAGGACAGAATCTTCCCTACTGGACTGATATATACTCTCATACTTCTCAAAAGCAACGGCACAGTAAAATGAACAGTATTAATTCAACTGTGTATCCATTTTGCATGCGTTTTTTTTTTTTTCAGCGATGGCAACATCTGTCTTATTTAAAAGAATATGGTTGAGACACTTTCATAAATGCATTATACGCTTATTTTACAAATGGAGCAGAGTATTCCCTGAACCGACGCTGCTGATAGCATTCGCACAAACAAGTGAATTCCTCTGTTGACACCGTGTTAGCAAACAAAGGGATAATTACATCTATCTCTTTCTGCCCTGTGATGTGTGTTATGACAGGAGTAACGATCATGCGTTTGGAGATTTCAAAATGAAGGATACTGATGTCACTTTTTTTTTTGGTGTTGCTTGATTATCTCTCAGTGAACACAGCTCCGATACTCCGCGGCGGACTGCTGAGAGCTGATATCATGGCCATTGGAGGCCCCTGGGCTTCTACTTCCTGTGGCGAGGAGCTCCATTATCCCTTAGAGGCAGTTGTTGAAGATTTTTTTTTTTGAAATGGTCCCCTATAGTTTGGAGAAGTTGCCATGGAAACAAGCGGTGGAATAGCACAGTGGGGAAGGGTGGGGGTTGGGGGTGAGGGAGGTGGCTTAATTTCATAATGTAGCCTGAGACAGACGCTCCGCTGTGTACCACGTTCATAGGAGCGACGGGAAACTCGTTCCGCCATGTCGTGTTACCGGGCCAACCAAACTGCCGTGCAGTGAGGTGTTTGTGGCCACAGCGCCATCCCCTCAATGTGGAACTAATTTTTTTTTCTTCTTCTTTGACATTTAAAATTTGATACGTATTCAATGTTCAATATGAGATACAATTTGATACATACTGACTGAATATTCAAATGCAAATTTTTCCTGTTTGTACCAAACGTATTAACTTTCATATTAATGTTTTGTTTGTGTGTGCTTGCGTTTGTGTGCGTGTGTGTGTGTGTGTGCGCGCGCTCGTATGTGTGCGTGTGTGTGTGGTTGAATTTATATTTGTGTATGTTTATTCATGGGCCTGGTCAAGGGGAAGTGAACATTTGTCTGTCCGTTACCAAGTTTATTACGGACTTTACGTTTATTGTGCACTAAAGCAGATCAGGGACATTATTAAGCATGGCCAACTTACTGAATTGAAACAAAAAGATTCATCATGCTGCACACCATAAATGAAGTACATTGTTAAGTGACAGTGTCCGTCCGTTACTTCCCCATGACCAGCTCTGTACGTGCTTGTATATGTATGAGTGTGTGTGTGTGTGTGTGTGTGTGTGAGAGAGAGAGAGTATGCGTGTGTGTGTGTGTGTGTGTGTGTGCATATGTGTGCATGTGCCAGCGTGTGAGTGTGTGCATCCGTATGTGTGTGCGCGCCTGTGCCTGTGTGTGTGCGAGCGAGCGTGTGTCTGCGCGCGCGCATGTGTGTGTGCCTATGTTTACACAGAAGACAGTGACTGTATACTATCACAGATATATTCTCGCACTTGGACACTGGCCTTCAGTGATGCTGGAAACCAAGTAAAAGCCTCTTTGAATCCCTCACCTAAAGTATCTGAGTTTGCACAGAAGAAAGAGTTTAAAGCAGCGGTGCATTTGGGACCGGATCGCAAGGAGATATTTCCTCTGAATGTTCCCCATTATATACTGTCCCTGCTCATATGAGCTATGCTGGGCTCTGACTATTACCAGAACAACTGTTCCTCTGAGGGGTGATGTCACCACAGTAGGCAAGAGGGTCCACTTCGCCTCATCTTACCTTTTCTACTTCCAGTGGCTGTGTGTGTGTGTGTGTGTGTGTGAGTGTGTGCGCGTGAATATGCGCGCGTGTGTTTTTGTGTGTGTGTATTATGTGTGTACGTGCCCGTGAACATGCGAGTGTGTGTGCGTCTGTGTGTATGTGTGTGTGTATATATGTGTGTGGGTGTGGTTATGTGTGTGTGGGTGTGTGTGTGTGCGTCTGTTTGTGTGCTATTGCGCATGTGTATGCATTTTTGAATCAACATGTAGTACCTGTGTATGTGGGTGCATGCAAGCCTTTGCGTGGAGTAAATGCTTGCAAAACCTATGCAATATTAAGCCACTGGCAGACCTAACAGATCACCTAACCTTCAAATTCCAACTGCTCATTTTTATTTTTTGCATGACTGTTTAGTTTGTATAGAGTAGCGGCAACAGGGCTGTAATTTTCAGACCTCTTCAGAAACAGAAGGAAAAATCATGTCAGCTTCCTCTTAATATCAACCGCTTTGGGCAGCCTTACAATCTGAGGAAAGGACTGTTTTCATCCGCCTGAATAACTGCTTTGAGGTGTCTGCGTAAACAAACCAATTAATCAATTTTACAATCTGTGTGAGAGGCATGACATGTATGGATATTGACGTCGAGTCGTTATATGGTCTGAGGCATGCGTGACATTTAAAAAATGTGAGTTGCTTTTTTGTTTGTGTACCCTTACCCTCAAACAAAGATGTAAATTGTGCATGTGCCTACTGATCGTCATACAGCATGTGCATGTGTGTGTGTGTGTGTGTGTGAGTGTGTTTGTTCCTAATGCCTGGGATTTTAGGGTTATTTATGTGTTGTGTATCCTCCAAAGACCTGACCTGCATACTTTGTTATACTGAAACCGACAAACAAAATGCATTCAAAATATTTTCCCTGCGATGTGCCATATTTTTTGCCATATAGGTCACTTCTTATTAATTCAAAATAGTAAAATGTTCAAGTAGTTATGCAAACAGTTGTGCGGATGTGTACCCGTTCAGTCCACATACATCCATGTGTGAACGCACCTGCTGTGTGTTCATGTATGTGCAACCCTTGTGCAGAAGTGATGAATTCAGGGAGAAAAAAATGATTATTGTTGTCACACCATGGAGAAGACATGACAGATAACATGGCGGCCGTACCCTGACCAGAGCTCCATCTTCTGCCTCTGTTCTTTCGACGTCACCTGCGTTCAGAGAGCAAAACCTGGCAAGGTCAATGGGGCCCCCTGAGACCCCCCAGTAGGGACCCCAGGAGACCACGGGGCCACAGTGCTGTGTAATAGAGCATCCTCTGCTTTGGGACTCCGCCACCATCCACCGCTAAGGTAGGGAGCAACCGAAAAAAAATCCAAATCCCCAGTGTGAGGAGGTGGCGTGTTACTGAAAACAGGGGCTTAACAGCAGCGGGGCGAAGGAGCAGATTACACTGGCGCCACCAGCGCGTTCTGCTGTGCTCCTCTCCTCGCAGTAAAAGCATTTCCTGTGGGAAATTAAAAGATGTATTATGTACCCTGGGAGGATTGCTCTACGGAGGAATAAAGAATTGAGGAGTACAGAGGGAAGACAAGGAGGAGGAGGAGGAAATCTGGCTTACGGGCCCGGAGCTTTCGGCTTTTATGAAAACCGGCGCGGCGCTAACGCTAAACAAAGGGGAGAGCCGGCACCATTTGTACTCTAGAAAAGAAAATATTGTGCTTCACAATACAGCATTGCTTCTGTCCTTGGGTTCAAAAGCTCGTCTCCGCGACATGTACCAAGAGGTGGGGGGTGGGATTGAGATATTTAACTGCTCATCTTTTATTAATATGTATGCTATTTTTCTTTTCTTGACAGCTCCTAGGTACACTTGTTTGTTTTTCTGTCCTTGTCTGCTAAGGCAATGGTATCTGCTGATATCGAAATGGGGGCATTTAGCAAACTAAACAGACTGGTTGAAGGATTTTTGTTCCACTATTAAAAAACAAAAAACCAGGCATTTATTTTATCAATTAGCATCAGCATCCGCCACTTCTATAATTGTTTCTTCGGTGATATTGAATGTCCCTACCACTCAATTCTGATGATCTTTATGAGTTGTCTGTCATAAGAGCTACATATCTTTTTCCTATATGAAATCCTTCGCACCTCTTTCTGCAGTACATGAACTTAAATTCACATTTCTCTCTCCAACTGCAAGCAAGCGAGCATATTGTATTTTATAACACTGCACATACAGAATTAATATTGCTAAAATTTACAAATCAATACCAACCATTTACTGCTTACTTTAGTGAGCATTTAAGTGCCTACAGTATATAGGACTTACAAAGCTGAATTATAGCCATGAGAAATGTATGGCTTACAGGAAAAGTTGGAGTACACTCAGTAACATGGTTAAAGTGAATAGCTTTTTTTTCAAACCACATTAACTTGGCTCTCTGTGTTTAGTCTGACGTAGCTGAACTTTTGTGTTCTTCTAGACCTTGTCTCAGCAATATGTTTTTTTTTTTTTCTTCATCTGTCTGCACAATATACAAGAGAGAGTGAAATATTACCTGTGGTTCAAATCACATTGATTTAGGAACAAGTGAAAGCATTTTTTCACCCTAGAAACAGAGTGTGGTTAAATTTCAATCGACCTCCCAGCGGGCTCTCAACCAGCTAGGCTTTAAAAATGTTAATTAAAACGTACATTTGAGCAGGCAGCGTCAAACAGGGCTGCACTGCACTTTGCTCGTTTCAACATAAATTGCCATAATTTCCCGTCACCCGCTTTTCTCCAGGGAGTCACATCTGTATGCGGCATCGGTTTTAAGCAGCAACCTTTTCAGAATAAAAGTTACCTATTTATGTTTTATATTTAAAAAAGTAATGACAATGTTGCTTAAAACATCACCTTCTGGGACAAAATCTGAACTAAAAACCAGCTGTTACTGTCCATAGTGTAATTTTCTGTGATTAACATGTTGAACTAAGGATCATTGTTTTAATAATGTAGTGTCTCCATGAGAATTTGCACCTATATGAATCACAAGAAAGGAACTGCGAGGATGCTCGTAAAATGAAATTATGAGATGCAAATGTTACCTATGGTCATTAAATTGTGTGTGTGTGTGTGTGTGTGTGTGTGTGTGTGTGTGTGTGTGTGTGTGTGTGTTCGTGATTGTGTGTGCGTGTGTGCATGTCGCGTGCTCCCTTTGGGTAAGGATGTAAAATGTATGGAACAGTGAAAAGTTTTAGGCACACTGGATTTTTTAAAATCTTTATTAAGGGGACCTCTGTTCAACAAAATGCCAATTTTGGTTCAAACTTTTAGTTTTGAGGTAAGAACATGAAGTGGTCCTTCAAATAGTCTGTAATATGGGGTCCTTTTCTGAAGGAAACGTTCGCCACAAACACTGTCTTCAAGGCTGGTACAGTTATGCGGGTGGTGACTTTTAATGATGGCCAACGAGGAATTTCCTCCATTCTTATGAAATTTGGCATAAAGGCAGGGGCGCACTCAACAAAAGGCTATCACAAAATGGACAGAAAACATGTGAAATAGAGCGAAAAACGCGCACTTAAACTTGAAAAATAGAAACGAATAGACGCTCGACAAGCACATAAAACTAGGAAAGAAACAGATTGAAGAAGAGGGAGTTACTCATGAAGCTGGTGCCTTTTAAGGAGGTAAAAAAAATCCTAAAAACCACTAAAAACAGAACACTTAATGTATTCCTCCTGAGAACATTACTGTCAAACTTCGATCACATTATCACTGCTGAACTAAAATCACGTTTTTCTAAAAATACAGATTTTCAACAAGAAAATACAGATTTCTCAGCAACTGTACATCCAATGAACTTCATATTTGACAGTTTTCCTCATTTTATGATGATCTATGTCAGTAAAGAGCTCTTTTTGAAATATGTACCTCTGAATATGAGTAAATCAAAATATGCATTTTGAATTAGCTGTTTACCGCCGAAATTGATTTATGGGGGTCAAAATCAATACTAGAACATAGACACCTGGAAAAAAAGCTCTGTAGTGACATTAGTAATGCCTTTTTCCTTCACATTACAGCTGAAATTATAACCAAACACTGTTTAGTTATATCAATAACTGTGTTTCTCTAAGAATCTATATAGTATTCATTATAACAGCCATTGCCATGGCAACCACTGATGTGATGCAACAGAAACTCAGTGTTTTAAGTTGCAATTTCTAATAGAATTATTTTGATAATTATTCTTGTTTAAAAAGTGAATATCTCTGAAAAATGTTTGCTTAACTATAAGTCCCCTTAAATTTGGTCTTTGATATTATAAGATAAGAAGCCCATTTGTAACCCCAGAATTTTATCTGAATAATGTTAAGTAAAAAAAAGTTGCATTTTCAAAATTTAGTCTCGATAGAACTCTGATGTTAACTCTGCCTGGGATTACCTGGGACACAGAAGCAAATTTGAGGCTGCGAGCCTTCAGAGGAAGTGTGGCAAGTTCTCCAGTATGCACGGCGCAATCAAACAGCCAGTTATGTTATGAAACTTCTAAATCTCAAGATGGTGTTCGCAATTTTTAAGCAGAGGCGAGTCACAGCAAATATTGATTGAATTATCCCCAGCCACAAAGTGTCTGTCCATCACGCTTCTTTTCCGGGCCAGAACCTCTAAACATTTGACATTTTTCCACAAAACGTAATCTATACCCAAAGATACATACAGTATAGATATTGTGTGGATGTGTCCCTTCATACTTCCATCTATCCTTCGGTCCATCTGTCCGTCATTTCACACTAGTTTTTAATCAGTACACAGCTGTCTTTAGAAACCATTCATTCAGTCATTTTCGAAGGCTGATTTTTTTTATATTGTGTCTAAAACTCTCGCTCAGTCGTGTTTGTCAAAAGTAGAAAAGATTGTGCAAGTTTTCCTCCCTGCCGCTGCTAACCTGGACTTGCTTTTGATCAGTGTGTGCTTTTGAATTTGGGAACAGAAGGAATCAGCAATTACCGAAGTACATTTTATGTTGACGTTCATTTAAATGGCAATAAAAGAATGTCAGTACTTCAGAACACAAAGTTCAGTGCTAGCACCATGCTAAGTGGTGTCAGATTTAAAAAAAAAGAAAATTATTATTTCTTTCTGCTTCAAAGAGGAGGACGGGTCAAGGGTCTCTCTCTGTAGAGCCGGCCTCTTACTTTCCTTAAAAGTTCTCTGAATTATTTATCGTTGCTAAATAATTTCACAGCGTTGTCTTCCACCACGGGCTATTGTGCAGGCATGCCCACTCACCGCTCTTCATTTCTCTTGTTGTGTGGTTGAAAAAGAAAGCATAATCAAGACCAGGCAAATGGCTGGCCGTGTGTTATCCAGCATATGAAGTGTATGATTTAGGGTGGCATGTCCATCATCATGAGGATTTAACCCAAACAAAACCATTAAAAGTTCAGAATTAGGCTGTATCTCATGATGGATTATCCTGGGATTGAAAGGCAATTGATAATGGTTCACAGGAACTTCCTCAGTCCTGAGTCCCATCAGGCATATCAATAAATAAGCATTCGGTTTTTGCTCACACATTCTTGCTCCCACTATTGTTAATTGGGAAAAAAAAAACCGTTAACGTGGTATCTTCACAACCCTCATGTGAATTCTTTTGTGTCTCCTTCCATCCAGTAGCTTGCTCGTCTTTTAGATATACTGTGTCCTTTGATTGGTTGACATCCCATGTTCTTTCCTCACCAGCCGTGTTGCATTCATGTTTCCCCATTCCCTCATGTGTGTGTTAGTGCATTTACACTCCATACTTTGAGAATGCAAGTTGCGCGTATATCCATCAGTCTGTGCGTCCGTCCGTCTGTCCATCCACCAAAAAATTTTAACCCTGTAAATAATCGATCACCTCATCCACACACTTAACTGCATTTTCATCTAACTTGGATGCAATGATCCTTGGGTCCAGTCACACATGTTCCCCCAACAGGTGGGGGGTTAAAGGTCATCTAGGGGTCATTTGGGGTCATTGATCCAAAATGATCTGAAGGTCACTGTATCCAAATACTTCAGTGGATTTTTATGGTACTTGGACACAATGATTGTTGGTCACATCCCACATGTGACCCCAACAGTTGTGGGGTCAAAGGTCATGTAGGGGTCATTTGTGGTCATTGATCCAAACTCGACATCATCGGTCACTGTATCTACATACCTCAGCGGATTTTCATGACACTGGTTGAAATGATACTTGGGTCAAGTCACACACATGCCTACTACATATGGGAGGTCAAAGGTCATCCACCATGTTCAGCGGGGTCATATTTTAGGAATTGTGTAAATCCGAGTTAACCTTGTTTGACATGTTAGAGACACTGGCTGATATGTCATTGCTTCTTTTGAAGTTGAGGACCTCTGGGCGTGTTTTACAAGTAACTTACAAATGGCTGAACATGTAGACAATAAACAGATGTATGGGACATACAGAATTAAAAAAAACTGTACAGTTCACCTGCTTTGTGTTTTTCCAATGCTGCTCAGGGATGTTCAGCAAACATATGCAGATAGAATCGGTTGTAGGCGCCTCTGCATAATTCTCTGCTCAGCAACAGACTGGGGATTGTTTGGAATTTGAAATCTTCGCCTATATTCAGTATCCACTGTCAACCATAGGTGTCAGTGTCATAGCAGGCCTGGAATTAACTATAATGAGTGAGAGAGAGAATGTGTGTGTGTGTGTGTGTGTGTGTGTGTGAGAGTGAGGGACTGTGAGAGTGTGTCCTCATGTTTTGTTAGTTTGTGTATTTTAGGCAGTAATTATGCCCTTCTTAGATGCAGCGGTGTGAGACAGGCCTCAGGAGTCCTCTAATGACTGCATCTACCATGACCTATGCCTCATTCCCTTAATAGAAAACAAAAACATGTACACTCATACTCTCTATCTGCCTCTAGCTCTCCTATCTGCCTTCCTCTCTCTCTGTCTCTCTCTCTCTCTCACACACACACACACGTGCCCACACCCCAAACAAATGCATTTTCTCTCTCTCTCTCTCGCACACACACACATACTTTCTCTGTTGCTCTCTCTCTTTCTCACACGCACACACACACACACACGCGCGCACACACACACGCACATACACTCTCTCTGTCTCTTTCACAAAAACTCTCACACACAAAACCACAACAGATTTATCCCCTCAAAACTTCATTTGTTTTGCTTAACCATCATAGGCCTGGCTGTGAAAAAGTGAAAGCTTCAAAATAAAAGTGTATTGATGGGTGCATCCAGTTGCCACGGCAATTAAAGTTTGTAAAAGGCAGGACAACCTGAGACACTCTGAGACCTGGAGAGCTGACTGCTTCAGTCCACTGACCAAAACCATCACCCACCCAGCCCTCCTGTGATGATTCTCCTCTTCCTGTTCTACTCAGGTTAGGTGTTTCTGTCTTATCATTGCTGCTCACTGCAGCCAGGCCAGTTCAGCACACAGACTCTTCTACTACGAAGCCATGTTGTTGTAATAGCTGCAGTATGTGGGTTTACATTGTCCTGCTGAAATACCCAAGGCCTTCCCTGGAATAGATGTCGTCTGGAGGGGAGCATTTGTTACTCTAAAACCTTTATATACTTTTCAGCATTCATGGTGCTTTTTAAAACATGCAAGTGTCACACACCATATGCACTAATGCATCCCCATACCATCAAAGATGCTGGCTCTTGAACTGAATGCTGATAACAGGAGGGGTGGTCTGTCTCCTCTTTAGCCTGGAGGACACGACGCCCATGATTTCCAACAAGAATGTCAAATTTGGACTCGCCTGACCACAGGACACTTTGCCACTTTGGTACAGTCCATTTTAAATGAGCCTTGGCCCACAGAACACAGTGGAGCTGCAGTATGTGTGTTTACAGACAGCGGTTTCTTCAAGTATTCTTGGGCCCCTTTAGTAATGTCAATGACAGAATCATGCCAGTGAGTGATGCAGTGGCGTCTGAGGGCCCAAAGATCACAGGCATCCAGTAAAGGTCTTCGGCCTTGTCCCTTATGGACAGAGATTTTTCCAGTTTCTCTGAATATTTTGATGATGTTATGCTCTGTCAATGATGAGACCTTCAAAGCCTTTGCAATTTGACGTTGAGGAACACTGTTTTTAAAGTATTCCACAATTTTTTTTTACACAAGCCTTCACAGGTTGGAGAGCCTCTGGCCATCTTTACTTCTGAGAGACTCAGCCTCTCCAGGACTTTCTCTTTTATAGCCAATCATGTTATTCACCTGATGCCAGTGAACTTAATTACTTGCTGAATGTTCTTTCAGCTGATTCTCTTCTTTATAAATCGCTTTTTTTGCCCTTTTTTGCCTGTGTCCCAACTTTTTTGAGACCTGTTGCAGCCAGAAAATTTGAAATAAGCTCATTTTGGGGCTAAAATTGTAAAATGTCTCAGTTTCAACATTTGAAACGTTATCTATGTTCTACTGTAAATAATATATTGGCTCATGTGATCTGAAAGTCATTGCATTTTGATCTTATTCACAATTTACACTTCGTCCCAACTATTTCTGAATTAGGGGTTGTACAATGATGTTATACAAGAGACAGTTTTAACTGACACCAGCCATTAGAATGCAGTTCCTCATCCCCAAATCTTAGCCTCTGGGCTACAGGTTTGCGGATTTAAAGAATTTTAGCATTACCTTTCCTTTTGTCACTACAGTATATGCTAAACTGCATTCTACTTGAATGAAACACATTACTCTGAATGCCTAATACAATAAGTTATGTCGTTGCTGAGGAACATCAGTCCTCACACTGTTGTCATTTTGGTGGGCAGTGCACTATATGGCAAAATGTATGTGGAGACTTGTGATGAAATCTCACCTGCAAGCATAGACAACAGACATTCTAAAATTCTAAATATCAGACATTTTAATTGAATTTGGGAGTAATTAGTCACATGTTGATCGAAAAGACCCACCCCTTTAACAATTCCAATGCATTTCATTGGGGTCTTCCCTAGCGAAGGGAGTACATGAGACAACATAATCCTCCTGGTAAAATGGATCTGAATTGCAAGAATCTTGAATGGAGGCTTAAAGTCTGTCCTTTCTGGCCATATCAACCAGTTCACTCCAAATCCTATTAACATGTCAGATATTTAGAATGTTTCATTTTTTGATGTATATCAATGAGGTTTCAGCAAGTAGCCTTGTATTTTGGCTAGAAAGTATATTGCTATATATAGCCTTTGTGAAGCTGAGTTTGGCCAAACTAAAAAAAAAAATCACCTCCTTTTCGTGGGAGGAATAACACTGTTCCGTTTGAGAATGAGAGTTTATCTACCTAGTCCCCCATCTGCTCAGGATTTTAATAATAATAGTAATAATAATAACAATAATAATAATGGGAAAAAATAATACATTACATAATAATAATGACCTTAAATTGTATAAAAATAATGGCTTCACAGTGAAGGGGTATATCACCTAAATTTGGCATTACCCACAAGGTGATAATTCGCTATTATTTGCTATAATTAGTTATAGAGCTATGTCTGTTCCACAGAGCTCGGAGCACAGGAGCAGCGTTGGCTAAAATGCTACTTCCAATATGAAATGTGTCCAAAATTAGGGGCACATAGATTTTCAAATTCAAGATTCTGAGGGGAAAAAAGATATCTTTTGCCCCACGCTGAGAAAAGCTGTTTTATTCTTTCAGTTTCTTCTATTCTTTTATTCTGATTGGCTCAAAGACCCAAGAGTCTCTCGTAAGGAGAGTCACAGCCGTAATGCATGACAGAAACTTCGTTGTTTACAGTTTTGACTTTGACCTTGTGAGCTTTCAGTGGTTGATTACCAGTCTTCTTGACTGAAAGAGAGAGGGATTATGGGATTTGTATCTTCTTGCATCCTGTGCTGCCGGCGGTGTCAGTTATGTGCTATACAGTGATCCTCACCGGAGAGGAGGAAGGCTTTTCTGTAACTGATATTACAATCACGTTCTGCAAGCTGTCTGCAGAAATTTCCACATACTACAGGAATGGGAGGGAGGATTCAAAGGCTGCAATTAGATGCAACAGAACCTTGATGTACGACGTACGTAGAGTGGGACCAGACCACACAAAGGAGGTGTAATTTCACTGCAGCCACAAGAGTCGGTGTAATGAGTTCAACAGTGCTTGCGCAAATTAATGTCATTTTTTCCTCCAAGTCATGAATTGGACTCTTGAGCTCTCATGGTGTTCTCCCCATTTAGGGACATCAACAGTTATCACATAGTCTTCAACACCATTATTTTTAATCCCACGGAGAATGTGTGTCCTTGCCGATTCCTGATGTGTCATTTTTTTGTGATGTGTATCCACAAACATATATTGTACTTTAACAACACGCCTGTCAGATACTAACCCCCTGCAGTCCACCATTTTAGTACATACTACATTATTTAGAAATTTCCCAGGACGGTAACAGTGGCTCTGATGTAGCCACTGTGGCACAGCAAAGCGGCCCCACCCCCTGTTATTATACTAAGCATTGTGGTAAATGTTAGTTTCCCGGGTAAAAAGGGTAGCACTATGCTACATGGGAGTAGGCACTGATTGACTAATATGAGCAGTCAGGGACTCTGTGCCCTGACCATGGCTGAACAACTTACTAGCTTGCTCTTGCTTATGTAAGATGGGGTGTACTGGATGAGACCGTAAACCACAAATTTTGTTAAATAGCTGAATCATATGGGCTCAACTTGCTGCTTTATCAAATTGTCTGTATAAGGGTGGGCTGCCTGCAGGTACAGTAATTGTCAGTCAGTAGCAAGCATACTTTGTTCTTCGTACATAACCGTCAGTGAATCACAGTTGTTTAGTTCACAGTAGTTAGTGGGCTGAGTCAGAGATAGGTTACCTTCAACCTTCCACCCTCACCCTAGTACGTAAGGCCTAGATTTGTGCCCAGTCATTAGCGACGGTACGGCAGAGATATTTTTCGAAAATTTGCAGATGTTGAAATAACTGTAAATACATATTACAACCCTTATGTGAGTGCCTTCCATTTCTTCTCCTATTCAGCAATTTGCATCTCTATAAGTACCAGTGTGCTTACTTTGATTGGTTAGGGGTCACGTGTATTCCCCTCCCCCGCTGTGTCTCGATTCATTCTTACTTCCTGATGGCTCTTTGATGTATATTAAAACCCCCTGCTTTGAGTTGCAAGCTGCTGGACTGTAATTTGCTATTTGTGCTTTCAACCATCAGCATTCCTGGTAAAAACTCTTACTCTTAATAGTCTAATGTAACCTTTAATGACAGCATTTTCTTAAGCTTTCTCCTTTACTCAGTTAACACAAACAAGCTTCCAAGGCCACTCAGGGTCCAGGATTGGGACCGTGTTTTTCCCCTCTGCGCAGCTCCCCCTATAGTTTCGGTGTGCATATTTCACACAACTGCCCTAAAAATCTCACCATAACCACCTGCACCCTTCTGTGTTGAATCGACGCCGTCATTACACAGACCCTCTGCGGCGACATGAACCCCCACCGCAGAGTCTCTGCGTCGCTCGCCATGCACCTCAAAAATTTTCTAACTGCGTGTCAAAGCGATGCAGACTGCAAGGGCACTGATTGGTCCAACCCGAGCCTAGTGACGTGTGATGACAATATATAGTTCATCTACGTATATAGATCAGTGTTTGTACCTCGTGTTCGTTTGGTTTCTTTTGTCCATCATTTCATTGTGAAATGCCGTATTGTATCGCTAAACACTGCGATGTTTCGGACAGAAACAATCCGCGAAATGCTAGATTTCACAAGTTGCCAGCTGGCAAGAAAAGGAAGCGTTGACGGATTCAGTGGCTTGTGAAATGTGCACGTCCTGAACCAAAAGATCAACAGGTCCATGTGTGTAGTGAACACTTCACGTACCCGGAGGACTACTCGAATAATCTGATAAAGAATTTCGCAAATAAACTGACTCTGAATGACGTTGCAGCAACAAGCCTAGTTTACTAGGACCTTCTGCATATGAAGTTAAAGGCTTAATACCTTGCTCCATGATTGTGGATGTGTTAACAGGCTAGTGATGGGCAAAAATGAACGAACCATTTTATTTTAACGACTCTTTAGTGTCCGATGTGTACCAGATCAGCCTGTCAAACGTCTGAGTGCTGAAGTGAATCCCCGACTTCTCCCACTATGGCAAGTTAGTCTCGCCCACCCGTACTGCTCACCGGCTGCTACGGTACGGTACTGCAGTCGCTTGAAAATGTGGAAAAACGAACGAACGAGCAGGGATCAGATGAGGGCTGCATCGCAATTCGCTTAAATTAAGGGAGAATCCCAATCCCTTGGCTCTACCACTTAGCCCTACCCCTTCGTTTTGTGCATTCGTGTGTGTTGTCATGGGAAAGACAAGTATGGAGTTAAATTACTGCCAAAACCTAATATACAAACCAAACACGTTTTACAAATGCACAACGATTCACAACAAATACAATGTGAAAAAGTGTCATAATACCAAAATACCTGGGAGATGTTACTGATTTTTTCAATTTCAATCTCAACGGGACTTCCCTGGTTAAATAAGGGTAAAATAAATAAAATATAAAATGTTCAATAACTGGAGTGTCCCTTTAAACTCAAGCCGAATAGGTGAAAGTTGAGAGCCCTGTGTAAATAACTAGTGAATTACCCGTGGCGTGCGAAAAATTTACCTTTGACCCCAGTGACCTTGACCTTTCAAAAAACTAACCCCTCAAGGACAATTCCAGGGTCAACCTACATTGACCCACCAAGTTTGGTGAAGATCCGTCAGAGGACCTCGGAAAAGTAGGGGAACAAACAGACAGACAGACAAACAGACAGACAAACGTTCCTCAAATTATAGTATGATGATGAACTCGGTAGTTGGTTAACAGGTAACATTATAATTTTTTTTTTAAATAATTTGTCAAGGCAGTTGGCGTAGCTTTTTTCCCGTTTGCTTCCTTTCCCGTTTACTACTTTCAGTAGTAGCCTCAGCAAAGACTCAGCTAACATTAGTTTGCACTGTGTACAGTATAGCTATACGGTATGGTATTTGCCATTGGGTGGACGTCATAAGGGATTCAGTAGCAGTACTTTCTGCTTCCCGGAAGGCTGCATTTTAATAATTCTCCCGTAATTCCATCCGTAAAACTGACATAACGGATGCAACTCAAAGCATAGTCTGTGAAGGCTGCATTTTTTGGGATCGTCACTTATTACCATTCGCCAAAGTAACATTTAGGGGTGAGGAATAAGGAGAAATTTACGGTTAGATTTAGGGCTGTGTGTTAGTGTTTAGGTTAGGGTTCGGGAAACCAGTTACGACTCACTTAAACCAAGGCTGTTTAGCAGAGATGAAATGACACCATGTCAATTCAGCGGATAGAATTAAGTAACGACCCCTAAAAATGCCGCCTACGAAGGATGTAGTATATGTGTAAGGGACAAGTTAGATTTATGGTTAGGGATAGAGCCAAGGTTCAGGCTAGGGAAAGTACCGCTACTAGATCCCTTCTGACGTCTACCTTGCCATTGCTTCTCCCGGGGTTCCTTACTTCCTTCAGGCTGGCTTGTGGCCCCTCCTACCCTCTGGACGGACCAAACACTGCCTGACCTAAAAAGCGACACTAGATATGCGCCTGTCTTTGGATATAGGGCGGGAATGTCGCCACAGACACACTGATCACTTTACCTGGCAAAGAATGAAATACAAGTGCTTTCATTAGTGGGTCATGAGCCAACTCATCGTTGTTTTATCCCCCCTCTCTGATAGACACTGACTTAACAGACAGCAACGAGACGGAAATCTTATGGATTACCGCTTTAATGCATTTGCAATAGGTTTGACGGAAAGAGTTCACCCAAAGTGCATGCTATCGAAGCTGTAAGCCAGGGTTATTCAACCTTATCCAGAAAGGGCCGGTGTGGGTGCAAGCTTTTATTCCAACCGAGTACTGACTCATCAACCCCAAGAGTCTTTGCTAATGAGCTTTATTAATAGTATCAGGTGTGTAAGTGCTTGGTTGGAATGAAAGCCTGCATTCACACCGGCCCTTGCAGGATAATGTTGAATAGCCCAGCTGTAAGCTAACAAGCTATACAGTATGTCTGACTGAGGTTATAAGTCAACCAGATGCATGGGTTCAGGTGAATGCATTGCCAGCAGGTTGAAGCAGACTTGTGGCTCTGAGGTTACATAGTGCGGTCAGAGACACAGTCAGGGACGTGGTCAGATTTGT
Organism: Gymnothorax reevesii; assembly: GCA_029721435.1. Lineage (NCBI taxonomy): Eukaryota > Metazoa > Chordata > Actinopteri > Anguilliformes > Muraenidae > Gymnothorax > Gymnothorax reevesii. The sequence continues at coordinate 18,752,804 of CM056577.1, read as the reverse complement.
CACTTGGGAGCGAACCTCTGAGACATGGTCATGAGGGAACAGGAGCTGGAACAGGCTGAGACAGGGGTGCAGTCTGATTAGACTGGAAAATTAGAGCCTTAATGAGCGGGGCACTGAGCGCTAATGATGGCAACTGTGAAAATTAATTATTCTAATTTGGATCACTTTTGTTAAAAGCCTTGGCCCTCACTGCTGATCAAGAACAAGAAAGGAGAGAATTAGTAAAAAGGAAAGTTCCCACTGTCTGCCAAATCAGTCCCCATAATTGCTCAAAATTTCACTGAAGTTAATTGCAACCCTTATTTATTTATTTGCAAAAATCAAAATGTAAAAGTTATCATTAAGGGACACGTTTTCAAACAAAGTAGAATTTTAAGACGATCCTAAACTGTCCCGCCGCACTTCCAGCTCTCTAACGGTGAGGCCCCGCTACACACGGAAAATCCGGATGTTATCCGCACCTCCCTGCGGAGCTGCTCGTTTATGGGCGTTTCTGACTTGCTGGCTTGTGGGCGTGTCGGATATTGTGTGATCAAATAGAATCCATCCCCGCTAAATTTTGATTTTCCTGCTGTTATGAGTACAAATCCATTTTCGTATAAACATCTCTCTGCCATGGATCGTCGAAAGGAGATTCTGGCTGCGATTTTGCTGTTGTATCATAGATACAACCGCCGTCACCACCGCCGTTTTTGGGTTCATCCCATCCTGCAACGCCGAAAAAAATTATGGGGAATATCATCGGCTCGTATCAGAGCTCCGTTTGGATACAGCAATCTTCCAGCAGTACTTTCGACTGGGCAGGTCCCAGTTCAGCTTCTTGTTCGTCTTTGTCAAAACAGGAAGATCTGCTTGCTCTGGAAGTTTTTCGGACGAAAGAGATTGGCTCCCAGGTTGCGGGCACCGTTTTAATTTCCATATGGCTAGAAAATTTCATCTTCGTCCCCTCCCACTTTCCCGCAGCGGTGCCCGGATCGTATCGGATGGTATCCCAGAATGCATCGCGCACCAAAACGCACGCATGCCATAGAAAATGAATGGGATGCGGAGGAGGGCGGAGATTTTCCGTGTGTAGTGGGGCCTCACCGTAACTCACCAGCCGATTAAGACCTGGACCGCATCCCACACTCTTCATCACTGTCTGCATCAGTTCCCTATTGTCTACATGCACTGATATTTCCCTATGTAAGACAGAGCTTCGCACTCATTCGGTGCGAAGTCTCGTAAGCCTTACAAGCCTGTTGTTTCACTATAGTCTTGTTCAGACTTAGATCCCACATATTTTCGTGTATTTGTAAATTCTCTAATTAAGCGCTGCTCTTAATGTTTATGTTCAACACTTCTGTTTAGTAACCAGCAACCTCGTTTCCTTGTATCTTTATATTTGCAATACTTATTGTCACAGATCTATGTATTACTAGTATTATTATCCAGGAACCTTGTTTCCTTGTTCTTATGTATTTTGTCTAACTTTGCCTTCCTGCATTGCCGTGAAGGTATAATAAACCTGATCCATCTTTGCACCTGAGCCCAGTTCCACTGCTGCTGTTTTCTGAGCACTCTCTGCTGGTGCACAGAGCAGACCCCTACATAAGCTGAAATTTAACATCCTGATATTGCACCATCAATTTCTTCTCCACACTACTCAGTACTGATTAGGGTTATTGGTAGACTGGAGCCTTTTTTCAGCCTATCTTTGGCTGAAATTTGGGAATACATCCAGGGCAGGTCAGAAATTCATTGCAGGGCCCTGGTACGATTCACTAATACATTTGAATGTCACAAGAGCATTTTAGACTCCCTTGTTAATTGCACCTGCTTGTTTTTGCACTCTGGGAACAAAATGAAGTACCCAAAGGAAATTCACATACTCAAATGGAGATCGTACAAACACCACACAGACAGGCCCTCGGTCAGGATCGAAATTCAGTACCTTCTTAACACAATGAAACAGCACTCCTCACTGTGCCACCAGTCCACCCAATACTCTTTTATTTCTGATTGGAGTTTGATTTTTCTGCGTCTGTTGATGTGTTGATTCACCCACATCATAAGCTTTCCTGCTCTGGTCTGAATTAAAAAAAAACAACAACATGGATTTATCAATTAAAATTGAAATAATTCCTTTCATAACTTCTTGTGCCAGCGATTCAGAATGGTCATGGGTGTAAAGCGGGCCTCAAGAATTATTTTGAGTTTTGAAAAATTTAATGGACACTGATAAGAAAAAAAATGTCATCAAGTTGGCTGAGCTCCATAAACACGCCAAAGATCACTGCATAGTACCTTTTAGCCACACTTCATTAATTTCCTTGTATGATGCAACTAATGTCATTTCATCATAAGCACAGTACTGTATCCCGGCAGCGGTCGGCAGCTTTTTCAGCAAATTGGCCATTGCGCTACAGGGCAGCAAATTGGGAAGGGTCTGCCAGGAAGGGTAATATAACATGGTTCTGTTGTTTGTTGCTTTGGTGCCTCCTGTTGGCCAGTTGCACGGTCGTCAGGAAGATTCTAAGGGTCGGTTCATACTCTAAGCAAGGCAACGCATCGAGCAACGCAAAGTAGCCATCCTGCGTCCTTGCATAGCAAAGTGTGTCATCCAAGTTTTTGTTACGCAACGCATCAAAGCGTGTATTTCCGTGAGATTCCAATAGAGGAGATAAAGCAAATAATGCGCCATACGATGAGTTCAACACACCAAAAAGAAAAAAGGAGGAGGAGGAGAAGGAGAAGACTTCGCTGCCCCCTATTGCCCGAGCAGTGTACTGCCTTTTAACGAGGCACAGCGCAGCAAGGGTACGCGTGTTCAGGTTTCTCTGTGAACGGAATGGAACGGACCTGTGCTCGCGTTCGCTCGCGTACCTAACGAACAGTATGAACCGGCCCTTAGTCTGTCCGGGTATCCTCTGCCCTCGCACTGAACTTGTGACGATTCAACCAATGAGTGTATAAGAAGCGGTGGTTGACCGGCGCGTGCTTCAGAGGAGAGCCGTGAACTATCCGCACTCTCCTGAATTGGCAACAAAGGGTCGCATACAAGCAAGTGTCATACATAGTTCCTCAATTGGACATTCCAGAATCGGGTGGGATTGGAGCTGCCAAATTAAAAAAAAAAAAAAAAACACAGTACTGTAACTGTGTTGGACTGGCCTGGTAATTCACCTGACCTCAATCCCTCAATCCCACGGAGAATCACTCAAGGCTGCAGTGGCATCATGACGCAGAAATTAAGACAACCTGTAAAAGCCTGGTCAGCTCCAAGCCAAAATGGGTGGAACAGCTCATAAAGAACAGTGGAGGACACATATCATTCTGACTGCTGATTCTAGATGCTATTAGAGTAATAAAAAGCCTGAAAACCTTTGTTCTTTGGTTTTTACTGCTCCAGCCTGCTTTATCCAATTCATTTGCACAAGACTGCATTATTTGAGACCGTCCATTCACCTTGAAGGACATATGACAACAGACTGGCTACCTGAAGTGGGCAGCGCCCGAGCTAAACTCAAGTGGGCCACATTAGCGCGGCACAAACGGATCGAACAAAACCAAAAAATACCTATGAGGTGCGGAATACACTAATGATAAAATCTTTAGATGTTTTGAGGAACTGACTGAGCAGGTATCTGAGTGTACAGAAACATGTCACTCGTCAAAAGGCACAGTCACAACATATACGAGGAATCGTTATAGCGGATGCTGGTGAAAGGAAGGTGTGTCTTTTAAAAAGATTTGTCATCTGCAGGAATTGCAGTTGAGGGCAAAGGGTTAAAGTACTTCAAATGAATATTTGACCCCGGCTCTGGGCTGTGTGTCTGTAGGGGAGAGGGAGTAAGAGGGTGGGGGTACGGTGTGTGCGTGTGTGTGTGTGTGTGCGTGCGCGTGGGTGTGTGTGTGTGTGTGCGCGTGCGTGCGTGTGTGTGTGTGTGTGTGTGTGTATGTGTATGTGTGTGTGTGTGTTGGGGGGGCGGGGGTCGATGCCCGTAGGGACAAGGCAGACCCATCAGAGCCGGACTGGGATCTGATACCACGGGAGGAAAACAGCGCCATATTCCTATAGTTCCTGGGAAGAAATATTCAGATTCCGCTTAAAAAAATCTCTGTAGTGACAGAATATAAACAAATCCAACCTTAATGGGGCACATCTATGCATTGCTCAGGGCATGAGTGAGCTCTCAGTCTCCTTAGATACAAAGGAACCATGAGCGTTCTCAACCACAGCAAGGCTACTTCTCTCTGTCTTACCTTTCAACTTTCTTCATGGTGCTTTTCTTTTTGACTGTTTGCTTTTTGTTGTTTTATTTTATTTATTTTTTATTTTTTTTGAGGGCGACAAGGTCCCTGTAAGTTCAAAACCAATCGCTTTAAGTTTGTGGATCAGACACCACCCATGACCATAAAAATGTAAAAAAAGACTGACGAGTTGATAACCCCCCTCCTAGGGCCCCCAAGGACAGAGAGGAGCCGCAGGTAGCGCGATTCGTACCCATTGTTTTGCTGATGGGGTGAACCACTTCCAGGGGTGCTGGGGGTGGGGGAGATGGAGTGAAGGGGGAGCTTGAGCCCCAGGAGTCACTTCCCAGGCCTCGGGGCGAGGCCAGCCCTCTGCATGTGGGGCACGGCGGGGTTGACCCCGAGCGGGAGAAGGTCAGACTCGCCTCGTCTCTGCTCCCACTAATCCGACCGTGGGGTTCCATCCCGCCGGGGGTCCGAGGGGGGATTTTCAGATCTTCTGACAGAAGCGCTGCGTGACGCCGGCCTGTTTTCTCCCTGTTTTTATCTTTCTCCTTCACTTTAAAGGCGAAGGCCGGTGAAGTCAGACGCTGGAAATACATGGCAAAAATAACCGGTGTAACTCTCAAGGAGTGCATTCCACTCTGTTAGAGAACATGTAATCTTCCTTTTAACTGATATAAGCCGTTGGAGTCGAATTAACAGTGTGCACGTATATATTATATCTGAGGTCATTGAATCTAGGTTTATTATTTAGAATGGAGAATGGAGGGTCATTCATCTTTTCATGTCTTCCAACTTTATTTGAGCAGAGGGGGAGCAGCGAGGGCAATAGATGATGATCACATCTTAGAATGTGCCATGGCTGGCCTTCTACTGTCCCTCATTCCTTTTATTAAAAAAAATGTAACTTAATTTCCATGCCCTGTACATAAGTTTGCACTTTATTCAGACAGAGGGACCGCAGAAAGGGTAAGCGATAGAGAAGTGCCCACAGCACAGAAGCTGCCATGGCAGGGGATTGAAGCCTGGCTCCGAAAGGATGACTCATACATCCTGCAAGGCACCCTATGGCCTGCGCTACATGTCGCTCTAGAAAGAACATTATGAAGATCATGCAATTATATCTCCGTGAACCTTTGCTTTTCTTGAAAATTACATAGTTGCCAAATGAAAAAAGAGGTCATGTTCCCTTACAAAAATAGTAACTGACGTCTGTGAATTTTATGGTAGAAGTCTGTAAAACAATGAGAGTAGCTACAAATTTATACACAGCTCAATTTCACGCAATTACAGTCTTTTATTTTACTCGAGAGACATGTTAATATTTCTCATATTTGGTCATTTTGGGAAAATTCAGAATCCAGAGCAGAGACTCCAACAAACCAGTGAAAAGTAATATAGCCACAGCCAGATGCTTGAACCTCTGCAGGTTGGAATATTATGATTCTGTAACCAAAAATGAATATTTTACAGATTTTTTTTCTTGGTCATGTTTGCGCATACTCCTACAAACAATTTTGGAGAGTTACAGGCCACATTCACGTTCACTTTTACAAAAGTTTTAGAACTTCCCTATTTCTGGTCCTTTTGCCCTTATGAAGCCAAATTTTCATTCCAATATTCCGATTCCCTGCACTGGTGTGTAATCGTAACTGCCTAATGAAGTCGCTTCCAAAAATGCTTCATTGACCGAATCCCCCCTTGCCAGAAACCATTAAAACAATTCCTCCTCATAAAAATGAATCTTTTGGCTACCACTCGTATCCGTCTTTTGGGTGCTGCAGGCTGCCTGTGTAAACTAACAGAATTTGACTTTCCTGTTGGAGAGAGGGCTGATAGGCTCATTCACTACCTGTTTCGTTACATCAGAACATAATAGCCAGTGGGTGCACTTATTTTGTTCCTAAAGAGTTACTGTACCATCTACAGCTCTGTGTCATGAGTAGAAATGTTAGAATTATAGTGAAATTCACAAAGATGCGTAGCTACCACCACTTCGGATGTCTCCCAGTTCCTCTCTCACCGCCCTGCCTCATGTGCTCTCGACCCCATTCCCTCACCCCTCCTCCAATCTATCACACCCAACATCCTCCCTTTTATCACCTCCCTTATTAACTCTTCTTTGTACCTTGGATGCTTTCCGTCCTCCTTCAAGCAGGCCCACATTACCCCACTCCTGAGAAAACCTTCCCTTGACCCCTCAGATATTCAGAACTATCGCCCGGTTTCCCTTCTCCCCTTCCTATCCAAAACTCTGGAACGTGCCGCTGCTAAACAACTCTCCTCTTTTCTTTCAGACAACAATCTCCTGGATCCTCACCAGTCTGGCTTCTGAACTGCCCACTCAACTGAGATGGTGCTCATTTCGGTCAACGAGGAGCTTCACACTGCACGTGCCTTCTCCCTCTTGTCAGTCCTGATCCTCCTTGACTTTTCTGCTGCATTTGACACTGTAGCCCACCCTATCATCCTGTCTTCCTTTTCTGCATTGGGGATCTGTGCTACAGCCCTCAACTGGATGAAGGCGTACCTTTCCGGTCACTCCTTCCAGGTTGCCTGAGCTGGTGCAGCATCGGCACCGCGCCCCCTCACCACTGGTGTCCCCCAAGGCTCAGTCCTTGGTCCACTTCTCTTCTCTCTCTACATCCAGTCTCTTGGCCCTGTCATTTCTACTCATGGTATATCCCATCACTTTTATGCCGATGACACCCAACTGACTTTTGTCAGCATTACTCACGTTACTCGAAAAGATTTTTTTCGTAACGAGAGTAATGCTGACAAAAATCAGCCCATAAGAACCATCAAGCAGAATTTTTTCTAATGTTGTCATATGTGAACCTTGAGAGTGGCCTATGGTTATCGTGGTGAAAAAATAAAAACGTTTAGTCTATTCACAAAATAGGGAGACACCTTTATTCAATAGTCCCGCGCTTTCAATGTAACGCAAGTAATGCTGGAATTGCCCATAAGCATTATCTGCAGTTTGTATTGATGCATGTTAACGAGGCAAAATCATTCTCAAATATGCCTGGTTCCATAACCAAAGTCACATTCAGGCAACATAGGAAATCCATTCTCCACAAGTCCTTGTGTCCTAGTCCAGCTCTGTACTGTCCTGCCCCAAAGTCGATGTTCGAGACGTATAGTAAACGAGGCGTTGGGTGTCTGGGAAACTCAATATGAAGACAGCAAAAAAGAAGCATCGGTTTGTGTGTAGTCAAGGAAAATATACCATTAGTGTTACCGAATTTTAAAACTGTGTATGTGTGTGCGTGTGTTAGTGTGTCCTCGCGTGCGTTGCGTGTGTGCGCACATGTGTGAATGAGTGTGTGTGTTAGTGTTTTTGTGTGTGTGCCCCAAATCAAATTATGTATCCTGAACCACTCCCTTTACTGATTTCTAGTTTTTGCTCCTGACTCTATACTGCTTCACTATACTATGTCTGGGCCTCATGCCAAGCCGTACCCTGGAAAAAAATCAATACCACTGCAGTCTCTTAATTTCAGGGACATCACAGACTGCAGACTATGTTTCCCTCACAGCGCTATTAAACGTGACAGCCCATGCGACATGTAGGACTGTCCTGTTGAACTGCCTGGGATACTCCGCAAATTTCTGAGAAAAATGGCTTTCATGTGAACGATATCCAGTTCATTTCCACAACTCATAATTATCTATTTTTGGTGAATTTGATATCAGGCAATGCAGCAGAGATCAGAATGCCAAACGATGAGAATATTCAGGACCCAAAAGAACAATTAGACCATTTCCTGAGACCAGAAATAAACGAAAGAAGCAGTGAAAGCACAAAAATTCCAGTTGTGTCAATACCATGGCTGATGAAAAGTATGATGCCTAACAAAACGCTCCATCCATGCCCAAAAATATAAAATAAATAAAATAAAGCACTACAGCCTGTGCGTCTCTCACACTGGATGGTGCTGCTAAATAAGCAGTGCGCTAACCTGTTCTGACACTCCAGCAGAAGACTGCGCATCCCGCCTGTTTTTAATGAGAGCCTGCCGGCTCCCTGCGGAGTCCGAGATCTGACCTCACGTCCACCCTCCTTCCCTGGATTGCATTGAACCCCCTACTCCTGCACCTACAGCTACGCCCCCCACCCTGACCTCACCTCCGGGCAGGTCTGGGAAAGGGTGGAAATAAAGACCTGTCAGATCCCGCAGCCTCCTTTCGCTTTACTCTCTAGATTTTGATGCGTTTCTGCCAAAGATAAACCACGCCTCAAAAAGCTAATGAGTTAACGCAGAATCTTTGGCTAATCACAAAAAACTGGAACTGTGTGGGAAAACACAAATGTGTATGCGATTTTGCTGACTGGAGGGCACAAGCTGTACTTCAACATCCATTAGGTAGCCCTACTCAAAGGTCAGTGGCACTTACAGCAGTGTGCAGTGATGATTATACACTTTTAAGATAAATCAGAAACCAAGCACTATTCAAGTATTTCTTTCAGGTAATATTGGATCTTATACAGTTAGTTCCGACCGAGTAATCTGATTGGACGAGAGGCATTCCATGAATGCCAATGAGAGAGTACATCACTGGGACATAACAGAAAAATCTCTGCACCCAGGTGTTTTAATTACTGTTGATTACACTGACTGGCAACCTCAAACTTTGCACTACATTGTTAGCTATTACGGATACGAGGGGGAAAAACACAGGGGAACTCGGAAACTCAGAATCCCTTACTGGAAACAGGAGGGAGACACAAAAGGGGAGTGAGACGCCAGAAGCGGGGATCCAAAAGATATTTATTAAAATAAACACAGAAATAAACCAGGGGGAAAAATGGGCACTCCGGCCAACAAAAACACCGTGCCTAGCACTGAAAAAGGAGAGCACAGAAATCCAAAACTAAAACACCAGGGGGCAAGCTCGGAACAAACACCAGGGGGCAGACTCGGAACAAACACCAGGGGGCAGACTCGGGAACAGGAACAGACGCGGAACCGGGACTCGGGAAGCTAGGGAATACTCACAGGACAAGACATTCGGCACAGCTGGCAGATGGCTAACTCGGGTAGCGCAGCTGGCCAGGAAAAGGGTAAGGGAGAACATCAGGAGGGGGACAGACAGGACACAGGGCTCAGGGCAGGCAGGAACGCTGGGGCTCGGGACAATGGCAGGAACGCTGGGGCTCGGGACAATGGCAGGAACGCTGGGGCTCGGGACAATGGCAGGAACGCTGGGGCTCGGGACAATGGCAGGGCAGCTGGTGCTCCGGACAGGCAGTGGGGGAGAGGTTGGAAGTGGGGATGAGGGTGTGTGTGTGAGTGAAGTCAGATCTGCATGCGTGCAGAAACTGCTCAGCTAAATAGGGCAGGGGCACACACAGACACACACAGACACAGGTGTTGAAACTAAATCCAATTAACAAAGGGTGGAACATGAGGGAAACCAATTACTCGAAAACAGATTAACATTAACACACAGACAAGGATCACAAGACAATCCCAAAGATGGGAAAAATAAACTTGATAAAAGACTCCTAAGTGTACAGAAAAAGAGCCAGAACAGATTATAAGAAAGCAGAGATTCTGCGGGAAGCTTTAGCAAAGCCAGTAAACAGTAAAGCAAGGGGCGGAGACTAGAACAGAGCGACTACTGAGAGATAATTAGTCAATTAGTAAGTGCAGCTATACAATCCCGGGTGCTCGTTAGTAGATTAGTATTATATACAAGGTTAGTTTGGTTAGTAATTTTAGAAAACAACAAACTGTTAGTAATGTAAGTATGTATAGAAAAGCAAGGGGAAACTAGAAACAGTGAATATGAGTAATGGCAGGCAAAATACCTGGCAAAATACAAAACATGGCATGGACAAAATAAAAAAACATGGCATGGGAACAGAGTCATAACAAAAACATGGTCAGGAACAACAGAATCATAACAATTACAGTGTTTAATCTAAAAGGCCTAGTGTTAGCAAATTTTTCTTATTTCCTCACTCATTTAACCATTCCATTTGGTTTGAAGGTCATTCCATAGAGATTCTTTTGATGTTACAACAGATTTGTTTATCTTGGTATTAAGCAAATCCAAGATTTGCTCAGTTGAATTAAGGTCTGGACTTCAAGCAGGCAAAGTCATAGCTTTCATGTCACCAGATGATTCTTTCTGACTGAGATCATTCTTTTATGACTCACAGGTGTGTTTAGGGTCATTATCTTGTTGAAAATAAAATCCCAGACCAATTAGTCTCTTTCCAGATGGTAATGCGTGCCTCTCAAGGATGGTGTGATACTTCTTTAGATCCATAATTTCATCCATTTTCATGAGATCACTGGCTCCTTTCGAGAACATTTACCCCAAAACCGTAATATCACCACGTCCTTGTTTTACTGAAGGGGTTAAATAGTCAGTTTTGAAACATTATCCAACTCTACAGCACACACAAGTTCTGTGTTTGGATGAGAAAATGTAGAATTTTGATTCGTAGGTCCAAAGGACTTGTTCCTTGTTTGCTGGTGTCTTTGAATTTCTTTTTTTTTTTTTTGCCAGCTCCAAGAAGTGATTTTTTTGGCAGCAGACCATTTTTACACTAGTGTCTGAAATTCTTGATACTTTCATCTCTTCTCTCATGGCACTGTTATTATCATCACGTAGTTGTCGTGCTGTCAACCTTTGATTTTTTTACTTGTCATACACAGATAATGAACATCGTAGCTGTCTTTTTGAATAAATATTAATATTTTATCATTTCAGCCTTGCATCCACACGGAGACAGCGAAAGCACAACCAGTATTTTTTGAAAACGGGTTCCAGTGTAAGGAGAATCTGAACACCCCAGCGTTTTCGTGTGGACAACCAAAACAAGTGTTTTTATAAAACAATGATGTGTTGCCCCCATCAAAGCCCCCCCAGGCCTATGTGTGGTGCTGTATGGCGCTGTAGTGTACTAAAATAGTTAAAAACGGAGAAGCAGGTGGTGAGCATGCGCCTTCTTCTCCGTTCTCAGTCTATTTCTATTGAAAAGCCTCAGCGCCATACAACGCCACACACAGGCCTGGAATATTTACAACAGCGTTTTGGGTCATTTTTTGAGGTCTCCGTGTGGGTGCAGATGTTTTAGAAACGATGCCAAGTGGACGGGAGATTTAGTAGAAACGACAAATAAAGACCGTTTTCGAAAATCTGTCTCAACCTGTGGACGAGGCTCCATTTTGCATCTATACTGCCACAAGTTTTCAGCAAACCGGTCTTTTTGAAATGCTTGATGGAGTATCTCACAGTGCCTTGGCAACATTTAATGTCTTCAGAAATGTTTCTAAGTGACCAACCAGCATCATCTAAGCCCACAATGTTGCTACAAACAATCTCAAAGAGAATCTTCTTTCGTGCCACCGTGTTTAACACTGTGACACTGCTCAAAGTTCATGTCACCATATAATGATTTTTTTTTTGTTCTCATTGCCTACAATAGAATTTGTCAATACATTTTCATCAAAAAATTATAGAGAAGTAATATATTGGGATCCCTTTTAGACAAAATTGGTGGTGTATAATCATCACTGCGCACTACTGTAGATAAGTTCACTGAATCATATATCACTACAGACTTATTCAGGCCCACAGCTTGTAATCTTCGGCTCTGATATACTCTGCGTGAGGAAAGTAGGGGTTCGGGCTGGGTTTAGGTGGGTTTATTTAGTCAGGTTGCTGCATTATTTTCCACAAACACGCGCTTGATATGACCAAGTTACCAGTTGTCGAGAACAACCAAGGCCACTCCTTTGACTGGAGCGAACTCTCTCCTGTAGATCTAAGGCCTGCTGTGCCGTAAGGAGTCAGCGAGTGCACAGGGGGAGGGAAAATGCAGATGATCCGCTACCAGACAGTGTGTTCCTGTTCCCTGAATGGAAGTGAGGGCCGTTTGGTAAATAGATAGTTTCAAACAGAGAAGACAGTGAACAAGAGTGATTAATAAACACATCCGGCGAACATCTGTTTTGTCGTCAGATAATGAATTCCCTGCCCCTTGAAGATCAATCACTCCCTGGAGTCAACATATTCCTGCAATCACAATGCTCCAAAAAGGTCTGAAGTGGCAACAGCCTCATCTCACGGATACCAATACTTTATTTACATCGATCAACCACAAGATTAAAACCGCCTGCCACCTAATGAGGTGAAGGTCCCCCTTGTGCTGCCAGAACAGCTCCGTCAAACTGATATCACTTCACTTTCCAAACTCAGGGTTTCTCAGCAGGACATTTCCCAGAGTATCACACTCCCTCCACAAGCTTGTCTTCTTCCCACAGTGCATCCTGATGCCACCTCCTCCCAGGTAAATGGTGCAGAAGTACTCAGCTGAAGCACATAATGTAAATGAAAATGAAATTAACTCGACCAGGTGACGTCCTTCAACTGCTCCAAGGTCCAGTTCTGAAGCTCAGGTGCCCTTTGCGGACGCTTTTAGAGGGGGCGCTTTTTATGATTTGCATGGGCACTTTGACTGGTCTGCAAGCTGAAAAGCGAAATATGCAGCATGGTATGAAATCCTTTTGTAAATATTATTGAAAATCTCAGCAACTTTGGGCTACAGCTGCCCTTTCCTTGGTTTGGACCAGATGGGACAGCCTTCACAACCCTTGTGCATCGACGAGCCTTAAGTGCTCTAAACCCTATCTCTGGATCATGGTAGAAGGCACACACATCTGCTGACAGGGAGCACGTCAGAGGTCTAGTCACTTCAGAGATACTCTAAACCACTCGTTGGGCCATAACGATTTTACCCTCATCAAAATTGTTCAGTTTCCATCTCTCCACATCCAACACGTTGAAAACAAGAACCGATTGTTTGCGGACCGTCAAAGATCTGTCTTCAGACCTTGACATATGCCGTTATTGTGAAAAAAACAACAATGTTCACAGCATCTGAGATTGGTTGTAATGATTTGGCTCATCGGTACATGTATCTGTGAATTTCCTTTGTTTCCTCCCATCTAGCAGCTTGCGTGTCTGTGAGATCTATCGTCTCTTTTGATTGGTTTACATACGGCGTGCTTTCCTCGCCAGCTGTATCCTATTCGTGTTTCCCCTCCTTCACATGTTGGCATATTAATACCCATTACTTTGGTCTGCAAATTGCTGCGTTGTCACGCATGCTATATGCCCTTTAACAACCAGCCAGTATTACCTTGTAAAACTAATCATCCACAGAAATTATTGATAACCTTTCATAATAGTATTTTATGGAAGTTCTCTTCCTAGTCCTGTTAATAGGAACAAGCTTTAAAGCCTTAGTCTTGGCCTCCAGGATTGGGATTGCGATCCTATCAATTTTGTTCCTCTGCCCTGTTTATTAGGAATAACCTCCCAACCCCAGTGCAGTCATCAGGATTGGAACTGCATTCCTGCTAAACTCCATGGTCCTGCCATCTGACAGTTCAGCTCGGGCGAAGTGTGCGCTCCGTCTGGCTGCTGTCCCGGATTGCCACTGGCCAGGCACAGATACACCCCTTGCACTCAAGCTCGTACCATCTCACATGAACTGAATCGTTCTGCTGACAGCACCGTGCCTCTGTCTTACCCTATTACTCTCAATAAACCTAATTACTGGATCGCACTCTGACTCAACATTTGGGTCCTGGCGTAAGGGTACAATCCAACCACCGAATGAAGTCAGCAGACATGCCAAACCCACTTGACACCCTGAGGTATCAGGAAGCATGGACTGGTCAGCAGAGGGAAGAACTCTATCAGCTTTGCCAGTCCATCGGAGGCCTCTCCAATCACCCAGTAGCTATTTAGTATATTTCAAGGGACTCCGCCAACCGCTACTCCAGCCGCAAGCTCTGTTCTACAACAGGCCCTGCCTCAGGCACTTGCCGACCAGAAGCTAAACCTCGCGGTGCTGAACTCAAATGATGGCAACTGTACCACCTGCCACGAATTCCGGGCCCAGAGTTCGATGGTCTTCAAATTACAGCCATCTTCATTCCCCACTGAATGCTCCAGGGAGGCAATGTAATTACCCGCCTCTCTGGACATGCCAGAGACTGGGCTGGAGCCTGTCACCCATCGGGAGGCAGGAGATTCTGCAGTGTCTATTTCCGCTGCATTTGCTGAGGAGATGAGGAAGGTGTTTGACTGGTCTCGCTCCAGCCAGGCCACTGCCCGGAAGTTGACCCAGTTGCGCCCAGGTAGTCTGGCAGTGTCGGATTACTCCATCGGTATTCGAACTCAGGCTGTGGCTACGTACTGGGTTGCCCGGGCGCTGTATGTACCCTACAGTAGTGTGCAGTGATGATTATGCTCCACCACTTTCATCTAAAAGGGGTCTTAATATATTGTATTACTTCTTCATAATTTGTTGGTGAAAATGTAATGAAAAATATAACTATAGGCAATGAGAAAAAAAAGTAATTGAGGTAAAAATATGGGTGATATTCAAAAGACAGTGAAAGCATCAATTTTTTTATAGCAAGTGAAAGGAGCTGCAAATTTTCCGTCCGGGGACGATAATTCCTTAGGGATAAAAATTCTGAGGACAGAAATTCGGGGACGAGAACACAGAGTCCTAGAGCCCAGAAAAGTTGTGATTTGGCTTTGCCTTAATTTGATTGAGAAAATCTATTGTAACATTGAAAGAATCTCTTTGGAATGAACTTCAAACCATATGAAATGGTTTAGCAAGAGAGGAAATTCAAAAAATCTGTGAAACATTACGGTCGAGGCCAAAATTATTAGCCCCTCTATGAAATTTGAAGTTTTTTCAAGATTTTCAGAAGTACTTTTTCAACAGAGCAATGAATTTTCAAAATGGCATTTCTGAACATACTTTTTTTCTTTAGAAGGCAATAACAATTTTTGCACACCAAAACAGAATTATTCAAAAAAAAGAAACCACAAAGACCAAGGACATTATCATTAGCCCCCTTTAAGAAATGACCATTTATGAAATCATTGCACAAACCACTTTTGCTTAACTTCTCAGGTGTTGTGTTTTAAGGTGATGAGGTGAATCAGTTGATATCACTCAACAGTTAAGTTAAAACATGGTACAAAAGCCTCAGTATGGGTCATTGAGCTGTCAGGTGAGAAAGAAGGATGCCAAAAACTAAAGAAATCAGTTTGGACTTGAGAAAAAGAATTATTGATGCACACAAAGCAGGAGAAGGATATGCAAAGCTATCCAAGTGCTTCCAAGTGTCAAGAACTGGAGTGAGAAGTATAATCCAGAAATTCAAAGACGGCCACACAGTACAGAACAAGCCTGGCAGAGGTCAGAAGCGAAAGATTTCAAAGGCCCGGGAAAGAAAACTAGTGAGAGATGTGTCTAAAGACCCCAGAACAACTGCCAAGACACTGGTGAATGACTTGGCCACCTCAGGAATCGTAGTCTCTAAGAAGACAATCACCAGAGCTCTGCACAGGAATGGACTGCGAGGTTGCAGACCAAGAAAAACTCAGAACAACCTGGAGAAAGATTATGCATACTGGAAGCTCTTTGGCCATACAGATACTGCTTATGTTTGGAGAAAAAAGGCAGATAACCCAAAGAACACTGTTCCCACAGTGAAACACTGAGGTGGGAGTATTATGCTGTGGGGATGCTTCAGTGCATCTGGAACTGGAAATCTTGTCAAGCTGGAAGGAATCATAAACAAAGGAAGATTTGTGTAGATTTTGAAAAAAAACCTTAAGCAGTCATCAGTAAAACTGGGTCTTGGTCATCGCTTCATCTTCCAGCATGACAACGATCCAAAACATACGTCTCTCTTGGTGAAGAACCATCTCCAAAAGACCAAAGTGAATGTAATTGAGTTGTCTGCACAAAGCCCTGACTTAAATGCCATAGAAAATATGTGGAGTGACCTAAAGAAGAACATCCATTCCAGAGGGCCATCAAATCTGGAGGAGCTTGAGAAATTTGCCAAAGAAGAATGGGCTGGGATCCAAGAATTAGGATCCAGGGGGCTAATAATTTTGACCCTGATAGTTTTTGTTTTTTGTGGAATATTTTCATTTCTGCGCGCAAACTAAAATAATGTAAACATCCAAAATAAAACTAGGATGACTAAAAAAAGCTCTGTTAAAAATGTGTTGCTCTGTTTAAAAGCACTTGGGAAATACTTTTAAAACAATGACATTTTTGTAAGGGGCCTAATAATTTTGTCCTCAACTGTAAATGCTGTAATCACAGCAAAGGTTACAGGGTTCTAACAAACATTTATACAGTCAAAGTATAAAATCAGAAAAGTCTCCGCACACTGATTACTCTTAACTGAGTTTTATTTAGGATCGAATGAAATAAAACTCAGTTAAGAGTAATCAGTGTGTGAAGACTTTTTTGATTTTATACTTTGACTGTTCAGCCTGCTGTCGCCAGCACCTGATTCACTTAAAAAGGCTTGCGCACGGGGACTTTGTGGACCTTTAACATTCTTACACTTTTGAGGAATTTGATTGCAAACTTTGGCTGCTCAGTGTTCACTTAGGGAACTGGAACTTTGCCATTCTGATCTGAACCCGGTTTAACAAATGAATAGAATACCCATACTTAATCATTAGATTTTATGTATTCCCAATTATGTGCCATAGTTAACTCAATTTTGACCAAAATGCCAGTTAGGACCCTGTAATTCTAAGGTCGCGACCCGTTTATTTATTTTCATCTACATACCCCAATTCCAATGAAGGGACATTGTGTAAAACATGAATAAAAACAGAATACAAAGATTTGCAAATCTCATAAACCCACATGTTAGTCACAATGGGACATAGACTACATATCATATAGGGGAGACTGGGGTAAGATGAGCCATTTTTCATATTTAGGATCACTACATCAAGGCAATCATAGTTTTGTCGCAAATTTTTATATCTGCATATATTTCAGGATGTTGTGCATCCCTTCAAACAAACAGAATGTATGCAAACATAACTGTTTCGATAATATAGCTTGACCAAAAAAGTGGTCTCGCGGCACAACTTACACCGTGAATGGGGTAAGTTGAGCATAGGAGCGGGGTAAGTTGAGCCATATCCCTACTCCCACCCACCTATCCTACCCTCCTTCCTACCTCCATCACACCCCTCCCTCAGCTTCTCCCTCCCTAAGTAACAGTCACTTCTTCACATTCATGTGTATTGTTATTTATTATACGAAATTGACCTATGGATGAGCCCCACCCTCAAATGCGATGAGCCAATAACAGTGCGTATTCCCTCCCCATACACTCGGACATTCTGAGCCTAAACTTTCATTGAAATGCATCATGGAAACTCTGAATTGTTCGCTTTCATGGGGCTTTAAAATGTTTCTAAGTTAAAAAAAAATACCGCGCTAGTCACACTTAAGACCCCTTGGCTGCGAGCATATAGTAACCCAGAAAATTTTTGCGGGCTGTTTAATTTTGCGGATATTGTGGGTGGTTGTGTGGCCAAACGGAGAATGGAAACGTGCCGTTTTTCAATAGCGAAATTGTCACGGTGATGCCCAATCTGTATGCCAAATTTGAAAAGTTTCCGCCCTATAATAAACGAGCTAGAGCGTTAAAGTTGGACGGAAAGACAGACAGACGGACGGACGGACAGACGCCACAGGGGACGACAATACCCCGGTGGCCGTTGTCGGCCTCGGGGTAACAATGGTCAACCGCTGTTCTTGGGGTAAATTTAACTCCGATACGAGGTATCCCGAGAGGCTGGACGATGGGGTGTATTTTATACCCTTCCCAAAGCCACATTAACCAAGAGAAGTGTCTCCTCTGGATAAAGCTGCTTTCACACCAGACGCAAAACTAATTTTTCGCACGACAGATTACATTCAAAGTCATCGCAAAGACGTGAATATGCGTGCATTGGCATGTTTGTATTGACTTTGAATGTAATCTGTCTACGAAAAATTTGTTTCGGATCCGGTGTGAAAGCAGCTTAAAGCTTTGTGGAAGACCCCACTATCAGCTTAAAGTAGCTAACAAAGGTCAACAAGGTTGTCTACATTTGTTCCAAGCTAAGTCAACATCGTGTTTAAGGCAACATCTTGTCACTTCGCTTGAGATTAATGCAAAGTTATCTTTTACATTGCACAGTTTATAAACGTTAGCTAAATTTAGTAAACTTTGGCTAACTTCAGTGCTGATGGACGTTGGCTTAATGTGAGCTCCTGGCTGCGTTGCGCACCATGTCACCTTGTCTACTTAAAAGGACCTCAGTCACATCAGGTTAGATTTCTTAAATTAGGTAGCAATAATAACACGTAAATAAAATGTATTACCCTGCAGGGCACAAACAGTGCTGATCCCCTTTCTTGTTGTGTGAGAGGGTGATGGAAACGAAATGCGGTTGATCACGTTTGCATTCAGACCTGAAAATTTTAGCTACTAATTTAAACTTTTCGTGGACCTTCTCCACTCTAAATTCATTAATGTATATCTCCAATGCATAATGTAACCCTGTTTGCTGACTTCTTGGTGATATTTAAGCCTTCTGTCGCCAAAAATCATCGATAGCATCCTGAAAAAATATCTCCGACTGTGATACCAGCCATTGGCGCCTGTTCTAAAATGTTGATTGTTTGTCTGAGTCAGTGGAGGGGGTGGGGCTCAGCCATAGGTCAATTCAACAGATACAGTAACTACCTTGGTGGCTCTTTCAAGAACATCAGTGGTGGCTCCCCTGCTTGTTTTGCGCTTATATACTTGAGGCATGATGTCCACTTTGTAATCATACAAAAGCAGAATCTTGATTTAATATTTGAGACATATAGGCTACAGCCAAAATACACTTATTAAGTCTACCGGCTCAACTTTCAACCATTAGCTCAACTTACCCCTGGCTAAATGGCTCAACTTGCCGCTGAGCTACCATTTTGACTTTGATTAGTCCCAACAGCTAAAATGGTGCACTTTAATGCTAGGTTTATGGCCTCGTGTTGTAGCTCATAGATACCACAATTGATGTATAAAACAAATTTAAAATTATCTATTTTGATCTAAACACTATTCTCATACTTATGATAGACTAAATTGACTTTCAAGAGTAAAAAAATGGTTATTTTGAAATAAATGTCTAACCATTTTACCCATGTGGTTCTAACCTTCACAGATTCCATTAAATGATGCCTTCCTCCTAAGTATTTGTTCACATGATCAATGTTTTCTACCGTTTCCAAGCAACAAGGGGTGGCTCAACTTACCCCAGTCTCCTCTACTGAGAGGCATGAAAAATGCATAATAAAATATGCTGTTTAAAAAAGTGGTAAATGGTTTCTTTCATTGTTGCAAAACACCATCTTGGGAAACAGTGCTTTTGGTAGTGAGACTTGCCCTCGCTGTTATCGTTACGTTGGCAGTCAATTCAGCAGTTCTTCTGCATTATCTGACATGGCAGAAGATGTTTTATGGAATGTGTTTTTGTGACATCGCAGATTAAACACTTCGTTGGGGACGAGAGCTGACTCTTCTGGCTGTTCTATGTCATCCCTGCAGTCTGGATACAGTCATTTAATGGACATTTAATGGACATCCAGAATCTTTTCTTTGAGACTGGACATCATTCAACATTCAAAATGTTTGATTCTCCTGAGATACATTTGTTTGTGGCATTTGAAGTGGGAATGATGTGACTTTGTTTCTGTGTGTTTTTATTAGCCCTGACCTTCAACTTTTCATGTGCAAAATGATTTCTCCCAATGTGATTCATGACCATGATCCGGGGAACTGAGCTGCAGTTAGATAATCATGAGGTGTTGCTTCAGATAAGATTAGATCTATGCCTGAACTGCCGAAGTGCCATCCATGCCATTGCTGAATGCCCAGTTTTGCGGATGCAAGTGATGTCTAATAAAGAGGTGTTGTCGGGTGTTGCTGTCTTATCTACTCTTCCTCTCTTTTCGCCTGACATGGCAGGGTCGCCCAGTATTTCCCTTGCCTTAGTCAATTCAGGGGCACATGGGAACTTCATCAATCCTAGTCTTGTTCACTGCCTGAAGGTCCCGACTGAACCACTGCCTACACCCTCTGGTCTCAAGGTCTTACAGGGATTGCCTTATCTGACCTCACGCAGCCAGTGCCCATGCTGACCTCCCGTAACCACTCGGGAGAGTTCGCGTCTCTCATGATTCAGTCATATTATGGCTCGGTGGTATTGGGAAGGCCCTGGCTTGAGTTTCATATCCTTCATCTGGACTGACCCTCAGGATCCATCCTGGAGTGGAGTCCGTCATGCTCGCAGTCCTGCCTTTGTTCACCTTCCAGTCCCACTGCACCTCCGTCCTCTGACCACCAGGAAGAGTTGCTGGGAGGGAGGGGAGTTCCCCCATTGACTATGACCCCTGTCTGGCATTCAGCAGGGCCCGAGGTATGTCACTTCCCTCACATAGACCATAAGGTTGTGCCATCAACTTGTGACCTCAGACATCACCCCCAAGGGATTAGCTGTACTGCTTGACCATACAGCCCCAAGGTATGGAGGAGTACATATAAATCCTTGGCTTCCGGAATCATTTGAGCTTCTTGACTACCAACCGCGGTTGGTTTCCTTCATGTGTACAAGAAAGATTGGTCTCTATGTCCCTGCATTGATTACTGGGGAATTAGTGCTACTACTATACAGAATTGTTTCCCTCTTCTTTTCATGGACTCAGCATTCTCTAACATCCAGGGCTGTCTCTTTGTTACTGAACTGGACCTACTACCTTGTGTGTATGTGGGAAGGAGATGAATGGAAAACCGCATTTAACACCCCCTGAGGCTACTACAAATTCCTGGTGATGCCGTTCAGTCTCATTAACGCCCCTTCTGTGTTCCAGGCCCACATTAGCAACATCCTCTGGAACATGGTCTCTCAGCTCGTCTGTGTATACTTAGATGATATACTGGTGTTCTCTCAGAATCGGGAGCATCATACTTGCCATGTCTGCTCAGTCATTCAAAGGCTGTTGGAGAATCAACATTATTTGAAGTCAAAGAAGAGCAAATTCCATCACACTACTGTCTCCTTGAGCTTTACTGTGACACAGGCCACCCTAGAAATTGATCGGCAACAAGTTCCGGCTGTGATGGATTAGCTGAACCCTTAAAACTGTTTGGAGATGCAGAGGTGCCTCAGGTTTGCCAATTCCTACCAGCGATTCATTCAAGGGTACGGTTATCTTCAACAGCAATTGTTTTTTGAGCCTAGGTAGGCCACCTGCTGCCATGGGGTGAACATTTTAGCTTGCCCATTTCCTTTATTCAACCCAATGCAGTTTTGAACCAACAACTGCTGAAAGTGCCAAACATCAGAGGGCATTGAAATGGATCTAGAAAAAACTTGACTGACATCAGTGTTTTTTGGTGAAGTGCTGAACAGCGCTGAGTAAAGGACTACAAAATCATCTCCTTTTAACCTGTTAGGCTACTCTAATCCTATCCCCATTTACTTTGCTCAATTAGCAATCAAACGGTGGAATTGCTTAAATTTACATTGTTCAATGAGTAGATAGTCCAATTTATTATGATAGCATGTTTGACTGTGGCATGAAATTTAAATGGCCATAGAACAGCACAGATTTGCATGAACATGATTGCACAATTTTTTGTAGGCTTACATTAGGCCATTTCGTGCGTCAGCTGTCCGTTGCTAAGAAGAATTACTTCATAGGTGATTTGGAGCTGTTAGCTGTGAAGTTTGCCTTTGAGGAGTGGAGGCACTGGGTGGAAGAGTTCAGGATCTTCGTTCTCAATAAGATGGACCATCGTATCCTGGAGTACCTCTCAACTGCAAAGAGGCTGGATCCTGGGCAAGCCTGTTAGTCCCTCTTCTTTGCAAGATTCAACTTCATCTTGACCTACCATCCCAGTACAAAAAATACTAAGCCTGATCCTCATCTTGTCTGTATTCTTCAGTGCCCAAAGATCCTCCTGACACCATCCTCTTAAGTAAATACTTTTTGGCGGTCTCCCAGCTACCAGTGCGGAAGGAGGTCAAAGAGGCATTGTGGTCCTCTCACTCTTCACAGGACACGCCACCCAACTGACTCTTCGTATCCGACAGAGTGAGAAACACGGTCCTTTCCTGGGTCCACACCTCTCAGGTAGCATGCCATCCCCATGTCTCTTGTACTCTCACCCTTGTTCGTTGACACTTTTGGTGGCCTGCCATCTGCTGGGACATCTGGGAGACCATTGCAGCTTGTACTGTGAGCGCCTGCTCCAAATCAAGTATCCAACCTCACTGCAGTCTATTCCAGCTCTCGGAGCTTCCCAATCAGCCATGGGCTAAAATAGTAATGGATTTCCTCATGAGGTTGCCTCCCTCTAATGGGCTCATGGTCATCCGCTCTATCGTAGACTGTCTCTCCAAGACAGCCTGCTTAATACCATTGGCTAAGCTACCCAATGCTAATAAGACTGCCAAACTCCTCCACAGTGTACCCCAGGAGGAGGTCTCTGATGACTGTCCCCCAATTTTCTAGTCCCCTTTTGGAGGGCTTTCTGCACCCTGGCAGATGCCACCTCTCATCTGTCCACAGGATTCACTCTGAGACTAATGGCCAGTTAGAGAGGCTGAACCACGGAAAATCTCTACACAGCCTGACGAAAGGTAACCATGCCAGGTTCCATCATCTAATTTTGGTGGAGCTGGCTTACAGTTTGTTACCTGTTGATAGTCTCTGCATGCCTCCTTTGAAATATTGTCTGGGTTACCAACCATCTTTATCTATCACAAGTTCAGAAAGAAGGCGAAGGATACCTGAGCATGAGCAAGCTTACAATCTCACTGACGAGTGCCTGGCTGGCCAACAGGAGGCGCTTGAGCAATGAACAAGGCAATCATTTTTTTCATTTCCTTTCCTAGCAGTCCCTTCTCTTGCATCCCTACAGTGCTTTAACCAATCGTGCACTGTTCTGAAAAAAATGTCGACCACTGCTGCTTGTTGCGACCAGGAACCGAACCCGCACCGTAGAAGTCACTACTGCTCAGCAAATGCGGCGCCTTAACCGAGTGAGCTAACCCAGCAGCCCAATTTATTAACAGTTTGATGGAAACAACCAAAATCATAACAATCATTTAATACAAAATCAATTTCAACAAAATCACAGTTTCATAATAATTGGCACCCTTCATTTCATACTTAGGACCACCACCTCTGGCTAGACAAACAGCCTGGAGTCTTTTCCTGTAAATTCTGACAAGGTTAAGGCATGCATCTGGGGGGATTTTGGGCCATCCTTTGAGCAGATCCTTTCAAGATCCTTCTCATTTTTGGGTTTGTGTTCATCAAATGCCTTCTTCAACTCAGCTCACAGGTTTTCATTTGGATTGAGGTCTGGCGACTAAGAAAGCTATTGCAAAACATTGATTTTTTTGACACAGAACCATTTCTGTGTGCATCTTGATCTATGCTTTTGGTCATTGTCTTGTTTGAAAGTCTATCTACTGCAAAGTACCAGCCTTCTGACAGAGGCGACCAGAGAGTAAGCCAAAATATCCTGATACTTGGTCGAATTCATAATGCCATTAAGCTTAGCCAGTGCCCCTGGACCTCTTGAATTAAAACAGCCCCAAACCTAAATGACCTGCCATCATATTTCACCATGGGTAGAAGTGCTTTTCCTTGTATGCATCTCTGTTTTAACGCCAAACATTCTGATGCTGTACCAGACCAATACATGTAATTTGGGGCTCATCTGACCAAAGCACCTTGTGCCAGTCAAAATTTAAATGATGCATACCAAAATCCAAGTGCTTGCTTCTGTGTCCTCTGGTCAGAAAAGGCTTTCTGCTGGCAACCCTTCTAAAGAGCCTGTGGTTGTGAAGGTGGTGCCTGATGGTGCTTTTTGAGACCTGGTGACCCCAAGATGCCACCAAGGCCTGCAGTGATTCTTGGGGATTTTGTTGCTTCTCTCACCATCCTCCTCAGTATCCATCCATCCATCCTCAGGCAAAATGCAGTAGCATTCTCTACCCTTGAGGTTTTCATGTATTTGGAATGTTTAAATGATTTCCCTGACAGTGCTCAGTGGCATACTCAATTGTTTGTGAATCTCCTTGTGGCCATTACTAGATTTAGAAGGACTATGACATCTGCCTCTTTTGATCTGACAGTTGTTTTCTTTTCTTCATGATGTTGGATGACAAAGAGATATTGCATGCGTGTTACCTCATTTTTACACCCTGGTGAAACAGGAAGCAAAATGTCTCAGTATAGTTCCTTAACTCTAAGATAAAATTCAAAAAGAGGAATTTAATACCTGGTTTAATTTTTGTAGATGTTATTTTTAATAATCTTTAAGCGTGCCATTAATTTCAAAACCTTGATTAGGAGGAAATTGATTTTTAAGGTAACACTTAATAATAAGGGTATATCAGTTAATGCAGAAATAAGCATGAACTACCAATTAATTAACAGTTAACTGATGCATCAATAAATAAGCATTAGGTAATGTACCATTTATTAATGCTCTTTGATGTCCTTATTTTGAAATTGAAAACATCCCTTAAGTAACACCTCAAACTATCCAACTATTCAATAATGTATAAATTAATACCTTAGCTAACATGAACACCATTAGTAAATGATCAGTAGACCGATTAGTTTACTGTTTTAATTAACTAATAGTTAATGTTTCTTACTGCATTAGCTAATGTTACTTAATGTGTCCAAATTGTAAAGCATTACCATTTTTAAATAAATCATTTACAAGCTTACGTAATGCGTTACTCTTGCTTGAGCCTCCATGAAACACAACCTGGTATTAAACTGTCATTCTATAGAGTTTTGAGATGCATTAACTGTAACATTACAACAACAACAACAACTACTACTACTACTACTACTACTAATTTAATAATAATAATAATAATAATAATAATAATAATAATCATAAAATAATATTATTTTTCACTGTATTGTATTTGAATTGTTTCTCTTCCCAATCTTACACTACTGAACAATATTTCAGAGTTCCTAGGGAAAATTCAAACTTTAACAGAAGGACAGTGCAAAGTGAACACAAAGCAGGTTTTGACCTCTAGTCTGCAGGTTGCAGATTAGTTTCATCACTGCTGGCCGTGAGCTTGCCCTGGCCTCCGGAGGATAGAGACCTCTCTCCCAGGGAGAGCCAATGGCAGGGCCACACTTTACCCAGAGCTTATTTGCACATGGCAGGAGATGGTGGACAGGAGAGGGAGCAAGGAGACGACACCTCCTCCCAGCATTATAACAAGGCAGAAACACCTCCTCAGGAGCAGTCAGGAGTCTGCAGAGAAAATTGTAATGACCCATAATGCACTGCATCTCCGACACTCACTCCATGCATATAGCAGAAGTAGCCCGATGAATGCAGAATGCTTGGCAGATATTGGTGATAAAAAACATGCATTGGATATTTTTATATTCAGCAGCCTTGATTAAAATATGTGCACTGTCTATTATGACAACTATCGGCAAAGTAAATACATATGGTTGGGATTTAGGGTGATAATATGGAGGCCGTATTGCCAAAAGTGTGTGGACACTGTACTGAAACGCCATTGACATGCATAGAAAACTGACATTTGTAAAATCTAAATATAAATAAATTAAATTCTATCAGAATTTGGAATGAATTGGTCAATATGGGTTGATAGGACTGACTTTCAGTTTTAATTTGAAAGTATTTTCATACATTTTGTGCTCACACATTGTTGCCCTGTCTTTACTTGCCCCATCCTACCCAAAACCCCCCTTCATAATTTCATTGAGTTTCAGTGGAATCTTCGATTATAGAGGGGGGAGAAGAGGTGGATGAAACACTGATGAGAAAATGAATTTGCATTGCAAAACCCTTATATCAAAGCGGAATGTTTTTCCTATCAGGCCATAGAGACAAATTAAAGGGGACCTATTATGCTGATCCTTCTAGACACGTTAATACATATTAGTCATGTTATAGTGTTGGTTGTCCATACTCAACCTCTGAAAAGTTTCTTAACTTAAGATACAGAGGTTTTGCCATAATCCAAGAATATGATTTCATAAACATGATTTCCTCTCTGAACAGCTCCTCCCGTGATCTTTGCGGGATCTGGGCAAACCGTCCAATTAGTACAGACCTGCCAGAGCTAATCACGGCGCTGGACCTGCCCACAGCGGAAACTATTCTAGCAGGCACTTACAACGGCAGATCATACTATGCCTTAGTAGGGTATGCACTTTTGGAAATACAAAAGAAGAACCGCAGATCATTTGAGGTGTAGTTTTGTCAATATCTCTCCAAAAGCTGCTTGTCTGTTTACTTTTGGACACAAAGAAAAACACCTATTTCTCTTCAAGAGGAGGATGCCACCAGAAATCAGTGGGTAGCTTTTTTTATTTCCTGGCGGCCAACAGCCACGGTCAAAGGGAAAGTTAGCCGTTTGTGCTCAGAATTTCACCAAAGACAGCTTTGTCAATAAAGGATAATTCAACACAGGATAAGCGTTTGGCTTCTTCTCAAACGTGAAGCAGTTGCATCGATCAAGCGTTCGGAGCCACACTCTGTAAGTAACAATATAACCGCAAATAATGTAAGTGAAGCTAACGTGTTACAGTTGGCTAGCAGGACCGCTAGCGATACCACTAACAACTGGCCTCAAACGTAGGCTTTCCAAAATATCTGAAGATAAATCCTGTATCGGTCGCGACTGTCCGTGACTCACAGGCACAGAACCTGTAAGTTGCTTTTACTGCATAAGCCAACCTTGTAAGGAAACGGGCCAGGTGGACACCAGGTTTATTTAGGGAACTCAGACACGGGAAAACGCGGCACAGAGGCCGAAAGGAAACGCCGTGCACATGCACTGAACCAGGAGAAGTTAGGTACTCTGCCAAGGGCTGGAAGGAACTGAAATACACACTCAACAAGTGGCTCGAAATAACAAAACAGGGTGATGAAAATGACGGACTAAAACAAGGAGAACACGGAGCTTGAAAGACAACAGAAATGCTTGGGATGCTAGGGAACAGAGATTCTTAATGTCACTCAGGTTCAGGAATGCGTGCGTGTCTGAAGCACAGTGAAGCGCAGCGGATTCCTGAGATTTCTTGCGCTTTCTTGCGAAGACAGGTCTGTAATCTCTACCCTCTTCCCAGAATAAATACACATGGGAGGAGGCGGGTATAAAGCAGGCAATCTCAAGGGGAAACAGAAACACATGGGATTAATAAACAGATTCATGAGGTCCGGGTAACAATAATGACTCAAGATAAAACGGCAAGACGATCAATCAAACTAGACAGTTTAGATTAAGGTAATCTAAACGACACAAGTCCAAAGAACCACGAGAACAGCAAAGAAAAGCATAGCTTTAAACAAAGTTAATCAGGGAAAGCTTCAGGCAGAATCAACTTAAAGTCAGAAACGCACACATTCGCTAATGAGTTAATTAGGTAAGTAACTACGACATGAAATATTTACGCACCCTTAAGTGCTGGTTAGTACGGTTAGTAATGGCCCTATCAGAGAGAGCATTCACTCAAATTCACTAAGAGTTTTTTTTTTTTTGCGAGACCCAGAAATAAGCACAGGTGGAAGCAATGAATGAAATATCAAAGCTGAAACCGAAAGAGGAATTGTGATTGGACAACGAGGCTGTCACACGACATCACAGGAGCCAGGCGAGCAGGAATAGGTGGTCAGGGCGCGGGAATGGAGCTGAAACACAAACCAAGAGAGACACGGGGAAAAAACACACAAGCATAAACAAGCACACAGGGCAGAATCATGACAAACCTGACATGATAGCCAGTTGACTGTGGCTGTAGCACTGCGGCTAATGTAGCCAAGTTACTGTTGCTAATGTTTGTGTCCTAAATTTGCAAGCGTGATATCAGGGGAAATTCTACAGAAGGTGTGTGAACATAAACCTCATTTGAAGGTAACTTTTAATACTTGTTTGTTATTTGGATGCTTGATACAACTGTCCACGGTAACGGAACTGTCATAGTTATGGTTTTTGTCATGTTTATGTTCAAGTTCATGATTTATGATTTTGTCTTTTATTTAATTTTTTTTGGTTATTGTTATTCTCAGGTTTTAGTTCAGTCCATTTCTCAGTTCCATTGCACTTGTCTCCCCCGTCTTGTGATCTAGTTGGTTCAGTCCGTCTTCCCGGTCTGTGTGCTCACTGACTTCGGGTGATTTATATGAATTCTGGTGTTTAATATATTCCTTCGATTCTCGTTTACTTCCTTCGCCTTACTGTTCTGATTACTAACAAAACTAACATTTGTATCTTGTATCATAGTCTACTAATGTGTATATATATTACTAACTTTCTAACGAGCACTCTAGTTAAATCTGTAAAGTTGCACCGCTATTAATTTACATTAATTCTCTCTCAGCAATCGCCCTGTTCTAGTCTCTGCCTCTTGCTCAGCTGTACCTGTCTCCTCCTGCGTTTCAGCGAGATCTCTCGCACGTGCTTAATTACTTTCCTGCGCTCGTCATCTGTGCACTTAGAACTCCTTGGCCAGTGGTGTTTCAATGTCATAGGCTGTCTGTGTGATTCCTGTCCGTGTCTTAGCTTTCGCCAATTTTCGTGGTTAGGGTTTCCCTCATGTGACTCTCCCATTGTAATTAGTCTGATCCAGCTCACCTGTTCCCTGCTTAGCATGTGACTTCCCCCCCGTCTATTTAAGAGTTCTCACTGCTGTTCTGACTTTGTCACAACGTTGATCAATATTTCTTTTTGCAGAGCGTCTTGTGTGCAATTGAGTGTTGTTCTCTTTCGACTGGTTTGTCCGACTTCGATTCTTGCCGCAGCCCTTCTTGTATTGTTTTGTCTTTTTGGATTTCAACCTATTTTTGTATGACCACGATTTCTGTGTTTGGATGCCCTGTGTTTGACCCTTGGCTTTGTTCATCAACTACAACTTTTTGCCTACTGTCTATGTACCTTTGCTCATCTGTTTTCTGGTTCTCACCCCTGCCTGTCTAGTCGATTCTGTTTTTGGATTCCATATTGTGGCTTGGCCATTCTTGTATTTTTTGGCTTTGACTCGGACTTCATCAAAGGCATACGTTTTTTGGATTTCCATCTCTTGCGTGTGGTTCCTGAACGCTACGTCACAGTATGTTCTGACCACCATGGAACCAGCAAGGGAATCCAAATTGCAAGATACCGTGGCGAACCAGGCCGCTATGTCGTCATGCTCTAAACAGCAACAGCTATTAGCCATCATGCAACACCTCCAGACCTTGACCTCTAACAGCGGGTGGCAGAAGAGGGCTTTATACGATGCTTTTTTGAATGGTTTGGCGGAGAGAATAAAGGATGAACTCCTTACCTGTGAGCTGCCTGAAGAGCTGGAGGCTCTTATTGAACTCGCCATTTGCGTGGATGCACGTTTAGAGGAGTGCAGACGGACGAAGCAACCCAGTGCTTCCCCTGACCTCCCCATCTCGACCCAAGCTAGACGGCAGCTTCCTCCCGAAACCTTTGTGGCTCCCAAGACGGCATTTGAGGGGGAACTCTTGCAGATGGCTCGATCCAGATAGACCAAAGAGGAGCGGGAACGCAGGTTCAGGGAGCGAGCCTGCTTCTACTGTGGCAAGGCTGGACATATTGTAACCCAGTCACCAGCTAAAGGCCAACGCCCACCCAATAAAGAGCCACTAGTAGGCGTAACTCCTGTGGAGACCTCCTCAATTAATCGTACCTGTCTGCCTATCTATTTGGAGTAGGATTGGGGTTCAAACAGACCACCGCGTTAGTGGATTCAGGAGCTGAGGTCAGCTTCATTGACGCTGAAATGGCGCGCAAGTGGGGAATACCTCTGGAAGAGGTTTCATGTTCACATGTCGCTTATTCAGTGAACGGTCAGAGGATCGACCGTATCACTCACTCCATCGCCCCCATCAAGCTGCGCGCTTCAGGCAACCACCAGGAGACCATCAGACTGAATCTCATTGACTCCCCTCACTCTCATGTTATCCTAGGCCATCCTTGGATGGCCAAACACAACCCGGAGATCAATTGAGCTACTCATGAGATTAAGGGCTGGAGCCCAAACTGTTCACAATCTTGCCTTGTCAATGCTCATGTTCATGTTCATGTTCCTTCCCCTACAGAGATTCCGAGTCTAAAGTTCCTCAAGTTTACCATGACTTCAAGGAGGTGTTTTCCAAAGCTTGTGCCACGTGTTTACCCCCTCATCGCCCTTATGATTGCGCCATTGACCTCAAGCCAGGTACTATGCCCCCTAGAGGCCGCCTGTTTTCCCTGTCCCGTCCCGAGAACCACGCCACGGAGAAGTACCTAAGTGCGTCATTCGCCGCCAGAATCATCCGCCCATCTTCCTCTCCTGCAGGGGCGGGGTTCCTCTTCGTGGGTAAGAAAGACGGATCCCTACGTCCATGCATTGACTATAGAGACCTCAATGAGATTACTGTGAAGAATCGTTATCCCTTACCACTCATGACCACTGCCTTTGAGCTTCTCCAGGCAGCCACCGTATTTAATAAGCTGGATCTGCGCAACGCCTACCACCTGGTCTGCATCCGTGAAGGGGATGAGTGGAAGACGGCGTTCAACACCCCCACGGGCTACTGGGAATATTTAGTTCTTCCCTTCGGGCTTACCAACGCCCCAGCAGTCTTCCAGGGTCTGGTTAATAATGTTTTAAGAGACATGATTAACAAATTTGTCTTTGTGTATCTTCACGATATACTCATTTTTTCCAAGACCCTGGAGGATCGATATGCTTGTGTTACTTAGGTAAGCATCATGTGGCAGTTTCATCATAACGTTGCCTGATTGTAGTCACTGCAGTTAGTGATCGCTTCACTTATCCATGACCGGGATCAGCCAAATACTTCAAAAATGTCTGGGCAAGCTCTCTGGTGCTATCGTGAAAGCAATGCGAAACGCAGAAGCTCTACCATGTTTGGTATAACAAATGATTTCTCTGCACTACCTTGACATAATTTCATTCCCCTTTAGAAATCGTTGTGGCTAATAAAAATCCAAAAAAGGCGGAGATTAATTAGGAAATTCTTTCCTGTAGAAGTGATCGATTTGCTAGCTCTACATAAGCAACTTGTGCGTACTAACAGAACTTACAGTCTGCAAAACCTGTATTATATTCATAACAAAAACCCGAGCTCTCTCTTGCAGTTGTGTACTATTCATAAAGCTGCTTTCACATCGGACACGAAATGAATTTTTCGGGGGACAGATTAGCCTATATTCAAAGTCAATGCAAAGATACGAATACACAGGTTATGGGCGCATTAAACAGCTTTCACTCCGGACACGAAACTAATTTTTCGTGGGACAGATTAGCTACATTCAAAATCAATGCAAAGACGTGAATACACTCGTTATGGGCGCGTTAAGCAGCTTTCACACCAAATGTGAAACTAATTTTTCGTGGGACGGGTTACATTGAAAGTCAATGCAAAGACGCGAATACACGCTTTATGGTCGCATTAAGCAGCTTTCACAACGCCCGCGAAACGAATTTTTCGCACAACAGTTTACATTCAAAGTTATGACCGCTTATCAGCTGCTGCATGTTAGTTTGCATGCTCTGCTAATTAAAAATGCTCCTGGTTAAGTTATGTGCAGTAATTATAATCGGTATGCTTGTGTTACTTCGGGAAGCATCAATGTGACAGTTTCATTATAATGTTGCCTGATTGTAGCCACTACATTTGAAGGTAACCGGAGAGGTGCAGTTAGACCAGACGTAGGTTTTGCAAAGCTTGGGGTGTGTTTTTGGGCACTTGTGAAATGATCGCTTTACTTATTCATGACCGGGATCAGCCTGATATGTCTCCAATGTTTGGGCAAGCTCTCTGATACTACCGGTGAAGGCAATAGGGAAGTGCACAGGCTATAACGTGTCCAGTATAACAAACAATTTCTCATTGCTGCATTGCTGTCAATTGAATATTAAATTGGCAATCGAATATTAAATTCTTTCCTGTAAAAGTGGTTGATTCGCTAGCTCCACATAAACAACGGTTCACGCAAATGGAACTTACAGTCTGTAAAACCTGTATTATGCTCATAACAAAACCGGAGCTCTATCTAGCTCTCGCACTATCCATAATGCGCCCATTCTCTGCGAGGAAA
Source organism: Gymnothorax reevesii (assembly GCA_029721435.1). Taxonomy (NCBI): domain Eukaryota; kingdom Metazoa; phylum Chordata; class Actinopteri; order Anguilliformes; family Muraenidae; genus Gymnothorax; species Gymnothorax reevesii. The sequence continues at coordinate 18,720,509 of CM056577.1, read as the reverse complement.
CGCTGGTCATTCCAACGCAATGAGTCCAACCAGAGGCAATTTCCGAAAAGGCCGTTAGCCTGGAGCTTTCACTCCTCCGTCATATACCAGCACGGAAGCTGTTTGTTACTCCACGCTAACGACACACCACAGTTATGCACATAAACCAGCAGGTCCTAATACACACCGAAGCAGTCCATAAGCTGTTGGTCCACTTTAAGCTGCTCCTCACTGTCCACTGACCCACTGGATTTCTACGGTCTCTGGTCTACACCTGGGTATGTCGACCCGTTCTACAAATGTGTCTATATGGAGTGGATTCTAGCTTTCGATGCATCCTAGCTATAGAGTAGAAAAACCGCTGTACTCACCCCTGTTGCCGTATCAAACTGTAGCCGATAGCAAGTTCGAACTTGAGCTGCCAGACCTTCACACTGCATCCTCCACTTTTGCCGCTGTTTATTAGAACAAGTTCATTTCAATAGAGCTACATTCAATAATAGCCTTAGATTTCGGAATTTCCCCGCCGATTCTTTATCAGATGGCAGCCGTGTCTCACATTTCACTCTGGGGAGGCGGACCCGGAAAACTGTGTTCTGCAGCTTCGTCCCTCCCAACTCCGCCCTCCACAGAGCTGGCCTGTCAGAAAAAAGTGGGCACACGGGCCATAGCGGAAGAGCCACCCCAATGAGGCGTTTCAGGCAGAGACTACAATGGACTACAAATGGGGTTTTTTGCGGATGACAGTATGAGCTAAATAAGGACCCTGTTTTGGACTTCGAACAATTGGGGGTACTGTAGGGGAATCCAAGATCAAAATATAACCTTGGAAATATAGCAAAAAGGGTCCCCTTTAATTCCAAATTCACTTAATACATTTGTTTTCTGTATTGACAATGTCAATGAGGTTTCAGAGAAGCAGACAAACTAAAGGATACATCTTTATCAACTGGCCAGCGTGTGGTAACTTCGGTCATTCCTGTTCTAGTCAGACTAGAACAAGAACTAGAAGGAATTAATGTGCAGTTTTGACTGACTGTACTCATCTCCTGAAATTAAGTAATGAAATCCCACTTTAAACCAACCAGTGAGGCATGGTGCATCTACTACAGGGCCACATAACATCTAACAGACAGCTCTTAATAGTTTGACAGCAGCTCTTAATAGTTTGTATTCTTTCAAGATGCTTTCACACAGAAAAAAAAAATTTTTTGTTTGTTCATATTTGTTTGTATTTGGGGTCATCTACTGATGTTTATTGTACAGAAGCGCACGCTGTCTTATTGCAGTCAGTCATTCTTGCTGTTATCCTGCAAGTGCTTCGCCCGTAATAGCAACGGCACACCGCCGGAATCTTCTCCCTAATCGCTCCCGCCAGAAGGGGGACTATCACTCTGCCGAAGACCACGAGCGAAAGCGAATCGCTTTATACGTGAATGACTCCAGATCCGTCCGCAAAACGTGATCCAGGTGTCCGCATTTTGCCGTAGTCCCGCGGATTTTTAATCATGCCTCTCTGTCTGTGTGTGAGTGCAGGCAGGCTGACAATGATTTCCTCAGTGATTACGTACAGAGCGACTCCCTGTGGGTTAGGGGCCCCCTCTGGAGTCATCCCGATGGCTTTGGGGGCCTTACTTCCATTTTCCATTATTATCTGGACTACCGGAGCGACAGCGCAGTCCAAGACCTTGCAGGTTTGTGACGAGGAGGGAGCACACATTCTCTCTCCGCTTCTTTTACCAATTTAGACGTAGACTTAGATCAGATTGACATCCAAATCCAGGAACAACTAACTGGAATAACGGAGAAGGACAGTCAAATTTAGAATACTGGCGAGCAATGTAGGGGGTGAAGTAAAATATTTTTTCTTTTTGTCATGTTTTGTTTAGTTGCATTTTCGTCCTTTTTTCGCAGCGGGCGATTGCCAATGTATTTTTTTCGCGGTTATGGTTAAGATCAAATGCGAAAGGCAGCAGTTCTGATTTTGTTTTTAAAACGCATACTATGTGACAGCACGCGTATGCTTATTGATGGAGGAAATGAAAGAATGCGACGGAATTTTGACACTTTTCCAGCAACCGCGGTAGAATTAAAAACATAGGTACCGATTGCTCTGGTATTTATATTAAAATAATAACATCACCCAAGTCAATTCGGTACTCTTGCGACAGAGAATAAACGCGGATTTTCCCATGATATCCGCTATTCAGAGCAGGCAATATTATTTCTTGGTCTGAAACTGAGCAACTTCAGCTGTTTTCTATAGGATGTCTCGCCGCAAGCAAGCCAAACCAAGATCTTTGAAAGGTAAGTGAAACCCTAGCTGATTCCATGCTACTCCAGTGTCTCTTAAGGTGGACCGCAACCAAATTCTGTGAGCCTGTTGGTTACGACGAACGACAACGATATGCCTTACAGCCGCATAATGCCTACAGGCGAATTGACACGGGCAGTAAACATCAATAATACGCCAGTCGAGCTAAAACGGAAGTAAATAGTACGGTATTATTCGTCTCTGGCTCATAAACTACAGGCTACCTTCGAGTGATAGTATTGCAACAACGATTGCGCAACTGTACTGTTTTTTACTCAAGATTACGGCTACATGACTTGCCTTGAAAGTAAGACACTGGAAGTTATTTAGAACGCAACCTTATGGTTGGGTTTAGAGATGGAACTGCCTTGGAAATACTGCAACCGTTACTGGTACCGACCGTGACCATTTGTATGAAATCCATCTCGAGTTTTGTACCTTGTCGGAGAACAGTGTTTAAGTTCAAAGCAGAAATGTGCCGGAATTTTTCCTAAGAGTTGGTGGTGTCCCGTCATATGACGCTGGTTGAAAGGACCGTGTGATAACGGCCGTCTATGAAGAGCACATTTCAAAGAAGGGACTGGACGAGTTCGAGTAGCAGTCGTATTTTGGGGGGAGGAAGGGGGTTTCTGTGGGATATTGGAATGAGAATTGGGGAAACAAGTGGTGTACAGCTGGTTTTGGGACTTCATGTTTGTACGAATGGAAGCCAGCCGGAGCGTACTGATTGAACTAGGAATGCTTTTTATAGGCTGTCGCACTGTAGCTCATTAATGCGTTCTGTTATGACAAACAGTTGTAATGATTTTGTAAGCACCTGGGAATTACGCATTAACGGGCTGTGAATAATATCTTTGATAGCTGTGAATTATTATTATTATTATTATTATTATTATTAGTCTGATCAGAACGAAGAGCGTAGCGTTATAATAATAATAATAATTATTATTATTATAGTTCCCTCGTTGTAGTTTATCCTACGAAATGAAGTGCGAACAATTTTAACTCTGCAAACTTCACTGCCTGCCCCTTTTCCGATTCTGATTGTTGAGTCGCTCTTCTTGGACCAAGACTAACAATTTCACAAAGCGCGCACGCGCGCGCGTTCCTGTGGATTTTCTTGAGTGCAGCTGGCGGTAGGGTGACCGCTGATCCTCAGGGTTGAGATTCAGTTCATCTGGCTGGCATTGTATTTTCCGCAGCAAATAATTGTTTTCAATTTCTCATGCCCAGCTAGAGGTCTGTGGGCTGTTCCCCTCCCTCTCTTGTCCTTCAAAGTATTCTCCTCAGTGGAATATTGCCTCTTCCTTTCATTGTAGATCAGTCTTGTGGCAATTGTGGCTATCTTTAATAAGCATTAAAACATCGCAGCAAAGTTTACTATTATTATTATTATTATTATTGCTGCTGCTACTAATACTACTACTACAATTGGTGTTTAAATGTTGTATTTCAGATGAAACTTCTTTTCATTGGTTGCACCAGCTTTATTATATAAATTCTGCCTTTGCTGAGGACATATCAATAATATAAGGTATTAGTCATTTATTCCTGAATTTTTGGGATTTAATAGGGATTAAATTAAGGTACAATAGCAATGCCCTGGGGAACTGGAACCTGTAACCCTAGATCTTGGAATTTTATTTCTCTACGCACATTGCAACTTGTGCTTTGCACTGAAGCTTGCTAGTTTGATTTAAGACAGTAACACATTATGTTATAGTGTGCCAAATTATTGATTAGTTTTCTTATCATTTAAAAAATGTAAAAAGTATCATGAAAAAAAAATTCTCACTTGTAAATCCAGATGCTTGTCTGATCAAGGCTGTGTATGTTGTCATTTTATGTTTTTTTGTGATCTACATTGGTTCACTGGTATTTCATGTCTGTTCGCTAACCCCATATTATATGCCGATCTGTGAATTTCTGCATCATCAGATGATCCTCTGTTTCAAGAAAGAGAAACTTGCTTTAAACTGTCCACATGCAGATGATTTATTTTCCGGAACTGTTCATTGTGCTGGTATGCAGCCATAGCTAGTATTTTAAGTGTGTTTGTGTGTGTGTGTGTGTGTGTGTGTGTGTGCACGTGTGTGTGCGCGCGTGTGTGTGTGTGTGTTCTTGTACATGCTACAAAGTGAGAACCAAAAAACATTTTTTCTTAGAGAGTGTGGGCATTTTTGGGAAGTGTGGACATTTTCCTGTGTCCTCACAACTACAAAGACGAATTATGACTTATTAGTTAGGGTTAAAGGTGAGGTTAGAATTAGGAATAGGTTAAGGTTAGTGTAAGGTTCGGGTTAGGCACACATTGCTTTCAGCTAAGAGTAGGGAAAGGCTGTAGAGACTCATGAAGAATGAGTGGAAGTCAATGCAATGTCCTCACAAGGATAAAGTACAAGGATGTATGTTGTGTGTGTGTGTGTGTGTGTGTGTGTGTGTATGAGTGTGCCTTCTATGCTGATCATACTGTTCAAAATCTAGGCCCTAAGTTGTATTCCACTTACTATTATGGCGACAACTGCGGCCGAGCAGGTTTTCAGAGTCCACACAATAGCTGCTAAAACACAAGAAAAAAAAAAAAAACAGAACAAAAGTCCCCCTGTGCTTTCTCTGATTGATGGCTCTTTTATTATTTGTCCTAGAGTCTCTGAAGCTGACCAGTGATATAGTCACACTCTCAAAATCAGTGAGAGATAGTAGATTTCAGTGAAAGAAAGTAACCCATGCCATCTGTCAGAATACAGTCCAATGCGCTGTTACAGGTCTTTTGAAATGAACAGTTTAATCACTGGCCCTTTTCACGGGAATGGAGCCTGAAGTGGGACAGTGTGCTCTCACTTAATTTAAGATGTTGTTTAACTCAGCAATTCTCACTGTTTCCTTCCGGTATGTTCATAGGAGGCTGCTTGTATGTACCTGCTGAACTCAGGCGTTTTAAGGACCGATACTCAATATTTAGCAGGTAGGGTGTACAAATGAAAAAAAACTTTGATTTAAACATTTATTTTATTTTTATTTTTTTTGGCAGAGCTACTTTGCATTTTGGACTGATAGGGCAGATATTTGACTGTGTTTGTACAGAGATGTTTTCCCTCCCCTTTAAGCAGTGTTTTAAAGAGTAGCTCGCATTTATAAATATGTGGGCTTAGGCCCGGTGAAGATTTCACCGAACGATCGAGAAAGCGAATCGGTTACAAGAGGCAGTGGCGTGCAGCAGTGACGATGTGGCGCAGGTGAAGGCTGGACTTTTTGTGTTTTCCGCCAGTGACATGAAAGGACTGCGAAAGTTCGATGGTGATTGGTGGAAGGGGGTGCAGTGGGGGGGGTGTAGGATAGGATAAAGTTTAAGGTCCCTTTGGGGTGGGGGTGGGCGTGGGGGTGTGGGGGGGTCACCAACCACTATAGGGCTCCTGGGGGTGTTAGTAGCGGGGGGGGTCAGCAGCAGGGGATGATGTGTGTGAGGACTGGGGCTGGGTCGGGGTTGTTGGGTTGTTGGGGGAGAAACAGAACCTTGACTACTCCCAGCACCCTGTGGAATTCGCCCTCTTCCATTGGCTCCAGCAGAGGCTGTGTTGAGTCCCACGGCGAGGGAATCCGACTCCTGCGGTCCCATTTCAATTAAATCCGAGAGACAGACCTGCCCGTCTTATTGCTGAGGGAATAATCGCTCTGACGCCGGGGCTATACATCAAGCGGGTATGCAAACATGTCACGCATCTCCGCTGACATTTACCCAATCCTTACATTCCATATTCTTTTTGTTCTCCTCCTCCCATAGCCGTGGTACAGGGCTGTAATTTCATTTTTCTCGACGTTACAAAACGAGCCGCCGTCCGCCGCGCTGCTCGGAGATGCTCTCGGTGATGTACGGCGCCGCGCGGAGATGGCGGTTTTATTAAATCTGTGGGCATATGAAGCCCAACGCGCGTCTCGCGCTCTCAGAAGTGTTTCTGCTCGAGTTTGTTTTTTTTCTCCTCTAATGCTGGGGATGCGGTTCGGTTTCGTGTGCGGAGAGCCGTCTCTGAGCCGTGCGTGCGCGCGCGGCTCTCCCGTTCCATTACATTCATTTACTGCCGCTGCTCGTAATTTTTCTTGGGCGCTCAAAAATTTTCTCTCATCACGTGAAGGCAATTTGTTTTTTTTTCCTTGCCACAGGACTTTTTTGCTGTTCAATTTTAATAGATATTTAAGAAATCCCTTTTTAGGGTCATTCTGAGGAAGCGTAGGTGTAACACTGCTCTGTGAAGTTTTTCGAACTCCTCAGTCGTCACAAACTGAGATGGTGTTTATTCATTTATTACATGAGTGAGCAAACATCTGACAAAGAAATCATATAAAATATGGCCTGTCTGATTTTTAAATATACGTTTTCAATTTCTTCGTTACTTTTTTGTGGGGAAATTGGGTCTGACCCGTTAACCTCGTCGTTGTGCCCAAAATGTGTATTCTTTCAACCTCTAGCGTGATGTTGACTTTTCTCGAGCTTTAGAAATTTGGGTGGTCAGGAGCACGGACTTCCCTTTTGTACTGGCCTGTCAGTGATGAGGTGTCCACCGTTGGTTCTTATGGTCACAGAGACTTCTCTGATGTGTCCCTAAGCCAATCTTGTCCCTCTCTCTCATCCATAGACATATTCTGGCCCCTTTGGTTGTAGAGAAGAATAAAATAAATGTTATTCTAAGATCTTTCCTGGGAGCTCTGCATCTGTCTGAATAAACCCCCCACAAGTGTCCGAGTAGTAAGTTAGGACACAGCAAGTAAGGACAAGTAAGTATGTTAAGGGACGAGTCTTTTTAAAGTGCTTGCATGTTCTATACATCTTATTTAAATGCTTGTTTTGTTATGCTTAGTTCCCACTGTCGCGCGCTCCGTTACAAGCGCCACGATTGGCCATTCGTGGAACTTCTCTGAAGCTGCTTTCACACCAGACGCCAAACAAATTTTTTGCACGCCAGATTACATTCAAAGTCAATGCAAAGATTAGCATCTTTGCATTGACTTTAATTGTAATCTGTCGTGCAAAAAATTCGTTTCGTGTCCGGTGTGAAAGCGGCTTAAAATTTCAGATTTGGATACAAGGTGATGCGATGATCACGATTGACATTTGATCGTGTCGATTGTAGAAAATTTTTGAACGGTCCAAAACTTTTTTCCGATCAACATGATTGCCACGACTGACCTCAAGATCTGATGAGGTCTGATAGGATCTCCACGATTACTCTGCGATTAAGACCGCGATTTCAATCGTGCCGCGAATCGCGATAGTGGGAGCCTAGCATTAGTTTGTGAAAACTGGCCATTTGCAAACGTTTTGATTTTCACAAAGATTCTGTACTTCTTAAGGAACTTTATCCTAAGGCATTAAGTTCCCTCTGCTAATGTGTCCGAGCCTTTAACCTCAGTCCGAAGCGTTTTTTAATGCATTGACAAACCTATCTATTTTGCGTGCTGTATCCTAGCGACTGTTTTATCTTCTTTCGTACCGTCTCCCTTGAATAAAATTTGAGTTTGTGTGTATATTTGGTTTCACAATGTAAAATATCTTTTTTTTGGGGGGGGGACATAAAAATAAAATGTGTTATTGTCATTTTTTTTTGTTGTTTTTTTGCAGATGCATAATTATGTTTCAGGTGTTTTGTTTTTTTTATTTTTTTAAGACGACTGCCGCATTTTTTTCACCATTTTAATTAGTGTTCATTCTCGTATTGACTGAGAGGTCTGACAGAGAGCACTTATTAACACCTTTGAATGTGAAGTACAAAAGTTGCAGCAATCATTGTGGCAATTATAACAGACGGATATGAAGAGTCCCGTTAACATCCCCGCTGCTGCCTCTGACACTCCGTTAGTCGAGCCGTCTCTCCGTGCCTGCGGGGCTGATCTGTATGACTTTTTGTTCCTATTAAGTATCATTTTCTCATTTTTAAGTCGTTTTTTTTGTTTACTTTGAGAGTCGGATGCTGTAGTTTTACAAATGAACAGTGTTTGCGACTGGTTTCCATCAGGATCCTAATGGATCAGATATTGAAGCTCACAAAATGCGAATACAGTGGTTGGAAGAGATCGGTCAGATTACTGTCAGTACACTACATTGCATTACATGAATGTGGCACTTTTATCTGAAGCTAAATACGATAAGTGTAGTCAGTTACGGTATTTCATGCACTGCGGGGGAAAACTCAATCTGAAAATTGCGCATCACGCATGTTTGATCTTTTTCAGATATGTCTGTGTTAAGGCATCTTAAATTAGTCGGTTCAAGTTTGCTAAAACCTTGCAGGACAAACATAGTTTGAACAAAGTGTGGAAATTATCCAAATTTACGCACCACGATTTAATTGGTGAATTGTTGGATGGTTGACTAGTCATATGAGCACTGTATGAGGCAAACATGTTCTTGTATGTGTGGTAGTGCTGTCTTAAGTATAATAACTCAATTTTGTGATGCATGAATTGCAGTAGACCTCAGGGTACTGTTGTCGGAGTAAAACATACACCATGGCTTACCTGCAAGCGCTAACATGCTACGTTTGACCTCCAAACAGACCTCCTAAATTGACTTGTAGTCTAATCCTCTGGGTGAATGTGCTGCTTTCACATCGGGCTGGGTAATGATGTCACGGTCCTCTCCATTCCGAGCCCATCTTGCAAATCGTAGCATCACTAGCGGCACGAGCCGGACATTTTCAAATGATGTCCGGAGAGAGAGATAATTGCGTAGATGACTGCGGCAGCTTCACAGCTGAATGCCAGTTGATGGAGGAGGTCCCATGAGTGCGCTCCACCAGCCAGAGGGAAATGGTCAGAAGAGCTCAGGGGCAGACTGTGTGGCGCAGGCAGTCGAATAGCTGTCTCTCCGCATCTGTACGACTTCCTCAGTATCAGACTCTCTCTCTCTGATCTCTCTCTGTTTTGCTTTCTTCCCCGCATCTGAATAATACATTACAAGGAATTTCTCCATCTTGTTTACGAAAAGGCTTAATAATCCTTGGCTTGAAATTGAACAATCACAATGCACAGACCTTGAGATTAGCGATTTGTTATTTCTCCGCAAAACAGCTAAAACCCTGTCCTGCGCTCAAAACATATTCATCTCTGGTACTTTCTCGCGTGGTGGAGGATAAACTAAATGACCAACTTAAAATGAACCCTGAGCACGTACACCCCTGTCTGGTCTGACACTTTTTGATTAACACAGCGCATACTGCCTCTACATTATGAAAAGAAAAAGGCATCACGCATCGTCATCGCATCTTTGAAAATGGGTCTCTCTTATGGATTTTCATGGCTTGATCTAGAAGTATTGTATCAATAGAGAACAATACCTACTTTATTTCTGATGATTGTGCCCGAAAATCAAAAATTTGCACAATCAATTATGGCCTCTCCTGTCTCCACTCCCGGAACAAATTACTTAGCAGTCTTTTTGAATTTGATATGTATCTAAAATAGACTCCACTATTTCCCTGCCTATTTACCAATGGGAAAAGGCCATTACTACCAATTACAATTTCCAGACCAAAATCTGTTCAAACACATTCACAATGAGCTCATCCACTAAGATCTAGTTAATACAATACAGTCTTCTACTGAGCTCATATCAGCCTGTGCGAAATGTTCACAATGGGCTTCACTCACACAGATTCCTGTACTCACTGCTCCCATTATCACCTCAGACACCTACCTCTGTGCCACCTGGCACCTGCTATCCAACACTTCTGGGGTGAAGTCAGACACACACACACACACGCGCACGCACACACACGCACACGCACACGCACACACACACACGCACAGCCTGTGTACATTTCTGGATTGCAGCATTCCCCTCTACATCACACTGACGAGGAAATCTTTATGTGACTGGCCTCCCAATCCAACACGCTAACGGTCATACTCATCTCCGAAACCACAGAAAAAAACACATCAAATAAAATTAAAGATATTGGAATGCACAGAAAAAACTCAATATCAATCAATGGCTAAATTTATCATAGACCATATACTGCAGAAAAAAATGACTGCCTCTTTGAATAAATAAATGCAGAATTTCCATAAAACATGTTCACCTGTAATTATCTATTAAAATTTGTCAATGAGTTGGCGTCACATTCCACTTTCCAACCGCAGGCAGCGGCTCTTACTGAGCCAATCTCATCCACACACAAGCATGTCAATAACTGCGCACCCTCTCACCTCACTCGCCATTATCTTAAGTGCACATTACAATATGTGTCTTTTTTTTTGCCCATGAGCTCATTCGTTATTTTTGCTGGGGACATAATTATTATAATAATAATAATTATTATTATTATTATTATCCCCTCGGCATATAATGCGGGGGAATATAGTCATGGGTGCGGTGCTCTGTCCGTCCGTCCGCCTGTCTGTGAACACTTCATTTCTGGAGCAAAACTTGAAAACCATTTAATATTTTTTGACAAAACTTGGTGCGCACATTAATCATGACCTGAAGTGATGCCTTTTGCTAATCCGAAGTTGATGAATTTTGTATTTTTTCTGGTTTCCATGGAAACATTTTGAACTTAGAATTTTAGGGGGTATGGTTTGTTTCTGGAGCAGGTGGCTGTTTTCGGGTGCTCATGGGGAGTGAAATATTCCTACTTTCCTACTTTGAGGTGCCTGGATAAAAAGTGCCGCGACATCGCTCTCACTCCTTAAGCTGCTTTCACACGGGACGCGAAACAAATTTTTTGCACGACAGATTACATTCCAAGTCAATGCAAAGACGCAATGTCTCTGCATTGACTTTGAATGTAATCTGTTGTGCGAAAATTCGTTTCGCGTCCAGTGTGAAAGCAGCCGGTCTCCAATCACTTGAGAGTGTCTTATACAAGCTGCCTGACTCCTCTCCCCTATACTTCTCCTTCACCTAGCTATAGAAAACTTCACCTGGGTCAATGGAAATTAGCAGGTGATTTTAGCAATTGCTTTGGCCATGTTCGAGAAAAATTGGAGGTCCGGTCCTTCATGAGCTGTATGATGAAGATAGCCCTCGCGGTTTATCGGAAAACTTCGGGACCCAATGGCGTTTTCAACTGCTACAGCTGCAAAGGATTGCGATCCATATTCAATCTCTTCGTTCGTCTGAGGTGTTACCTTGCTGGAAAAAAGCAACTTAAGAGCTAAGTGCCCCTTTCCTTCATGAAATAGGCCATCCAAACCTTTCTCGTCATGGCTGAAAGCCAAACTGTTTCCAGTTTATGTCTGTTTGCAGGAAAGGTTCCTGGCTCTTCAGAGAATTTGGATACAGCCTTTGATTTTGCCAAAGGTTCCATCAGCAGCAAGGGATGGTTGAGAAATCAGCTCTATATGTTGGCTCTATCTCAGCCCTACAATGTACAATTTTACATATTTCTACTAATTTTATTTCTCTCTCTCCTTATGAGCAAAAGCATGTGTCAATACTAATCAGTTGTTTAAAAAAACTCAACTAGCCAAGTTTTGTATTGGAACTAGTCTGTCGATGCCGTTACCATTGTGGGTAATGTTTGCATTGTGACAGGAGCGTTTGGTAGCAACCACAGAAAAGACTCATCAACTGCTTTTTAAAAAATTTTATTTGCGGTGAATAGTCCCTATCAGAGCGAATCTTGAGCGATGTCTTTTACCCCAGCAAGGGGTGCGTTACATCATGGTAACTTATGCTTCCTCGAGTCCTCGCTCCACCTGTGACCTGGAAATCTTTCCTCTCTGCCATCGTGGATGATCTTCCAAACCCTTAAACGCACCTAAATGAGATGTGGACTGCGAAGAGAGGAGGCCACTGGTGGAGCTTAAAGCCAGGAAAGGCAGGTGTATCCAACACAGAAGCATTTTTACCTTAGAAGTGGCACGATGTATAAACGCCACACGTCCACATGTAAGGTGGATTAATGGGGGAAAAAAAGGCAATTCAATGAATGAGCAAACCAGAGCGTGTCTTTTATAAGGAAACAAAGATTTATTAGACCTTACACTCTTGCAAGTCGGGCACAACCACAGAAGAAGTTTCTAGGCCGCGTAACCTCTCTAAAATTCTTTAAAAGCTTTATACCCTTATGGAAGCAGGGTCTGCTCGGGTGATCAGTGATTTGCATCGGGAGAAGCAACTTGGTGCCAGGAGTAGCCCAGCTCGTCTTTAGGGAGGGCAGAAAGAGAACAATTCATCAAAAGTTAAATTTGTGGAGGCGTTTACCAAGGCAAGGCCACTCTTTATCACATGCATACCTGCTTTCTGTCTTTTCACAAACTATCCATCTTCTATCTGCAAAGGACTCTGAAACAATTCATGCACACAGAACTCAGATAGATGCACTTGAATAACTGGTCTTATACTGAATATATGTATAATTTAACCATTATTACATATTAGAAATGAGGCAGTTCATTGGTTACTTCATTGTGATATGTAATACATCAGATCCTTGCTGGGTGGAGCTAAGATGCATCTGACACTCGTGAGGGATGCGAGGAGGCATGTTAGCATAGTGAAAAGCACTTTAAGTCTAAGCTACGTAAGTCACATTGGAAAAAAACATTATCTGTAGAATTGTGTTGTAACTAAATGGAATTTGGCTGAACATGATAAATGAGGCTGTAGAATATTCAATATTTGCAGTAATATTGGGCCTCTGACTGACTCCAGCCAAGGCATGCACACTGTGGCCCATGGCATAGTATAATGCTAGAGTGTAGCAATGCAGAACCTCGCCCCAATACTGGTCTTGCCTTACTTAAGGTGTCTAATGAGTTTTCTACTATATTTAGCATCAGTTACAGCATTATTAGGTGATTATTAGCCTTCTTGACTGCAGGTGATCATGTACTGTGATTGCTTCTTCCTTAAGTAAGATAGATTACGGCTCTGAAAACAGAACTCTGTAATCAAGAGCTCAGGCGACTCAAAAATCCTTGAAGTTCAGATCTATGTTGCCTACTACTTGTTGTAAAACATTTTACATGAGAGTTGAGTACCTATCTATTTTGGATTTTCATTGCTACTGATATTTTTGCCAGTGTTTCCTGTTTTATGCTCTTGAAGACAGGAGGTATGGGTTCAGCCGTGTTCGGGCATTTCTGTGCTCAGCAGACTGCAGCGGAAGCTATGCTTGGCGTTTCGAATGACTACTGTCTAGTGTTATGAAAACAAAGCCAAAAGTGTGGTAGATATGCCGTATGTTTTACTTCAGCCATGGAGGAAGAATGGCGTGTGGGAACATGAGTCAGATATAAAATCATTTGTGAAATTCAATCATCTAATTGCTCTGACACAGTTCCCTCTACATGTCATTTGTGAAATATAGGGTTTTTGTTTGTCAAATTTCCACCCCTCCTTGTCTGTTACTTCTAAGAATGACTGCTAAGACAAGTTCATCATGTCTTTCAGCAGTGCTGAATGAAGTTGAAGGAAGTCCAAGTGAAAAATCAGCAAAATATTTTTTTAACAAGAGCTCCACACTCATGAATAACTACTTCCCCAGCTCATGGTGATACGAAAGTTCAGTTTTCCCATCATCGTCAGTCGTTAAGTGAATTTTCTGCCTCGCCTCCCTTATTTCACCAACAGGGACAGAAAACAAAATCCCCCCCCCCCCCCCCCCCCCCAAAATAAAAATAAATAATAAAAACTCAAACTCCCTGCGCCAATTTATGATGAAAACATCTGGGATTCATTAAAGCGCTCTCTCTAAATGATCCGACGTGCCTACTCTCTATAGCAATGGAGAAACTCATTAAGATGTTGTCTATACTCACCGGGCCTTCATTCATGAAAGCTCTTAATAAGGAACACAGTAAGTTGCCCTACAAGCCAAGGCATTGCGTTTACAAATAACTCAGTATTCACCAAGGTGACAGGGGTCCGGCAAAGATGTGCTTTATGGATATAATTAGCATGTTATTATCTGGCTTCCTGGTGTGGGCTCGGCCTCTGGGTCTGGAAATGGGCGGAGTCATCCTGAGAAAGACCTTAGACTGTAGAACAATGAGAGTTAGTATCTCAGTACATTCTCTAATACCCTTCTCATTCCAGGCACTTCTTTCTTTTGCAAAATTTGGGGTTTTGTGATTATTTATAGAGGCTGGAGATTAAATGGGAACCTTGGGAATAATTTTGCGGCTGCCAGTGACTGGAGTCTGTAACTTCCCAGCATAGAGACCCATTGACCTGAGACGTATTGAATGTTCATGTGCATTCCTTGTTCAGCTGTTACAAGAGTGAACTTCTAAGTGTCCTTTTCTACAGTTCTGATTGCCTGCTACCTCCTCCGCCATCCTCTTCTCACTGATCTGTTTCAGACATCGGCGCCTTTGCTGTCTTTCACTAGAAGTCTGGTATCTTGTTATATGCGCTTTGCCATCATTATCTGCCGCACACATAACTGTGTCTTTGTAGGGCCTGAAACGCATGCGGTTGGTAATGCTAAACGATGTATCTCTCACAGCTGCTCATGGGAGTTCATGATGGACATTGAGCAACCCTGTTCTTAAGTGTGGTGAGATAATTGCCTCTCCGAAGGGGGCCGTGCTAGATTGGGCTCTCATTCTTAAGTGTGACACTAGTTAGGCTCAGATGCCCCCTGAATGATAGCATACGTTATCAAATTGTCTTGTGTTGTCTTCGCGAATCCTAATAAGTAGTACCTAAAGGAATAAAATTTTACGCTTGGCATTTGCTGTAATGGGGTTGGAGCCCTGAAAACTGAACTCCCAGAAGCTTGTTTGTTGCAGCCGAAGTGTACGAGTTGCTGAAAGTTTACCGCGGTTGCTAAACGCACGAAAGAAAACTTTCGGTGAATTTCACAAGGAGATGCGAAACTTTGGTTTGATGAGAGGGAGGGTTGACATCACCACTGAACGCCTGGGGCTCGCTGAGAATACTACCCGCTACCCATAGGATTTAAAAGCTGCTTTAATTACTTTAAATATGCAATTTTGTGCCTTTTAAACCCACTAGTTTGCATTTGCAGTCTCCCCGAAGCTCGTCTGTTGGGAGGTTGTGTCTACCACACGTTTTCTTTGCTCAGAAAAATGAGAGGGTTGATACAAAAGGCAATAGTGAGGGTACATTTCAGCTGCAGGGGTGGAAGTACAAGGCATCAATTCCTTGGTGAGAGCCTAATTTTACATGAACCAGGTGGGAGAGTCTATTGTTCTGTTCCCACTGCTAAAAAACCATTTGGCTCCCCTGCACATGACTCACGGCGATGAACATTGAAGAAAAACAAGTAGTGGGAGTGTGGGAGGGGAGGGGGGAGGGATTGGAGGGGGTGTGGGATGTGGTTGGGGAAATAATATTATGAAATAGTTAAAAGTGTTCCTGTTGTATGGCCATCATCGAGCTGTAAATACTGAGGAAATATTTGCGCTCCGTTGCGAATGCAACAAACCTTTTTTGGACTTAACCGTTTCAGCGCCGCGGGCAACTATAGTTGCCCAATGATGTAAGAAATCAAAGTCAGATGCTGTTGCAAACCAATCATGCGGCAACTTGTTTAAAAGGGAGCTCTTTTAAACAAGTTGCCACATGATAGGTTTTCAACACCTCAAGATCATTAAATTTTTTATTCCTTGAAAATTTATTCAGCGCTCAAAGGGTTAAAAACGCTATCGCTAATTTTGGCCTAATCCCCGGGAACGCATTGAAATTATGTAATAACAATGTTATTTGGTGTTTTTTTTATTTTTAATTTTTCACTCTTTGTATTAACACTGGAATCTTTTATAATGGTGGAATTTGTCCAAATCAAATAATATTAAGAATTGTTTGACCTGTTATTTGAAGACTGTATTTCTGAAATTCTCTGAGGAAAAGTCTTTTGAGTACCTACCGCCAAATATTATATATTGTCACTGCATTTATTTTATAATGACCTAAATGTCATGTGATTCCACTGAATAGATATAAATAACTGCGATCTCTAGAAGTGAAAATGTAGCTGCGATTAATTGAATTTCAGATGACAACATTTGTTTTTTTCAGTCTACAGATAAAAGACATTATAGATTATTGTGCTAATCATCCATTTGGTGAGAATATTAATTTGTATTTGATACATGTAGACTTCTATTTGTTATTATTAAAATATATATTTATACAGAATCGAAGGAGGGTATTGCTCCTTTTTTTTTGTTTCGGTAGGCTGCACAGACACATACTATGATATACATTGAGCTCAAAGTTACTGGCACTCCTGACTGGCAATACACAGACAATACAAATAAATACATAAACATAATTAACAGAATTTACCAACATGTGTGAAATACTTTATTAATATTTTGATGGAAACCACCAAAATTGTAAAAATAATTTGATTCAAAATAAATTTCAACAACATCAATATTTAATTAATATTGGCACTCTATATTAATATTAATATTTAGCACTTAATGCAACCACCTCTGGCAAGGATAACCGCACGGAGTCTTTTCCTGTAATTTTTGACAAGGTTAAAGCTCACATTTGGGGGATTTTGGACCATTCATTCCTCTAAGCAGATCCTATCAAAATCCTTCACATCCTTGGGTTTGTGTTTATGATCTGCCCTCTTCAACTCGGCCCACAGGTTTTCAACTGGATTGAGGTCTGGCCACTGAGTTGACCATTGCAAAAGGTTTATTTTGTTGTCACAAAACCATTTCTGTCTGGATCTTGTGTTATTTTTTGGGTCATTGTCTAGTTGGAAAGTTCACCAATGGCTAAGTCCCAGCCTTCTGGTGAGGCAACCAGATTGTCAGCCAAAATATCCTGATACTTGATGGAATTCATTATAACATTAATCTTAACCAGTGACCTGGACCTCTTGAATTAAAACAGCCTCAAAACATGACAGACCCACCATCATATTTCACTGTGGGTATGAGGTGCTTCTCCTGTATGCATCTGTGTTTCAACGCCAAACATGCCAATGCTGTATCTGACGGAAATGTGCAATTTTGGTCCCATCTGACCAAAGCACTTCGTTCCAGTCATAATTTAAATGACCTTTGGCAGACTCTAAAGTAGCCACTTGCTTCTGTGTCTTCTGGTCAGAAAAGGCTTTCTTCTGGTAACCCTTCCACAGAGCCTGTGATGGTGGAGGTGGAGCCTGATGGTGCTTTTTGCAACCTGGTGACCCCAAGATGCCTCCAATGCCTGTGATTCCTTCACACAGTCATTCTTGGGGATTTTGTTGCTTCTCTCACCATCCTCCTCAGTACCCTGGGGGGCAAAATGCAGTTGCATCCTCTACCCTTGAGATTTTAAACAGTTCCATATCTTTGGAATGTTTTTTGGAATGATTGCCCTGACAGTGCTCAGTGGAATCTTCAATTGTTTGTAAACCTTCTTGTAGCCATTACCTGATTTATGTAGGTCCATGACCATCTGTCTCCTCTGAACTGACAGTTGTTTTGTTTTCTTCATGATGTTGGATGACAAAGGGGTATTGCATGTGTGGTACCTCATCTGCATTGTGCATTAGTAATACAGGAAGTGATGTAATGGTTCAATATAATTCCTTAACACTTAGATAAAAATTAAGTAAGTGAAATTTAGTACCTGGTTTAATTTCGGTAGATGTCATTTACAATAATCTATATGGGTGCCATTTATTGTGAAACCTTGATTTACAGGAAATTTTTAATTAAGTCTGTAAATGATTTTGGTTGGTTCTTCTGGAACATTTAAATCATTTGCTATTTCTCACGTACTGTGTTTCTCTTTAAATATATTTTTAATTTTTTTTTAAATTTTAAAGTATTGATTGTGCATATGTATTTAGAAAGTGAATAAAATATCTACATATTATATACTGGCTCTTGCTATGACCTCTGGTCTGCCTGGTCTTTTTGAGGTCTAAAACATCTGTAGTTGTTAAATTGGAGGATCAGGGGTCAAGGGGTGTTAACTGCATGCGGTTTCAGAGTAGTTTTCTTGAAAACAAACAAACAAACAAATAAAAACCTTCTGACATCAAAATGGGGGGGAGGGCTTGCATTCAGTTAACATTAGGTTCAGTTCATTATGACTCATGACTAAATACCAGTTTCTCTTCATCAATTATCTATGCATTAACAGCTCTCTGAGCTAATTTTGATGATTTTCTGAACTCATTGTCTGCTTGTGCTGAAAATAGTTGTGGTGAAGTGTTGACTGAAACCAGGCCATGGCACTGAGATGCAGATGGAAGGTTGTTTGTTTTGTCAAAGCCAGAGCACCCTGCAGGTGTGTCTTTGCTCAAGCCTCGCTGATGGATGAAACTGCCGTGTCCTTTCATTGCAAATTGGGCCCGTCTCAGTCACCTGTTCCTGTTATATTGCGCTGATACTGCATTCACTGGCAGAGGTTCATGTTATCGTCACATCTGCATGTTGGAATACATCCGACAAGGCAACCCTGCCCAGGCATTAATGAAGAAACTGTCACCTCCATTAATTACAGTGCGCTGGCGTACCTCTCAACACAATCAGTGTCGACCTCTCCGTTTTCTGTGGTTTACATTTTCCAACATACCAATTGCAGCTACAAAATGACAACTCTCTGACCTGTTATTTACAAAAACAAACAAACACACAAACAAAAAAACTCCCACCTTGAAATTTGTGAGATATTAATAACAACAGGTATCATACAACACCAATTCTGAAATAGTTGGGGAGAAGTGTGAATTGTGAATGAAATCAAAATGCAATGACTTTCAGATCACATGAGCCAATATGTTATTTACAATAGAACATAGATTACATTTCAAATGTTGAAACTGAGACATTTTACATTTTTATTCAGAAAATGAGCTTTTTTCAAGTTTTCTCGATATCTTCGAGTTGTGCCGTAGGGAATCTTTGATTTGCAAAGTTGTGGCTTGAATGTTTGTAAGTAACTTCCACCACTAACAGCCCATAAATAAATAATGTCATATTGTCATTAGTTACAGTTCTAAGAACTGCTTCACATATTGTCTTCGATATTTTACTCACGTGTTCAATTTGCCAGTAACTATAGGAGTCAGGTATTGTGCACAAATGTATTATTTTATTATTATTTGCATTTTTATTATTATTTTTTTTTATTTCTCAAATTAAAATGCTCGACCGATATGCCAGATAGACCAGAAATACTGCTGTACCAGCTAAGAGATGAGAAAAACAGAATGCAAACAAATTTGAATGATTTTTATTTCTCAAAATCAAATGGCTGACAAATATGCCAGATCGTCGATATGGCAGTATTTGTGATCCTAGATGACAGGCTGACAGGCTGACTTTGGGCTCCTTTTGTTTTATTCTTTCATCCCTTTTAATGGTGTTTTCTTCTCTCTCTCTGTTTTTATGGCAGTAGAGGACAATGCGTCAGAAGACCAGCAGAGCACACCAGGGCAGGTTGCCACTCCAAGCGGTAATTACCCTTTTGCCTTTACGTTGCCTCAATAAAAACCCAATCACTGATGGACCCTGATTCTAGATATTTTAGGTTGATTTCCAGCCCTGTGTCTATTTTGTCCAAAGCATTAAATAACACATTTGAGCTGAGTTTACATGAATCAGTTTAAGTTTAAATGCATCATTCTCGTTTGTTAGATTGCTTATACTGTTTAGTTATTGCTTTAAGTGAATGTGGCAAGCAAACTTTTGAGGGGCATGATATTATTAAGTCAATTGTTAAACAGTTAAAAGTGCATTATTTGTATTGTTTTAGGCACATTATGGGCTTTGTCTCTGTGTTTGTCAATGTGTATATTCCTGCATGCATTCATTTTAGTGCATATGTGCAAAGAATGAGTGGTCGTGCTCACGTGCACTTGCGTACTCGTGTTAATGTTTGTATGTACGTCTGTGTGAGCTCGAGGTCTGCTCACCTCTTGTGCTTGCGGCATGGTTTCAGGATTAGTTCTGGGTTCTCAAGTTAAGTAATGCTGTGGTCTGAGTGGCAGATGAAATGGGAGGAAATGTCAGTCCTGCTCGTGACGTCACATGGCACAGTCATTCAGGATAGGACAGATCTTGCGTGTTCCCTTGTCTGCGATGCCACCTTGGTTGGGACAGGTCATGTTGTGTAGTATTGGCCAGTCAAATTGTGTGGCATGATGATGCAGTGTAAGATCGAGGCGCTGCTCAGTGGAATATTCCCTGTCCTCTCCTCCCTGAAGCTACGGGGCTAAAATCCAGGTCAGGCTGACAGACAGGCCATAATGAATGAGGCCTGTTCCCTTCTGCTCTCTCCCTTTTTAAAATCTTTTCTGCTTCATCCCTTTTCTGCTTTTTTTCCCTTTTCTGGTAAAGGTTACCTCTCCTGTGTGGTTATTTTAAACTCGGTATGGATTACTTTGTCCGTCGTTTTGGGGCTTTGCGCTCAAAATCTGGCTGTGCCGTGGTATTAATGAGCTGTGGTGAGTCGGCAGGAGAGGCCGCGCCACGCCCTTCTCTTGACGCCGCCGCAGAGCGTACTGTTCTCGTAACCAGCTGTACATTTACTGGTGGCCTCAATGACTGGAGGAGACCGACTTTCCCCTAAGAGAAATGACCAGTTCTCACCCTCACCTCCTCTAACCCAGTCTCCTGGTAACTATTTAGAACACCTAATGAAACAAGAGTCCGAATAAGCCAAACTTCGTCTTGATGCAGTTTCGTTTTCTATCATGAAAACTAAGACTGTGGAACTATAAGCTTAACATCATAAGTCCTGACCTGACTCAGATCTAACGAATCAGGTTCCTGATTTGCTGTGATGTTAGAGGTGTGCAGTGACCCTCTTACCACTCCCGCATTGATGCAGGTCAGTCCTGGGACCCCTTTTGCCAGGGGTCTCCCGTCATCGGCTCTCAAGCCGTATAGGGTCACAAACTATTCGGGGTGACACTTCAGATGAAGTGTTGCTCATGCCTTCATAAATGAGTCATAATGTCTTCATAAATCATACATAAGAGAATGTCATGCTTTATAAAGGGTGAATAGCACATCCTTATTCAGCATGTGATGCCAGATGTGACAATGACAATGTCACTTTGCTGACAATGTCACCTTTTGTAGCATTTAGCCACTAGCAAAGTGACACTGTCAGTTATATCACATCTGGCATCACATGCTGAATAAGGATGTGTTATTTCAGCCTTTACAAAGCATTGCATTTGCTTCTGTATGATTTATGAAGACATTATGTCTCGTTTATGCAGGTATTATACATGTCGTCTGAAGCCTTTATGGACAACAGTTCATCTAAAGTGTCACCCCGAATAGTTTCGGTGACGACTCCAGCCCTTCCGGTTTTGATATGCTCGCGAGCGCATGCAGTCCACCACAGGGGCGAGGGCAGCGAGTTCCCTGTCATGTTATTGGGGGCGTTGAGCTGAATTTGCTTCTTATAGCTTTAGTTTAGCTTGCACATAAGATAAAGGTTTGCATCCCTGCACACGTAATTTAAATACTACTTTAATCTCTCTCTTCATTTGTCTGCATTAAGTGGCTACTTTGAAACAAGTACAGGAATTTGAATTTGTTCTTTGATCTCACGTTTTTTTCCAGTAAGACAGGAGTTGCGGCATTATCACTGTTCTGCGCTAATGCTGCGTAATGTCGCCGAGCCTCTACTGAGCCCGGATCGACATGCGGCCCTGACTTACCAGTGTATTAGCATTTCTACAGGAAGGATTATCTCAGTCTGCCAGCACACCATCAGCAGATTGCAAGTTCCCCTTATTTATTATTATTTTTATTTTTCTGTTTGACAGTAGAGCACTACTGCAGATTGCCTTGATCAGCTAACTCATAAACGCTGCATTCCGTCTAGTTTGACATATGCAGGCACCTCCAGTGAATTATATGTTTGAATGACCAGTTTCAGGGCCAAGGTCTTGG
Source organism: Gymnothorax reevesii (assembly GCA_029721435.1). NCBI lineage: Eukaryota > Metazoa > Chordata > Actinopteri > Anguilliformes > Muraenidae > Gymnothorax > Gymnothorax reevesii. The sequence continues at coordinate 18,698,377 of CM056577.1, read as the reverse complement.
CGTTGGAATAAAAATGATCATTTGAGTTCAGTCGCTGACAGCAGATGTATTTGGATGGATAGGCCCAATGAGGTGACTGCGAACAGAACACAGGAAGTGACCCAGCGTAGCCTTGCTGATGCCAGTGATGCACGGCACTCTGACCGCACAGATGAATAGATTCATTACACACGCATAATTAAACAATCAGCCGCCCATCAGCTGATGACAAGGGACAGCACTGACACTATTAATGACAGAAAATATCCGCAGATTCTGTGTACTTTCACTGCTTAAATTTTATGGTATTATTATTTTTCTAGATCTGGATTATTTACTCTGTATAAATGCACACAGACAACACTGGGAGAAAATTACACAATGCGCATTATTAGTGATAATATTAACTATATGTTACAGTCAGATTGTAAAACCAGTCATTCTGTTAAATATCTGAACATTTTTTTAGTAATTTCATGAAATGGCTGAAGTTAAGGGCTATCCATTTCATGAGATGACTGAAATTTTTAGTCATTTCATGAAATGATCGCTTTCTCATTCTGACTGTAACATGAATAAATGTGGAATAAAATGTTTCAGTTTTTGTCGATTTATTTCATCCATTTCATTTAGTTACCGGTTTATCAGAAGAGGCATTACAGTTTTGTGTTTAGTATGCTACATGTGTTCCAATTTTTTTTATTGTATCAGTCTGACAGTCAGGAGCCAACCTTTTCTAGTTGCGCTGATTTATTCTTTAAACCCTAAAAATACTTTTGTGTCATCACGCACATCCATAATGCTGCGCTGGCATTTAAATCTAGTACACTTGGAGCTAAAGTAAGGGTCCGTTATACCGCTTGTGGTCTCCATTGACTGCCAGCTACAGTTACGCTTTCCTCAGAGTGTATAAATGTAATTATTGGTAATTTAATCCCTTATCAATCCCTTTCTTTTAATGTGGCCCAATCTCCCCATACAGCTCTAAAAGCAACTCCAATCACTCCATGTGTTGTCCTGTCAAGGTACAAAATTAGTTTAGGTTTATTGCCTAATATATTGAAAACATGGATTCCACAGTTCTACAGTATATGGGTGGCACATAAGATAATGTTGTGAAAAATGGATTACAGTTCACACAGTTGGAATTCCAGAATAATGAAATGTTTTCCTTATTCAGATTTATAACAACGTTAAGCATACTTGCGCTAATCATAAGAGTGTGATAAATGGGCGAATGAACACATAAAATTAATGAGGCTGTGGTGTATTAACGTTTCAGTTTACACCGTCAAACTGCCTGTGAATAACCTTCAAAGGAAAATGGAATATAAAAATGTTTTTCATTCCCTCAAATTGCATTTTTCAGGCTATTAAGCTGCGATTTGTTGTTATTTTTATTCATTCCTTTAATAATTTCTTGAATATTGCCGATGATTTTCACTGTCTTCACAATAATGGTATTTTACTGTCTGTTCGAGGCTACTGGGGAACATTGTGCGTTCTTATTTTATTAAAAAATGCTGAGGCTTTTCAATCATGTTATAATCTCATTCCAGCTACATTACATTATTATAAAGGCAATTAAATAAGTGTTATGACTTAATACAACCAATATTCTTGTCCGAGATAGCTTTTAAGCAGTGAACCCAAACAGGAGACTCCAATGTGACACAGTTATTGTGCAGTTTCTACTATTGTCTATGTGCCTGAGAGCTAAATGCCACACCACTCTTCCAAAAGAATAATTTATCCTTTGTATATTAACTGTTCCAAATGCGGCCAATGTGCAGGGATTGTTAAAAATGTAGTTTTTAATTCCTGACAATCCTTCAACCACAGTAGTTTGGTTCCAACGCAGTTACATTTGGATTATGTCTGTGACGTGCTCGCCACATGACTTTATCTCTATTGTTGCTTCTCAATGGCTCAATAGTGGCACCCAGCCTTGGTATTTGGAGCTAAAACCTTGCTGATACCCTAGACCTCCACCCGCCCCTCTGCTGAGCGTGTTTTTGCCTGTACCGGCACATCCGCGAGTGAATGAGTGAGTTATGGAGTTACACCATTGGTCAGTTGGCCGAGTGTACTTTTCCCATTGGCTATTGCTCTTCCAAACTGATTTGGCGGGAACAGTATGGATTAACTTCATCAGGGGACATTGACAGCTAATCCGCTCAGTTTTCAACTTCATCCATAGTGGCCTTTGCCGTGCAGGGATTAATATTTAAGACCATACCACTGACTATCTCCATAACTAATTGTTCGCACTTTTGCGCATAGACCACAAACCATCCAGCCATATTCTAGGCTTTGACCTGTTCTAGTTGAAATCATCCGGTGGGAGAGCTCTTCTGCTTGTCATTAACCAGAATGAAAATTGGAGAAGTTCTGAATGCCATGAAGAGCTATTCCTTATTTATTGAGCCCAATTACCAGACAGCTTTGATTTCTTTTACCGTATTGCACATAATACAGTTAGAAGGCGCGTGCAACATGTTCATAAATTTGTCCGCTTGATGCATTTTCTGTTGATATTTGGGCCTATGCTTTTATTTGTGTTGTGCTCAGTTTATTGTTTGCTGGGCAGCTAATACTGGGAAGCAGATATGCACATGATTAAAGAGCAGACAGCCTTTAGTATTGAATATATTCAGTACTGCTGGAGGGAACAGTGTGAGGTCTCTTTTTCTGACAGTTAATGAGGGGGTATTTTTTCTGAAAGTACCGCTCTGACTGAAAATCAGCACCCGGTTTGGCCACTGTGCTGTCAGTATACAATTGTAGTCCATGATCCATCCTTTTTATTTATTAAAACTCCTTGACATGTCAAGTCGCGACTGTTTTCCAGTGGAGAATGTTTAATCAGTTAATGTGAAGGTCACCGAATCCTCTGGCGCAGTGATCCAAAGGATTTTGAAATTCAGATAAAACATTTAAAGGAGGGAACTTAGTGGCCTTGTTTGAGGCTATGAATAAGACGTTTTGCAGATTTGAAAGTGCTCTGAATGAAATTATGCAGAAGGCTTTGTTAAATATTTCCACATTCTCCAAGACAGCGGGTGGAGTCTCGCTTGTCATCGTAATGCCCTTGATTTTTGCCTCTTTCTCTTCATTTATTTTTCCTCATTGTAGCGCAACACAGGATTTGACAGACGGTACAATTATTACTTTACCCACCCGGCTTCACGGTTTTCTTTTTTTTCTTGCATGGCAGGCCTGCTGCCCTGGAGTGGAAATGCATGTATCTCATTTGATACACTGACAGTGAAACAACTCAGCGATTTTCATGTTGTCTCTCTCTGTATTCGATATTAAAATATTAAACACATTAAAAAGTGATGAGAGGTGAGAACAGGCGTGCGTTATTAAGCTCTGTCTTTGCATAAGAAATGCCTTAGAGTAAATTACCTTGAATAAAATAAATTGAACATCGAAAATATGAGAACGCTAATAGCCTTGTTTGTGCATTGACAATAAAGCTGAATGGGCTTTATCCTGGGAACTTTTGGAAAGTTAGGTTTTGTCTATTCCGAACGTGGCATTATTGAGTCCCCAAAACACGTGAAGCGCCTTAAACGTGACGGGCTGCACCCCCTCCGCTTTGAGGTAGACAATCTCCTGAGGAATTGTGGGAAAACAAAATCTGCGCCACCGCTGATCGCAAACAATCCAAAGTGCTGCAGGTAAAGTCCTAAAATCTAAAGGACAATGTATGAGGCGAATAATGGCTAATTATAAAGGGTTCCATCGCTGACCTGTCTCTCAGGCAAGGTTTTCGGATAACAAGGCGCTAACCGTGCGAAGGGAGGGCATATCATTCTCTTTATGCTAACTACCCTTTGAGCGAGGCCTTTCTCCTAGTCTGTCCTCACACGGCACGTTAAATTAGGGCCTGCAAATGTGGTAATGAATCAACTCTTGATTTTAACTTCGTGGAAATCTCAAGTTTAATTGGCAGATATTGTCTCATACTGTGTGTGGGGCAGTGGGGGGCACAGGTTCGAGGGGACCAAAATATTACTGAACAGTTTTAATTGTCATTTTAAGCCCCTCAGTTGCTGACAGTTTCATTAAACGGATATTTAAGAACGTACCTCAAGCCGCATTGATCACCGTAGGCCTGCTTTTGTATTTTAATTTTTTCTTTAGAGTCTGCGCCGATTATTCAGTTTTTTTCTCTCCCAAATGGAAATTCTGAATTGCGCCTGGTCACTGCTTCAGGAGCAGGACTTTTTCAGACCATCTTCATCCCTCCTGCCCTCAAATCCCTCAAAAAATATGCTACTTTGAGTCTTTAAAAACTCACAGGACCGTATATTTTTGTGATAAAATAGAAATTCTGTATAAAAATAAGATTTAAAAAAAAAATATTTATTTGTTGGGGAAATCGGAAAACTTTTCTTATCATACTATGACTCTGGTTTCTCTGTCCCTATCGCTGTCTCTCTTTCTCTCTCTCTCTCATTCCGTGTGCGTGTGTGTGCGTGTGTGTGTGTGTGTGTGTGTGTGTGTGTGTGTTTGTGTTTGTGTGTGTGTGTGTTTATGTGCATGTATGTCCTTTGCATATCTCAAGAGCTGTTTGTCCGATTGACTTCAGTCTTGGTGGGTGTATCTCTGAGGCCTTGAGGAAGTGCGGTGTTGAGTTTGAAGTATGGCGGAGTAGTAGTAGTAGAAAGCTGTGAGCACCAGTACCACTCAAAGCAGTACTTGAATGGTCACTGCGATAAAACACTGGAAAACCGATTGAACAGGCTTCGCACTTGTTCTTTTATAATGAACAATACTTGATCTTCTGCAGTACTGTTCGTATTTTTTGATGTATTCCGCTATGGTTAGAATTGGACTTGTGCTATTTGTTACAGTGCTGCGAATCAGGCCCTTCCCAATCTTCTTCTTTTTTTTTTTTTTTTGCGTATTACATATAGATGCTCATAGATGTCTCAGATCATCAAACCAATTTTAAATTTAAAAATGGATCACGCAAATAAACACAAAATGTAGTTTTTAAATGAAAAACTATCCAAATTAATGTAATCAATAATTGGGTTTGATTTCATCAGGCACAGCCCAGCCCCGTTGAATCTACACATCACTTATGTAGAACCTGTCTGGAAATGTGAAGTAGGCAAAAAGCGGCACATGATGCTGCAATCGAAAGAAATTCAAGAACAGACGAGAAAAAAAGTTGTTGACATCTAACTGTCTCAAAAGGGCTAAAAACTATTTCTCGGACTCAGCAAACCATGGTAAGAGCCGTTATCCACAAACGGAGAAGACGGAATAGCAGTGAACTTTCTCAGACGCATCAGAGTCATCCACGACATCACAAAAGAACCTAGACTAAAATCTAAAGAACCGCAGACCTCACTTGACTCAGTTGAAGTCAGCGTTCACAATTTCACAAAAAGAAAGAGACTGGAAAAATATGGCATCCATGGGAAAGCTGCAAGGCGAAAGCCATTGCTGATGGAAAGAATTCAAGAACACAAAGGATGGTCTCACATTTGCCTGAAAACTACTTGATGACCCTCAAGACTTTGGGGATAATATTCTCTGGATTGACGAAGCAACACAGGACCTTTTCAGAAGACATCTGTCCCATCAAATCTGCCGTGAAGCTGACTCAGCACTCAGAATATGGCATTTTACCAACAGTCAAACACCGTGGCGATAACGTGGTGGCCTGATGCTGCTTTGCTGCTTTAGGACCTGGGAAATGTATTGTAGTTGATGGAACCATGAGGTCTGCTTTCCACCAGAAAATCCTGAAGGACAATATCTGGTTAACAGTTTGTCACATGAAGCACACGCATGTGGGTTATGCAGCAGGAAAGTGATCAGAGTTACACAAGCATAATCCCTTAAAGGAAATAAAGAGAAGCTTTTGGAGTGGTCTTGTCAAAGTCCTGACTTGAATCTGATTGAGATGGTATTGCATGATCTAATGAAGGCAATCTGTTCTCGAAAAGCCTCTACTGCCGCTGATTAAACAGGTCTGCGCAGAAGATAGGGCCAGAATCCCTCAGAAATGTAAAACTCATTGTCTGTCATCACAAATGTTTGACTGCAGTTATCACCTCTAAGGGTGGCACAACCAATTAATAGTTTTAGGGGGGGGGCAATTATTTTTACATACATATGATTGACATAGGTATTGAATTACACTTTACTTTCCATAATTGAAATGATAATTCAAAAGCTGAATTTTGCATTAACTCCCACTGTCTCTTGCATTAAAGTCAGTTTGATGATCTGAGACACTGTGATAAGAAAACTAAGCAAACATTGAAGAAATTGGGAGGAGGGAAAATAATTCTTCACCACCCTGTATTTGGCAAAACCGCTTTATATTTTGTGATAGCTTCAAGTGGTCAGATTTTAGTTCAGTTCCTTGTAGCAGTCATTAGGCAGATTGGGTGTAAAATATGATACTTTTGACCTTTCTGTGGCTGTATTAAGACACGATTAAACATGTATTGATGAAATATAATAAGGTCTGAGACTAAAACAGTAACTGTAACTCCTTGCTTCTTGTTGTGTCTGCACAGAACAACTGAGGATGCAACAGAGTCACAGTGTTACATAAATTTATATGCGGCCTCGCATATTCATACAGATTTATGTAGCATTTAACGCATGGAACGGGCCCCCCTTTTGTTTACTGCTATAATGTTGTTAAATGCTCTGGACTTTTTCAAAAACGAAAGGCTCTGAAACACTCAAAGGTGAAGGTTGCAATTGACATGCTAAGGTTGAGGCTGTATCGAACTACATCTCTCACCGGTGTCAGGTCATCAGCTCGGTCAAACGTTGTGCATGAGGCAGGCATCTGCTTGTAGATGTTCACTAATTGAAGCACTGATTACTAAAACCCCACAAGTCAAGTCAAGTCAAGTGTGACTTATGGGGTTTTAGTAATAGGTGCTTCAATTGTTCATGTTGACAAAATGATGGCAATATTTGCATTTTGTGAACATGTGGTTATAAGAAAATACGAATAATATCTTGCGGAACGAAACGTAAACCATCCTGGGGCACACTTCCACTTATGGACTTAATATGGACATTTTCGCCGACTTTGGAAAACCCCGTTCATTTTTCACGCAGTGGCTTCAATCGCATGTCTCTTGTTCCTAACAAAATGACAGGGCTGAGATTCTCCATGCCCTTCCTACTGACTGAATCAGTAGCACGTGGCGTCGCTTGATTGCCAGCCTCTGTATCCGCTCACATACAGCGGGCAGGTGTGCTGTACGGCGGGGAGAATTTCAGCACTGTTCCAATGGCCCTATTAATAACTGCCAGGGAGGTTGTGGCTGCACGATGGGAAATCTCCTCCTGGTCCCCCGGATCCCTGATAACATCCTTTCTCACCTCCTCACATCTACCTCAGTCCCTCTTAAACCTGCTTTGTTCCTCTCCCTTTAATTTCTTCACCTCATCTTCCCTCTTTTCAAATCTCTTTTCTGCACTTTTTTTCATGCTCACCCTCCCTCTGCTGCCGTCTGTGTTCTTCTTTCATTCTTGCTCTCTCGTTCTTCCCCATACTTTCTCTATCTCTCTTTCAGTTCATCCAGTCTGTAAACCCTGAGAAGTGTGGTGAACTCAAATGTTTTGTGGAAACCGATTACCTCCAAAAAAAAAAAAAATTTGAGGTATACCAACTTAATGATCTGGTGTTCACAGCACTTAAAAACATGTAAAAAATAACTCTACCTTATTTTCTTGAAATTTCCCTTTGCACGATGCAATTAAGTTGGACTACACAATTTTTTAGAGGTAATCAGTTTCCACAAAACATTTGAGTTCGCCACACTATCAGGGTTTACAGTGCACCGCTCTCTCTCTCTTTCTCTCTCTCTCTCTCTCTCTCACGCTCTCTCTCTCCTCTCTCTCTCACGCTCTCTCTCTCCTCTCTCTGTCTCTCTGGGCGAGGTGTGGGGGTGAACTGGCAGGCCGTAGCTGCGGGGGAACCCTGTGGCTGTTCCGCGGCTCCGATCTTAGCGGGAGACCTCTCCCCCAGCCCCCCCATGGGAGTGACACAGGGGGCGGTCTGCTCCAGGGGGGGGGTGGTTGGTTGGGGGATGGGGAGGTGCAAGAACTTCAATTAAAAACCCATAAATATTAAAGAGCAGAAATATTCAATAATGCTACAGGAATGGAAGGGGGGGGCGGGGGGGTTGACATATGCGGCTGGCTTCGCTAGATGAAAGTCGCCGGGTGATAAATGTCTCCTTGGAGCGACGATGGGTTCGGTGGTCCGATGGATCACTGTGGTCGCTCTATCTCGTAGCCAGCGGTGTCACTTTCGATAAGCCTGTCAGTCGCATTTGTCCCTGGCTAATTAAGACATGCAGGCCTTTTCCTCAGTCGCATGGCTCAATCACAACTGTTGCATGTGTCGAGTATTCTGATGTTTTCCCCCCGATTTATGGAAATTATTTTACAGATCATATGTCATGTGAGCGACCAACCGAGAGGAAGGAGTTATGTGATCAAGCAGTTCGTTGTGCAAAAATGCATTACTATAACTTCACCGTACCAACAATAATAAAACATAGTAAAATATAAACAATACTTGGGCTTGATGCAAGTATACCAAATTATAACGGCTTCTTTTTTTTTTTTTTTACCAGTAACCTTCTGTAACTGTTTTAAACATGATAAATTAACAGTTTTTTTTTTCTTTCCCACCAGGAAAAACTACTTCTGATATCCAACATTGAAATTGTTCATAAACACATGATATATATATATATATATATATATTATTTTTTTTAATGATGAAGCAATTTGACATTGGTTAATAATTAAATCCATCTGAGGCTGAATGTGAACTCATCCTGGCTTTATGTCTATCTGGTTGTCTGCACTCCTTACGCCTACCGCTGCATAATTTATGATAAACACTCGTGAAATTTATTTGTGTTTTTTACTTTTATTTATTTATTGACATATGCTGCTGTGATTAATGTACAAGTCCTGTGATATCCTGCAGTGCCTCCAGACTAAAGCTTTCGCCTGGGTCAAATGTTAGCTCAGGTTATGCTTGGTTCTGAAACACAAATCTTTGTTTCATGGATGATTTGGTGCCAAATGATGAAGAAAAGTAGTTTTAAAGCAGTGACTCCGATCTCTGCTCATACATCTGCAGGTCTGATGGGCAGACAAACTGTGCGAGAGCGACACCTGTGCACAGATGAAACGGATGCATATAATATCTTGGGGTTTTTTTTTCTTGCATACATGTCGTATTCGCCAGGGGTTATACTTCCTCTTGTGGGGACCCTCGACCTCCGTAAAAAAGACGTTACATTTGAGACTCATTTGTAAGGAATATTGGCTGTATGATTTTCAGAGCAGGATTAAATTTTCCTTTCATGTGGAACAGGCTGGCAGGCAGCGGAATGTGCCGTTTCATTTGCATCTCGGCAGGACGTGCGGGTCGTCGGCAGTTATTCGGTCTGTGCATTAGCATGACAGTAATCACTGCTCCTGTGATAGGAGAGTCACTAGATTACGCTGAATGGACCGTTATGGATGGTCCTGTGCAGTAAGGTTGCTCACATTCTGTATTGTCTCTGGATTTTTGGCTTGTTTTGCTTGCTGCATTGTGATTTTCATCTGCTCCTCTCAATAAATCATTCTGAATTAGTTCTTCTCTGTAATTTCTCACAAGCAGGAATGCTTGTATGATTCTGTAGTCTTTCCACTGCAGACGGTGGGGTCATAGTTGCAGTTGCGCATTGTCCGTACTGAGCACTGAAGGTTAGATAGGCTGCTAACTAAGGAACTAGGGGAGACTGGGATCTTTCAGCCATGGGGACCAATGGACCATGTCACGTATTAGTAATTGATCGATGTAAGAGCTACTTAAAGTGGGCGGACTGGCTCATTGGTCCCCATGGCTCATCGGACCTCACTCCCTATTTCATAAAACCAAACGAGTGAGCTCATGGATAGGCAACACCCCACCGTCTGTCTGGAAAAACATCTAAACATCTGAAACTAATTATTTATTCTACTGTGACCTACAATGCATATAAATTCTAAAAGTGGAATATTAGAAATTCTTTCTAATGCTTTCAAATATGCTTACTGTTGCTGGGAAATAATGATAGTAATATTTATATGCTATTTGGTCAATAAATTAGCTCGTGTGAACTCACCACTGCATTTTGTTACACATTATAATGGGTGTGGGATGCAAACATCTCTGACAAATATTCCAAACATTGTAATATTTGTATACACAAAAACAGCACATTTGTATACTTATGCATGCTGCGCACATCCGTACATAAGTGCTTATGGAGCTCGACCATCTATCAGTATTTTTTTGTGCATATTTCTGAATGCTGTGGCACACCAGCCGCACAGTCATTTGTAAACGGTTAAGAGATAATGTTTCCGGAGTTCACTGTGTCCCAACAGGCCCATATCAACGGTCCATGATGGAAAGCCTTTTCCAAAGAACACGGCTCTGTTTTTGTGTGGAATCAGCAGTCTTGGGCTTTTCAGCTGCCTTAAGTTCATTTGGGTTTGGTTTATTTCTGTTCTTTTCCTGTTAAAAATTGGACAGTGGCGCAGTTCTTCTGGCAAAGCGTAGCGTGCTCGGGGGAGAACAAACTGCACATTGAGTGCTCATTCCCAGGTGATCTCTGATATTCACACTTCCTCCTTAACAAACCACTCTGCTCTTTCTACTCTCACAAAGGTCTGCTCGCGCGAGCCTGCGCTAAATGTGATCTGGCATTATGAAAATAGAAAGTGCTTTTTGCACTCATAAAATAACATCCATCAGAGTGTAGATGTTAAGATTCTTTTGTGTGGGGGTGTATAATGTTCAAGAAAACTGCTCCTGAAAGGTGTTGGTTGAGTTCAGTAGTAGGCCATTCAAAGTTCGACCACTGACCTCAGATGTAAGAGCAGATATTTGAGGTGCGACTAATGAAACAAGTTCAAAGCAATAGATTTAAGGTTTGAATGACATTTACAGATGTAACTGTGAGGGAAGGTGGTATTTCCTAGGAGGTGATCTGTTTGTTTCTTCGATTCATGAACATGCATTGGCCAGTCGTACCCGCTAACTATGGAAGCATATAGTTAACAAAATTAAAATGAAAATGCAATGTCAGAAGTACGTTTTCATTTTCACGATGTGACTGTTCATGAAAAACACATCGATTGGCCGAAACGTATCACTGAGTCGACATCTGGCTATGGCCAGCGACAACATATTATTACAAGCGAATTTACGGTATAATGAGAAAATTCATAGATCAATGGATTTCCCGAGCCTTTCTTCTGCAGCAGCAGGATTCAAGCGAACAGGATGAATCTGCCCCTTTCTTAGCTCAGTCTACCTCTGCGATTCATCTAGAGACTCGCATAATAGAGAGCTGATGGTCGACGTGTTACACGGCTACCATGGTATGTAGCCAGCTATTACGGTAAAGAGACACATGGGCACTGGTGTATTAATACGAACTGCCCTTTCACTCCAAATTTGTGAAGAAACCAATGGAAGTACATGAAGCCCAAGAGAGCAGGGGCGTATGAACTTTCTTTGTAACCGACTGAACTACTAAACAGATGATGCGCAGATAACCCGTCCGAAGATCACCAGATCTGAGTGTAAGCACAGTTTCAGTGGAAGCAGCTCTAATCTAAGCGCACTCGGGAGTAATTGAGTGCGAGAGCAGTGTCTTTCGGGGGAAAATTTTAGCTATACTCTCACTTAAACTCCGCAATGTCCAGGGGGGTCGTCCATGCAGTCAGTGGCTCCAGCTATGTAAGGTGGCATTTGTGTTTTGACATAAAACTTCGTGCAGCTTTAGTTTCCTTCTGATTGATGACCAATGAGATTGCTTGTATTTCTTAATATTCAATCTGTACCAAATTGTGGGGGAAGTCCCGCCTTCTCACCAACAGGCCACACCCAACTAGGGAGGGTATTTTCTTTTTAATTTTGATCGGAAAAGCGCATGAAACCTCGATATCGAAAATGCAAAGCCAGGCAGGGCAGTCTGTCACAAAAATGAAAAAGAACAGGGGCGAACTGCGTTAGCGATTTAATTATGAGACCGATATTGCGTCTGCTTCTTGAAAAAGAAAAAGCATTTCCTAGAATGTATTTGCTTTATACGATTAGCTTTTTCGTTTTGTTAGTGATATTGCAGGGCACTTCTCGAAAATGCAAATGAGGAATGTATTTTAATTTTCCATTTGTTATGAAAATTGTGCACATGGATTTGAAAATGAAAATGCAAAGTGGAGGATTACATTTACATTTTCATTATGATACAAATAATGCGCTTGTATCTTGAAAATGAAAATGCATTTCTGACATTGCATTTTCATTTTAATTTTGTGAACTATATGCTTCCTTAGCTAACACTCTCTTTAATGTGTCTGAGGAGGCACACCTCAGTGGGGTTTCATTTTCCTGAAACTCCCTCCTTTCTGCGTTTCTTTGTCTCAGCGGGACGGCCTCGTTGCTGTTTTTATAGAGCCGCCGCCGAAGTTTCCATAGCCTTGAGTTTAAGACAATGGCGGGTGTGATATTATATCAATAGCGCGTGTGAGTGGAAATCCTCTGTGGCCCAGCAGAGCAGCGGGGGTGATGGAATGGGATGTTTGGCGCTCTTTTAAACCCTGAGGAAGACCCACCCGTCCTTCAGTGTCAGCTGGGATGGGACTGGCAGAAAAAAAGGCAGCCTGGTGGTGCGCAGCATTGCCATTAGCGCATTAGCCCTTAAGGGCTGCTGGTGTTGGTGTTCATCGCTGCTCCTGACTGATTAAATCTGTTCACTAATCTGACCAGATAACTTCCCTGTTCTGCTTTGTTTGATGATTACTACTTGCTGGTTTCAAGGCCGAAACGCCAACTATCCCACTACTGAAATAGAGGAATAAAACAGGCTGTGGGTGGAGCAACCCTCTCAATACAACTTTATTGTTTTGGTTTTCCCCAGGTTGCAATAATAATAAAAATAATCCATCTATTCTCTATACCCGCTTCTTCCTTACTTAGGTCGCGGGGTTAGCTGGATCTAATCCCAGTTGACTCTCGGCAAAAGGCAGAGACCCACCACAGACAGCTCGCCAATCCATTGTAGAACAAATCCACTATTCGCCCTCACACTCATACAATTGGCAATTTAGCGTCTCCAATTAGCCTGATATGCATGTTTTTGGACTGTGGGAGTTAACTAGAGTGCCTGGAGTAAACCCACACAAACATGGGGGGAACAAGCAAACTCCACACCGAAAGGCCCCAGGCCGGATTCAAATCCATGACCTTCTTACCATGAGGCAGCAGTGCTAACCACTGTGCCACAAATAATAATAATAATAATAATTATTATTATTTTTGTTGTTGTTGTTATTATTATGTTGTTGTAGTAGGAATAGTAGTTAGGTTGGAGATTGTTGTGGGACTCAGTTTGTTTGGGTTAGTGACAAAATGGCGCCAGGAAATAGGTTTTTCCATTTGCACCTCTGCAGCTTGATATTATGGGCCGAGCTGCAGTCGACAATGGATGCGCTTTCATTTGTTTCTGATTTCCTTTCATTTCTCTGAAGAGATGTTTGCTGAGAATTATGCCGCAGAAAGCCCCCTGTGCTCCACCAGCCTTATAAAGAATCTGACGCACAAAGCCGCGCGCTACCCACAGCGAGCGGCAAAAAAAATTTAAAGATGAAGAGAGGAATACTGATGCGCATTTGCCCACCTGGACAGATGAATTATGCAAGGACGAGTCTAATTCACCGGCGGAGACATTACTGTGGGGGGAAACGCAGGAATGAGACGTTCCTGGTGGCATTGTTCTCTGCCTCTCCCGCAGTACCGCTCTCGACGTCTTTATTCGATGACAGCTTTCTTCCTCGATGCTGAGTCTGAATATTTGAGCGCGCGTGAGTTTTGTGCTGAGGAAATTTCTCTCCTGAAAAGCATGCAAAATTATGCTCGGCTCAAAGCAATAAGCTGGGGTGTTTCCCCGCAAATATTGACTCCAGCCCTCTCTGGGGGCTCCCCCCTCCCAATAGTTCGGTATTAATTCCGCGGCACTGAGGTAAGTTTGTGTTGTATCTGTAGGTGGCATTTGAGGTTGAGGAATTCAGCTGAGTGTTTGAGATTCCGGTGTTTTTGTGTAGGAGCTGGTAAGGTGATGTGGTGTACGAACTGTTCTGGAGCTTCAAGGGTCATGGTCCAATTCAGAAATATATGCCCCCCCCCCCTCGTCCTAATCATTTACACTCCACAGGATCTGACGCTGAACGAAAAATACGAGCGTAGAGACTTGAATGAGGGACAGGAACATGGGCAGGACTGATAAATGTTGTAATTGGACTGTACAAAAGTACTTGAACTTGTTAGGGAGAGAAACCATGGAAATGGGAACGCAACAATTCCTATTGCATGGGCAGAAGTCTGTTACTCCAAGAAGTGAATGGCGGTGACTTACATCAGGTGGACGGCATTGGCGACCCGCAGCCAAATGTAACACATGATGTGACGTCAGATCACATGATCTGATCGGTAAATTCACAAAATCTGTCACTTTGCGCAGAGAAGCCCACGGTCTGACAAATTGGTTGATTGTAATTCCCAACGGCTTCATTAACATAAAATATGCTGAATTGTGGGAAATAAGTTTATGCTGGGTTGCTTAAAAACTCAGATCAGATTAATGCAGAGACATGGACTTCGGTTATATCAGTATGATGGCCTGTTTAGTGTAATTTTACCCAATGCTTTCATCTATTAAAGTCCACATACTTTCTCAGGTGATATTAGTCAGCTTTTAGATGAAATCGTTTCCTTTAGGAAAAAATCCCATGATACCATGCACCTTATAGCTTGATTGGAGGAGAGCTGTGGTGATTTGATTTCAACACGATCGCCTCCCCTGACAGTTTCCGGATTCATCGCTAGAGGCGCCCAAACTCACCTGATATGATATTAACGGACAAATGCCATCTGTGACACTCAATAAGTCCTTGCGCACATCTAGTAGAAATAGACTTCTGGTTCAGTATATTGGTCAATTCCTTTGGATTGCATAGTGGGTGAAAGCCACCTGGACTGTTGCATGCACTCTGCTTGTTTGATGCTTATTAAATGAAATGCTATAGGCTGGTTGTGTGTGTTAGATCAGCTGGCTTAACGCAGGGATCATCGAACTGTGGTCCTCAGGGCCTGGGGATCGCTGCTTTCTAACCCTTCCACTTTCCTGGGTTAATTACATGGGGGAAAGAAAAGCCAGGTCTGGATGTAGATCTGAGGTCCAGATTTAGTCATCTCTATAGTAACAGTGAAAGCACTAGGTTACATCCCTAGTATGACTTCATTGAAAGCCGTAGGTTACATCCGTAGCCAACAGTGAAAGCACAAGTTACATCCCTAGTGCCCTAAATTACAAGCCACATTCTACGTAGCAGTTGTATCATACTGTTTGCTCAATAATATTGTTGAACGTATTCAATATTTAGTTGCGCTAATAACTCATGCACATGTAAAGCACCTCCTCCATTTTCCCCTGGTATTTTTAATAATCTATAATAGAGACAGGAAACAGTTTCTTTAACAGGAAGTTAGGTGTTGACGTAAAAGTGTGCAGTGCTGTTGTTGACTCACTCCCTTGGGTCAAATGGGAGATTCAGGGCTTATATTGCATTCCTCGCTTACGTGTCTAATTAATGGTTTTATTGCCCTCCAAATGGCCACGGCACAACTTCTAGTTTCTAAAGGGATGTCGTGAGAGGAAGTGGAGGAGGGTTGTTTCTTATAGTGGAATTGTCCAAGGCCTATAGGAGTCTCCTGTGCAGCCTTTGGGTGACTGGAGTGTTGATTACTCTGTTTACAGTACTGTGCAAAGCTTAAGTTCAACAAGCATTCACCTTACTAGGAGAACTCAATTCCATAGGTTAGACAGCAGAATTTATGCTCCGGGCCTCTGGTGTTCGATTGTGGTCTTGTATTTTATCAGTACTTGAGTTGTTTTGGTGTTGGTATTGTTTGTGTTATATACATCAATTGATTTGTCACATGAGTTGTTTCTTATCTGATCTGTTGATGTCCCAGTGACCTCCTGCGTACACTCATCGTGTGTAGGTTTGGATACTGGTGCCTGCCAGAGAAATGTGGCACAGCATTTCAGAATAAAATCATTTGATTCAACCTCCCAGATTAATTTACATGGGTAAATTTTTCCTTAGAATGTATTTTTAATTGTGTGATTGTGTTCCATTGATTTGACCTTGGCAGAGAGCAGGAAATGTCTTCGCAGACAGCGATCGACATGAGGCAGTTGTTGAATTTTGCATTGCCCTCCTGGCAAAGATGGATGCTCTATTGGCAGGGATATTGTTAAATTGTTGGTTGTGCTTTATCTGGGTGGAAAAATCTCAAGACTGTTTTTCTTTTATTTTTACAGAACATGCTCTGTCAAGTCTCTGCTCAAGTTAGATGCGTATTTACCATTTATTACATTAGATGCATATTTATCATTTATTACAGAAGGACATGAATTTGAGTTCGGTGGTGACTGTGCTGGAGTGATGCTCCGGAACAATCTGAACAAGCATGACACAGACAGTACCTGAGATCACAAGCTGGGGATTCTTTACGTTTCAGTCAATGAACGCAATGTGAATAGCTGCTGCTTATGATGGATGTCGTTATTTATGAAGGTGGGAGCTTGGAAGGCGAGGGAGATGAGGTGCAGATTTGGTTGGTTAGAGTTGGAGTTGGAGTAGTGTACAGGGCATGGAACCGAATAAATGAAGCTTGCCAGTTGGACGAAAGATACTGAGGTTAAGGATGATTGGACGGAAAGGGGTTTGTGACTTGACCTGATTTCCATGCCTGAGCTAACGCTTAGGGTCCATTTTGTGAACACAAACATTGCGCCTTGGATTGGAATAGTCCAAACTCAGTCTGAACCTTTGCTCTGGGGGTAGAGCTGGATGTTTCACATGGTGATGGGTTTTATAGGGTAGATAGCAATAAACCATATTGCGACAAACATTTTGTGAAACGTACCGTACAAACGAGATTGAATTCCAATCTGGGCCGGGTTAGGATTTGAGATGGAACAGATCTTCAGTTCCTTGCCGACTTTCATCGTCGTTTTAGAAGGCCATCTCGTCTTTCCCGTCCCATTCTGAGCAGATGCGGAAGCTGAATTAGGGATTCCGGCGGAAGATGGCGAGGAAGCTGAACTGAAGAGGAAGCTGGTCTCCGTGGAGGAAGAGGCGGGGGAGGAGGACCCAGAGACGCTGCACAGCTGCGACGGCTGCCGGCAGGTGTTCGAGACACTGAGCGATCTCACCGAACACAAGATTAATCAATGCCAGCTGACAGGTAAACAATGCTTAACCCTCCCCCTTCCTCCCCCCCCCCCCCCCCCCGGTACTGCACCCTTCTGGAGGATTAGTCTGGTGCTTACCTGAAGGAGCTTCACCTGACTGGCTGAACCGTAATTAATTAGCACTGTTGTGTTTTTTTCAAATGTTATTTATGCTACGACATTGTACTCCACGACTACAGCCATCTATGGGGAAAAAACAAAAATTCAGTCGATATTCTTCTAGTGTTTTCTCTTTCGCTTACGGTCTTACTTGCCCATGACTGTAAGGATCCGTAGATGGAAACAGCGGTTTTTCGTCATTCAAACGGGCAGCCATTGAATAAGCTCTGAAGCAGACAGATTGATTTAAAGAAAGGCTGTTCGGATCTCTTATCGGCTACGGTGACTTATAACAGCCCAAAAGGTTACTGTTTACCTTCATTAGCAGACCTTTTGCATTGACCTGTTTTCAGTTGTCCAGCGATTGGTCTTTTGCCGTACAACCCAACGAGTTTCTTTTTTTTTCATTTCAAGTTGTGCCAGGGCCTAATCCAAAAAAAAAAACGACAGATGAAAGTGCAGCTACTTTGAACATTTTTCAATTAAGCAGAACGTCCCATGTGTGCAGCACTAAAAGTTCCCATTAACTTGAAAGTGTGTAATTAAATGTTATGGAAGGAATAGATTTTTTTTTCATCCTGGAGTAAAATATTGAGCATGGATATTAACTGAAATGTGCAAACATCTGCTTGTGTCGCAATTCCAGCTCTTAAAGCTTAAACATCATTCCAACATGTGTTTATTAATGTTATCCACTTTTTTGTGTTTATAGTACTTGTATGTTCGCGTATGTGCATGTGTGTATGTACGCTTGCATTTTTCTTATTTCTTGCCTGGGCTCTATTGTGCTATGTTGTGAGCTAGGTATTGTATTTGCTCATGATTCACCCATTGAAACTGAATGCATACCTGTCCATTGGGATGTGCTACAGTCAAGTCATGAATGTATCCTTAAAAGGCCAGGTAATATGTCGGGAAGATGCCTCATGTTGGCTACTGAGAAATCGAATTCTGATGACTTTTGTCGATATAGCGCGGTTGATCTCCTAGCGTATTTACTGTGATATAAATCAAACTCCCTTCTCCAGATGGATAGCCAATTAAGGTGAAATTTGTAATCAAGCTCACATCCTGTTAGGGCAGTGAAAATATGTTTAGCCACCGTGTGAAATTGTTGCACCCATGGACTGGGCACCAGGTCTACAACACAAGTATACAGTAATTGACTGTTAAAAAGGGCGCGTGCCATTTCCAGTTATGGGGTTTTCTGGCTTCTAAAACAGAAGTCTATTAATATTTACTCCAAACTATGCTACTTGAATGCCACTGGAAAAAAGATCTGCTACTGTCCGCACCAACATAATGGATGTTGCCTGAAATGAGAGACGGCACTCTTACCAAACAGACCAATCAGAACATAGTCAGTGCATTACAGCTGCGATTAGCCTTGATGCGGTTCACTTGTCAGTCTAAATAAAGGCCTGGTGTCGCACAATTTGTGTTCATGGTTTATTATTTCATAAAATATCGATTCAGATTTTGCCAGCACAACTCACATAACTACTTTATCACATCCTCAAAAAACCCTGGGGCTCAAGGGATTTTTAAACAGCCTTTTCTTATTGCAAATAATTAAAAATAAGCTTTTAGTGAAATTTTTAAATCTGCAGTTGTGTTTATAGATTTGAAAAGGGTGGCGAATGACAACCTTAGTGGTGATGTCATGGAATGTGATTTTGGACGCTGAAACCCAATCTGCAAAATCAAGATTGTTAATCACTGTGTAGGTTGATGTTTAAAATTCTAAAAGCGTTTTAGCTACTGCTTACCAACCCCCTCGCCTCGTCCGGCTAAACTCCCCATTACCAGAAGCGCAGGCCTTCAGTGTCACGTCAGGTTGAGCATTGCAGACGCTGAAGCGCGCGAGCCGACCGGCCCGTTAATGTCGGGAACTGTCTCCTTCCGCCGTGGAGTCTCGCCGCCGTCGGCTGCTCTCTGGGTTTTTCTTCCACTGCAGTGCGCCAAGACAAAGAGGGACAGTATGGATTACCGCCTTTCCCCGATCGATCTGCCCTGCTCTCTGTCGGACAGGGAGGGGGGGGTATCGCGCTGTAGAAGTACTGCAGAGCCCCCCCCATCTCACCCCACCTCACCGCCAGCCCTCGCGTTCCACGGAGAGACACCCCGCATACCCCCCCCCCCCCCCCCCCCCCCAACCTCCTTATTTTGGAGTCAGAGTAAAGGCCGCCGAGGCTCCTGGGAAATCTCTCAGCCTGCAAGAGGAGCTCGGATCAAATTCCATTGCAGGGATCAGCATCCAGCTGCCAGCGATTTGAAAAGAAAACGAAAGCAGATTCACTCGTCTTCGCCTTCAAGTATATAGCGTTTTTTTTTTTTTTCTGCCTTTGTTGCTACCATTGCTGTGCGTTCCGGCTGAAGTAACGATGCAGTGTAGCGACGCGGTGGGTTTTTGCGCCGGTGTTTTCCGCGGTGCCGTTCGCGTGCTTCGGGGTGGGAGTTACGAGAAGAAACGACTTACTGTAGAAACGTCTCCAGAGTCATCCAATGCATGTTTTTAAATTCTTTTTTTTTTTTTAAGGGTAGGAGGATTGGCCTGCTCGCATTCATTTTGCCGGGAGGCTACCTTTGTAGGCCCTCTGTGGATCAAGTCTTGACTCTGCGTGGAAACGACTCGCAGGATTTGTCTCCCAAACATGCGCCCCTCGGCTTTTGTCCTTGGTTTCGGAGAGACCCTTTCAACCTCCCCCTTTCACCACCCTCCTCCTCCCCGCTGAATTTAGTACGTTTCTCTATAATGTTGGATTTAGTTTCTCCAGGCTCCTCGTGTCTGTCAAGAGCCTTCCTCTCCTCTGATAGTCGGCCCATGAGCAGGATTTTTTCCCACCAGCCTTTCAATTAAGAGCAGACAGCTTGCAGTAGTTGTTAGCGAAATGAGTGGTACTGTAGAGTGAGTGCATTCTGTGCAAGTGCAACCATATTCCAGTCACTCAGTTCTGATTAGTCGAATGACTTATGCTTTGTTTTGTAATTGCTTCTATACGTTTCCTTTTGACCATTTTTTTCATCCTCAGCCTAACTTTAGTCAGCAGAATCTTTTTATACTGTGATGGGTTTCCATTGAAGAACTGAGCTACTGTTCCCAAAAAAAATATTTTGTTAAAATCTCACTTTAGAGTCTTGTGGGTTGACCTTCTTGTTAAAAAAAAGTCCAAAGTACTGCTTGGAAAAGGAGATAACGATGTTTTCTCGTTATTTGCATTATCATCGGACACCAGATGTTTGCACGGGTGCTTCTGAAGCTGAACTGCGATTGCTTCATGTCCCTGAGCTCTAGCTTAAAATCTCACAGATGTTATCACTCATATTGATGTGGTTGTGGCTTCGCTTCTTTGCATGTTGTCTCTTGTGAATGTCCAGGTTTTATGTGCAATACGGGCTCTTGCCCCAGTCCATCCATCTAGATGTGATGAATCGACAAATCCATAAAACATGTACCTGCTGTGTGTGGTTTTCCCATTTCCTGCGCATGTGCTGCTGTGGTTGCCTGTAATTTTTGATTTGCTTGAAAAGGCCGTTGTAAGGAGTTACTTGAGTTCATCCCCTCTGCAATGCACCTTTACAAGGGGCTAATGACAACTGATCGCCTCATACATTTATGTGGAGGCCTTATCTTAAAGTTGCACTATGCAAGTTTGTTTACTTTCACTTCTGTCGGCGTTCGAATTCAAACAAAACAGAGGTAGCCCGCCCCTCCCTCCCATAGTTCCCTCCGTCCCATGCTTCCATAACTGTCAACTCTTGTCAGTGATTGGCCGGGACGGTTTATGTTTGTGTTCATTTGCAGTTTGTGACGCCTGTGCGGTCTCCAGAGCCAGGATTTTTTTACTGTGAATTTAGGGGCAGGCAGCTAGCGGATTGTGGAGAGATGTCGGCGAATTAAGATAAAAATATAATCGCGCAGAAAGTAAACAAACTTGCATGGTGCACCTTTAATTAAGCTGTGGTATTCTATATTGGATTTGGCAAAGTAAAAGATATTTTTCTGACTTTCCAAGCTTATTAACCTAAAGCAAGGTCTGTATAATTGAATGACACGTGTGACTCCACACCGCTTCTGGCATATTTTATGGGATGTCTGTGTGCTACTCATTCCATATTCCAGTTTGCTGAAGATGTTCAGCAGTGGTATCTACCCTTCAGGTATTTTTTTAGGTAAGTTATACCAATATCCACTAGCTGTCTGTTATTGCTTCTGGACTGAAGGAATCTTCTGCTGTTTGAAGGCTATTATTTGTTTACATCTCATCATCGATATTTTTATTATGCTTTGCAGGGGTAGCATTGTGCATTTTATGCTCCAATTTCTTCATCTGCTCACTACACTGAAACATAATACGTTAAGTGCTCAAGCTCAACAACGGACTAGTGTTACTACTTCAGTTTCTTAACCATTACTGTTGGCTTACTCAACAGAACATTGATTGGGCAGAGTTTACACATCAACACATGGACACGTACACTGGAAATGGAGTTGGGAGTGAGATTGGGCACACCGTGGTCGGTGTGCTGGGTCCAGGCTGACTGGTTTGGTATCTGAGGTGGTTTGGGTGGTTAGAAGGCTCTTCGTCCCTCGGGACTTTTGGTTCTTGGATGCTTCATCACCAAGGACTTTTCATCTCCGGATTTTTTCGTCCCCTAGTGATAATGGAATGTGCCACCATTGTTGACAGACGGGTGGATGGACAGATGACTGACAGATCACCGTGATATAAGGGTTATGGTTAGGGTTAGATTTGGGGTTAGGGTTCCAATGCAGGAAGAGAGCAAAGCATTATTTAGGGAAGAACAAACCAGGAACAAAAAGCTAATGTGGACGAAGAGTCCGGGGATGAAAATTTCAGGGACAAAAAGAGCCGGTTTGGGCGAGGGACCCTCTGTGTAGTTTAGATGTCATTCCAGGATAGAATGTGGCGTGCGGCACGAAATTGTGGTTCCGCAGCGTCTTCGACCATACCCCCCCCTCCCCCCCGCAGCAACTTCAGTAATGATGTCACGAGCGTCATTACGCATTCAAAGCGCACGATCCCCTCCCGACTCCCCTACCTCTCCCCAAAGCTCCGTGTCTCACTCTCTGCTCTGCATAAAGTATTTATTGGCTTTTGTCGGCAGAGCACTGCAATTTTTATTCCTTCTTTCTCTCTCTGTCTCTGCCGAAGAAAGCTCGGCGAGGTCCGTTTGTCTGGTCCTGCTCCTTGTAGCTCCATAAAGATGGACGAAACGGCGCCGTTCCGCCACGTTCGGAATCCCCGTACCCAAATATTGGCAGCGTGTTTTCTGATGTGTCTGGGCACTGCTCAGGGCCGGGGGTGCAGGCGGAGTATTCGGTATTCATGCCTACAGTCGTGTCTTATGTTCTTATTCAGCAGGGTGTGTGGTTTGGGGCGGGGGTCGACGGGCAGTGTTGCAATCCCCCCCGACACCTGAACCTCGCTGTGAAGCAAATGGGTTTTCACCCCACCCACTGGAGCTGCTGTATAATCCTCAGTGGGCAACGGCGGTCGGTTGAAAGGACCCTGTGCTGTCAGATGGCTCCGCCCCCTGGACACGACATCTCCTTCCTGCTGCTGCGGCAGCATAGGACGGCCATTTAAACCCTCCCATTTTAATATTTAATCATAACTTCAAGAGAAAGCCATATAGGAAGGGGAGAGATGTGAGGGTTATAATCTGATGCGGGCGGGGAATCCGAATCACTGTCTCTCGTGATCGGATAATCCGAGCTACATCTCTCGGATGTAATGCCGGTGATGCTCTGCTTTGCCGCGATCGCACGTGATCGCACCACGTGATGTCGCACGGTGCAACGGGGTCTCTACCCCTTGTTGTAGGCCTGGTGCGTTTTCTCCGGCCCTCTGGTGTTGCCCGTGTTTCGTTGTGTGCCAGCTCTTTGTCGAGGCGAACAGAAGAGCACATTAATACTTAATCGGTCTGCGTCTGCTCGTTTGAATCGCGCCATGTTCGGAGCCCCCTCTTCTCTTTCCACGAGCGCCGGCGTGCAAAGTGGACGACAAATAATGGAGACCCACTGTCACTTTGCAAGAAAGACGCACTGTCCGTGAGAAACTGGCAAAGGGCTCAGCCAATGACAGCTGTTGGAGGAGAGGGCCATAGTATATGATGGTTTCGCTACAGCTTTGTAGGGTAACCTCAATGCAGTGGCTGGTTAGATCTGTCCTCCTCTCTTACACGAGTGGCCTTAAAGAAGAATTCCGTGAATACTGAAGGAACTTTTCGGAAGTGGTATGGACTCTGTAGACAGGAGGGTGGTTTCACTTGGATACAAAGATTGGCTGGTGCAAAAAAAAAGGATATTAGCCTACTAGCTAGCTCACATTCTTTTTGTTGGACAATAGAGGCCTTTCTACCTTTGGGGATTGCCTCTGGATTGGGAAAAACAATGCAGTTTTGCAACCATAGTTGGGCTTGTTCAGGTCTGACCAGCCCTGCTATTGCCATATTTGCTTTATTGTTGGATGGCCTCCTTTATAACCAATGACATTTGCCACATTTCACTTTGTATAGCATCTCTGTCCAAAGGGCCCTCTCCACATCGTGATTTTTATTCCTCAACTGATGTAAGGCTATCTTTCTGGAAATGGCATGGCATGCAATGGCTAGTAAGGGCATTTAAGATTTATTTATAATATCTTTATACTTAATGTGTGTGGTTGATTGCCCTAAACTGTTGCTCTGTGTGATGAAGAAGGGGTGAACTAGTTGAACTGCTAGTTTAAAGCCATGTGGGGTTTGTGGTGTAAATAACCAAATAAGTCCAGTGCGGGCAGTGATGCACAGTTTCACTGCGGGCAGTAATGCACAGTTCTTTTCACAGTTTATCAATATCAGTGAATATTTCCCTGGTATGTCCTTTTCTCATATTTTTTGCGCCTAGGAGATGTTTCTGTTTTTAAAAAATATATTCAAAGAATATGCATACAGAATGCAACCTGTGGTGGTATTATGTGTCTGAACAAATTATTCTGATAACACGATAGTGCAAAGACATGTTGGAGGAGCATTATTTTGCTTTAAAACACAGAACTCCAAAACTGTCTTGGCATTTAAAAAATACCGACTGCAACTGAGAAGACATCAAAAACAACCACGGAAAATGAACTACCCTTTTGTCTCCCTTCGTCCCACATTTACAGTGAACATATTTAGTGGCTGAATGCGATCTTCATTATTTACATGCATTTGGAAAGCCCAACGGCAATCTCTCTATTACAAGAATTTGCACTGTAATAAATGTAAAATATCATTCATCAGTGGTAATATTAGACATAGTTATTATTCATGACAATATTACAACCACTTCTACTTCTACTACTACTGCTATTACTACTACTATTACTGCTAATGATAATAATAATAATAATAATAGTAATAAAATTATTATGAAGGAAATGGTGAGGAAGTGCTCTTTGTTTAAACAATACTCTTTTGTTTTCATGGGCCTGTTAGTATTGTTCTGCTACAACTGTATTCTTATTCCCAGAATGCCAGCACCTTTCAGCGAGCAGAAAAGCAGAATGTGATTTATTTGGCCCTAAAAAGAACAAAACGCCCCATAGGACTGACTCGGGCTCGCTCCCCGTGCACATCTACATGCAAGTGGCGAAGCCAACATTTCCATAATTGCTCGCTTCAGGATGCCTCACTTGGTTTTCTGGGCACAATAAGTGTCAGGAGTGAGGCAGGGTGTGGAATGTTCCAGCATTGTGGAGCATAACCTGTCTGGCATTACTAAGTGTGTTAATAACACAGTGAGAGATGAACGTGTGTGTGTGTGTGTGTGTGTGGTGGGGGCAGGGGGGGTTTGTTCCCTGTGAGGATGCCTCGCTCCTGTCTCTCATGATGGCGGTACCTGGATGGAGGATGGTATCCTCCATCCGCTAGCTCAGGAGCGCAGCTCTTTGATGTTTCTTTTAAAATAAGCTGCCACTTGGGACAAATGACAGTTCCTCTGTTACTGCTGTTACTCCACATACACAGTGTAGTGCATGACAGCAGTCCTCAGATGCTGACTTTTGTGGGTTTTATACACTAGGCACGCGCTGTATACGCTGTGTTTGGTGGCTTAAACCTGTCAATGACTGCGTTTAAGTATGAATTGAGCAGCATATTTCAGTATCTTACAGGCTGGTGCGAGCAAAAACTTGAGAATGTAACTCAAATTCGGGGAAAATAACTAGCGTAAGAGGTAGTGTTAGCCACTCTCGTGGCATTTATAGTGGTCATTGAATCTGCCTTGTACGAGATAATGGGATTAAGCTGCCAAGTGGATCAGTAATGCAAGTAAATACTGCATTTTACAGTGGGTGGTTTTGATATTCTGCAGCATGGTTGTTTATGTCTAGGCTGTGTTCGCTCTCTTGCTTTGCACTGTGAATTACACATTTTTTTTCATTCTCTTGTCATTTTTACGCGCTGAAAATTGAATAAAAAATGAAAAGCAGGAAGTAAACGGCGTGATTAACATTCTGTAACAAGGAGAGTGAATGAGGACTCTCATCTTTCTGTCCTCCTCCCTCCGTCTCGAAGAGTTTGGCAGTGATTCATTGATATACGCGTGATGTTTGCATCAATAAAGCCGATGAATGCGGCTCATCTGCAGCGTTTGATTGGTTTTGAGATTTCTCTTTTTTTTTTCCCCCCCTTGGCAAATGCACACATATTTCCTTATCTCATTTTGAGAGGAGCTGCGCTCTATTCATCAAACATATTGTGATAACGGCACAAACAGAACTGGTGCTGTTCTTTTCCTCGCTTCAGTTTCTCTCCGTGGTTTAAAATAGCTTGATTTTATCAAAGTTTGTGATGCGAATATGTCGTTCGTATTAAAATCTCGAGGTGGAGTAGATTTTTCTGCTTTTGGATGTGTTAATGAGAGCTCGTGTATGTAAGGGATCGTTCTATCAGCATTGTAGGATTGCCTGATTGAAATTAGGTGACTGATAGACCTTCCTTTTGGTTTTGCGCTGTGATTGACCATTTTCTCCTCTAATACAGAAATAATTTGCATGTGGAAAGCATACGCATAAGAATGGGAGGTTACATTTGGATATGTGCTTTTATCAGTTTGTCCCCGTATTCGGTATTAGGAGTAACGGGTTGAAAAGGCACCCTGTGACCTAGGTACCAAAATCACATGTATGCAGAGTATATCTCTTGAAAAGGCATTCTGTCATTATTATTACAGTGGCCTGGAACCCAGCTCATTTCAAAAATACATTTCATGCATCTGTTTTTCTGTTTGTGCGTGTATATTTGTGTACGCACGGCATTGTGTATTTGTGTGCGTGAGTGCTTACCTGTATGTATTTGTGTGTGTGTGTTTGTGCGTGAGTGCATGCGCATGCACTTCTGTGTATGTTGTGTGTTGTGCACACGTGTGCAAGGATGTGTGTGTGTGTGTGTGTGTGTGTGTGTGCGTATGCGGAGGGTTTGAGTGTATGCGAGCTTGTGCGTGCGTGTGTGTATGTATATGTGCAAGGGTAGGTGTGGGCACTTATGTGAATGCAAGCATGTGTGTGCAGGCACGGGGGTGTGTGTGCACATGTGCGTGCATTTTTTTGTGCGCTGTGTGTGTGTGCGCTTATGCATATGCATGCATGTGTTCGTGTTCACAAGGGCGTGTGTGTGCATGCGTGAGGTGTGTGCGTGTGTGTGTGCGTGCGTGTTTGTGTGAGTGTGTGTATGGTGTGCATGTGTGCATGTGAGTGTGCATGTTTGCGTGTATGTGAGTGTGTGCGCACGTGCGTGTGTGCGTATGTTCATTCGCGTTTGTGTGTGAGTGTGTGTGTGCATTCGTGCGTTTCTGCGTGTGCTGTGTGTGTACGCTTATATATATGCATGCATTTGTGCGATTGGTGAAGAGCATGTGTGTGTGCGCGTGTGCATGTGTGTGTCTGTGAGTGTGTGTGCGTTCGTGACATGTTTAGACTGCGGTTTATTCAGCAAGACTGGAATTAGTTCTTGAACTTGCACAGCCATCACTCTCCACTTTTTTTTTCCCTCTGGAGTGTGGGGGACTATTGATTCTGTTTAATTAAAATGATTAATTATTTATTCCCTATGCGGTTATTGACAAATCAATCGGAGCACTTTCTCAGGCTGCCAACAGTGCACCCTCCTGGTCTCCATGACAACCGTCCATTATCCCAGCCCCCAACCCCTCTGTCCACAGCATTTGGCTCATATCCTTATTCAGTCAGTCACACCGACTAGCTGCCCTGCACAAGGTGGGCTACGCTAATCTTTAGCATTGGACTGGTTACTAACTCATTCAGCAAAGCGTTTTTATTTATGGTCTCATACAAAAGTACTTAATTGACTTGTTTCAAAGGAGTAACTGGAAAAAAAAAAAAAAAAGACTGCAATAATTTTCAACCATTCTGTGGACTGTGCGATCACATTTTGTCAAATAATGTGTTTAATCGTCCCGACTCATCATACAGTGACGCTACCTGACCAATTGTTGCTATATGATGAAAAAGGAGGCTTTTGGCGTCATTATGTGACATTTAGGATTAAAGTTCGGGTTAAGGGTTAAGGGTTGGTGGTAAGGTACGTTTTAAACCGGCGTCAAATAAGGATGCCAAAAGCCTCCTTTTGCGCCATATATCGACCTTTGGTCGAGTAGTATCACTGAATGACACGTCAGGATGAGACTGGGCTCATTTTATGTAGCGCAGACATGAAGGTTCTTTGCTGGCTCTGATTGGAACTTGTGTTCTTGAGATGCTCCACAACACTTTGTTCAACAGTTTTCTGAGCCACACTGGACATGCTGTGATAGTGTACTGCAGGCCCCAGGCCTCTCTAGCTATGACTCTATTCTCAGCACCGAGCTGCACAGAGCAGGAGTTAAATAGGGGTTGGAAAAGAGGCCACGTTACAGTCTCCATGTGTTTGAGAGGAAGCTGGGATCAAATGCTGGGTGACTTCTTTTGTGTTGGTCAGTGACCATAGAATTCTTCTTTACACAATGCTTTGGCTCACGCCTCTGTTTTTTTTTTTTTTGTTTGTTTATTTGTTCAAAGCCCACAAAGCTACCATGCTCCTTATTGTCTGGCTGGCTGTCTGACTGATTGACTGGCTGGTGAACAGGCTGATTTGGTTAAAATTGTCCACAGGTTCACCGCTGAAGAGTTGACTTATCAGCACAGTTGTCATTCTTGCGCCTGTTAAGTTACCATTCAGTGCTGAAATAGATTATGACACCGATTTGAGCATGTCTGTCTGTATCTCACTCAAGCCCTAAACCAAGATGAACTTGCTTTAAAACTATACATTTTAAAATTTCATGATTGCCAGAGCCTGTTATGATGTAAGTGCTTTGTGAAATGTGACCTGAGGCTATGTTGTTATTTACTTAACTGGGACACAACCCCCTGTTCTACATGTTTATGCACTTTATAGTGTTTGGGTTGGGTGGCTTGCTTCAGGTTGTCATGGCGATGTCCCCAACTGAATTGAACATGTGACTATACATGTCGCCCATGGCAAGTGCAATTACAAACCCTATAGCATGACCATTGCTGGCTTTGGAACCTGATGTTGACAACAGCTTGGTTTACTAGTTGTAATTGGTCTGGAGAACGAAAAATTCTTTGGAAACCTGGAGAGGTCGGTGGTGCTTTTGGTCACTGTTAATGTTATATTCATATTTTAAGCGGTATGAATATAGAATGCCTTCGGCCTTTCATTGTAAGACTTGAACTTGCTTCTGTGGATGCACCACAACTAGCTCACCTGATTTCCATCACCTGTTTCACATCACCTTACTTTCACTACTTGTCACATCTTGATTAGTCTTAAATTATGCCTGCAGCAATTTTCTTTGAGTTTATTTCAGTTAATAGATTTGAAATATTCTCAAGAAACAATTGAATTCACAAGTTAGTGCACCAAATAATGTATTGTAGTGTTTTTAATATAGTAGACGATGAAGGAACTTTTCACAGTCTGACCAATGCATTTCCTATCTGTAAAGTTGTAGAAAAATGTCCATTGGCACCAGCAGTGCTTCCATTTGTCCTTTGCTTGCCATGTGCAGCTGTTTCCGTTTCGATTGCCCCTACTTTCTTCTTTTAAATGCTCATTCTGGATAAGTGCATAATTTCAAAGTTGGTCTTAATCTTAAGTGATTCTAAAAATGTGACTGCAGCAGGAATGCTGTCCCCAGACGACGATTCCCAGCTGTGGATTCATGTCTCAGGAGGTGAGTGAAGCATTAGCGATGTTATCAGAAATCCGTCGTCCTATTCTGCACAAGCACACGCACCCACTGGGACTGATGAATGGCCGACATGATTATCGTATTGTAATGACGGCCTCGTGGAGATACCGCATAACCGCGACTATGGTTGTTTTTTGTGAAGATATTTTGTCTCTCTCTCTGAGCTCAGTATATACTGCGTTTTCCCCATTCTCCCTCTTCTCTCGGAGCTGTCGAGATGGCCAGATGTGCATTAGCACTCCAGATGTTGCTAAGTGGGGGAATATGGTGGCACTGTAGCATAATGGTTAGGGGAACTGAGCTTGTAAATTCAAGGTTGTAAGTTTGATGCGCGGGTGGGGCACTGACATTGCACCCTCGAGCGAGGCACTTAACCTGAATTGCCTCCGTAAATATCCAGCTGTACTCATGGATTGTATGCAAATAATGCAAACTGCTGTGGATGTTAATAAGAGTGTCTGATAGCGGCCTATTAGGCAATGCAGTGTTACCCAGTTGTGGAGCATGTGACATTTCTGTGCTTATTTTTTTATCTCAGAAGTTTGGCCAAAGTACCTACGTTTTTGTCCACAGGCTTAGTGCATGAATCTCATTTGAAATGTTTTAAATAAGCTAGTCATTCTCTCTCACTCACAACACCCATATGCATTCATGCATTAGTGTTTTTGTGTACTCATGGGGACAACACATTTTTTTCCCCAAACCTTAAAATCAACCCTGCAAATAATGTTCAATGGGACAGCTTAATGGAAAGCCATCTTAAATAAGGGTTAAATAAAAATAAATCTTATGAATCCTTGCAATGCTCTGTCGAAGGGTCAATTTACCTTATGTGTACCTGGGTTCTAGAAGAGAAAAACCGGACTAATGGGATGAAAATGTGCAATATGCAGTGATATCCGCGATACTGAAGTAGCAACCCTGCAAAAAATGTGCTATAGGACTTCTATGGAATTCTATAGAATTAGCAGAACTCTATAGAACATCAGTGGAACTCTATAGAACATTTTAGTAGAACAGCATGTTCTGTGGGATTTTCTGCATGTTCTATAGGAATTTGCTAGATACCGATAGAGCACCTCTTTGGAAAAGAATGTCCTATAAGATTACTACTGTTCTATAAGACATTCCCAGAATTATGTTGAAAGTTTGACCTTTTGAACTTTCCCCTTAATTTTAAAAATTCAATCAAATTATTCCTTCCCATTCCCATGCATGTGATTGCAGATTATATACAGATTTATAATTAATTTGAATACAATTTGAGATCTGCTGAGGCTTATTCCCACCATCTTTATACATCTAAAGGTTATTTCTAACCACTTGGTTAAAGCATCGAATTGCGGAGCAGAAGTGTCTGGGTTCGAGCCCCAGGCAGAGTCGCACACGAGTGGTCATTGCTCTACAGGGATGCAGGTTAGGAAAGGCTTGCGGGGGAAATGTAATACTGTATAAAATGGTTACTTTGTTTGTGGCTGCCTTCCAAATTTGGGTGGGATTGAAGATACCAAACTGAAAAAAAGTCCTCCAGAGATTCTATGGAACGGTTTCCTATTGAAATTTTCAATAAGACTTGAGGTACTAAAGTTCTATAGAATTCTATTGAAATGTCCTATAGGATTCCTATGGCACATTTTTTTGCATGGAAACTTAACTCTGACCTGGACTCTAACCTACAAACCCCCAAAATAACCAGATTTTAACCTGACTTTAACTCTTCACTTTAAACTAGAGAATAATTGTAACACCTGACCTTTGAAAGGTTAATACCTGACCTTTGAAATTGCGAAGTATCGTGTTGAATGCTGCTCGCCCTTCAATCCTACATGAAGACCACAATAGAAAAATAACCAGTCACATTTTCACGTTGTGAGGAAACGATGAATTAAAAATTCAAAACGATCTTGAGAATGAAGCCCTGAAAAGTATGCAAAAAATATAAAATATGTAGAATACTATAATAATATATAATGTTATTAAATATTATTCTCAATATTATGATAACATATAAAATATACTAAATTTGGACACTGATCATTTTCCCTCGGTGGTCTTCACATGTATATGTAGCTTGATGTACGTGCACCTATATTATCAATATAGCATGACAAGTTAACAATGCTTTCTAATGAAACGCTATCCAATGCATTAATAGGAACCTTAGATGAGTTTGTAAAATAGTGTTCCCTTCTTAGTGTGTATATTGGATGTTAGTGGACAGCTATAACCTGAACTGGAGTAAACTGAGCTTCATTTGCTCACAAAGCATTTACTGTGTGATGAATTTCTTGTGGATGGTCCCTTGAGTTTTGTGGTTTGTGTTTGATTGGTTGCCTGTTTTTGTTTTGCACAGATGTTTTCATGGTGAGGCAGCAGTATGAGAAAACTGTGTATTTAATTTGATGATTTTTTGTTTGCTGCTCTCCGAATGTGTTTTGTTTTGCTGATTCAAAACAGAGAAAAAGAAAAAAAAAATAGACCTAGTCCTAACCATAAGCCCAACTGTAACCTTAGGCCTAAACCTATCCCTTTGCCCAGAATTAAAGGTTCCCTGACATCAAATAGGCCGAAATTGACATTTAGAATTTGCAATAGTATGCAATAGTTTGAAAACGAAGATCCAAACGCTTTTCCGTGAAAATGAGTTGTTTTTAAACTATTTCGGATTAATGAAACTGATCAGGAACGCCTCCTTCGAAATGTCAGGAACTGCCTTATATGGCAACTGATGTCACGCAAAACAGCCAGCTGGTCAGATCTCGCTTGCTCTACAATGAAATGTACATACACTACACTTTATTTACCATAGCCAGCTGATAGACGCTTACAAAAAAACCACTGTTGGAATACCATAATATTTATCACCAAAAAACTAAAGCATTACTTTTGTAATTGTATGTTTTTTTTTTTGTAACGCTCGATATTGATTTGAGTGTTACTATTGAAGTAATGTTGGGCTACCATAACTAGCTAATGAAATAACAGCACAGGAAAAAAGCTCTTGTAATACTATAAGCTTCAGGTTTATTCGCGGGGCATTTGCCAGAATAGGTGTCGTTGAGCCGCTTTCACACCGGATGCGAGGCGGGTTTTTCGCACGACAGATTACATTCAAAGACATGTGTATTCGCGTCTTCGCATTGACTTAGGGTGTGATCTGTCATGCGAAAGGTTTGTTTCGCGTCCGATGTGAAAGCAGCTTTAGACACGCACGCAAGCTAGATGGCTAGCTGATGTTAATTTTCTGTAGTACTTACCCAGATAGCTAGCACCTCTGCTCCGGATCTGCCCTGGCTCTAAGCCGGATCAGCTGGAGTTGGCAGAGCCGGGGCAGATCCGAAGTGGAGGTGCTTGCTATCTGGGTAACCAGCTTAAGTGCAACATAACGTTAGATTTTCATGAATTTTGATAATGAAATCATGCAGCAAGCGTTCAGTCCAGTGTTGAGATAACTGTCAAGTAGTGTCACACACTATCTACCTGCCAGTTTAGCTAACCACCTTACCTATTTAGCAAGCTAACATTAGATAGTGACAGTTGCGTGTATTTCCCTCTATCCAATCGCCCTGGTCTCGCTTTAGGCTGTGAGTTTTATGAACAGAGCGTTTCGCGTGTATTCTCGTCTTTGCATTGACTTTGAATGTAACCTGTCATGCAAAAAATTTGTTTCGCCTATTCTGGCAAATGTTCTGGCGAATAATCCTGAAGTTTAATTAAACTTTGATAAATTAGCAGGCGAGAGTAACTGTCACAGCTGGAGAGTAACTGGATTATCGACAGCTGCCGTCGCATTATGAGCCAGATGAACTCGGGAGGCTGTATTGTGCTGCCTGATCGCCGGCTGTGCTGTAGGAGGTGGGCATCCATGATCACTGTGGAACTAAGGCTGGCTTATTGGCTTGTGACTTCAGCCACAACATGTATACAATATTTTTTATGAATCGGCGAGTTATCTTGATGCCTTGTTGTACCCTCGTCATTAGATTTATACTTGAGTTTGGATAGTTGTCCTCATGTCCACTATGTATCCAGCCATCTACCTACGTTAGCCTACGAAACGCGGTTTGTCGAGTGTAACAATTAGATAGATGGATAGATCAATATCTTGATTGCAGGCTCATACACTAAACAAACACACTAGAAAACGTGTTAACAAGCGTGTAAATGGACCACAGAGATTGCTAAGGCAGAGGTGCTTTCCTTTGATGACATCATAGGAACCTGTGACTTATGTCTCAGAAACCTCCTACTTATTCAGGGGGCGGGGCTTAAGAGTGCAAAAATATCACTTATATTCCTTAAAATTGACGGATTTTTCAGCCATTTCAGACCTTTTGAGTGCATAGAGAGAGATAAATAATCAAATAGAGCAAAATAAACCAACAATTTCAGGTGGTGTGCCTCGTGTCAGGGAACCTTTCAGCCAGTTCCTTCGGAGGACCCTCAAAAATATATTCCTATGTTGCTATTTTTTCAGACTTTAGTATACTCATGGGGTTTTAAATCCCCTCAAGGCATTTTTTTAGTCCCCTCAAAAAAGAAAAAAAAAACTGGTACCCTCACTCACTGCATTGAAAGTCTTTCTCTGTGTGTCTCACGCTCATGCACACACACACACACACACACACACACACACACACTCACATGCAGTGAAAGTCTCTTGGTATCCTTGATTTATTCCCTCTGCTTGATGATAATTCCACTTATGTAATGAAAGTTTCTCTTTAATTAGCTTTATTCCATTTATATTCACCCTCTTGTGTGTTTCTTTAATAAGAACCTTGCATGTACTTTTTGGACTTAAAATAAAAAATAAAATAAAATAAAAAAATCAGCAGTCAAAATTGATACTGAAAACACACACGCGCACACACACACACAGACACGCACACACACACACACACACACCCACAAAATAATATTTTGGCTGTGAAACGTGGCGTTAACCAACAAATGCCTTCCTCTGATTGTATTTTTATCCAGTTTTGTCACTCTCCTCAATTTTTCAATTGATTCCTCATTCATTTAAGGGTCATGAACATCTGCATTCAAAATCGGGCAAACGTGCAGCGATGTAATTCCACTTACAAAGCAACTCCAGTCCAATAGCAGGACAGCTGTACTGAGAAGTACCCGTGTAGTGTCTTACTGAATGAAGGTTGTAGACAGACAGGCGGGCATGCGGGTATTAGTTACTGAGGACAATAAACCAAAGTCAGCTCAGGGCTCAGATGGCTTCGGCAAAAGCAGTCACCTGTGATAGACACTCAGTAAACCATTGGCTGTTCAATGGTTGCTCTGGCAGCACTCGACTACTTAGAAAGCCGCCACCTAGCTACTCAATAAACCATTGGCTACTCAGTTTTGGCTGCTCAGAAAGCCAATGGTTATTAAGTAAGGCCTCTGCTGCCCTTATAATCCTTAGTTGTTTTGCAAACTGTTGGCCGCTCAGTGAACTGCTGGCTTTTCAGTAAACATTTGGCTCTGTACGTAAGTATTTGGCTGCAATTTGCTCGGTCATTACATTGAGATCTTGAAAGTCTTATGCTTTACAAGGAAGCTAAAGCAGTACTTATGCAAAATAAATAAATAAATAAAATTATATATATATATATATATATATATACAGTGCTATGAGAAAGTTTGGGCACCCCATCTGAGGTTGTACAATAATTGACTCTGTCTCCACAGAAAAACATCCTAGTGGCATGTCCTTCCTTTGCCCATCAGAGCCAAGTGCTGGGTTGTTTTGCAGACACTGATTTTAATTATTGGTGTATTCCTTTGTATGAAATTAAATCAAATGTGAAAAATGGGCTGTGAAAAAGTATGGGAACCCTTGACATTTTGTTGCTTTGAGGACCTGTAACTAATCATCACAGAGTAATTGAAAACACCAAGTTGGTTAAGTGAGCTCATTAAGCCTTGAACTTAATAGGCAGGTGCATCCAATCATGACAAAGGCTATTTAAGGTGGCCAAATGCCAGTTCTCTTTCTCTTTGACTGTCCTCTGAAGAGCTGCAAGATGGGGGCCTCAAAACAACTTTCTCATGACCTCAAAACGAAGATTATAGAGCAGTATGGACTAGGGGAAGGCTACAAAAAACTTTCCAAAAGATTTCAACTGTCAGTGTCTACCGTGAGGAACATTGTAAGAAAATGGAAAGCCACAGGCACAGTCCTTGTCAAGGCCAGAAGTGGTAGGCCAAGAAAAATTTCAGGGAGGCAAAGACGAAGGATGCTGAGAATAGTTAAAAACAACCCACAGACCACCACCAGAGACTTGCAAAGGGATCTAGCTGCAGATGGGGTCATTGTGCATAGGTCAACAATACAGTGCAATTTGCATGAGGAAAGACTGTACGGGAGAGTGATGAGGAAAAAGCCCTTTCTTCACCGTCGCCACAAATTGAGTCGCTTGAACTATGCAAAAGCACATTTGGACAAGCCAGTATCCTTTTGGAATAAGATCTTGTGGACTGACGAAACAAAAATCGAATTATTTGGTCACAACAAGAGGCAATACACATGGCGAAAAAAGAACACAGAATTCCAAGAGAAACATCTGCTACCCACAGTGAAATTTGGTGGAGGTTCCATCATGCTGTGGGGCTGTGTGGCGAGTACTGGTACTGGGAACCTTGTTAAAGTTGATGGTCGCATGGATTCCACTCAATACCAGCAGATTCTTGAGGATAATGTGCAAGAGTCTGTGACAAAGTTGAAGTTGCGACGGGGATGGATGTTTCAACAAGACAATGACCCGAAACATTGCTCCAAATCCACGCGGGCATACATGCAGAGGAGCAAGTACAATGTCTTGGAATGGCCATCCCAGTCCCCAGATTTGAATATCATAGAAAATCTGTGGGATGAATTGAAGCAAGCTGTCCATGCTCGTAGACCTTCAAACCTCAAGGAATTAGAGATCTTTTGCAAGGAGGAGTGGGCCAAGATGCCTTCGTCCAAGATCCATACACTCATTGGTGGCTATAGAAAGCGTCTAGAGGCTGTAATTTTTGCAAAAGGAGGGTCCACAAAATATTGATGGAATGTTTCTGTTAGGGTGCCCAAACTTATGCACGGGCCTATTTTTGTTTTGCTGCTTATTGCACTTTTTCTGTTAGCCCAATAAACTTCTCTTTAATGCTGAAAGATGTCTGTGTCTTTTAGTTATTTAATATGTCAAGACTAAGTTGTAGAATCAAACACCCAATTATATATGAATGAAAAACACTTTGATTTGTCAAGGGTGCCCAAACTTTCTCATGGCACTGTATATATATATGCTTAAGTCACCAGATCTCCATTTATCACCATTTATAAATCTGGATCTTCAAGGGAAATTCTGAGCTGTGCGCTAGTGATGTAGCCTAAATATTCACCTTGATCATGTGCGTAGCGCATGTCAAGTGCAGTCTTCGATGGATCACAGCCGCCATTTTGCTGTGGAGTTATTTAGCCACTCACTCAAGGAGCTGATTCGGTTGTCAGATTGCGCGAGGCAGGTTGGGAGTTTTGCCCGGAGACCCTATTCTCTTTGCTTGACACACAGAAATTTTTGCAAGACTTTGTTAAGAATAAGTTTTACTGATTTGCTGTTGTGCTTTGTTTGGAAGCGGGTTGGAGGGCATTTCTGAAATCTGACAATGGGCTGATCGTTGCGGAGTCTGGCACATGAGGGTATTGACTTATCCCCTCTTGTGTGAATGTGTTTGCGTGTTTAGCCCGAGTGAACCCCATCGACAATTATTGGTCACTGGTGGACTTGAAGGTCCCCTATTTTGTCACCAGGTACACAGCCAATCAGCCCTTAGAGACCATTTCAACCTGTGTCCTTTGTGACCTCACAAGGTGGAGAGACCACCTGGAATAATGTAGAATCTGATTGGTCGGCTGAAGTTGATCAGCCCCTCTTGCCTTCAGGTCGTCAGTCCCCCATCCCCATGTGAGGTCAAGAAGGAGAAGATTTTGAAATGGCTTGTAAAGGCCCATTGGCTGTGCATCTGCTGACATAATGGGGGAGGTTTGAAATGTGTAGAGGAACCCTAGTGATTTTATCCTCACCTGAAGATTCAGTCAGCCTGAATTCTGCATGATTGCGCATGATTAAGATGGATGCTCAATAAATGTTGATGAACAGTTTATGTTCCCAGCATTTAGTCGGATAGTATTTCATCATGAGTTGATTTTGACTTCATCTGAATTGAGTTACATGAAAATAATTTTTGGCTGGATAACCGGGCCAACTTTTAAAGTCATCAGGTATGTTACTGGAGATATTTTGGTATTTCGAAGAAAATCTATGGAACCTCCTCCCTGAGCGGTACGAACCTGCAGCCTCGGATTTATCATGTATTTCGAGGGTTTTCTGTTGTCTGTTCCCTTTAGAGGTTGTGAAAATAGTGTGAAAACTTCAGAAGTAGGGTGTTTTCAGTGTGGCGTTGGGAGGCTATTGCCTTGTGTAAAGTCTGCTCTGGGAAGCGATGGTCAACAGGGTCCTTTTGTATCCTTCTCTCGACCAATCAGGCCAGACGTCTACAGGTCGGCAGATGGACCCCCCTACATGGCTCCAGTTGTCTTTCTTGGACAACCTGGGTCATCTCTCTGTGTCTGAGCTTAACTCCAGTCCCTCGCCAAAGGTCAGGGGGAAATTCCATTTTCCATCAGCCTGTTTGAGGAGGGAATAGAATTCAGTTCATTTTCACAAATTCTGATGGTCGTCAGTCATACCTTCTGTTTGTCTTTAATACTTACAGCGTTCTTTCTTTCTGCTTTAGCTCTATCCAATATGTATTCAGTCCCACTCTTACCGTCATTTTCTCCATCTCTCTCTGCATCCAGACCTCTCCTCACTCCATTCTCTCTCTCCATCTCTCTCTGCACCCAGACCTCTCCTCACTCCATTCTCTCTCTCCATCTCTCTCTGCACCCAGACCTCTCCTCACTCCATTCTTTCTCTCTCCATCTCTCCTGCTCTCCCTACATTGCTGTCAGTCCTCCATCCTTCTCCACTTATTTTCTGAATCCATCTCTCCCTTGCTCTGCATTCGTTCATCTCTCCCTCTGCATCCCACCCCATTCTCTCTTCCTTCCTTCCCCTCTCTTCTTCATTTTCTCTTTCTTGCTCTCCTCTCCCTCCATTCCTCTCTCCATCC
This sequence comes from Gymnothorax reevesii, assembly GCA_029721435.1. Lineage (NCBI taxonomy): Eukaryota > Metazoa > Chordata > Actinopteri > Anguilliformes > Muraenidae > Gymnothorax > Gymnothorax reevesii. Next base: position 18,659,494 of record CM056577.1, on the reverse strand, counting down.
CTTTCCTGCTCTCTCCATTTCTCCATCAGCAAACCCTTCCTTCCTCCTCTTTCCATTAGACTCTCCCCGATTCATTTTCCCTCCTCTCCCTCTCTCCCTCTGTTCCTCTCCATTTCTCCCTCTGTTCCTCTCTCTCCATTCACTCCATTCTCTCTTTTCATTCCTCTCCCTGTGTCCCTTCCCCCCGGTCTCTCCATCCCTCTCCCTCTCTCTTTTTCTATCCTTTTCTCCTCTCTGTCCATCTTCTTCCCTCTCTCTCTATCATTCTCCTTCTCTCCCTCCTCCCCTTCTCTCCATCCCTGTTCCTCTCTCTCCATCCCTGTCCCCCTGTCTCACTCCATCCCCCCCTCTCTCTCCCTCTGTCTCTCTCTCTCTCCATCCTCTGTATTCCGGTCTTGTTGAATTATGATTTCGCTCAGACACACTGACTCTGGGTGAAATGTTTTCTTCCCCAGAGAGGAGTTTGAGCCGAAGCCCCCAGTCGCCAGCTCCGCCAGTACAATACACCCCACCCCCCATACTCCTTCCCCAATACCTGACTCTTACCCCAACCACCCCCCACCCCCCCCACCCCATTTCCAGCCAGTTGCCACGGCAGCACTTTCCTGGCCGGCAGGGTTATTAAGCTGTACAGGGCTAATGCCCCAGCGCAGGCTCAGGTTTGAGTTTTTAATGTCAGGCCCCCTTTGATCAGATTACCTCCTGCCTGCTGGGGCTGGAATTAGAGAGGGGTCCAGTGTTTGGACTGGGGGGGGGGGCGCGTAAAAAAATAAAATCTCCCCACTACATTACCTCCCTGCCGTCTAACCCGATCCCAAACCGTCCTCCCGCTATAACATGTAACACGGACCATGACGGCTACGCCTGCCTCTCTCCCTCGCTCTCTCTGTCTGTTTCCCCACCCCCCCACCCCCTACCCAGCTATCCCTCTCTTCTGAGGGTAATGTATAAAACATGGAGCCCCAGGTACACTTTGAAGGCACAGTCACGTCTCCCTGAAATGGCCAGTCTAGTGTATTCACCCACCCCTTCACTGGGCTATCTGTCAACATGTCAGCTACACATGTTTTGTAAAAAGTCTCTGGTGGGAGTGTGTGTTGGTTGGTGGGGTGGGGGGAGGGGGTGGAAGGGGGGTGTGAAGGGGAAGTAAGGCTCTCACACTGCTCCTGCCAAAAGCTTACAAAATACTTTGAATTCAGTGGATTTTCTCTCGCCGGCTCTCTCTCTCTCTCTCTAGGGTTTGTCTCTCAATTCCTGCATCTCACCAATCTGAACCTGCTCCCCCTCAGGGGGCCCTCTCTCCATACGCCTGCAAAATTTGGAGTTATATTGTGGCCGGTCCCCGAGTGGTCTTTACTAATACCTGAATTTTGGAAAAGCTGAAATTACAGAGCTGCCCCCCTCCCCACACACGCACACCCCCCATGGGCCATTTTATCCAGCCCAGGAAGAGCAGAATAACTCCGCAGGGAGACGGCTTAATGCATCTCTGAAATAAAGGAATCACCGAGCGCCGGGCTGCAGTGCTAGTATTTCTTTTTATTTCTTCTTCTTCTTCATTTTTGCCCCCGTCGCCTCTCCGTCGGCTGCCCTCGCTCCTTAAAATGCGAGCGGGGCTGGGGGTATCGCGGGGGGCGTGTGGAGACGGGCTCCTGTCGAGGGGCAGCACTTTAATAAAGTTTTGGCGGCGGCTGAAAGAGCAGACAGCTTGTCTAATGCCCTTGAGTGCCCCCCTTTGTCTGGGATGCATCTTGGCGGTTTTTTGTTGTTTTCTTGCAAATTTCATTTTTCTCCTCTCTCTCTCTCTCTCTCTCTCTCTCATTTCTGCAGTGCTGCTTTGTGCTCCGTGGGTTTTCCCATTCGTGAGTCTTTCGTTTCTTATGACACTGGTAAAATCTAGTTATTCATATACATTGAAGTAGGGCCAATTTGCTGGGAAATCACCAGCAAGATTCTGTGTTTCACAGAACAACAATCGTAAGGAGGATTTTCGTTTTTTTTTTCCAATTTTTGATTCTAATTTGTTATTGTAGAATTTGTCGGCTCATGTACTATTCAATGCTTATTAATAAGCCATTGCTCTTGGATGTAAACTGTGATTGGATGAATCACAGCCGAGTCAGTCATCTCAAGTTAGAGACCAGGGGGCTGTTTCATTAAATACGACAAACCGTCCGACCCAGCGACGGACTACTCCCGACTGGATCGGACGGTCCGCCTTTTTCTGAGTGTTTCAAAAAGTCCGTCGTCCTCCGACCCAGTTGGATTGTAGGCCTACGACTTTCTAGCACTACTCGATAGTAGTCCTAAAACCCGGTTGGACAAAAATATATTACGCCAAAATATGGCGTTATTATTTGATGTTGTCTGGAACCACAGACAGCCCAAAATATTTCGAGAATGAAAAGACAGTATAACCATTGCCCTTGAAACCAATATAGCCTACACCCAGGAACGGGGCTCCGTTAAATCCGTGAATGAATTTTTCGAACAATTACACATAATTAATTAACAACGCGAGAAGATTTCGCTTTTAAACCTTTGGTACCGTTATCCTCAAGGGCGACAAAAAGTTGTGTTTTTATGCATGCTATATGAACACTGATGGGACTTTGCCGAAGAAGCGGTCTCGGCATGATTCTCAATGGTTAAACATCGTATTCGTGGTGCTTAGTGTGGAGCTCTGCTTATCGCCCATCTTCTTAATTCAGTTCTGTAAAATGAGCGATCGTGACAATATGAATGTTTTATTGTCTTTTGTGTGATAAACAGCTTTGTTATATTGCCAGTCTTAGTTTTAGAACAGAGTGCACAGTGAGCGAAGACTGCTTTTAATCAGCCAGACTGTAGTCCGTTAGGAAGTGTCTCGAGACACGGCAGTTTTTATTAGTACGGCAGTCGATTTCAAGGGATTAGGATGAGGATTCGGGATTATAGTTAGAGGAAGGGCTAGGGGTTGGGGTTAGGGTTATGGTTAGGGGAAGGGTTAGAGGTTGGGGTTAGGGTTAGTGTTAGGTTAGGGCAGGGCTTGAAATGGGGATTGCCGTACCTCTCCACATTGAAATGCATTGAAAAACTGCCGTATCCGTAGCAACTGCCATTCAGTTAATAGCCTACTGAAAATGAACGTTAGCTAGGTGACATCCTACAGCAATGTGCACTGTTAATTTATGTCTGATTAGTAGTTAATGATCTATCAAATCAGAATTGTTTATTTTTTTCATTTAACATTAACTTATTTAGAATATTTGAACGCCAAATAGCGATGCAGTGCATTGCTTAAGTGTATATTCTCATGCAACTTCGAACGAACAGTGACGAACCGTCCATCTGCGTTGGACCATGGTCAGACATCCTACTTTTGTTTTATTGAAGCACCTGATGGACTTGGTCTGTTCAAGGTCCTACTTTTCAGTCGACAGATAGTCTGACTTGGTCGGACAAGTAAAATTTATTGAAACAGCCCCCAGGGCCCCAATCGCACCCTTTAAAAAGCTCTGGGGCAGGGGTGTCAAACTGACCCGTAAACGGGCCAAGAGGCTGCAGGTTTTCACTCCAACAATGCAGAAGCGCACCTGATACAACTAATCAGTTGTGCAGGCCTAGATCAGTTGATTAAATCAGTGCTTTCAGGTGAGCTTCTGCTTGGTAGGATTGAAGACCTGCAGCCTCTTGGCCCGTTTACGGGTCAGTTTGACACCCCTGCTCTAGGGTGTGACATCACCTTGTTTATGGGGCAGAAGTTCTCCGTGCAGCTGTCGTTTCTTGACCTCAGGGAGCAGAGGGGTGCGGGGGCAGTTGAATTTTGCTTATGTTTGAAACCGTGCATTACAGACTCGCAGCGGCGTGGTCAGTATATTGGTCAACAATTTTGTTCACCTTTTAGTCTAAAAATTAAAAAATGGACTCTGATGTTTTTTTGTTTGTTTGTAAATTTTACTCACTGCAATGATGAGCATTATCGCCTTCAGGTGTGCATTTGCAAATGGAGCAAGATGGCATTCTATGTAGCAGCTATTTTTGCGTGTTGCTCTTGTAATGGGTGCTTTGTGTTTGTTTTTTGTTTTTTTTACATTGACTACCGTTTTGACTCTGGAGTTTTCAGAGACATTCTTCGGGGCTTCCCGGTGAAAACCATCTGAACTCATTTTTAAAAGCTGGTGGGCCACAGGTAATTTCTCAGAGAATAAATGCTCTTAAGAGTCTCCATATATTTATGTTTTGTATTGTGAACCAAATCTATCCCCTCACTCTGCTCTGTTATATATAACTAATTGGCTATACACTGTTATGATGGATATTTTATGTAGTTAATTGGATACACAGCCCCAGGATGGATGGCTTCCCCAGAATTTCCCATTCGCTCATGAAGAAGACATGTCTTTCTCGCATTTTCGTTTTTTTCTCTCTCTCTTGCTCTGTTGCTAAATAATTCAGCCTTACCAGAAGTAGCAGCTCTTAATAGGAATGCAGTGCCAGTTGTAAGAATAAACAAGTCTCTCCACAGAGGGAAACAGAGGGATTTGCTTCCTCGAAGGGAGCAAATGAGTGGTTCTTCTGAAAGAAAACAGTCGACTGACCGACAGTAATTAAACCCTGAAGAATAAAGGTTATTCAAGGCTTGTGAAGGCAGAGCTAGAGTCTGAACGCAGAAGTATCCTACTGATAGTCTTTTATTAACACCCATCTTTGTAGAGGGCTTAACTCAAGTCCTCGAACTGTAGTAACTGCGTGTGTGGGTCAAAGATTATGCCTGTATGTAGTCCAGTGGCATTATTATGTATGTCTGTGTGAGTGTGCGCGGGTATTAGTGTTTACAAGCTTGTCTGTCTAATTTTGCAAGTAGACCTGCGTGTATTTGTTTGTCTGCAAACGTGTCTTGAGATGTGTGTTTGAGTATGTGCCTGTACATATATAGCACATGAGCACGAGGGCATCTTGGTCCGTAAGGGCCATTGCTATATACATCAGTGCTGTGCTCCAGTTTGTGTTGTTGTAGATTTGTGCTTCTCTTGGGGCTGACATCTCTCCTAACTGACCCAAAGCCCTGGGGCTGTTGAAATCCAGTGAGACTCGGGGTTCAGGGATGGTCGTGGAAACAGAATCCCAGCCCACCAATCAGAGCAAGGGAAAGCCTGACATGCGATGGAGCTCCAGCCAAACTCTCCTGTGGCTTCATCAGTCACCAGGGTGCAGGGAAGCCATGCTACATGGCCCGTGTTACACCAAAGACCTGGAGGGGGGGGTCAGAATTTGCACCTTTTCTGCTCATCTTCCTCATCCTCATCTTCATCCCCTGCCTGAATCTAACCGATGAGACCCCAAAACAGCAATTCCTCATTTTCTGGAACCAAAAAAACAGGCCAACAATGTAAGAGCAAAGACAACATTGGTCTCATTGTTTCCACTGCGAGGCTTTTTCTTTTTGACGACCTGAAAAATATTTTCGGAAAGCGGGGGGTGGAAAAACAATGCGCTGGGTAAAAGCTGCCGAGAAGTCTCAAATGGCCCAGGAACGCTCGGTTCGAGTATTTCGCCGCTGCGGAGCGCGAGGGGACGTCGCGTCGGTGCTGCTTAAAGTGGGGCAGAGGTATTGTAGTTCTTTGGGTGTAGCTGGATTGTTCCGGTGAGGCCTTTGGCGGCGTATCTCTCCAGCTTCCAGCGGCATAATTAACTGCGCTGCAACGGAGCGATCTCTCGCCCGTCGGCAGCGCCCTGCGCCGCTGGGTCCTGCGGTCGACGTCTCGGATGCGATTTCGGCGTTAGAGGCGCACTCTTCAGTGGGTCTTCCGCGCGCATTCATTTCACGCTTTGTCTGTCGCTCAGTCAGGGACGGCATCGTAAGGAGCTGAGATCAGAATGACACAGGCACCGTAACTCGCCGTGAATTTTAGGTTTGATGCTCCTTTATATCAGTCAGGATGGGTTGGTGAAGAGACGAATTGGATTGGACAGTCGGTAGTGGGTGCTAAATTCACTTTTAACCAATTAATTCGTTTTCTTTAGTTTTTTTTGCCATGAGCATCTTGGTGTCTAACAGCTAATAAGGTCAATTATTGTCTTTAACAAGCTCAATAGTTTAGTAGATTTCTTTGTTTATTATTTATGTGTCGGGGGTATGTGGTACATCCCAAAGAATTCCGTCCGTCCTTCCATCCATCTATCCATCTATCCATCCATCTGCACCAGTTTGTCCTACTGATTTCTCAAAAACCGCTCGTGGACAGGTGCAGTGCCATGTTTCATGAAAATGTAGATGACTTTTTCAAAAGTTATTTTTCTTTTCCATATTTTGAACTTAAATTTACCACTGCAAATGCTGTCCGACCGATTTTTCGAAAACGGTTTTCAGATTGTTTTAAAATTTCAGTCATAGCATCGTATACTGCGTGCAGAGGTGCAGTGCTAATATATATGAAAATCTGCCATAATCCCTTCAGTGCACAGGGGTCAGGGGTATTAGTGAGCTGGGCTCACTTTTTCACTTGTTTGACCAGTTTCTCCATCGCTGTGTTATTTCAAATCGTCTTTAAGTCAACACTAGAAAAATGTGCCTATTTTATTTATTTATTTATTTATTTAACCTTTATTCAACCAGATGAGTCTGTTGAGAACAAATTCTCATTTACAGTGACGATCTGGGCCTAGCGAATTAGTGAGTCATTTGTTGCCCATCACAGTACGACCTTCTAATCAGCTCATGAAATTTATGTTTGAAGCCTCAGCTGAGTTTACAAAATATGTGGCGTATACTGTAGATGGTTAATCACAGGGTAAATGTGCCCGACTTTACAGTGCATTGCTATGATATACTTTGGTCTTGTGGACAAATGCTGCCCAAGTCAGATATTCTCTTGGACACTTGATGATGAAGAGTAAGCAGAAATATTACTCTGATCTGACAGAACCATATGATGTAAGCGTCCTTTTCATGAGTAACAGAACTCACTGCAGGCCTCCCCACTACTTCATCAGGAGTACCTGCACTTATCTTCTTTGAATTCCTCATGCGCCTTTGACTCCAGTAACATTTACCTCTGCATGAATTTGTAATCTCTGTATTTTTTGGGGGGGATGTTATATCTGGCAACCCTGCTCGTGAGTGGAAACGGTACTTCCCCGAGCTCTTCAGGGGCTCATGTCCCCAGCCGTCATCTCCCAAAGCAACTGATGACGTCACTGTTAGCAACAGCCGCACAGCCTCACCATCTCCAGCCTGAGTTTCCATACTGCATGGCTCTCATTTGAATGTTGGGTGTTTCACAGTAACTGCGTGAGAGTCAATGATAGTTGGGGGATTTTAGAAGGACTGATAATGGAATAGAGGAACTGAACTCTGAATGTTGAGTCTTTAACTATTCAATAATAGGTTTTCTGTTACTCTTCATTTTTTTTTTCCAAAATTTTAGCCTAGTGTTGCAAAGCTTTATCGCTTTTCAGTTAACATCAGCAATTGCTACGCTACCATTCATATGTTCAGTCTGGAAGATTCTTCAACCGACCTGGCAATCAGGTAAGAGCGCTCTTATTGTTTATTTATGATCTTCTACCTGAAAAATCCTGCAGCAAGCTTCAGTGATGCAGGTCTATGACACAGGTGCACTTTTGGTTGCCAGATGTACAGTTCATCATGTGTCAAAGCTCTACATGTCCATGATATGACCCACATTTGGTCCCCATCAGCGTCAGAGACACACTGTGCGAGTCCACTAAGGATGAGGAGGTTAGAAGAATATTTTATTCGAATCAGTTCCCAGGTGTCTGGTGACAGAGGGCGGACGCCGCCGTGCTCCTGAAATCGGGTTTTTGAATCCGGGGGTCGGGACGTCCTCCCGCGTGTTCCCTGGAACCTGTACCCAGGGACCCTGCGGAGAAGCTGACTCCCTGCCCCCGCCGCCTGGATCTATTATCATAGTTTCCCAGGTCGGCAGGAGGAAATCTCCGGCTGGGCGCGGGTGATGGTTTGTGGGGCTCGGCAGATCCCTGGAGAGCCCTCCCTCCCTCCCAGCGTGTCATCCACACGCCCTGGTTATTTTTGTCACCAGTGTCAAGGACGTCAGAGACACTGTGGCAGTTTTTTTCTTTTTTCCTGGGCTGAGAAATCAGCCCTATATGCGCTATGAGAATTAACCTTAACAGCACTGAAATATATTTTTAAAATTATACAACTCCATTTCTAAAAAAGTTGGGATGCTGTGTAAAATGTGAATAAGCACAGAGTGCAATGATTTGCAAATGTCATAAACGCACATTTTATTCATAATAGAACACAGACAACATATCAGATGTTTAAAGTGAGACATGTTACCATTTCATGAAAAATATTAGCTCATTTTGAATTTGATGGCAGCAACACATCTCAAAAAAGTTGGAACTGGGCCGAGTTTACCATTGTTTAGTGTCCCCTCTTCTTTTAACAACAGTCTGTAAACTTCTGGGAAGTGAGACCAATTGCTGAAGTTTTGGGAGAGGAATGTTGTCCCACTCTTGTCAGATGTAGGATTCTAGCTGCTCAACAGTCCTGGGTCTTCTTTGCCAGATTTTTCATTTTATGATGCACCAAAATGTTTTCTATTAGTGAATGGTGTGGAATGCAGGTAGTCTAGTTCAGCACTCAGACTCTTCTACTACAAAGCCATGCTGTTGTGATGGATGCAGTATGTGTTTTGGCGTTGTTTTGCTGAAATATGCAGGGCCTACCCTGAAGGAGACATTGTCTGGACGGTAGCATGTTGTTTTAAAAACCTCTATATCCTTTTCAGCATTGATAGTGGCTTTCCAGATGTGTAAGCCGCCACGTCACTGGCACTAATGCAACCCCAAACCATCAGAAGTGCAGGCTTTTGAACTGAGCTCTAATAACAAGCTGGATGGTCCCCCTCCTCTTGAGACCGCACGACACAGCATCTGTGGTTCCAAAAAGAATTTCAAAGTTTGATTCATCTGACCACAGAACAGTTTTCCATTTCGCCTCAGTCCATTTTAAATGAGCTTTGGCCCAGAGAAGACGGCGGCATTTCTGGATCCTGTTCACGTATGGCTTCTGCTTTGCATGATACTACTTTAGCTCGCATTTGTAGATCGCACGGTGAAAAGTGTTCACAGACAATGATTTCTGGAAGTGTTCCTGAGCCCATGCACTGTATTCCAGTGCAAAATTGATCGTGCCTCTTTTTAATGCAGCGTCGCCTGAGGGCCCGAAGATCACGAGCATCGAATTCTGATTCTCTGATTCTTTTGATGATATTACGTACTGTAGATTCAAAGTCTTCGCAATTTTACATTGAGAAGCATTTTTTTCACAATTTTAAGATGCAGTTTTTGTAGATTGGTGAACCTCTGTCCATCTTTACTTCTGAGAGACTCTGCCTCTCTAAAATGCTCTTTTTATACCCAGTCATGTTACTGACCAGTTGTCAATTAACATAATTAGTTGCAAAATGCTCCTCCCGCTGTTTTTTATTGGTACCACTTACTATCCTGTCTTCTGTTGCCCCTCTATCAACTTTTTTGAGATGTGCTGCTGCCATCAAATTCAAAATGAGATAATTTTCATGAAATTGTAAAATGTCTTTCAAGATCTGATATGTTGTCCTTGTTCTACTGTGAATGAAATGTGGTTTTATGAGATTTGCAAATCATTGCACTCTGTTTTTATTTACAATTTATATAACTTTTTTGGAATTGGGGTCGTAAATGTAATTATCTTTTGCTGTTGAAAACCCATCATGTGGCAACTTGTTATAGATACCTCCCCTCCGGGAGCTCTTTTAAACAAGTCACCACATGATTGGTTTTCAACAGCTATCTTCCGTCATTGAGCAACAGCAGCTGCTTTTAGTGCTCTCAGGGTTAAAAAAAAAGCTGTTTTGTGAAATCGCTGCTATGTCAAGTGTAGAATCATCTTTTTGCTGATGTTAATGCCCTGGGATTTGATCGTTTATTTTTCATTTTTGACACACTTTTATTCTGAGAATAATCTCATCTAAATTTACCATGTTTATCAATATATTAATTTGGTAAATATTGAATTATCTTTTGTGAATATTTAGCATTACCTGCTCAACGTACTGGGTCCTGTCTCCTGCGGTGGCGAACCATTGGATTATCAGGCTGCCTGAAGTAAATGGAGACCATTCTAAATTTCTAATGGAGACTAGTTGCCTGTAGAAACACAAATTTTTGAGGAGAGTGCAGTATTTTGGCTGTGTGTCCATGATTCTGCAGTAAGACTGGACACTTCCTGCCACATGTCATTGATTGTCCAAGCCAGCGGACTACAAGTGGTTTTAATCTTACCACCCCCTTCGAGGTTCAAAGGCATTCCTGTGACTGCCATCATGAGTTTGAAAGGGTTACACTTAAAAGGGGTTTTAATGTCCAATATTTAATTGAATTTGTTTATATGCATTGCATACAGCACCTTGAATAACTGAAAGAACTGAAAACCCCGAGACCAGAATTTAAAACCCAGGGTCAAGGTTATTTTTATGTGAACATCTAAAATAACTGGATCAAAATTATTTATTGCTTTAGCTTACTTTTGCTTATTGACTTTTTAAAAATGGGTCAGCTGGAAGGTATATTTTAACTTGTGTCAATTTATCTCATTTTCATTTAATATAGGCCTCCACTGTAGTCCGATGCGGGAGTTTGTTGACATTTCACTGAGGGAATCCTCGGTTGCATTTGGGATACATTTAAGTCTTGAAAAAAAGACTTTTTGTTCGATAAATTCAGCTGCATTAATATGACTTTGTCACTGAAGCCAAGTGCGGGATGTGTGAAGTTTGTTTTGCTGGTTTTGGATTAGGCAGCTGAAAGCCTGGAGCTTTGTGCGATGGAGGTAGCGGATGTGAAGAGGAATCCCCTCCAGTAGGCGAGAGTTGAAAATTTTGGCAGAGGGTAACGGCCTTGCTGTAAAATGTGCACCACTTTTTGCATTGTTTGTTCATCTGAATGGCATTAGAGTGGCAAAGACGACATCTGCTGCCCCTGCAAGTGTGTGCTGTGTCAGCGAGCTCACGCTCGAAAACCCGAAAAGGAGAGTCGACGGGCAACGGCCTTTATGTCTGCCTTCGCCATACTTCTTGAGGAAAAAAGAAATTGAAGTCGTCAGCGTTGCGTCAGGGAACATACAGCGACCTCCATAATTATTGGCACCCTTTAGTTAAGATGTGTTAAAAGCCTTACAATAAATTTATTTTTCATTGCAGAAGCATACTCTCACACTGAAAACTGTAGAAAAATGTAACCTTCAACTCAAGTGAATTTTAAGGGGAAAAAAAATCCCTGACTAAGAAATAATTATTTTTCATAAAATCATCTGTTCCACAATTATTGGCACAATTATTATTGGCAATTATTGGCACAATTCCTAGGAAATAAATGTAATTGAAGTATTTCTGTCATTTTGAGAGTAGTTCACAAAGTTGACCAGAATATCTAGGAACATTTAATTAGTAATTCATCACTTCCTGTTTCCCTGGGATATAAATATGACATGACACAAAGGCCATTTCTCTTATCCACTCTTCAACATGACAATGGAACACACCATTCAAGTAAAGCAGATGTGTGTCGACCTTCACAAGTCAGGCATTGGCTACAAGAAAATAGCCACTCGCCTGCACCTGCCCATATCTACTGTCAGAGGAATCATTAAGAAGTTTAAAACAACTGGAACAGTGGTAAACAAGCCTGGATGAGGACGCAAGGTTATTTTGCCACCACGCACATTGAGGAGGATGGTAAGAGAAATAAAAAGTTCTCCAGAGCTCACTGTTAAAGAATTGCAACAAATGGTAGCATCTTGGGGTCACAAAGTCTCCAAAACAATCATCAGGCGCTATCTGCATGCCAACAAGCTGTTTGGGAGGCATGCACGGAAAAAACCTTTTCTCACTCGCAATCATAAATGCAAACGTCTGGAGTTCGCTAAGCGGTACTGGGACTTCAACTGGGACCATGTGCTTTGGTCAGATGAGACCAAGATAGAGCTTTTTGGCAGCAAACACTAACTGGGTCTGGCGGAGCACAAATGATGAGTATGCAGAAAAGCACCTCATGCCCACTGTGAAGTATGGGGGAAAATCAGTGATGCTGTGGGCCTGTTTCTCTTCCAGAGGCCCTGGGAACCTTGTTAGGGTGCATGGCATCATGAATGCTTTGAAATACCAGGACATTTTAAATCAAAATCTGGTTGCCTCTGCCCAAAAGCTGAAGATGGGTCGTCACTGGGTCATTCAGCATGATAATGACTCTAAACATGTGGCCAAATCTACACAGAAATGGTTCACCGGACACAAAATCAAGCTCCTCCCATGGCCATCTCAGTACCCAGACCTCAACCCCATTGAATGCCTGTGGAGTGATCTGAAGAGGAGAGTGCAGAGGAGAGGACCCAGGTTGCTGGATAAGGAATGGTCAAAGATCCCTCTTTCTGTATTCTCCCATCTTCTGGAACATTATAGGAGAAGATTAGGCGCTGTTTTGTTGGCAAAAGGGGGTTGTACAAAGTATTAACATCAGGGGTGCTAATAATTGTGGCACACATGATTTGATGTAAAAGAATTATTTCTTAATGTGGGATTTTTTTTCACACTGAATAAATGCACTTAAATTAATGGTTGGACTTTCTACTTTTTTTCATTGTGGTCCTTTATGATTTAGAAAAAACTGAATTTATTAGAAGCTAAAGAACACATCTTAACCTGGGGTGCCTATAATTATGGAGGGCACTGTAACTGCAAAGGCAGGGACAGATTTTGTTAAAAAATGGACATGACAGCCTGGCTGAAGACACAGGTGTACTTTTTCTACATTGAACAGGCTCCTCTGCATTCGCTATGATGAATAACGAGCCATGGAAATGGCGAACACTGAGCTGATCTGGAGAGTCTAGGTCAGGTGTGTCTAGTCGCTTGGAGTCGATTTCTTCTATAGCACCTGTACTGTCCGTTAGCGTGGGTAAGAAGGCAGTTACAATGTGACTTGAAGGTGCCGTCAGTGAGAACGCACCACATTTGAAACAGACTCTATTTCCAACCTGCCAATGGCTCGCAGTTCATTTACAGTTCCCCTTTCACAGCGAGAGTCTGCTCGTCAGGAAACTGCTAATTGTTAATCTTGCTAAAATGAGCCTGAACGAGACTGCCAAAACAGAGGTAAACAATATGTTTTGATAGATGAATATAGTTTTCTTTGCCGCTAAACAGGAGCTTAAATGTTTTCTCCATGATGGAACCATAAGCCCCGTATTTATGAGCTATTATAATCGCTCAAAAAGCCACAGATTTGGAGTGTGGCCAAGTATCAGCAACATAGTGTGAAAATTAGTTCCACCATCGTTTAGCACCAGAACCCCCTCCCCCCCCCAAAAAAAAATTAAAAGAAGAAATAAACAAAATTTGATAAATAATAATAATAAATAACAGAGCCTTGGTTTTTGACCTCATTGCCTAAACCAGTAACAGGCAGTTAGTTTAATGCATTAAAGCGCCCGTATCTACTTAACAAGACGTTAGACATCAGGTTTTTGTGTATGTATGCAATGTACGCATTTGTTGGCATCCGCTTCGCATTTACTAGCAGTGTGGTAAAGCAAGACTCTTTCGGTAGCCCTTTCTGTGGGGCAGATTGTCCTCGCCTCATAGGGCACAGGGGGCCTGGTTCTGTCCAAGTACCTGGGTGAGGAGGTGGAGGTGTGGGTTTCTGTGTGTGTGTGTGTGTGTGTGTGTGTGTGTTTTTGCATCTTGCGTCCAATCTGGCTCCCATTTGTTTTCACTCCCTTGCTCCAGAGTCAGAAAAAATCAAGGGTATTAATCTCACCAAGCCTCCCAGAGATCCGGACAGCTATTTGCAAATGTCGCTCCGCTGTTCGAGAGCCGTTCGGCCTCTCCCGGTGCAGTCTGAGTCGCTTTCGCTGTCCACGGGAGTGCTTTTCTTTACCCTGCATCAAAAGCACTGCAGTTCCCATGATTCTTTGCTTGGCTGACAGTCTGCCGTGGTGGGGTCAAAGGGGAAGATGTGTGTGATAAACTATAAAATGGGCTTTGGCTTTGTATTGTGTACGGCACTGTGACGGAGTCGTTGTCGGGTATAATGTGAGAGTTCACAAGCCTGTGTGTTTCAGAGGAGTTATGAAACCCCTGCACGCCAACTTGGCCTTTTTTGGCATGAACTCAGAGGAAACTGGAAATGAATGGCTCACTTTCTACTCCCTGCTTGTCATTACACCCCTCCCCCACCCCCACCCTGCTCTGCACTTCATCTCTGTAAATTCTACCTATGATACCACTGGCCTCTCGGATATCTGGGCCACTATCCAGTGGTCGTTTGTGTGCCGGCGGTGGGCGGGCGGGGAATGTGGACTGAGGCTGTTGGCAGTTCTCAGATTTCCCATTGGACTGCGGGTTATGAGTGGCGGATGACCCAATATGCAGCGCTTGTCAGCCACGCGACAGTATCGTGTGTTTAGAAAATGCTGTTTATAGGTGTTTTGTTGGTGGCTCTTGGTGCCGTATAGAGGAGAAATGGGATTGGATAGTGTATGAACCCAGCCCCTGCCCCCGTGTTTAGGTGAGAGATGAGCGTTACGCTCCGTTATCTGGAGCAGGGCAGATTGATTGATCCGCCGTGGGCCCCTGCAGTTTGTCAGAGCTCTGGTGTGTGTGTGTGTGTGTGTGTGTGTGTGTATTTGTATTTGTATTAGTGCGTGCACGCCATGAGTGTGCTTTCTACAATTAAAATGTATTTTGTGATGTGAGAATATGCAATACATCAACAAAGCTATTTCACTTTTATCATTTCAAATGTGTCTGGTAAGAGGTGCTGAACATTTAATTCTGACAAAATTATGAATTTGGCATGTACAGTAAGAGGAAATGTACTGTAATGTACTGTATTCGTACGTAATGAATGAGCAATGTGCGATGTAAGTTTTATTTCGCAAGATATGGTAGCAATGCGCCTAACAATGCTTTCCTGATTTTATTTTTTATCGTGCCGTGTACCAATACACTGTATCATTTTTCTCATGGTAAAATAGGGGTCGCATTTACATTTTTCTTTTTGTATATACACTTGTTTTTTTTTTTGCTGCATAACATGACTGTCTGGAAGGCCTGCCCCGTGCAAACTGTGGTTATGTGATACCAGACTGATGAGAGGACGCTGAAGAAAGGTCCGTTTGTGAAAAGTGTCACGTGTAAAGCGTTTCTCTGGCCTGCCTGTTGTATGCAGAGATTGCAGACGTGCACAGATCTCTTCCTGTGTGCTTTTAATGCTTGTGGCACATACATGATATAATGTCGTTGGGAGATAATGATGATGCATCAGCACTTTCAAGTGGGATGTTTTGAGTCTTGTGCCTGCGTGCTCTTGGGAATCGCTTGCTTGTACGTCGAGGGCAAAGTAGGAATTTTACACTTTTAACGCGACGCGAGGAACACACTGCACACACTTTCCTTTCTTTTCCTATATTGTCTCTTTGAAATTAATAAGCTCCTTTTCCGGAGGGACAGTGCTGACACCATATTTGCATGGTTTCTGGCTGGCAGGAAGCGCATTAGAACAATAATGTGACAACAATGCAGCTGAAATGGCAATCAAGATTTATAGTAATTCCTCTTTCACAACAATGGCGTGGATAATGTGTTTAAAATTCAACAAAGAAAAGATTTTGCAGAATATTCCAAGAGACCCAGGAGTATAGTTGCTTCAACAATGCACTTCAGCAAGAATCAGAAAAATAAATATTTTGTTGCTTACCAGAAGCTGTTTTTTTTTTTTTTTTGGAAAGTAATATGCAGATGTTAACTGCTCGTGCAATGCTTTCCTGTCAGGTAAATCAATTTATTATTCATGATTATCCATGATGCGGATCAGTGGTTCTGACTTGTATAAGCATGACATCGCCTCATTAGTCAGGAAGGTGAAGGGGACCAGGTGATGATGTAACCTTTTCAATGTCAAGCCTCGCGGAGAAAGGCAGAGGCACGTGGTAGAGGGTGGGCTGTATTTGTTGTTGCCTGCTGGGTGTCTCAAACCTGGTAAATGAAATGGCCATTAAATGCTACCTGTGAGTCTTTAGCCATCCTGTGAGTGACTGACCTAGCACTCTTCTCTTGTCCCCAGTATGGTACAGTTTAGAGATTGCCTTGTTAACTCAATATGGCCTCAGCTTGCTTTTGTTTGTGGGATAAATATATAAACTCTGAGTAATTCCACACTATATAGTATGGGGACTTCAAAATGTTGTCATGCTCCATGTTTTCTTCAAGTACTCCGCACTGCAGCCTTAGCAATACATTGCGCTGATTATTGCAAGAAAAACAGCCCAAGTGATAATTTCAATTGATGATCTGGGAATTCGCGTCTTATTCCGACAAACTCTCTGTGTGGAAGAGATTGACGATGGCTTATCTCTCCCTTGATACATTGACGGAGGTTGTGCTCATTGGTTACAACATCGTCAATCAGTCTGCCCCCTGTTCAAATCAGCATCAAATGTTTCCCTTTTTTCCTCAGAAACTGCGCTTAAATGAAAATAAGTATTTTTTTTATTAGTCAAGAGCCCTGTTTGTCATCCTAGCCTTCTGTGTTAAAGCCATTTGAATTGATTTCTGTATCTAGATTTAAGGAGTTCTCAGTTGATTGCTATACTTTATATTACCGCAAATTTTTTGAAGAATAAAGCCGCTATCATGTGTATCCGCGTCTTTGCATTGACTTTGAATAGAATCTGTTGCGCAAAAAATCTGTTTTGCGTCCGGTGTGAAAGCAGCTTAATCCTGCATGTCTTCCTTGTATAACCGCCCAGTAATCCCAGTACAGGCAATCAGAATCCATCCATATCATTTTAAGAGCCATTCCGCGAGGGATTGACATTTGGTGTGCAGTTGACCCCCTGGAATTGAATGAAACATGGCACATAGGTAGACACCCGTACCGGGTGTCTCACGTACGGAAAAAGCCAAATTTTTAGGTCGGTATCTTACTTTGCCTGCCAATGGTGCCACTTGGAAGCCATTAAAGTGGCTCAGTTTTGCTGTCGACACCACATTTTACATCAACGATCATAACTTATGGATACACAGTACCAAATATGTTATACTTTTATCATGACCTTTGAGACTTCAAGCCTGGATAGACATCAGCACCACATCAGCGCCAAACTGGATAACTACGTTATTGAGCCAAAATTATTAGAAAAATAACAGTAAAAATTGAAAATGGGAATAAAATAATATCCCAGACGTATACCAATCTAGAATAGCTTATTATGGGTTTACTCACAACAAGACTATTATTTTCAGTGAATAGTACTTTGGCATCTTGCTGGGTTAGTGCAATGGATGGCCAGAAAGACGGTTGAAATTGATTTTGGTGCATGTTTGCAGTATATTCTCTCTGAAACCCAGATATGTGCTGTGGTGGTAAATGCCATTTGTTGTGCTTTTGGAATTCTATTTTCAGGAATACCAAACATTTCTTTGGTAGTGTCTACACTTCCAAGTTAGACAGAGCCAAAGTTGGAGGAAAACTCAAAACGAACCATTTCATATTAGATTGTACCTAGTAAATTTGGCGGCGTCAGAAAAGTTATGTCCTGCGGGATGGTTTACAATAGGTGCTCCAGCGATAATGACCGTAGCTAAATATTAAAGCAGCGAAGCCTTCACGCTTTTTTCATTAAGCGATAGTAATTGTGTACGGTTACAAAGGAAGCTAACGTTTCCACTTCATGTGTCAGCAACTGCTGACTGTTGGCTAGCTGCGTGCTGTGACAACAGACTGATTTCATCTCGCTGGCTCTACGGAAAACGTCTTAAGTTCATTGTAATTGTGGGTAGCAAGTTAGCTACAGTCGGCATAATCGCGCACAATGTTGTGTTATGCATAATCTCTTTTCACATACTTGTACATGCATCTTTCTCGCACAGACTAACTTATACGTGGTCACAGACTTGCATGAGCAGTAATACAATTACAGAGCTACACTTTTTTCTCAGTTACAACGTCATGAATATTTTTGTCAGTCTTCGAAGTTTGCCAGAAAGTGCTGTAAGGCAGGCGAGGCTCCTGTTCCTTACACCCTGCGTTTGAAAGTGCTAAATTAAGATCTGAACCTCCGCTTCTGTCACATGTTCTGTCACACTTTACACAACTCCAATTAAAGGCTGGAACAGAGGAATACTTTTGTCAGGTAGCTCTCTGACATTTTGTGTTATTGTGCTAACAAGCCGTACCTGCAGCACACTCTCACCCCTCAGCGCTGGGATTAAGCTGAACATCCTGTCTTCCTGCGAATTTCCAACAGTCAGGAGAGAAAAGGCCATATTTTTAAAAGAAGAGAGAATGCTTCTTATCACATTTTAGTCATTTTAGGATGTTTTCTCTCAAAGATTGTTCATAATCACTGTGGACACAACTGCATACGCATTTAATAAATCATTAACATTACAAAATTGTGGTACAAAATTGAGTAATCTTCACATTGTTTGCTAATTATCAATTAAATCCTAATCGTCCAAGTCCTTTACACTGTTATAAACTGACATTTTTTTTGCCAGTTATTTGAACTGTAATTTTACAATCAGTTGATAACAGAGGTGCCGTGTATGTTAACCGTAAACCACGGTTAAATGCATACAGGACTCTACTTACGGTTAAAATAACAAGGAGACAATGCTTTAATTTAACTGTTAAATTCAGTCAATTTATCACAGTGTGTATTAAATTGGGCTGTAATTACTCAGCCCAAAGTCTTGTGACTGACTCCGTCTTGAATTGTACACGACCCCACACCATGTTTTTCTTCACAAATGGTCTGGCGTTGTCCAGCCCTGGAAAGGATACGCCAGCAGTAAACATGCTTGAGGGAGTTTCCAGGATACCTCAGCTGGATTCCCGCAATATATAATGCAATGAGAGAAATGGCTTTTTCTAATCCCACGGCTGTCTCAGCGTAGACTGGCCTCGTGTTACAGCTCTCTTTATTGCATAAATCTTTTGTTTTTTTCTCAATTCTGGGAAAGTGAAATTGCCACTGTACTATTATGTCGTAAGAATGTGGAAGTTCAGGGCTAATTTTGTGCTGATGTGTCATTTCTGAGTGTCTGTTCTTGTTTATTTTGGAAAAGTTTCCATAAGTGCAGTTTCCTTGGTAAACTGTTGAGGGGAAATGTTTTTGCATGCTAACCGTTGTTTTTGCCAAAGGTGTTAAATCCATTAATCTCCACATTGCGGCTTAATCCAACAATAAACGTAGCAGTTAATAAAATTGTCAGTTTTGGGGTCAGTGAATAATGTTGGGAGTGAGTAATTTTTTATATCTTTATTTTTTGAAACCATGTTGGGCCTACATATTTCGTAGTAAGTTTAAGTATTACTTCCAATTGGAATTTCTGATGCTTATTGTCCATGCTACTTTCGTACATGGTGAGTGTTTCTGTGTGTGCGTGTGTGTGTGTGTGTGTGTGTGTGCGCGTGCACACAGCCATGTTTTTATTACCTAGTTAGGACCTTTTTGGAAAAAACACCGTCCTTGTTGGTATCAGAAGTTGTTGGGGACCAAAGCCTGGTTTGAATACAGCAAAATCTCATTTCTGAGGTGATAGTTAAGGGTCAGGGGTCAGGTGGGCATTGAGATGAATTGAGGTTAGGATGAGGTTAGAGTTTGGGCTGATTTGGTTATGGTTACAGGGTTTGGGTTAGAGTCTTGGTTAGGCAGTACACAATGAATGGAAGTCAGTGCAATGTCCTAAAGAGGATAGCTGCACAAACTTATGTTTGTGTGCGCGCTTGTGTTTGTGTGTGTGTGTGTGTGTGTGTGTGTGTGTGTGTGTTTGGTACATGAATATGTGCGTGCGAGTGTGTATCGATCTATTGGCTCTGCAGTACTGAGCCTTTCCTGCCACAGCTGGCATATAAGAGAGTGTTACAGATGCCGTGAGACCCTGTGCTGAACTTTACGAGCTCCAGTGCCCCGGTTAGCCTGTCCCTCAGTCGCAGAATTAAATAACTCCGCGCCGGCTGCCCTGAGCCCTGTGCTGAAACTAAAGTATCTGCATGGTTCAGCTCACGTGGCACAACCTGAAAGGGTTTTTTACTACTGACTGTGTTGAGTGATGCTTTTAGAAACCATCTGAGCAAGAACAATTTCCGCAGACTGTAATTCCTCTGTTCTCCTCTGCTCTCAAGTGCCTCTAGTGGTTAACCAGTGTTATTGCAGCAGTCCACTTTGCCATGTCGGTTGGCACAATCGAGAATTTGAATTGGTTCCTAGCACTTCTCCACAGGTGTCAGTTTTCGCTACCATACATTCTGCGTGTCCACTGAAGATTGGAGGACTTGCCTAGGACCTGAATCTATATTGAGACTGGGGTTTTGCTAATTTGCGTCAGTGAGGTAGAGTGATGTTAGCACAGATACAGGAGAGCTGTGGACAGATGGAATTACTGAAGAAAGAGCTATAGCAGGAAGAAGAGTGGCTTCAGTGTGATATATGGAGGTTTGGAGTTAGCAGGTGGTAATGGTTGTGTTGAACAGACCAAAGGCTCTGTGTGTGTGTGTGTGTGTGTACGTGGGGGGGAGGGTTTATGTTGTTGCACCTGGCGTGCATGCAGGGGGTGGATTGTTTCACTGAGGGTGTGTGTGTGTGTGTGTGTGTGTGTGTGTGTGTGGGGGTGGGGGGGGGGTGAGGAAGAGGTGTGGTCATTCTTGACAGCATAATTCTGATGACATCAATACTTACAGAACGCGTCAGAATCTTGGTCTTCCAGGTGGGTATTAATAAATCCAGAAATCAAAGTAATAATGATAGAAAAACTGCACCCTGATCCAGATTGAGAGAACATAATATTCTCCCATGCAGCTGTAAAAAAAAAATTGTAAATATATATATATATATTTGTGAAATGAAGCACAACCTGGAGTGTTGATCTTATTCTGTGGTCAGCTTTAACGAGAAGTGGGAAGGCAGTAGCTGAACGGTGCCTGTTCTCTCTGTCGCAGCACTTAACTCCACACTGTGAGACAGTTCTGTCTTCAGCTGTGTAGCTCGCAAAACAAAAAACAAAAAAACAGAGAAAGGGCACCAGAGAGAGAGAAAGGGAGATAACTTGCGTCCTAAGATGGAGGTTTTTCCTGCCCTGCTTGTGAGAGGGCTGTGGGCCAGAGGATAGCAGGAAAGGCTGGCAGGCTAACAAAGCCAGCCCCAGGGCAGCAGGGCGCTGCTCGAACCCCTGCATCCTCTCTGGCAGCCGCACGCGGGCCTGCCGCGGAGGCCAGGAAGAGAGGACGTCTTTTATTGACTCAGGCCGTCGGGCTGCGCACATTCCTGTCCACACGAGGGGAAGAGAGGCAGCTCCGCTTCCTCCGCAGCCTGTCCCCTGAGTTTCATCTCCACCAGCGCGCAGACACATACACACACGCACACTCACACATACGCACACACTCACTCACACACGGACTCAAAGTCACTCATTCGCTCACTCACACTCGTGCGTACACACACGCACACGCGCTCACTTTTTTCCGCCACTGTTCACACGCATGTTCTGCTGTGCCTCACGGACATGGTGGAACGGCCTGTGCTGGTGAATGAGAGAGGGAGAGAGAGGGAGGGTGTGTGTGAGAGAGAGAGAGAGAGAGAGAGAGTGTTAAGAGAGAAACAGGAAACAGAGACCTCATGCAGGGTCACATGAATGTTCCCGGACTCTAATCCCTAAAATCAGTGCTGTGCCTCTTTGATTGCCGCTGCTCTCACCTCTGCAGCCTGTTCCAGAGCTCACTCCGCTTTTTCTCATTTGCACGTGCTTCACATGTGAGACTTTGTTTTTGATTCTGTAAATGGTGTCTGTGGTCCTAATTAATTAAAACTGCTTCAGGCTTTGTGGCTGGATGGGAAATAAGACCTAATTGTGCATTTAGTGAACCTTTGCCATTGTTGAAATGAGCAGTATTTACAACAAAATGAGTCTCTTTGCTCACAGTCGAGGCATATTTGATTTGTTGTGGATTTGCTTACCTGTTGAGGTGATCTTTGAATGTCATTAATTTATTTGGACCAGTGATCAGCAACAGCAGAGATCTTCCATCCTCTTTGTTTCCTCTCCATCCAAAACCTAGAGCACCTTAATCAACTGCCAGATAACTGAGCTGAGCCGAAAATAAACATGAAATCAGGTATTAAGTAAAAGTCGACAGGATGGTAGATCTCCAGGAATAGGGCTGATAACTACTGATTTAGAGCATATATTTCGGCTGTGCTCTTATATATTATTACAGAGGAACAGGTGAAATACACACACCCAAATTTATACAATTAAAGTAGTATAACATGGTATCTGTGTATGTGCTGCCGTACTCAGTATTAAGGACAGCTAGGCTAAGGATGAAATCAGAGCTAATATTGCAAAGAACTAGCTGTTGTCCTCCTAACTGGGAGTTGCGAGGCTAGAGGAGTGCCTGACCCCAAGAAAAGAGGAAAAAAGGGTTTCACGGTGGGACACGATTGTCCGAATGCAACGGGAGACGGGCGGCGGGTGTCCGCGAGCGATGCAGAGGGGGCGCTCTCTCAGCAGCCCAGCGCTACAGGAAAGAGCAGCTGCCCGGTCGGCTTCCTGCGGATAAAGGCCTCGGTCAGATAAGCGCTGTGGGCATTTCACTTCGGTACAGTGTCTCCGTGTGCTCTTTGTGTCTGACGAGACTTACAAGACGTACTGCCCACATGTGAATCAGTGAATCTGACATTTTAACGGCCTTCGGTCTCTCTGTGGCGCATGCTACAATAATGGTGCATTGAAATGTCTCTCTTACTTTCTTGTTGCAATAGCAGCGCTGCAAAAGAGGAAAAATAAGTCCGTCTGACCAAGCATTTTAATCTTATATTTAGAGTTAAATGCACATTTCTATTACCTTTTTTCCAGGAAATCATGAATTCTGCCCATGATATGAGATGATTTGACTCATTTTTAGATTTGCCAATAGGATAAGACACGTGGTGACTTAAAATAAGCAAGAATTTTCTACTTGAAAATGGGGGAAAAAATTGGAAGTTAAGTCTCATACTAAAATTAAAAGAGTTGTTAAGACTGATTCATTTTGCAGTGAGGTTCAGTGAAAATGCAGTAACATCTTAAATTTATTTCTCTCTTTTTTCAGTTCTAATTTAAGAATTTATTCATACATCCTTTTTTCTGATTTCTGTTTAACAACACTACGCCAGTTTTGCTACATCTTTAGTGTGTGGAAGGAATGTTCTTTTTTAAGTGAGGACGATGGTCATGGTTTCCTGTGTCAGATGCTGTAGAATTTCAAAAGGACAGAGGTTACATAATACACCGTAACTGCTGGGAATTTAAAGCAAATGATGGTGTTCAATGGTCTGTATGTTTCTCTTGGATGTAGTGGTCCCAGCTCATAGTACAACTGCTTTTCCAAAAGTGAAATTATAGATCAGTTTGAATAGAATACAGATATATAGAATTGAATACAGTTAGCTTCCAGATGGATAACGCACACATTAGAAGTTTAACTGAGACGTCCTTACATGAAAATGACATGCGAACACCTTTTAGTCCAGAGTTAAACAATAATTGCTTCCTAAATTTATGGTACATTCATGTTTTATTTAACTTTGGTCACCTGTAGCTGCAAAAAAAAATTGTAATAAGATGATGAAATGTGATAGTGATTAGGGTCAGTTCTTCATTCCTGAAATAGGATTTCAGAAAATTGCATTAATTGGATCCATATTTGGGCAGCAATGTGAAAGCTTGCTGCTGTAAATTGATTTGTTGTCTTAGATGGGTCGAATTTGAGGCAGGGTTGTGTTGGGTGACACAAGGCCATCAAAACATGAAACCAGAACTGACAGCTGCTGGGTGAAAAATATTTCTCGGCTTGAGTAAGAGTCCACTTCGCCAGAGATCCAGACTCAGAGATGAGACCCATCCACTGCCCCTGGGGACAGCAATTGAGCGCCTGGTCAAATCCCTTCCCCGCGCTGTGAAATGACGAGTCCGTTCGTCAGAAACACCGGGAAGATGGCTTCCAAAAATACCCTGGAACAAGCAGTGGGAAGGGATGAAGACGTCCAAGTCTCCCGACTGTCAGAGTCAGGCAGGTCTGTGGGTTCTATGTTCGCCAAGAGAACACGCTGGAAAACACTTTAAATGCTCTGGAACTTCAGAAGAGTCTGACATCATCAACAGAAGTAGTCTGAAAAACCAAAAAATAAAATAAAAAAGCCCCACCTTCCAGTTTGAACCCTAATGGTCTGAATGCATATTATGAGGTTTGGAGGTATTTGAGTGACGCAATTTTCACAGACACTTTACACCACTGAGCTGAATCCTTGTTCTGGACACCGTAAAGTGAATGTGCTGACACGGAGCTGTAATTTGAGGGCGTTTACTCCATAGATATCCGTATAAATTGTATTGGAAATGCAGACCGATAAAAATTGTGACATTGTCCCAATGCTAACTGAAGTCTCTGTGCATAACAACAGTTCAGTAGACGCTGTAATCCTGAGCAAATTTCATATGGTATTAGCATTTTTTTTTCACCGCTGGACCTAGTTCAGTATTCTAGGGTGATGGCAGATATGGGACTCACCCCCCCCCCCCCCCCCATCCTGTTCCAGGCACCATCCCAAGCTCTGTCCAGGGTCCTCTCCTGGGACCGAGTTTCCTGGACAGAATGTTTGTGTGGGAATTCCTCTGGGAAGGGATTTTATTACACCTCTGGATGGAGATTATGCTGAACAAATGGGGTTATTATTTTTTCCCCTCGCATCCCGGCGCATTACGTACGTCGAGCAGGAATTCCACAGTCTTTCTTCTCTCTACTCTTGAGCGAGGAGAAATTATGATAGATTAAGAGTAGTCTTTATAATCCTATATATTTTATTTACACTCTGAGCCATAGTTTTTCACTTTTGAAGTGTTCGCTGATTTACTTATAAATTGAAAGTGCTATAATAATAACAAAAACAATAATAATAATAATCCTCACAGTGTACGTCATTCAGAATTTCCAAAATGCCAGGCAACCACTGCAGAAAATATTGGACTCAGTGGGGTATCCCATTATTCTTTTGAAACCTGAGGATGAGGGTCCATGAGCATAAATATTACAAAACCCAAAACCAGTGAAGTAGGCACGTTATGTAAATCGTAGATAAAAACAGAGTACAATGATTTGCAAATTCTTTTCAACTAATATTCAATTGAATACACTGCAAAGACAAGATGTTTAATGTTCAAACTGAGAAACTGTATTTATTTTTGCAAATAATCATTAACTTAGAATTTAAAGGCAGCAACACATTGCAAAAAAGTTGGCACAGGGGCCTTTTTACCACTGTGTTACATCGCCTTTCCTTTTAAGGACACTCAGTAAATGTTTGGGAACCGAGGAGACCAATTTTTGAAGCTTTTCAGATTGAACTCTTTCCCATTCTTGCTTGATGTACAGCTTAAGTTGTTCAACAGTCCGGGGTCTCCGTTGTCGTATTTTACGCTTCATAATGCGCCACACATTTTCAATGGGAGACAGGTCTGGACTACAGGCGGGCCAGTCTAGTACCCGCACTCCTTTACTACACAGCCATGTTGTTGTAACACGTGCAGAATGTGGCTTGGCAGTGTCTTGCTGAAATAAGCAGGGCCGTCCATGAAAAAGATGTTGCTTGGATGGCAACAGATGTTGCTCCAAAACCTGTATGTACCTTTCAGCATTAATGGTGCCTTCACATATGTGTAAGTTGCCCATGCCTTGGGCACTAATACACCCCCATACCATCACAGATGCTGGCTTTTGAACTTTGCCCTTATAACAGTCCGGATGGTTCTTTTCCTCTTTGGTCCGGAGGACACAACGTCCATAGTTTCCAAAAACAATTTGAAATGTGGACTCTTCAGACCACAGAACACTTTTCCACTTTGCATCAGTCCATCTTAGATGAGCTTGGGCCCAGCGAAGCCGGCGGCATTTCTGGGTGCTGTTGATAAATGGCTCTCGCTTTGCATTGTAGAGTTTTAACTTGCACTTACAGATGTAGCGACGAACTGTAGTTACTGACAGTGGTTTTTTTAAGTGTTCCTGAGCCCATGTGGTGATGTCCTTTCCACAATGATGTCAGTTTTTGATGCAGTACCGCCTGAGGGATCGAAGGTCACAGGCATTCAATGTTGGTTTTCGGCCTTGTCGCTTACGTGCAGAGATTTCTCCAGATTCTCTGAACCTTTTGACGATATTACTGACCGTAGATGATGAAATCCCTAAATTTCTTGGAATAGCTCGTTGAGGAATGTTGTTTTTAAACTGTTCGACTATCAGCTCACGCATTTGTTCACTAAGTGGTGACCCTCGCCCCATCCTTGTTTGTGAATGACTGAGCATTTCAGGGAAGCTGCTTTTATACCCAATCATGGCACCCACCTGTTCCCAATTAGCCCGTTCACCTGTGGGATGTTCCAAATAAGTGTTTGATGAGCATTCCTCAACTCTCTCAGTCTTTTTTGCCACTTGTGCCAGCTTTTTTGAAACATGTTGCAGGCATCAAATTCCAAATGAGCTAATATTTGCAAAAAATTACAAAGTTTACCTGTTCAAACATTAAGTAACTTGTCTTTGCAGTGTATTCAATTGAATATAAGTTGAAAAGGATTTGCAAATCATTATATTCTGTTTTTATTTACGATTTACACAACGTGCCAACTTCACTGGTTTTGGGATTGTATATAATGGAGTCATGGTATGTTGAAAGGGCTATGTCCCAGTTTTTTTTTTTTTTTCATTTTTGTGGGCTGTTTACAAAAATATGGATGTTTTCATGGTCAAAAAGCACCTACTTACAGCTGCACAGGCAGTGTGTGCAGCACCTCAGGCTCACTCAGCTTTAAACAGGCTGCGTCGCCTCCTGTCTCTTTAAGGCCCCTCCCTTAAAGCTCATTTTGTTGTGATTTGCCAACCACAGTTCAGGAAGCAGTCCTTGGACAAATGAAGAGAGCGTAATGAAAGCTTTTGTTTTTACTGCTGAGGAATAGGGGTAAAATGAATTTTAACCAATGATTCTTCATTTGGTCTTCTTTTGGAAGTCCAAACAACGGGAATATACCTTTGCACTACAGAAAACAACATGTTCTTGACATCGCCAATCACATTAGTCAAGCTCTTCCCAGCCTCCACTCTACTCAGCTTTATTTGAGGTTGTGCCAAACTAGCCAGTAGACTGGCATCATGGAAGTATGTACATCCAAGACATTGACAAGTTACAGAAGAGATGGCAGGACTACAAACAATGTATTTCAGGCAGCTCAGGAGCTGTGTTTGCTTTCTGAAAGAATAAGACTTTGCAGTTGTTTTAAATGTGCAAAAATCCAACACACTCTAGGAAAGAGAATCCAAAAAAAGATAATGTGACCTCTCCAAGTTATTTTGTGAAGTTAATCAAAAAAAGAATTCACATTGTGTGAAGCACTGTATTTACTGTAAATGAAATACAAATGGTTGATGTCTGAACTCTATGATGATTTGATGAGCTTGATATATTTTTATTTTGCTTACTTCGTATATATGGTTGTTTGATCGCGGTAGATATTGATCTTAGCTTGCACTTGCTATCTCTGTATTGAGCTTTGTCTATAGCTGAATATGTATGTGATCTTTCTCTTGATATGCCAGCAGATCGTTTGAACCTCTTTGTAAACCTTTCTCAACACAACACAGCACAGTTACTGTCAGCAGACTGTCATTTTCAGGCTTGACACCATTTCTTATTCAATTTCATATAGACTGGTTTGCATCCTTTTAACGGTAGTGAAATGCAAAGGTATTTGATGTGCGTCTTGTTTTTTTATGTAATGTCTTTGATGTGGGCGATGAACTGTCAGTACACTGTTATTGTCCCTGCGACTCGTTTAACTCCAGATAGGCTGTTATGGGTCCTTTTTTTCCATAAATGAACCCAGGGTGGTGGGGGGTGGGGGCTGTTATAATGCAAATTGGAAATCATTTACCACATACTGCGCGTCAATCACAGACCACCCCATAGCACGTAGGTAGGAATGTCAAAAAGATTGCATTTTGAATCTCAGTGGGCTAAAGCATTACGTGGCCACATACGAGGCTAATTGTGGAAAAAGTGTTCCATTTCTTCCCTCTTAAAATGATGCAAATTAAAATATTCAAATATAATGTTTTAAAATAGACTCCTGTGGAGCGTCATTGTTTGCATTTATTTCCAGACTTTCAGGAATAATGAAGAGAACTGAAATTAAGGGGAATTATGGCTTTTTTGACGTGCTACTATAGTTGTTTTTTTTTCATCATCTTTGTCTGTGCACCCCATTGTGGCTAAAGGAAGCAAACAGGAACTAGGTGCTATTATTTATCGAAGTTTTTTGATGATTGGTGCTTAGTAGCTTACACGGTAAAAGTGCTACATTAGGTTATTTAGTGAGAATCTTTGTCTTGGTCAAATCTAACCTGGCTAGATGCCCTGGTGTTGCAACATACATGTAATGGCCTTCACATGACCCATGGGAAATATGGGATGGATTCAGTCAGTGGGGGTAGCAGTGTTAATTACTTGTCCAGGTGCTGTTGGCTGCCTAGGCACCTGTAGCTTGCTCCTCACACACTTATGATTCGATCTCCTCAACCACCACACTGGACATGATGGGCTTCTGGTTGCTATGTTAAAGAGAAATGGTGGCCAGGGGCATATATGCAAACACCTCGATAAATTTTGTAATGTTTTGTTTGACTACCATTTACATTTTTAGACAATGCTCAAAGTTTTTTTCTTCCTCTTTCAGACGGCGCAGATTTTGAAGATGACCCATCCTGCTCCTGGCCAGCATCCTCACCTTCCAGCAAAGACCAGACATCACCCAATCACCCCGGAGACGACTGCGATTTTGGAGAGGAGGAAGGAGGCGGGACTGGCCTGCCATACCCGTGCCAGTTTTGTGGCAAGTCTTTCAGCCGGCTGGGGTTCTTGAAGCGTCACGAGCAGAGTCACGGTGACCGACTGCCCTTCCGCTGCACCTTCTGCAGCCGCCTCTTCAAGCACAAGCGAAGCCGCGACCGCCACGTGAAGCTGCACACTGGCGACAAGAAGTACAGCTGCACCCTCTGCGAGGCCGCCTTCTCCCGCAGCGACCACCTCAAGATCCACATGAAGACACACGCCACCGGCAAACCCTACAAGTGCGCCGTCTGCCGCCGGAGCTTCCAGTCACCTGGCTCCCTCCACGGGCATATGCAAGTGCACGAGCGTGCCGCTAAGGATGGAGGGAGGGACTCGAAGGATGGAGACCGCGCCGAGCCACAGAAGTGTGGTCGCTGCGAGGAAGGATTTGATGTCCCGGAGGAGCTTCAGAAGCACATTGCAGAGTGTCACCCAGAGTGTTCCCCTCCTCCTGTCCAAGCACCCGAGGCAGGGGGTGGGTCTCTGAGGTGTGTGTATTGCCAGGAACCCTTCTCTGAGGAGGGGGCACTCCTGGACCACGTAGACCGTGAACATGTTGGAGATGAGAAGGGACACCCCTGCGCCATCTGTTCAGAGCGTTTCCCTGCCCATGAGGACCTCTGCAGTCACATGGACCTTCACCAGCAACCCGAGTCCAGTAACCACAGCAACAGTCCTTCACTGCTGACGGTGGGTTACACCTCTGTCTCCAGTACCACCCCAGACTCCAACCTGTCCGTTGACAGCTCCACTATGGTGGAGGCCGCCCCACCCCCACCTAAGACCCGCCGAAGGAAGCGGGGAGCTCAGCGGGCAGGTGATGCAACCTCTTCCAAGCAAGCCAAGTTAGCCTACAGCTGCATCTACTGCAATAAGCAGGCCTTCTCCAGCCTGGCTGTACTACAGATCCACCTGAAGACCATACACCTTGACAAGCCAGAGCAAGCCCACACCTGCCAATACTGTCTGCAGGTGCTACCATCTCTGTGTAACCTGAATGAGCACCTCAGGCAAGTTCACGATGCCCAGGACCTCAGTGGTGGACTCTCAGCTGGCATCTTGCAGTGCAATTTTTGCCCTGAGGTTCTCGTTGACCTCAATGCGCTCCAGGAGCACATCCGCTGCTCTCATGGGTTTCCTAGCCCTGTAGCCAAGGAGAGCAATGCCTTTTTTTGCCCCCAGTGCTTCATGGGATTCCTCACGGAAGCCACCCTGGAGGAGCACGTCCGGCAGACCCACTGCGATGGCGGCAGCATGCGGTTTGATTCTCCCTTAGCAGGGACTCCCAAGGATCCGATCGTGGAGGTGTACTCCTGCTCCTATTGCACCAACTCACCCATATTCAACAGCATCCTGAAGCTGAACAAGCATATCAAAGAGAACCACAAGAACATCCCTTTGGCACTCAAGTACCTGAACAATGGGAAAAAGTCTCACCGAGCCCTCAGTCCCTCCTCTCCCATGCCGGGTGACCAAGCCTCTGTCAAGCATACTGGCTCCTCCCGCTCTACTGCAGAGTTCATTTGTAACCAGTGTGGCGCTAAGTACTCCAACCTGGACCTATTCCAGACGCACCTGAAAACACACCTGGACAGCATCCTGCCGCTGCTCACCTGCCCACAGTGCAGCAAGGACTTCCCCACCCAGGAGTCCCTGCTGAAGCATGTGACCCTTCACTACACCATCACCTCCACCTACTACGTCTGCGAGAGCTGTGACAAGCAGTTCACTTCTGTGGACGACCTGCAGAAGCATCTGCTCGACATGCACACCTTTGTCTTCTTTCGCTGCACCCTGTGCCAGGAGGTTTTTGACTCCAAGGTGTCCGTCCAGCTCCACTTAGCTGTCAAGCACAGCAACGAAAAGAAGGTTTACCG
The DNA here is from genome assembly GCA_029721435.1 of Gymnothorax reevesii. Lineage (NCBI taxonomy): Eukaryota > Metazoa > Chordata > Actinopteri > Anguilliformes > Muraenidae > Gymnothorax > Gymnothorax reevesii. The sequence continues at coordinate 18,628,627 of CM056577.1, read as the reverse complement.
CTGCACATCCTGTAACTGGGACTTCCGGAATGAGCCGGACCTGCAGTTGCATGTTAGGCACAACCACCTGGAGAGCCAGGGCAGGCCACACCGATGCATCTTCTGCCGGGAGTCCTTTGCCACGGAGGTGGAGCTCCAGTGCCACATCACCACGCACAGCAAGAAGTACAATTGCCGTTTCTGCAGCAAGGCCTTCCATGCCGTTGGTCTGCTTGAGAGGCACCTACGGGAGAAGCACTGCATCTTTGAGGCAAAGCCCCAGGCCAACTGCACAGCAGCCAATGGCTCGGGAGTCGCTGAGGGGCTGCCCACTAAGGAGGACCCTGACTTACAAGGCCTTGTGACTACCAACAGTCATAGTGAATCGCATAACAGTCGAGATGTCAGCGAGGAGGAGGAGCCCGACGCCTCTGAGCCCATGTACGGGTGTGATATCTGCGGGGCAGCCTACACCATGGAGTCCTTGCTCACCAATCATCAGCTACGGGACCACAACATCAGACCTGGGGAGAGTGCCTTGGTCAAGCGGAAGGCTGACCTGATCAAGGGCAACCACAAGTGCACGGTCTGCTCACGGACCTTCTTCTCAGAGGGAGGGCTAAGGGAGCACATGCAGACTCACCTGGGCCCCGTGAAGCACTACATGTGCCCCATATGTGGGGAGCGCTTCCCCTCCCTGCTCACCCTCACCGAGCACAAGGTCACCCACAGCAAGAGCCTGGACACGGGCAGCTGTCGCATCTGTAAACTGCCGCTCCGCAGCGAGGAGGACTTCCTGGAGCACTGCCAAATGCACCCAGACCTGAGGAACTCATTGACGGGCTTTCGGTGCGTGGTCTGCATGCAGTCCGTCACGTCCACCCTGGAGCTGAAGATCCACGGGACCTTCCACATGCAGAAGACAGGTGCCGTACACCCTGTCGTGGGCACCACTGCTGTCACCTCGACCGCCTCCGGACCTCTGACAGTCCGCACCCATCCCATGCAGAAGACCTACAAGTGTGCCTCCTGCCTCAAAGAGTTTCGCTCTAAGCAGGAGCTGGTGAAGCTGGACATTAACGGCTTGCCGTACGGGCTGTGTGGGTCCTGTGCCAGCTCTGGCAGCAAGAGCTCCAGCCCCACCGTCAACGGCGGGAGGCAGCACCAGGGAGGCAAGCTGAGCCCCGCCTCTGGGAAGGGGAGGACCGCCCCCAGCTCTGGCCCCGCCTCCAAGACCCGCTGCCCCAGCTGCAACGTGAAGTTTGAGTCGGAGGCGGAGCTGCAAGCGCACGCACTGAGCATGCACGGGGGTGACGGATCTGGGGGAGAGAGTAACAGCGGCCAGCACAGGACCCCCCAAGTGTCCCCATTGGCCAGGGGTAGCCCCTCCCAGCCTGATGAGGTAATCTCTTCCCACCTGCCTTCCTCCTGCATGCCCCTGTGTATGTAATTTTATTATAATAACAACAACAACTATATTTTCTTCATTTAAATTTGACCTGAAGTTTATTTTTCTGTATTTCATATAGTGTTGCTGAAGATAAAAAAAAAACACATTAGAGACTCGATTTTAATCACAATCTGACAAATTAAGTTTTTTTGTGAAAGACAGTAGATACAGATAATATAGTTATGACAGAGCCCTCACCTCAATATCACATATTGTTTTTCTTTAGTTTTTACAGTTCAAAGCAACAAACAGTACTACATTTTTGAAAATATAGAAACCTTGGATTTCATGATTTTATGAAGCATATTTGCCTTGTGGAATTGTTTTAAATTTGCCTAAAACTTTTGCACAGTCCAAAGACATGTATGTTAAGCTGATTGGAGAGATGCCCATTAATATGAGTTTCTCAGTGAATAGCTTGCGATATGATTCCTGTTTGTGTTTAGAGGAGTGAAATGAATAGCACTATATACCCATGTAATAATGTGCTGAAAGTGTCATCAAACAATAAATAAATAAATTGATTTACTCCATGCATATGGTGATTGACCTACATGCATCTCTGTGCTTGCATATGGTCCGTTTCGATTTGTTTCCTGTAATTCACTGCTTTTAACGTTTTCAGTGAATTTTTTAGCATGAATGTCTTGTCTCCCCTCATAGAAGAAGACCTACCAGTGCATAAAATGTCAGATGGTTTTCTACAGTGAGTGGGACATTCAGTTGCATGTTGCCAATCACATGCTGGGTAAGAATTTCTTGCATGTTCACCCATGTTTACTGCCTATTGTAACACATGAATGTGTTTGTTCCCAATATTTGTGTCGTTCGTGTTCGTGAAGTCTAATTTGTGTCTCGCAAATGATCTTGCAATGGACACATAGAGCACAGCAGAATTCTAGATGGTAAAGGAATTGTTTTTCTACTGCCTACAGACAGGAGCGAAGTGAATGATGATGGGTATCTCTGGTGTGTAATTGTTTGCTGTTGTGATGTACAAAGTTGTTGTACAATGTCTTTTTAAAAAAATAATGGCTGGAACTCAAGATATTGCATTTTGGTTCTTGTCTTTTACAACACCATATTTCAAATGCTTCATTTGAGAGTATTCTGAGACTGGATTAGCGGATAGTATTTTCCTGTAGTTTTTGCATGGTAGTTTTTAAAAAAAAAAATGATTGATTATCATTGGTGTCACGAGTCATCAGTCACTTTCTACTGGTGGGTTTTAGTTGGTCGGCTTCTCAGGTTTGATGTGGAACCAAACAAATTCAGTTATTTCCGACAGACTCTAAATAGGTCTAGAAGGTATGCCGTTCTGCCAGGGCCGTGCGTGAGGAGCATTCATGAGCGGAGTTGGACTTCCTAGATTGTACGCAGCAGGCATTTGTGTACGGGTGTGCATGTGCGTATTTTTAGCTGAAATGTGTGCAGCTGCAATCTGACGTTTGCATGCTTCTGTGTGTGCTTGTGTGCACGGTATATTTTCTGCATGTCTCTGTCTGCGTGCGAGTTCGCTCTGTAGTATCGTGAGTTGTGTTTGTGATTTGAGATTTCCCCTCTGCTGTGGGCTTTCCGCTCTGCAATTCCATGCTGGGATTTCCTGTGAATTTTCCATTCCTGGTGCTCACCTCCCAGCCACCATGTTGTATAAGAGAAAATGGTAACACTTTACAATTAAAGTACATTAATTAACATTAGCTAATGCAGAAAGAAGCATTAACTATCAGATAATTAACAGTAAACTAATGGGTCTACTTATCGTTCACTAATGGTTTTCATGTTGACTAAGGTAGTAATTTATACGTTTATGAAAAGTTTGATAGTTTGAGCTGTTACCTAAGAGATGTTTTCGACTTCATAATAAGGATGTCAAAAAGCATTAATAAATAGTAAGTTATGGTTACCTAATGCTTAATTAATTAATTAGTATTTAATGCTTATTACTACATTAACTAATGTACCCTTATTGTAAAGTGTCACCGCAAAAAGTGTCTCAGTCCTGTATCGGCAGCTGCAGGCTGGAAGGGGGGGTGAAACCTGCCACAGTCCTGCACCTGCTCGGGAGTCGTTCCCTGGGGATCACTCACATCCTCCTGGCTGGTGGGACCCCACGGTCACTGTCATCAGCATAAAAATGCTGCTTTTTGTTAAATTTATGCGATTAATTCTTATACAGATTATTCATTTATATCCATCAATGTCCACACACCAAATAATTGTTGGGAGTGCTATGCCACACAATATTGATTCTAAAAATGAATTACCTGTTCCTCTCAGAATACTCTCATCAGGCGTTCTTGGGCCATCACTTAACTAAGTCATTTCTGAGCCAAACATATTGTGTTTCAACCTATTATCTGTGAATAATCTAGCTAAGATCTCCTAATCAGAGAGAACAGCACAACACTAGCTAAGACAGGAACTTCAGTTATGTCATCTATTATCTCATCTGCCTGGAACTCAATGGAGAGACAGTTGGTTGGATTTTGTGTTTGTAGGTTCACCATCTTTTTGAAAAAGAACATCCTCACACATGCAGGCCATATGATTATCTGTCCCAATTTGACTCCAACCTGTCAAGAGTACATGGTGTTTAAATTGATAGAATTTCCCACTGTCACTGCTTCAATAGAGTAGGCGCTGTCTTAGAAATGTCAGATGTCCACAGACCGCAAGCGATCACCAATACTATCCAAAAAAAATCCTTGAAAAAATCAAAAAAAAATCCAAAATCCTTGAAAATTCTTGAAATTTTTATAACCTGGACTGTCACGAATGTGTCATTACATGGAAAAGTAATCTTAGTTGCACATACAATCCTTTTGAATACACGCATCTTTCTTGCTGATTCACGAGGTTCAAGTCACTCACTTCCAGTTCTTTCGACGTTAGTATGCCAATCCCTTCATTAAGTCTCATTTACACAAGGTCCTTATGGAAAATTCACCAGCTGCTAAAAAGAAATTGCACCAATGAAGACATGAAGACTATTTCAAAAGTATGTCCATCAAATGGTGTGTCCAGCTGTAGAGAGTAGCTCAAAAATTTTCAAGTTATACTTTTTCTTCTTTAAAATGTCAATGAAATGTCAGAGAAAATTAAATGAAACCCTGATATAAACTACCGCCTCTCTCAAAATTGGTTGCTACTTAGGGACCTGTGGAGCGTAAAATATCACAGACATTTGGGAGTGGACGTGTGTGTGTGTGTGTGTGTGTGTGCGCGTGTGTGTATGTGTGTGTGTGAAAGCGAGTGCATAGGGCAGGGGTGTCCAATCTAATCCAGAAAGGGCCGGTGTGGGAGATGGTTTTTGTTAGAGCCCAACACTAACACACCGTATTCTACCTGATTGAAACCTCTGATTAGTTAATTAGTGGAATCAGGTGCAGTAGCACTGCTGGCTAGAGCAAATATCCGCACCCACAGCAGCCCTTTTACGGATGAGATTGGACTCCCCTGGCATAGGGAGAGGAGTAAGCAGTACAGCAGTTAGTTAGATGGCACAGCCAGTCGTCCAAATTTGGGTACCAAACAGGAAAACGGCTGGACATCTCTGGTGACTGTTTTTTTTAAATCAAAATTGGGCTGCAGTGTGGTTTAGTTTTCTTATAGTGCAATTCCCAGTTGGAACTAACTGTAAAATGGCTTATGAAAGTGATTTTGCTCTGAGGAAAAAAAAAAAAATCCAGTCAATGTTTTCTGAATCTGATTATGTGTGGATGTGAATCGGTTAATTATTAATATTGTTTATATAACAAAATATCAAAATAAGATGAAATAATAAAAAAAAGGCACAGAACAAAACTGTAATCACCCTGGCAATTCAGGATTAAGTCTTTACCATTCAGCAGACAACAAAGGGTTACATTGATTACTGCGGAATCAATTTAGACAAAACTGGCTCTCGTTCATTAAAGCTCTAAATGTACTTTTTATTATTTCTTTTTATTCTCCTGCCAGGCAAGAGAGAGCCAGCTTCTCCTTTAGTGGCCATCTGCACAGGGTATACATGATTGGGCTCTGCGTCGGGCGTCCTCAGCTGTCGCCACGGTAGCGTAGGTAATGGACCAATCCTTCCCCTGTTACGAGCGCCTGCTTCGCGCCCCACTGTCCGCTCCTGGGTATCGATTCACTCTGATAATTCTATTTATGGAGCTATAATATGATACCCTGATGTAACAAAGCTAGCAGAAGGACAAACACAGGGGCGTTTTGATATCGGCTTCATCTCCCACCCTTTGTAATATAATATCGCTGGCGTGGAGCGTGACAATGCCTGTCCAGCCCGTCTCCACCTCCCTCCCTGCCAGCAGCTTTTAGACGGAGCTGTTGTGTCTTTGGGTGATAGCGCCCTGGATTTCAAACATACAAAAAGCATTGTTGGAATCCACCAGCAGACAGTGGACGCTTCAACAGAGGCTGCTCTTTTAAAGACGGTAGAGTTAGTGTATTTCAGGAGAGCTGCATAGTCTGGAGGCTGTGGACTTAGTTCCCAGAAGGCCCAGCTTTGAGCCCTCGCACGTTCCAGTCGAGAAATGTAATCAGACGGACCCCAACCGTAGAATGAGAACGGGCAATGTGGCAGTCTGTTTCATGCTGGAACTTTCTATCAGTGCTCTCCGACGGAGGAGGTTCCACTGACTAAAAAGCAATTTAATTGTCAGCTAAATTACAACTGGGCTCTGCTTCATTTAGAATTTTTCAAGAGTTCGATATCGCTTTATCGCCGGGTGTAAGATTCGTATTTATTGCCGCCAGCTAGGTTTGGTAAATATTGTTGTTTCTGAACCCATCATTTATTTCTTTGGTCACGATGTGTGCTGGTCGCTGACAAATTTTGTCATTCAACAGATTTAAATGTTTTTTTCCCCTCTTCATTTGCGGGGTTGTTAAATTAGTTTTATGATTGACATGTCCCTGTGGGATGGCACAAGTCTCCACAGCTTTCACAGTCTTCCTGGGTTGTGAATTCCCTAACCTTTTCTTCTTAATTATTACATGGTGTTGCTAGGTATATAACTGTCATTGCAGCTATCATCTGTTATAAATCAGATTTTTAATGGTAATAATAGATTTGTAATAATTAATAAATAAATAAATAGTGTATATTAGCCATATTGCAAAATCACTTAATGGTCACTTTCCTAATTCCCAATGTGACAAGTTTGGAGTCCAATTATTCCCTTTTTTAAACTAAAAAAGCTGTATTATTGAATTGCTTGGCTTTCATAAATGATAATTGTCTTAGGCTTGGATGATAAAACAATAACAATTAAAATTGGAAAAGGATTTGATAGGTTTATACAGCTGACTTGAATGCTGAGCATTGTTAAGCCCTCACTCTAGCCTACTGTAGATTGACTCGGCAACATTACGCTGGTTATGTTAAAAACAAGGGTTTTTCAAAACTCACTAACCACTGATGTCGCACTGGGCACAAGCACATTGCCGTTTCAAAATTTGCTGTGAGATCAGTGACATCTCCCATCAAATTTTGAGATGTCGATGTGGCATGTTTAAGATTGGGCAACTCGACAAGGACAAAATGAAAATACTTTTCAGTTACTTTTTTAATTTGGGGTTGAACAGTGGCGGATGCATGTGATTATGGGCCAGGGTCCCACACCCTCCCCCTAATCCATTCATTCACAAAGTACGCACCCGACCGAATGCTGTTAGTTCATGCATACTACTGCAATCCACTAACAGCACATTGCTGGCAGAATGTAAAGTTATGTTATCACATCAGTTTGTCTATGAGGAAATCACAATGTGCATTGAGTGTTTGATTCTAGCTGTCTGAAGTAAAATAAGGTGCACCATGTTAAATAGTTTCCCTAAATCTTGCGCTGTAAAATCTTACAAGTGAATAACTGTTGCTTATATAATGTAGATTTATTGTAAATCCAAACAGTGTCTAACAATTGGTAAAACTTTTCACGATTTATCATCTAATTACACGAGAGTATGCTGTATTTTTAGCTAATGTTACTGCCATTATTATTATTGAGTTGATTACCAGCTAGCTGGTGATCAAGCTGTGTTTTGCTAAGCTCTCACAAGCTGTACAAATCCCAGACCAACAAATGCTTGCAGATAGCTTGCTAGCATAGTTTCTGTATTGCCATTACATTCCATATAGTTCCCACTAAGACAACTGCTTTGAAACAGAGTATTTTTTAAGAAAAACCAATATTTGGCGTTTTCAGACCCGTTTCAGTTTTATGAATAAAACAAGGTTGGTCTCTGCAGCCAGTTTATTAGCTAACTAGATAGCACAATGGCAAGCTAAGGTAGTGTTCATGGTTAGTAAACATCAATTTTCTCAGTTCTCAGACACGGAGTGTTGTTAAAAGAAAAGCAGATGCAAAACAGAGGTAAGCAACTGTCCCAACTTTTTTTTAGATGAAACGCTGCAATCAAATTTGAAATGAACATGTACAGTAGTGTACAGTGATGATTATACACCACCACTTTCGTCTAAAAGGGGTCCTCATATATCACATCTCGATGTTTTGGTGTAAATGTGTTGAAAAATACTACTGTAGGAAATGAGAACAAAAAAAAAATTCCCTCAAGCATATTGAGGCAAAAATATGGGTAAGTAAGAAAAACACTAAAAACATGGTCTCTTTTTTTTTAACAAATGAAAGGTGTCGCAAATTTTATTTATTTATTTTTTTTCCCCTTGCATAGCCTGAATGCACGTTTCAAGGCTCCTTCCATGACTATTGGTGCTGATTGAAAAATTTTTTTAAACTGGTTGAGGGACAATTATTCAGCAAAATTACCTCGGATGGTCAGTTGTTCCAGTATATATGGTGACATGAACTTTGAGCAGTGTCACAGTGTTAAACACAATGGCACGAAGGAAGGAGCTCTCTGAGTTTGTTGCTAGCCGCATTGTGGCCTTACATGATGCTGAAGATGTTGTCAGAAACTCCATCAAGCATTTCAAGGAGACCGGTTCACTGAAAACTAATGGCCATACAGGTGAAAAATGGAAGTTAAGCGTTTCTGAAGTTCGTTATCTGTGTATGACAAGTAAAAAATAACCTGCGGTTGACAGTACGACAACTCTGTGATGATATTAATAACACCAGAAGTGAAGAGATGAAAATGTCAAGATCTACTATTTCCTGACACCTGTATGAAAACAGTCTGATTAGTTGTGCTGCTGCCAAGAGCTGGCAGCATCAAAAAAAGACTGGAGTTTGCCATGAAATTCGTGGATTGGGCGCCAATGGTCCCTTGGACCGATGGATCAATATTTGAAATTTTTTCAACCAAAGTCAGAACTTATGGCCGCGTAAGAGTTGGAGAACATTTCAAAATGTCTGTGTAACCTCTTCAGTAAAACATGGAGGTGGTAGTATTACGCTTTGGTGTTCAGTCTGCTCAAAAGGAGCCGATGATCTCATTAAAATTGATGCAATCAAGGAACAAAAGAAGTATCACAGCATCCTCATGAGGTGCACATTGCCATCGAGAAGGAGATCTTTTGGTCTGGATTTTATTTTCAACAAGAATATGACCCTAAACACACTTCTAAGCTGTGCAAGAATCATCTCAGTCGGAAAGAAACGTTTGATGACATAAAAGTTATGACTTTGAAAATGATACATACAGTGGATAAATCGATGTTCTGAAATAATGTGCACCTCAATACAAATTTCTTTATGAATAATTAGCTACAATCATCAATAATGTTGCCAAGCAGTCATCCGAGAGTGACCTCGAGGAGCACACTGGCAGGGCACAAGGGCACTGTCGCACTTGATTCAAGTTTTATTTAATTGCACTTTTGGGCTTCGAACAAAAAACCGAACAAAAACCCTCTCAAACCTAAGAAACTCCTGCGGGCAACCAGCTGCTGAAAGTCACTGTTCCTCACTGCGCTGGATTTTGCAGCGGCTCCAGAGAAAATCAAAACTGCCCAGATTTGTGGACTTTTTTTTCATTCAGAGGAGTCCATTTAGGTCAGTTAATGCAGCCCTGGCACTGAACAGTGTTCTGTTAGCCTGGCACCAGAATGCCTGAAGGACAGATAGCATTTTGCTCCAAAAAATTCTCAAAATCTGCAATTCAAGCGTATAAACCTTTCTTTGCCACTGTTTAAATAAAAGGAACAAATGATGCCTTAAATTATGTCTAGAAAAAATATCTATAATTATTGTCATCAATCTATACAGAAAAATGTTGTTGAGATCAGGATTTTGATCATATCATCCAACTCTAATCTGTCTCTTCCTCCTTCTTGTAAAAAACAGATAAACACATAAAAAAGCAAGTAATTCATCTTGGAAAAGCAAGAGTGTAAAGCACACATGGACAATTGGATGAAGAGCCTTGCTACGGAGGATAAAAAATAACATTTTTCTTTTCTTTTGGAAATATTTATACAGGCTGTTTTTGGCACTTGCAGGCTTGTGTCAGAGGATAGTTTATATGCTGCCAAGGTTTGAAGGTCATTTATTGAAAAAGAGGAGTTTTATCAGCAGGAATCTTTTTGTAAAACGCTCTCGTATGAACCCCTGAAAAATCTCCTGACCCTCAAAACTCCATCGAGACTTATTTTGGCACCACTAGCCTGTGTGTACCTTGATTCGGGATGCAGAAATAAATTTTCAAGCCAGCCAAAACAAAATAAAATAAATGTGAATTTTCGCAGTCAGGTCAGAAGCTGGTCACTTAAAATACAAGGTGGGTATGGCTTCGTTTTTTTTTTTTTCCAGCCAAGCGTTGTAGCCCCTTGATTTGCTCTCGCACCAAGCTGCCTTTGCACTAGAGGAGTCTGAAGTCACCTCTATAAGTTGGGCTGGTGACAGCGGACACTTCCTGCCAAGACTGTGATGTGCCTTCAATCTCGGGGCTCCCGTGGCCCTCGATGCCTCGGTTGGGGGTGGGGGGGCGGGGGCACACATTTGCCATACAGCTGGCATCTCTGTGTGGGGCGTCTGAGTGGGCTGTCACTGGAAAAGGGGCTGGTGCCAAACCTCTTGCCCTCCTCGAACTCACTCCCTCCCCCAATTCCTCCAATTCCCTTTATTTTCTGCTGAGTGCTGGCTGCAACTCTGCCCAATTTTACCGACAACATGAAAACAACAACGAAGATGACACCCAGTCAGGAAAGCTTTTAATCTGCTGGTCATTGCCAATGGCATGTGACGAGGAGGGAAAGGCTGTCTTATACAAACATGACCTAAAACTGTCTAATTTCTCTATAATTCCAAAGCTTTTAAATCACCCCCCGGCATACCCCGGTGGATTTCCAGGGATTAGATTGCACTATTTCATCGTTTCTCCTGATTGGCAGCCTTTCTTGAAACTTTCCTTGTTTTGTAAGTTACCTGCGAGTTTCTAGAAGGTCTCGGAGCCTTGACGTCGGGTCGTTTGTGAGGGAAGCTGGTGATCTCAGCAGCATATCAGCGGGCTGATTGCTGTGCACTGTACGCAGAGCAGTGCAGTCTGGGAATGCCAGCTCTATTAAGGGGCAGTGGAAAGCCGCGCATTGGCAGCGGCGTGTGGAGGAGCAAAATGCTATCTGTCCTTCAGGCATTCTGGTGCCAGGCTAACAGAACACTGTTCAGTGCCAGGGCTGCATTAATTGACCTAAATGGACTCCTCTGAATGAAAAAAAAGTCCACAAATCTGGGCAGTTTTGACTTTCTCTGGAGCCGCTGCAAAGCACAATACGACATGCGGCATTATATAGAGAATCTTCTGGAAAAGTGTGGATTCTTCTGGTTAATGTATCGTATTTTCATCTGAGTACCAGCATTAATGTGAGTTGATTGGTGATTTCCATCTAGTTGTTTGTTCCGTGTTGGTGGTGTCATCGTGCGCCCTTCACACACACAATGTCTTAATTTCTCCAATGCGATGCCAGTAACGAACGACTGTGAGAAATAAAATGGGGTTCTCGCTTACCACCTCTCGCAGTACTATACGGAGCGTGCTGAAATTCAAAATCGCGCACACATTTTGATTGCACAGTGTTTCCTTTCATTTTTTTGACTGCTATTCCCAAGTCTTTCCTCGGCAATTAGCCGTGAGGAGACTTCTTGGAGAAGTGTCCATGCTGAATTAGCTCGCGTGGTGAGGGGGGATGTGAAATAGGCTTGGGAGGGAGACAAATTTTGGGTATTGGTGGAGGAAATTGTCAAGCTCAGTTATTCCAATCCAACCTTTATGAAACTATATTAATGTAGCATAATAATTCAATTAATGTGACTAACCAGCAATTTAATATATTAAGTGCATTTCTTAAGTTCCCTGGGGTGGCATTAGAGTGCTCTTTTGGTACCAAATCTACTGTGTTAGTGTGCAAAATATGGCAGTTTTATGTATTGTATTTCAGTGAATTCCTGAACAAATACCCATTTTATGCTGGCCTTGAAGGCTGTTATCCAGGTCAAACTGAGCATGCTCAGTGCTCCCGTCTCTCTTCATGTTGCTAAGCAGTGAAACGCAGGGGAGGCAGAGCAAACAATCATCTCGCCTTTATAAAGGTCAGAGCGCCAAATGGCATGCCCTGTGTGGCACTCCAACCTCTGCTCAGCCCAGACATTGGCGACGATGGGTCACTCACAGTGTTATAGTGTCATAGCACATGAAGGTTCTCGCTATGTGGACTATTGATGGTTGCTGTCCTTGAACTCGAGAAATGTATGCTTATTATGAGATTAGGTTACTTGTTTGTCTACACTGTTATTGCGTTTTTTTAATGTAAATGTATTGTAATGTTAATGTAAAATTCACAAGGTTAAGCAAATGAACATCTTCAAAGTACAGAAGAGCAAAACAAATCCTTGTCTGCGCACAAAGTAGCATTCTGTAAACTTCTGCATGTTGTTTCTGTATATGCAAATTTAAACATTACAAGTTACTAGGGCCTTCACTAATATAGGCTCTTGAAGCAGTTTATGTCCTTCACTCTCCTGTTTCTGAAGGGTAAAGCTAACAGAAGCTTTGAGTAGTTTTGAATCAAGGGAGGTTGTGGGCGAGGCACAGACAGGCCATTAGTGATTGTGCAGTACGCTGTTTGGCATTAGCAACGCGCCATACTGTATGGCGCCAACCCTGTAGTGCGCTGTTGCCAATGCATTCATCACACCCCAGCGCCAATATGATGGACGTGGGGCAAAGGGGGTGTCTTCAATCCCCCACTCCCACCCAGAAGAAGAAGTAATGATCATTTGAGCAGCGCTGGACTTCATTATACCCTATGCGGCCGGCAGTGGGCCAGACCAGGCTCGGGCTCTCTGGCTGTGGCAAGGTCAGTACTGCCCAAATAGATGAGTTTCAGTGGAGATGGAGAGAAAGAGGGAGGACATGAGGATAGGAAAGGGAATGAGTGAGAGATTAAGATGGAGTAGTAAGTGATAGATAGATAGATAGATAGATAGATAGAAGGGATGTGCTGAGAATTTGGTAAAGAGGTATAGAGATGGTTAAAGTAGGGAGAGGCAGGAAGAGGGTGGTAGAGTGATAGTTAGAAAGAGTGGGAGGAATTGAGAGGACTTGGTGGGAGAGCTTGGAAGAAAAAAAGGGAGTAAAGAGGGACATTGGTGCATAGAGAGAAATAACTATTGGCAATTTAGCAGGAAGATTTAGAAGAGAGTGGTTTTGAGAGCTCAGTGTGATGGAGTGAGGGAGAGAGGAGCAAAGGAAAGGATAGAGATGGATGAAGGGAGAGAGAGAGAGTGAGAGAGAGGGCCGGGGCCATCTGCTGCTGCTGCCATAGATGTCTGGGGGGTCCAGGGCTCAGGAGGCGGAAGTGAAGTCTAGATTCCTGGAGTGCAAAGAGTGGTTTCGGGATGTCACCTCCACCCACCAAAACCACTGCCCTCCCAGTCCAGTTTTTGCTTGTTTTTCACTGCTGACGGTGGTCTAGGGATGTTAGATGCCTACCGCCATCGCCTGCGCTCATTCCTCTTTCTGCGCATGTAGTCCAGCTTGCTCTGGATCAGTGGGATTTAAGTTTTAATTAAATTGATTCTTGGCTTTGTCGTAGTGATCGGTGGCTCCAGACTAGCGGCCCATCGGGGTCTTGCGATATTTCGCGCCATTGCTCTCCCCTTTATGGTGGACAGAGCGCTTTCCGTGGTCGATTTTGTGGCGCACCTGCACCAGGTAAAGAGTACGCCTTTCAGGTTCCATTAAACGGTCGTTCTGCCTCATATTTATGGCCTTTTGGAGGTGAAATATTTCATAATCATATCTTCCATTCTCCTCGACTCTGCTAATTTGGCATGATCTCATCTCATTGCGTCGGCGCATAACCAGCTCTGCAAATGGATAATGTGTCGAAGTAAAACTTTACTTCACCCGAGGGCTGGAGGAGCCTGCCAAGCAGATGACTAATGTGTCACCTGACTCCATTCCCTGTCACACTTCTTTCCAGTTTCATCCTTTTTCAGTCTTGTAAAGCCTTTGTCTCCTTCAGAATACAAGCAAATTTTTTGAGACATACTGTTTACGTTTTTTGTTGTAAAAAACAAAGAGTAGAACTCAAAAACCAACATATTTCTGGAGCATTTGTTTTTAATTTGATCTTGCCAAACAGACTGTTAGCATAGCAGCGTAGCATGTGGGCTGGTCAGGCGTTCTGGGGTATTTAGTCTAATGAAACTTGGAGAGAGATTCTTTCGCTGGCAGAGGACTGTTGCAGCACTGTGATTGCGATGACCTTGTCGCTGGCAAGCTGAGTATCTGTGTGTGTGTGTGTGTGTGTGTCTGTGTGCGTGTGTTAAGCTTTGTAGCATGCGGTTCAAGTTGAAGAGAAAAAATACTTCATCATTTACTCCTTCCATCTTGTTCTGGGCAGTACAAGTCACGGTTTTTGTTTAATCAGAAACTGCTGTACAGACGGCACTTTCAACAACACTCTCATACCACACTCCCTCCTCTTATCCATTCGCATCGTTCCATTCCAGATATTATTATTGTTATTATTTTTGTTGTTGTTGTTGTAGTTGTTGCAGTTTTGCTGGCTGGCCTTGTTCGATCGGCTCCCCTCCCTCTCCTTCTCTCCATGGTCTGTGAATGATACGCAAGCCTGCCTGCTAGGCCTTTATGATGCCCTTCCGTCTTGCATGGCGCAAAACTCTGGAATGCTGTGAAGCTCTTAATAGGTTACAGGTGCCGTGGGCGACCGTCCACCGTACTGCACCCCCCTTCCAAACTCCTTCACCCGCCTCCATCTCCTTTGCATTCTGAAACCCGTCATACGGGCCAAGTTTACTTATTCTCCTTTAAAAAATGAGAAAGCTTGGAGTGGAGAGCTCGGAGTGAGGATTAGTTGTTACACAACACAGATGTCTCCTGTAGTCCAGCACTGAATATTTAAAGCTTTTATACTGTCTGCATTTTTCAGAAGAAAATCTTATTCACTTGTGCGTTGCAGTTATTTTCCATTGTTATGGTGCACGAAAGGTGATCCTTGGCGACTGAAATTGAAATGCTGATGAGCAAAATTATTATTCTATTCAACGTACTTACGGTTTAACACAGCTGAGATAACTTAATATTTTGTGAGTGTGACACAGGTCACATGCTTTTTCTGGTAAAACTATTCGACAGAAACAAACTTGCTTGCTTTTGAATTTAGACAGCAAGGTCTGTTAGTCTGCGATACACCACTGCTCCTTGTTTTTTCTTTTATCTGAATTTATTACCGATTCCTGTTTAATACAATCTGGGTGAAAGTGACCACTGTGGTATGAACCACACCCTGCTTCCCTTCTTTTCCGGACGACTGTGCTAGTGCGCTCATTTTCTTTTAAACGTAATGCTCTAGCGAATATAATTAGCGATGCATAGGTGTTTGCTTTCACGCTTCATTTGTCCCGAGACTACTGATTTCATATAGACGCGAGTGCACAAAGGCACTCGCATACAGTTACACAGAACGAAGAATCACTTCCCTTTTTTTTTCTTTATAAAACTCAAGAGGCTGCTTTCATCGCAGCTCTCAAAATGGCGATTTTTTTTTTCTCTCCTGCCACATGACACAGTGTGGTATTTAAATGCGAAGGCACTCTGTTAATGATTAATCTTTAATGTGCATAATTACTTATTAAAATAACACCAACTTGGTACAGTACTTTTAATGCAGTGCCCTTTCAGCTGGGAACTGAGGGGACAAGTGTTCATTAGCCTCATTAATGAACAGAGAACTTAAAGATAATGGGGCTTGCTATCCTTGCACTGACAGCTGTATTAAATGAGGCGACAGCCTATACTAATGTAGTGTGTGGGAGCTTTTAGTGCAAGCCGAGGAGAGCAGGCCGAAAGTGTCGAACAATGATTTTAAATATTGATTTTGAGAAAAACGGAGGGCCGCCAAAAAAAAGCATAATTTCTTTAAACATTACATTTAACTTTTTGTTCATCAATTCTTAAACGGAGAGGGAGAGAGTTTGTTTTGAGAAAAGGAAACGCAATTATTTTTGTGTTCAATTATTTATTTTTTTAACCGCCATTATTATAATCGTATTTATCTATCATCATCGTAGCTGTTGCGATCGTTAGGGCGAAGTGTAATTTTGGGCTCACGCTCGGCTTTTAACGACGGAGGTGCCCCCGATGCCCCCCCGCCCCCCCTCCCTGGTGGCGGCCCACTTCAGAAAAGGTGCTTACATCTTAATGATAATCATCAGGAAATATTAATGTGTTTGGGCGCTTTTGGCCCAGCGGCTCATTAAGGGTATGGTATGTGCGTCATGCGGAGGTAGGGCAGGGTTGGGGGCGGAGGGGGGCTATATTTGCAAGGGTGGCTCGATGCCCAATCTGTGGTCCCCCCTGCGTGACATGCTCTCTAAATCGCCGCCTTCTGTCCGTACCTGGCACAGCTCTGGGGTCGACGCACCTGTGCCTGCGGCTGTCCGCGACTCGGGGAGCTGGCTGCCAGGCAGCCTGCTGTGCTACAGCCAGGCTAAAACCGCTATCTGGCTGCACAACACGACCGCAGTACGACTGACCAAAGCCCATGCTACGGCCATTTTATGACTTCTCCGTGACTACCTTCAGACTGCCATTTGGCCACTTTCGGTTGACAATTCAAGTGAGGTCAAAATGGAAATCATCAAAAATCGCCTTGAGTTCAGTTTGTAATCTATAATGACGCTGCTGGAGAGAGAGCCTGAAAGTGCCATGCTGATATCTCCTCCTCCGGCTAGCCCTCTTATACAAAGAATAGTTTTATACTTTTGAACATGGTATTTTTCATGGCTTGTGTGTAGTGCTATTGTTTTCAGTGAGTTTCTTGTCCTTTTTGTGAAGGAAAATAGGATTTGCGCTGCAAGACTTGAAGACTCATTTACACCAGGTGTTCACATCTAGAATGCACCCCAAGCAATCTTTTATACTTTTTTTAAGCACACTTAAAGGTATGAGTCATTAATTTTCTCTGGTTTTCTATGCTGGTAATTACAGCCTGCCACAGGCGCTAATTTGTAATGATAACTGAGAACACTGGACACATTGTACCCTTTCTGTAATGTAGAAATATCTGGCTGATTTGTTGACAGTAATCGGGTGACGCGGCTTTCCATCAATCTTGGTGATGTGTAATGCAAAGTGAAGATGAAACCAGGGTTAAAAATCTGAATATTGACAAAAAAAATTATTTTAATATTTTTGTGGAGCACGATTCAGAAGTGTGACAAGACCACAGCTTTTAAACATAATCATTTTTGTTGTGTGATAGATCAGCCGATAGTGTACTACCGATGATCACGTGTCTGAACTTGGCATTATGTTTCCAGCCTCCTGCGGTCATCTGTATCAGATAATAACACCGAACAGAGCCTCCGTCGGGCTCCTGCATCTGCTGCGTAGTTTCGCTTGAATATCGAGACGGCGGATTTGAGAAGCGGAGTTTTCGCTGGCTGTCCTCTTGTTCACGTTTGCGCTGCGGCTTCCTGCGTTCTGTATGGCTGCAGTTTCTCCAGGAGTCAGAATAGGCTCCTGTGGTTAAATTAACTCACACCATTCAGCATGGCAGATCCTTACTGGGAGAACTCCGGTGTTTTACAATGGCAGCGCTACCTTGGAGGGTAATCAGCTTTATTGCATTGTGAAGCTCGTGCTTAGTGCCCGCGTCACTGGCATTCATGTGTTAATGGGCGTAATTATGCGCTAGGCTACGTATTGTGCTGGAGTGTTCCCTCATTTGCCTCTCACTCTGTCAAAGCTAAATGCCGCTTTCTCCTTGACCTCCGCATTATCTTTAATGAGCGGAAAGGAAGCAGCATTGTACGGAAACCAAAAGAAATGTCACCATTCGCTCAGCGGGAATGACTAGCTGTTGGAATTAACAGCCCCTCGACTGTACATCCTGAAGTTGGGCACTTCCTCGCGCTGCGGTTTGGTGTCTTCGTTCTTCAGGACTCGTTGACTCATCTCTTACTTGACGGTATTTTTGAGTGGCGGTTGAACTGGTTTCCTGTAATCGTCCCTCCGTAAGTCCGACACATTCCTCCCTGTCTCATCCACTCTCCGTCAGCCTCTGCGCCGTCCTTTCATTCTCGCTCTCGCGGCGCCGGCCCGCCAATCGGCGCTGGAAAGGAAGCGCTTTGGGTTTTAATGGGCCTCAGCGGTTCAGTCAGGGTCCCGCTGCCAAACGAGGGGGCGGGGAGGTTAAGAGGACCCCCAGATGTGCTCCAGATGTGGGACAGGAGGAGGAGACCGCTCTAGGGTCATCGCGCACTATGGGAAATTTTTTGCACTTTTGCATTACTCCTCTTTGTCTAACCGGGATGTTGATGCAGACAGTGAAAAGTGTTAACATCTGAGTTTAGTATTAAGCCGTAGGGCCCTAAATGCAAATAGTGTTGCTCAATGATGTAAGCAGTGGCACAGTTAGAACTGGGTACTGGGGGGGCACAGACACGTCTCTTCATGACAACAGTTAGTCCTGGCGAGTTCTCAATTATTTTCCTTTATTGACACATTTTCCAGTTATCGTAATCAGCAACTGAAGACATGGTTTCTCTCCATATGAGATCTAACAGCAATAAAATTGTGGGATAAATTCAGTTCAGTGACGGAGCCAGAATTTTGAATCGGGGTGTGCAAAACATCCATTTAAAACAATGACTAGTCCTGACCTGTTCTCAGTCATAATTAACAAAAGGTTCACTCTGAGAGCAATGCACACTTAACAGGTGATGCTTGTTCTCCCCAATTAAGTAAGACGGCAATCATTCATCTGGACGCGTTTTTGCTGTATTTAAATAAACGTTATTTAAAATTGCATGCCTGTTGATTCTCACGCAAGTAGCTTGAGCTGCACGCTTTTTATAGCCTATTTAACTGCCGAGTGCCATTTTTATTTAATCAACCAACGCAATACCGAGAGTGAAAGGCGATATTTCATCAGAATGCGGACCAGTTCAATCAACGCAAAGCATTGGCCTGTGAATAAGTAAATTATTTTTCTGTTGTGAATTTAGGCCATGATTTCATCGCTGTTAGATCGCATATGGAGAGAAACCGTGTCTTCAGTTGCCATTTACGATAATTGGAAAACGCGTCAATAAAGGGAAATGATTGAGAACGAGCCAGGAATAATTGTAGTCATAAAGGACGTGTCTGTGTCCCCCCCAGTTCCCAGTTCTATCTGCGCCACTGGATGTAAGATATCAAATTCAAAGCTGTTGAAAATCTATCACGTGGCGACTTGTTTTAAAGTTGCTATATGATAGGTTTTCAACAGCACAAGATCATTTATAATTATTTGAAATATTATTTCAACGCTCTAAGAGTTAAATGAGTGGTAAAGAACCATTAGCTCCTGTCTAGCATTTGGTGAAAAATGGGTTAACTGTATGAGGCATCCGGTGACTACACTGAAATCACAGATTTATAATATCACTTATAACCAGAAATATGTGGAAAACATCTGAATTTACAGAAAGCAGAGATTATTAACCTGTTTTTCTCTGTTCTTCTAATCTGTAGGTTAGTTAGTAGACTGTTGTTTTCATCCACTCAAATTCTGAAAATGTTCTGGAATTTGGAAGTGTGTTTATAATATTCCACGGGTGGGGGATTAGAGGTGCTTACACATACGCATATGAGACGTGATTCGTTAAAATCACTTTTTCGGGCAGCTCTCCAGCAAATATCTGTCCCAAAGTCTGGCTGCTTGACACACAATCACTCGGGTGTTATTCTCACTCTGGTAAAAACACACCGCAGTATTCAAACACTCACTCCAAGCCCCTCGCAGGAAGGCGCTAGCGCAGGTGGAGCTGTTCCGGCGTCTCACCGCCTGTCCCAGAATGCCTCTGGCTGACGGTTGTTTGCCCGCCCCTCCTGGTGGGATTCGTTCAAATTAAAGTAGCGGAACGTAGACCAGGTCCCCAAATACCACACCCCCCCTCCACCCCCCTTCCCTCATCTGCATTCCGCAGACGAGAGGTAATTAAAGCCGAAATTAACCGCGGTGTAAGCAGAGGAGGCGCCCAATCACCAATATAACAGACCAGACTCCGGGAGCCCGAAAACAAGCGGAGGGGATCTCCTGGGAGGCAGGTGGGAGAGAGAGAAAGAGAGAGAGAGAGAGAGAGGGGGAGACAAACTTAAATAGGTACTTTGTGGATTGTGGTCCCACTCTTTTCCCTCTAAATACTGTCGCCTAACTGAAAAGAGATTATTGTTTGGGTGCCCAGCAGCAAAAACCTCCGCCCACCTCTATGCGTCTTAACCGTGTTTGAACTTCGAGAGTAAAAAATTTCTGGTGGTGACTGAATTGGCAATTTTCTTAGGTGGAGAAAGGGGTGAAGAGATGACTACTTAAGTGTATTGAAGGCATGTACTGTAAGTGCATAGTATTGTCACAGTATTTTCTGGTATTTTGTGGGACGTCAACTTTAAATACCAATTGAGGCAAGGTAAACAGAAATATTTCCAAAAATGATACAGGACATACACTGTAAGCCCTGATAGTGCGGTGAACTCAAATGTTTTGTGGAGACCGATTAACACAAAAAAATTGTGCAGGCCAACTTAATTGTATTGCGTGGAAGGAACTTAAAGAAAGTAAGGTGTAAAGTTATTTTTCACGTTTTTTTGTGCTGTGAACACATGATCATTAAGTTGGCATACACAATTTTGTTTAGGCAATTGGTTTCCTCAAGACATTTGAGTTCACCACACTTTTCAGGGTTTACTGAGTATATCCTGTGTCATTTTTGGAAATATTTCTGTTTATCTTGCCTCAATTGGTATTTAAGGTTGACATCCCGGAAAATACCAGAAAATACTGTTAATACCATGAAGGACATTAATGGGTTAATTAGACAAACCCTCAGTTGGCGGGGTTGCTTCGCTGTTTTTAGGGAGAAGGCAAATCAAGACATCAGCGTAGACTTTCCCATTATCTAATGGAAATGGAATTTAACTACTGTTTGTATAAATTTCTCAGCGGCGCAATGTGTTGCAACATCGGACAAGCAGACTCCACCGTGAATTCTGGACAATAACTGCAAAATTAGAGAGTAGCGTTAAGGTGTTAGTTGTGCCCCTACGTTGTGAATTGTAGCTAATGCCTCTGTAATAAGATCTTGGTCATAGATTATATTTCAGTGTATTTCAGGATATTGCATTTCCATGAGGAGTGAGGCTTTAATGGACCTTTTCATTTCAATGTCCGTGGGCCCCAGCTGTGTTTTGGTTTTATGCTCCCATTGTGGACATATTGAAAGGAATGAAAACATAGCATTTCCAGAAAAATCCATGTCCTGTATATTTTAAAATGGTCCGATATGCCCTCGGAATGTCCCAATACTTTCCTTTAGCTGTGCTGAGCGAAAGAACGGGAAAGTGGATTTCTGACCTGGGGGTTCGTCCCAATTCTGGAAATATCTACCCTCCTTACCTCCGCTTGTCAACACCTTCCATGCCTCTCGACAGGAGAAGAAGAAGATTGTGTGAAAGGAGGATCCCTGCAATTCAGTATTGGGGTGCACCCCAGCCGTCCACACTTTATGGATGCAAATATCCACACATGCCATGCTGCTACAGACCTAAGGATACTAGTGCCTGATGTTCTTAAAAAGATTGATGAATTAATCTGAAATGGCGGCTGCTGTAGTCACAGTTGCCATGGTTTTGTTACTAGGATGTGACTCGTCCAGGTGAATGAGTCGGAGGTATTAGTTCCCAGGAAGCTCGGCGACTGATCGAGGATCCGATTTTCTTCACCTGCTCTGAGAGCAGCTGGTCCTGGATCAGCACTCACTGCATGGAGACTCTCTGTTATTAGATGCCCTGAGATGTGCCTGTCTGTTTTTTTTTTTTTTTTTTTTTTAACGACATTTTTATTATTATTTTATTTGTTTTTTTCTCATTTCCCTGCTTTACAGTTTTTTAATCGGGTATTTAAAAGATCATTAGAAATTCTAAATTAGCTGCATTGGTAGAATAGCCAGCAGTCATTAAGAATTAATCGTTTTTCTCCTTCTCTGCGCGGAGAGGGGGGGAAGGTTAGGTCCCTTTTGGGGGCCGTGGCAGAGGAGGTGCGGCTGGGGACCCCTGGGAATGGAGCTGGGTTCACGGGGCGGGCGGTGGGGCTAAAAAATTAGAATAGAGTGATCGCAGGGGAAGGGCTGAACTGGAGCGCTCTTAAAGTGGCAGGAGCCTCTGAGTGTTTGCCTTGAGGTTCCCTTCTCTGTCTCTCTGTGGTGCAGGCTGTGATGGGCAATGTTGTCTGTGATTTGGTTTGCCATTAGCAGGCACAACAGCACGGACTAGTATTGTGTTCACCTTCTGAGTTTGTGCGCTTGTGTTTCGCAGTGTGTCAGAGAGTTTGTGTGTCGATGTCTGCGGGTGTCAACGTGGCTAAATGGGGTCCTGGAGACATCTATTATGGCAGGAACTACTGCAGATGCAGTTTTGAGTACTTTGCCAGGTGTTAATATGTCTGTCTGTCTGTGTGTCTGTCTATGGACAGGTTATGTTGACACAACCTTGCAAGATGCAGTGTTGCGTGTACTAGCAGTATTTGCTGTGGAATGCACTGCGGTACATGCTGTAGTATGCACTGTGTTGTAATGTGCTCTAGTACGTACTGTGATATGTGCTGTAGTATGTGCAATGATTTGTGCTACTTTACATACTGTGTTAATGTGCTCCAATATGTGCTCCAACTGTGAGATGTGCTACAGTATGTACTGTGTTAATGTGCTCTAGATGTACTGTGCTTTGCATTGTATAGTCTGTGTCAGTTCGCTCAAGTATGGACTGCGGTAAGTGCTGTTGTATGTACTGCGATATGTGCTCCAGTATGTACTGTGTTAATGTGCTCTAGATCTACTGTCCTTTGTATTGTATAGTCTGTGTCAGTTCGCTCAAGTATGGACTGCGTTAAGTGCTGTTGTATGTACTGCGATATGTGCTCCAGTATGTACTGTGTTAATGTGCTCCAGTATATACTGTGATATCATATGTGCTCCAGTATGTACTGTGATATCATATGTGCTCCAGTATGTACTGTGATATGTGCTGTTGTGTATTCCTTGGTAATCATGGAAATATGCTTTGTGCTACATGCTCTAGTACATGCTGTGTTGAGCACTGTAGTATTGACTGTAGTAGTAAATTCAAGATCTGATATCGCCGTGTAAGTGTTGTTCTGAGATCAAGAAGAGTAGTGCTTGTGCAAGAATGACATTATAGTCCACTGATGAATACCAGCTCAGATGCTGCGCTTAAACATGTCATGCATGTTAGTGTGTGAAGTTTGCTGGCTAAAATAAGCAAACTTGTCATGCAGATGAGCAGAGATTTGCAGAGATGCGCATTATCAAGAAAATCCAAAATAGTTTTTGCTCGCAAATTTTTGATAATTTTCACTTCACTCTCACTCTTAAATTGCTCACCTCTGGAGATTTTGCCGGTGCTAACTGCTAACCAACATCCTTGCTGGCTGGGTGCAACGCACAGTTATGGTACCTTTATGGTTTCATGACATCATTGTAACAGAGCTACTATTCATTGGTGGACCATAATGTTACACCTGGACAAACAGTATTGTACAACCCCAATTCTGAAATACTTGGGACAAAGTGTAAATTGTGAATAAAATCAAAATGCAATGACTTTCAGATCATATGAGCCAATGTTATTTACAATAGAACATAGATAACATTTCAAATGTTGAAACTGAGACATTTAACATTTTTATCGACAAAATGAGCTTATTTCAAATTTTCTGGCTGCAATAGGTCTCAAAAAAGTTGGGACACTGGCAAAAAAGGGCTGAAAAAGCAATTAATATATAAGAGCATCAGCTGAAACATTTAGCATGTAATTAAGTTAACTGGCATCAGATGTGTAACATGATTGGCAATAAAAGGGATGTCTTCGAGAGGCAGAGTCTCTCAGAAGTAAGGATGGCCAGAGGCTCTCGAACTTGTGAAAGTTTGCGTGAAAAATTGCGGAATACTTTAAAAACAATGTTCCTCAACGTCAAATTGCAAAATCTTTGAAGGTCTCATCATCAATAGTGCGTAACATCATCAAAAGATTCAGAGAAACTGGAAAAATCTCTTGTGCGTAAGGGACAAGGCCGAAGACCTTTATTGGATGCCCGTGATCTTCGGGCCCTCAGACGCCACTGCATCACTCACTGGTATGATTCTGTCATTGACATTACTAAATGCTTCCAGGAATACTGCAAGAAACCTCTGTCTGTAAACACAGTCCGCCGTGCCATCCACAGATGCCACCTAAATCTCTATCATGCAAAAAGGAAGCCACTGTTGAGCATGATTTAGAAGCGCCGCCATGTTCTGTGGGCCAAGCCTCATTTAAAATGGACTGTAGCAAAGTGTCTTTGGGTCAGACGTGTCCAAATTTGCCATTCCTGTTGGAAATCATGGGCGTTGTTTCCTCCGGGCTAAAGAGGAGAAAGACCACCCCTCCTGTTATCAGCGTTCAGTTCAAAAGCATCTCTGATGTATGGGGATACATTAGTGCATATGGTGTGGGACACTTGCATGTTTTATATAGCACCATGAATGCTGAAAGGTAGAAAATATGCTCCCCTCCAGACGACATCAATTCCAGGGAAGGCCTTGTGTATTTCAGTAGGACAATGCAAAACCACATACTGCAGCTATTACAACAACATGGCTTCATAGTAGAAGAGTCCGCGTGCTGAACTGACCTGCCTGCAGTCCTGATCTTTCACCGATTGAGAACATTTGGCGCATAATTAAACGAAA
The DNA here is from genome assembly GCA_029721435.1 of Gymnothorax reevesii. Lineage (NCBI taxonomy): Eukaryota > Metazoa > Chordata > Actinopteri > Anguilliformes > Muraenidae > Gymnothorax > Gymnothorax reevesii. The sequence goes on along the minus strand of CM056577.1, from coordinate 18,603,958 downwards.
AGTCCATCAAAGGAGACCCAAAACTCTCCAGCAGCTGGAAGGCTGTATTAAACAAGAGTGGGATCAAATTCCAATGGCTAAACTTAAGAAATTTGTCTCCTCAATGCCCAGACGCCTCCACTCTATGTTAAAAAGAAGAGGGGATGCTACACCATGGTAAACAGGCCCCTGTCCCAACTTTTTAGAGACCTGGGGCAGCCATCAAATTTTAAATGAGCTCATTTTGTGGATATAACTGTAAAATTTATGAGTTTCAACATTTGCTTTGTTATCTCTGTTCTATTGTGAATAAAATACTAGCTGGTGTGATTTGAAAGTCATTGCGTTTTGATTTTATTCACAATTTACACTTTGTCCCAACTATGTCGGAATTGGGGTCGAATGTATAGTGCTACCTGCAGTAGTATGTATACACTGAGTTATATGCTGTGGAACATACTTAACTGCCCTGTGTATATCCATGGCCTAAGTAGTTAACCTATGTAGTATGCTCTGTGGTGTGCACTGGCTGTAATATTGACCGCTACCTATTGCATTAGTTATTTTGGTAAACACTGCCGTTAGTGCATTGTGTTTGTGGTTTGAAGGTAGGACTGCATATTGAAATCGTGTCAGCTATGATATTGTCTCTCATCTCCCTAGTCTACCTCTATAGCACCATCTGCATAGCAGATTTCTGAGTGTGTGTGTGTGTGCTCATGTGGGATGCATATTTGTACGTGTGTATTCAAACATGTATGGCCTTTTCTAATATCTTGTCAGTGTATCTAGCTGATTCAATTAAATAAGGACTCTTTCTTTACTTCAAAAAATATAACCCATCATGATTTTCACATTTTTAGGCTGACAAACATTTGCTTTTATAAAGGCAATCAAATATATCTGTGGAGCAACAATTATTTGGCATTTTAAAGACTATTATTTTGACTGTGGGACTATGAGTCTAATTTAATAACATACTAGAAAGCCTTAGATGGTGCATAAAATCTTTATACTACGTTTTTGCGTTATGTAAAGCTCATCACATTTTTACTTCATGTTTTTATGCATAAGAATTTACTGTATTTTGGAGTGTGTGTGCTGGTACGGGCGACTGCTTGTTTAGGTACAGATTATTAAAACCTCTTCCTGCTAATCTGTTGCCTTTCAGCGTGCGCAGACCAGTATCAACCATTGCTCATGGTATTGTTCTTTTTTCACCTGTCACTGGCCGTGTTGTTAGTTTTTTTCTTGTGACAGAAGGCTTTGTATTTTTTGGAAAATCTTGGTGAATCAGCCGTATAGAACGGTATAATTATTTCTATGGTGAACGCATGCGTACGCATCCTTTGTCTGTCAGCTCCACAGTCGCCTTTCGTGCTGCTTTCGTTCAGAGGCCGAAATCCCCCAGACGTTACATTAACTTTGCCCTGACGAGCAGAGATCCTGGAGAACCTGTACATCCCTCCAGTGATGTCTCCTCAATCCATACAGCGGGACTGAGAGACACATTGATTTCCCTTCCTCTCTCTCTCTCTCTCTCTCTCTCTGCCTCTTTCTTTCGGTGGTTGCATTTCTGAAACAAGATGCTGCACTTTGAATTCATTGGAGAAAAGAGAAAGAGTGAGAGAGAGAGAGAGAGAGAGAGAGAGAGTGAGAGAACGCCTGAGAGTCACTTTTGGGGTTATGAGCTCCCTTTGGACGAGTGCCACCTCTTTTAAAAGCTGGGAAATAATAGACCTGACATATTTTTTGCCGGGTGTGAGTGTGTGTTTGCGTATGTGTGCATGCGTGTGCGTGTCTGTGTGTGCGTGTGTATGCATATGTGCGTGTGTTTGTGTGTGTGTTTGTGTGTGGTGCATATTCTGTATGTGTAAGTGTGTGTCTGTGTGTGCTTATGTGTTGCTTGTGTTTGTGTATGAGTGCGTGAGTGTGTGTGTGTGCATGTGTGTGTGTGAAGGGTGTGCATTGTATGCATGTTTGTGCATGTGTGTGTGTGTGTGTGTGTGTGTGTGTGTATGCAATTATGCGCATGTGTGTTTGTGTGCTTGCGTGAGTGCGTATGTAGGCGTTTACATTTGCGCATGCCTGTGCGTGAGGACATTTAGCCTGTATAGTGGATGAAGGTGGTTTCATGTGGAAACCGAATGGAAGGTCCAAATAAAGACAAGATGTCTGACTGGAGAGCTCATCTTCCCTGGCTCTTTTCCCTGTGTTGTTCCTGGAGCTTGACTCATCCTGACTCCGCTGTCAGCTCGGCACTGTCTGATTCAGTGTGGTTTTACAGCACACCGCAGTTCCATTAGTGAGCTCTGATTAGAACACACTCCCATCAACAAACTGCAGGGCAGTTTTAATGTTAGAGCCTCATCTTACTGCAGATCTATAATCCTAGTTCACAGATGTGTTGCTGCGCCGAGATAATGTAGTCTATTCTCATTTCAAAAGCGGAAACTAACCTTCTCTGAGGTAAACCGACTCCTATCAAAGGAAACAGTCCTGGAGCAGGCAGTTATAATTGGCGATTTATTGCGGCGCAGGTGACTGACGTTTCGACATTAAGTCGTCCTCAGAGTCAAAACAAAGAAGACTTTGTGTTGAAACGTCAGTCACCTGCGCCACAATAAATCGCCAATTATAACTGCCTGCTCCAGGACTCTTTCCTTTGATATTTGATTATATACGTATCCCCATTTTTTTCTGAGAAGCACCGATTTTTGGCTACAGTTTGTCAGGTGAGGCGCGTATTTCTGCTCGGTTTCAAAAAGCTGACTTCTTCATGAGTGTTTCTCAAAAAGCAAAAAGTAGAAAAGAGCGTTTACAGCTGAATGAGATTTTGCTCGTGTTTACCAACAGAAGGTTGCCATTTTGGCATGTTGGCCCTGGCATACGGCCCCTGTCTCAGTCAGTGCTGCGACACTGGCTGTGGGCCCTGCGTTAGCATCACCGCAGCTTCAAGGGGTAAAAAAAACCCAGAAAATAAAAAAAAATTACCCCGCGTGCCTGTTCTGTGTCTGATCAAGTCGAGAGGCCTGTGTAATTGAGGGGCGCGTTCCCCTCCAACCCCTCCCCTCTCTCTCTCTTTCCCAGCATGCATTTGGGCACCGGGTGCAGGCTGCACCTTTTGGGTTCCGCGGGGACGGGGGCCAGATGGAGGAATTTGATTAACCAGCAGTAGAGAACCAACTGTTCAGTTGGACAGGAGACCGGAGGAGAGGGATGGGGGGGTGGGATGTAAAATGGCTGGTCGCTCGCGTGGCCAACGGTTCCTCCGAAGGGAAGGCAAACAGGCGCCGAGGTGCAGTAACGCAGTAAAGCCCTTCCAAATGCCAGCTGGGGCTTTTAGGAGCCACCAGCCCCTCTATACCGCTCAGCGAGGAAGGAGCAGCCTGACTTCACCATATGTGGAACCTTTCTCTCCCCCCCCCTCGTTTCTCCAAGCTTCCCTGGGGAGGAGAGCCGCTGGGACGCCACAGTCAGGTGAAATGCTCTTAATGCGGGACTCTAAATCACCAGGTTAACACGAGACGGAGAGAGCTAAGCCAGGAGGAAGGGAAAATGGATCCTTTTCGAGGAGGACCGGCTCGGACTGCCTTAACCTTGAAGTTTTTGCTCGATGCTGTAAAAAAAAAACAAAAAAGACTCATTTCACTGTGCACTCACCCTGCGTCCTCCATATTGATGCTGTATTGTATGCCTTATGGAAACAATGAGCGCAAAGGGTATTATATATGATGTTCGCCTATGCGCACCCGCCTATTATTATTTTCTATTTTCTATTTTTGAATGTCCCTAATTGTAGTGTTCTCCTATTGTTGCAGACTTCATTAATTTGGGGGCTGGTTCTGGGAATGGTGCCCCGGCTTCCTGCTTAAATGTATGTAGCCAGGAGTGCTAGTTTGCTCATGACTAATATCCATCTGATATGACTTGTGACCTACAGTGTGTATTTTTACGTTTCCATTGTGCTTCGGGGTGTACGAGCTTCGCTCTGCGAATCAGGCTATAGATGCGAGGACTGCGTTCAGGAATTTCAGGCATGGGCCGTCCGTGACGCGGCCGGCGGAGAGTAATTCTGTCCTGAGATGACTCAGGGTCTCAGAGGACAGAGATGAGAGAGAGGGGAGCTGAGAGACCCAGGCGACTGTAAAAGGTCTTGCTAGAGCTGAGGTGTATGTGTGTGTGTGTGCGTGCGCGTGTGTGTGTTCGAGGCGGGGGTGGGGGGGTGGGGTCGTTGAGGCCAGTCTCATGCATCTTTTCATCGTGCTGTTGAGCTGTGCTTTTTGACAAAAAATAGCAGTTGCAGAATAACTTCAGCGGCCAAAAAAGTCACTGCAGTGACCACAGTGATAAAATTCTAAACTCAGCACAGGATTTGGCTTGATTGTGTGGGATGAGGGGTGGGCTTCTGATGTGGGAAGTTTGCAAAGACCCTGGAGCGGTAATATCCGTGGGTTTTGATGGGAGATAAGGGACACTTAACCAATGGCTGTTTAAGCATCTGACCTCTCATCCTATTACAGCCTGGCACGTGCGACCCAAATTCTCGAACTGCCGCTGGAGCCCAGAATTGAGAGTTGGCGAATACTGAAGAATGTGACATGAAACATTTAGTCGGGCTCTACAATCGTGGAGGGAAACCATTTCCACTTTCTTCTTTTGTTTTTAATCCCTCCAAATGGCCGTACATTCTCTGGATGGAAGTTGGTTGATCAGAGAGCTTAAAAACCCCACCGCGGGAGATTTTCAGTACTTTGAAGTACCGCCGACCCCTCCCCGTTATCCTCTTGTTCTTATTGGTTGGCGCTGAGGAGGGCAAGTTCTGACCTCAGGACTCAGTAACAGGTCGTTGAGGCGGCTTTTTGATAGCTGCCACGAGCTCGTTACCTCTGTGACGCAACTGTGAATTTTTTAAATTTAGCCCAAACAAAAAAAAGTGTCAAAGTCGTCAGTCGCGCTCTGAAGCCTCCCTTTTCTTAAGCGGAAAAGCAAAAACGGTCCTTGTCCCTGAGTTATCTCCGCTATCGTTGTCCGCTAGCGTCGCCCACGCGACTTGCGCTAATCTGAGGATGTTCTCATTAGCCGCCGTGCAGATAGCAGCCGGCCTCATTAAAGGGATGAGGGTGATGGCAGGGAAACAGCCTGGCGAGGGCTTCCCCTGAGTTTCGGCAGGAAGTGCGATAACAGCACCTGTGGGAAGAGCTGGAGAGCCTCAAGGGGAAGGACAGTGAGATTGGAGCTGGAAGATGCTCAGAGAACATTCTGGAAATTCCAGCCAAGTTTTCTTTAGGACTACAGATGAGAGAACAACATCACTGCCTCCCTCCTTATATATGGACATGTTATCTTTTTCTCGCTAATCCCCAAATATTACCACAGTTTTCAAATTTGATACACTGTAAATGCACATTAGTTTATATCCCGTAGCCAGCTAAACCATCCAGAGGAATACATAGGCCCATTGATACCTATACAGATGAAACTGTGTGTGTCTATCTAAATATAATATATATATAACTTTTACTGGCGGGTGTTGGGGTTGCGGAGGCGTCACAAAGTGGATGGGGATGTAGGAATGAGTTTTGTTCTTCCGCATGTCCGTCCTTCTGTCATGGTTTTTTTCCGGGACAGAATTTCCTTCAACAAATTTCCTTGGAATCTCATTCAATATAGATAAATCTTATAGCGTAGATGTGCCTTTTCATACTTCCATTCATTCCCCTGTTTGATCTGCCTTGATTGCTTTTCATTTCCCAAGGCAGAACCCCAAAACAGTGACAGAGGATCTGTGTATTTAATGCTCGGCAGAACAGTCAAACGGCTCCAGAGGTCTGCCAGTACCAGGTACGGCACTTGCACCTGATGTACCCCGCATCGAAGTAGTCGCTCCCCATCCTCAGGCCTGGTCGCAGACAGGGCTCCTCATATTATGAGTCCCGCGGTCAGCTCTGATTGGTGGCTCGCAGAAGAGGGGGGAGGTGCTAATGGATGGCTGTGTCACGTGAACAGCCTGGAGAGTTGAGGCTGGGATGGAAATGATTTGGGGGGAGGCGGGGTTAGTTCCCCTGGGGTGGGGTTGCTGGAGCAGTCATGCAGCCGCGGGAGCTGTGCCGGCCCGTCGGGAGGGACCGAGGGGGGGTAAGGAAAGGATGGGCCCCGTCAGCAACTTGCAGCCACGCAAACGGAGAAGCAGGAGAGCTTCCGCTGGGATTGAATTACCGAGGCTTTCTGCTTTGCCCCGGTTTCAGCATAATTGAGAGCGCAGAGGGAGCCGTCACCGCGTCGAGCCTCGTCGTCTCACAATTCAAAGGTGAAGACGGGGAACCCATTGGGAAGAGAGGAGGGGGGACGGGAGGGGGGGTTTCTGTCAAAGTCTGGAGTCCGCACAGCTCACGCTCGAAAAACTTAAAAAAAAAAAAAAACATTTCCCCAGGAGCGTGCCCGGCTGAATCGCTTACCTGGATATAAAAGATTCTGTTTCAGTGAATCATTTAGCACTCGACCGCCTTTTCCTTACAAGACTTGACAGCAACAAGGAAAATCCCCCCACCAAGAATGCAGAATTACCTTAGCACTGATGCGCCTTCGTACGTCAATCAACCCTTCCTCGCACCTCTCGCCTTCTCCCTCTGTAACAGCGAAGCTGCGCAGCTGTTGAGAGATGTTTGCTTTCGCGCGCACGAGATACGTCTGAGAAACTCGCCCGTCGCAGAAATGTTGCCGGATCAAAAAAACCAGGATGCCTTTGAGAAGTAATAATGAAATAACAACAGCGTATAAAAGTGTTGTCAAATCCTTTAACTTTACATAACCACACTGGAGAATTATATTTGTTGGGCTTTTGTTGAGTTTGTTTTTGTGGATGTTTTTGTTGAACTGTTTTGTTTTGTAGTTTAGTTTCAATTTGATTTTTGTTTATTTTATATTTTAACTCTGGATGAGGCCTGCTAGCTGCAGACTTCTTTCTTTGCTATTGCAGAGGTGCAAAAATGTTGGTCCGCTGCTGCACACAAGTTTGTCTCTGACTTGCCTTAGCGATCCTCTGAGGGAAAATTGAACACTTCATTGGAACATTCCAGAAGACAAATCCTGTTGTCTCGTCTGCTGAAGTCTCTCCGAGGGGAAACTAAAAAATAAAACCGAACATCCATGTTAAGTTGTTTACATTTGCGCAGTTTGCCGGTTGTTATATGTACTAATAGTTTGTTCTAATCACAGCAAGCAAGTGAGGTGAGGTTGCTGTTGAACAAATGAAAAACCCTAAATTGCGCTTTGAAGGAGTAAATTGTTAGACGTATGCCTGGGCATCATTACCATATCATGTTTCACCGAGGGGTTATTATCATCTGGGGATGTCTGTTCTGTTTTATAAGTTTAAATGCACCTGCACAGTTGCATTTTTTTTTTCTTTTTGAATGTGCGTGTGTGTATGTGTATACTATGTGTGTATGTGCATACTGTGTGTGTAACGTTGGTGGGTCATTGGCAGACTTTCACCAGTTGAAGTCTCGTTGCTGTACTCATGTATGTTCTTGTCCGCTGGGTGCATGGCTTTCCTGGGCAGATCTTGGGCTTCCCCACTACCACCCCGAGTTGGGTTCAAGTACTTTCAAGAATTGGATGCAAGTATTCATTTTTAAATACCAAAGTGCTTGCACTTGTATCGGAGTACTTCCTATTAATGTCTAAAGTACTTGTACTTGTATTCAAGTACTTTTCAAAGTTCTTGATCAATCTGTCTCCTAAGTGCTGACAGAGATTGGTCAAGTACTTGAAAAGTACTTGGATACAACTACATGTACTTATTATTGGGTATTATTAGGCATTAGGCCTAATAATATTATTAGGCCTAATGCCTAATATTAGGCATTACTAGCTAGTACTCAGATACAAATATAAGCACTATAGTATGTAAAAAAAATGCTTGCATCCAATTCTCAAAAGTACTTGAAAGTACTCGAACCCAACTCTGCAAGTGCCACCTCAGAGTGCTTTGGTTTGCCTGGAAAATTTTGCCAAACCTGCGTTGGGCTGTATTATACACCACTGACATTAACAGTAGTAAGTGAAGCCAGCAGACCCAGCCCAGCACCTTAGGGCTCGGGTGGCAGCTTTGAGGTGACTTACATGTTTAACCCTTTGAGCACCTGGTGTGAGATATCAAAACCAGATGCTGTTGAAAACCTATCATGTGGCAGGTTGACACATGATAGGTTTTCAACAGCTCAGGATAATTACATTCTTAATCCCTTGAAAATTTATTTGGCGCTCCAAGATTTAAAAGGGTGGGGCTGGGGGGTCATGTGACCTAAAAAAATGAGGGAGGGTGGATTAGAAAAGTGGCGGAAGGCGGCCATTAATGGAGGTGCGTCCGTGTGTAAGGGACACATGGGGGAGGCGTTTCTTCGTGCGCGACGCCTCGATCTCTCGCTCTCCTCACGCGACTTGAATGTATTTCGTTCCCCGCCACTCTAAACTGAGCCTCCCTCGTGTTCGCGAGCCTCTTCGGGCAGTCTTAATGGACGAGCGGTTGCTCCCACAGAGCTCTGTTTTTTGTGGTTGATCAGAATACCGTTGGTGTTTGAGGAATAAGAGCTTCCTTTGCCCCAAACGCGGCACGCCCAAGGCTACACCGAACCGAGGAGTATAACACAAGCATCCTGACGCAGCCTTGTAGGGGCATGTAGTGTTGCGCCATGACTGAGCACCGGCTGTGCGGCAAAAGGCCTCTTTGCTGGAATAAGCTCTGGGCAGCTTTTATTACCAAGGGCATCTCAGTCAGACCTGGACAGTGTCTTATTACCTGTAAAGGATTACTTTAAAAACAGCAGAAGGCACCACATTTAAGTTCAATATTTATACTCACCTTTCACATGAAAAAAACGGATTTCTTTGTGAACTAAACACCGTTTGATATTCAAACATGATTGAACACTTATTTTTATTTTAATAATTGCGGATGGATTTAATTGCTGTTGTGTTCTGACTACAGAACAAGTAATATTGTTGTGTAGTGATATGGTGGAGTGTGGGATGGTACAGGAACAGTGTACCTCTACTAATGTCACTGTCACCCTTGTCTTCCCTAAATAATGTTCCTCAAATGAAGACCACAATGAAAAAATGATCACAGTCACATTTTCACGTTGTGGAGAAATGATTAATTAAAAATTCAACCATCTTAGAAACAGAGCACTGAAAAAATATGCAAAAATATAAAATATATAAAATATTATGATAATATATGATACTGTGATATATTCTTAGAAATATTATAATAATTTATATTAAATATGCAAAAATGCAAAATTTGGACTCTGATCATTTTTCCTTTGTGGTCTTCAAATGTAGTCTAGATTTTTGTTTGTGTCATGATTTCTTGCCCCTCAGTGGACCTAGCGAATAGGTCCTTTGACAGCTGGAACGCCTCTCCTGCTCGCGATAGGCGCACGACAGGCCCTGAGGTACCCGCGCTGTCAATCAGCCGGGTCGACCTGAGGGGAATCTCACTCCTTTGCCTTATCATACAGAGGCTGCTTTAATAACGCTCCTGTCCGTCGGGCCCCGAGAGCACTGCACTAAACGCTGGCTGCATGAGCAAAGCCTGCTCGCGCCAGGTATCCACACTCTTTGTTTAACACCGTTAATGGTGTTACAGTACAAAACTGGGGTGCTCAACATTATCCTGAATGGGCAGAATGCACTTCATGGAGTCCCCTTGGAGTTTTTACCAAAAAAAGACTTTAGGGGAGTCTTTTTAATAAAGATCTCTGGAGTCTTTGCTTAAGACCGTGATTAATAGAATCAGGTGTGTAACTGCATGGTTGCCGTGAAACTCTGCTCCCCCTCAGTCTCTGACTGGATAAGACTGAGAACATCTGGTTTAGAAGATCTCGTTGCTGCACCAGTATCCATGACTAACACTAGTCCAAGTTCTATTTGGCCCTGTCAAATCACTTAAGCGGACAGAGCAATTGTTTTATAGCCTGTTTTAGCTAGTTTCTTTTTGAAATCTCAAGCTATATGTACATATACGGTATATTTACTATGTGTATCCGCACTGTGGTTGACGCATTGTATTTTGTGTTTGTGTGGCATGTGTGAAGTGGCCACCATTTCTTGTTTCTCCCTTGGTGGTTTTCCTAGTCAAAGAGAGTGACCAGATATGAATGTTCCTTCCACTCCTGGTTCCAATATTCGTTCATTCCTGTATGCAGCTGCACAGCGCAGTATTTTTTTTTTTTCTAACGAGGTAACTCATTTTGAGTGTGTGTTTCTCGTTTTGAAGGGTGCCCTGTTGCAGGTAGGGAGCAGTACAAACGACCGGTCAGGCAACCTACCATGAGGCTGCCCTGATGGTAAGTCTTAAACAGGTTACTGGTATTGATGCAAATGCCACGTTTTGCGCTGAGAGGTTCTTAATCTCGTTTCTGGTGTTCTTCATGAGCGGCGGCGAGCGGCGGCTGATGGGTAGATATAACGGGGCTGTGACGTGTCCTCTGCTACATGTCCTCTCCTTCCCCTTCTCTCCTCATTCTGCCGAGGGACCTCAGGCAGTCGGGTTCCTCCTTTTCTGAGTCCGGATTCTGCCCCTGGTTTTTTTTCTACTCGGGGGTCTTTTCCTGCCACTCAGTACGTTTACATGCGCAGTTAAGTCGCGCTGCAGTAATAGCTCAATTATGTTATTAAATCGGACTATTGCCTTTGTCCCTGTATACATTCGAAATTCGATTTATTGACCGAAGCATGTCCGTCTCTGCTATGATAGTGCTGATATGGCCACTTTCAGCTTGTTCATGTCGGACCTTTTACTGGTTGACCTGTTACGTCACAGACCAAATAATCGACAAACAAGTTAGCTGGTAAATTAACTGGTAGCATGTCAGTTGGCAAGAACGTGGACAACGTTAGGGCTCTCTACATTTCATACGAGCTGCACGTTATGCTTTTCGTACAATTGAGATGCACGCTACCCCTGGTGGTTATGGCGCGCAGCAACACCGCTACGCTCTTCTGTGGCTCCAACTATGTAAGTTAGCATCTGAGCTAGTGGCGGAGAGTCCTTTTTCCGATGGCAAGTGGAAGGAAAATTTTCGGATGACGCGCAAGTCATTGGATAAATCATGCTGATTAATGGCAGAAGTCATTAGTCCCCAAGGTGTGACTGTCCAAGCACCTGTACCCTTGCAGATGAGTATGGTTACGGTTCTGCACAAAAATGCTAGTTGGCCAGAGCACAGAGTTGTTGCTAATACATGTCCACAAGACTTTGGGGTCAAAGCCCTGGAGAATGTGGAGCATGTGCAGAGGGCATAGTCCAGTTCGGCTCAATTCAATCGTATACACGGAGGAATAATGCGACTAGTTACCGCATTGTCTTGGTGTGTTAGTCCGACGATGAGAAATTTGATTTAGTACGATTCCAGTTGGACTAACATGCCTACTTGTATTTTAAAAGTCCAGTTATAGTCAGACTAACCTAATAATTGTATTTTTTCTAATGTCATGTAAACACACTGACTGTTGCCTTTTGTCCTGCTCCTTGGTGGCTCAGGCCGTGTTCTGCATAAAGCGCTATAGTCAATCTCAATTGCTAAAAGTGCTAAATATATAAAATGGAATAGAAAATTCAACTGAACTTGTTAATTGTGAATCTAGAGATTGGTTGGATTTGCCTCAGCTAGTTTGGAAAGTCTCTACAACAAAACAGAATCCGCTACCACATATTTGTCACATTTGTTATTGTGTATGAAGCAGCCAGATGCAGCACTGATGGAAGAATAAGGATCACATTAGCAGTGCTACTCAAAACGCGCCTACGAACAGGAAAGAAGCCATTTGCCGCCATACCTTCAGATGTTTTCACTTGCGCGCTCGTTGCAGATAGTATTGTAAATCACATGCAAAATGACATCGAGACTGGCATCCCAGTGTATGCAGTAAGAATGAAATCATATAGAAAATTGTCAATTACCAACACAGCACTGATGTATACGGCGCAACTGGATGTATGTAAAGACGCGCTCTTTCATGTGTGACGTCAAACTGACGCCTCTATGTCTCGTCGTAATGCCACTTTCCAATTTAGTGTCCTCCCCTTCGCGGTCATGAGTTTTTCGTTTTTATTTTTGTTTAGTTTTTTTTCTCGACAGTCCGCTTCACGGTAATAGCAGGCTTTGAAACGTGCGTGCGTGCGGGGGAAGGTCGCTAGGTAAGAGAAGGAGAACCCCCCAGGGCTTGTTCACTTCCTCTCCTTAAGAGGATGGTTCTGTTGGCTCAGTGGGGGGTCCCACAGCATATTTGCCCGCAGGACGGAGCGGAACGGAGCCCGTGGGGGGGTGGGGGGTCACCTGTGGAGATGAGCCGCCGGGGATTTCACATTCGAGGAACAAGATTACAAATCAGAGGACACCCCCCTCGCCTGCTCCTGACCGTCAGCGGAACAGGGGCTGTCATTGGGGGACAGGCAGGGCATGGGGGAAGTGTATTTCGAAGAGGGAATAAGTCGTTTCACAAGTTTTCCGTAACAGAGGGTTACTGCTAAAGGAAGGCGGCACTCAGTCCAGCACTGTGCATCTGCTGTGTGTGAGAAATAGCAATGAAAATAATCATTATCGTTATTACTACTGCAGAATGTGAGATTTACATCTGCTTTATATCAAAATATGACTTTGTTATTGAATGTCTGCTAAGTAAAGCTGGCCATAATTCTGTAGTTTTTACATATTAACCCTTGTGTTCCGAGTGGTGATTGAGTGGGAGGAGGTTTAGCATTTGTACTCAGTGAAAATGTGTTATGTACTTACCCCTACAGCCAGTTAGCCGAGGCCATGGAGTTTCAGAGGAAATTGATGCATAATTTTTTTGTTTAAAAAAATCTGAAAATGGGTCGTTTTGACCTGAGGGTTAAGGTTTACGAGGGTTAAGTGTGTGCAGACAATGATATATTCTCAAGCCAGAATGTGGGCTGCAGCACTCATAGTTCCAAAGTGCTGATGTGTTGCAAGTGTTGCTGATGGTAGAATCTCTTTAGTCGTACGGTGAGCGGTGAGATGCAGGCGGACCCTATACCTGGTCCTCAGGGACCCCCCTCCCTCCCTCCCTTCTCCGGGCCCCCAGAGCAATGGGACATTCCTGATTGCATTCCTGACAGAGAGGGCCCCCCCTCCTTTAGCTCGGTCCGCTGAGGGATGGGGTGCTTGGGGTTTTGGCAGGGCCTCCCCGCGCTTGGCTGTCAGAGGAACAGGATGTTCCCAATCTCGTCCCTGACTGCAAGACCTTCCTTCGCTGGCGTCCCCTGTGTGACAGGCCCCTCCCCCACACCTCCATCCGTCTGCGGCCTACCTCCAGGCCTGGGACTGACTGCAAATACACAGTCTCCTCTCGCACTCTCTCTGACGCCTGAGCTCATTGGCTGCGTGCCCACTGTTCCGTCGTCTCTCATTGGTCATTTGTTCAAGTGGTTTCTTTGTCTTGATTTACATGGTGGAACCTGTCCTTGACATTTTATTAGAATGCTGGAAGGCATGTTTGAGTAGGCCTGCTAAAGAGGGAAGCAAAAATAGTGAATTTGTTTTTGAAGAGATAAGGAGTGTTAGAGATTGAATGTGTGAGTGTGCGCGTGTGTCTGTGCTTGTGTGTGTGTGTGTGTTTGTGTGCATATATGCGTGTCTGTGTTTGTGTTTGCATAAACATGTGTATGTGTGTGCCCATGTGCGTGCGCGTGTTTTTGTGCATTGTGTCTGCGTGCACACATGCATGTGTGTGCATGTATATATGTTTGTGTGTGCGTTTGTGCGAATTTGTGTGTTTGTTTGTGCGTGCATGCCTGCGTGTGCAATTTTTGTGGATTGTGTCTTTGTGTGCGCGCATGCATGTGTGTGCATTTATGTGTGTTTGAGCATATGTGTGTGTGTGTGTGTGTGTGTGTGTGTGTGTGTGTGTTTATGTACACGCTTGTGTGTATTTGTGTTTATGTGCGTGCGTGTGTGCGTGCGTGTATGTGTGTGTGTATGTGTGCATCTGTGTGAGCGTGTGTATGTGTGTGTGTGCGCGCGTGTGTGTATGTGTGTGTATATGTGCATGCACGCAAGTGTATGCAGCAAACTCATAGCCATTCCCTCTCTGTCCAACCCCACATGGAGCAGACCCGGCCCCCCTACAGAATTAGCCAGCGTCCCGTCTAATGAAGTCCCTGTCGGAGCGAGAAGGGGGCCGAGCGCGAATCCGCTAGGTAATGAACTTCTCTGTCCCAGCGTGAGCTTCGGCGGGGGGGCGGAGCTCGGCGAAGAGCAGCGCCGCTCCGCTCCAAGAGGAAGAGGATGGGGTGGGGGGGAAACATTATCGGGAATGTCTGCCTTTTATTTGCTGAGATCTATTAAATTTCCAGCGCGGCCCCCCGTGTTATATAAAATTATGCTAATGACTGTCGGCCCGCTGCGCCGGCCCCCCTCGCTGGTCCCGCGCATGTGCGGTTTGGGCCCGGCGCGGGGGCCGCACGGCGGGAATCGCCTTTTCTATTAAGAAGCCTCTAGATACCTGATGATGAATTTTCTATCGCCAAATGCTCTCTTCTTTTGTCTAAAATATGAGCTGCTTCCTAAATGGCTTCAGAGAGCGGCGTGAGGAAAGACGACTGGGCCGCCTGGGTCGGCGAGGTTCGATAATTACGTGCGGCGATGCAGTGGGGGACTGGGGGCTGCATTCTGGGGTGCCAGCCAAACCAGTGACCCCCTCCCCCTCCCGTCCTACACCCACCCTGCAGGACTTCAGCTATTCACTAGCTGAATATTGCACCTTATCTGAGGAAAACATGTAGAAGCTCATATGCTGCATTCTGTGAGTGTCAGTGGACAGGGTCATGCTCCATTTTTATTTTGGGAAGGTATTTATAAAGTAGCATTGGACACTTTGGTGCCACCTCTTTAAAGGCATATTTTATACTTTTGCTCATTATTCTTTTGTTTGATCATTTATTCCATGAAATTGGAGTTTGTGTAGCGCGTTTTCTTCTCCATGCGTATTTTCCTTGGCAGTATTCATGTGAACTGTTGTGCTATGGTGGTAGATCTTGTCAGCTGGTTTTTAACTGCAAATTGAAAGACTTTTTTGGGAAATCGGGTATCTGGCTGATGTATAACTGGGAGTATTTGTGTATCAGGAGTTTCTAGGTTTTTAATGATATTCAACCCAACCTCTGCCCCTTCCTTCAGTCTGCGGAGTGTCGAACAGGAGATGTCTCACCACCAATTTGAATGCAAAAAAGCAAAAAACCAGTGGGTCTTAGTTGTCATGGTGAATTTGACTGTGTGTGTTTGTTGCAGGTTCATAGAATTATAATAGCTTGCTTGCCAGCCGCCGAGCTAACGTCGCATGATTGTTTGCTAAAGCTAAGCATAACCTAGCTAAGTTTAGGTGTAGCTGTGTCGAGGGGAGTCGTTTTTTTAGGTGTCTTGGTTAAAGCCAGATCTTTGCTTATTTCTATGCTATAGGGCTAATGGTAAAGAAAAAAGGTAAAACAATAAACAACTTAGGCAAATTTTTGGTCCACATACTGGATGGTGTTAGTATCCATTTCCCGGCAGTATTTTAAATGGTAGAATGTCAATCTACCTGCCCATCCCTGGGAGAAGTTGGTACCACACCCCATTAAACTGTGTGTCGTAAAAAATTGAAATAATAAAGTGTGTATCCGGTGTCTTGTAAAACCGTCGCGAGGCTGTCTCCCATGAATGCTGTCTGCCTGATTACTGCCTGCGAAATAAATCACTTACATTTCGCCTCACCCCTGCCTTCCAGCCGCAGTTCTCCCTCAGTGTTTATAGTGTATGTCAGCTAATGTCTCCCCTCACCTTAAACTCTTTATCTCAGTCTTTAAGTTTGAAAGTATATTATGTGTCATTAGCTTATAGGTATTTCAGTCCTGTAGCCATTACACTTGTCTCTGAAGGATAGGATAACGATGTTATTCTTTCTCATGGCTGTGATGCTGGAATATGAAGATAAAGATTTTTCTTTCTTTTTTTTCTTTTTTTTTTTTTTGCCAGAACGTGAGGTTTCCTTGACAACTAGTGAAGTGCTGTGCCGTGTAGCCGATTGGGCTAATTGAGTAATTGAGAAGCCTGGCACTCACACAGAGGCCCTCTGGGAATGTGAGCTTGACTGCCCCAGCTCATCTGGGCCACAGCATGTCCACAGACACTGCATAGCTGATAATGGCAGTCTACCCTTAACCCTGTTGTCCAACCTGTAAATGTTGATTCGGTCTGTGCTGCAACTGTAATACTAGTATTAGTTATATCTATGTATTCTTTTACAAACTACTTCAGTGATGTATTTGCAGCATTACAATTCTAAGAAGGTCAGTTTATTTCTTTGTTGCAGGCAGATAAACGAACGTGTTCTGCGAACGGGAGTGTTCTGCTCCGAGTATCAGACACTGGGGTAGTAATTCCCCAGGGATTCAAGTGTAGAACGAGGCCCACTTTTCTTATGTGAGGTGTTGACTCAGCCAAGCAGCATTTCCAAGGCTAAACTACGGAATGCGCCTTGAAATACAGTGATCTATGTGCGTGCGCAGTGTGCATGCAGTGGACCCGAGGAAGACGTATCTCAAGTCAATACATTCTCATCTTGACTCGGAGTGTAGTGACGCTACCTGGTCAAGCACCGATATATGACAAAAAAGGAGGCTTTTGGAGTCCTTATTTGACGTTTAGGGTTAGGGTTCAGGTTAAGGGTTAGGGGTCAGGGGATAAACTGTTTAAAACTGACATCAAATATGGACACCAAAAGCCTCCTTTTTTTCTCGTATACTGACGTTCAGTCAGGCTGCGTCACTACTGTATGTGACGAGTCGGGATGAGACTGTGTTCCTGAAGTCAGTGTGAACCTGGGCTGGCTTGTAGTAACATCTGGATGTGCAGATGAAAGACAAGCCAGCTTGTCACAGGCAGGCATAGATTGGGACCAAAATTTGAGTCTCTAGTGGCTGACTTTGAATGGTATTATTATTATTATTATTATACGCCCGTCTTAAGACGGGATGTATTATGTCATCACCCCCGTCCGTCCGTCCGTCTGTCTGTCTGTTGTCTGTTAGCAATTTCTTGTCCGGGGCATAACTCCTGAGCCGCTTGAGCTACATTCGTGTCACTTCACATACACGTGCACCATCACTAGGCGCTGTGTCGCGCACCATGATTTCGTTCACCCGGTCAAGGTCAAGGTCACTGGCAGAGGTCAAAGGTCACATGGGGCCCAGATGGGGCTTGTCCGGAGCATAACTTCTCAACCGCTTCAGATACATCCATGATATTTCACACACACGTGTACCATCACTGAGCGGAGTGTCGCGTACCATGTTTACGGCCCTCCCTCCAAGGTCAAGGTCACGGACAAAGGTCAAAGGTCACATGGGGCTGTTGTCTGTTGGATATTGGTATCATGTTGTCTGTCCACTTCCTCATCCATGGTCATGACGGGCGTATTATGCACCGTTGGCGGTGCTCTTCTTGTTATTATTATTATTATTATTATATCAGAATTAGAAATAGAATTAAATCAATAAGATATTTAGGCTATACTATCCCATTACACTGCACTTGCCCTTTTGCTTGTGTTTCCTGCAGCCGGAAAATTCCAGCTGCTCAGAATTTGATACTAGCAAATTGGTTCTGTGTGTCCATGCTCATTATACGTGGCCCACCATAGTATATAGGCAAAATTTTCTTTTGCCCGCAAGCACTTGAAGCTTATTACTCCTCAGTAATTATTAATTCAGCACTCTGGCAGCAGCATGTAGCTGTACCCTGCCTTGGCCACGAGCTCAGTTCATGGTGCCACAGAAAGTTTGGTGTCAGTGCGCTTGCGTATCAAATTAACTTGATTCAAAGTAGTTGTTGGCAAGTGCACTCAGTCACATCACGGACAAATAAACTCCTGGCACTGACAGCAACCAATAACTGCGGGCACTATAACATCGTAATGAAATAACACCAAGTTAAGTAGCTTCGGAAGTTTATGTGTTCCGTCTCGATGGTGGTCTTTGATTCAAACACGTCTGCTCATGAATAAATGACACCGCAGCCAAACACTTATGTGAGTCTACAGCACTCATTTTTTCCCACTCTGAACTCTGAACTGCTGAACTGCTTAGCCCACCGCAGAGCGACCTGCTCCCATTAATTCAGGAGGAAGATACCGTAGCACGTGATTCCTCCAACTCTTGTGATGACTAGCCCTCACATCTTGACACTGTGCTGTTGCAGTCTATAGCACTAGTTTCTACAGACAAACTAACAGAGAAAGGCATGTAAATGTATTGCACAGTGGCCAAAACACGCATGGCTTACTAGCTTAACACCACCAACACCTTAAAATCACCGAAGTAGGACCAAGATGCAGAATAGACAGGGGCGATGTGCGGTGAACTTACCATAAAAGGCCGAGCATCGTCATCATTTTTTTACAAGCACGCGGTCAGACTGGCCAGTTTGCATAAAATCGCACTGGCTATTCAACAAGTGCGGGCTCGTCCAGGTAGCCTTTTTGAGCCTGGTCACAAGTGATAGTGAATAAATGATTCCAAGTCACTGCTGGACGGGGTTTTTGCCTAGTATTGGCTGAAAGAGCAATCACGTGAAGGGAAGTTTTCAGTGTTGATTGCACCCATTATCTTTTGATCGGGCTGTGAAAACTATGGCCAAAAAGGTACTCAGATTAGAAAAATCTTGTCATCTTAATATATCTGTATAAAGCTTCTCTCATGGGTTGTGCGTGTCTTTGTCGAATAATGTTCTCTTTGATGTGGCGCTCAGATGAAGTGAAATATCTTCAGCATGCATCTTTTACAGCGCACAACACAAGCTGTGTTCTCGAATACATTCAGTCACAGCCACAAGTAGCCATTTTGAAGTCAAGATGCCAAAGGCCAGCACTCAGATAGACTCTCCATGACTCGGGGGTTTAGCAGAAGTGTTATGGAGTGGCTCTGAATGTTCTCTTTAGCTGAAACGCTTGATAAAGCTTCTTGTCAGAACAGGTCACTTTTGTACCTGAGCCAGCACTCTCTACAATGTTCAAAAATCAGCAGAAACATGACTGGCTCTTTCATAACATAACCCTCTTCTCCTCTTTGAGATTGTGCAGTTGATTGCTTGACAAAATATGTTTTCACGGTATAATCACCACACAGTGCATTATGGGATAAGAAACATAACATGATGGATTCATATCCACCACCGTAACGGTGCTCGGTTATTCGTCCAGTTTTCTTTTTTTTAGGGAGCAGTGTCTGTTGTAGTGACCGTGTCTCATGTATGGGCTTTATTTAAGCTATTCATTACAGTAATACACTGAGAAATAGTGAATGTGTGTGATGTTTCTCGCATGAAAACACATGCATCTTTAATGTCGTGGAGACACACTGAGAGTCTCAGAATCAGGTGAATACATGAGTTTATTAGCGGAGCATCTGGCCTTTGTAATCATTTGCCTTCTCTCTCTAACGGCTCCAGATGTTGTTTCACTGGGAGAATGATCCCTGCTTAAATTTCCCTCAACTGTAGCTTGTTGCCCGGCTTTGTTGGTTTTTAATGGATGCCACAAATTTCCTGTCGTTTCTCCACCTGCTTTCCGGCGAGAGCACCTCTCCCAGTTTTTTGACGTGATTCGCACCCGAAAACACTCAGCGACCGTTCGTCATCGGTTGGGTTGTCTCCCCCCTGCTGATTTGCTGTCGCAGTTCGACCCGGGAAGACGGAGCAGTGCCGATCCTTTTAAGAAGAAGCCTGGTTAAAGATTCACCAGGCCCCTGAGTAATGCTCGCATCTCTGTATTAGACTCTTCTGTTCCCGTGCCAAGCTCTCAACCTGATAATGAATTCCTCGTTAACGTCTCCTGGTCTCTGCAGTACTGTCGGCACCGCTGGGCGGGGGTGTAGAGGGGTTTGGACAGGTGGGGGGGTTGGCTGGGGATTGGTGTACCTCGGCCAGAAGACAGGCTACATGTTTTAATTAATCTGTCCTCTGCTTTTGAAACCGTATTTTTGTTGAATGTGTCATTTCAGAAAACCTCCCCGAGGCTTGTCACACACACAAATTAAGCTTTCTCAAATGCACACTAACACAGGTACCTGCAAACACAGAGCAATACCCCTAAAAATGTGCAAAGGTACACATACGTGAGCAAAAATTCACTCATGAACATCCCCAGAATATCGCGGCGCATGAGTGCCTGTCAGTTGTTTTCCCGTGATGCTGAAACGCAGATGCACGCAAACACAGTCCTTTAGGCAGTGGTGTAGGTATGCCATCGTCACGGAAAGCCATCTTCCTAAATCCACCCCCCCCATGAAAGTAGAGCTAGGCTGATATTCCGGATCGTTCCGTGTGCTCTGCCTGCAGTCGTTCAGAGAGTTCACTGCCAGCTGTAATATGCATAACCTGCGAGAGACACGAGAGATGCCTCTTCTCTGTGTTTGTGCTCCCTCTTCTTCTCTGGTTTTTGCTGGGGCTTTGTTGGAAGGGAAAAAAACGATAGTTTTCTTTGTGAGGAGTTTTTAGGGTGGGGATGGGGAGGGAGCGAGAGAGAGAGAGAGAGAGAGAGAGAGAGAGAGAGAGAGAGAGAGAGTGTGTGTGTCCCCAGTGGCTCTATAACTAGACACAGAATGCTGTGAGTGGAGCGGGGCTGAGCTCCCTGGCGGACGTGCTGATTGGCCGGGCTGCAGGGAGCCAGAGGAGGTGTCAGGAAGTGAGCGCACTGGCCCGGGAGGCCAAGAGGAGTGGGTCACATGGGACATTTCACTTCTTCAGCTGCCGCTAAGGACACACCGCCAGCATGATCCGACCTCCATTACTGTAAATCAGCCCACCCCCTAACCCCCCAGGACTGCGTTAGCCCGGGGGAGGGGGACGCAAAGTACACACACACACACACGCACACACACACACACACACACATGCACACACACACACATACACATATGCACACTCTCCCAACACAAACAGACAGGCACTAACAGATGGACTTTCACACACACACACACAAACAGTTAAGCGGACACTAGCATATGTGAGTAGGCATTTTGGCTCTCACACAGACATACTCCCTCACTCACATGCACAGACACAAACACGGGCTGTTTAGACAGACTGCATTTTCCATAACAGTCAAGCAGAGAGATGTGATTGTGATTAAGGTGGCCTTAGATCAGTGCAAGAGCCAGCCAAGGTGACTCTGCTTACAGAAGCCTGATCTGTGATCAGTGGAGGGCCTGACTGAAGTAGCTTTGGTTTTGACCATCAGTATCTTCACTGCTGGCCATCTGGGGGCGCTCTTACAACAACATCTACAGCCTAATTTACAGATTTGGTCCAGGTAAAAGTTCAGATGGCGTGAGGGGTTGGTTGAGGGTTTCAGTGTTTATTAAGAAGAAATATGAAAGAAATACTCTTTTGTTTGCCTTTGTTACACCGGATGCAGTGACCTAACAGTTATTGTACAGCACAGCACATGAGTGTTACTCACCACATTACGATATCTGTTCAAACAGGACCCAACAGTAATGACTTCAGATGCTATGGAGAAAGAGCAATCATTTCCACAAATGTCAGTACTGCTGGTTACAGAAGAGTAGCTATTTCAAGGGTATTAACGATTATATTGCACTTACTTTTCTGTCTAACGTAGGGTACACTGCCCCAGCAGCAAATTAGAATTGCTTCAACCATGTATTTTAAATCCAACGCACAGTTTTTAAAAAATGCTAAATTTCAGGAACTGTTGTATTGTGTCCACGTGTTCTCCCTGGCGAGGAGGCTCATCTCACTCATCTGAAACACAGCCAAGCGATGAGGTCGTTGCTCATTGCGCTTAGTTTTGCTTGGCATGGGTTACTGTTTTAGTGGGGGGAGGGTTTTTTTTTTTTTTTTTTTTTAGGGCAGCCATTTTGGTGCAGGGTCCTTGTGTTAGCATGCTAATGGCAGGCGATGGCATAATCAGTGACGCCAGAGCTAAAGGTTACTCATACTTGTTACTGCACAAATGTCTCTCTTTGTTCAGTTGAACTCATGTGAAAATTTAATTTTTATTATTTACTCCTTTCCCCATAAACAGAGGAAGTCTAATGAGAATAGACTACCGCTCATCCTTTGTGAAGCGGGCGTACCCATAACTTTTATGTTTTAATTATTAGTTTTTATGTTCATATGCGAGAGGGATGGAGAGTGAGAGAAAAGGTGTATGCTTTATCAATATTTTTTATGATTAAAAGAGAACGTAAAAAAGAGCATGTTTCGTTGAGGCAGTAAGAATGTGCATATATATGTGTGTGAGCGAGAGAGGAGTTGAGTGCGTGTTTGTGTGAGAGGCTGAGGGTGACAAAGAAATTGCATAGCTGTGCGAAAAAGAATGTGTGCATCGATTTCTTGTGTGTGAGAGCATTTGTGTGTTCGGGTTTGTGGGCATGAGAGTGTGTATCTTTAATTGATTGGGCATCAGGTTTATCTGGACTGGTTATATTTGCTTTGCAAATTGACTGTGAATGGGACTGAAAAATCTGGTGGGTGTATATTTTGTGCCTGTTCATTGGTTATGGGTGTGTGTGTGTGTGTGTGTGTGTGTGTGTATGTGTGGGTGCGTGTGTGTGTGTCTGTTTGTGTGTGTGTGTGTGTGTGCATGTATGCGCGCATGTGTGCATGCACGCTTGTGGGTGCTCATGTATGCATACATGTGTGCGTGGGTGTGTGTTTGTGAGTGTATGCATATTGTGTGTATATGCGTGTGTTTGAGTGATTGCATGTGTGCCTGAGGTCATGTATGCACGCATGTGTGCATGTGCGCTCGTGTGTGTGCATGCGTGCCTATCTGCGTGCCGTAGTGTGTGCTCGTGTGTGTGAGTGCGCGTGTTTGCGTGTATCTGAGGGGCGGGAGCTGCGGCGGTTCTGTGCTCATTTCTACAATGGGCCATTCCATTAACACCCCACCTGGAGCCTCTTTGCTCTGATTGGTCACAGCTGGTTTGAGGGCCCAACTGAAGAGCCATACTGGGGCCCCTGCTGGCATCCATGGGCCCCTCAAACAGCCTGCACCACGTCACGGATGAGTCCCCGCACCAGGTGACGCTCTCCACTCTCCCCGCCCCTCCCGCCAATGGTCGGCCTGTGTCCGGGACGGGGTGCTTAATGGGCGTTTGGGAGACGGTCGCGAAACCCTTAGTCAGCGGTGTCAGTGCAGCCGGCGGCCATACCGGGTTATGGGCTGGGTGTTATTTACTTAATGGGTCCGCCTCTCGGTCCAAACTCATTTGCAGGGGGTTAATAATCTGTATGGGTGCGTGACAGAGTTCCGCTGTTGTGCCGTTAATGGTTTTTTCGCCCGGCTGGAGCCGAGTCGTTATTTCATCGCCGCTTGCCGCCGCCTACAAAAATCCTGCTCTTTCGCTCCCCGGATCGGTCCAGATCCTGGAAAACATTTGAGCAGGTGCACGTCCACACCCGCGTATCGCCACGACCCCTCCGAGTGCACTTCAGGCGGCCTGCGGGTCCCGTGAGCTGTAAACGGTTAGCTGTTATTTCACTGTTGTTTCGAGTGGCCGGCGCTTTAATGGGCGTCAAGCCGTTTGGACGCCTTTGGCCTCCAGGGGTCAGGCTCGTGCCGGACATAATGAATTCCACCTGGCTTCGTCCCGCTTGAAGTGAGTTTTGTCCTCTGCTATTGGAAGGATTTAAAGCTGAACCAAGAGTAAAACTGGCAAATGAGCTGAATGGACTGATAGTAAAAGGTTGAAAAGTCCAGCGTCCATCTGGACACAATAACCACTCCCCTTCTTTGAGGCCAGTTTGCCTCCTCAAACATCTGAAATATTCAGGATTGAGGGTTATAAACCAAATTTAGTATGATACTGTTGGAAACAGAGCCAATGAAATAATGGCTTCCAGTTTTCAGAAATATTCTGAAACCACAGCCTATCAGCCTATCACGTGTGTGGTGTTAATTGAAGAGGCATAAGCCGTTTTATATAGAGCGCATGCGATATGTTTATAAAAAACTGTCGTACACATAAATTACCCTGATAATTGTACAACATAATGTAACATAGTGGTATTGCATTTTCTTCCTTTTTCCTTGTCAGTTTTACAGCATCGTAATTAATAACCCATTTGCTTGTTATCAGGTTTTCACGATATTTGTCCCTCAGTGTCTGTAACACCTTTGTCTAGTTAATTCCATTTTCATATAGAGTGTACGCGCCAGAACAAAAACCTCGGGCGGAATCGATGGGTTCCTCCTCGTACAGTGGCCTCCAATGTAAAATATCACAATAATGAAAACGTTAAATCCGCAGCAGCGCTGTAAGCATAAGCTATAGCATAAGTTAGCGCTATGCTAAGAAGACGATCCATCAGGGTTCAGTTGTGGCCATTTGTTTTGAGTGCACTCTGAGGGACAGTCTATTTTAATAAACTGGGGGAATTATCTGATGGAGTTTTAATGCAGCTTTTTTAATATTATGTTGTTCCATGTTGTTGGGCATAACAGACAGTATTGCTTGTAGGTTCTCTTAAGATGAGTTTTAGGAATAAGCGCATTTTTCTTTGTAAAAATCAAATGTACTCGTGAATAAGGTTAGCGTGAGCCACATCCTGTGCTGCCCCTGGAAATGAGGCTCCATCTACGGAATCCCATCACAAACAAGGTTTTACTTCTCTTCAGCCCAGCGTTGGACGGCCATATTCTGTTCGCTGTTGTGAGGGTTTCATGCGGAGATATTCTGTTCAGAGTATAATGGTTTTTATATGTGTGTATGTGTGTGTGTGCGCGAGCGCGCGTGTGTATGCCACATACTGTATGCAGTATACTGTGTGCTTTCAGTGTCATTGAAGATATTACACTATTATCGGTGTGTGTGTTTTTAAAATGTTACACGATGCAAAATTAAGTACTATAAATGAGTTACATTTTTTTTTTTTTTGCAGTATCAAGGCACATTAAACTGTCTAATTTGCCTTTTACCTGGAATTAACTGAATTTATGTATTTTAGAAATAATCATACAAATGACTGATATTCTCTGAAGCAGGTTTTAGTTGGTTTTTAAAACTAACTAACTAAAAGTATGCTAAAACTTTTAGCATTGGAAGGTGTTATGTTCCAGACCAGGAATTAAGTGCGAAGGCAGAGTACAATCTGATAGTTAGTTTATTCATACAGTAATTTGGGGGTGGAGTTCCAGCGGAGGAGGTGTGGACGGAACCCCAGAATAGGGAAGCACAGTTCAGTACAGATGTTTGGGCCAAGCTGAGCTGTCAATCACTGGCCGATGGCTTCTTGGATAGCAGCCAGGTGGAGTGCACAACTCGCCAGCACCGAACTGTCCCACAGGAGGATGGGGTAGCTTTAGGGGAACTTGGTCAAATCTGATGACCGTAGAGGGATTGGGAGCTTGTTCCTAACAAACTGGACAGAGGAAGTTGCTTGGAAGGTGTTACGGCCCCAATTTGTTATGACATATAATACAGCAAGGGATGACAGACAAAGTTTTAAAACTTAAACACATTTGATTAAACCAAGACTGACAAATACTACTGACCAAGATTGACAAATACAAGAAAAAAAAATATTTACAGTTCCTTGAGATGCGGTTGCTTGGTGATGTCCCGGGACAGGGAAATGCTTTAACACAGGCAAAAATCCACATAAAAAACTTCACAGGTCTTGAAAAAATGACAGGTCTTGTCAAATGTATCTTTCTCCTTGTAATTTCTCCTACTACTTTACTCTCCCAGTTCCTCTCTTTATATACTGTTTTCCAGCCCCCTCCCACCTTTTAGAGTTTTTTTCAATTCTCTGGGACTTTCCCCCCTCAGACATGCCCAGGGCATGTCCAAAACCTAGCTCCAGACTGGCTTAACAAAAAAAATCAATACTGTCATCTAGTGGCTTCTTTTTGTTATCACATTACAAAGGGTTTTTTTTATTTTTTTTTTATTTGACCTTTATTTTACCAGGTAAAATGTTTGAGAACCAGTTCTCATTTGGAAACATGACCTGGCCAAGAAGCCTTAGTAGGAACCTGTACATTGATACATATAAACATATAAACATACCGTTCACAAAACAAAAATGCTCAGGTCAACAGGGAGCAAGCGTGCAAATCACTAGAACAGCATAAACAGCAGGAAGAATAGATCAGCAAGCATTAAGGGGAGAGAGGGGAGGAAGTCATGTTTGTGTGTGTGTGTATGTATGTACAGTGCTTAACTAATTTATTAGACCACCACCCAATGTAAGGTTTATGCCACAGCTGCCCTATATTAACAGTGTTGGTAATTACCAAAATATTTTTTAAGTTTCTGTAATGGTTAATCCACCAGTATGCATAAGCTCTTTAACTGAAATTATATTTTTAATGCTAAAATATAAGTATTGTTGTTATCCATGAGTCTTCGAATTTACTGTTTTACAAAAAAGCAGAAAAAATAGTTATGCATATTATTATTTTTTGATTAAGATGCCAAAAAACTGTTATTTTCTTGCATTCCTGAACATAAAAATTAGTTTTAGTGGTTGAATGCAAGAATGCAAGCTGTTATCATGGCCAATGGAGGCCATACAGAATATATTTTTTTTGGTTTTTATGCGTGAATAAGGACTATGTAGTAGTTTCAGTTTGTTATTTACCAAAGAAATAACAAACAAGTTTTAGTTTTAACCAAGTTTTTGTCAAATTTATTAAGTATTCATGTTTTCTAGTTTTTTTTTATGACCGGTGGTCTAACAAATTTGTTAAGCACTGTATATATGCATGCGCGTGCGTACGGATGAGGAGGTGTGTATGAAGTATGGGAGAGAGTGTGTGTGTGTGTAAATGTCTGCATGTAAGTACGAACCAGGGTGATCAAGAAGAGCAACAGTCAACTGTAATCTGCTGGAGTTCATGCTTGAAAGGGGTAAGAGATGTCAAAGTTGTGAGTTTGTGGGTGTTTTGTAGAATGTTCCAGCCGTGTGCTGCTGCGAAACGAAAGGCATTGCGGCCAAAAATAGTGGAGGTATTGGGGATGATGAGCTTGATACTTTTGTATATTCACTTGACCTCGTCTGATATTTATTATGGGCGAGGGGAAGAAGAGATCACAGATGGGATGGTGTCTTGCCCAGGATAGTCTCATAGACAAAGTGAAACCAGTGATGGAGCCGCCGGGTATGGAGGGCTAACGAGAACGCAGTCCCAATCCTGGACCCTGATTATGCATGGGAGGTGGTCCTATTAAACTGGACTGACGAATTGGCTTGAGCTGGGATAACTTGAGTACGATCCCAATCCTAGTCCCTGAGTCGGCCTGGAAGCCTGCTCGAGCCAACCAAGCAAAGAGGAGATTTTCCCCGAATAGCCATCATCAGAGAACACGTTGCACATAAGAAAGTCAAAGAGTTTCTCCTGGAATAATCGAGTGCTTGTCAAAGAGTTTCCACTGGGAAAACTGACTGGCTCTTCGAGCAAAAGGCAAATTACAATCCAGCAATATGCAACACAATACTGGGGCCTAAATCCCTGTCATTAGGAAATAATTATGAAGCAATAAACAGCTTGGGAGTGGCAAACACTCAGACGTAAACCAATCACAAGTAGACATGCTTCTAACAAACAGTCAAATCGCTGAACAGGAAGAGACACGAAAGGCATTCACACGAGGGTTGAGACAGGAAGGCTGGGTGATGGCATTTTATCTTTTTTTTTCGTCACTTGCACTCTAGACTCAAATCTTCATGGATCAGTGCAAACACTGAAAGGTAGTGCAGTACTGCCCCCTCACCTGTCAGACACAGGTTTCAAGAGATACACAAAATGGCCGACATTTTGTCAGTTTTTGTCAGTTGGCTGCCTGAAACCACGGTACCCTGTTGTGACGTCATGCCAAATAATGGCGGGAGGCCATAAAGCTGTGAATCGATTTGCCTTCTCAAAGGTCTGCTTTGCTCTGCAGCAGCGCTGCTGTTTACCTGCCGTACTTCCGTCTGGACATCCGATTAAAAGCAGATAGGAGGCGTCTTTGTCTCTGACTGCTCTTCCTCTTGTCTCTGAAAACTCTGTACTGTATTACATCCTGTTCTGAACCCTCCTGTCACAACGGCGTGAAGCCCTGTGTGCTATCCCTGTCTGTTTGCTGTTCGCTCAATCCATTTGCTGTGTTCGTTACCTCTATCCGTTAGCTGCGTTCAGCAGCTCTATCCGTTAGCTGCTTCAGTGAGCTTTGTTCATTAGCTCTGCCTTTTTGCTCTGTTCATTAGGTCTGTCTATTTGCTCTGTCCGTTTATGCTGCCTATTAGCTCTGTTTATTAGTGCTGTCCATTAGCTCTGTTCGTTAGCTGCGTCCACTCGCTTCGTCTGTTCGCTCACTGACAGAAGAGAGCAGTCGGTGCCCATGTCCAGAACACGGCGGCGCGTCTGGTATTCAATGAACCCAAAAGGGCTCATGTCACTCCACCACTCATCAGCCTCCACTGGCTTCCTGCTGCAGCTCGAATCAAACACAAATCACTTCTGCCGTCCTGCAGAGTGATATCTGGGTCTGTTCCCTCCTACGTCAACCCCATCATACAGGCTTACACACCTGGCCGATCACTGCGCTCCTCGCAGGAGCCGTCTAGCTGCGCCGTCCCTACGCACAAGGCACTCTCAGGCTCGACAATTCTCACCGGCAGTTCCACGCTGGTGGAATGACCTGCCAGCCGCAACGAGAGCAAGGGCGTCCCGCTCTAGCTTCAAGAGGCTCTTGAAGACTCACATCTTCCGGGTCCACCTTCTCTCCTAACCAACTACCCAACTAACTCTTTACTCCTTAAACAAATCCCATTGGTACTTATTTTGTCCTGCTGTTTTGCTCCAATTGCACTTCACCCAGTTATTTTTTTTTTTTCTTTTGCACGCGATAATGTTTTGCTTATTGCACTTTTCCACTGATGCTTGATTTACACCTTTTTGTAAGTCGCTTTGGATAAAAGCATCTGCTGAAAGCAATGCACTGACTTTTTTTTTCATTTTTCCACCAACTGGAAACTGTAAGTAAGGAAAACATGATAATATGTGTTCCTCTCGCAAGATTCGGTTACACTTTACTTGAAGGTATCGTCATAAGACTGACGTGACACTGTCATAACTGTGACGTGTCATGTAATAGTTATGACAGTGTCATGTCATTCTTATGGCGAAGTTGTCATAATCAAGACAACCCAAACAATGTCAACTTGTCATCTCAAAAACCGAATGACTCTTAATGACAACCTTTATGACATTTACATAGTGTTTATGACAGGTTCATGACTGCGTCATGTCACTCTTATGACGATACCTTCAAGTAAAGTGTTTTTTTTTTTTTTTTTTTTTTTTTTTTATGTGAATCAATTTCTGTTATATTTTTATCTGAGTCCTCTCATCTGGACTGCTCTACCGCGCTGTTCTTACCAGCCTAACCGATCGCTGTAATACCATTTGTCAGGCTGCAGGCTCCACTTCTGCGCTGAGGTCTGAACTGAAGTGCTGTGTTCTTAGCTAACTCATCTCTCAGTGGGGCATGAGCTACTGATTCACATGGTGTCTGCCCGTGGGGGTCTGTGGTCTCAGCCTTGCCAAGAGCGTAGCAGGGCTCGCTCGCCCGCCCATGGGGCTCTCTCACCACCGGAACACCGAGTCCCAACTCCTTTGGCTAGCTTTGCCTTCAGCGGCGCGGTCTTCTGGAATTCGCTTCCTTCTGCTTTGTTTTGGTCCGTCCGGTTGCCAGATTCTCTTGGCTAGCTGTAGGCCCAGCATGGCTTTTTTTCGCAGGTTTCACAGGGCGTAGAGGGGTGGCTGCTGAAGGTTGCGCGCGCTCCTCTCTGGTCTGGCAACCGGCTCTGGGGCACCAATTCGCGCCCGCTAACTGCCAGGCCTGATAAATTAAGGACGTTGTGTAAGAGCACCAGCTGGGGCATTGTGGGAGGGTATCACAGTAGGGGAGAAGACCATATTATATAGGCAAGGAAGTTAGGATGGGGGTGAATTTGGACTCTAATAATTTAGTGACATCAGCAGTGTATATTATGAGTGAGAACAGGGTCTTATACAGCAGCTAGCGGATTGCAGCTTTGCATATGAAATTATTGTTTTTATAACTTTGTATTTGTGTGTGTGTGTGTGTGTGTTCACATGCTTTTGCAAGAAGTGTCAGTTTGACATGATTGCATTATATGCGCGCGTGTTGTATGATTGTTATATAGCTGTGTTTTGTGTTCTAGCGAGTTCTTTACATAGCACACGTGGCATTCACTACAATTTCACAAACAAGTGTACATTTCTCAGTGGCCGCTTCGTCTTTTTGTGAGCTTGATTGATCAGACAGCCCTTCCGAAGTGTTTTACTCATATGTTTACAGCAGATCGCTAAATCTGTTTGCTGTGCCTCTTACTTGGTGTGAATGCATCGAAGGGATAGCTGTCACTCAGAGGTGGATTAGGAGGTTTTATGTCCATCTCACTACGGATGCCCCCGCCTCGGGTTTTTATTGTGCTGTCACTGCTGTTAAGGAGAGGAATGGTCATTAAGCCTTTTGCGCAGGATACAAATAATGCCAATTTTTTCCTGTTATGCATGAGCCTATTTAGGCTTTATAACTCAGCATTGGAAAATTATTCCTGCAAGACATTTGGAAATTCAATTGCATAATTATTTAGGAATTAAATTTTGGAATTTACGGATGCCGGCATCTATATCTGAGCAAAGGGTTTGTAAGGGAGACATTCTGAAACCCCTCTCCTTAATTTTGGTTTCAAATTTTTATTTTCCACATTCCACGTTCCGTTACAGCTGCTGCGAAATTCCCTTACTGGAGTGCTAATCTCCGCTCGCTCCCGGCAACGGAGTCATTTGTATCTGCAGCAGTGCTGCCATGTCAGGTTGCACTCTGCGTCACATGATGTGAAAGTTCAAGGCAGGTGCTCCCTGGAGAGTACGCTACAGCTGTTATTAGTATTATCCCCCACCGCGAAGCGGGACCAGGGGATATTGGATTGGGGATCGTGCGTCCGTGTGTCTGTCCATGCGTCTGGGTCACAATGAGGACGAGATTTCTCTGACACTATTATACCTAGCTGCGTGAAAGTTTGAACGCTTAATGAGCTACTTGTGATCTACGTTTAGTTTGAAAATGGATGTTGAAGCATATTTTTTTACTGAGTTATGGCCCTCGATCGTGGCGGGTGATAAGTGATGACACTGTCGTCTTATTATTAGTAGTATTAGTATTATTAAGCATTTGCGCATGTATGGAGCTTTCCTCGGTGATGAAAGTTAATCTTTCTCTAAGGGAGATTTAATCACTACCAAAGACAAGCCAGGCCAGAATGAGATTCTCAGCGGACATACACAAACTGCAGAGTGAGTTTATAGCCCTTTACGAGGTTTATTGAGGAACGTGCCGGACCAGGCGCTCCCATTGGGTGTAATGTCGACAGATGATAGTGCTGTAGCACAGCTGAGCACAATGTTCTGTGTGCGTTTAATCTGGTTCCCGCCGTAGAGATGTAAATGCAACACATGCTTGAATATCCTGCTAGAATACTCTCGCCATCACTCTCTCCCTCTCTCTCTCTCTCTCGCTCTCTGTCTGATGTTGTCACAGTAAATTGCGATGCGGTGATAGGGAAGAGAGGAAGGTGCACCCGTTTGTTCTTCAACAGTGTTTGCATTGTATTACTTCATTAGATTAGTTTCCAAAAGAGTCTCATCAATGAAAGTGCCCCCTGCTGACATCAAGCGGAGGAGTAAAAGAGCCAAAATGTCACATTATCCAATGTGCTTCAGAGCCAGAATGTCAGCTGTTTCACACTATCTGCTTTGGATCTAAAGCTGTGGACGTCCCCTGTGTTTCTCTTGTATTTTTTTCTGAGCTTCTTCAATCATACTTGCCGTGGAAGAGAGAACAGAGTTCAGTGTAATGGGAGAGCTTGCAGTTGTTTATCTTGAGGTTTTTTTTTATCGTTATTATGGGGGAAATGGAAATTTGAAATAGTGACATTGCAACTAACTCGCCTTGCAAATGAAAGCGCTGAAAACCACTAAAATAATTCAGTAGGAAGTATCTGCACATTGTACTTAGAGTTAAAATTAAGTACCCATAAGTATCCATTAATTTTTTGCTGACTTGCTCTCAACAATATTGCCAATGAGGAATGAGAAGTATGGCCCATTTCGAGATTTGCCAGATAATTAGTCAAATTTCACTTGTCGATCAGCGACTTAAAAGTGGCCCATAGTCCTCTTCGCTCAGGTTTCTACAGTCATAAGGGAATTAAAACACTTGTTTTTTTTCTGATGATTTTTTTTGATGAATTGTGTTTTCTGTGTGTATTTTTACAGAGGAAGGACTGAACCACGAGTGTAAGCTGTGTAGTCAGACGTTTGACTCCCCAGCCAAGCTGCAGTGTCACCTGATCGAGCACAGCTTCGAGGGGATGGGAGGGACCTTTAAGTGCCCTGTCTGCTTCACAGGTCAGTCAGAGGTCATGCTCCGCCTCACAAACGCCATTCCACCGCTGATATCCGTGCATTAATGATTCAGGCCCAGTGTATCCTCTGTGAAAATTTTGATTCCTCAATCTGTGAATCCCACTATGGTCTTGTGTCTCTCTCAATATGTGTAATCCCCACTCTACAGTTCTAAGTGCCAGTTTTGAATTGAACTCTGCTCAAGACTTGTCCTGGTCTAAATGTTTCAATACCACATTGGATAGAAGCGTCAACTAAATAATTAAAAAATAATATGTTGCATATTTTTTCTCAAAAAGCTGCCCAATCCTGTTCCGGAAGTTATACTGGGCTCTACTTTGTCATTTCACCGCTAATTTGGCATACTTCAGCCGACTAATCAGTGGCTCTGGCTGGGGATTGAGCTGTGCTTTGTTTAGGTTTGAACCTTTAAGATGGCACATCTCCTGGAGAACGCTTGTGCTACAGTGTTTAAAAACTACTGTCTGCAATTTATCATATTGATTGTATTCGGAGAGTAAGGAAGAAAATAATCCCATCCATTTTGGATGAAGGAGAAACACTCCCTGCTCATTATTTAGGACAAAGCTTTTTGTTGTTGCCAGTTTTTCAAGTCTGGGATTTTATGAGGTTTAGCCGTAGATCTATTATACATTGCGCAACAATGTAAGAACTTCCAAAAGCACTTTTACTCTTCTAACACAATAGTCTGAATTCAAGAAATGTTAGCACTGAACTGGCTCACAAATGGACGAGTGCTTCAGTAATGTTGGTAATTGTTAAAATCTGTATGGAATCTCTGAACTTGTCCCACCATATTGAAAGTTTTTATTAATTTTAAGAGAGCAGACTGCTTGAAAATGAACCATCATATGTAAGATTGTAATCACAAATTTTGCACGTGGTTTATGGCCCAAATACTCCTTTTTTTGAGAGGTTATTTTCGTTTTGCAACAACACTTTTTATCTGGGCCATTTTTGCAGACGTAGCTTTGATAAAATCAGATTGCATCGGTTGCTGTTTTGCCGGCAGTTGACCCATGTCTTAGTGTAGCACTGAAAGATAAATTCCGTCATACCTGTGGATCGGGGACCATTCGTTGAGTGAAACTGTATTGACAAGATGTCCTTGATAAAGTTACGTGATCATTTCAGTAACCAGCTGAGACCTGTCTTAATGAACAGGGAAAGATTTTTAATTGAGATGTTGAAACAAAATTGATATGACTGTAGTGGAGTGTTCTGCTCTACATGAAATGTATTTTTTCATATTTTCCATACATCCAAAAAATTAAACATAAGAGTCCAGTCAATTCTCAGTCATGCTAAGTCATGCTAATTGCCGAAGTCCAGCTCGTGGACTGTCGTTCCTCTGCGAATGAGAAGGACATTCTATCCCGTGACCGGACTTTATTGAACAGCTAGTTCCGACCGAATAATTTGATTGGACGAGAGCCATTCCATGAGTGCTGATAATAGAGTACAACATCACTGGGATATATGACAGCAAAATCACTCTCCCTCTCTCTCTCTCTCTCGCTCTCTGTCTGATGTTGTCACAGTAAATTGCGATGCGGTGATAGGGAAGAGAGGAAGGTGCACCCGTTTGTTCTTCAACAGTGTTTGCATTGTATTACTTCATTAGATTAGTTTCCAAAAGAGTCTCATCAATGAAAGTGCCCCCTGCTGACATCAAGCGGAGGAGTAAAAGAGCCAAAATGTCACATTATCCAATGTGCTTCAGAGCCAGAATGTCAGCTGTTTCACACTATCTGCTTTGGATCTAAAGCTGTGGACGTCCCCTGTGTTTCTCTTGTATTTTTTTTCTGAGCTTCTTCAATCATACTTGCCGTGGAAGAGAGAACTCACTGATGTTTTAATTACCGTTAATTTCACTAACTGCTGACCACAAACTTAACTGTTGCTAACAAGGCAGCGCTAAGTCCCGATCCATTTGTGGAACCATTTGCGCTGGCGAAGCCACATGACTTATTAAATAAACAAAGGAATCATAATCTTTTGTAGCTTATGTAGTGGGTGGTGATCGGACGCCAGGTGCAGCGACCAGCGAGAGAAAGAGCAATGAGCAGCCCAGACAAGTGACAAACACAAAAGAGGTAAAAACCTCCGGTAAAAGCTTGCGCTTCCAAGGACAAATAAAAGTCCGCAACACGGAAGCAGTGCGAGAGAAAATAAACAAAAAGATAGAAAATTTCTAAAGGAAGCAATTCCTAACTACAAAAGGAATATAACACATCACTTGGAAGATTTAACTTGAGATTTTCTCCGGCTGAAGTGCTAGAAACAAACACTCTAGCGATAGGCGTGGCGAACCCAGCTCAATCAGCTAGCTGGGCCAGGAATTCGATGGACAGGAACTTCGATATCGTCCCAGACGATAGAACAAAGAAAGGTCCAACAAACAGACGCACTCCTAAACCATGACAGCTTATTGCCTTCAAATAATAAGAAGCATTTGTAGAACTGTTATATAAAAGCAATATCACACTCAAGGTTGTGATGTTGTTGCTGAATGTCATCACGGCTGTGATATCTTCAGGACTTGTGCCTACGACCACGTCACGGCCGCTATGATTTTCAGTAACAATATCTCTACATTTCATGTGATATTGCTTAAGTATAATGGAACCCGTGAGCAGTACGGCTCGGGTTCTGATTTGCTGTTCAAGCAGAGGCCGCGACACCTCTCGGCAGCCCCAGATCGGCCTCTCGCTGGGTGTCAGCTTTGGTTACTGGACCCTGGGGCCCTGAGGGGCGGCGGGTAGAAAAGCATGGGGTCTATCAGTCAAATGTCAAGATCTGGGGGAGTCGGGGAATATTTCAATGTCCGCCTAGTTAGCAATTTGCAGATATAAAGCATTGCTTCGGCTGTTGCTAGAACACAGCCCCTGTCGAATGAATGGACCCTGCGGTGACCCAGGGGAACCAAACTGTGCCTTCTGTACCACCAGTGGATACCCATAGAAAGGGTACACAATGGGGCCTCGAAATGAGCCCGGACAGAGGTGGGGGTGAGGGGCAGGGGAGACCCCAGGGAGCCGGGACCGAAAGGCCTCGGTGACAGGGGGTGTGTGATTAAGGGCCGACCCCCCTCCCAATGCAATGGGCCAAAGCCCCCCGTTTTTAAAAGGGTGGTATATGGAACATAATGAGACCAGGAAGGGGGTCTAGCCAGCACTACACCATGCCCCTCCACTAGCAAATACCCCCTGAGGTGAACTGCCCCTCTCCCACATAACCCCCCCTCGCTCCTAATTCAGTTCTTCCCTCCGAGCGATAGTCGAGCAGTGATCATCACTCCCATTTATTGGCAGAGAAGAAGAAACATGACAATGAAGGACAAGTTTTGGCCATTATGCTCTGGGCTGAAAGGAATGTAATTCTTAGTGTTAGGAGTTTAAATGCGTTTCACTTATATCCCGCTGTGCCTCGTGGGAAGGCGTAGGAGTTGACAGTCTTTGCCTAGACCCAGTTTTTTTTTCCCTCGTAATAAAGTATCAGAGTTTAATATCTTTGCATAGACCTGCATTTAATACAGTTGTTTAAACTTACGTTAACTCGAGAAAGTGCAGCACTACAGAAATTAGGCCAAGGCGCTCTGTATCCGGGCAGAGGAATGAGAGCGAGGGGACGATCGGCCATTTTGAGGTGTGAGAGAGGTGTGGCTACTGTTCCGACCGGCTGCCCCGCGCCGTCAATCACCAGGTCAGGCCAGCGCTGACTGCTCTGTTTACATCGAAGCAAGTGCTTAGTTTTTGGCTTTGCTGTCACGAGAGAAGGAGATGCGCGGCCTGTAAATCATGAAGAATTAATGATGAGAGTAAAAAGTAAAACACTGAAGGCAATATTTCATCATTATGTTTTCCTCCTCCTCTCTTCTGCGATTCTTTTCCAACCCTCTCCCTCCCAGCAGCCGAAGCCGTACGTACAGACTGTACAGAGCGTGTAAAACATACAAAATATAAAACAAATATGATGCGTGTCGAGTGAGCAGCATCCCTGTTCCCCAGCCTCTCTCTACTCCCATTCCTACAGTCACTGCCATTCCCTCTCTGTCCCAATCATTTAGTCAGGAGGGGAAGGTTTCATCCCTTTGTCTGTGATTCTCTCTCTCTCTCTCTCTCTCTCTCTCTCTCCCTCTCTCTTTCTCTCTCTCTCTCTGGGCAGGGGCCATGTTCTTTGTTGCGCAGGGTGGAGTGGGTTATGAGGGGCATTTGAAAGGCTTCTGTGCTGTTGTGGGCCCCCGGGGGTGTGTATGATTGCCTCTCTGGCTCCCAGGGGCGTGTTTCTGCCCCCGTGCCCAGGATCAGGAGGGGCACAGTGACCCCTCCGTCCTCCTCAGACCGCCCCCACAGAGGGGCCTGCACGTCGCGGCTCCAGCCGGCCCGAGGAAAGCGCCTCCAAACTTTACTTAAACCAGGCCTCTGCAGGGCCTTTCCTCTGCTCTGATCACACTGAACTCCCCCGTGCAGTTCTGTACAATATACTATATCCCTGGTCCTCGAATCCTACCCTACGAGGTCCGAGGACTGCTGGTTTTCCACCCTCCCTTTACCTGGGAGTCAGGTGTTAACAGTCTGGCCAATCAGAGGCACTAACTGTTCATTTACTTGCCTGGGATAACAGAAAACCTGGGCTGGATTTGGATTTGAAGTCCAGATTTGAGGACCCCTGTACTATACTATTCTACACAAATCAAGTTTACAAGAGGTGGCAAACATGTCTTAATCTCTCCTGCCACCCACTATCGAGTGTAGCCATTGGCTGAGCAGAGTTGTGTCTAAACAGGAGAGAGGAACAGGAAGGATAGAAATAAAAGTTAAAAAAAACCAGTGGGTCTTTCAGTTGTAATGAAAATGTCTCACAGCTAAAAGAACACCAGTCAGATGTGCATGCACATACTTAACGCTCGCGAGCGCAAAAGCCCCACACCATCCCATTTCCTTCTACAGAAAAACTTCAAAAAAAACTGAAAGTGACTGCTAAAACCATTTACGCTGGCGCTTCACTGGTTTAGGGTTGAGACAACAACATTTTAAGTAGGTTTTGCTGT
This sequence comes from Gymnothorax reevesii, assembly GCA_029721435.1. Lineage (NCBI taxonomy): Eukaryota > Metazoa > Chordata > Actinopteri > Anguilliformes > Muraenidae > Gymnothorax > Gymnothorax reevesii. The sequence continues at coordinate 18,566,385 of CM056577.1, read as the reverse complement.
CACCGAGGGCTTGGAGAGGCTCCCTCTGAACTTCTGTGTGTCAATAATGAATGAGCCATGTCCGTGCTGTGGACCGCACGATCAGATTTCTTGTTGCCGAGAGGTTGTGTACACCAGAAAGACATCAGTCGGCATGCCTGATCACTTTTCTGGGTGTAGTATTGGCACTAACAGTGGGTGTCAGTTAGAGGGGAGAAACATGTTGAGAAGCAGCGGGTGCTGCGCTCAGCTGTGGTCGGCTAACACCGGTCCGGCTGCTGGACTCGGCTCAAACCTCTGACTGCTGTGAAAGAAACATCATCAGGTAGGATATGGACATACAATTTCTGGTCTTGAAAGAGAAAATACAGTTATTGTTTGTCTAGCTAGTTTGTGTGCCTTCTTAGCATTATTTTAATAAATATGGCATTTCATGGAACGGCTTGTAGACCATCAGTTAGTTGCATAGTTCTGTGTCGCTGTGTGGAAACAATTTATTCTCCGTTGTGGAGGGTGTTGTGAACAGGAGGGTAAGATTTTCCCCCATGTTGGCCTATGGTTTAGTATTACCTTTGTTACTAGTGCAAGATGACTGGGGGATTGGTCCTGGAAAACAGGCTGCGATTGGTGGCTTGTGAGAGCGAATCAGAAGCCTAATCTCAGCGCGGTCATCCAGCAGCGCGGCAGCATTAGCCCCTTGACCCGCCCTCTCCTCCCTCTGGCACCATGCAGAGAGAACCAGGATAAGATGTTTTCTCACCATGTGAACTTTCAAGGGGCTTCGGTCTTTCTGCAATTTCTCTTTCTTTTTATTCATTCTCTCCTGGCGAGAGATTTCGACAAATCTTTTGAAGGAGGTGCGAGCCGTAACATGCGTTCTCTGTCAAAGAGAGATTTTTTCCCCACCTGGGACCTTTTGAGCTTCCTGTTTCACTTAAATGTAATGCCACACGGCAGACCTAAGGCTCGCTGGCGTACTTGTGGTATTACCATTGAACGAATATTAAAAACTGAAACTGTGACTAACTTTGTTCTGTCAAACGTTTTTATAGTAAATAACACGATCAGCGTTTTTGTTGGTACTTAAGCCAGCTCGGAACAAGTCTCTGTGAACTGACGAAAAGTAGCTACAGTTCAGATTGTGTACAGAGTACATTCACTGCTTTGCATTACTGATTTTGAGTATTTTGCGTTAAAAGAGCTTTTTCTATGATTAACAACGGCTTTAGTGACGGCAGGACACTTACATCAGATTTAACCATTTTTTTGTTCCCCCTGTATGGAATAGGGGGCATCTAGCTAAACTAATTTCCGTCCATCCATACATCCGTCCATCCTTGTGTCTATCCATATGTCTGTCTGCAATCCATATTATTTCCAAACTATAACTGAAGGACTGTTCAGTATTTTCCCTTTAAACTATGCGCTCAGATCAAAAATGTGCTTGAGTAGTGTTGATTGTTATTTTGGAATTTGTACATTGATTGACCACAAGGTGACATATCACAAAAACAAAAAAAATTCCAGAAAGTAGGCTTAACAATTACCAGAACTAACACAGTGGCTAACACTGTTACTGCAAACAAAGCTGCAACAATCTGATAAGGAGTGAAACCAGGTGTGGGAACTAAATAGGCAGGCCTAATGAGAGAGAATTGAAAACAGGGGTGCGATCTAAGTCACACCGGTGCACATCGTTTTCTTACGGTTTCCAGGTTGAACGACCTGTTTCCTCCAACATGTGCACAACGGCAATTGAGGTATGTTACCTTCTGTTTGGTGGATGTGCCCGGGGTGTTATCCAATCAGCTGCAACATGTATATTAACCGCGATGTCTTAAAGCGGTAGTGGCACAATGAATCCAACGAGGGTAGTATACGCATCTCTTGCAGCTTAGTATTCACCACGGTTGATGACATCAAATGACATGTTTGTGGTAAGTAAAAGTTAAAAAAGTTTAAAAATCAAACACGAATTTGAACCTATTTCATCAGGCTCGGAGAATTCTTCCAAGAGAACGCACAGTATGGCCCTCATGGCTGCCATAGTTGCAACGGTTGCGTGACAGCGAGGCTTTCAGCGCACTACTGCTGCCGTTTAAATATACGTTTTACTACGTGTTGCCGACTTTGAACGCACCCCTGGTGTGAGCAAAACATGGCAGAGAAGAGGCAGAGACAGGAAATGAAGACTCAGCCATAGGGAAAAATGGTATCAAAATAAAAGTGCAAAAAGGCCAGCAGAAAATTCTAAATAAAAGTCCAAAGCAGGATCCTGACAGTTTCCCAGTTGACTTCAAATTTAGCAAGCTTCATGTTAGTCAAGGATCCTATGGATAACTGTGAGTGCAACGTTATTTTGCAAAGAAGCTAGCCGGGGAAAGCCAATCACATTTTGCCATATCCTCTACTCTCTCAGCCATCATGTATCATCATGAGACTAAACAGGCCCCTTTAGGATGTGAGAAGGACCCGTCAGCCATGTGCTGGAGTACTGCCATTTGGCAATTTTGGAATTTTTATCATTTCCCATTTTGCGGGGACTGAGGAGATATGCCATATTATAGCTGACTCGTGGCGCTGAAGTGATGCACTGAAACAGTTTGGGCCTGCATTACATGGACAGTCCCTAAGATCAGAAACACCTCGGTCAGAGCTAAAGACTCAGGTCATTTAAATCAATTAACAAAAAAATATGAACAAATGGTGCTTACTATGAACAACACTGTTGATGAAGTAGGTGGCTGGGACAGAGCATGGGGTCGATGAGATCAATGAACGCTACCTTGATTATTTAAAAAAAAAACCCACTTATTGGGTGGAAGATGTTGAAGTAAGAATGATTGGACGGAAAGGGGCATGTGATCAGGAATGACTTCAGTGCCTGCCTGAACTACCACTAGAGCTTCAGTTAGGAGGAATGTTAGGAAAGCTGGTGTCTTTTTTATCAGCTGTTGAACAGCCTGGAGGTGGAAAATGCAGGGAATTTGAAGCCCACAATGAGTTACGGTCACTGAGATCAGGGTCACCGTTAGCTTTGCATTCAGAGAGGTGTTTCTCTCTCCCATCTTTACCTGTTTATTCGAGGGATTCTGATCTGACTCTGCTTTCCTCTGGGAGAGTTGAGCTCTTGTGTGATAGAGATGACCTCTCTGTGTCTCCCCAGTGCCTGGGATAAGCTTGTTCACGGCTGTGTCACTGGTAACTGATGAACAACTTTGCTGAAGTGAATGTTTACGCCCCAACAGACATGGTAGCTGTTGCATGTGAGCCCACCTCACGTAACCTGGGCTAGATCTAGAACCAAAATCTGACCTACGCACAAATTTTTTTCCAGGACACAAATTTCACGGCTCAAACAGTGAAACCCGCACACTTAACTAGCGTTATCACATTTTGTCACATTTACTGTATCTCTGTAAAGCTTTTATTTTCATAACAAGATCAATCCGAGATTTCAGATCTCCGCCAAGGTATGACGTGGATAGTGTTATGGCCCCAATTTGTTATTACATTTATAACACAACAGCAACAGCAAGGGATGACAAACACAGTTTTAACAACTAAAACACATTTAATTTTTAACAAAGACAAAGACTAATAACAACCTACAACTAAAGACCAAGATTAATTATGTACAAAACATAAATATTTACAATCCCTTTTCGGGGGGGGTGGCTTGGCGATGTCCTGGATGATGAAAATGCTCAAACACAGGCAAAGAAATCCACAAAAGAAACGTCACAGGTCTTGAACAGAATGGCAGGTCTGGTCATCTTCTTGCAATTTCTCCTACTCCTTGACTGTCTCAATTCTTTTCCTTATATACTCTTTTGCAGGCCCCACCCACATTTAGACCTCTTTTTTTTACTTTTCGGGGACTTGCCCCAGACATGTCCAGGACATGTCTAAACATGACTCCAGTCTGAGCTTAACAAAAAAAAGGTAAATACTGCCATCTAGTGGCCTATATTCACATTACAATAGTAAAACAAAATCTCTTTCTCGAGGGCGTAGCAATTTCAAAAATGTCATTTCAGTTCCATCTGCCACGATTTACCTTTGGCCAAAATTTCATCAAGACTCGCCATGTAGTTTTCGAGATATCTCACTTTGATTTCCTGATCCAGATCCGGATCCAGATTCCTGGTCCTAATCTGGATCACCACCAAAATCAGATAAAGTGATCTTTGTGCTACGATTTACCTCTGGACAATTTTTCATCAAGATCCGCAAAGTAGTTCTCGAGATATCTGCCTCAGAATTCCGGATCCGGATCTAGATCCAGATTCTTGATTTTGATGTGGATCATCACCAAAATCAGAAAAGGTGATCTTTGTGCCATGATCTACCTCTGGTTAAAAATTCATGAAGATCTGTCCAGTCTTTTCTGAGAGAAGCCACTTATTGTTCTTGATCCGGAATTTCATCCGATCCAGAGTCCAGGTGTGGATCCGGATCATCACCAAAATTTAACGGAGTTGTTCCCAGATCATCATCTGCAACTGGTAAAAATTTCATTAAGATCTGTTATGTTGTTTCCGAGAAATTCCACTTAATAGCTCTGATCTGGATCTGGATCCAGAATCCAGATCTGGATCCAGAATCCAGATCTGGATCCTGATCACCACCTAAATTTAATGGGGTCGTCCTCGGACCAAGATCTATCTGTGGTAAAAATTTCATAAAGATCCATCCAGTAGTTTCCGAGAAATCTTGTCCACAGACAGACAAACAAACAGACAAATAAATAAATAAAATAACGGACCCGATCGCATTATCTCCTTGGCGGAGATAATTACCAAACTGTAATGATGACAACACAATAAAAATACATGTAATAACTTAATTGAAAACATTTCTTTTAACAGTAGAATTTTAAAACTGACTTTAAAATGGACTACTATCGTGAATAAAATTCATTAATTTTGAACCATACAACAACATTCATCACGACCTAAACTGTAACAATTGTAACAACACACCAACAAACATGTTTTTCTGTACATTTCTTTTAACATGTTTAAAATTAAAAATTCACTCCTGACCTGACCTCCCCAGTAAACTCTGGCCAAAAAACAACAGCCACATGATTTAATTTACCCATGATTTATGCGAAAGATAAACTTTCTACATTTGTGCTTTACTTCTGCGTGTACCTTAACCCAATAAATAACTATATTGACATGTCCAAGACAGCTGCTTTTTTAACAATACATACCGTTTCACTGAGAAGAATCTCCCGATCTTTGCTTGGTGTTTTGCCATGTTTGTTTTCTTTTTGAAGTGCAAGCACGCATCAGAAATGCTGGCGATCACCCCATGCCAGACCGCAAATTTTTTTTCTGCAGGTTGGTTGGTTCCATTACATACATCAGCCAATCACAGATAAGCTGTGGTACCATTCTATGTGCTATCAGCCAATCACAGCTCGGCTGTGCTCATGCACTGATGAGAAAGGCAACATATTCGACTTTGTCACTGTCAGCTGAGTTGTGCACACGGCAAATTTGTAAATGCTCGTCTGACAATAACGATGTTAGTGCTTTACAATATGTGAAATTACAGGTAAACTAGCTGCTCTGCTGCAGAAGTCCAATAGTCTATTTTTAGGTCGATTTAAGGTCGAAACCACGATTTAAGGTCGAATACATTTTGATGAATCAATGTGGCAAGGTGAGGCAAGAAGGGTTTTTCATTTACAAATTGAATTTCAGCTTGTTTAAAGAATTGACCAAATTAAAATTGATGTGACCCTTCAACCCTGGAGGCCTCCAAGCCTCGCTGCGCTGGAGTTGGAGGTGCAATATTTGTGAGACGATTTGTCTGTTTGCCTGAATATGGGAGTCAGTCGCTTGTGTTTATTTGGTTTTTACAGGAGAGCAGAGTTTCTGTGTCACACAGGTTAGCACTGCAGGCATTAAAAAGGTTCATCTTGTTGGGCAGGTTGGGGTTTTGGGGGGGGGGGGGTGTAAACAGGCTCTGTTCACTCTGCCTGTGCCACACAGTTTAATTATTCATACCGCATCTCCCAGGTAAGACATACCTTAGTCCGAGGACCTTGTGTTTGCATTCGTTAAGACGGGAACACGTTTGTGTTATTAGAGTCACTCTGAATCACCCCCTCTCTCCCCCAACTGCCCCAACCACCCTACGACCCGGGTGCAGCTTTTGAGAGCCTACCTGCATTACTTTATATCCAAAACACCCCCATAACCCCCTCCCTCCAGCTTAGCGCATTGTTGTGCAGGGAGCTAGAGGTAAAGTTTTTGAACAACAATAAATTCAGATGAAGCCGTAAATGCTAAGTTTAGCTGGCTAGCAGGACCTCAGGAGACTGTTCCTTCTAAAGAGAGGTCCTTTAAGCATGTGGGCCGGTGGGTCGGGGATAACAAACGGCACGTTTGAAGTGCTCCTTGGAGAGCGCAAGCACATTTTCCTACTTTGCCGCTGTGGACTGTTGCTTAATTAAGGCAGATAGATATGTATTCTTAACTCGCTAGCCGGGAGTGTCTGTAGCATGAACTTAGTACTCTGGGATTTCATCAGGAAATGACACATTCTCATGAATATTTATGCTATGTATACTGTAAATATAATTAGCAGTATATGTGCTGGTAATTTGTTGCGCTTGGAGGGAAAACATTCATACGTACGGCATACATACGTACCAAACATGCTTATTTGAAAGAAATGTCGTGGAAATTTGAGAACTCATTTTAGATTGTGAAAATAGATTTTTTTTTAAATTGTGTTGCCAGCTCAAGCTCTGGCTCTTTGCAGGATTACACTCTCTGTGGCCTGGTATTGATCGCTGGCTGTCTCGGTGCCAACTGCTCGGAGCTCCACTGGGCAGCGCGCGATTGGCCGCAGCGTTGCCTAGAGAGGGAGTGTGTCAGTCACAGGAAATTTAAACATGCCTTCCCCCTCGAATCTATGTGTTAATCCATGTTTGAGAGCGTGTGCACCTGCGTGTATAAAGACATTTGAATAGTTTCTCTTCCTCAAAATCCAAAAGACTGAAGCATAGATCTGAGTCTCTTTTATTCTCTCTCCCTCGCTCTCGCTGTCACTCCCCTGCAGTATATTCCCTCCTCTTTTGGATGATTATAAGGCGGAAATGGGAATTGCGTTGGTGATTTGGGGGATGATTCGCGCGTCGCATTTGATGCAGAATCCCACTCTGCCTGCAGGATATTTGGTTCCTTGTCAGACACGCAGGAATACCTCCAAATAAATAATAACAATAATATTCTCCATCTCCCTCCCTGTCATCGCTCATCCCCCCCTCCCTCTCTCCCCCTCTCTCTCCTGCTCCCGGTGCAGTGTTTGTCCTGGCCAGTAAGCTGCAGCAGCACATCTTCTCGGCGCACGGTCAGGAAGATAAGATCTACGACTGCTCCCAGTGTCCGCAGAAGTTCTTCTTCCAGACCGAGCTTCAGGTGTGTGCCTCCCTCACGGTGAAAGCCGCGCGCGCGGTGGGAAATGCGGGCTCATTACCGGTGTTTTCCGCACAGACGTGGCAAAGGCCGCCACGTTTGTCCAAGTAAAATGTATGGATTCCATTTTGATTAGGTGCGTCGATCTCCAGTCCTGGAGGTCAGTGGCGTCTGCGAGCTTTAGCGGTGCCCTTCCAATTAGCAGCTAATTAGTGCCCTGAGAATGAGGTATGTGGATTCATAGCCGATAGGTGTCTTGAATTAATTACTAGAGCTGAGACACAGAGAAAACCCACATACAATACGGCCCTCCAGGGCTGGGGTTTTACAGCCTAGATGTAGACTATGTTTTGAAAATGCAGTTTACCAACGTTGAAATGTTTTATTGTGAGGTTGAAACAGATTAGTAACCATTTCATCCCACTGATCACGTGTGACGATTTTTTATATATTTTTTTCCACTTCTAGAAACTCTGTGTTGTTGTTGGCTTCGGGCAAAAAAATGCAACTTTGAATTTAACTTCACCATCATAAAATCAAAAAATACATACAGTTTATGTGTTAGGGAGGTCTAAGGGGTAAAATGCAGGCACATGCATTGCAAGAAAAAAATATGGGATTAATTGGGTTTACAAGGTTTGTTCAAAAGTACATTTAAGAAAATGCCAAATAGTTTTACTGTGTGTTTGCCCAGAAAGAAATACACATCAGTAGTTTGATTAATGATAGATGGTTAAAAAACGATAGGTTTGCATCAGAAAGATTGAGCGCGAAGCATAAAATATAGGCTGTATTTCCGTGTGTAAAATGCACGTCTCTATTACGGTGAAGTTTAATTATCCATTCTCAACTGCACGCGAAAGTGGAGAGAATATTTAGCATTACATTGCGTTTGGCTGATACTCTTACCCAGAGTGACGTATGAAACACGATGCTCGTCTGAAGGAACAATTGTTTTGAGAGCCCTCGAGGGAGGAAAAATTATGAAGCAGCTGAAATGACTATAATGTAGAATACAGACGGCACTTTGCTCAGTAGACCTCTGGAGGAACAAAAAGCACGAATGAAAACAGACCGTTAAGACAGTCAGCTATCACCAGTGCTGTGTAATTCAGCTCGATATTTATAGTGAATGCTGTGTAATTTTTATCACACTGCTAAGACTGGTATGTGTATGTGATACGTGTACAATTAGGCACATCGTTTTCACCCATGGCTGCTCGGGCAGATTAAGCGCTGTGCTAACGACTTGGTATCTGCTCATATCTCCTCTCTGAATATAAAAGGGATAGTGTTGAGGTTGGCCCAATCAGATTTGCTGTTCAGTAACTCGGTGACAAAGACACTGTGCATTGACCGTCGAAAAAGGCCAAGTCATGTCCTGCAAACTGCTTCTGCAGGGTCTCTAACTGCATTCCTTGCGGACCCCAGTGTCTGCTGGTGCTTTATTTGGCTTGTCTTTGTTTCTGCGGCCTTAGTTAGCGGCAGAATGGAAACAGACCAGAGTAAAGCCTGTAGCTGCCGCCTCTCTCCCAGACTGCAGTTTGAGAACCATGCCTCGGAGCGTCGCTTGAGCCTCTCCGAATTGGCCGTGCTCTCGAGCAGACGTGGAGTCATTCCCGCGCCCGAGTCCTCCTCTTTGATATCCCGTGCACTGTAAGCAAGGCTGCTCCAGCAGAACTTTGCCCTGTAATTAGCAGTCATTTGCATTTACAACAACAACAGCAGCAGCGACGTGCCATCCCTGGGAAGCACGCTCCCTGCTAAACGTGTAGCAGCTCCTTCAGATAGCGCAAAAGCGGTTTGATTGTGCGTGGGCGTATTTGCTGTGTTAGTTTGGCACAGCCTGATTTGCCGCCCCCTGCCTCTGTGCCGTGGCGCTGAGAGGACGCGCGATCACATCTGCAGGGCATATTGTCACATTGGAACCTTGCAGGTTAGCGCCTCCGTGAAGCTAAAATCTCTTCACCTAATAAACATCTCGTGGGGCAGTGCGGGTAGTGGTTCCGCCTAAAATGAAAGTGTTGTTTCTTTGTTTTATGGACAGAATATAAGGCAACCAAACACACTGGTGAAGGACTGAGCTCCAGTGTGTAGAAACCGCAGTGCCTCCTGAGGGTTATCAATGTCTTTAATTTGTGTCTGTTTTGAGTTGATAGCGGTTATTCTCTCTCATTAAGGAAGGTACGGACCATAGCTGATGCTAATGTCACCAGCATTAGTCACACTAGGGAAAAGGTGGATAGGAATTGACAATAGCCCCTTCAGTGGAGAAAAACTGTTCTCTTCCATCAGCATTTAGCCTGCTAAAAGCAATTCTTACCTTTTTGGAATTTTTACACTTTTTTTTTGTAATCTTAAAGTGATCCTAGGAAGCGTATGGCACACTAAAATGTAAAAGAAATCCACCAGGGGTTGAAATACTTCAATATTCAATTCTCATATATTTCAGATAAAAGTGTGACCAATCATTTTCTTCAGTCCGAATAAAATGATTTGCCGAGCTTCCTGTCTGTCATCCGTTGCAGCGCCCCCTCCAGTTGCCTACCGCTGTCACGCGCCTCTCTGGCAGAAAAAAAAATGATGCATTTGACTGTAAACAAACGGGCCCTAATACGCTATAATTACTATAATAACGTTAATGGTAGTTCGTCAGACCACAATGGTAACTAAATGTTATGCGGGCATTTTATTTTATACCACATATAGAATGGAATATTACGTCATTACTGTTAGTTAGTTTTCACTTACCGGTGCCTCTGGATCTGACTCCATTGACCAGTTTCACTATCCTACGAAAAAAAATATTGCTGCAGCACAAGGAATTGAGCAGCGCGAGTGAAACTGGTCAATGGAGTCAAATTCAGAGGCACCGGTAAGTGAAAACTAACCAACAGTAATTAAATAATATTCAATTCTATATGTGGTATAAAATAAAATGCCCTCGTATCGTTTAGTTACCTTTGTAGTCTGAGATATTTTTTTTCAGCGGAGAAGTCTGGGAATCGGGGGGGGAAGAGGGCGGGACTTTGGAGGGAGGCAGAGTTGTTCAAGTTCAAATTTTTAAGTGCTGTGCAACATGCCAGAAAGGTAAGAATTGCTTTAAAGTATCTCCTCATTTCTTGGGGATATTTGCTTCTGTATTTGTTCTCTTCTGTTCATGTATTTAAATATAGTGGATTGTGTAATGTAAATTCAACTGATGCAAACACAACTGATAATAATAATTGAATATGCTCACCTTTCATAGAACCTATGGTGCGCAAACGCACACCAAGGCTGACAGAGAGAGACACACACTCACACCTGATGTAGTTTCTGTTCTCCATCATGTTAAGGGTGAACTTTTCTTGACGGCGAATGATCCGCGCTCCCTCGAGGCACCGTTACATCCGTGTTCATATTTATTTTTGAAGAGGCAGAGACAGGGGGAAGCGTGAGGGTCACTGACCTCTCTCACTCCAGGCTCAGCCGGCCTGTGAGCGGAGCAACCCAGGGCTGGAGGGAACTCAATCACACGGTCCAGCTGCTGCGCTGGGATTGGCTGCCTTAGCATGGGCTCACACACCCAGATCCCAGCATTCCCCTGTGGGGCTTCCCTTTCATACCTGAGTTTGCCTGCAGCCCTGGTGTCAGTGTTAGCAACTCCGTCCTCGCAGTAATGGCTTTTCATTCATGGAGCACTGCATGATGATAATAATAATAATAATAATAATAAGGTAACACTTTACAATTACTGTAGAATAATTAATATTAATTAACATTAGTTCATGAATTATTAGGTAATTAGCAGGTAACTAACGCGTTAGATAGTCGAATAATCATTATGCAACCATGATTGAACATTTATTAATTTTCGGTGCTTCTCTTATTGTGAAGTTGAAAACATCCCTTAAGTTTTCCGTATAGAGCACTTCAAAGTGTTAAACCATAATGTATAAATGAATACCTTAGCTGATGTGAGCATCATTACCAGATGCATTGTTAATATGTTAATTAGCTGTTAGTTCATGTTTATTACTGCATTAGCTAATGTTAATTATTGTACCCTTATTGTAAAGTGTTACTAATAATAATCGTTATTATTATTATTCAATATTTTATAGTTCTCTGTGGAGGAAAGAAACATTTCTCAGCTCCGCTCCCCTCTTCCTGTGTCTTTACCTGGCTTTACCCACAAACCCCTTTCATTGCTGTCATTCAAATTTCCCCCCAAAACTCCCTTTAGGTTATTCATCGGTTTTCCCCTCCATTTATTCTTCAGTGTCCAATCAATATGAACTCAATAATGCAAAAAACACAAGACCCGCCCACTTTGTTCTGTATGAATTCGCTGTCTGGGGTCTCTCTTCATGTACTGGCGGGGGCCACAAACATCAGCAGTCTTTACATTTTTTTTTAAATGTCACGCGATAATTTCCCCACAAATTTGTCGACCTAAATAAATTAGATATAAAAGTATTGGCACCATTATTCGATCTGTGGACACCTCTCTGTGGGCAGGACCTTCTGTTGTAGATTCCTCTAACTCTACAGGAGGCATGAAGGAAGATCATAAAGGAAACATCTGTCCTTCTGCTAGTCTTCCCTCTGTTTCTCTCCCTTCCCTCCTCCTCTCCTCTGTTCCTCTCTCCTCCCGCACCTCCTCGTGTGTATTGAGCAGTGTGAGAGCAGCACACAGTCTCCTTCTCTCGGTCACATGTTTGTTTTTGCTCTCTGGTTTTGGGGGATGGAGGTCGGACCTCCGGCGGTGCCTTGACACGGGCCTGCCAGGTGAGGGGCAGGGAGAGGTGATGTGATTTTGTTGTGTATCGATCCCCCGCCTCCCCTCCTCTCCCCACCCCCCACCCCCCCTCCCGCCGCTGAGACTGTGGACTGGCTGGAGGATCAGACTGGGCCTATGGCTATTGAGAAGCTCCCCGCCTTCAGCAAGGGGGCCGCTGTCGGGTCTTCGATTGGGCCAGACAGATTTGGGGAGGTCCTCCACCTAATCACCCCCCCTCAGCTCCTGCTCAGGTGCCTGTCAGCCTGAGCGTGAAGAACTGTTTTCACATGTTGCTCCTTGGTCTCTCCAGAGACGGTCTGGACAGATAGGGGAGCTGTGTTATCAGAGCCTGTCAGAAGGCCCACTCTAAATGTTTCAGTATCTTGGCCTGCACATCTCCCCACCTCCCTCCTGAGTCCTCGCTCTCTCACTGACCTCTCTGCTCTGGTGGAGGAGAGTAGTAGCATTTATTATGATCCAAAAAGTTATGCTCACCTCCCGCTCAACCTCTGCTCCCAGCTTTTGTTTGTCTGCTCGTCTTGTTTTGGCACAGACAGATCAGAAGCATCACTGCTGAAATATTTATCGTGACAGACTGTAAAATTAGATTTTATTTACTTTTTTGGCAGCTGTTGCTTTGGCTCCTCTCTGGCCAGTGTGTTAAAAGTGTAAGTTCACACAGTGCTGGGCCAAGTTGATCTCTTGATGTTTGTGTGTGAGTGTGTGTGTGTGTGTGTGTGTGTGTGTGTGTGTGTGTGATGTTGTAATTGCACATTGCAGAGGTGGCTTGTGGCTGTGCATATAAGTCCTTACTTGGGAGGAATGTTCTGGCCTGTTAAACTGTGTCTTAAATGTTTTGACAAAACGCTGAGGGCGTTTCTCAGTGTAGTTGGCTCTGCCCTACAAGTAAAGTTCAGCTCAGCGCCGTAGTGCATTTTATATCCCATCGGCCTGTCCGGGGGAGAGCGTCGGTGAAGTCGACTCGAACCATCACCGCGTTCACGAACCAGATTGATCCCGGCCGTGATCGGCCAACTCGAGAACAAGCTGGCATCGGACCGTAAAGCCCCTGGACTTACCCCTGGACCCCCCTCTCATGCCCACAGGGTGCAGTGTGTCGTGTTCTGTAAGCGCAGCGAGCTGAGAAAGCATCGGTCTCGCTGGCCAGCCCTCGTACCGGCATGCTTGCCGATTGATGGCTGTACTGTCCAGTTTTAGAGCAACAAAAGAGGGCTGCGGGGTCGTCCACGCGCGTCTGACAGGCGACACGAGAGCATTCGCCGGTGGAGTTGCGCATACAGAGGCAGGCATGGCGTGTGCTGTCAATCCACACAGTATTCATTCCCCTCTCTCTCTCTCTCTCTCTCTCTCTCTCTCTCTCTTTCCCTCTCTCTCTCTCTCTCTCTCTCTCTCTTTACTCCTTCTCTCCTATTCCTCTCCACCCTGCTCTTTTCCTGTCTTTATATCTCTTTCTACCTCTCTCAATTCCAAATTTAGATCAGATTTGTTGAAACGCTAAGAGCACGCATACTTTGCCAAACCATGTAATGTCACGGCAGAGATCTATAATACAGTTTAATACAGGCCATAACATATTAAGCTGTTGTAAAGTCAAAATAATTAAACATCGACTCCAACTCTGAAAAAGTTCAGATGGTATGGCACATGCACATGAAAACTGAAAGCAGTGATGTTTAAATTTACTTTGACTCGTGTTTTCTAACAGACAGCATGGAGGCAATTTTTTATCTGCTTTACCTGATTTTGTTTCTAAATATACATCCATTCTTGCCATTTAGGCCTGTCGCTCATTCTTAAAAAGTTAGGAGATGGCCAATTTATCACTAGTAAAAGGTGAAAAATGAATTATTAATAATAATAATGATGATAAAAATAATAATAATGTTATTTGAAACAGCTGATGTCAGCATGTGATTGTGATCATGATTTGGTTCAAAAGTAGCATCCAGTAAAGCCACAGCTCTTCCGGAGCGAAGTTAGGCTGAGGACCAAGAGTTTGCCCAAAGATGCGTGAGAAAATCTTCAAAATGTTTAAAATTGCTGTTCATCAGAGAGATGGGTAGGGATTTGAATATTTCACCCTGTACAATTCATAGTGTGATTAAACAATTCAGGGAATCTGGAGGAATCTCTCTGTGTACAGGGCAGGGGTGCGAGCCCTAAGCCGAATACCATTGACCTCCAATCACTCAGACGCCATTACATCAAGAACCGTTAATTATCCAGAAGTGATGTTACCACAGGGGGTCATGATTTCTCTGGAAAATCTTTGTGAAGGATCACAATACGTAATTACATGAACAAATGGTGGTTAAAACTTCACTGTGCAAAAAAGAAGCCCTGTGTTATCAGTGTCTAGAAGTGCTGTTGATTTCTCCGGGCTCTGAGACATTTGCAGTGGACAACCACAAAATGGAAATGAGTTTTGTGGTTAGGAAAAATCAATATTTTGAGTTGTTTTTTTTTTTTTTTTGGAAGTGATGGACCTTGTGTGCTCCAGACCAAAGAAACACAGGACCGTCCAGACTGTGACCAGCACTGCTCTGTCATGTTATGGTGTTCTGTCAGCGCTCTTGGCCAGGGTCACTTACACTTCTGTGTCGTCACCATTAATGGTCAAAAATACACTGGAAGTTTGGAGCAACATGCTGCTGTCCTGAGGAGATCTTTCCTTGAGATGTCCTCGCATATTTCTATAAGACAAAGCAAAACTGCATTCTGCCTGTATTACAAGGTCACTTCTGCTTAAAAAAGGGTTTGGGCGTTGGACTGGCCTGTCTGCAGTCCCAACTTGTCCCCAGTCGAGAATGCGTGGCATATTATGAAACGCAACATACTCCAACAAAGATTTGCGGACCTCAAGACTTTTTTTACAGGAAGAACGGAACAAAATGACACCTGAGACATTTCTGTCTTTAGTGTTTAAACATTTTTTAAGTTTTGTAATAACAAGGAATGGCAACATAACTACCCGATACATAAATTATACCGGACCACCAGTATTTGAAATATCTTGCCACTATCTAAATTGAAATGTGGTTTCATTTAGCAAAATCTCAAAAGCATCCATGTAGTGAAACATCAAATAATGTGCTTGTTGTATTGTTTTCAACATAATGCATTTCAAAGATAATTTACGCACCACTGCCCTCGATGTCAAAGAAAATATAACATATCGTCCCAACTTTTTCTAATTTGAGGTCATACGTCCCACTATCCGCTCAGTTCAGTCCAGTGTGCATTACGCTTATTGGCAAAGTATGTTGGGGAAAGAAGTAAAAAAGAGACATGGCCAAATAATGCGAATAATCACGCTTTACCTCTCTTTCTCACTCTCTCTTTCTCATTCTGTTTCTCTCTCTCCCTCCATCTTTATGCCTCTCTGAATATCTCACTCTCCCTCTCTCTCCGCTTCCCTACCCTGACGTTTTCTTACTTTAGGCCATGTTATTAGTATTCAAAGCCTAGCACCCCTGGGTGGCAGCAGCTGGGACTCTCTCAGTGCAACTTGCCTGCAAAATACATTAAACAGCATTAAATTAAACGCTAGTTGCATCTCCGTTGCAGCACGGGGTAAATAATTTCTGCATTGATTTATTCTTGTTTCCTCTGTGCATTTTTTGTTGTGAACATATTCAGAAATGTTTTCACTGACAGAGGAGTGTCGGATTGTGGGAGGGGGAGTCGGAAGGAGAGCGAAACGATCTGACCTCTCGACTTGGATAACCGCAGGCGGTAGGGTTTACTGGGCTCCCTGAGCAAAAGATTATCGGGTGAAAGACAGTCCAAAAGCGCTTGCATGGAAGACCTTGAGGAAGAACAATGTTACTGCAAATAGTGGCGTTAATCTGTAAATTGGTGGTGATCTTCCTTATAGGCAGAATAAAATCAAAGCCCATAACTGTTGTCCCATGACTTCCATGATGGGGAAACTGTGCGATAGGAGGTGTGGCCTTTCAGATGTGACCTTAAGCTGAGGGTGTTAAATTTCCTCATAGTTTATGCAGATCCAGGACACTTAACAGAAGAGTAGCGGTGTTCTCTGGAGTAGCCTAGCCTCCCAATAATCCTCATACACAATCGCTTGAATTCCCTGCATTTTTTGGCTTCCTAATTAGCGACAGTGAATGGGCGCTGAGCTCTCTGGTTGGTCAGCTCGGTATCAAAGGGGTTGAATAAGTAAACATCATACCTGAGGCCAGTTCAATAAATGCACACTGATAATTCCCTAATGCTCTGTGTATCACGGCTTTAGGACTCCTCGTCCCGCACTTTTTGTCGCCAGACTCTTCGTCCCCATGACATTTTCATCCCCGGACTATTATTCCCTGAATTGTTAGTCTCCAATAGTGCTTTGCCCTCTTCCTGAATTATAGCACCATCCCTAAATCTAAGCCTAACCCTTATATCATGGTGATCTGTCCGTTTGTCCCTCCGTTTGTCAACAATGACGGTACTTAATTTTTTTATTATTAGGGGACAAAGAGTCCGTGGACAGAAAGTGCAGGGACAAAAAATTTGTGGACGAAGAGTCCTGTAACGGTTCAGGGCTGTTATCTGCCTTTTGGTGGAATTAATCCCTTTGGTGTGTCTGTGGTGCTGCACATTGAGAGTCATTCGCCTCCGCACACGTTTACATGCATGCGAGAATATGCATGCACGAGTGTGTGAACGTATGAGCGCCTATCATTGTGCTTTTGTCCAAGTGTGCTGTAAGCTTGTGCTTGTGTGTGTGTGTGTGTGTGTGTGTGTGTGTGTGTGTGTGTTTGCGCTTGTGCGCTTTGTTGTGTGTGAGTATGCACGTACATATTTTTCTCCCAGGCTCTGATTTGTATTTGCGTTGTCTGGAGGGGAGATGACTGATTCTCCCATAAGCCTTTGGGAGCACTTTGTTTTCCCTACGTCTTATCTTAGTTTGTGTTGTCAAATGCGGAGCTGAGCTTGTTTGCTGTTTGCAAATTAAACCCAGACAAACAGCAGAAAGTACAAGCTGTGCTCAAAGTTTATTTTTTTGGTTGCTTTTCCATTTTGCATTTTGACTTTGTGAATTTTGCATCACTGTGGTGCGGCTCAGTGCACAGATATGTTGTCAAATAAATTGTTGAATATACAGCCTATGTTTGACATTTTTTTTTATGTGATTTAATGTACTTATTAATTACCACGGTCCTTTGGGTATTAATTTTGTTTGATTCTTGTAATGACTGAATTACATTATTCATGATATCTGATATGGCAATGAACTGTTTTAGTTTTGTCTTACATTTGTGTATCAGGAAAGCTCCTGACTGTCTTATACAGACTTTCCAGAAATTTCTTCCAGATGAAATTGCCCGGCACGATTTACAGCAGGCTATCCGATGCGTCAGTCAGGAGGAACGTGTTTCGTTCATTGTGAATTCAGCGCTGTTGTTAATGCGGACTGTTACTGAGCAGTATTTTCAGTTCGCCGTGTTTCCTGACTGTGATTTTCTAAAGGTCAGCAGATCTTCTGAGACTGCATCTCTGCCTTCGTCCGGATCCTGGCGGAATGAAGGCTGTCATTTACTTGTCATTTACTCAGTGTCACAGGCTGGCATCTGCCAGGGGAGCAATCTACATTTTATTTAGTTTTTTGTCTAGTGTGTCTCTGTGGCGGTTCATATAGCTTTGATAGAAGCCGGAGGATCACTGCGGGGAAAAATGATATAGTACTGAGTCGCACATTCTTTTTTTATTTCAAATATTATCTGGCTGTACCGTCCGTGGGTATCACTGCTGCCTCATGGTAATGGGGTCGTGGGTGTGGAACTCGGTACTTTTCCGTGTGGAGTTTGCATGTTCCCCTCGGGCTTGTTTCCTGTGGGTTTGCCAGTTTCCTCATACAGTCCAAAGACATGCATGTCAAGCTAATTTGAGACTCTAAAATTACTCGTCGGTGGGAGAGTGTGTGCGAACGGCAGGTAAATGGTGTGTGGGCCCTGCGATTGATCGGCGTGCTGTCCAGCTGTCCCTGCCTTTCGTCCATAGTCAGCTGGGATAGGCTCCAGCTCCCCCCGCGGCCCTCGTGTGGAAGAAACAGTATAGATGACTGATGGATGTGCATTATTGAAGGTTATGCATATGTATGCATCTATTGCATAAAATAAAATGATGCTAAAGAACTGTATGGAGATATTGTGCACTTACAGGTGTTCTCTCTCAATTCCTGATTGTGCAGGTGTGTGTGTTTATTCTGTGGGAGGGGGATTGCGTGCATAATTTGGCTGCTTCCTTCCCAATAGCTAGCGTTCCTAATGAGGCCTCTAATAGGGCTGGAGGAAGCTCATTTTCTTCCCCCGAACAGTAGGGTCCCCATATACTGCCTCCATGGAACCACTGGCCTATCTTGCTTAGACAGGGTAATGGTTCTCATCTGGAGTTACTGAAATGATGCCTTTTTAAGGGCTTTGTTTGTGTGTCTGTGTGTGTGTACTTCCTCTATCAAGCAGACAGTATTTCAAAGAGGGGTCTTGGTATCAGTGTAGCCAAAGGGAGGAGCTGAGTCTCCTACTTTAATGGGCGGAGTTTATTCTATGCATTTCCTGCAGGAGAAATGATTGATGCTGTCTTTCTTGTATGAGCTATGAATGGGGGTATCTGTTATGAAGGCGCACAGGCTTTTGAGCCAACGTTTACGTGAATGGGCAGTTATGATGATGGCTTTATTTTGTTCAGTACTGAGGTGACGGAGTGAATGCAGTGAATTAGCGAATGAGCAAAAGATGGAACTGATAGATGACGAGGGAATTGGAGGGCGTGAACGAGACTATGAAGTGATAGGAACTGGGCGAGTGAGTAAATGAAAGAGTGAAGTGCTGCGCGTGTGATTGACCTGGGTCTGGAGAAGAAAGGAATATTCCCTGTCTTAGCTCCGGGCAAACGAAGCACAACCAAGTGAAGCGCTGCTAAATGTACAAGGAGTGTTTGTCTTTAAAAATGTAAAAGTTGAGATGTGTCTTTGAAACAGATGAAGGCTCTGGGCCACTGAGAAACGAAAGAGAAAAACAAAATAATTTAACTCCAGATCCAGGTTTCTTGGTTGTTACCTCGCTGCAGGGTTTTCTGAGTAGGCGTCATCTCTGTTTAGCATTCGAGTAAATTGCTAATCGCGTCGGAGGCACGTTTTCGAAGCGGCCGTTGTTTTTATCTGAAAGGACACCGCAAAAAAACACAATGGGTGAGTTGGCTTTGAGATGGTCCCTTTTGATGAAAAGCGTGGAATCTGGCGATGAGTGGGCCGGAGATGGTGGCCATTTTGTTTCTCGTCCTTTGTTTCCAGTGTTGTTTATATCGTCTTCTGTCTCCACAGGTAGGAAAAAAATTGATTCCTATTTTCTAATCACTAGTGAAGCAGTATGAAAACCTTTCTTTGACTATGAAGTTCATGCTGACTGTATGGGCCTAGCACTGCGTGAAAAAAATCAAGCTTGTTTGCCGTCTGTGGGTGTATGTCAGTTTTGCGGGTGCACCATATTGTGATCTATAATGACATTTGTGTGCTCATTAAGTATCCCTGCTGAAAATTCCGGTATAAACCAGTCTAAGCTAGTTTAAACAATGTTTAGCCAGTTGTCAACACGTCTAGCCAACTGACCAGCCGACCATGTTATATTCAAACCCTCCCACAGACTGGCCGGCACTCTACCAGCTTTAATGGCTTAAATTGCCTAGCGTCCACCAGCTAAGACCAGCCTAAGTCCCTGGTCTTTGCAGAAATGTTCAGGGGAGTATCTCTGAGTGTTTCAGGGACCTGAGTAAATTAATCACCACCCATTCCCCTCCATCATTATTTGAGATTGTCATCCCGATGAAAAATTTTCTGGTGCTGGAAAACGGATGATGTAAAAGTAACTAACAAAAAGGTACTGATAGATGGACAGTTAAGAAGAAGAAGAGCAGGAGAGGGTTGGGGGAGGGAAATGATGGAGGTGGACAAGGTACGCCGGGTCATACTTGAGTTAACTGGAGGACATCTCAACCAGGATGGGTTCATCTCGCATGGATTTAACACGAAAGGCTGTGCTGTCCACCCTTCTTAGGTTTCATCAGAGCTCATTTGCAGCCACTTGCTGCAGTACTCAGCTGTGGTGTCAGCTCAGCACCTTGAGAGAACTGTGTACAGTTATCCAGTTTCGTATGTGAAGTTTTCATGATTTTACACCAATCAGCCACAGCATTAAAACCACACGCCCAATATGGTGTAAGTCCCCACCATGCCAATAAAAGTGCTCCGTCAAACTTGCCTCAACTTGAATTCGGAGACCCTGGATTTCCAGTGGAGCATTTCCCAGAGCTCCACACTCCCTCCCTCTACCGGCTTGTCTTCTTCCTTCAGTGGTTGGAGGTGTCATCTCTTCCCCAAGTCAATTATGCAAATATATTGGGCCGGTCCACATGATTTGAAGGAAAATGGGACCCAGTGGACCAGGCACCCTTCTTCAGTAGCTCCAAGGTCTCGTTCTGAAGTTCACGAGCCCAGACCTAAATTAGAACAACAAAGCTGCAACAAAGTTGTGTATCATGAGCCTGGGCCACCCAACACCCTGTCGTCAGTTTGTCTGTCCTCAGACCACTGTCAGTAGGTACTCACGGAGGTTCCCAGAACTTTTTCCACTTCTGAGATGCTCTGGCCCACTCCGCTGGCCTTGTGAAAGTCGTTCACTTCTCATTTCTCCCACATCCAACGTGTAAAAAATATACGCCATTATTACGGATTAATCAATGTTATTTGCTTCATCTGTGAGTGGTTTTAATGTTTTGGCGTGTTGGTGTATGTTTTTCAGAATACCAAACTTTTATTTTTAGATTGGCGAGTTCTCTCATGTGATCAGTAAAATTACTGGACCAGAACGAGTGGTTTTGCTTCAGATGGGATGTCTGCGCTCTTAATTTGTGCGCTGGATGAAGTCTGGATTGTGGAAGGAATAGATGGACAAGATGTGGGCTGGAGGGGTCTAGCATAGTGCTTTGAGGGGGTCCCCAAACGCCCCCTCCGAAAACCTCATCCCCTTCGTGTCCTGGGGAACTACGACTCTGACCAAAGCAGTGATCTCTCCAACTCCCTGAGCATCAACCTCTTCATTTTTTCCCTCTCCTGAAAGCCAGGAGGAATGAAACGCAGCTGCCAAACTCCGTCACTCCGAATCTCCAAACTTCTGCCTCACTCACTTTTCCATTACATGTTTCTCCCCCTGGTGTCCTTCAGTTGCCGTCTTCTGCACATATTTGGAGGGAAGCTCCACTTTGACATACAGTTTTCAGCCCTCTCCTGGGACCCACCACTCCCTCATTTTACGGAAGAGATCAGTTCTACGGTGACCGATACTCGCCTTACTCAAACAGAGATGGGGTTCATGGCCGCAGGATGTCAGGTTCTACACTCCCCCCTCCCCCCTCCCTGGCCTTTGTCCAGATTAGGAATAAAATCCCTGTCAGTCCCAGGCCTGGCCTAGAGTCCCTCTTTAAAAATACCTTTTAGTTGGATAAGTGTAGATGTAGCTTCAGTGCCCACAGTCTGTGTAAAACGGAAGAAAATGACATCTCCCCTGCTATTCTCCACACGGAGACACCTGCTCACAAGAGTTTATAATGGCCCTGACATCCCTCTGCTCTTTGCTCAGTTTGACGTGTGAGAGCTCGAGCAGAGAGTCCGATGTGAAAGGACCCTCTCTGATCACCCCTCTGGTCTGTAGATATTATGTATCCTTGCAGTGTAAAATATGTGACCATATGAATGAATGCGATTCATTCACGGTGCTATGTGCATCTGCTCGGCTTCGCCTCCCTGCATAAATAATGGACCGTAAATGTTGGTGTGGAAGTCCTGTCCCCTTTTTTGTAGCTGTGAGGGTGTGGAGAAAATTAGCGTATTCACCAGATATTACATCGGCCAACCACAGCGGGGAGAGATGGGAAAACTGCTCTGTTTTCACTGGGGATGAGAAATCATTTTAATGCATGCTTATGTTTGTTTTATGAGAAAAATAAGGATACGAGACAGGGAACTGAAGGCTTTAGAATAAATTTATGAACAGGCTTTGTGTGGGTTATCAACCCGAGGTGCTCTTGGCACCTCTAATGAAGCCCATTCCCTGTGGGTCCAATGTCAAACCAGCATCGCTTTGTGGAAAACGTCACACCGTTTATACATGAGGCCTCAACCGCTTACGAGTCCTGTCTGTTCTGCGCCAATGTCATTACAGGGTTAAATCTTCTGAGCTTTTCGTCGGTAATGACAGGCAGGAGCACCCTTTAAGAAGACAGGTGAAGTTAATCATTTAAAAAGGATTAAACAGGATAGCCAACAGTGTTCGGGGTCGCCGTGACAACAGGGCAGGAGCAGGAAGAAGCGGGATCAAAGGGAGCCGCGTCCCCCTTATCGCACGGCTCGGCAGACAGATACTTCACGGCTGTAATTAAGCGGTTCGAGAGGATGAGCGTTTTATGCGTTATTTGTAATCAAACAAGCGTCGCGCTTTTCCCCGGCATTGTGCTGCTCGTACGCCTTAATTAAAATCTTGACTGATGACTCTGAATAAATTGCGGAGCCGCCGTGGTCTCTACGGTACGCCCCTTGTTGTCGTGCGTGGAATGCCGAGCGCTCCGCCGCCATGGAGATGGCGGGATGCGCTGTCATCGATGTGTTTTCGCTGCGAGCGGGATTTTTGGGTTGGATATAGAAAAAATTACGGGCATCCCAGCCTCTCTGGGTCTGCGGATATTTTGGACAAGCAGAACTAGTGACTCATCTGTCACGCCCTCATTTTGCTGTGTCCAACTGAAAAGCTAATTTTTTGCACTTTTGCCCTTTTTACCACAAAACATTTCTCAAGACTTGGCATGTTCATGGGGGAAACCTTTGAAAATTCCTTTCCATGTTTTTACAGTTGCTTCGATGCTGATAGATATTATATCCGAACATGCCTGTAGATGCGAGGTCAAATGATGTGTGCTGGGTGTAAACCATTTGAGTGCAGCAAGCATTTTGAGCTTCCTTCTGGTAGGGCCATGACTCAGATTTAAAAAAAAAAGATTTTAAATAGTTCAGAATAGAAATGAGTTTCATTGGATTAGAGCAGGTGATTGGCAGCTCAGATGCGAATGGCCGACCGGTGGAATGGTGGTCACTGGGTTGGGCGGAGACCTGATTGGTCGCCTCATTCAACCTGACCCTTCATCATTATTTAAGGGAGTGTGCTTTTCAAACAAGAGGAGCCCGTTGCTACTGTCATGAAAACATAATGTAAATCATACAGTGCTCACTGGATGAATGAAGATTAATGTGTCCCGAGCTGAGAATTGGTGCAAGCGATTAGGGGTGTGTTGATAACACCCTTTGTAAATGCATCTCTTCAACAACAAAACGGACCGTATATGTGTGTTGTGTATTCATCTGGAGCCGCCGTGGCTGTTTTTTAGGAGCTGTTGTGTGACTACTGCATTAGTTGGTGTCATGTACCCATTTAAACACGTTGCGCTGTCCGCTACAAACGACCTTTGTGCCATTTTCTGCTCGATGCTCACTTTTTCGTCTGACCTCTTTTTTTTTCCAAATATTTTCCAAATATATTGTCAGTTTAAACTGAAGTTATCTGCTGTACGAATTCTAATCGCCCTACTTTTTTTTTATTTGAATTTGGCCTCAGATGTGTTTGTTTTCCATGTTAGTGTTGCTAAGATAAAAAGCACATGTGAGAAACCAAATGTTCATTTAAACTGTTTGTGCTTTATTCGAGACGGTTGGTGCAGATGACGTGGCTTCGGCAGACTCCAGCGAGGCTGTCTCTGATTACCCGTAGATGCAAAAACATGACATGTCGTCTGCGGAAGACTGCCGCAATGTCTGCTGTTTGCTTGGAAAAGGCGAAAGAAAAATCATCTCTTAAAAACATTGGGCATGAGGACAGTGTACGTGGGCGTTCACCACGTTATTAATTATTTTTTCATTTTGTTTTTTTTTGTTTATTTCATTTGGCATCTCCAATCATAACCAAGCCGGAGATGCCTGGTCGACAGACTGTGTGCATGTACGCTCATTTGCGGCTCATTGCCATCTTGGGAGAGCGTAGGCAATTCATGGTTCTCATCTGAAACATGCCTGTCAGACACTGCTTCTTTGCACCTGTGGTCACAGACCTAGCATGTAGGAAAGCTGAACATGTGCTTGTCCAGTAAGCAACAGCTGAGCACTTTGATGGGCATGAGGAGGTAAGCTGAAAACTATGCTAAACTAAACCAACTGCTAAACTAAAGCAACCGCATCCCTCCCATATCCCTGAGCACTGCAAAGCCAATACTGTTAATCTCATCTGATTACTGGTCACGTTTGTAACTGGCGCGGCTGGTTTGATTTGGAGTTGCGTTGGTCGCCTTTTAATAAAGCAGCGTCTTTATTGAGAGAGCTAACCTAGCCGCCCCTTGATTTAGTTTTTAACATTTTGCAGCTCTTCGTGGTTAATTTGTCAACATTAAGAAACCTTTAATTTCTAATTTTTGGAGACATCTTGTCACTATTTAAGATCACAGAAGCCACACGCAGATCTCTGACAAAGCTGCAAGGGCATCTTTAATAAATAGAGGATTGGAATTATTTAATCAGTAGACGATTCAAGGTCAGGCGGGAGCAAACCTGAACACTGAGGGGCCAGGCTTGGGGTAGTAGAAGGAACTGGTCTGAGGTCAGTAGCCAAGGTGTCAAGCTGAATGGAGGACACACAGGGCTGATGCTAACTGTTGGATTTGGATGAAGTGGAGACTGGGAGAAGCTTCACTCCCCAGGACTGCAGGCACTGGGATTAGAATCCCTAAAAAATGGATGCAGCCAGTTTACACGGAAGACAAAAGACAACAGTCTCTTAAAGGAGAGATGAAAACCGGGAACTTAAATACACAAAAACAACAATTAAAGTGGGGAAAAACTGTCCAGAAAATGGGGTGGAAACACAGGAGGAGCACTAAAGAATCGAGACAATAATTGAATAATGAGAGACAATTCGAAATAAAACCGAAACCGACAAAGTCGGCTCGACTGCAGGAAAAAAAAAGCAATTTAGGAAAATATCAGGACATGCTACATCTTTCTGAAAAGTTCTAAATGTGCCTCAAACTTTTGTGCTGTACTGTATCTAACATTTATTGAACTTTCTATTTAGATTAATTGAAACCCGAGTATTCCACATTGAATTTCGTTGCCTGTTGACCATAATGAGGCAAAAGCTGTACTTTGCAGTCTGGGAAAATGAAGCTATTAGGCAAAGGTTATAAAGGATCACCCCTAATCTTGTGTATCATTAAGTTCATTCTCGAGATTTTTAAAAACACATAATTACTCTAATGTAAGCATTTTACCTTTTTGTACATTAATGCATTAATAAGTTGAAGTTGTAATTCAAACCTCACTATTTATGCAGGCACAACCTTCCAAATAGCCCAACACTCAGCTTGACCCAGCAGAAGGTGCAGGTTAATGCAAGTGTTGTGCCAAAGGCACCAGGCGCCCAGCAGTCATTTAGAAATGCTTAGCGCTTCCACACCAGCGCATAGCTCTGCCTGCCCCAGGTGCTCTTCTGTGGACAGCGCGCCTTACTGAGGATGAGCTAAAAACTTTCTCAAAACTGTTGTTTCACAAAACTAAATACATAATAAATATTTGTATCTCCCCGAGGACGATATAGTCGGGAGATACTATGGTTTAGTTCTGGGGCCGCCGCCGCCGCCGCAGAGATTTTCTGTTCCAAGCTCTGGAGGCTGCAAAGTTTATAGGATTTTTCTCTATATAGTCAAAGATGTTTATTTGGCAATGCTCAAGATCAATTCTTGGCGATTTCCGACATCCAATATGGCTGCCAGCAGCCATTTATTGAAAAAATTTTTTTTGCAGATTTTGTGTTTTCTGCTCATTTTGAGCCACATTTACATATAGATACATGTTCAGGGATGCGTATTCATGGCGTAGCAAGAGTCAAAACAGTAACATTGCAGCTGTAAAAATTTGCCAGTGATTTCTCATGGGGATCGGGGAGATGCACGACTCGGTCCCTGTGGCGACCCAGTTATCTAATTGGGTCTTGGGGTGGACCTGCTGCATTTCAAATTGTTTGTTTTGATGCCCCTCAGTTTGGCTGTTCGCTTTCGTTTGGCGTCGGATGAGGGTAAATTAGACTGTCGAGTTGTCAATATTTAGATACCACTGGCTTCATATGGAACATTACAGGTTGTATTGTGGTCTCGTCCAACAAGAAGGTCCGACTTACTCTGCACTTACTTACTTGCGCAACCGTTGCCCTTTTTTCTTGTTTCAGGTTGATGTGAGTATCTCCATTTAGGTCGCCTCAACTGAGTACACTCCTTGACTCAACTGGATTTGGAATCTAGCAATAAATTTAACAATAATTTACTTAATTAGATTGTTAGAAACCTGGTATTGGAAACAAAGTGCAAAGGTGTCTGTCCCTGCTGCGTCCTGCTCTTCCAGGCCTCGACCCCTGTGTTCATTAGAACTACATTGGTATTAGCATATTTCGCGCCTGTTACTTTTGGGTTTTCCTGGATGTGCAGTACTGTGTAAAGCTGCTTTCACACCGGACGCGAAACAAATTTTTCGCACGACAGATTGCATTCAAAGTCGATGCAAAGATGTGAATACATGCATTTGGCGCGTATTCGCGTCTTTGCACTGACTTTGAATGTAATCTGTCATGCAAAAAATTTGTTTTGCGTCCGGTGTGAAAGCTGCTTAAAACTGGGCTCTTTTCGTCCTCCTCATCCGTCCTGCTTCTGAAAGGGGACCTATTATGCTGTTTTTTTTTTTTTTTTAAATGTCACTATTTTTTTCGACGTCTAAAGGGGAGTTTTATAAACTTTTTAGCCAAAAAAAACAATCATAAAAATGCTGTGATTTCCAGGCAGTTCAATTCCTGCAAATCCTAACCCTCAGAAAATTTTCACTTTCAATTTCTTTGTTTAAGAAAAGGGACTGAGGGCAATAATCAACAGTTTAACAAATACGAATGCACCTGAGTTAGCTGACAGGCTGTGTTTCATCCGCAGTCCCTTCGCCAGTCGTAAAAAAGCATCCTAGAATTAATTCAAACAACCATAAAACTGGGATCAGTGAAGAAGTCTAAAAACTACAATATGTAAATGAAACTGCGCCAGCTTCAGTTTCTGTCAATACACGGTTATAAACCTGCACCTTTTTTGCCAGTTAAAGATATTCTTTCCTTTCTGGCATTTTGACACTTTTGTATTCTTAAAATGCTCCTAATAAGTATATGGCACACTAAAATGTAAAAGAAATCCACCAGATGTTGGAACTCATCAATATTCTATTCTGACATATTTCTCATAAAAGTCTGACCAATAATTTTGTTCGGTCCGAATAAAATGATATGCCGAGCTTCCTGTCTGTCATCCGTCGCAGCGCCCCTTCCAGTTGCCTACTGCTGTCACCGCATGCGAGTCACGTGCCTCTCTGGCAGACAGACGTTCTGACGGTAGTTTTGCGAGAAAATATGTATGAATTCTGCCAAAAAACGACGCATTTGACTGTAAACAAATGGGCGCTGAAATGTATAATTATGATGGTCAATGGTAGTTCGTTAGACTACAAAGGTAACTAAACGTTATGAGGGCATTTTATTATATCACACATATAGAATTGAATATTATGTTATTACTGTTTGTTAGTTTTCACTTACTGGTGCCTCTGATTCGGACTCCATTGACAGGTTTCACTCGCGTTGAATTCCTCACCGCACGCGTCAGGGGAGGAGGGGAGCCTCAGAGGTCAGGTTGGGGGAAGGGGGTGGGACTTTGGAGGGAGGCGGAGTTGTTCATGTTCAAATTTCTACTAAGTGCTGTGACATGCCAGAAAGGTAAGAATTGCTTTAATTTAACTGGCATCTTTTTTGCCAGTTAACTGTCATTTTACAATAAGTTTACCACAGAGTTCTGTGCATGTTCAGTGTAAACCACAGTTAAATGCGTGCAGGAGTCCACTTTCATTTAAATAACAAGGAGACAATGCATTAATTTAACTGTTAAATTCAGTCAGTTTATAACAGCATAAGAAAGCCAAACTTCATTTTGTTGCTCTGTTGCAACTACGTATGTGCACGGTGCAAACCATCTTGTCCGGTACACACGAGTGCTTCTGAATGGAAATGCAGAGTGAGGGGATTGGCCCTTTTTTACAATGTAAGCAAAAATCCATTATGTGAAATCACGTATATTTGATGTTTATTTAATGGGAAAGCATAACAGAAAAATGGGGACTTGAGCTGTTGTCCGGTATGAGCGAGTTTCCATTTTATACGAGGACGGCTTAGGCGAGTTCTACTGTATTTATATGAGGGGCGGAATCATTTTCATGAGCCTGTATGTGACGTAGAAAAGGGAACCAAATCTGAAAGGTATGCCATATGCCATGTTTTACGAAAAAGGCAGCCCACATAAAACTGACCTGGGTCGTGTTTTTTCACTGTTGGTAGTGGGTTGGTGGGCGCTTCAGATATCGAGATGTACGTATATGCACAAAAACTAAAAAACTGAGTTTTCCTCAATATGTGCCCTTTCCAGAGTATCCGTCTCTCGATGAAGTTTTATTGTGGTTGGGAGGGGGATCTAAGGACAAGATGGCGACTCCCCCCTCTATTAATCTAACACCGTAAAATCGAAATGGGGGGGGGGTTTGGCGGTGGTAGACGAGGCTGGAGCTGGGCGAAGGGATCCATATTCGAACTGCGGAAAAGTTTCCTTTCCATGCACGCCACTGCGGTGAGGGACTCGGGAAGCTGTCCTTGAGAGAATCTTCACACAGAGCTCCTGCAGTGGATTGTGGGTAAGGTAGCTCGCGCTCCGTGCCGTCGGGCCTCCCGGCGGGGCGCGTTTTCCGCTCTAATAGCCGTTGCGCGCCCCGCGTGATATCTGAGGAGCCGCACTCCTCCGGGGGGCCGCCCCGGCACCGCCGCGTGTCAATATTCCCGCCATTTCAAGTCGCGCGCTTCTGGGACCTGCTGGCGCAACGGCATCCAGCCGCGGCGGAGCGGAAGGCCCGTGTTCATTAATAAGGCTGCTAGGCTCCCGGCCCCAAAAAATCGAATCATCTGCAGTTGGTCGGCCTGGGGGAGCCCCGGGGGGCCGGATTTCGACCCCCGCCCCCCCTCCTTCTCCCCTGCAGCCCCCCCTGCTTACACCCAGATACAGTCAGAGCTGCTTTATTTCGCAGCGAGAGGACGGGAGATAAAATGGAGGACTCAAAGGCATGTCGCGAAGTTACCGCAGGGCGGCAGTTACGCGGGTTACCCCAGGAGCTGAGAATTCTGCACTCCTGTCAAAGACTCATTATCCCGTTCCAGTGGGGCGAAATACTGTCCTCGCTTTGAAGTAGGCTCGGGGATGCCTTTAATTCCCGCATGCGCGTGGCTTCTCAGTGTTTCTAGAAGGTTTTTGCTACACTGATCGCATGTGAAGGGGCGCTGTATGTAGCTTGTGTGTGTGGGTGCTGTGGGAATGCATGTACTATACAGTGACATATCAGAGAATGCTGATTCTTCTCTGTAAGCAGCCAGTGAGGATCAATCGCACGCAGTGCTCCGTAATTACCGTAAAATTTGATGAGCAAAATTGGTTTTTAAAGTGAACCTGCTTTTATTTTTCTGCTGAAAACTAAGGACTGAATTCGTGCTCAAACGAAAACTCTTACCGGGCAAATTGACAGGCCCGAGTGGGAGGGAGCGAACTCTGCAACTCTGTGTGATGGTGTGAGAGCAAGAATGAAAATAAGGTGGGACTGGGTCAGGTGGGCTGTTTCTCGTGTTTTGTTCGGCAAAATGAAGGCACGTGGAAGTGAACTGAGGCTCCTGACAGGTGATGGGAGTCTGCGCTTTCATGAAACTCGGAGGCAGCGCTTTTACCGAATGCAGCAAGTGGGGCGTGTAGTTTGCGTTAAAGGGATTAACAACCACTTCAAACGGTGACCTGGATTCTGCCCACCAGGGGCACCGGTCTCACACATCTCTCGTCAGGACCGCCAACTGACTCCCACTGCACTGCCATGGGCATATGAAGGTGTGTGCATTGCGTGTGTGCGTGTGTGAGCATGTCTGTGTGTGTGTGCGCGTGACTGTGTGTGTGTGTGTGTGAGTGTGTGCATATATGCGTGTGCTAATTAACATGTGCACCTGTATATATCTGTGTATAAGAATGATAATACGCCTACTTGTATTTCCTGTGTGTTCAGACTTCATACTATATTTTAAAGGAATGGCTTTGGCTTATTTGTGAAGGTTATTTGTTGAAAATGGAATTGAAGCACCTATTACTAAAACCCCATAAGTCACACTTGACTTGACTTGTGGGGTTTTAGTAATCAGTGCTTCAATTATGGTTTTGAATGCTACAGACAAGAGAAGGGAATGTTTTGCATTGGAATTAGTTGATATGGGAGTTGTTTTATTGTATATGCTGGTGACAGTGTCATTGTTCTTGAGTAGTAAATAGTAAAATAAACTTAGTGTTTCAGGCACATCATTTCCTGGGCTTGATTTTGTTTCAACTGAGATTTTAGTCTATTTCATCAGTTTTGTTTTTTTTTTTAATGTTTCTAGTTGTCATTGTTTTCTGTATACATAAGTATGAGGGCACCTCTGTCGGCTGGTTATGCGCAGGCGTTTTAGACACTATAGTTTCACAGGTGGTTTCAGCAGGGGGTCCTTGACCCAGGTTGAGAATTGGAATTGACTTTACTGTTTCTTGTCCTTTTATTTTTCTAGAACCACACTCTGAGCCAGCATAACAGCTAACATGGGGGAAGACTTCATTTACGACGGGAGGCCTCGCCGTGGGAGGAAACGCTTTTGTTTTTTTAGACAAAGTTCACTTGTTAAAAAAACAACAACAGATGCGGTCAATTTCTAACATATTCTTTGCACGAAACTTTCACTGCGGTTGAATGCAGTTGGTTAGAAAAAGACCTTCTATCCTTTTTTGAGAAGAATGCAAAAAAAGACGTCCATGGACAGTGTGATTTAAATGTTTTGCATCCGACTGACATGCTGTAAATAATACAATTAACTTGTTGGTTAAATCCGTGGAGCTTTTTGACTGCCCGTTCCCAGATACTTCTCCAGTGAACAATTGAGCGAGGGCGTATACTTTTCATGTGTTTGAGAGGAACCAAGCTCCGGTATCAGAAGGAGAGGACAACAGACCATGAACTCATTAGAAAAGTCTCCAGAATGTTCTGCAGTCAGCGATACTTGTGAGTTTGGCATATCAGAAGGGGGAGAAAAAAATTAAAACAGAATGGATCAGTTGAACCTGTCCTGCCTTTATGCAGAAAAAAAGAACAATTAATGTCATATGCAATAGCGGTGGAGCCGCCGACGCATCTGTTTAACATGAAGGGTCATGTGACCCACATCGTTTTTCCGGCAAAGGAAACTGCAGCTGGTGAATCACACCTCTTAAACTGTTTTTACGGTCTCCTTTCTCGACAGAATCAGGACAGAACTGGACTGGTCTTTTATTCGTTTGGTCAGTTGGTTGGTTTGATTTGGTTTTTTTTTCACTGGGAAATAAATCCAATTTTACTTCAGATACTGGAGTGTGCTTTTTGGTCTTGATTTCATTTTGATTATATACTTACAAAGCCTTTGTCTTTGACATCCTTGGATTTCGTTGGAGGATCTTTTGATGGATTTTGTGACTCTCCGTTGCTCTGTTAAAGCCATTTGACATTTTTGGAGTATTCCATTCCATTATTTAAGATTTTAGTATTATATCAAGTCAAGACGCACTTTTGTATAAAAAAAAAAAGTTTGACATTTTGACATATGTTCTTACTCGGATAACTGGACATAACCTCTCTGGCTGAGCTTTGGAATATCAGTGTATAAAAAGAAAATCACTTCTGAACTAAATGCTGTTGTATATGTTATGTAAAAATATGGACTGAGTTCTGTATTTGACTGAACTCATTTTTTTGTGTTGCACATGTGAGGAATATTAAATCTGTATGATAAAATATCTCCCCTTGTCATTCATGTGTTTCGTCCTTTCAATAAATGCCAAACAAGACACTGTATTGGTTGTATGCGACGTATGTTGTCAGCTGTGACAGTTTGATGTTTTTTAAGGGAGTTTGTGAAAGAGCCCTGTTTCAGGGTGCTAAAGTGCTCTCATTGAAGTGTTCACTGTTCTACCATTGAATTAAAAATATGGAGCATGAGGTGGAACATTGATAACAGTGACAAATAAGCTTTACTTCGGCTTTTGTAAAATGGTCTTTTTCCTTTCTGTACTCAACAGCTTGGACAATCCCGTGCAAAGTCGATCCATGATAAAACTGCTTCGTAATCGCTCAATGACCTCAAAAAAAAAAAATAATAATTGAGGTGTGCTTGAGCAAATATATAAGGGCAACATGGTGACACAGTGGCTAATGTCAGATAATGGATGTATTCATTGTTCAAAGGCAGCTTTTGATGTACCATGTACTGTGTTTAGAGCCCAGGTCAGATGTTTCAATGCCGGACACATTACTTATGGTCCCTTCAGAAGGGCTGATGAGAGGATTTGAAATGTGAGTTTTACATTATTTTGATGAGTTGACATGAGTTGAGGAACTTCACATGCTCAAACACTGTCCTCTCTCATTTTTCTACGAGAAGGGAAGTTGCAGGGACCGTAAAAGCCAGTGAAGGACATCAGTCACAACATTAGATGCTTTTTAGGATCTACTGTAATGGAGGAGGTTGTGCTGAAACATGCACAGTTCTCAAACTGAAGAGGAACTTTGTCACTGGGCTTTTCCTCACTTATGACCTTCAGTGACACTGGTTTGACAGTGTTCACCAATGATGTACTCAATGCTATCTCTATTGGACTGTGGGAATATCTGTTGGGTTTGTGTGTGTGTGTGTGTGTGTGTGTGTGTGTGTGTGTGTGCGTGTGTGCTTTTTTTTTCCTCTGTGCATTATTCATTGGGCATCATTCAAAATATTGTTTTTAGGTCAAGAAAACCAGGTTTGAAACCATAAAAAACATTGAAATCACATAATATGGTGATGTGGAAACTGATTGAGATAAGTGCTGTTCTCAATCAATACATGTCAGCATGAGCTTGTGCTGCTTACGACAAATGGGACATTTTCTCGTGTTCATTTATTGCTTTTTTCAGGTGGGAATCTCAGTAAAAGCTAATGTAACATCAAAGTTGACGCCCGTCGCTGGTTTTTGTCCACACGCGGGCACCCGCAGAATTGAGTGACAAGCACAGCGTGATTGACAGGCTGTTTTTAATTTTAGTTTTATAAATCCTGTATTCAGGAGGGGGGAAAAAAACAGATCAATTTCTTCTCTCAGAGTGAAACCTGAGGAAGACTGGAAGACACATTAATACGCGTACGAGACGGTGGAAAATATTAGAAAATGGGAGGACGAAATCGTGACATTAAAACGCTATCCTCTCGGGCAGGCTAGTCCTGGTGCTTGTTCCAGAACACTGCAACTTCTCTGGTTTGATTCAGGTCCAGTTAATTCCCCCTTGGTCAAGATGGCTGACGTCCACTACAGTCAGGAGTGACTCAAGGGCAGGGCTGCAGACTCTGACTGCGTATTCTGTTGAAGTCCAGCTTTCTCCTCCATTGATTTGCGCAGCCACTCTGAATCAGATGGAAATTGCGTGCTTCTAGCAGTCCAGTTTTCCCTTGAATTTGACCTGATACAATTTGACATCAGACTCCAGCCCTAAAAGGCTTATAGTGTGTGCTGGTTTTGGTGTGTTTTAGTCTCTGCATGCATGTTCCTTCTTCCTAACTCTGTAAACCTGGATAGTGTGGTGAACTCAAATGTTTTGTGGAAACCGATGACCTCAAAAATTGTGTAGGCCAACCTAATTGCATTGTGTGGAAGGAACTTAAAGAAATAAGGTAAAGTTATTTTTTGCATGTTTTTAAGTTCTGTGAACACAATATCATTAAGTTGAAATACTCATTTTTTTGAGGTAATCAGTTTCCACAAAACATTTGAGTTCACCGTACTTGTCAGGGTTTACAGTGAGGACCTGAAATTTTACCACTCATTTAAAGCATGCCACTATACGAGTTCAGCCGGAATTGCTAAAATATTTTGTTTACACGAGTATTTTGGCAAGTTCAACAAGTTTAAATCTTGTCAAACATTATGATCTATAGATCATTAAAGATCGTGTTCAATTGTTTCGTAAAAGTCACAAATGACTGTTTCAAGTGACTGGTGCAACCTGTAGGCCAACATTAAAGGAGGACCAATAAATAGGACTGTGTAACAGGTTAGCATCACTGTCCTCAGTCCACTTTCTCTCAGCCAAAACTTAAGAAAAGACGGGCACTTGCTTGAAAAAAAAAAAAAAACAGTTGCTAAATTGTCGAGAGTTCGCCAGAACTTACCAAACTTTGTGAAGACCTGAAAATTAAGACTCACGTTCATTTGTTAAGGGGCACTTTACAGAATGACAGAAGCGCAAATGCCAGACTGAAGTCCCAAAAATAGCTTGTGAGGAGAAAAAAAGGAACTTGGTTTTGGGAGAAAAACCCTCAGACAGGGGTGAGAAAAAACTCCCTGATGGGAAGTTTGAAATCTCAGAAGGAACTGGGCTGTGTAAGCCCATCCTCTACTGGCTGGGGAAGGTAATTGGATGGAAGTGAGAAGGAGTCTATTAATTACTTAAGTGGGTTGAAATACAAATGGAAAAGAGCAGAAATGAAATGATAATAATGAAAGTAAAAATCTTGTGATGTTCAAGCTCTCTGTAGAGCAGCTGCTCTGAGCTCAACTGCCTCACAGATGCTGCTGTTGCTGAATTTAGGCTCCGCCTCCGCAGGCTCTAATTGGGGGGAACATCTGAATGTCCTGAGGGAGGCCTCTGTGATTAATGACTCCATTACCCATCACCCCATGTGGTCCCTGGTATATGATCTCACAACAAGCTCACTGAAGAGCCGCCATCACTCAGGGGGTGGGCTGCGGTGGGGTGGCGTATAGCGGCAAACCACTGTTTCTCAAGTCTTCGGTCTCTTCTCTACTGCATCTGTGTCTGCAGATGACTCTCTCTTTGGTTGATGAAAATTTTAATTTTGTCTGAAAGTGTCTGCTCCTGTATTTCTTCTCTTTTCTTTGTGACAATCTGAAGCTTTACTTTTTCCGGTTGGACGGTCCAGTATGTAGTGTATCAGAGATGAACGAGTGAAAGTAGTGGATAGGTTTTAATATGTGCTATTGGCTAATTGTTTTAACTAATGCTACTAATATACTACTGGTAGGTTTGTCCTGACGAAGACTTTTTTAAAGTGATGAAACTCC
Source organism: Gymnothorax reevesii (assembly GCA_029721435.1). NCBI lineage: Eukaryota > Metazoa > Chordata > Actinopteri > Anguilliformes > Muraenidae > Gymnothorax > Gymnothorax reevesii. The sequence goes on along the minus strand of CM056577.1, from coordinate 18,530,817 downwards.
AAGGTGAAGATTTTCCATCACAGCTCTGTGCTGTGTGTCTGTAGTAATGCGTGTGCACGCGTGTGTGGGCTTGTATAGCTCTACTTGTGAGAGCCAACTCCTGAACCACAGAAGCAAGTTGTGAGGACATTTGGGGTTGTTAGGACAGTGTGGGAGGTCCTCACAGAGGATTATGGCCAATTAGTTAAAGTTTGGGTTGCATTTACAGTTAAGGTTAGGTTAAGGTTTGGTCTATGGCTCGGGTTAGGCATTTTTTGGTTGCATGTGCGTTTGCCACAAATGAAAAACCTTGCGATTTGATTTTGCACAAACACATTCATGTTTTAATGATGTGTATTATTTTTTATTTAATATATCACATTTTTAATTGAAAAATGTGTTAACATTTGCACTAAGAAAAGGAACTGGAATGAATTTGCGTTCGACCTGGTTTCCATAACATCAAACCGCAAGGCCCCATAGCCCTCCACGTCCTCCTTTTCTCAGGACTCTGGTACAGTGTATTGCCGCCATCCACAAACTTCCTTCCACAGAGAACAGGCACAGAGGAACAAGCCTAGAGAGGACCGGAACTTTCCGTGGTGCAGGTCTTAATTACTGCCTGTGTTTGCTCAGAGGAGCTGGTGTGTGTTACCGTCGGCGTTTTCTTCCCCCAGTTTATTCATTTGCGCATCAGGACCCCGCCTCCAGACATATGTCAGATTGCGTAACGTCCCTGTCATCCATCTTGTTTAATGGGCAAATCAGGAACCTGCCCTTTCCTCCAAAGGAAGCGTTTAACGTGTTCACGGGGAGCCCTCTCCTCCGATAGATTGTACGTGTTTGTACGTGCTATTCAGTTAACAGTTTATGTTTGAATGATAGGTTACAATTACAGAAGGCCCTTTGTTTCTAATGTTTACCTGGTCTAACATTCAAAATTTTTAATCTCAGTGTAAGATATTGTTATTTTCAGTATTATGAAAAAGCCAAGAAAGACTTAAAATTCTCCGCTGTTTCAAACCTGGAATGCAAACTGGTGAATTCACTTTGGGACTATATTACCGACCACTAATGTAAAATTCAACGACTTCATTTTATTTGCAGGTGAAACTACTTCAAGTTTGATTAGATGTGGTCTTGGATCCGCTCCTTTCCAGCAGTGCTACTTTGCATTTTATGCTGGCCTTGTTTGCCATCAAACAAAATGGAGGCTTGGTGGAGCCAAAACAGCAAACAGGCACGTCTGTCAGCTCGTCACTTTTAATGAGCTTCAAGGACATTTAAATCAGTGTAACGTTTGCTGCGTTGCAGTTGGACCACTCTGTTCCATCCATTACTTTAAACAGGCTGGGAACTGCTGCTCCTGTTAGTGATTTAATCAAATTTGCTTGGAACGCACAATCAGGCCGGCAGTCTCTCTGCAGCCAATTCTACGGGCAAAGAAGCGCAGAATATAAAGCAGTATTTTGTCTGTCCAAGAAAGAAATTTGTAAAAACTTGGCACAGGCACTGTCAGAGGTCTGATAAACACACACACACACATGCGCGCACACACACACACACCCCTGGTCATCTTTGACAGCTTCATTGAGCAGCAGGTTGAGAGTGGTGTTGACCGCACTGCGTCTGGATCATGCTGTAACCTCCACACAGTGGCGAGGTGTGGCACTGACTTCTGGAATGTTCTATCAGGCACACGGAGAGCCACGTCTGCTGGTTGACAGGAGCCATGTTATTCTGGTTCACAGTCTGTCATTGACCTTGGAAATAAAACGCGCATATGCATCCATGAGCGCGCGTGTGTGTGTGTGTAAGAGAGAACTATAAAACCACAGATTTGAACACCTGTTCCATCTGTATCATCCCCAAAGATCATTTCATTGATCCAAAAATGTTGGTTCAATTTGGCATAAGTTACCACCCTGTTGGTCAGTACATAAGGACCAGCTGTTGGTATGGGAACAGAAGCGAGAGAGCTGCATATGATGTGTGTAGAGGACATTACAGTGGCACAGACCTCTGGTTTCATTCAAGTATTGTTTTGCACCAGTAATTCAGGTGTGGTTGTATTAAGATTCAGTGCATTGCATTGCTTTGCTTTCAATTAGCGGACTAATCCCTTCCACAACAACAGATAATGCAGGAAGCAGCATACGCTCACAATAAACGCATGAAACTCAAGCCGTTAGGGCTGTGGGGTCACGTATTTCTGCTTTTTCTGTCAATAAGCAGCTATTTAGGCCTGGAGAAATTCACTATGGCACCCAGCGATTGAAACTCTCCATTTAATGAATCAAGCCAGATTTTTTATTTTTTTGTTTTTGCAGTTATTTATTTATATACATATTTTTTTGCTATAAAATTTAAAACCAATAACATCTGTGGATGACTTGAGCCCTGGCTCTTCTTCAGAGGTTGCAGCAAGCAAGGTTGTGTAGCCTGTCCATTTGCACAGATGGTAACCAGATATAAATGTTTGCATCATGTACGAACCATATCAATAAACAGGAAAATGGAAAAAGCAAATATTGCTCAGTTAGTGGCAGAAGCATAAAGAGGCCAGCAGCTCATTTTACATTTGAAATATTCTACATGAATCTGAAATACTGACCGTCTCTGTCCGCCCAGCCACAGCATTGCTGTAATTCTAGCTGATGCACCCGTGCTTTTGTGTTTGTGGCCCATTGTTTCCTGCCAAATTAGGCTATATGGCCTTTTACTTCATCACTGAAATGTGCTCTCCCTTATCCTGCACTCGTCCCAACATGACATAGAGCTGAAACACGGTTCATGCAAGTACGCAAATGCAAATGACAACGGGTCACCTGGCACAAATGTTCATCTCCGGTAATCATGCTCAACGTGCACTCTCACACACCAGTGGAGGTACCAAACTTCAGTCCTCAGGGGGGCGATGTAGAGTAAGTAAGAATGCTTCCATGATCACAGTGGTGAACAGTTAACCCAAACAGAAATGATCAGCTTTCCACTGTGGTTTCAACCTATAGCGCCCGCCAACAGCAATGGTCCGACAGCAGCTCACACTTGCATTGTGTAACAGCCATACCACAAGTCAATCTGCTCCAGCTGTGTGGCTGAAGCTAAGCAGGTGTGGGCTGGGTTTGTACTTGGATGGGAGACCACCTGGAAAGACAAAGCTGCTGCTGGAAGAGGTTTTGGTGGGCAGTAGGTTGCGCTCTTCCCTCTGGTGGAATAATCCCCAGTGCAGTGATGGGGACATTGTATTGAAGGAGACGCCACCTTTTGGATGAGACATTATCCTGACTCACTGTGGTCATAAAAGATCCAATGATGCTTGTCGATAAGAGTAGGGGGTTCCCTGGTGTCATGGCTGAAGTCCCAACCTGGCTCTTTCGACCAGCCACCTAATCATCCCCTGATCCGATCAGCTGTGCAACTTGTCCTCTCCCTCAACCCCAAGCACTAAGGATTGAACAACACCGTAGACTCAACAAAATCCAGTTTTACTTCGGGAAAAACACAGAATAGGAAGTAGAGTGCGCTGTAACATGAGAAAAGGCAGAAAGAAAATAGATTGCAATCTGTTCCCCTATCCTTATTATTCGTTCGTGCTCGTCAATCGACTTATCGTGACTTTCAAGATGGAGGCGACTGGAAACTACATCGAGGTACTGTTTGCATAATTAGTATTTTTGAATAAACTATTGGTGCATTTTCAAAGTTGTCAGTGCCTCATTTTAAATGTCAGGGCCCTCGGAATTCTACCGACGAAGTGTGGAGCTACTTTGAGCCTTGTTATTGAAGGAAAAAATAGCGATTTCTTTGCATGGCAACGCGATGCCCGATTCACAACCATTGTAAGCCTGTTGGGAGCTTTGGCTAAAAATCCATTTATTTCGAAAAGTTGCGTGTGTACGGAGGTGGAGTATTCGACAAAAGTTAGTACTCATTATCATGTTTCAATGCACCCCAAGTCAATTTCAGACCGGAATTCTCCTTTAAATAAAGGTTGAACAAAAATAAAAACAGCAACGATTTTCAGGCGACACCCCTTAGAATGCAAAGGTGCATGAAATTCATCTTGAAATGTTTGCATTTCGGGCCTTACATGGACTATGCCTTTTGTGACTGCGAGAAGGGATCAGGGGTGGGAGGTAGAACAGAGCGTGTGCAGGGTGCTGGAAGCCCTGTGCTGGCAGGACCTGGAGCCCGACCTCCTCACACACACACACACACACACACACACACCAGAGATGCCACAGAGCCTGGGGCTCCGCATGAGCTGAACAGAGGGCTCCAGTGCTCCAGGAGAGTGACGGTTCACAGCTCCTTTTGGGAGCAGCTGCAGCGAATGACCTGTCAGTCTTGGGCAGCCGTGGAAAAGCCAGTTTTAGAAAGCAAAAGTCCCCTCCAGTCTTTCGTTCCAGTCACCTGGGTTTGCAAACTGGCACAAATCTGCACCAAACAGGAATAAATCCAGCCTGAATTCAGGGGTGAGGGGAAAATATGGTGGGACTTGTAAAAAAAACCCAAAACCAGTGAAGTTGGCACGTTATGTAAATCGTAGATAAAAACAAAGTACAATGATTTGAAAAATCCTTTTCATCTTATATTCAGTTGAATACACTGCAAAGACAAGATGTTTAATGTTCAAACTGAGAAACTTAATTTTTTTTTTGTTGCAAATAATCATTAACTTAGAATTTAAAGGCAGCAACACATTGCAAAAAAGTTGGCACAGGTGCCTTTTTACCACTGTGTTACATCGCCTTTCCTTTTAACGACTCTCAGTAAACGTTTGGGAACTGAGGAGACCAATTTTTGAAGCTTTTCAGGTGGAACTCTTTCCCATTTTTGCTTGATGTACAGCTTTAGTTGTTCAACAGTCCGGGGTCTCCCTTGTCGTATTTTACGCTTCATAATGTGCCACACATTTTCAATGGGAGACAGGTCTGGACTACAGGCTGGCCAGTCTAGTACCCGCACTCTTTTACTACGGAGCCATGCTGTTGTAACACGTGCAGAATGTGGCTTGGCATTGTCTTGTTGAAATAAGCAGGGGCGTCCATGAAAAAGACGTTGCTTGGATGGCAACATATGTTGCTCCAAAACCTGTATGTACCTTTCAGCATTAATGGTGCCTTCACATATGTGTAAGTTGCCCATGCCTTGGGCACTAATACACCCCCATGCCATCACAGATGCTGGCTTTTGAACTTTGCGTCTGGTTCTTTTCCTCTTTGGTCCTGAGGACACGACGTCCACAGTTTCCAAAAACAATTTGAAATGTGGACTCGTCAGACCACAGAACACTTTTCCACTTTGCATCAGTCCATCTTAGATGAGCTTGGGCCCAGCGAAGCCGGCGGCGTTTCTGGGTTGATAAATGGCTCTCGCTTTGCATTGTAGAGTTTTAACTTGCACTTGCAGATGTAGCGACGAACTGTTGTTACTAACAGTGGTTTTCTGAAGTGTTCCTGAGCCCATGTGGTGATGTCCTTTACACACTGTTGTCGGTTTTTGATGTAGTACCGCCTGATGGATCGAAGGTCACGGGCATTCAATGTTGGTTTTCGGCCTTGTCGCTTACGTGCAGTGATTTCTCCAGATTCTCTTCTTGCAATAGCTCGTTGAGGAATGTTGTTTTTAAACTGTTCGACAATCAGCTCACGCATTTGTTCACTAAGTGGTGACTCTCGCCCCATCCTTGTTTGTGAATGACTGAGCATTTCTGGGAAGCTGCTTTTAAACCCAATCATGGCACGCATCTGTTCCCAATTAGCCCGTTCACCTGTGGGATGTTCCAAATAAGTGTTTGATGAGCATTCCTCAACTCTCTCAGTCTTTTTTGCCACTTGTGCCAGCTTTTCTTAAACATGTTGCCGGCATCAAATTCCAAATGAGCTAATATTTGCAAAAAATTACAAAGTTTACCTGTTCGAACATTAAGTAACTTGTCTTTGCAGTGTATTCAATTGAATATAAGTTGAAAAGGATTTGCAAATCATTGTATTCTGTTTTTATTTACGATTTACACAACGTGCCAACTTCACTGGTTTTGGGTTTGTACTTTTAGACCCGCTGGATTTGCCACCTCTGGTCGCTGACTTGTTTCATATAATCAAAGCTATTTGCTCTCCATAGTAGGATGAGATGATTGGTCCATATCTGCGGTGAGGCAAAACCTCCTCCCAGCCAATAAGCTAAGTCCAGTTTGGTGAACAATTTGTTTTGTCTTGTCTAGGAGTGACAAACGTCAGTCTTAAGTCGCCTTCACATCGGACACGGAACGAATTTTTCGCATGACAGATTACATTCAAAGTCAACGCAAAGATGCAAATACACGCGAATGCGTGTATTCGCGTCTTTGCATTGACTTTGAATGTAGTCTGTCGTGCGAAAAATTCGTTCCATGTCCAGTGTTAAAGCACCTTTACTGTCTGCTTGTCATTACATTGTTTCTACACCAGTTTCAGGAGTGCGTTTAATCACTTAATAGCTGAAGAGTCCACATTTAATCTGACTGGCTAATTCTGGTAGCCAGTGAACACATTTCAGCTGGGGAGTCACATGGTTTGGGATGACGATGAGTCAAGCAGGTGCATTCTGGATGAGCTGAAATGGTTAAAGTGCCCACAATGTAAGACCAGCAAGCAGGGAGTTACCTGAGTCCGCTGCTTCCCAAACCTCTCCTTGAGACTCACCTGTCCTGCGATTTTAGATTCTCCCTGCTCCAGCACAGGTGATACAAATGATCAGGTCGTCATCAATCACCTTTAAGGGGTGATTAACGAGCTGATCGTATGAATCACCTGAGCTGGAGCAGGGAGAGATCTAAAACAAGCAGGACAGGTCATTTCCAGGAGAGGTTTGGGAAACACTGCCTTAGTCAAAGCAGAACATTACTTTTTCTTAATTGTGCTATTCGAGTTTATAAAGATACTATTTTAAGCTACATCAGGTCAGAAATAGCCATGTACACCATGAAGAGTTTCATATTGCCAGCAACTATTTTAACGTACAATTTATTCGATAATGACGCATTCGAGCACAAACAAAACTCTAATAAGTCAAAACTGGTTTGCGCTACTTTTACTTGACGTCCAAAGAATAAAATTTTCAAAGAAAGTAAAAATCTGCATTAAGATCCTGGATCCTTATCAGTAGCTTATTGATACACTGCAGTCTTACATTTTAGTCAGTATTGAAACTATAAAGAAACAATGCGACTATTGGGAAAATATGGCCATAGAAGACTGATTTTAGGACTTTTATTTTGAAAAGAGGGCTTTCAAATGGGTGGCAGTATAAATCTGTGTGACTGAACCGAAGAAAAATGAGGAGTTTCTGTTGGTAAAGCAGCGCTATAAAAATAAATAAAATAGAAATAAAAAATGGAGTCATTAATCATCTTTCCAGCAATATGTTGCTTCATAGCAGCAGCGTGCCAGGCTCCTTTCATCTGAGGATTTCTTGTCCCCTAACAATTTGTTATTTCTTCACTTTTGTTTTTTTGTACAATATGTTATTACAGTTTATGATTTTGAAATAAACCTCGACTTCACCGAACGAGCACCTGAAGCAGTGCTGGCCTGGTGACACCTCCCTTGGCTTTCCCTTAATTGTCTGTAGAGGGCGCCCTTTCTTGAACTTTACTACAATTGTACGTCAACTTCTGTTATTCCTCTACCATGAGGCTGGTCAAACATTTTGGCATTAAAAGCTAGTACTTGAGAGTATTCCCTTTACTGGGATGAAAGAGAAATTCAACACTAAATCACGAGGAATGAAAAAGGGGGGAAATGAAAAAGAACTTAATCATCTCTCATTCTTTCTACCTCATACTCCACTCTCCTCCGACTGAACCCAGAGCATTTGCTCAGCATAGAAGTATTAAGTTGAATATTTCAATGCAAAGCCAACTCTTTTCCTCAATCTGGCTGTCATCTCTTTCCATTACCCTCTCACCTCCATCCCTTCCACTCTCTCTCTCTCTCTCTGTCTTCATAACAAGTACAGACCATTTCAATGGCATATTTTCACTCCTTTATTCTGTCACTTGCACCTGGCCCAGAAGTGAATGGAAAGTATTATGCTGATCTCAATCCATCGAGTGACTTCTGAAAAAGGAATTCAGGTTTTGCCTATAACTTTAATTACGGAATGTCAAGACCATCCTTTGTTAGGGAGGTTTTTTTTTTTCTTTACATAAAAATGATTGGCCTGTGAGTCAGCCCCTCCTCATCTGCTGCATCAGTAACTGTCTATGACTGATGTCATTACGAAGAGACATTTGAAGGAGCGAGGACGTCTCATTTTGCGCTCTATTTCTCGCCAGTAGATATCAATATTCTCCATTTCATGATTCCTGCAACATGAATGAGATTATAAAAGATAAACATAGAATTCAATTTTTTTTTGAACAACTTACTGAGAGTACATTTAAGGAATCCATTGAGGCCACTCATTGTACGGAAGCACTATGTTTATAGTTATAGCAGAATCTGTCCAGTGGAAAGTTCTGGAATGTTCACCCATGCCCAGCGTGCCCCCCTCTCATGCTGCCATGCCTTACCCCGGGATATGTGACAAACCCGTGTCCTTAACACTGCTGCTGAAGTACATTGCGCATGCATCAACAGCTGTTTTGTTATATTAAAATTCCATGCCTTCCCCAGGAGAGACATGGGTTTGGCCAAACAGCTTGTGCCGTGATGAGCTTTAGTGTTCTGGACTATAGTATCGGGGGAAAGGGGGGAGGGGTCGGCGGCAGACAGGTCTACTGCCTTGATTATTATGTCAGATATGATTAGATATGAAATTGTAATCATTTTCATCTTCACAGCCCTTTCATACATCAAACCCCAGCAGGACGACGTCCTATAATCTCAGCCCTTACCTCCCGTAACCCGTCTCCAGAACCATCTGGATCCTTCCGATCCAAAAGCATTTTTTAAAAATCTCCGTATCTAACCGCACGGCGAAGCACCCAACGCAATGTATTTTTACTAACACACAAGCAGGATTAATTGCCCTGCTGGTGTTCAACATCTTTCAGTGCCAGATTAGTGGGGATCAGGGCTGTTGGAAATAATGAATTCATTAAGGCATCAGTGGGGAATAGTTTCACAGAAATCATAAACAATACTGCTCCGTAAAACCTCTCTGCTCTCGGCTCCGCGAGCACCGCGCTGCTACGCCAGGCCTCCCAGTTAGTCCTTTAGTCCAGATTAAAAGGGTGTCTAAACGCTCGCGCAATGCACACATCGAGATTTATTTCTGCTGTTTAAACCTCGCGATCCCTCTCCCTCCGCTGTTAGTGTGTGTACGGAGTGCAATTAATATGCAGATCAGCATGAGCACGTTACCAATGTTATTGGCCTATTGTAGAATGAAGGGAAATAGCGGGGAGCTCGCTTACACCGCGGACTAAGAAAATCATGGGTATTTGGAGAGGCATGTACGCCTAGTGCTTTTTGCAGCAATGACAAAAAATTGCTCTGTTCACGGACATTTTAAAAACACAGCTGGTGTTTTGGAAGGTTGGGCCGTATCCAAAGGCTTCCGTTTTTATCCAGGCAATAAGTTAATAAATTTCTCACATTTAGCCTGTAACTGTAACATATGTGCCGTTAGTGTGTTGAAATGCTCCTTTTGGTTTATTTCAAAATTGGAATAAAGACTTATTTTCACACTCTATTCCTTTTAAGATGCAGTGGGCGATTATTTAATTTGAATTGATTACATTTCAACCCCCCTAAGGCTCGTGTCTATGGAATGGAGGTGATTGAATGATTCAGAATGAAAGTGTGTTGTGTGCTGGTACATGCTTGTGATTATGAAGGATAAGAGGTGACATGAATTGATTATCAGTTCTAGGAAGGAGGTAGAGAGGGGTGTAAACAGTTCATAATCCCTTTGGCGTAGCTACAGAAAAAATATATAAACAAACATTTTTTAAAATTTGTTTTCCCAAATATTTGACTGAATTTAAAATTATCACACAAATATAGAAGGTGAATATGAGGGGGCGAAGCCTCCATGTCTAAGCATGTTATGTTCTTCAGCTTTAACTATGGTATTGAGCTTGCGGGTCCTGCGCGTCAGGAGCTCAGGCTGTGAGGGTTTTCTTAGATTTGCAGTGAAAAGAGGAAAACCTTCCTTCTTTAACTAAAGCAGCTTCCTCAGAGCACATACAAATATCAGAATTCATATGAATCAGTTGCTTGAAATAACTACATGCAATGATGATAAAGATATGTGAAGTCCCATTTACTCAAAATTCATTCATTAAAGCATTCAGTTTGAGCCAACCAATTGACTAGACCCTTTTGAGTGGTCCAATGTAATTGGGTTCAAGTATTCATTATTATTTTACTCACCTGCAGTATTAGTAACGAAGATTATCCACTGGAACCCATTACGCTGAAAAAAATGTCTTGTTGAATGAACATAATTTTTTTAAGGTAAGTGGTTGCACAAAATATTTTTATCTGAAGCTAGATATTTTTATTTTGTTGACTATTTGAAATTACTTATATTTTTTAAGTGGAGTAAAATAACACACCTATTTCTATTAAAATATGCTTAATTAATATATGGAACATTTACTAGGGGTCAAAATCACTTTTTTCAGTGTACATTGATGACATTGGAGCCCATGTAACTCTCTCCAACAACTCTCACTCCAACAGCGCAGTCACTGTCACTGTCTCACTACATCAGAAATCACAACAGAGTCACCGGCCTGACTCCACCTTTGCATCTTTAGTGTCATTAAAAAAATGACACCTGACACTCCCCCCCTCCCCCAGAGGCTAAAATAAGAGAGGGGGCGGAGCACTTCTGGCGGCAGATGGGCATTTATACCGTCAGGTGAACCCAGCTTTTCCAACCTGCGTGCACTTTTCACATGATTATCATGTTTGCCGTCTCACCCCAGAGACCTGCTGTATCTGTGACCTACTGTTGCGCAGAAGATAAAACAGAAAAAAATTCTGACGATTATGTTTTTCCACCTCGAATGGATTCCTGTTTATTAGAGGCACAAAGAGGAAAAAGATTGCCGTCACACATCGCTTTGGAGCCTATCTGTGTTTCTCTTGCATTGTAGATGATTGTAGAGATGTCAAATTTTGCAATTCGAGGTATTGTACAGATGAAATAATCAAACTGAGTTCAATAACCAACCATTACCAGGAGGCCCCTCGGTCAGTGCATTTTTTGATACTGAGATGTTGAGGAAGGGATGGTTTTTAATTGGCTGGAGGTTTTAAGGCTGAAGCTAACCCAGTCCTACTCTAAATCACTGCCCTGGGGTGCGCTTCCCAAAAGCATAGTTGCTAAATCAGCAACTTACAAAGTTCGTTCATTTACATTCAATAATTCCAACTATGTAAGATAGCATCTTTGCTTTTGGGAAATGCTCCCCCAGTCGGTCATGTACCTGCAGGCTGTTCAAAAGAGTCAGTCTTATGTTGAATCAGTTTCACAGTCCTGAATTGAATTGATTCACTACAAGTTTGACATTGAATTGTAATCTAAAGGATGGAGATTGTTTGATGAACATTGCCCAACCAAATTGGCAAAAAGCATTGATGCACAAATTGTCTTGGGGTATTCCTGGCCAGGCCCGTATATTAGCTTTCCTTTGAGACTGTCCTCACACTACTGCATCCATACCTACCTGCACAGTGTCCAGGCAGCCTAACCATCATAAGAAGAACTGGTATACAGACTAAGGTCTGACCAGATACTTGTATTATAATCAAATATAGTTTAGTTAATTAGTAATTCTGTTTTTTTTTTTGGACAAACTTTGGTTCAGTTTAGAGAGGAAAAGATGCATCCCTGAAATGACAAGGTCCAAGACAACAGATAAAATATTAAAAATAATAAAATGAAAAAAGAAGTTTAACAGTTGTTTTGTTGCACGGCCCAGTGAGGACTGCTTTTCCCCTGAACACACTGTAACCTTCACAAACTGATGCATGTTCCAGCACTGGGACGCAGAAAAACACCCCTCTAACTTTCACAGGTGGCCACCAGACATTTACACTCCCATCGATGAAAACAAAACTTTTTCTGCTCGACTCACTCCGCATTTATTCATAGTGTATGCCTCTCCACTTGGTAAAGTCTCATTGCTCCAGTTTTATTTTTATACGTCGATTAACCTGTCCTCAGGAGTAAATATATTACAATACATTCTGTGCAGGTGATCCGCCAGGCCCTCGCATCCAGTAAAGTTTAACAGCCAAAGGTTTCCCAAACTTACCCATAAAGCCACACTGATGAATTGCTTTTAATCAATGTCTGAAATGAGGGTGACTCTACTAGTTGCCCTCAATGATTAAATTTAATTGTTGAGCATCAGGAATATACCCGGAGAGAATAGTAAGAAAATTATCTAAAGTCTCTGGTTTTGCGACACACAAACTTGAAAGTGAGCACACATGGTTTCTCTTAACAAAACTGCTGTTTCTCTTGATGGAGGATGAGAGGAAAGCAGTGGCTTCCAAGATTTTTTTTTAAGTTATTTTACTGAATAAATAACAATGTCAATGGAATTTAATTGATGCATATTATAGTGGTTCGAGGAAAGACGCTGCCTGACGTGGTGCATTGAGTGCCATCACGTCCACGAGACATTACTGCTTAATAGAGACAACTCTCGCATTTAATGATATCACTTCTTTCACGTTACTTTCCTTTTTTTTGTATGAAGATTTTAATTTTTTTCTCTCCATTATTGAACCCCAATAATTACGTATATACTGACTTCCAATTTCCCTCATGATCTTCCCTGACCTTAGATCAGTTTCAGCTAAATATCATTAAATGGTGGGTAGTCAGAAGTTCACCTACTGCACTGAATTGTATTTCAATGTGCTGAGGCCATCAAAATTAATGCATAGCTGTAGATTCCAAAGTTACTTTTGACGATTCTCAAAAGCTTGTGACTTACATATCCGAAAATGACAGGCCGATGCCATAGTTCTGCATTTATGGAAAGATCACAGTGATGTAATTTGAATGTTATAATATTTTCTTGTAGTCTAGAACTTTAATTTCAATTATACGTTGTAACTTTTGTCTTTGTCCAGGTATCATCGGCAATAATTTAAATCCATGCACTGCTGCATCCTTGTGAAAGCAATATATATGGCGTATGATTTCAGACTGACGAACCCCGCATGAAAGCAGTGCTGCACATCAGTGGCTTTATATTGTCAGAGGGGCGCAGTAATGGCATAAGACTAGAGGAATTGCACTACTTATGAACAGTAGTCATTGTCACGGTGGCGTTAATAACGGAACTCTTTCTTGATCCCCTCCTCTCGCCCATAAATCATCATCACGGCGATGCTGAACTGTTCTCTGCGACCCTAAAAGGAAGCTTCTATTTGCTCAGCTCAAAGTCTGCTTTAGGTCATTACCTCTTCGAAAAATGAACTGGTGGCTGAGGTCTTCATGTATGTTTCCTCAGCGGCGCTGTGCCCCGCGGGAGCGTGTAGGCATCAGCTAATCCCGCGACTTCTGCGGGAGGCTTCGAGAGGAATGAAAGCTTTTCCAGTGTCCTCTCTCTTTGTTTGATAGTCAGAGGGAGTCAGAAAAGCTATGCGTAACAAAAAATTTGAGCTTGATCACATTTTCGGCGATTGCAGTTGAATCCAAGCGGAGGTGGCCATGTGCGAGTCGCGGTCCCTGTGACATTAGGCTACTTTGTTTCATGAACTGCAGAACTGATGAATTTGTAAATTTAACAAAACCAGAGAATTTCGTGTTGATTTCCTATATCTTGCTTTACATCCAATTGGTGTATTGTATTTAAGAAACCAGAGTAAGGCGTAAAAAACGAGTATTTATCGGTTATACTGTATAAAGCCATTACACGACCATGTACCCTACGATGTAATGCATTCTTTCGAAGATCAACAATGACATCTAGTGGTAGTACCTAACATTCAGGTGCATTTTTTTTTCTCTCGATCCTCTGTTCAATGGAACGGCTTTACTAGAATCGGAGAAATAATGGATTTGATTCAATCAAAATGCGTGTTCCTGAGCCCATGTGGTGATGTCCTTTACACACTGATGTCGGTTTTTGATGCAGTACCGCCTGAGGGATCGAAGGTCACGGCCATTCAATGTTGGTTTTCGGCCTTGTCGCTTACGTGCAGTGATTTCTCCAGATTCTCTGAACCTTTTGACGATATTACGGACCGTAGATGATGATGAAATCCCTAAATTTCTTGCAATAGCTTGTTGAGCAATGTTGTTTTTAAACTGTTCGACAATCAGCTCACGCATTTGTTCACTAAGTGGTGACCCTCACCCCATCCTTGTTTGTGAATGACTGAGCATTTCAGGGAAGCTGCTTTTATACCCAATCATGGTACCCATATGTTCCCAATTAGCCCGTTCACCTGTGGGATGTTCCAAATAAGTGTTTGATGAGCATTCCTCAACTCTCTCAGTCTTTTTTGCCACTTGTGCCAGCTTTTTTGAAACATGTTGCAGGCATCAAATTCCAAATGAGCTAATATTTGCAAAAAATTACAAAGTTTACCTGTTCGAACATTAAGTAACTTGTCTTTGCAGTGTATTCAATTGAATATAGGTTGAAAAGGATTTGCAAATCATTGTATTCTGTTTTTATTTATGATTTACACAACGAGCCAACTTCACTGGTTTTGGGTTTTGTATCTAACAGTTGTCCAATAGGGCTGTCGGCTGTGTATGAACCTGACCTCTGCACAACACAACTGATGGCCCCAACCCCATTGATAAGGCAAGAAATTCCACTAAAAAACCTGACAAGGCACACCTGTGAAGTGAAAACCATTTCAGGTGACGACCTCTTGAAGCTCATCGAGAGAATGCCAAGAGTGTGCAAAGCAGTAATCAGAGCAAAGGGTGGCTACTCTGAAGAAACTAGAATATGAGACATGTTTTCAGTGACAGGTATTTCACACTTTTTTGTTAAGTACATAATTCCACATGTGTTCATTTATAGTTTTGATGCCTTCAGTGAGAATCTACAATGTAAATAGTCGTGAAAATAAAGGAAACGCATTGAATGAGAAGGTGTGTCCAAACTTTTGGCCTGTATTTAAATATTACTATAAATATCATGATAATATATAAAATATACAAAAATGCTAAATTTGGACTGATCATTTTTCCTGTTTTCCTGTGGTTTTTTACTGTTTTTTTATACTGCCTTTAAAGTGGCCGTGTGTTTAACCATTTAGGAAAAGTTCTTATCCAGTCAATCATATTCTGCTTGAACAACAGGATAGAAATAGTAGGCTACACTTAATTTGTGGCAGTTGAAATGATCCAGTCATTAATACCACCACTAATTAAACTACATGCTATGAAGGAGTCAGTGGAACTCAGTGGCAACCCCTTTTATTCCTCTTTTGCGACTGTATATTTTTCAGGCTTTGATTGGGTCTAGCTGTTGAAGAGTTATCATAACAGGGGGCATTTTTTATTCTGTGAAGGCTGGAGAAATGAACCAAGAGCTTGAGGTACAATCCTGGTATCAGGAAACACAGAGGACACAGGCACAGACAGCAGCAGTACAGGTAATAAACTGCAGTTTATTCACAAGCAGCAGTGCGAAATCAGAATGAGAGTCTTGTGAAACAGGGATAGTTCTGATGCAGGGTTAGACCTGGGTGCTCAGAAACAAGCTGGAACACTGATTTGATTTGAGAAGAGATCTATGCTGAAGAGAAAAAGAGAATAATCTACGCTGTTGAATCTTAACACTTGAGGAACTGACAGAGAACAGACTAGTGAATCTGAACACCAAGGGAACTGACAGAGAACAGACCGCTGAATCTTAACACCTGGGGAACTGACAGAGAACAGACCGCTGAATCTTAACACCAAGGGAACTGACACAGAACAGACCATTGAATCCTTACACCTGAGGAACTGACAGAGAACAGATTAGTGAATCTTAACACCTGAGGAACTGACAGAGAACAGACTAGTGAATCTGAACACCAAGGGAACTGACAGAGAACAGACCACTTAATCTTAACACCTGGGGAACTGACACAGAACAGACCACTGAATCCTAACACCCGAGGAACTGACAGAGAACAGACTGGTGAATCTTAACACCTGAGGAACTGACAGAGAACAGACTAGTGAATCTGAACACCAAGGGAACTGACAGAGAACAGACCACTTAATCTTAACACCTGGGGAACTGACACAGAACAGATCACTGAATCTTAACACCTGGGGAACTGACCGAGAACAGACCAGTGAATCTTAACACCTGGGGAACTGACACAGAACAGACCACTGAATCTTAACACGTGGGGAACTGACACAGAACAGACCACTGAATCTTAACACGTGGGGAACTGACACAGAACAGACCACTGAATCTTAACTCCTGGGGAACTGACAGAGACCAGACCAGTGAATCTGAACACCTGGGGAACTGACAGAGAACAGACCAGTGAATCTAAACACCAAGGGAACTGACACAGAACAGACCACTAAATCCTAACACGTGGGGAACTGACACAGAACAGACCACTGAATCTTAACACCTGGGGAACTGACAGAGAACAGACCAGTGAATCTGAACACCAAGGGAACTGACAGAGAACAGACCACTGAATCTTTACACCTGGGGAACTGACACAGAACAGACCACTGAATCTTAACACCTGGGGAACTGACAGAGAACAGACCGCTGAATCTTAACACCTGGGGAACTGACAGAGAACAGACCGCTGAATCTTAACACCAAGGGAACTGACACAGAACAGACCATTGAATCCTTACACCTGAGGAACTGACAGAGAACAGATTAGTGAATCTTAACACCTGAGGAACTGACAGAGAACAGACTAGTGAATCTGAACACCAAGGGAACTGACAGAGAACAGACCACTTAATCTTAACACCTGGGGAACTGACACAGAACAGACCACTGAATCCTAACACCCGAGGAACTGACAGAGAACAGACTGGTGAATCTTAACACCTGAGGAACTGACAGAGAACAGACTAGTGAATCTGAACACCAAGGGAACTGACAGAGAACAGACCACTTAATCTTCACACCTGGGGAACTGACACAGAACAGATCACTGAATCTTAACACCTGGGGAACTGACCGAGAACAGACCAGTGAATCTGAACACCAAGGGAACTGACAGAGAACAGACCACTGAATCTTAACACCTGGGGAACTGACACAGAACAGACCACTGAATCTTAACACGTGGGGAACTGACACAGAACAGACCACTGAATCTTAACACCTGGGGAACTGACAGAGAACAGACCAGTGAATCTGAACACCTGGGGAACTGACAGAGAACAGACCAGTGAATCTAAACACCAAGGGAACTGACAGAGAACAGACCACTGAATCTTAACACCTGGGGAACTGACACAGAACAGACCACTGAATCTTAACATCTGGGGAACTGACACAGAACAGACCACTAAATCCTAACACGTGGGGAACTGACACAGAACAGACCACTGAATCTTAACACCTGGGGAACTGACAGAGAACAGACCACTAAATCCTAACACCTGGGGAACAGACACAGAACAGATCACTGAATCTTAACACCTGGGGAACTGACACAGAACAGACCACTGAATCCTATCACCTGGGGAACTGACAGAGAACAGACCACTGAATCTTAACATGTGGGGAACTGACACAGAACAGACCACTGAATCTTAACACCTGGGGAACTGACAGAGAACAGACCAGTGAATCTGAACACCTGGGGAACTGACAGAGAACAGACCAGTGAATCTGAACACCAAGGGAACTGACAGAGAACAGACCACTGAATCTTAACACCTGGGGAACTGACACAGAACAGACCACTGAATCTTAACATCTGGGGAACTGACACAGAACAGACCACTAAATCCTAACACGTGGGGAACTGACACAGAACAGACCACTGAATCTTAACACCTGGGGAACTGACAGAGAACAGACCAGTGAATCTGAACACCAAGGGAACTGACAGAGAACAGACCACTGAATCTTAACACCTGGGGAACTGACTCAGAACAGACCACTGAATCTTAACATCTGGGGAACTGACACAGAACAGACCACTAAATCCTAACACCTGGGGAACAGACACAGAACAGATTGCTGAATCTTAACACCTGGGGAACTGACAGAGAACAGACCACTGAATCCTAACACCTGGGGAACTGACAGAGAACAGACCACTGAATCCTAACACCTGGGGAACTGACTGAGAACAGACCACTGAATCCTAACACCTGGGGAACTGACAGAGAACAGACCACTGAATCCTAACACCTGGGGAACTGACAGAGAACAGACCACTGAATCCTAACACCTGGGGAACTGGCAGAGAGTAGATCACTGAATCCTAACACCTGGGGAACTGATTTAAATGTAATCAATAATATTGACATTGGTCCCCTGATACTATTCCTTCTGAGGCAGCATGGCAGACCAGTGGCCTTTACTGCGGGCGTGAGTTCGGATCCGGCCTGGGGTCTTTCTGTGTGGAGTTTGTGTGTTCTTCTTGTGTCAGCATGAGTTTCCTTTAGGTACTCCTGTTTCCTCCCACAGTCCAAAGACAGGTATGTTAGGCTAATTGGGGACTCTAAACTGCCTGAAGGCATGAGTGTGTGAATGGAGTGTGCGCCGTTTCATAAATTAATGAGCTGTCCAGGTTGTGCCCTGCCTTTCGTACATAGTCAGCTGGAATGGGGTCCACCTTCCCAGTGACCCTAGTGAGGCAGAGGTGGTATGGAGAATGGGTGGATGGATTATACCTCTTGTCAGGACACACACAGACAGCACAGACAGCAATACAGATACCAAACCAAAGTTTGATGATTGGCAGCGGTTGAGCAACATTATCTGATGATCTCTGTAAGGTAGGCCATGTAGTGGTCAGTTGGCAGAAAAAGCGGGAAGTACTGCAGACTTAAAGTACAAGAACAGGTTCAAAAGGCAGAATATGAAACCCGAGTCAAAAACTAAGGCAATCAGAATAATACTGGAATAGAGAACAAATTAAATAGAGAGATTTCTTTAAACGGAACTTCAAAAGATGGGACTCAAGGGCACAGCATATGCAAACACCGAGCTCAGGCTGAGGTAAAAGTGGAACATATATAGTGTCTGGAAAAAGTATTTGCTCCCCTTCACAATTTCTTCTATTTTTGCATACGTCACTCTCAAATGTTTTAGATTGACAAATTCATTTTAAAATTAGAAAAAGACAACCCAAGTAAAATTCAATTTTAAGATGATTTATCGAAGGAAAGAGGAATCCAATCTTACCTGGGCTTATAAGAAAAAGCGATTGTCTCCTTTGTGACTTAAAGGGCATCTAAAGTCGATTCCAATTGGTTTTGTTTATCGGCCAATCAGCGAGCCGCACCTGTGCAAACGAACCAAAATAGAAGGATTATCTACGCATGTACGCAAAACATTGATTTATATGAATTTAATTGGTCATGTGACAATGCAAAATGTCAACAAAAGCAAGTGATTTTTTTGTAAACATTGGACGTTCAACGTCCCATCTGAGAATCGACTTTAGATGCCCTTTAATCAACCAATTTGACAAACTAAAATCATTATTGGGTTAAAATTCACTTGACACGGGTTTGGTCCCCGGTCGTACCAACCAGCAGCGGTCGGCAGCTTTTTCAGAAGAGTGCACAATTGGCTAAAGCACTGTAGAGATACAAATTGGGAGGGGAAATTAAAATGATTGCCTTGTTCATTGCTCAAGCGCCTCCTGTTGGCGCGCTCGTCAGTAGATTCTAAGTTTGCTCATGTTCGGGTATCTTCTGCCCTCCTTCTGAACTTGCAGTGGTTTTGACCAATGAGTGTAAAGATGCAGGGGCTGACAGGCGTGTGCTTCAGAGGGGAGCCGCGAACTGTCTCTCTCTCCTGAGCTGGCAATTGGAGGTTGCATACGAGCAGGCCTTGTACATAGTTCTCGGATTGGGCATTCCAGATTCGGATGGGATTGGCACACACAGGCATTACTACTCCAGCTCGGTTGAATCTAAACAAAACTGAATAAAAAACCCCATCCGGCAATGTGAAGCAGCCAAAAAGCAGCACATTATGCTGCAATCTGAATAAGTTCAAGAACTGATGAGCAAAAAAGTCTTTGCCATCTATCAGTCTGCAAAGGGTTGTCATTTCTAAGGCCCCGGGTCTCCAGCAAACCATGATGAGAGACATTATCTACAAATAGAGAAAACAGAACAGTGATAAACCTTCCCAGGAGTGGTTGTCTCACAAAAATTGACATGGATCCTGTTACATCCAGCACAAAGCTAACACAGTATTCCACAATAAGCATCATCCCAACAGTCACACACAGTGGTCGTTGAGTGATGGTCTGGGACTGCTTGACATACAGCGCCCGCCATAATTATTGGCACCCCTGATTAAGATGTGCTAAAAGCTTTAAAATAAATTCATTTTTTATTGCAGAAGCATACTCCCACACTGAAAATTGTAGAAAAATGTAACCTTCAAATCAAGTGAATTTTAAGGGAAAAAAAACTCCCAAACGAAGAAATAATTATTTTTCATAAAATCACTTGTTCCACAATTATTGGCACCCCTAACAATTCCGAGGAATTAAATGTAATTGAAGTATTTTTGTCATTTCTACAGTAATTTACAAAGTTGATAAGAGTATCTAGGAACATTTAATTAGTAAATCATCACGTCCTGTTTCCCTTGTGTATAAATATAATGTGACACAGAGGCCATTTCTCTTATCCACTCTTCAACATGGGAAAGACAAAGGAACACACCATTCAAGTAAGTGTGTGACGACCTTCACAAGTCAGGCAATGGCTACAAAAAAATAGCCACTCGCCTGCACCTGCCCATATCTACTGTCAGAGGAATCATTAAGAAGTTTAAAACATCTGGAACAGTGGTAAACAAGCCTGGACGAGGACGCAAGGTTATTTTGCCACCACGCACATTGAGGAGGATGGTAAGAGAAATAAAAAGTTCTCCAAATCTCATTGTTAAAGAATTGCAAAAATGGTAGTATCTTGGGGTCACAAAGTCTCCAAAGCAACCATCAGGTGCTATCTACATGCCAACAAGCTGTTTTGGAGGCATGCACGGAAAAAACCCTTTCTCACTCACAATCATAAATGCAAACGTCTGCAGTTCGCTAAGCGGTACTGGGACTTCAACTGGGACCGTGTGCTTTGGTTAGATGAGACCAAGATCAAGCTTTCTGGCAACAAACACTCTAAGTGGGTCTGGCGGAACACAAAAGATGAGTATGCAGAAAAGCACCTCATGCCCACTGTGAAGTATGGGGGAGGATTGGTGATGCTGTGGGCCTGTTTCTCTTCCAGAGGCCCTGGGAACCTTGTTAGGGTGCATGGCATCATGAACGCTTTGAAATACCAGGACATCTAAAATCAAAATCTGGTGGCCTCTGCTTGAAAGCTGAAGATGGGTCATCACTGGGTCTTTCAGCAAGATAATGGCCCTAAACATGTGGCTAAATCTACACAGAAATGGTTCACCAGACATAGAATCAAGCTCCTCCCATGGCCATCTCAGTCCCCAGACCTCAACCCCATTGAAAACCTGTGGAGTGAGCTGAAGAGGAGAGTGCAGAGGAGAGGACCCAGGTCGCTGTATGATTTAGAGAGATTGTGCAAAGAGGAATGGTCAAATATCCCTCTTTCTGTATTCTCCCATCTTGTGAAACATGATAGGCGAAGATTAGGTACTGTTTTGTTGGCAAAAGGGGGTTGTACAAAGTATTAACATCAATAATTGTGGCACACATGATTTGGTGTAAAAGAATTATTTCTTAATGTGGGAATGCACTTGAATTAGAGGTTGGATTTTCTTCTTTTTTTCATTGTGGTCCTATATTATTTAGAAAAAAACTGAGTTTATTAGAAGATAAAGAACACATCTTTACCAGGGGTGCCAATACATATGGAGGGCATTGTAAGTGGTGGAACCAAAAATTCTGCTCTTTACCTGAAAATCCGGAAGGAGAATTACCAGCCATCAGTTTGTTACCTGCACTATAGGCCAAAATAAATATTACGAATACCCTGCATTTTTTAGAATTTGGCTGGTTTTTCTTAACTTGAAGTATATTTTCAGCAGCAACAAAAAACCTAACAGATTAACATATAAACACATGAGGCAGATTCTCCATCTTATAATCATACTCACTCCAAAAAGTAAAATGTTACATTTACTCAAAGATTTTATTCCAGCTAGTTCCACACAACTGAGAAAAATAACTTCCATTTAATTAATTTTATCTATTAATTTCCCAAAATCTTGAAAAATTATCTTTTTTTAGGGTGCGTGTACCAGTAATGATGTCTGTATTATTGAGGTTCTCGTCAGCTCTGTTGCTATGGGTACAGATCACAGTTGATACTATTTACACTGAAAGGTTAGCTGAAACGCAGCTCAAGGAATATTGGAGTTTGTTGGTGTCAGTCAAGGCAGCAGTCCATGGTGCTGACGTTTTAACGCAGTGATTGGTGGTGCTGAATGGACAGTGCGTACTCCTCTCACGAGCATCACACAGCCTACACACGGCTCATGCAGTTTTCAGGCTTTTAATAGTAATACAGCTTTCAAACAATAATTTGCCTTGCGCTAATGCAAACATGGCCTGATAATGACATGAATTTCACTATAATTCCAAAAAAAAGGTCAAAAAGTAGCCCCTTTATATTTCAGCCAAACTGGCGATTTCCGAAGTGGAAGGAAACAGTCGACTCTGAGCCAGTTGGAGCCGCACGCTCGGATGGAAAATTTGTCCGGAATCTGATAGGGTGTTGGTGATACGTGGAAAGATTTGACAGCGTTGAATAGGGCTTGATTGCTTACTTAAATTTCCTGTATTCCACTGTTTCTCTCTACAGTCCAATGAAGACATTGATTTATTGGCAGCATCATGATGACTCATCAGGGATGTATTGAGCATAAAATGATGCAGAGACTCAAGTGGCCTCTGGTTTGTGCATAGGGTGAGAGAACTGTGCTGAGATCTGATGCCAAAGAGTTTACATGAGGCAAAAACATTCTTTTTCTTTCTTTACTTCAGTCATAAAAACACTAAAACAAACTAGAAGGGCAGCAAGGGATATCAAACTTCGCCAAGGTTAAATGCACTATCTCTCAATGTTGATGAAAGTGAAAAATAATTTGCATATCTGTCCTGTGATTCGGATCCACCCTAAGGTTTAACGGTTCCTTCCTTGGCCCATGCTACACCCTTCCAAAACTGGGCCAGTAGTTTTTTCCGTAATCCTGCTGACAAACAGACAAACAAACCAACAAACCAAACCAAAAAGACAACCTCTTCAGCAGAGGTAAACATGATTTCAGTACAGTGTGGCTTTAAACAGACAAAATGGCGCCTCTTCTCACACATTCCACATTTGTAGATGATCTGCAAAAGTCAGTCCCGCTGAAAAATCCAACAGTGGCGAAACAGTTCCTCAGTTTTCAGAAGAAATGTTGTTTACAATAAACCATCCAGCTTAATAATCCTTGCTAACAAAGACTGTAGTGTCCGCTGTTTTGAAAAGCATTGAAAAAGAAAAAATGATCAATATGCAATCGATTTATTTCTTTTGGATTTGGGTATACTGTATATACAAATCCTGTTCAGTTCAGTTATTGTGAAATATTATATTTCTCTGAAAAACAAATTTGGCAAACTTCGCGTGACAAACTGCAAAGCAACCAGTGACATTGTTATTCTTTATTTATTTCATTTATTTACAAGTGCAGTTCTGCGTAAATATCTTAGGTACATTTAAAACAATTATGTAATGTGAAAATTGTTGTAAAATTTTTAAAATTAAATCAAATTAACATTTTGTGTCACTACTCGGTGCCTCCAAATTACATACCCTAGCCTGTAGTTTTGCGAGATATCTGGCTGTTTAGGTGTTCCACGCATGTAAGAGAACTTGCCTCGGTTCATCTGGTGGCACAGTTGTCACAACAGTTAATCCCAGACAGCCTTAATGATACTGAGATCAGAACTCTGTGAAGATAATACCATTTGCATCAACGTTCCTCAATGAAATACGAACATTAATTGGTAAAGGACTTATTTACAGTTGGTATCTCAAACAGTAACAGTATTATGTGGAGAACGTAATAAATGTCAGTGAACAAGTTAAAAAAAAAAGTATTGAAAAAAAAAACATGGTGCCTGAGCCTTTTGTACAGTACTCTATGTCACAGCAGCGCCATCTGACAGGATTTAAAATAAGATAGAACTGAAGCTGGCCTCATTTCCGAAAACTGTTCTCACTGCGCTGAAAGAATAATACAGCAGATGTTTAGGCGAAGGGACTGGGGAGGGACGAAAATAGTGCAGAATATAAATGCTGTACATTAAGATGAGCAGGGGCATTGCTTTTTGAATGGAAGTAATGCTTGTCCTGGGGTGTGCAATTGCCTTGCTATTTTGCTTGGCCTGATCTGCGATGATCTCCCAGCTGTGCCTCCATTTTGGCTCTTTCCTCCCTGCATTATCCCCGCTGGCTTCCTTTCAAGTGCAGGGCTGGAGGCTGAGTGGCACGACAGAGATTTTAACCCTTCCAAGCCCTGAGGATACAGCGCTACCAACACGTCTTGTGTCTCGTTCTTGCGTGTCAGAGACCGGAGGCCCACTTAAATATTCATGCACGATAATTAATATAGTGAGTGAGAAGCTGCATGCGAAATTTGAACTATGTCTGAATGCTCTATGTTGAGAAAACTGCAGGTGAACGAAACCTAGGTGACCTGTGCAACGAATGGACACTATGCCATTCCATAAGGCAACTGATGCAGAGACGATGAAGGAGGAAGTGTCAGCTCTCTATAACATATAATGCCATTTAAAATTTTAATGAAGGAGGGGTGGTGAGGTCATTCTATTTCGAGTGTAAATGTGTGGGTCAAAAGACGGATGAGATGGTGTCCAAAGTATGTCAGTTGTTGTCTCAAGTACTGTGCTGATGCACACACAGAGTGCCTACTACATTGACAGTTAAGTAGTAGGAATCTAACTAAATTCAGTGTGTACTGATGGAGTATGAGTATTGAGTCAGAGTTTGGGTGAATGCTTAT
The DNA here is from genome assembly GCA_029721435.1 of Gymnothorax reevesii. Classification (NCBI taxonomy): domain Eukaryota; kingdom Metazoa; phylum Chordata; class Actinopteri; order Anguilliformes; family Muraenidae; genus Gymnothorax; species Gymnothorax reevesii. Next base: position 18,505,685 of record CM056577.1, on the reverse strand, counting down.
GTGTGGGTTTCACAGGTGCATCTGATTCTGTAATATCTCTTAGTGCCCTGATTGGCTGATGAGATGCACTTGTGTTGCCTTTCTCATTAAGTTTTGCCCGATCGTGTTTTTGTGTTGTTTCTTTTGTCAGCGTACTTGTGCTTTAGTGAGACTGTGAGCGTGTTCATAGTGCAATTTCAACATTAGTTTATTCTGTTGCAGACACAAGTGGCAGGGTAGTCTGGTTTTTTTCTTTTTCTTTTTTGGTTCAACATTTTACAAGACAGGTTAGATTGGAGTAGATAATACAGTCTGCTGAAGACCTGCTGATTGTTGTAACATTTTTGACTGGAATAGCGATGACTCCTGCTTGAGGTGATATCTGTCTGTGAATTCCTGACTGTGCCTGTTTTTTTTAGTTAATCACATGTAAAGTGAATGGGGTTTTGTTGGCTAATATTATCCCAGGCTAACACAACGCAGGTCCAAATGTTTTGTGATCTTAAAGGGCTGATCTGTGTCATCCTGTGGTGGGAATAAATGCAGCGGCGCTTTTAAGGGTTTGCGCCATACAGCCCCTCCCCTGTCACATTCTTTCACCTCCACCTTGATGGGCAATAGGTGCACCCCGTTGAGGTGGAGGTGATTGCAGAGTATATAGGGGTGGCAGGGTCAGCCCTTGGTTTCCCTCTGCATTTTTATTTTGTCAAGTGAGAATCTGTGCTGCCCCCTGACTTTTGGCTCTGCCTTGTTTTATATTATAATTAAAAACACGGTTCTTTTACTTGCTTTGGCAATTGAGTCTCTTCTTTCTCATGGTCCTAGTGCCCTCTAGATTGCTTTTGGCATCCGGCGGGGCACGTTCCATGACAAGGCTGCCTACAAAAAAGGCCTGGTAATAGTTGGACTCAATGGAGTATGATTTGTTTGCGTTTGAACTTTAAATGAGTGCATAGCTGTGTATCTAAAACTGGATGGCTAATGTGCTGTCTTCATTTTCAGTTATTTTCTCCACAGCAAAAATTAGATTTTTTTTTGTGCATCAACAGTATATCATTGGTGTACAAAAGTGGGGGTCAGATGATTCTTCCTTTACGTTCTTCTAAGATTATCCATCCATTATATATTTCACTTGTCCTAAGACAGTGTCATGTGAGGTGCCAGTATGCATTACGATTGGGTGAGAGGCAAGTACACACCCTGTATCGGCCACCAATCCACTGCAGGGCAGACACACCAATCAAACTCTTACCTCCCAGCAGTTTAGACTCTTCAGTTAGCCTAAAGTCTTCTGACTGTTGGAGAAAACCATACCTGATTTAAAGATGCATTATTATTCGGGCCCGAGCGACGAAGTCGCCAGGGGCCAACGGTTCCTGGCAACGAAGTTGCGAGGAACCTATTGTTTTTGTAAAGGATATTATTATTATACTTCCACGGCTTTGTGACCCGTTTTGAGGCCTTTCCCGTGGTGCGAGCCGCACCAAATTTGGCACAGACCTCAAGCCTGGCAAAACTCAACATTTTCTGGAGTGACTGGGTGTGGGCGTGGTCAGGGGGCTCAATAGCACCCCCAAACGTAGGGCCGTTTTTGGGCATATTTCGTCGGAGGTGCACGAAATTCGATGACATCATAGGTCTTCTAAGTACAATGTCATGAGATTTTTTTTAAAAAATTTTGCCCAACAGGAAGTCAGCTGTGGACCGTTTCCTGCGGAAATTTTCAATATACGATTGCAGTTTTGAGGCCTTTAAGATGTGCGAAAACCTACGAAACTTTGCACATATGTGTGAATTTCAATGCAATTTCATATATATCACAGCTGGCCACGAGCGTGGCAGATCAGCTCGGTAGCGCCCCCTAATGCATTTCATGGTATTACAGATGGATGATGGCTTGTAGGCCCATGATACGTGGCACATATGTTGTAAGGTAAGGTACTTGATTTTTGAGGGGGGTTGCGGGCATGGGCGTGGCAAATTGGCTTTATGGCGCCCCCTAGGCACTGCCAATAGTGTTTCAATGAAGCAGCCCCCGCGTACCATTTCACTTACAAGTATGAAAATCGCCAGTCACCTGTAGGGGGTCAAGACGTACAAAAAGGCCTCTTGGAGCGATATTGTAAAACCAACAGGAAGTCAGCCATTTTGACTTTTATGGTCATGTTGGGGCAATTTGCAGGTGTCGTATTTTAACGAACTCCTCCTAGATATTTAATGCGATCGACTTCAAATTCGGTCTGTGCCTTCATAAGACCAGTGAGAGCAAAAGTTGCGTAAGAAGTGTACTACAGTCTTAGGGCGTGGTCGTGGGGGCGTGGCAGACTTTGATGTTCGCCATAAGACATATGTTGTTATAACTCGGCCATTCATAATTGTATCCGCCCGAAACTACCTACATATGATGAAAGTTGCACCCTGAAGATGTCTGTATGTCAACATTTGTTAGAAGTCACAGCGCCACCTGCTGGCGACTGGAAATGGCATGTTTTACAGCTTTGATGTGCACTTCCAAGATATGAATGCAGATTTCCTAGACGGTTCATCATATCCTCTTCAAAATTGGGGATATTAGCCTTAAGGCCTTGCAGATGAAGTGCTGCGAATATTGTGCGCGTTCGTCAAACGGCGCAGCCGTGGCAGCCCATCAAATTTTAGGTGGCGTCGTGATAGAGGAAGTGATAGAGGAAGTGGATGAAAAAAAATTCCCAAAATTCACCAGAAAGTCCAAATGAGCTGAAACATTGACAAGTAAACAAGCAGACCGAGGCAAAACTTTCGTACACTTCAACCCATACTTTTTTGAAGTCCGTCACTCTAAATTTTTCAATATATATAGACAGTCATAACATAATAATATTTCCAAAAGTTTAGATTCAAATTCTACCAAACTTGGAAATAATGTTCCCTGTGTTGAGTTGATGAAGTGTACCAAACGGCATTTGATTTTGTCAAACGGTTCATGAGATATGATGTAAAGATGACGGTGAGTGCTGCAGCAGCAGTCATTGTGTAATTGAGCTGCTTGCTCTCAGGGCAGGTAGGGGAGGGGGAGGGGTGTTTGGCATGTCAAAATGGTATCATAGCGCCCTCCAAAAAATTTTTGCACTCCCCTCAGGAAACCACATTGTACGCGGTCCCGCAGTGTCCAATGGCTCTGAATGGACACCTGCACCCATCAAGATCTTGCCGCCACTCCAACGTGCACGAGGGGTGCGAGGGCCCTTTCAACGCTGCTTGCAGCTTTAATTGTTATTATTTTTATTGCAGCCCCTGGACGAACTCAGGCGGCTACTATGTATTCAAGATTGTTGTCTCTGCCGCTGCGTCTGTAGACACTTCCTTGTAGAAACTGTACAGGCTGTACTTTTTGACCAATTACTTTCACATTTAGTATGGACATGTTATACAACCCCAATTCCAATGAAGTTGGAATGTTGCGTAAAATGTGCACAAAGACAGAACTCAATGATTTGCAAATCTCATAAACCCATATTTTATTCACAGTAGAACTCAGACAACATATCAGATGTTGAAAATGAGACATTTTACCATTTCATGAAAAATATTTGCTCATTTTGAATTTGATGGCAGCAACACACCTCAAAAAAGTTGGGGCGGGGCCATGTTTACCATTGAGTAGCATCCCCTCTTCTAGCAGCCTATAAATGTCAGGGAAGTAAGGAGACCGATTGCTGAAGTTTTGGGAGAAGAATGTTGTCCCACTCTTGTCTGATAAAGGATTCTAGTTGCTGAACAGTCCTGGGTCTTCTTTGCCAGATTTTTTGTTTTATGATGAGCCAAATGTTCTCTATTGTTGACAGGTCTGCACTGCAGACAGGCTGGTTCAGTACCCAGACTCTTCTACTGCAGAGCCATGCTGTTGTGGTGGATGCAGTATGTGGTTTAGCATGGTCTTGCTGAAATATGTAAGGCCTTCCCTGAAAGAGACATTGTAGTAAAACCTCTATATACTTTTCAGCATTTATAATGCCGATCCAGATGTGTAAGCTGCCCATGCCATAGGCACTAATACAGCCCCATACCATCAGAGGTGCAGGCTTTTGAACTGAGTGCTGATAACAAGCTGGGTGGTCCCTCTCCTCTTTAGTCCGCAGGACACGGCGTCCGTGATTTCCAAAAAGAATTTCAAATTTTGATTAATCTGATCGCAGAACAGTTTTCCATTTTGCATCAGTCCATTTTGAATTAGCTTTGGTCCAATGAAGACAGCGGCATTTCTGGATCGCGTTCACATATGGCCTCTTCTTTGCATGATACAGCTTTAACTTTCATTAAAACAAGTACATTGCACAGTGGACTGTGTTCACAGACAATAATTTCTGGAAGCGTTCCTGAGCCCATGAATTCCAGGGAAGAATCGGGTCTGTTCTTTATGCAGTGCCGCCGGACGGCCCAAAGATCACAAGCATCCAGTATTGACAGGCGGTCCAGTCCCTTGCGCACAGACATTTCTCTAGGTCTCTAAAGCTTTTATTGTTATTATACACTGTAGATGGTGGGATATTCATAGTCTTCGCAATTTTACATTGAGGAACATTTTGAATAAGAGCAACCTAAAAATCAAATTTTGGTAATTTGGCATTTTAGGCCCTATTTCGGCTTGCACTTGATTCCCCTAAAACCCAAACTGGTGCGGGTAGGGCCAAAAAAAATGGGGAATTTTCTAGTTAGGGTCGGGACATAAAACCACCAAAGTTTTGGCAAAATTGAAGAAGGTGACGATCACCACCTGCCTGCACCTGCCTGAACTTCACAGACAATGGCTCTTAATGAAATAATAAATCAGATGGCAAAGAAGGGTCATTTTCTCACAGCATCGAACTTCTTTCTGCTACCACCGACTTCGCCATCTGCTGGCCATTAAATATAATGCAAATTTTTCAGATTTCTGCATCGGCCTCACTTTTCAGACCTAGGTGCAGCGTCCATCTTTTTATAGTCGATGATTTGAACATACCATTCATTGCATTTCTCATTCTCACCACTAAAGGTCGTCTTCACCTCCGTGATAATACAGTGCAGCTGTAGCAGTTAATTTGTCTTTTTTAGGTGTTTTTCATGTTTAGAGTTGTTAATAACTCTCTTTAGCCAAATGTTACGTAGAAACATCCATACATGCTATGAAGAATAAAATACCCTAGAAGTGCATTCATTTCCATTCTGCAAGAAATTTTAACTAATATAACATTTTGAACAGATGAAATTAGACACTGAGGGGATCAGTAAACTCCAAATTAAGCTGCTGGACACAACTGTTTCAAGTTCTTTCAAAAAACCTCAGGTGAACTTAATTAACATAACACAAAACTGGTTTGACACTCTAGTTCAGAGGTGGGCAGCGAGGGCCGTATCTGTCCCTGGTTTTCACACCAACGTCTGGTCTTTAATTAGTTGATTGTCTCAATTAGCCAAACCATTTATGAAATCTGACGTTTCATGCGCATTTCTTTAAATTATCATGAAACTACAAAGACTAGTCTTGTCTCCCTTCATAAAACATTTTCCTTTCGATCGAATCATTGCGAAAATCTATATTTGTGCATGCAATCAATTAACTCAATTAGTCAGGGTAATTGATAGGAATAAAAACCTGCATACACACCGGCCCTTCAGGACCGTGATTGCCCACCCCTGCTCTAGTTTGAGATCTGGCGACTGTGAAGGCAGTGACATACACTTAGGACACAGGTGGGGATGGAGGGCTGTATCTGTCCTTGGTTTTCACGCCAACTTCTGGCCTTTAATTAGTCAGTTATCTTAATTAGCTGAACCATGAATGAAATCTGATGTTACTGCAGCATTTCTTTAAATTATCATGAATGACCACTCAAGATTGTTCTAGTCTCTGAAATTAAAACATTTTTCTTTGATGTAATTTATGTGCAAATCTGTGTTAGTGCGTAAACCAATTAGCCCAATTAGTCTGAGTAATTGGTAAAAGTATAAACCTGAATACACACCGGGCCTCCAGGACCAAATTGCCCACCCCTGGCTGAGGATCATTTTCATACTAATAAAGCCCCTCATTCTAATAGAAACACCCCCCCCCCCCCCCCCCCTTTAAGGGGATGATTGGACCTAAACCATGCAAAGAAAATGAACAGACACTTCTGCATTTGTTTTGTTTGTCCGTACATTTGTTCAGCATTTTTTCCTATTAATTTGTCACCCCTCTCCAGTATCTTTCAGAATACAGAGCTCATATAGTTTTTAATTTACAGGATTAAAGACAGGTTTGCAAATATACTGGAAAATCAATATGTGCCACGGTCCTTGCCTTTTTTTTCTGTCAAGAGATGCCGATGACAGCTATTGGGCCAATCACCGATGTAGTCCTCTAGTATTTGTAAAAGAAAAAAAAAATCTTTTTTTTTTCTTGACCAGTGTTCCTATTTCAGCCTTAGGGCGCCCTCTGGTGTTCATAGTTAAAAACTCCTCAAATTTCCCAAATAACCCAAGTAAAGTGCAACAAAAATTAATTTTGTCCTTATGTATCCTTCATCCATACAAGCATACATATGTGGGCACAAACTGTCGAAGCTACCATGGGGTTCGCTTTTAGGGGTGTATGTTCTGTGGATGTACGAAACATGCCGAAATAATCTGTAGAAGCAATGAGATGGGGGGTAGCTGACCTGAGCCAGATTGGCGAATCACTAAAAGACTATCCCTACACTAAAAATAAAGGGCTTTCCTACGTCCTGAGGCTAATATACTGACAGACAGGCAGCTGAATCTTTCAGAACCCTTACTAACCAGCTAGGCCACTAAGTAGACAGGGCAGGAAACGGAAAACAAGGTCCCAACTGTCACAGCAGTTATAAGGTCTCCTGTGATATCAGTAAGTGTGACACCAATTAGCCATTAAAATCCATTCCAAAATCTGTCTTTTGTGACATCAGACTGGGACGGGACCACCCAGAATAATGACAGGACTGATTAAGGACCGTCCACACAAGAACAATTTTTTTTGAAAACATAAATATTTCATCGTTTTGGCCTTGTGTCCACACAGAGATGGCGAAAATGCAGCCCGACAACGATAGTTCCAGAATGAGAGGATCTGAAAACGCCACCTCAGCGTTTTCATGCAGTCAACCAAAACAGGTTTTTTTGAAAACGATGACGTGATAGCCTCCATCACTGCCCCCCACCCCCGACCTGTAGTCTCTTGTCGATAAACACAGCACAAGCTTTATACGCATGCTCACCGCCTTCTTCTCCCTTTTTGCAATGCAAATGCTACAGCACCACACACAGGCCTGGAGTATTTACTACAATGTTTTGGCTCTTCTTAAGCATCTCCGTGTGGATGCAGATATTTCTAGAAATGATGCTGTGTGGACCGGAGATTTTTTAGCAACAACAAAAGGACCATTATCGAAAATCTCCATCTCCGTGTGGATGAGACCTAAATGATTGGCTGAAGTTGATCATTCCCCTTGCCTCCGGGCAGTCACTTCACCATATGATGTCACAAAGAAACAAATTATGAAATGGCTTTTAATGGTTGATTGGCTGTGCATCCGGTGACATCATAAGGGACCTTTATATCACCAGGCACAGGAAGGACGAATGAGATTCAGCGCAGGTGTAGCCCATTACAATCAGCTAAACACAACCCTTAAGCTGTTTTATTGTGCTGTTTATTACTGTAATACATTACTCACACTGTGCTTTACTCCCAAAGCAATGCTTTCTAAAGGCAATAGAAGGAAAAATGGGAATAGTTGAAATCCAGTTCAGGCTTAAAATTCTAACTGCTCTTTATTCCACAAATATTGAGTTTTCCAGGATCATTTAGTCATTAACAGGGCATTAAATGTTACACACACCTGGGATCAATACTTACTATTATTCACAGCATGGCAGCTGATATCGGAATCCTGACCCGTTTATGAATTTACTCCAAATGTCAATCCATTACTGTGTGCAGGGAAAAGTACACATGCTACACGCTATCACATTTTGGGCGAACAATTATAGTTATTACACTGCATGTACAAAAGTATGTCTCAGGGATTTTCAAAGCAGTACGCCACTGAGTTCGATTGTTTTCTAAAAGTGACACTGAACAAATATAAACAATCTATGTGATATTCGGAAATAAAAGACTTGACCAAATCTATTTGCTTTTTATTTGATTACATTCTTAAAAAGAGAAGAAAAAGACATTTCTCCAAAAGCCAAGACCAGCAGAATGAGGAGTAAGATTTAGCTGAATTTGAATAGAGCTATTGTTCTTCTAACGAGTTGATTGCCTTAGATGAGCATAAATATGCAAGTATAATCAAAGACAAAATCAAAGTAAGATTCTTCATGTCATTCTGGGAAATGCAGAACTTGGGTAATGGCAGTTAACCCTTTGAGCGCCGAATAAATTTTCAAGGAATTTTGAATGTAATTACCCTGAGCTGTTGAAAACCTATCATGTGGCAACTTGTTTAAAAGAGCTCCCCTGGGGAGCTCTTTTAAACAAGTTGCCACATGATAGGTTTGAACAGCATCTTGTTTTCATATCTTACACCACTGGGCAACTATAGTTACCTATGGCGCTCAAAGGGTTAAGTAAAGTAAGAGAAACTGCATTGCAGGTTGAAGCTGGGCTCTGAGCCTAAACTGCTTATGGAAAACATCCAACTGAAGCATTTGTAGCATGAAGCTGAAACAAGCATCATATCACACACTATTTATCTCACCAGTGATCAATGAAGATGTCTGTCAGCTTCACTGGGTTTTGGCAGAGGGGAAATGCGAAACAATACCGCTGACTTTTCTCTGTCACCAGCGTTAATTGGTCAGCAGAATCGCCTGTCAAACTGTCCCACATTCGCACTTAGAGGGTGGAGTCTGCCCCGCCTCCGTGGGCCGAGGGTCGTTTGAGATCTTTACTGAAATGCAGCTCGGACACGCCTGTCACACAGGGGCTGAGTCGGGCGGAAGTTGTCCCCTAGAATTCCGTCACTGCCATCCGCAGGCTCCGCCCCCTTCACATGCGACCGCAACCTTCGGAATTCCTCAATCTGGATGCGAGGATGGAAAAGACATTGTTTACTGTATCTCAAAGTATAGGCTGGAGCCTGCGAAGGTTGTATTTCTAGGGGTCGTCACTTACTTCCATCCGCCAAATGTAGGGATATAGGGATAATGCTAAATTTAGGGTTAGGATTAGGTTTAGAGCTAGGTTTACGGTTTGGGGTTAGAGTTAAGGTTACTGTTCAGGAAACCAGCGACGACTTAAACCAAAGCTGTTTAACAGAGACTAAATGACATCATATCAGTTTGGTGGATGGATTTAAGTGACGTCCCCTATAAATGCAGCCTTCGAAGGATGCAGCCTATGCCTTGAGATGCGCCCATAATTTCTTCCGACCAATGATCTAACTTTCAGAGGAGTTCATCGTAATACCACCGCGTCTGCGATGCTTTGTCGATCCCAGCCATCTTTAAACCAATCATAACTTTTTGTTGCTCTCTACAGCAAGGCACAGTTCTGACAGTTCACTCAGTGGACTGAGATCATATGTAGTTCTCATATTTTTGTTTTCATAATGACCCCATATTCGAACATAACCTCGATCCGGCCCTGCTATAATTTAGCTGGCGTTCACACACTGACTGTGATAAGTGCGGTGAACAGTGGAACTGAATAATGACAGATCTTCATACTGAAACCTCAGCAGCAGTCAGAGATGCACCCTATCATGGTGACAGCAATGTCAACAGTAATAAAACTCAAAAGCGCTCATCTCGTGATTTCCTGTCAAAAGCCGTACCGTGGCCGTTCTTATGAAACCAGTTTGAAAAATTACCATCAATGTGTTGCTATGAATCCATTCAGGACTAACTTTTACAAACAAGACGGAACATGGTAGAATAAATTGAAACTGCAAGAGGGTGCCAAGAATTCATTACTGCCTCTATAAACTGCCTCACACAACATGGCCTCTGATTTGGTGAAAGTTCCGTGAGGGCGGGGTCAGGGCTCGTACCTGTATCTGTGAGACGGTTAGGGGGTATCGGTACAAGATCCACGTGACCTTCTCACTGCAGGGAGGGGTGGTGAGTGATCCCTCATACACCCAATAATCTCGCAGGAGGGGGTCTAAGAGTAAAAAATATATAGGGTAAGAGAGGCAGGGCAAGGAGGGGAAGGGGTGGAGCTTGGGCTCTAATCAATTAACATCCACCCATTCCTCCTCAAACCAGTAAAAACTCAGCTACCTTTTTAAACAGTGTTTTTAAACTTCGCCACCAGTACAAGGCTTGCCAGAATCAAGCTTTATGAGCAAACACATATGCACATGCAGTTATTTTCATGAAAAATTTGTGTAAACGTGTTGCTGAATACAAGAAGAATGTATTTACTGTAAATAATGTACAATTATAACCAAGGACAGATGCTGTTGCATTTGATGTATTGACTTGCATTTATAGGGCATACAGTTAAAAATGGCTATGGACTGCATTTGTGAGCACATGGCAAATGTGGACAGAGCTGGCAGGTAGAAGTGCAAAATCTAACTTCACAAAGCTGGAGTCCAACCCTGTTACTTATTCCAATATTCAGCAAGTCGATGGCACACAGATAGCTGAACTAGCCTGGTTGTGGTCAATTGCTATTCTTGCTCATGTTATGGTGACATCTCTCATGGGTGAATATGGGTGAAGTTACTTTATCTGTGTGGGATGTGCATTCCACAGCCTCGGAGTGACATCCCATCCTTACACATGTGATGTTACCAGTATCTGGTTCAAATCTACTTGAAATAGTTCAGAAAAAACACAGGACTCGCCATTAATAAGATGCATTTATAACCTGCCAACAGGAAGTGTGCTTTGCCGTCCGATTACCCACAATGCAAATCAAATTTGATGGGGAAGATCCCTGACAGTATTTCATTGTGGGATCTTGAATGGGTTCTATTGCAAGTTTGCTCTGTTCGCCAGCCAAGAGGTAAAAATACTGAGTGAAATCTGCAGGCTGGGTTCAGAGGAAAGATAAATACAGAATACATGGCAGGAATTTTAGTTCCTGGCCCTGGGTCTTTTCACCTCTGCTAATGCACAAGTCTTATTTGTGAGGTGAACTTGTGTTTCAGGTGTTGCCTTAGAATCTTGAGTAAGGGAGGGAACTGCAGAGTCTGCTGGTTTTGGGGGCATTTCCAGACAAGTGGTTTATTTAATTCACTAACTGGCAAGTGTGTCCACACACTCCTTTCTAAAGGTACTGTCTGCTTCTTGAAAGGAGACCCATAAAACGTGTGGGACTAGAGCGGCCGACTGCAAGATATTCAGTCAGTTCAATTCCAAACTGAAAGACGACTGAACACATTACTTCTAAATGCCAATCACAAACTAATACACTTTTTACAGAGGCATAGGTCTTTAGTACGACCACAGCTTTGGGGGTTAATGGCTCTGAACAGTGCCATCCAGTGGCAGTCTTTAGTGTTGCGTTTTAGATGTTAGCGTTTACTTTGACAATGACATGCTCTCCTCATAACATGAGCTGTGCTCACCTGGAAGCAGAGTGTTGGGGTTGAAGCACGGTATGATCTTTGTCTTCCCCTGTTGGCAATTCAGGAAAAACAGAACAAGTTGAGACAATATTTGACTTTTATTTTACATCCCTCCCAGAAGTTGTTTCGCCTACGCTGTAAACCCTGTGTGGTGAACTCAATTGTTTTGTGGAAACCAATTACCTCAAAAAAATTTTGTAGGCCAACTTAATGGCACTGTGTGGAGGGAACTTAAAGAAAATAAGGTAAAGTTATTTTCACATGCTTTTAACTGTACTAACATGCACTGTGAACACAAAATCATTAAGTTGATATATACAATTGTTTGAGGAGATCGGTTTCCACAAAACATTTGAATTCACCACGCTTCTCAGGGTTTACAGTGTACAGTGGACGAGTTCCTCTCAAATATGGTGAAATTAGTACAATCTGTGCCAACCTCACAGATGTTTTTATATCAAAAAGACGATATAAAAATTCCAAGAAAGATTTATATTCTAACCGCCCTCTGGAATTATGTACAAACCAGCGCCCTTTGGAAAAGTCCCTGTAATATTTAGACAATCTATGGTACAGCTAATAACCACTGGTGCTGAAAGAAAGAAAAATATTCTTCAGTAGCTGCGCAGTAGGAATGACCTGAGTGTCTCTGTAAACCTGACAGAAAGAAGTTTTCAAAGTTTGCAGGTCTCACTGTATCATTGATATGTCTCTTTGAAAGGATTTGCTTGGTTTCTTACTTCAGCTTTGAGAGGTGTTCAGTTGGATAAGGCATAATGCTCAATGAGGTGAGGTATTGCTGCCATTCGTGTTCTGTTTGAGATAAATGTCTGAATTGACTGGTAAACCCCTATTTCCAGAAGTGGCACGCAAAGGGATCTACATCATTTATGTAAAAGTAAACAAATGAATGTAAGTGCTAATAGCCAATTTAGATTTCAACTTACAAAGGTAGCAATTATGACTTTAAAATGACACCATGTGGTATTTTCCCATGATAGTTCTGAGTATGAAGTCATAAGTCTACGCAGTGTAGATGGTACCAGCATGTTTTTGCTCAGGTAAATACAAAGTATGCAACACAGTTATTAAATTAACCTTTAACAGAGCAGTAAAGCTTTCATTTAAAAAGAAAGAAAGAAAATGAATCAATCACTCATGTAAGCAGTGCTCTGATCTTCTCCCATGTTTACTCATTGCCATGGGAGAGCACTTATTTTTCAGCAATTAATCGCCTCTCTGAAGCACATTAGGGTGTCTTATCACTGAACTCAAACACCGCGAACACAGCCCGCTCAGTTAATGTGGTGCATTTCAATCCATCTACCCGACTGCAATATTTCCTGCCTGTTTGCCGTGATAACACGATGAGCGAAATCGAGTAGGCCCAGTGGTGGTGCAAAAATCAAAATTGAAATGAATTTTTATTTTTAAAAATCAATAAAAATCATTTAGTGAAGCACCTAGTAATGTGCCGTTTTTTCAGCATAATACTGATGAAAAAGATAATTTACAAATTGCCGCTTTCGGGCTTAATTTTGATTGAATATACAATCCCAACTTTTTTTGATTTGGGGTTGCATATTCATATGGGGAGCAACAGTGTCAGCGCTTGGCTACTATACTGATAACACAGGCAATATGTAACTTTTTATCAGCTTTTTTTAGTGAACTAGTCAAATTGATTTATCTCACAAGTTATTGTAATATTTCTGTCTTTGTTGGTATCTTGAAACAAGAATCTGAAGCTGGATCTCTGAAGAATCTGAAGCTGAATCAGTTACTTTAGAGCAATGTATTGATATTGCCTAAGTGTCAGGCACAATATGTTCGAGAGCCAAAACTATAGCCTATTCGCAATCTAGGCTTAGCGCTGCCACTCGTACCTTCTTGCTTAAATAAAGGATTTTAGTTCGACATCAGATAAATCACTATCATGAAAACTAAGCTAGCTAAGAAGTGTGGTGTTTATTCACCGAGGATGGTATATTATCCCAATGGCTCTGGCTGACATGACAGTTTACTCTCGTTATGGGGATGAAAAAGGTATGATGGTGTCCATAAATAAGGAAATCTAATGGAAATTCATATACAAGAATGCTGGCAATAGGCATCTCTGTATTAAAAAAATATTGGAGTCTGATCCACTCCAGGAAGTGAAGCTATCTGACCAAGCTTCGATATATCACAAAAAGAGGCTTTTAGCCTCCTTATTCGACATTTAAGGTTAGGGTTAGGTTTAGAGGGTTGCGTTCGTTTTAAGCTGGTGTCAAATAAGGACACTATGCCTCCTTTTTTGTTGTATATCCAAGATTGGCCAGGCAGCATCACTATGTTACGAGTTGGGATGAGACTGGGCTCTCTGATCTTGTTGGTCCCAATCCTGGCTGCCCTCGGGCATTTCAATAGCAATGTCTCTGGTAGGCTGTACTACAGCCTTGTTTATGCAGGAGCGGAACACCTTGGTGCGGGCCTCCGCAAATGCCGCGTGAGCTATGAGCATGCATTGAGGCGTTTATGCTCAACCCATTGTAATTAATGATTGATGACCAGATAGCTCCCCAAAAATTAACCCAAACATCTTGATTGCCCCCTGGTGGCTGGCTGCAGGATAAGTTATAAACCTTGCCCCCTCCATGTTAGTGGATGGGACCTGGGCCTCACCAAAATAATCAAAGTACATGTCAAATTATTTTTTTTTGCAAATTGTTTCTGTCATCGTAAGCAGTTCTAATTATGTTGATGTATGTTCAAGTGTATATTCTATCTGATGAGTTTGGGTTTATTTAGTTAATTTATACTACTTTTGTATAAAAAAGGGGTGTGAAGTCAATATGTAGTCCATACACATGAGTATGGCCCTACGGTGGGGAAGCAGCTGGCTCACAAAGTCTTTAAGATCCTTGGGCTGCTCCCTACTGCAATGCTTGACTGGGGCATCAACGCTAAACAGCTGTTTCACAGGGTTGCTCAGGGTATGGGCGCTTATGGCTGGCAACTGAAGGGGGGAAATCTTATTGAGCAAAGACAGAGACTTCTGGAAGGCACGAAACAGTCAGAACAAGGATCTGAAGGGCTGGAATTGACGGAGTTGAGTGACCTAAAGAAGCATGGATGGCCTGTTAAATCACTTACTTGCTTTAGATCCCGGGCAGAAGATTGATCCCAACCAGGCACAGCACCACCCATCATTCACCCTTTAACCTCTGAGACAGCCAGCAGCATATGAAAAATATCACATCCTGGAGATATATACAGAGGTGGGTGTGTCTGTGCCCCTGGACCTCCCACCATCATCCAATGAGTCATCCGAGGGGTCCGCCCCTGAGATCATCCTGAGGGAGAAGCTTACTGCAGTGGCTCCAGGTAATAAGGACTCTCTGGAGGGTCCGTCGAGTACCGCCATCTTCTTAAACCTGTTAACCATTTCATTTAGCCAGGTACCATGCGGGATGAGGTCAGGTCCACGTTGACAACAACTTCTGAAGGATCAGTTCAGGTTGGTCATGACATGTAAACTTGACTTGGGCGTTAATGGCGGGTCACACATTTTACCCTCGATTGAGAAATGATTTATATATGCAATCAGTTACAAGCAAAAAGGCGTGGCCAATGAAGGCTGCTGCAATTTTACAAATAAGACTGCAACCAGCAGCAGTTCTGCGAGTGAGCCTTAGGCAGGTGTTAGCGACTGCACTGGGGAGATCCTCTTGCCCCAGCACCTCTTAGCTGCACCTAACGAGTCGTATGCAGAGGCGGCCCCTGAGGACGCCAAGAGGAATAGGCATTCTCTGAAATGGCAGTTGCGCTCATCCTTTGCGCACCTCGTCATGCGTTGGCACGAGTGTCATTCCCGGGCCACTCTGGGTAAGGGTCCTCAAGAGTCTGCCCCAGATTTCTTTCATTGGAGAGTTTGTTCTTGCCACTGTTCAGAGTTCTGTACTTCTCTCGAGAGAGAGTTTGCGTTCGATTTTTTGCCTCGTTTGCTCAGCGGGGGTTCAAGTTGGGTTTGAGGTTTGCCGTGACTCAATTTCAAAATACCTTCATGTGAGAACTTGAAAAGACAATGCTGAAAATGGGTAAAGCCTAAGGTGGAATAACATTGGCATTTTGGACGAATTGCGATGTGTTTTATGGATGAGGGGTACAGTCAGATAGTTTGGTACACCAAGGTCAAATGAGGCACATATAATGAAGGGAGGCCATTTGTTCAAGGTAATACAAATTGATTCTCATATTTGAAGGAATGACTAGATTTTCTGCTTATTTTTTAAATACTAGAAGCCTACTTGGGACTGTCACGGTGAAAGAAAAACCTTGACTGAATGTGGTTGGATACTTTTCGAAGCTTTCCAGAGGAAAACTTTGTACTAAATGAGAGATTAAAATCAGCTCTTCATTTTTAACTAGAAAATGCACCCAGTAACAGACTTTTGCGAAAATTCAGTCAACTCCTCCCTGGCTATGAATGATCTATTCTACAAAGTCTACAGTGTAAATGTGTTAAAACATTTTCTTATGTGTTTATTTTTGCCGAATTTGTACCGAAGATCATCTGGGTTGCAGTTAAATTTGGACCGTTTCCTCGAAAGCAATCGCTAGTATGTAAGTGAATGGGGCCTGCAGAGAGAAGACTGTTATGATCTGTGAATTTCTGCCTGTTCTGGTTTATGTTTATTTCCCCTTGGTTCGTTTAGTTAATGCATTCAGTATCATCTACCATTTTATGCACATTTCCCTTGTGATGTCTTGCGTTTCTTTATTCTTCGCCAGTGCACACCCCTGTCTGCGAGCTGTCACAATTCGGGTGATTTCCGAAGTTTCCGGTGTTTCACAAGTTTCTTCAAGCCTCATTTACTTCCTTCAACAATGATTACTAATTAAGTACTAATCACACTAACACTGTATGTTTTGTCAAGTTTATCTACTGATCCTGACTAATATACTAATCCTGTAAATAGCTAACATACTAACTTGAAATATTTGGGTAAAATTATTACTGCACTAACATTAAATAATTGAATCTCTTGCTTTCCACACCAATCAGTAACTCCGCCCTCTCTTTGCAATCCTGGTCCTTGCCTGAGTTTCTGCAGAAACCTTGTAACCATCTTTTCCACTAATCTGCTTCTTCCATCTCTCCCCATTTAGCCACTCATTGAATGGAAACGCTGTTGTTTAAGGGGGAACTCAAGGATAGTGCATAATGCTGTTTTATACAAACATAATTAGTAAATAAATGTTGTAAAATACAAAAATGTGGAATTTCTGTTTTCAATGACTAGATAAATGAGGTTTCATTCCCCCTAATTAGCTGTCGTCTGCTACAACGGTCGCGTGATAATGAAGAAACGTCGCCCTTCGCCCAGAGGTATGTGCTGTTATTGTGTTGGATAGTGTGATTGTCCCAATCCATTATTTTATGACGAAAGATCGTTCAATATGGCCCATTGGCTAGTTGCGCAAGATGGTGTTGAGTACTTTCTGAAATACGCAGGGTTGCTTCGATATTGACGGTTTTCTTCTGTCACTTATCAGTCTAAATCAGATGCTGGGCAGATGACTGGTATATCATCCCGGAAATGTGATTTTAGCATCGCCAATATTCCCAGGATTTGGCTTAATTAACCACAAATGATGTTCGCAAGATATGTCTTGATTACCCGTGGTTGATGTTTGTTCGTTGGCCCTCTTAATGAGACATCAGCTGCTCCACCGAGAAACGAGAGGGTTTTTAACTAGCATCACATTTCCAGCCGTTCTCAATGATGTGTGATGAACTGACTTTAAGCGACAGACAACAAATGTGAAAATATCTGGTAATTAATGTGTAAATATTCCATAACGTCGAAATGCCGTTTCTTAAATCTATCATGCGATTGACGCAAATTTTAATATTGCTGATACTTTGTTTACCTTCCCACTCGGCGTCAGTTGCACTCTCACGGCCATCACTTTCTGTAGCTATGGTTAACTGAGCACATCAAAGAAAACTAAAAAAAAACTAAAGAAAACTAAAAAAAAAATGGCCTTGGAATATCAGTGGTAGCTAAAATCACATTTCTCGGATGATATACCTGTCATCTGCTCAGCATCGTGTAAATCACTGGTGTGTCTCTGAGCAGTTCAGCAGCCTGCTTGTCTATTATGTGTTTGTTCGTTGTGATTGGTGTAAGTCTTGTGCGTCTCCCCTCTGGGCTGAATCTCATTGCTCGCTCATTTCCTGATGAGCGAATGACGGGTATTCAAGCCTTCGAGTGCCTGTGGTTCTGGCTGCATTGTAAAGTTGTATTTGCACTGAAATCCCAGTCATATATACTGTAATTAAGAAAACATCTTTGTCTTTGTCTTAAGCAGCTAGAATTTCATTGGCAGCCAAAGCCTCTTTGACTTTAGTGTCGTTAGTTAATTCAAACAGGTTTGCAATCCTAATCAGAGTCCAAGACTGGGACCACGTTTCTGTTTACCCCCTGCTCTCTTTACCAAGTCTATCAGGAACAAGCTTTCAACCCTGAATTGGGGCCAGGACTGGGGCAGAGTTCCTCTCAAGCATCAGCTCTCCTCAGTGTGGGCAGTCCAGTGCTGGCAAGAGCTTCAACATCTTGCAGCACATTGTGAGCCACTGGCCGGTGACAGCAGCCAAGCATCACCTATTACACCTGTGCTGAACTGTTCCTCGTTCTCTCTGGGGTTCCGTCTTCGTCATAATCGTACTGCTGCTAATAAATTTCCAGTTGTATTGCAAGTCTGTCTCCGCAATTGATTCCTGGTCTGGACCATAACATAAAGAATATTTTTTAATAATAAGAATATATTTTGATATATTGTCCCTAATTATAAATAATTGTATCTCCCCGATGACTATAGTCGGGAGATACTGTGGTTTATTTCCGGGGCCGCTGCCGCCGCCGCGCCCACAAATATTTTCCATTCTGAGCTCTGGAAGCGACAATTATTATAGGAATATTTTCTAATTTTGCACTGGCGAACATATGTATTTGACAATTCTCAAGACCGATTTTCGGCACTTTTGGACGTCCAATATGGCTGCTGGCGGCCATTTTGTCTGAGATTTGGGGATCGGGAGATAAATGCCTCGGTCCCTGTGGCGTATCTAGTTTTGTTTCCCCATCAAATGAACAAAAAATTTGAAAAAGACAAGGAGCCTAAAGTGCAGCCCAACTCAATTCAGCCCGTCCCAATCTGAGAGACACAAAAACAGGGCACAAACTGTATTGGTTGATTTATTATTTTTGGGTTACTGTTGTTATGCATTAAATTTACCTTCTATTGTTACATGGCTATCGTTGTAATAGTTTGAAGATTACTTTAGCAGTGGTGTTGTGTTGCACATTTCTTAAATGCAGACTTCAGAAGTGTTTACTGATCGTATTCCCTGTCGATAACGCAAACTGCATTGAACAGAGATGAAAGAGGAGAGCGAGAGAAAGAAAAGGGTAAAAGAGGCAAACAGAGCACAAAAAAAGGAAAAGAAAGACATAAAAAAGAGAGGTATAGACCGTACATATCAGCAGCGGCGGTGGACAGAGAACAAAAAAGGCGATAAACATGTCTTTAAACTTATTAGTCTTGATCTGTTTTCAGTCAATTTCCCTGGTAAAAGACACTTGAACTCTCCCCTCTCAGGTGTAGCTTATTGTCTTTGTTAAGACGAGAAACCAAACGCACCAGATGAAAGCAAAAAAAGAGCGCATTTCAATCTTTTTCAATTAAACAGCCATTACGCACAGTTTTGACGACTTGCGTAGGATGTGACAGAATTTAACGCGGAAAATCCACAGTGGTTTTTTTCGTGAAGAGTTGCCAATTAAGGCATGTGAATTAAAATATTATAGAATTGATTATTCACTCATCTAAACATTTCATTGTAAGGGAAACTAACAAGTTGACCAAGAACAATGATTGAAATTGGGTCACTAATCTCAAGGAATGTTTTCCGCCCCCCCAGTTTTCCATCCACCGCCAGCCACTGGTAGACATATAGAATAGTAGTATAGAGTAGAATAGAATAGAATAGTAGAATATAGTATAGAGTCGACACCATTGATGGCATTAGGGGGCTGGAACCACTGTGCGTACAGTAAGTGTGCTGGAGATTCACCTTATACTGCAGGTCCTGTAGCACTTCTGTCACGGCCTTCAGGGCCACATGCTCCTTTCCAATCTGAGGAGGAGGGGCGAGTTCTCAATGAGTGACACGTACATCAGCCATTAACGTAATGCCTGGTACTGCCAATGACAGCACCTAACAGCAACTCACAAATTATACAAGATTTGTCCTCCATTTCCTCACAAAGTTGTTTCAAGCCAATAATATTGTGATATTGTGTAGTTGATGAACACAATGGAAAAATGATCAGTCACATTTTCATGTTATGGAGAAACAATTAATTAAAAATTCTAATCAATCTTCGAAACAAAGCACTGAAAAAAATATGCAAAAAATATGAAACATATAAAATATTATAATAATATATAATGTCATTGTGAATTATTATATATATTACAATAATATATATTATTAATATTTATTATCATTCATATTACAAACCCAATTACTAAATAGTTATAGTACTAAATTAGCGAAAAAATTTGTTTTGCGTCTGGCGTGAAAGCGGCTTATCGCGCCCATTTTCTGCGAGCAAACGCTGGTCGTTCTGACACAATAAGTAACCATTACCACGGGAAATTTCCAAATAGCCTGGAGCTTTTGCCCCTTCGTCAAACACCATTGCAGAAGCTGTTCGTTACTTCATGCTAACAACACGTCACAGCAATGCACACAAACCAGCAGGTCCTAATACACACTGAAGCAGTCCATAAGTTGTTAGTCCACTTTTTGCTGCTCCTCACTGTCCATGTTTCCCTCTAAACTCAGACCCACTGGATTTTTACGGTCTCCGGTCTACACTTGGGTATGTCGACCCGTTCTACAAATGTGTCTATATGGGGTGGATTCACTTTCCCTGAAACCGCTATACTCACCAACTGTTGCCATAGCAAATTGTAGCCAATAGCAAATTTGTGCTTGAGCTGCAGGACTTGCGCACTGCATCCACCACTTTCGCCGTTGCGTTTATTAGAGCAAGTTAATTTCATTGGATCTATACACATGTACTGCGTTTGATTGCGGAATATGCCCGTCGATTCCTTCGTGAGACGCGTCTCAGTTTCACTCTGAGGAGGTGGACCCGGAAGACTGCTTTCTGCAGCCTCGTCCCGCCTAGATTCGCCCTCCACAGAGCTGGCCAATCAGAAAAAAGTGGGCACCCGGGGAGTGGGGGCCATAGTGGAAGAGCCACCCCAACAAGGCGTTTCCGGCAGAGACTACAATGGGCTACAAATGGGTTTTTTTGAGGATGGCAGTATGAGCTAAATAAGGACCCTGTTTAGGACTTTGAACAATCAGGAGTACTCTAGGGGAGTCCGAGATCAAAATATAACCTTGGAAAGATAGCAATATAGGTCTCCTTTAAATGGATTGATCATGTCAGGCATCTGGGTAATATTGTAACTCCTGACCGTGATTGTAATGTTAAAAAGGGGATGTTTAATGCTGCTGTAAATAAGCTTATTGGTTTGTATAGGAAGCTTTACACTCCCAATATTATTTATTTATTTCGCTCATATTGTTGTTCTTTTTATGTGAGGGACATTCAGTCTCAGGGCTTTAAATCATGTTGTGTACAGTGGAACAAAGCTGTACGTAAATTGTTACACCTTCCGTATCAAACCCACACTTGATTATTGGGAATGTTAAATCTTGTAAATCCTGTTGTTTCTTTCATAGCTGGGATTGCTAAATCATGTGCCTATTCTCCTCTGGGTAAGAACATTGCGTTCCTCCGGTACCTATATGTTGTAAATTTTAATGGTAACCTCTCAACGATTATACGTCGAATATGTAATACAGCTGAAATAACAGTTGAGCAGCAATCTTGTAAGTGTTTGTTTGAATTAAGCTATTACTCCGTCTCTTGTCTGTCAAATGAAATGTGTCAGGATATAATCCAAAGTATTCTTGTTAATTAACTCACCATGTCTGAGATGGGTGGGTATATGTACAGAGTAATATATGTTCTTATGTTAAAATTTTTTGCTGTTGATATTATGTACTTTGAGTACGAAAAGAAAGAAAGAAAGAAAGAAAGAAAGTGTGTACTTTATAAGAATGTTTAACGTTAAAGACACAGCCAAGTATCCAGTTAGCATTTGCTGTTAGCGCGCTCTTAATAAAAGCAAGTGTAAAGTCTTTCTGAAGAGGGAAAAAAACTTGCAGTTTATGTGTGAGGACGGAGTCTATTAAAAGGAGAAATGCTGATATAAAATGTGGTGTTTTTCCTGTGAATGCATGGCGATATGAAGAGGTACCTGCACAAACAGCGCCACCAGGAGGATTCCGTTTCTCTTCCCCAGAGCGTCCTCGATGCTGCTGTACAGGGTGCTGTTCCAGTGGATGAGGTGCAGCTGGGCACAGACCAGCCCCCAGTAATGAAGCAGTGTAGAAAATCTCTTATCATTCATACATTAACAGTTACACTGTATTGGAGCAGAGCAGTGCACGCATACTCTGAGTGCCTCTCATCTCTTATTATTCGTGGATGAACATTGATCGCCGCCAGATATATATCTAAATGCTTTATTTTCCCTCATGGAAACTTCCTTAGCTAAACCAGCTTGCACTCTGAGGACTGTTTTTTAAGGGGTGATCTGGGGATAAATGGACAAAATTTTTTTTTACTACAAGGATTTTTTTTTGCTACAAGGATTAAAACTGAACTCAACTTTTCAATGCGGTCTGATGCGTTTTCCACTGATTTCCTAAGGCAGTGTTCCCAAACCTCTCCTGGAGCCCCACCTGTCCTGCATGCTTTAGATTCTCCCTGCTTCAGCACAGGTGATTCACATGATCAGCTCATTAATCACCCCCTACAGCTGATTGATGACGACCTGATCATTTGAATCACCTGTGCTGGAGCAGGGACAGATCTAAAACAAGCAGGACAGGTGGCCCCCAGGAGAGGTTTGGGGAACACTGACCTAAGGTATTACTTTTTCCACTTTTCTCATGCTTGTGGCAACCGTAACTTTTTTATTTATCATTGAAAATCAATTATATTTGGGCTGCAGGTATTTTACTTCATTAGAAATGCAATGACATGGGCAAATTTTCCCTATCTGTTACTTACTTTGAATATTTTAAGTATTCGTCAGATTCTGCACAAAATAATTTCAAAATTTGAGTAAAATGCCCCAAAATCTCTAAACTGATGATTTGGGCAAAGAATGGCTATGTCATTACACTTGGATAAACAATGGCTTTTACAAAAAGAAAAACTGAATTCTATCCTAGAGCTAAAGAAGAATTCGTGCCAGAAGTTTTCTGCATATTTAATGAGCTTGCTCGGTTACATGGCAACCGCATAAACAGAAAAATGCCAACTTGTATCTTTTTTGGTGGTTATTACAAATACCTCTTTAGATTAATTCTGAGTTGTTTCCTGGTGTCATTTTTCATTTAACCCCAGATCACCCCTTAAAGAGGCAAAACCCACGCTACGTTCATTTTCCCATTTGCTTTATTTATTTGCTCATTTCATTTCTCCAGCAGCATAAATCACATCTCAAAAAATACATACAAATAAAAACTGAATGTGACTAAAGCACTAAGTTGAGGGTACAGCTGCTGTGTCCCACCTGTGACTGGCACCTGTAGCCTGCAGTGGAGTTTTATCGCAGTGTAATGGTGGCTCGCTCACCTCCATGGGGAAGGCCTTGAAGTTAACGGTGTGCTCGGAGCCCCGCTGGTTCTCTTTGCCCCAGTGGAAGCGCACCTCGTGCAGCTCGTACTCGTGGTCACTGGGCAGGGGCCCACCGGTCACCACTGCAACAGGAAGGAACACGGTGAAAACGTGACGTCATCCTCCCAGCACACATAGCAATAGCACTAAGGCTGAGAAAATGAGAGGAGCAGCTGGGGCCCTGGTTAATCCACATCGATGTTATACTCTTTATCCTCGATGATGATCCGATGAACACCTAACAGTTTGTTGTCTTACCCTCTCTCGCAAAACGATAAATGGACGACTGCCAAATCACGGTATCCCAGATCCAATCGGTTTGAATCTGAGATTGACTTCAGGTTTCCCACAAAAAAATATGAGAGCACCTACCCCATGCATCGCTGGGGCCCCAGCTTTTCTGACCTTAAAAGGTCAAGTTTTTCGAGTTTGGTTTATCTGTTTTTGTAAACACTTTTTTGGGGGTTTCTACCTACAGTCATGTGATGTTCTGTTGCATTCAATATTACTTTAGATATACTTTAAAGTATTGGGCCAGGAAATTCGTGATTGATGTAATTTTTTATGGTTTGTCCACAGACTACGAGTAAATTTTTGAAAGTTAACAACTGACTAGCTTTACGGCTGACTTGTTGCATCGAATGTCTTCTGGCAAAACAAATTCATCAACACAAATGGAAATTGTATATCATGCCTCAGCCAAAGTTTAGCACCACTAAATTCAAGATTAGATGAAATTTGAAAATTGATGAAAGATGAAAATTGGCAAGTCCGAAACTTTGTACATTTGCATGAAGGTTTTAGATTACATTCCATGAGCATTTGATGGTGAAAAGGCTTTTTCATGAACTGTGCTTAATTGCATGTGCTGAATGTTAGCAGTTGGGCGGCACTTCTAAAGGTTTGGGTTTACATTAATTAAGATATTAATATTATGTTTCTTCCGATTAAAGTTCAGACTTCAGGGGGCAGTTTTTTGGGGAAAACAGGTCTCGTCACATCTTACAAAAGCAGTCTGCCCATGCTTTAAACAGCTTTAAATATGTTGGAAACATACCCTTTCTCTAAAACCTAATAAAGAAGGAGGTAAAGTTCAAATAAAGTTAACAAACTGATTTTGTATGCCAGCAAAGGTATGTCCAAGCCAAATTTTGGAGAATTTGCCAATGTTTGTGGATTTTATTTATTAAGTCCATTGGTGAAGTGGACCTTACTTTAAGAATTGGGTGGTGCTTGACTTTCGCCTGGGTGTATACTGTTAATTCTCTGCAGAACAACTTTAACACAGCTTAACAGATAAAAACAGCTGTAAATTCTGAATGTTAAAATAACAGAGTGTATATATTTCCCATGGCAGAGTTTTAACAGCCAAAAGGGGGCCAGTACATTATATTTCATGGATTAATCGGAGGCCAAATTGAAGCCGGTACCTGATTTTGACTTGAGCATTACCCTGACGGTGTGTCCATCGTTGATGACCTCACAGTCCCTGCAGACCACGTAGTTGTGCGTGAGCCGCACCTCCAGAAGCTGTGGATCATACAGGGCCTCCCTGGAGATTAGGTTAACGGGAGACTGGTTCTGCCCATTGGCCTCAGGAAACAGCAGGCCCCACTCCACACCTGTTCGAGGAGCACGCAAAAGTAGCCATGTCATGTGACAAGAACAGACAATATCCCGAGGGCTGACTGCAATAAACAGTTATGTCCAATGTAAAACAACTGTTTATTGCAGTCAGCCCTCGATCTAAGCTCCGGCTTATTACATTAATGGCGAATATACACGCGCATGGTTGAGGGAAGAGAAAGAGTAGCCAAGCGGTTCAGCTGGTTGACAGAGATTCTGAAGCTTACTGATTCTCGCCCTCCTCCAGCCACAGTAGGGCTGTGATTCCACTGTATACTTTCACTATAGCGCTCTTAAAACAGGTATGTAACCTGTATGGACCAGCACCTAAACCATAGATCTGGTTTGCATTTACATGACAAACAGTACTCTTAAATGTAGGTGGGATTGTTACCTGACAGTAATAGCCACATCAACCATGTACAGGGCGGGTTTTGTGTTTACACCTTGTCAAGCAAGAGTGGCCATTCTCTCTTGATTAATCAACAATCTCCAACATTTCCAGCTCCAACCCTTTTAATATTGGATCAGTGTGCTACATACCGCAACAGAGGGTTAACAAAAAGAAGAAGGCAGTTTTGTGCCATCCAAAACTTTTGACAATGGAAATGCGAAAAAAAAAATTGATGCGAATAAAAATACCAATGTGTATTGAAAAGAACTGAACTGAACTGGACTGCTTGGTGGAAATGATGTCTACAATCACCATTTTGGGCCCCTAAATTCACATTTCTCAGGAACACGAGCCCCAGCATCGTTAAATTAACTGTAATTTGTTTTGGATAAAAGTATCGATTAAAGACCACCTATGTAATGACTCCTCTGAGACTGGCTTCAGTCAAACACAATGCAGAATATAATGATCTGCTCAAATGAGTGATGTACTGATTTAATACACATATTTTTTCAGCCCTTACTTAGCTGTTTCATTCACAAATTTCATGGACAGAATGTTTTTTGTTTGTTTGTTTCTCTAATATGTACTGTACAACTACTTGCCATAGTGCCTACAATGGAAAATTAAAAGAAAAAGAAAAAAAACTGACATAAAGTAAAAATGGAGAGATGAATGGCTTTAAATATAAAATGATTCATGGCTTTATTTCTGATTTCATTTTTATGCTTTAAGCCATCCACAACACAACTATTTCAAAGGAATTCTGCCAAGTCCTTGGGATAACCATCACTCAGTGTCATATAGAATCCCCCCTGTGGCTGACCGTTGGCTTCTATTCTCAGTTCTCCTGTCTATACTGTGAGCCCATTTCTGTCAGTAACCCGCCCGGCATTTTCTGTCTGAATAAAGAGTGAAAATTCTGTACATAAGGGGGTTGTATTGTTTGCTTTATGTATGAATCTACAGGAATCCATTTTCTCAGTTCTAAATGCAGCACTGAAGATAAGAGAGCCTAAGAGCGGAAAGCACTTGCTATACTTCTCCATGTTACTGGAGTTACTGGAGCTGAGAATTCACTGCATGTGGGAACGCCTCGCTGCCTGCTCCCCACCACCTGTATTTGTCGAGAGAAAGTAGTTCTTGAGCCTAATGTGTGTGGAAAAGGTTGGCTACTCTGTTCTTACTATCAGTGTCCGTAGGCAGAAATTACAATGACACTGCTGGGAATAGCACACTGCTTGGTGTCTCAGTAAGTAGAAGGATCCGGAATCTTTCTCATGGGCTACCATCCTGCCGCACTGCACATAACCTGGGGCCTGTGTCAACACTGTAGTCCATGTGAACTCAAATAGAGCATTGACAAGTTAAAAAATGGCCTCAGAAACAACTGTATTACACATGCACAGACATGCATACGTACAAACACACTCATTCTCAGACATATACACATAGACACACAAATATCAATGCCCTGGAAGTTCTTCGCCATATTGTAACAGTATGTCAGGTAGATTCGATATTTCACGTCTGGCACTACTTGGAAAGGAATCCAAGTATGCTATAACTTTTGAAGCTAAAAGAAAATGTAGTCCGCTAATTTAAACAGTTCTAATTCATCATGAGGTAAGGCAATCACGAACATAGCCGGCGAGAAGATCTGTTTCCCCACAGATAAAACGACACACTTCCGTAATGCTCCTGGGATATGTCAAAGACTGTGCACTCGTTCTTATTAAAGAGGACCCTAATTTCAATGTGCAGGCCGCTCAGCAGGATTTACTGTACATGTGACCTGGTTTTCAAAGATAAGATTCACACAGACTCCCATGTACGAGTTATAAAGGTACCAATTCATGCTACAATTCAACAAACTTTACAATAGCAAAACAAGGTTACGTGCATGCGTTTGCGCGTGTGTGTGCATCTGTGTGTGTGTGTGTTGGAGAGCTGGTGAGAGAGAGGACGTAAAACATATTGCATATATGAGAATTTCCCATGTTTACTGTACACTGAATGTACTGCACATGTAATTCCTTCTATGTGATAAAGTACAAATGGTTACTCAGAAATCTTACCAGAAATATTATAATATTCTGTGTGTTCTAAACATATATACTTAATCATCCAGTAAAAGAGCAGTTTTATGATGAAAACATCTGATGTTGTCTCTCCATGATTCATATCATGCATTGTCATTGATCTCACCATAAGGATTGCTTTTACCACGTACAATTAAAACTCACACTTTTAACTCAAGGCTCCACTGGAGAGCACATGTCATTTTATGTACATGTTCAGGTAAATACCAAATACATAAACCACTTTAATGATCACAATTCATCTCTCGCCCCTCAGATACAATACCCTGTAAAAATCATATTTTACATTTTATATGTGAAAACTATGACCTGCACCACATCGCACAATTATTACAATTGTTTTATTGTGATTATATTGTACTAATTGGCATTTGTAACTGGTAAATAAGGGAAAGATACTCAGTACCTTCCTGGTATCCCCATTTTAAGCTGTCTCTCTCAGTGCAGAAGTCAGGCTCCTCTGTGACGATGTCTGCCATGGGGACAGGTGCTGTAGAGGTCTACAGAAGGTGAAAGAGCACTGCTGTCTGTGCAGAGTG
This sequence comes from Gymnothorax reevesii, assembly GCA_029721435.1. NCBI lineage: Eukaryota > Metazoa > Chordata > Actinopteri > Anguilliformes > Muraenidae > Gymnothorax > Gymnothorax reevesii. Next base: position 18,477,677 of record CM056577.1, on the reverse strand, counting down.
TCCTGTCCTCACTCCTCTTTCCCCAAACAGTGTGCAGGTTATCTCTTTGTCCAACAGCAGCGGCTGTAGCACTCAAAATGATGCTCTGCGTCTTTCTCCGCAAACTTACTGTCTGCTGAGCAGGGGAACAAGCCACACAAGTGAGAATTTAAATAACCAAACCTCTTTCTCTCTCTATATCTCTCTCTCTCCCTGTCCCTCTCTCTTTTTGTTTGTCCCTCCCTCTCTCTCACACATGCCCTCTCTCTCTCCCCCCCCCCCCTCTCTCTCTCTCTCTCTCTCTCTTGCTCTCTCTGTCCCATTAACTACAGTATATATGTGATGAATGTCCTATTACCCCTTGGAGCACGATGACCGTTACATTCACTGGTACCAACAGATTCAAACTCTCTGTACTGATGACTAAGGATTTGCATCAGCAAATTCTAATATCTTTTTGCTCTCTGACTTAAAAGCAACATACTTCACTGCGATACAGCAAAAATGTTTACCTCAGAATAAATGGGTCAGAACAACTATAGACCTACTTGCAGGTCTGTATTTCCCCAAACTCTATTTTTATATGCTATCAGGAGGGCAAAGGGTTAAAAAAAACACTCTCTGGGGAAATGTTTTGAAAAGTCCAAAACTGACCTGATATGTGTAAATGCGAATTATCACCAGCTTGTTTTTCCAGGCATACAGTATTTAAAGTCCCAAAGAACTTAAGTCATCAATTTTTTTTATCTCTCTTTTTGGGACTTTGGTAGCAAATGGTGTTCATATACAAACTTCGAGAACACGACCATTTTCCCCCCAAATAGATTTACAAATCTAAAGATTTTCCCTTCTCTGCGGCTGGCTTTAAATTGGCCACAAACCTTTTCATCCTCAGGTGAGGTCCTGCCATGCTTCAGTAATCCACCTAATTTCATTGGTTTGGAACTCAACCAATCACAGAGGTAATACAAATCACCCCCCTCCCCCTGAAACGTTCATTCTGGCCACGCCCATTCAGTCCAGGAGAAATTTCACTCTCAACCTCTCACTTCTCCACCTCTCCTTTCTCCTGGCCTCTTTCTGTCTCTTCCTCCATCTCCCTCCTCCCTCTTTCACAGGCAAAGAGTCTTTATTACTCTCCCTTGGGAGAAAATTGTCTTGGGCAAATGTCTCCCTCTTTACCTGTTTTTCTCTCTCACACATTTCTCCCCCCCCCCCCCCCCCATCCCTTTTACCCATCTATGTTCATCTATCAATCTCCCATGTGGGGAGTTTGATGAGTCTATTCAGCTATTTTTGTTATGCATTTTATAATTTTTTGAGGGGTTTTTTTTCCATTAAAACTTTGTTGGGTGCCCCGAAACTATTTTGAAACATGAAATCCATTTTAAAGATTGATTCGGGGTTCCCAGGGACATTAATAAAATGATCTACACTTAAGGGGATATGTAGTGAATTTTATGTTCATGTTCCCCGCTATGCAATGCAGTCAGCGCCCAGGTATTTAGGCAGTGCTTCAGTCCAGCTTGTTACAGCCCTTGGGTTAACTCCTTTCGAGTCTCCTCCCATCCAGCAGCTTGAGTGTCGATTGGAAGTATTGGCTCTTTTGATTGGTTTACGTCCTGCATGTTGTCTTTTCCCTCCCCTCACATGTGTCTTGAAACATTTATACCCCAAACTACAAGTTTGCAAGTTGCTGGGCAGTCACTCTTACCATATGCCCTTTAGCTACCAATTAATATTTGCTTGTAGAGGTCTTCATCTTCAGAAATTATTCGTCACCTTCAGTTATAGTAATATACGGAAGTTCGCTTCCCGGCTCTATTAAAGGAAACGAGATCCTAAACCTTAATCTTGGTGTAGAGGATTGTGACTGCAATCCTATTAACCGAACCTGAGTCTGTTCCTCAGTCCAGTTTATTAGGAACAACCTCTCAAGCCTTCTGCAGTCATCAGGCTTGGGAGCATGTTCCTGCTGAACTCCGGAGTCCTGTCTTTTGACTGTTCAGCTCTGGCAAAATGTACGCTCCACCTGGCAGCTGTCCCAGACAGCCACTGGCCGGGCACAGATACGCCCACACACCCTTGATTGTTATATCTGAAATGAACGTCTATCATTCTGCTCTAGGCATCATCCATCTATCTTACCATATTACTACCAATAAACCCTGCTACTGGAATGTACTCTGACACCGCATTTGGTCCCTGGTCTGGATCGTAATGCTTCTACAATAATTGGCGGCGTCTCTAACTGCCTGCCTGCCTGCCTGTCTGTCTGTCCGGCCATCTGTTTGTCCATCTGTCTGGGTTGCAAGGTATATAATTGCTCCGATCAACATCAGACTTTGTCAAACGCTGCTCAGGGGTCTAGCAAAAGTTTAGTCACACCAGAAATCTCTACTTTACCGCAACTGAAGATGTCATAATTTTTGGAAATTTCAACAGGGCGGACATGCTGTTTCACTCGTTCTGACATCCAGGAAAGATACACTTGCTGGAAGTCGAGGACGGAAGAGCTTGCTTGCATAGTGCAGGCAGTGGTAAATATCAGTACCTTGTAATGATGTGCACTCTAGTTTTCATTTTGGCTCTGGATACCAACAAAATGGATGGAAAATAAAATAAACAAGCTCTGCCTGAAATGTTAACTTTTTGCTATTGTCAAAAAAATTTATGAATTGTGTAGGAATTACATCCATTTTCATACATAGCCACACCCATTTCAGGGGCTGAAAAGTAATTGGACAAACAAATACAATAAGCATCATAGATTGAATTCTCATTTTAATGCTTATTTGCAAATGCTTTGCGGTCAATGACAGCCTGAAATCTTAAATAAAATACGTCATCAGAAACAGTTTTTTCCCCTGGTGATGCTCAGCAAGGTCCAAGGTGCAGCTTTCTTCAGTTCTTGCTTGTTCTTGGAGCGCATTCACTTTCACCTGATCAATCAAATAAAAGTGTAAAGTCCCTCTTGCCCATCAGAGGGGGTCTTTCAGCCAAGTCATTGAGCATGTCCTGAAATCCATCGCAATTTCAGTTTCATGTTGTCTGTATAACATGAAAAAGGAATTGATGTCAAATTCTGTAATTAAAGTGAACCAAACTACTCAGCTATTGTAATGTGGTCAGGGCTCCAAATATTTTCATAATCTGAATCTATTTGTTTTTCTGTTTTAACAGGCTGAGTTATTATGGCTATTTCCACAATAATTTTCTGCTTTTTCTGGAGGAAATTAATTTTCACATCTGGGAATTTGAAGTTTTAAGGGGAACATGTTCAATTGTGATTACAATGCCAAAAGAATTTGCAAGCAATTAATAACTCAATACAGTGGAACATGAAATGACTTTGACCTTTATCTCTCAAATTAAGCAGGAAAGTGTTACATAACTCCTTGTCTCCAGATGAATTATTTCCTAATTAGGTCATATTGTTCTTTGTTCCCATTTGGACCAGGTTAAAACCATTGCTTTAAAAATGAATTTTCCTTTACTCCATTACTCTTCCTTTTTGATGTATTACTCTGGGCATTTTTGTGCTGATCTACTTTCTATGCGGTTCTTTTCTGAGCATGTTGTGTAATATGGCCTTATTTCAGCACCTACGTGGCACTGTTTCAGCAAAAAATGAAATATAACATGAATCTGCTGTACAAGATTAAACCTTCACATTTGAAGCAAAAGCCAAATTTGACTTATTCTCTCATATGTTCAAGATGTGAGTGTTAAATAACAAAAAAAAAATAAAAAATCAGAGCATTTTAAACAAAACTGCTTACACACGGTATCTCCCATTTTACATGGTGAACATACTCTGCCATCTACTGGGGAATTAGCGAAGTTTCAGTTCTATCGAAAACATTCGGTGATTTGAATGAAGTTTTGTTTTTTTTGTTTTTTTTTTTTTTTTACTTATCCGACATGCAAGGCAAAAACACAGGCGCGCGCATGCACACACACATAAAATATATTTACACTGGGTGGCTCGGGGCTGCCCGGTCCTGTTCCTGGAGATCTATAATCTTACAGGTCTTCACTTCAACTCTAATTTAGCATACCTGACTCAATTAACTAGTAGCAACTCAACAATATCTCGATCGGTTGACTGAGGTGTGTATTCCTACACCTACAGGATGGTAGATTTCCAAGCCCTAGAGTAGCCAATGGGTACATCTTCTCAATTCTCTTATTTGATATTTGTGGGCTCAAACCAAAAGTTGCTCCTGATCTGCCATCTTGAAAGCTGTTCCAAAGCTTTTATTTCAGCAACGGGGGTGAGGAGGGAGCTCTGAGGAGCAGTGAGCAAAGATACATGACAACAGCCTTCCTAAAAGACTTTCAGCTGAAAGCCAACACAATGTCATTCAGTCACAACAGATGCTGGCGGCAGATTCAGGTGTGCGCCCTCATCAGAAATGGACATCTGGTCATATGATGCTTCAGAGGAAAGGATGGCTCATTTCTCTGAAAACATAATTCCTCATGTCTTCTCTTCTCCTTGCATCTCTTTGTGCATCCCCAAAGATGCAAGGAAAAGACACAAGGGATTATTATTCAGAGGGGAAAAGTAAAATATTATTAGAGACAGCATGTCTGTCCTGAGTCCCTGTGATTCATCAGGCCAGTGTTCAATTCCTGCTACTGTTCCATGAAGCAACAAGGAGTATTGCTACTCCTCCTGGATGGAATGCCAGTCCCCCCCCCAATTTTGCTGCTAGCCAAGTATACACCTGGGTGGAGGAAAGTGTTTTGCCCAAGAACGCACCAGGCATGTGCTTCCACTCAAATGTTGTCAGTTGCAAGAGTTACAGAATTCCAACACCAGGGGTGGGAATCCTGGTTAGAGAGCTGGTGCATTGGGAGGTTTTGTTATGACTGGTTGCCCCAGCTAAATGGGTCGACTGTTAACATTGTTCATGACAGGATAGACACTGATTCCTGCACAGATTACATCACTTGGTAAAACTTTTCACAGTCAAACAGGCTCACTGGAACTTTGTGTGGCTGTCATACCACACATGCTTTTCAAGAAATGTTGCCAAAGTGTCTAATGACATAAATATGAGGACTAAATAAGCAACTAAAGACAGACATGGATATGAGAATCAGATACAGATAAAGCCCTTGTTGGCCACCTTTGTCCCACATCAGGAGTGTCAGACTGGCATAAATGCTCTTCTGAACACTACTGTGATGAAAAATTGCCAATGAAACAGAGCAAAACCCAGGAATCATCAATACTGTACTGCTGTATATACCCTGAGGTTGGTTGTGCAAGATCAAGGAATGTTTGCATTGAGGGCCACAGAGGATGGTCTGGTTCAGGATGCCCTGTGAAGATTAAACCTGTTTTAGCATAAAACATTGCAAGCCAACAGCATAATCGCAGGTTTAACAAGTTTCTATCTGTTCAGTAAATGAAATTGATGTAGGGCCCCAGCCCATTCCTATTGAGCCTTCTTACGTTTTTGTTGTGAGAGTTCATATCCCTCTATTAGATTACATTATATTCTTCCACAATCAGGTGTTGAATGTACACCTTTTTACACCTGTTCTTCGTACTTTCATCAATACGAAGACCTGAACTGATGTAAGATCCTGTCAGCATTCAGTTCTTCGTTATGCACCCTCAAAAACATTTTTTTTTTCCTCCAGCAGACTAATAATCCCGCATAAAATATAATTTGCAGATCATATCCACTGCATGTTCCACATCTGAGTGCATTTATTTCACTCTCATTCCACCAGGTTTCCTTTTTTTTCTCTACACTCTTTTCTCAGTGATGAACTTAGCACTGTTAAGTCAGCACTTCCGGTCTTGGGAGATACGCGATGTGCGTGCGTGGCGAAGGCGGACGCATGACGTCACTGCCGAAGCTGGAAGGTGTTTATTGTTCCTTCTCGTAGGGCGAAAGAAAGGGGTAGGGGAAAAAAACGAAGAAAAACGATTATTACCGGCTTCTCTGGAGGGTTGCAAGTAGCGGTAATTAATAGGAATACACATAATCAAGGCCAATACTGTTGAGTCAGTGTTGATTGGCCATGGCGTACGCGTACCTCTTCAAATACATCATCATCGGAGACACGGGTGAGTGTTCGCTTTGTGTCGGTGCTTGAGTCGGGACTGATGCGTCCCTCCATTTCCACCCAACGTTCGCCTGGTCGCGAATGGTAGCTGGATGTGCGCGCTTTATTTCCGCAGTGCTGGAGTGAATGACGTGGTGATCGCGGGGATGGGAGGGCTGCGTGTTTTTGCCGATATGCTGCTAACATTTGTTTGCTGGTTGGCCCTAAAATCGCCAACTGAGCTGGGGCTCGATTTTTTTTTATTTCGTTTTTGAAGGAATCAGGGCTTCAAAAGAGGATATAAGTATTTATTACATTAAGTTTACATATGGGTATGTTTATGTATAGGCCTGTGTGCCGTTCTGTCAATGGTTATATGAGTAGCACACAGTAAGTGACAATATACAACAAAAACTAGTTTCACATGGCCATTATAAAAGAAGAAGGAGGCTCCATTATTTTTCATTATTGGTGGTTGACAGCAGTCTTGACAACCTGTGCGGCCCCAGCCCCCACCTGAACCCTGCCGGTAGTGTTAAGATCGGAAAGAGTCATTTGCTGCTCAGCGTTGTCTCGCTGGCTCTTATTTTCCCGGCTTGCTAGCTGGCTATCGAGCTAACTGGCAAGAATTATCAAGCTGCTTTCACACCGGGCGCGAAAGAATTTTTCGCACGACAGATTGTGTTCAAAGTCAATGCAATGACGCGAAAACGCGCGTGTATTCGCGTCTTTGCGTTGACTTTGAATGCAATCTGTCGTACGAAAAATTCGTTTCGCGTCCGGTGTGAAAGCAGCTTTAACTCTGCGAAACTGGCCACTTCTCTGAAATGGGTCCGTAAAATAACCGACTGTCAGGCGTCGGCTGCGAGGCCCTGCGCGTAATTTGAGGAAATGCTGCGTTGCTCGTTCCTTCGCTCGACTCTTCAATCTAAATTTGCTCTACTTTTTAAATGGCTTTGACAGTGCATTTCATGCAAGCTAATGCCCTTAATCTGCGATCTTATCCTGCATGGTATCTCGTTGCCGTGGGACTGGCCATTGTTTTTTTTTTTTAATATTATTTAACGATTTTTAATGCATGTATTTTCAAGGCCCAACCAACGTTGACGATGGCTTCTTGGCCTGCAGGAAGATCCTGCACGACTGGCGCTACCTGGCTTGCAGCAGCTTGAGCACTCACAAACGCCATGGTCCAGTTGCAGCCCCCGTAGCGCTGAATTACATCGATGTCGATTAAGAGTGAAAAACAGCCGCTCCAGCTGTCAGTGGGGTTTGCTTGCTGTGCATGCATGTGTCCCTTATCGTCCACGCTGTGAATCGCACATCGCCGCAAATGTACTGGTTTGCATGCACGCAAAAACATTGGATGGTACTATACCCGATTTGTTAAAAGTTCACGAATTTTCACGCTCCGTTTACTCCTGATCGCGGTCAGGTTTTAAAATGATCGTCACACGCTTACCGGTGGATTGTGAGAAATCGATTTTTCCAAAGGTTTCTCGTACGTTTTTACTTTGACCGCAGTCTCCCCCTTTCTTATGAATGTTTTACAGACGTGCGAGGTCCCTATCATGCAATAATAACGTTTATTTACTTGAATGTTCATGGTCCAACAGTAAATGTGTGTCCTGTCGACATCTCTGTCCTGTAGTGTACGGGTTTGCTTGTTCAAGCCACTTGACTCGTCTCCATATGACATTTCAATTCGAGTTCCAATTTAAGTGATCTTGTGTCTACTATATGGAACTGATTTTATGCATTATTTTTATTGGTGAATTGTAATAAGGTGGATGCTCAGATGTAAGACAATTTGGTCATATTTTAACCAATATGGCATTGTTTGTCCTTATGAAACATCAACATTATTGTTTATAACTAATTTATTATGAGTGCAAAGATCCTTTGTTATTGATTGATTTACTGCATATGCTGAGATTTTGGCATCACTGTAACCCTAAAAGGAATGGATTGGGTTAAGTGATGTTGCAGTGTGGACCGGGTTCAAGGCGTGGCTAGAATTTCGCGGCGAATCACTAATTTCTAAATACACATGATGGTGTGACTCATGAGTCACTCGTTCAGTCTGGCATGTGGATTATAGGCCCACTACAAAATTACCAGCAAAAAAAGTCGGTCACAAATTCCACTTCTGGTGTTTGAACCGAAATAGAGGTTTCCATGCTTTTTTTGTACAGAGAGAGGATATTAAAAAAAAAAAAACACGTGCAGTCAGTCACATGCTGTTATGTCTTCCTCTCTAATCTCCACCAGTCCCATATAACCCCCCCCATCCCCAGTCCAGAGTACCCTGGTGATGATGATGTCGGCCCTCCCTGCCCATTAATGTCACTGCTCAGCTGTCACTCCTGCTCTGCGTTTTCCTGTGTTTGCCAAAAATGCGATCAGTAATGCAAGCCTGATTGGTTCAAAACAAGTCACCATGGCAACTGCGGTGCATCTGTGGGCAGGTCACTCTGGCAATGGCCCTGTCAGCCATTTTGTTTAGTCTTGCGGAATACTTTCACTTTCATTCCTCTTAAGTTCTATTTTGGCAGGCCTGCTGTACACTTGAGTGACATGTGTTAGTGTACAGGCGATGGCTCACTGTGGGTGTTCTTCCCTACAATGTTTATGGCATACTGTGTGTTAGTGAAGAGCGGTTAAGACTGTAGGGCCAGGTCACGCCGTAACAGAGTTACAAAATTGGTGTATTTTGTAACGTAGTTGGGCCATTCTCTGAAACATGCACCTGGAAGGGCAAATTTTCAAATTGGCTCCATCAAATAACTAGTGCATGTGTAACTTCCTCAGTCCCACAAATAGAATCTGTTATATAGCCAAAAATGTACCTGTCTCACACGCAACGCAGTGTTACATGTGTGACCTTTGACATTGCATGTGTGACCAAAGTACAAAGCCTATGCTATGACCGGACATTAATGGCCTGTTTCCTTTATCTTTAGACTAATAAAGGAGTCTATCACACTTATGTCCCGATGACTAAAGCCTTCAACCTGAATCTCAGCCACCCCATCACTTGACCTAAATATTTTGCCAGATTTTTGCAACTTTGATTTGTATACCTATGTGCAAAGCAGAAAAGAATTTAGATTTAATATTGTGGAATATGTAATGTTCAGAAAGTAATGTGAAAATGCTGTTAGTTGGATTAAATTAACCCCTTTGCGCAGAAGCCAAATATGGCAATTTATGAATTAACCTATTTAATGCTTTATGATTCAAGATTTAAGCTTCATAGAAAGGGGAATATGGTTCAACTGAGATGATACACTTGCAGCATTTGGTATTCCATTGTATTTCGGTTTATTTTCATGATTTTAGTTGAGCGGTGTTTCCCAAGCCTCTCCTGGTGTACCCCTTGTCCTGCATACTTTAGATCTCCCTGCTCCAGCCCTGGTGATTCAAATGATTTGCTTCTCATCAAGCAGATTCTGGGGTTAATTATGACCTGATCGTATGAATCACCTGTGCTGGAGCAGGGAGATCTAAAGCCTGCAGGACAAGGGGTTCGCCAGGAGAGGTTTGGGAAACACTGTAGTAGAGAAATGGGGCTGCAAACAATTCTGCATAGAAATAATTAAAAAACAAAAATACAGAGGATTGAAAAATGGCTGGGGTTTAAATCAATTCATTTTTGGGATCTTTAACTCCGAGACTGAGCATTAAATATTATTTGGCTTCGAAACAGGAAGCCAAATGAGATGGCGCTGCAGGTGGCGACTTAAACACACACAGCCCTCAAAATGACACACTATCAAATCATAAAATAATAATTTTTTTACACAAATCAACTTTTGATGCATGAAATTCAATACGAATAATGATTTTTTTGGTTTAATTTAGCATGAGTTCATCGATATAGGCGCAGCTGGACATTAATGGTCACCAGTACCCTCTCCAAACCCAAAAACGTGCCTTTTCTCCATGATAAAGTTCAGAGTTTCGTTCGTTTTTCTACAAAGCCGCATCAGCAAGCACACTCACTCATTAACGGAACTGCTTATTTTAGTCAGAACGTTCACTCAGAAAGCTTGCTGTTTACAATCCCAATTTGAAGGTGACTAAAACTAACCTGTGAAATGTTTATGTTGTTCACTTCTGTCCGCCATATTAATGCTGCCAAACCCAATATTCTGGTCATGAACACTGGCGAGTACACAGGATGTACGTTAAACACCTCCATGCTTACTTATAAGGACCTACAATAGCCACAGATATGATTTTATTTCGATGAAAAGGACTTAAGCATTGCAGGATTTGCACGTGATCACACACGTAACAAAGGTGTCTCACACGTAACGCATGCAAATGAGGTTGTGGCATGCAAATGAGCGAGGTATTTTTATTAAAATTTTAATCAATGCAAACAGGAATAACTGCTGCTAAAGTTGATGAAGCCAAAGTGTCATAATCTTTGTTCAAATCACAGAACTTTTGGAATGTAAATTAAATGTAGCGATTGACCCATTTTCTGTGTCACATACGTAACGCAGCCTCTTTCTTGTCCTGTACTTCCAATGTTTTAGACAAATACCAAGTTCATGTACCACATTGATAGTTAAGCCCAGGTACCTTGTGGTTGTCCAATATTGATCCCCATCTGCAACCCAATAAAAGTATAGTGCATTGAAAAATGTGAAGAATACCTTCCAAATGTCACACACGTAACGCGAGAATCACCCAGTTACAAATTTGTAACTCTGTTACCGACCAGTTTTTTGCCGTTTTCACCCAAAATAAATTGAATGAACAAACTTAGCTTTTTTTGTTTGAAGTGCTAGGGAAGACCTATACAAAGCCATTTAAATTGTTACTCTATCTTACTTAGTTATGGAGCCATGATAACTTTGTAACTCCGTTACCGCGTGACCTGGCCCTGTAACCCTTTTCCGAAACAGACAACAGTGACCACTTCTTCTTTGTGATTTTTTTTTTTTTTGGTTCTTATTTTTTGGTTCTTTTTTTTTTTTTTTTTCTTTCTGGTGCTGCCCTGTCTTGGTCCCTCTACTAGCTTGTGGTGGTTTTCGGATTGATATTTGGTGTTCCGTTTTAAGGGAAGAATTTGACCTGCTTCTGGTGACTATGCTTAAAAAAAATGATATTTTCCTCATATCATCCCATGAAGGAGAGTTGTGATAGAGGATGCATTCCCTGAATGCAACAGAGTGACCATTGCGTTCAAATTTGTAAAACGTAATTTCCGTGATATTCCTGTGCCTTAAATGACAGTTCCCAGCCCTGTTGGTTCATTGGCTCGTGGGTAATTGTGTCATTGATCTGTTTCCTCAAATCTAATGCCCGTTCCGTCCGATCCCCTGCTTAGCAACGACTGTTGCTCTTGGAAACGCAGATGTTGGCCCACTCTGTCTTCTGTATGCACAACACTGGTGTTATCTGCTGATCTCGGAGACAGCTGGCTCCTATGGTTCATTTGTTTTAATCTGCTTGTTTTCTTATGATTAACTGTGATTGGATGCTATGTTAATGAGGGCGGTGTCCATATTTTATCAGGGCCTTAACAAAAAAAAAAAAAAAAAGATTTTGAAATGGTGGTGATTATTCACTCCCTGTGTATGGTGGTTCCCTGTCAGTGCGTTCACTTATCTTTACAGACATTAATAATTTATATAAATTTAATATAAAGTGAGTTATTTTACATGTCCGTGTTTGTTTGAGGAGGGACTTGCTATCTGGGAAATTCTTTTATGAAGCCAGCTCTTCTCGTTTCTGAGCAAATGTGAAATGTAATGTTTTTTGAAAGGCAGCTCTGGGGAGGGGGTGGGTTTAATGAGTGTGTCATGCTGGTGTATGAAGGGCATAAATATGTAGACATGAAATAATGCTGGCTGGGTAGGAATAATTGTCGCCACAAGTTAGCTAAGTCGCATTCTCTGGCAAGATCCTTGCTTTATGAGCGGCCAAACACATTGGTGGCCGGCGGCTATGAGCAACAGCGAATTTGTGTGGCACGGCGTCGCTGCCGTGTATTCCTAACGTGGGAAGCCAAGAGGTACCGGCGTAACGGGATAACGGACTTCACATCACAAGGCTGAAGTTGTTAAAATGGGTGTCCTGTCTTCCCTCATCATTCATAGCTGGGCTTCATGTAACCCTGGGGAGAGGTACTTCCCAGCTCTCACTGCGCTGCAACGAGCCCCTAGCATGATGACGTATGCGCTAGGCATTATGGGATTGATGTGGCGTCTAGATCTCTTGCTTTGCTCATTTGCTTATTGCAGATGACATCACTATGTAATTTTCCTGGTTTTCCCCCATTGTAATGGTCTCGCTCCATCTATTGCAATAGCTTATATGGTAACTACTCCATTTCGGCTCTTGTTTCACACTTGGAAGGTTCTGTTCTTACCCTTTGTCAGGTGAACGCAAACTGGGCAGAGTGTGTCAGGAAAGCACAATGCATGCAACTGACCCTGGACAGCACATTGTATCATGGTTATAATGGTCAGTGCACTGTATTATGGTAATAATCGTTAAGTCAGGAATATAGCCTGGTGCTGCCTTGACATACGCTGGGGCATCCAGACCAGCACTCCATAATGTAGCACAAATAAACTCCAGCTCTAAACACTGTTGAACAATGTAGCACTGTACAGCAGCGCCACCGCGAGAGCCCGGTGTCATGGTCTATTCCTGCTCGTACGGCACTTCCTGTCTAAAATATGACCAGGTTACGTGGAGACGTGGACCGTGATGGATTACAGCCTCTATGAGTCATTTTTAACTCAGAAAAAGCACAACGTAATGAGCAGAACGGTCAATTCTGTTTTGCGTGAGTAATGCACAGTGAATCTGTCAGCGTGTGAACCTTGGGCCCTCCCTGTGCCCGCCTCCATCTCTCCATCACCTCTGAGAAAAGCTGCCCTTATCTCTAAGAGCAATTATTCTGTCAGTGTTAAAACTTGGGGTGGGTTAATGAAGGGACTTTGGGAGGGTTGTGATGTCAGAGAGCTCTCCTCATTGGATGTGTCATCATGCTGACGTGTCTGTCTTTCAGGGGACACTCCACTTTGGTTCTCGCTTTGCTTTAACGTGTTCTTTTCTGTGTGTTTCAGGTGTGGGAAAGTCATGTTTACTACTACAGTTTACAGATAAGAGGTTTCAGCCGGTGCATGATCTCACTATCGGTAAGATGAACTTTTTCCTGCCTGTGCATGATCACACTACATTGTTCTGCCTGTGCATGATCTCTCTGTTGGTAAGATGAACATCAGATCTTGTATTTGGAGAGCATTATGTTGCTCAGACAATAGGGACGCAGACATAGTCTTGCAAATTTTGAGGGACTTGCTCACTGTATGAGCAAAGCACTGTATTCATACTTTATCTGTCATTTGAATTTTATAGATTTATCACTAAATTAAAAAAAAAAGGAATTAAAATAATAACAGAACAGAAAAAAGTCCATGCTGTCAAATAAAACATATTTAGATCAATAAGTCCATTAAAAACATGTTGAGGAGGAATCGGTAAGATTAACCTTCCATATATTGTGGCCTGATGAATACCTTCCTTCTAATTATGCTGTTTTTCTGTGGAATGTTCCTGTAATCGCTGCATAACAGTACTTTTTGAAGCCACGTATTGGTAATAATCCTCTGTTGTGTGAATTCTGTGTGACAGGTGTAGAGTTTGGCGCGCGGATGATTACTATTGATGGGAAACAGATTAAACTGCAGATCTGGGATACAGTGAGTATCTTTTTACGAATGCTGCTATATAAACTTTCTATATCCGTGACGACCACCAAACTCTTGGTCCATCAAGCTGATTAAATTATTGGACGACCAATGACGGTGTCCGCAACGGTACAGATATTTCACAGGTACAAGACGCCGTCGGACGACACTCTGACATCAGACACTGTTGACAGACATGTCTTGCAAATGCATAAGAAACTGCCTTTTAAGGAGGCCCAGAGAATTGTGGGGAATTTCTGAAATGAAGGAGCTCAGCACAGAACCTTATATCGCATTTGCTTACCAGATCCTGTAATGCACAGCTTCTTACTATGCAGGGGAAGGAATACTTCAGTCTGTCTTCTGATTTATGTGGGCTGTTTGACTAAGCCTTGGGAACAGCATTCTCTGCAGCATGTCTTGGTGTTGCATCACTAAAGCATGCTTTTATTAGCCAATCATGAACTGAGAAGTAAATAGCGAGTTGTTCAGTACGGTACATCCAGTGTCTTGTGTGCAGTGGAGCCCTCAGCTGTTAGGTTGAATTGGGCAGTAAACTGAATGAATCGCTTGGCCGTTGCTGAAGCGTTGGTCCTCAGGTTTTTTTTGTAGCAGACATGAGGGTTCTACTACAAAGCAAGTTTAGTTGGTTAGTCAGTTATGTTGGGCCTCAAGCTGTGGTTTTTTATATTTCAGAGGTGGCTCTCCTACCACTCCGGTAACATTTTCTTAAAATGCCTATAAAGGACGTACTCTAGGTAAAATTAATTCTTTTCTTGTTTATAACTTCCCTGATGGGCCCGTATACGGGCCGTCGGAGTGTTAAGGAGTTTTACCTGCCGTTCTAGTATCTCTAACTGCGAGTTTAGTGTTTGTCGAGGGAGCTCGCACAAAGGAAGCCTGGCTAATGTTGAACTTGCTTTGTAGAACACCCCTTGGGCGGAGGAATTTGTTTTGGAAGGACACAAGTAAAGGTGTGTCCAGTACTGTACATCTCAACTTGTTGAGCATAAACCAGACCGACAGGTATTCTTTCTTGGGAGCATGTGAGAAGAGCACTCAAACAGTTGCATCGTAACAGGACTTGGTACCCCAAAGTTGTATGGGCTTGTTCTCAGGGAATTGATTTGTCGAATATATCTGCAAGCTGTAATTGGCGGTCAAACGCAATATGCAGACATTTATCTCTGGGTATCAACTACATAAATTTCATGGGGTTTTCATTAAGCTGCCTGGAAAAGTTTGGTTGGCCGATGAGGGTAACGAGTATAAACCAGTCCTGTGAGGAGGATGGCTGTTTTTATGCTTTGTTTTTTTTATTTATTTAGGACGGTCTTCAACGTTGTTCCTGGGGACCCACTGTGTATGCTGGTTTTTGTTCCAACCACAGTTGTAATCGCGGGATTTTAAAAAGCTGTTAATTTGTCTTAATTAACTGCTCTAAACATTAAATGCATTTATTTGCCATCTTAACCCGCATGTTAACAGAAATATTGACGTTTGCCATCAAGAATAAAAAAGTACCATACCCACACTGCAATGTATTTGAAATAACAGTATAAAATGAGAGAAAACAATGCAACCAATCAAATTAAAAATTTAGTTGACTCCTGCTCAGTGAAAACTAATTGGCACATAATGACAAATATATTCGACAAGCTAATGAAAAAGTCAAACCAGTTTTGTTATATTAATCTAATTAAGTTCACCTGAAGTTTTTTGAAAGAACTTGAAACAGTTGTGTCCAGCAGCCTGATTTGGGGTTTAATGATTTCCTCAGTGTCTAATTTGATCTGTTTAAAATGCTATATTATTTGAAATTTCTTGCAATATAGAAATAAACACACTATCGTCCAGAGTTTTTTATTCTTCAAAGCATGCATGGATGTTTCTATGTAACATTTGGCTAAATAGAATGATTAACAACTCTAAACATGAAAAACATCTAATTAAGACATTAGAAGCTGGTTAAAATCCTGCAATTACAATTGTGTTCAGAACAAAAACCAGCATACACAGTGCATACCCCACGAACGTCGTTGAAGACCACTGATATAGGACATTGGTTATGCAAACTCTTTTTATCCCCCCGGCATATAATGCGGGGGGATATAGCTATCGCTCTGTCTGTCCGTCTGTAAACATTCTTTTGTCCGGAGCATAACTTGAAGACCGTTCAGTATTTCCTCAAGAAATTTTACATGGAGGTCAGGTGTCATGTGTAGATGTGCCTTTTGGTATTTAGGAATTTCTTGAGCAGTTAATCCAGGGGGATACGCCATTGCCAGATGGCTCTTGTTTGGTATTTGTGGATAATTGACCAGTAAGTTACGTATTGCGCTTCACAGTTATTAAGAATATTTTCGGAGCCAAGATTAAACTCCGTTTAGAGCTGTTAACGAGCAATTGGATCGCATGAGCTTGTGCTTAAATATCACATACAGGGCAAAGTGCAAATGACTGCATTTTATTAGGAAATGTGTTGCAAGACCTGCACATGTCTGACAGTTAACTTACTGAACAATATTTTGAATACTTTTTGAATAACTGGGACATAATGCAACTGAATTATGGTCCTGTTAATGATCCTTTTTCTTCCCCGTTGTGGAGCAACTCATTTTTTTTTTTTTAAGAAAAACATCTATCTTAGGTTTAAATTTAGATGTCAAATGAAGGTAATTATTAGTTTAGTGGTTCAATCCAGCCTAATTAATTGAGATCCTGAATGGAATGAAAACTAGAAAAGACGGTATTCATGCCCCCAGGCTGAAGGTAGAGTAACGGATTCAAATGGAACCATCCTATAGCGCCGCAATCACAGATGACCTCTAGAGGGAGCCAAATCCCCTGAATTGACAGAAAGGCACACTTTACGTTCCTGCGCTTCCCGGAAATGTATTTTGCCTGTTCTTTTATGCCGTAGTCATGTTGGATATTTACGAATTATCGTTCAGTTTCTTCACTGAAAATGCTGGTTAGTTATGGGAAAGGTTTTAAATCTGGCTTTTGGGGGCTTACAACCCTTGAAGTAAATTGGCATGCCTTTCAGATTAAAACATTCTCTCGAAGTTCAAGGTGGCAGCCTTTAAAAAAATAGAGGAATTAAAAGTGAAAAAATTGATGGTTCCTTTATTGCAAGTAACTGGTCTTTCAGTGTGCTTTTCAGTCTTATTTGAACACAAAGCCAATGCAGAGAGAGACAGCCATTCATTATTAATGTCATTGGGGTTTTCCTTGCAGCTGGTGGGCCATTGGCTGCCTTTGTGTTCGATAATGAGGTGAACATTAATTGTGCATCAATCATTCATTCATTAAACAGAGGCAGGGATAAAAGAATTCTTCTACGAGGTTAAAAATGAGGTTAGTGAGCCGGGTTAGCGGGTGGGTCAGTGTTTGTTTACCGTAGGCTTAAGTTACTGGTATTAGAGTACAAGGTTGGAATGGAATTCAAGCCAAATGATTTGTACTCGTACTATCTTTTTATTTGATCCCTTTAAATGAATTCAGAGAAGCTGCTGTTGAAATGGTGGCCTTTGCTGTCATCTTGGGCTGGGAGGACTGGTTTAACAAGATCAGTGGATTGGTTGCAGGGCTCAAGTAGGAGGAGTTTGCTCCAATTACATCCAGTAGGCTGCCCAAAGCTCTGGGTTACTAGGAGACCATTGTGTGCTGTATGCTGTGATTGGCTGAGCCCCTCAGTGCTCTGTGACCCGTGTTGCAGGCAGGTCAGGAGTCATTCCGATCCATCACCAGATCCTACTACAGAGGAGCTGCAGGGGCACTGCTGGTCTATGACATCACAAGGTAAGTCTGGGTCCTGATGTACAGAGGAAGCCTGCGATGTGCCTGATTATAAATATGATGGCCATGTTCAGAATCACAAACTTGTCTGCTAGATACTGCTTTACTTTACCAGTATTTACTGTATTGCATTTGCTACCCTCCCTAATAACACACAGTGTAGTAGCTATTATGAGACCGTAGCCATGTTGCATACCTCTGTCACATAACCCTTAGGCTACGAAGATCACCCTTGCTACTGTGAGGCATGACCGTTAAGAGTGCTGCATTGTGGGAGAAGTTCACCTCTAGGGCAGTTCCGGCTGCATACTGTCAATTTTGGCTAGTGTAGCATGTCCTCTGAGTATTTTTGGAATAATGTTAAATTTACATTCTGTATAATACTTGCTGCTTTTTTTTTTGTAAGCAGTTGACAATTCCAAACATGGTCAATGATTCTGAGCGTAGTTTACCGTTATAATTATGTTCGTTATGTCACAATTTTTCCTTTGTTAGACTGTAAATTTAAATGCATTATGTTTTTTGTGGTTTGTCATAAATTGATAACGGGGACAAACTGGCCATGGTTTCTGTGTGTGTTCTTTTCTTCTTCTTTGGTTAACAGAAGGGACACCTTCAATCACCTGACCACTTGGTTAGAAGATGCTCGACAACATTCCAATTCTAACATGGTTATCATGCTCATAGGGAACAAAAGGTCAGTGGCCTTTCTTCCCTCTCTGCTTTATCTCCTGCTGTAAATTACAGTACATTTCAAACGTTTACCGGTTCAATGTATTACTTCCAGTTTCCTTGCATGTGTACACATTGTCCCGTGAGCGAGCTGCTTTCTGTGGTTTTGGCGTACCTTTGAATGCAACTTACAACGGTAACTTCTGCCCGTAATCTATCATTGGGGTGTTCGCCTAGCATTCTTGTCATACTAAAAAAATCCTGAAGTGTGGGAATTCTGTGGATCCTGTCAGTACAGGAATAAGGAGCGTCTCCGCTCATCGTTTAGCGTGCGGTCTGGTGAGCATCCATCACGGTCTGAAGCCTCATCTTCAGCCCCTCGGGGATCAATTCACTCTGCTCCACTGGATAGT
This sequence comes from Gymnothorax reevesii, assembly GCA_029721435.1. Taxonomy (NCBI): domain Eukaryota; kingdom Metazoa; phylum Chordata; class Actinopteri; order Anguilliformes; family Muraenidae; genus Gymnothorax; species Gymnothorax reevesii. Next base: position 18,459,025 of record CM056577.1, on the reverse strand, counting down.
GTTCTTATAATGACGCTGAGTGTGTATGAATGTTTGAATATGTTTATTGATCCTCTCTGTTCATTTGTGTGTGCGTGCGTGCTTGTGTGTGTTTGTGTGTGTTTGTGTGTGTGTGCGTGTGTGTGCGTGTGTGTGTATTTGTATGTGTTTTTCTGTATGTATATGTGTGTGTTTCTCTGTATGCGTGTGTGTGTTTCTCTGTATGTGTGTGTGTGCGCGCGCGCGCGCTCCTGCAGTGATTTGGAGTCTCGGAGAGAGGTGAAGAAGGAGGAGGGAGAGGCCTTCGCCAGAGAGCACGGGCTCATATTCATGGAGACCTCGGCCAAAACGGCATCAAACGTAGAAGAGGTGAGGAGCCCCTTGTTTGAATATTGCCTTACAGGGTACATGTTAGAGTGACTTAAAGTTCTGTTAATGCGCTGGTATTCTGCTGTTGTTGAGCAGTTTTAAATGGCTCTCCATCTATTTCAGTGTCGACAGGTGAGATGTAGAGGCCATAATCGGTCATTATCGGGCGACGGGTCGCCACAACTCTCGAATCATTTTTCTTTATACTTCTGTGAATGTAACATAAGGCGCGTTCCCAATGGGTACTTTTTGCCCTTGTGAGCCGCTATGGGTGTGGCTTGGGAGAGAGGATCCGCCCACATTCACCGATAAGCGGCACACGAAGCGGCTCAGAGCCTCTACTCACTAGTCAATGCTGATTGGATACCGTTGAGACGGGATATCACGTGAGAAGAACTCGACACAAACCACAACATGAACATCGCTAAGAAATAAGCAGAGCAACAATTGAGAGAATCTAATTTAAGAATAGAAAAACAATAATGGAAAAAGTTAAAAGAAAGACCACCGACTAGTGTGTTGACTGTGAGGTCCAGGCCTCGCTCGTGTACTGGGGGCCAGAGAGGGTCCAGACGAGCCTGGACGGATCCAAACGTAACGAAAGCACGCAAGTGTCGCAGGAGTATTAACCTCACACTTCAACTCCGTTGGTGAGCTGCTACTAAAGTACCTATTGGGAACAAAGGGCCGAGAGGAACTAAAAAGTGGGCGTCGCCAAAACACTCAGCCGCTTTCCAAAAAGTACCAAGTGGAAACGCGCCTATACTCAGGCTTTCAATGTCGTTAAGGTAACATTTAAAATAGTATTATCCTTTCTATGATTACAGTTTGCTGAATTATGGAATTGTCATTATAGTTCTCATAAATTTGGATTTTGCTGTTTGTTTGGTGTAGTTTAAATGATGTTTATGCTGGGTTCCCACTACCACGATTCGCAGCACTATTGAAATCGTGGTCTTAATCGTGGAGTAATCCTGGTGATCCTATCAGATCTTGAGGTCAGTTGTGGCAATTGTGTTGATCGTAGAAAAGATTTGGATGGTTCAAAAATTCCCTATGATCAACACGATTAATTGACAATCATGATCATCGCATCACCTCGAATCCAAACCTGATATTTTAAGCTGCTTTCACACCGGACGCGAAACAAAATTTCGCACTTTGAATGTAATCTGCCATGCGAAAAATTTGTTTTGTGTCCGGTGTGAAAGCAGCTACAGAGAAGTTCGACAGTCAGCTACGAATGGCCAATGGTGGCGTTCGTTTCGGAGCGCGCGACAGTGGGAACTAGGCATCAGGTTTTTTAGAAATGTTTCTTGCTAGTGTGTCTGTCCTGTGGGTTGGCTTGTGCCTCTTCCTGAATCCATAATTACTTCCTGTCATGATGTGGAAGGGGGATACTGGAATGAGTGTTGGCCTCTCAGGCCTGTCAGTGCGTCTGTCCGTCAGTCACTGGTCTTTTCCGGGCCAGAATTACTTAAGCATTCAATTTTTTCCGGTGAAATCTAATATGTAGGTACATCTTATTGTGTGCATGTTCTTTTTTCAAAACGTCCATCTGCTCTCCTGTCCGTCTTTCCATCGCACTGTTGCATCTTATTTCCAGGCCTGCAATCGTTCCATATTTTCCAACAGAATTTAATGTGTACATGAATCTTACAGTGTCCATGTGCCTTTCATTCTTCAGTCCCTCTTTTTTTTTTTTTTTATTGAAAATGCTTTCTGCCATTTCCTGAATTTTATTTTGGAATATCAGCCATCCTGTGGCGGGCAATCTGAGTGTTTCATGGTTTTTTTTGGCTAATAAGAAGGTTTTCCTACGGCGCCCGAACTGCCATCATGCTCTGTGCGTTACAGATTGGGGTCACTCACTCTGTCATTCGCTCGCTCGCTCACTCACTCACTCACTCACTCTCTCATTCGCTCACTCACTTGCTCACTCACTCACTCTCTCACTCACTCACTCACTCACTCACTCACTCTGTCATTCGCTCGCTCACTCACTCACTCACTTGTGGACATTTAAATGTGACGCATGTGCATAACATGCTGCGGATCTCCTCGCTGATTTCGTGTTTGTTTGCGGCCAGTGATTCGTAGAACTGGAGACAGATTTAATGTATGGGCTGTAGTAACACATTTTATCTCTCATTTTAGGCATTCATCAACACGGCCAAGGAGATTTATGAGAAGATTCAGGAAGGAGTCTTTGACATAAACAATGAGGTAACTATACCCTCTACAGATCTGTTGATGGGCCCCTTATAGTGAAAATTCACCTCTGCCGAGCAGGTTGTTTTTTCCGGAGTTGGTTTATCTTTCTGTCGGCTTGTGTACAAGATAACTAAGAAATAATAAAAATGACTGGATATCTCTGAAATTTTGTGGGTGGGTCGCTATTACATCAGGGATGGACCCGACTGATTTTGACCACGATCGGTCAAACAACATGGCCGCCACAGCAGCCATCTTGAAATCCTATGACACGATAGCTGAACTTCGCTCCCAGGGATATCGCTCAAATTTTGATTGGTCTGACAGCAGAGACCTATCCTTACAGAACCTATCCTTACATTTCTTATGAGCCATGTTCACTCAGCAAGATTTCAACTGTGCTGCCTTGGCAGAGGTTTGCACTCTCGGAGTGCCTCTAGCTACTAATATATTTATGTTAGTTTTATATTAAGTATATTATCTTCAGATGAAAATGTTCTGACTGTTACACTGGCCTTGGGCCAAAAGCATTTCCTCTCTGTCAGGCAACATACTCCTGTTTATCTGTAGCAATATTGACAGTGGTCAGTGTTCATTCAGTAGACTAACCTGGAGTGGTAGAAAAGCCCTTTGCATGCCAAGCATGTGCCCATACAACATAGTTACTTTACTGTCTACCTTACAGTGGGTGACAGGCCTGATCTGAGGTCAGAGCGAGTAATTTCACCCTTAGAGCGCAATAGGCAACTATGGTTGCCCAGTGATGTAAGATATCAAAATCAGATGCTGTTGAAAACCCATCATGTGGAAACTTGTTTAATAGAGTTCCTGCTGGGGAGCTCTATTAAACAAGTAGCCACATGATAGGTTTTCAACAGCTCAGGATTATTACATTTTTTGATTCCTTGAAAATGTATTCGACGGGCTAAGGGTCAACTTCCTGGTTACAAGTCTAGCTCTTGAACAGCCACACCACGGCAGTACAGAGCCATATTTTTGCTTTATGCAGTATCACGTAGTGTTTTAATGTAAGGGTGAACCGGATGGGCTACTTTGGTGGGAGATGTTCTGCGCCGCCGGAAGCTGGAAACCTCCGATTCCCTCCTGAGAATATGAGCTGTAGAAGAGGCGAACTTATCATTTTAACCCTCTGGCCTCTGCTGTTATTTTGAGTCAAACCAAAATGGCTGCCTTTGTATGACGGGTGTTTATCTTTCTCTTTTCCCTTTGTGCGTCTCTCTTATTTTCGTCTCCATATTCTTCTCCGCTCTTCCTCCCTCCATCCCTTCCTCACGTCCATCTCATTCCTCTCGTCTCTATACCTCCGCTTTTCCTCTGTCCTTTTACTCATATACCATCTCTCTCTCTCTCTCTCTCTCTCTCTCTCTCTCTCTCTCTCTCTCTCTCTCTCTCTCTCTCTCTCTCACCCCCCCCCCCCCTCCAGGCGAACGGGATTAAGATCGGCCCTCAGCACGCTGCTACTAACGCCACGGCGACAGGCAGAGAGGGGGGTCAGCAGCCCGGCGGAGGGTGCTGGTGAGTCTTGTCTGGTCAGGCCCCGCCCACACTCCCACCCCTCCTGCTCCCCACCTCTCCCCACAACCTCCACGTAACCCACTCCCAACCTCCCCGTAACCTCCCTATGACTGCCCCGTCTGCGGAGCCCTCCCGCGGTTCACGATGGCTGTCCGTCAGCAAGCCCCCGGACCTCTGCGGCCTATCGGAAGCCGGGAGTTTGCTCCGCCCCCACCGGAGATTCGGCTTCTGTTCACGTACAACGCACCAATCCGAGGATTCTGCGGCCCCTTCGTTCGGTTTCCTACTTTGTCAAGTCGTGATTCATCATGTCTCTCTCTCTTTCGCTCTCTCTCCATCTCTCTCTTTTTGTTTTCCAGTTATTTTGTGCCCTCTGACTTCAAAACTGAATTGTATTAAACACTACAAGGTCTCCTGAGTATTTTAATGGGTTTATGCGAGTGAAGTCTTTCTGGTTAAAACGATGTACACGAAGGGGGCACATCGGGGACGGCTGCCATTTCCGAAAAATGAAGAAGAAAAAAAAAAAAAAACGAGCAGAGCTTTTTTAATTCTGTATTTATCATTTACCTTATGTATATATAGTCACAATTTCTTGCTTTGGTGTATATTGACCAAGCTAGTTCTTAAATGAATTTGCTGAAACTCTATACTGTAAAATTAGAGCTTGAAACTGCAACAGTATTGCTGTAGTCCCCAAACCTGCTTTTTGACGGAATTTTTTTTAAACCTTGTTTTACATTGCGTTTTTTTTTTTGTTTGTTTGTTTATTATTATTATTATTTTGTTATGGAACCCGCCATTGGCATCTCCCTATTACCTCCCTCCTCCTAACTCCTGCTCTGTCTGTGTATCGTGACGATGGCTCAATACTCTATTTTAATGCCAAATTTTGTGTTTACCTGTGTTCTGTAATCAGACCTTCAGAAGTGGACCACCTACCCTGCAGAGAAGGATCATCTGATTGCCTTAAAAAGCAGATATTTTTAGTGGTACATTATTAAAAAAAATGATTAAAATGCAGATTGTCACAGTGGGATATTCATACTAACAGCAAGTTATTGAAATCGTACGGTTGGTATCAGGACTTGAGTTGGCGGTTACTCTGTGATGGAAGCCTGCACACGTTAACGTGACCAGTCATGTGAGTGGGATTGAGCGAAGGCGAGATTCATACGGCCGGTCTGTGGCCCAGTCAGTGACGTGTGGGGAGCAGATGGACATGCGTGGAAGGTTGTGTACGCAAGAACCGAACCTGGACCGTCTTCGTGACCTCGCCCAACTTTATTTGCCGTGTTGGTTCTTCTTAAGATGACATGTTAAAACAATAAAAAAAAATGTGGTTTAAATGATTTGAAATTCTTAGTCTATTTTTTTAATAGAAAATTGCATGTATTATCAGTCTTGTTTTCTCGGCAAATTTATTTTGGCATTCTGAGATTTACATATGAGAGATGACTCATTCCGCTTGCTTGGTTTTATGCTGTTAGCAGTTATCAGAAGTTATGGAAAGAGGTCCCAAAGATTATGACCACCACTTGCTCGGGCACATTGGTGGCTCCTGTACCAAAACGGGAAGTACGCGTATCTTCCGAACCTTCGGCCCTATTGTCACCAAGCTTGGCCTGCGGTCTTATAGTGGAGCAGTAATAACCTGTCCTGTCCTCTAATTCTGAGCCACTTTTCATCAACCTCTGGTAAATTTTATGAGAGGGAGAAAAGATGTAAGAGGAATTCGGGAGGATTTCGGAAATGACGACAGCATTGCAAAGAGAATCCGACTTTAAGCGATGTCATCATGCCTCTGTTGTCTGTCATGTTCACTTGTTCTCCTAAATGGCTAGATGGACGGTGCATGGCTTTAAATATTGCTGCTGCAAGGAATTGTGGGACAGCTTTATCTCCTTTTATTTGTAAAGGATGGTCCTCTGTGCTCTATGCTAAAAGAGCTAAGGTAGCACTTGAGCACCTCTCTTTGGCTTTGAGCGAGTTTGAACACTTATGGCTGCCATGGAAATACTTTAGGATCATTTGCAAGGTGTTAAGAACTTTAGTAAACAAAACGTACGACTCTGGCAGCGTTCAAATAGTCAAAAAAAGAATGCCTTGTCCTAATTCCTTACCACTTTGCCTTAATCTTGATTAAAACGCAATTAGATTGAGGAATGTTGTAAAGGAAAATTAATAAAGACTAGGGGAAGGACAATTGTGGTGCAAAGAGAATCTGACTGCTCTTACCCAAGGCTGAGTGATCATGCATCTTCCCTCAGGAGCCTTCAGGTGGGGCTATACTGGGTCAATCACAATTAAACTTACAAAAATGAAGTCCAGTAGGCCAAAACTACTCTCATCAGATTTCATTCCAATCAGCCATCTGTGAGGGGTGGGGCTCCCGTAAAAAAAAGTGGGCCATTCAGTGTTCAATCATGTATGTCACTACCGCCATGGGAATGAATATCACCATAACTGCACTCAATGCCTGTATCCATGCGCAAGTACGTGTCTCATCAATCTGTCAGCCTTATTGCATAAGAGAAAAAACAATTTTTTTGTATCCTCCTATGCCACTTGATCCATTTGAACCAAAGGTGCATAGTTATGTCATGAACACTTCATAATAATAGTTACAAAAAGTTCTTAAATTTCAAATCATATTACCATCACAATCAGAATTGCATGAGCATTAACCGCAAGCTCAGTGGGATGTAGGCAAATCTCCTGAATGGTATTGCCATAAAACTGGATGTGTACGGTACTTATACACCAACTCGATGGAGCAGTTGCACATCATGGCGGCATTATAGTAATATGGCTTTCAACAGTCAAATTGTGCAACAAACAGCACATGAAAAGCATTCACTCCCTGTTTTGAACTCCTTATATGCTATTTATTTGAAAGAGTTTTCAAGATCCTTAATTCTGATGTTGTTCACTAATCCTCAAAAAGTTTCAGCTGTCAACAAATAAAGGTCACCAGAGGTCAGTGAAAACTACAGTCTCTGAGCAGGACATCTTGGTGTACGTGATGTCTGATTTTGTTGAAACTTTTTCATATATCATTGGATGGCACAAAAAAATTGCTGCAAAGTGATTTGTTATCCTCATTTCGAAACTTCTTGTCCAAACAAAAATTTGCAAATCTCAGTCATGCTTTCATTCCAATAAAAGTCACAAATTGACATGGCACACAATTTTCCACTACTTACCTTCAAATATAGTTTTTCGTCTGTCCGTCTGTCTGCCTGTTTCTCTGCAGCAGAAAAAAACTTTAACCTGAAATACTTTAACCTGCCACCGGAGGCATCAGTGTTCCACAAACACAGCTTGTTTTCTTTTGGTAGCCTGATCCTCGTGTCCAAGAGAAGGCGACGAGTGCTCTCATGCTTACTGCCGCATTTTTTGCTAGCACCACGGCATCTTATATACATTGCTGTAAAAAAAAGTATTTGCCCCTTCGCAATTTCTTCTATTTTTGAATATTTGCTCTAATTTAATGTAATAGTAGACAACAATAACCTGAATAAATACAAAGTGCACTTGTGAAATTAATATTACATTTATTGAAGGAAAAAAGCAATCCAGCCCTTCCTGGCCCTATATGAAAAAGTAATCACCTCCTTACCAGCTAAATTGATTAATTGAACAACTATCAATAATTGGGTTCAATTTCGCACGACACACACAGGCTTGATTACTGCCAGCCCTGTTCAGTTTAAATGGAGTTCGCTTTAGTGCGGGGGCTTGTCTGCAACTGACCACCTCCTCCGCAGCAGAAGCCAGGTGGAGAACACAGCAGAACAGAACCGTTAGATGACAGGACCGAGGAGTTTAGGAGGAGCACAGTCCCAATGACCACATGGAAGGTGTTACTAACAAACTGGGCAGAGGAACAGACTGAAGAATGATTAAGAGGAAGACTGCCCCAAACCTGGTAAACCGTGAGAAAGGCTTGAGAGCTTGTTCCTATTGGTAAGACAAGGAAGAGTACTTCCGTGTTCAACTTTCATCAATTATGCATAATTTTTGAAGACAACAAACTTTCACCTGGAAGATGCTGACTGTTTGCTAAAGGCCACATGGCAAATGCCAATCCAGCAGCTTGCACACTCCAATCCAGCAGCTTGCACACTCCAATCCAGCAGCTTGCACACTCAAAGTGAAAGATATATACGCCACACGCAGGCGAGGGAGAGGGAAACACTGATGCATCGCACCTGGCGAGGGAGGCACACAGGACAGCACACCAGTCAAAAGAGACAATAAAGCTATGACCCCGTTTCCGAAATAGTTAGGACGAAGTGTAAATTGTGAATAAAATCAAAATGCAATGACTTTCAGATCACACAAGCCAATATGTTATTTACAATAGAACATGGATAAAATTTCAAATGCTGAAACTGAGAGATTTTACATTTTTATCCAAATAATGAGCTTATTTCAAATTTTCTGACTGCAACGGGTCTCAAAAAAGTTGGGACACAGGCAAAAAAAAAGGGGCTGAAAAAGCTATTAATATATAAGAATCAGCTGAAAAAATATTTAGCAAGTAATCAAGTTAATTTGCATCAGGTGTGTAACATGATTGGCTATAAAAGGGATGTCTTAGAGAGGCTGAGTCTCTCAGAGGTGAAGATGGCCAGAGGCTCTCCAACCTGTGAAGGCTTGCATTAAAGAAATTGTGGTATACTTTAAAAACAATTTTCCTCAACGTCTAATTGGAAAGGCTTTGAAGGTCTCATCATTGACAGTGCATAACATCATCAAAAGATTTCGAGAAACGGGAAAAATCTCTGTGCGTAAGGGACAAGGCCGAGACCTTTACTGGATACCTGTGATCTTCGGGCCCTCAGACACCAGTGTATCACTCACCGGCATGATTCTGTCATTCACATTACTTAATGGGTCCAGGAATACTTCAAGAAACCACTGTCTGTTAAGACAGTCCGCCGTGCCATCCACAGATGCCCCCCCCCCCCCCCCCCCAATAAAGGAAGCCATTGCTGAGCATGATCCAGAAGCGCGGCCGTGTTCTGTGGGCCAAGGCTCATTTAAAATGGACTGTAGCGAAGTGGCAAAGTGTCCTGCGGTCAGACAAGTCCAAATTTGACATTCTTGTTGGAAATCGTGGGCGTTGTGTCCACTGGGCTAAAGAGGAGAAAAACCACCCCTCCTGTTATCAGCGTTCAGTTCAAAAGCCAGCATCTCTGATGGTATGGGGATGCATTACTGCATATGGTGTAGGACACTTGCATGTTTTAAAAAGCACCTTGAATGCTGAAAGGTATACAAAGGATTTAGAGCAACATATGCGCTCCTCCTGACGACATCCTTTTCCAGGGAAGTCCTTGTGTATTTCAGCAGGACAATGCAAAACCAAATACAGCAGCTATTACAACAGCATGGCTTCGTAATAGAAGAGTCCGTGTGCTGAACTGGCCTGCCTGCTGTCCTGATCTTTCACAAATTGAGAACATTTGGTGCATAATTAAATAAAAATTCTGTCAAAGGAGACCCAAAACTCTCCAGCAGCTGGAAGCCTGTATTAAACAAGAGTGGGATCAAATTCCAATGGCTAAACTCAAGAAACTTGTCTCCTCAATGCCCAGACGCCTCCACTCTCTGTTAAAAAGAAGAGGGGATGCTACACCATGGTAAACAGGCCCCTGTACCAACTTTTTTGAGACCTGTAGCAGCCATCAAATTCGAAATGAGCTCATTTTGTGTATAAAATTGTTAAATTTCTCAGTTTCAACATTTGCTATGTTATCTCTGTTCTGTTGTGAATAAAATACTGGCTGGTGTGATTTGAAAGTCATTGCGTTTTGATTTTATTCACAATTTTTACTTTGTCCCAACTATTTCGGAATTGGGGTTGTAAAAGGCGTGCAAACTGCTGGATAAGAGGAGTCACAGAAGGGATTCACACGAGGCTTGTGACATGTTTGTCTTTGTATGGTGTTAAAATTGGTTGGATTGTCAGAGAGCCTAGCGCTAAAAGTACAGTCATTTTTTCACACATCTTGAGGCAAGGACGGGAAAGCTCATTTTATGGTTGCATTGGTCAATTTCCTCAATTTTATCACGATTGATGTTTTTGTGACTTAATTAATAGCACAGGGTCTTTATTTAAATATGACAAATAAATAAAAATGGAAGAAATCAGGAGTGGGGCAAATACTTTTTTCACCTCATTACACCATTTGATCAGATGTACAGATTCATAAAAAGTGTTCCCCTATCTTTAAACTATTCCGGAACCCTTTGCACATGGTGGAACAGTGAGCTAATCATCCCCTGTCACCCCACCCATGCTCAATGACATGCTGAATTTTCTGCTGTGATGGACCTGTTCAGCTGGCATTCATTGCTGCTTGCAGCTATATATATATATATATATCTATATATATTTTTTTTTAAATGTATCTAATAATGACTGTCAAACTGGATTGAAAATATGCCTTTTTCAACTCTCACTGGTTACCTGAGCATTGCTATGTGTATGAAACAACCCCATTTTTGGAAGACAAAAATTCTGTCCAAATGAATCTTTACGAACTTCACTAATTTCAGCGTGGATATTAATACTAAAACACATTCAATATTAATTGTACCCTTATTATCTAAAACGTAGAATTTTGCGCGATCACTTTGACTTAAGGCATGTTCTAATCTCAGAGACCATGGTGAGATTTCTGCAGTACACTTATTCACCACAAGGAGGTAGCAGCCATTTAACAATGCCTATGACGTTTTATGTTTTTTTCCATTGAAATACGGTTATCAGTGTTTTAAAAGTGGCAGGTATTTTGCTTAAGCTATTGCTTTTAAAACAAAGTCCTTTATCAAATTGTGTTGATATTATTCCTGAAATTATGCGCATAAATTGCAACGCCAGATTTTTGTCATGCCATGTTTGAAAGTCACTGGAATTTACCACTAAATCAATGTCATTGTAGCACTGAAATCGACGGAAACAGATTTCCAAGGTACGTTTGTATATTTACTTCACAAATTAGAACCCTCATTTGAAAAATTTCGCACTTTGACTTTTGATAAAACGCAGGCCTTTGTCCCATTATAGTGGCCACTGAATGAAATTATGAGGATAAATGCGTGCCCTTCGCCAAGATTGACAGTAGCAGTTGCAAATCATTCATAATGAATAGCTAAATGAACAGTTGCCGCAGAGGAATGATGGACAGTTTTTGGCTCAACAGATGGTTTCATGATGAGATGGTATCTCAGGCTGAACACCGAAAGACTTCCTGTGGGCTTTTTATCATGGCCTCTGATTCAATGTGACGAACTTCATTTTGTTCCCAGGCAGGGAACCACACCGCACGTCCCTGATAGTAAAGGACTGGTCTGTCATTCTGTTATGTATCTGCTCTAACCAACCGCTTAATTTGTGTTTTTTCCGCGCTTGAAACTACGCTGTTTCACGAAAGTGCTTCAGAACAGTGAGGTCTCCATGATGCAATTGGAGTCTGGGGATGCACCTGACGCCTACACCAATGTCAGATCAAGAAATACTAGTCTGCGTAAGCACTGAAGCTGGCGCAGAATTCTGAATCAAATCAAATCAGGCTTTGACCTGAGGCATGAAATGCTGGCCTCCACAGGGAGCACTGGCTTAATAGTTGCCTTCTACAAACAGCAGCATTTTAATTGATTGCATCATTGAAATAAAAATATTCTTAAATTCTTTTTTTCTCCAAGTCCAATCACTCAGGATTTCAGGAGGAAGGAAGGATTCCTATATTTGTTTTTTAAAAAATGACCCAATCAGATCACTTGCAGTGATCGTCTTGAACGCATTTGAACTCATATATCAGCAGAGCGTCCTCAAGCATTCCCCGATTACATAGGCTGTAATGAAACTGAACACAAGTGGCCAGCTAACGCACTTTGGAAACGCATGCGAGAGACAGGTGTAAACAGCGAGCATGTATTCGGACCACAGAGACGCATTTTAATACAAAGAGGGTAGATGAGGAACTCTAGTGAAAATACTGGATTGTGCAAAATACAAATCCCAATTCTAATGAAGTTGGGACATTGCATAAAATGTTATTAAAAACAGGATACAATGATTTGCAAATCCATTTCTACCTACATTCAATTGAGTACACTACAAAGACAAGATATTTAAACTAATAAACTTTCTTGTTTTTTTTTTTTTTGGGGGGGGGGGGGGGGAGAGAATATCCAATCATTTTGAATTTGATGCCTGCAACACGTTCCAAAAAAGTTGGGACAGGGGCATGTTTACCATTGTGTTACATCACCTTTCCTTTTAACAACACACATTAAGTGTTTGGGAACTTAGGACACTAATTGTAGAAGCATTCTGGGTGGAATTCTTTCCCATTCTTCCTTGATGTACGACTTCAGTTGCTCAACAGTCTGGGGTCTTCATTGTTGCATTCTGTGCTTCGTACTGCGCCGCACATTTTCAGTCGGAGAGAGGTCTGGATTGCAGGCAGGCCAGTTTATTACCCACACTCTTTTACTACGAAGCCATGCAGATGTAATACGTGCAGAATGTGGCTTGGCATTATCTTGATGAAATAAGCAGAGGCGTCCCTGAAAAAGACGTTGCTAGGATGGGAGCATATGTTGCTCCAAAACCTGTATGTACCTTACAGCATTAATGGTGCTTTCACAGATGTGCAAGTTACCAATACCATGGGCAACAACACATCCCCGTACCATCACAGATGCTGGCTTTTGAACTTTGAGCTGATAACAATATGGATGGTCCTCTTTAGCCTGATTTCATGTTGGTTTTCAGCCTTGCCGCTTGCATGAAGAGAATTCCCCAGATTCTCGGAATCCTTTGATGGTATTATGGTCTGTAGATGATGAAATCCCTAAATTTCTTGCAATTTCACATAGAGAAAAGTTGTTAAACTGTTGGACTATTTGCTCACTGAGTTTTTCACAAAGTAGTGAACCTCACATCATCCTTGCTTGTGAACGACTGAGCCTTTGGGGGATGCTCCTTTTATACCTAATCATGACACATCTTTGTAGTGAACTCAGTTGAATATAGGTCCAAAAGGATTTGCAAATCACAGAATTCTAGTTTTATTCATGTTTTACACAATGTCCCAACTTCATTGGAATTGGGGCTTGTAAATGCTGTGAAATCCAATACGCGTAGTCAAACTTGCTTTTTGGCGGTCACTGTAAAAAATCATAAATATCTTGAACTGAAGATTGATCAGCAATACACTGAGGAAGGTGCTTTTGAATGATACGAGTTTGCTCAAGAGTGCTTTGGATCTAGAGGCCAGTTCCACGAAGCAGGATTGCTCAGTAAGCCAGCTAATTGCTCAAGTACAACCCGGTACCGCTACGTCAGTCTATGTTTCAGTTTTTAGATTTTTCCAGGTTTTACTTGGTCAAGTCATCCAGCCCTCTGCGTAATGCTGCTTTGTGAAACAGACCTGGGACAAAGTTATTTCGCAATTTTATTTATTTTTTTCTGTGGGTGGTCTTCATGAGCTTACGTCTCATGTCGGAAACTGCATCGAAGCCGTGGAGAGTAACTTTAATGTGTCAGTTCGTCCTACCGATCTGAACTGACCTCGCACCGACATCCAAATGAGTGGCAGAATTTTAAGGCACGGTTGAGTGAAGCATGGTAGTCCGGCACTATCTTTGCCTGCACTTTAATGCCATGTTGAGACGGCGAAGCAGGTTTTCCTACATGCACAATAATGGTGACAATCACAATAAACGCATGTGCGTAAGCACTTGTAGGGGGGTCATTCACGCGCACGCACGTGAGCGGGCGGTGAACGCGCCCCTTGCTTGAGGAAGGTGAACGGGCGAGTGACTCCAGGAGAGGGCTCGAGCGCGCGACGGTCGGGGTCCGATCAGATTAAACTCGGATCGAGTGAAATGAGTACAAAGGCGAGATAGCGCGCGACGACCGGGCACGGGGAAGCCGAGAGCGTCGGCGCCAACTGGAACTGGATGCATAACTGCGGACGAACTGGCTTTATTAATACACAGCAAGAGGATATCGCTGGAAATATATGAGTTTAATTGAGACGGTCCCTAAACTGACCTAGCCAACTGCTCGGGGTGAGTTTTTTTTTATTGTTGGGTCGGGTGAGCTGGCTAGTTAGGACAATGTGGTTGCCGAAGGATTTGTTCCAAGTTTACCTGCTAGAATCTTAAGCCGCTTTCGCACTGGACGCGAAACGAATTTTTCGCACGACAGATTACATTCAAAGTCAGTGCAAAGACGCGTCTTTGCATTGACTTTGAATGTAATCTGTCGTGCGAAAAATTCGTTTCGCGTCCAGTGTGAAAGCGGCTTTACTCCGACACGCCGTGCGTTCGTCGTTGTTAACTAGTTCGTTGACTAACCTGCCGTGTACCTTGTTTGCTCACGTTAATGCGGAAAGCCGCTTGTTTCCCGGTCAGTTGCATCAAATCAGTCGGTAGGAAGCTGGTGAGGATTGCTGGGCTATGGGAAGCTAACAGTAGATAGCCAACTCTAACTTTAGCTAACGTAGGCTAGCTGATTAGCTCATTTGCGGTCGGATGTTGTAGTTCCCATGAGCTAATTAACTAACCGACGTTAATTGTGAATAGTAAGTGCGGAATGGGGCGACTTAAGTGGTGAATAGCGACTTGTTTGAAGTTTCTACAATGATAACCATTTTTTGGATTACATTTTTTTTTTGTAGTTATTGTTTTGAAATTCAAGGACGTTTTTAATCCAGTTTATAATGACTGGAGTGGATGGTGAGAAGGCAGCTAGTTAAAGCTGCGAATGCCGTCCACTTACTCATTGGCCGGAGCCAAAGAGACTGGAGCTCTCCGGTAACGGCAACGCCGGCGTTGTCTCTGCCGGAATGGAGCCGGTGGTGAGCTAAGCTAACTAGCTATCTAGCAGGCTAACCTGTCGTAAACGAAGGTGAGAGAAGTACCCTGAGCGGCAGAGGAGTTTCGTGTTTCTGGACATTTCGCCGCTTAATTTGCCGGGGAAAGTTTGTAACTTGGCGAACAATAAACCTTTTCCAACAAACAAATATGGTGAAGTTGCCTTTTTAAGACGAAGGGTACTTTGCAGGACAGTCTGAATGAGCCCCTCACACGAGGTGAATCCGGGCGTGTATGAGGGTGCTTCGGAGAGTTTTGGGACATTAAAGTTTCGGGTTAATTTAAAAAGACCTAAGACGCTTTCACGCTGGATGCGAAACGAATTTTTCGCACGGCAGATTATCAGATTTCTGATCTTATTATATTTTCACAGAACAGTATTCTGCCCTGCGAAAAATTCGTTTCGCGTCCGGTGTGAAAGCAGCGTTGATGGCGTGCAAGTTGCAGAGGCGATTGACTTGACTTTTTTGTGGAATCTATATGTATATTTATGCATTTTAGATGCTTGAGAAGTTCTGAAGTTATGATGCCCAAAAATGGAATGCTAAAATAAGCTAAGCTAGCTGTTGGCTAACTCTTGAAGTCCCAAGAGCGGAGTAACCGACGTTAACATTAGCGAACGGTGTGTGGGGTTATTTTTTTTTTTTATGGCCGTCAAATTGCTACTTTTGTACTTGCGATTAAATTGCTGATGCAAACTCGAGCTGTAACAGTCGGCTTGATTTTAACTATTTGGGTTACCTTTATGATTGCAGTTTTTTTTTTTTCTTCTGAAAAACACTCCATATTTATCTGGGGGAGATTATGTAATTGGGTTAGCTTAGCTAGCTACTTCTCTGATTATAACGTGCGAGCCAGTGGCTGATGTTATGTTAGCACCGGGGGGGCGCTGGGTGAGGCCGGGGTTGGCTTTTGGAGCGGACACACGGGAGGGGGGGAGCAGCCGTCATCGGCTAACTGGCTAGCGAGTTAAATGTCCTATTTGTCTCGGTTTGGTGCGGCGATTTTCTATACGTGGGGGGAGCGATATGGAATCCTTTCAGAGCCGGGCGATTGTTTTTATATATTTTTATATTTTTTCTACTGCAAGATTGTTGTACCCGCTTTAACTTCAAGAGTTACCAGTGACCATGACTTATTGTAAAAGTATCTTGCTCGCTAGCTTTTACAGTAATTCAGCTTTTCAGGTGCTGTAAACGGCTTCCAAACTGACGTTAGAAGTAAAACTGCTTTCACACCGGACGCGAAACGAATTTTCGCCCGACAGGTAACATCCAAAGCCGACGGTTAGACGCTTTGAATGGACTTCGAATGTAATCTGTCGTGCGAAAAATTAGTTTCGCGTCCAATGTGAAAGCGGCTTAAAATCTTGAAAACGCCCATCAGTCTTTTATTCTTCCATAAGGCAGTTGGTTAACTTTATATTTCACGCCACAATTTGCTTCTGTTAAAAGATTTGGGGGTTTTAAAAATCGAAGTCGTTCGCCAGCGCTTCGACGACTCAGTTGTTCAGTCGTCCCGTGTTATGGTGGGTTCAACACGTGTAACGCAACCGGGCCAAACCTTAGTACCCAACAGTTCAGTGAACACATTTTCTATGATTTATTACCGGGAGAGCAAGTTTAAATTGGCTTGCGTTCACTGCTTGGGGCCGTTTTATTTGCAAGATGTTCCTGATTTGCGATCGCCGTGCTCTTTTGATAATGAAAGGATCTTGTCGTTATCCCAAGATGGCAGCTTTATTTTACTCGACTCGGCCACGCAGTGGACAGAGCTGTAATGAGACTCTGGTCGAAGCAGACCAGCTGGGCGACCATATTCATCTCCCGCATAAATCTGCGGCGCTGGCCTGTCATCGGTTCCTTCCCCATCCTATTTCACGAAAAATTACTTTATCCTGAGGTGCCACTTGGCAGAAACGTGTATCTTTACGTACTTAGTAATAACATTACCCGCCAGCCTGGTGCTAACTGGCTACACTGTTGGTCAGGATTAGGGTTGTAGTGATTTGGCGATATTGCTGATTTAGATCAGATTTATTTGGCAAACTAAAACGTAATAGAATGTGTGACAATAAAGTAGAAACGGCTGAACATACACACTGGAAAAAAATCCCCTGGATAACACAATAAAGCTCATCAGTTTTTATTTCCATTGTGGTCCTTTCATTTCGTAAAAAGTTTATTTCTGCACAGTATTAAACAACGAGAATAGAAATTCCTCCGTGTCGTTGTATTATTTCTAATATTACTCATCCATTGGTGTGTGTATATGTTACGAGAAAGTTGTTTGGTCCGCGACAGATAGGGCTTACAGTACTCTTGGAATCGCATGGACCCTCCTGTCGGGATGAATGGTGGCCCCCTCCAGATGAGTTACGTTGACTTCGTTTTTTAAAATGAAGGTCCTGCCTGCAAAAGTGCTGTGGGCTGGCCGTAAATGTCACTCCAAACTGTCAATATACACAAGCAAATAAGAAAATGGTTTGATGTTTTAAGACCGTCGTTTCCTGAATCGTTTTGTAAAGCTGCATAATTCCCCAATTGGCTCAGCAGGTGGCTTTATTTTTTTTCAGTCGGACGTTGCGTGAGGCAGGTGTTTGTTACATTGTTATTTATCACGTTTGTTACATTGTTTTATATGGGAAAGATCGCTGTTTGTTGCTGGATTATGCCATGTGGTCAATTGTTTGCCGAGGGTGAATTGCATACACTACCGGTCAAAAGTTTTAGAACACCCCAATTTTTCCAGTGTTTTTCAAAAAAAAAATATGCTGTTCCAGTCCAATGAATGGCTTGAAATGGTTCAAAGGTAAGTGCTGAACTGCCAGAAGTTTTAAACAAAAGGTAAGGTTATCCAGGTTTTTTATACACTGTCGAGTTGGTGAAAGGATGGTTCCTCAGTGTGTGACATCAACTGTCGAACATGGAGGAGGAAGCGTTATAGTCTGGGGCTGTGTTACTGGGTCCAGGGTTGGTGACTTGTACAGAGTGAAAGGCACCCTGAATCAAAACGGTTACCACAGCATTCTGCAGCGCCATGCAGTACCCTCTTGTATGCGCCTAGTTGGTCAGGGGTTCATCCTACAGCAAGATAATGACTCAAAACATAAGGTAGGTCTGGCAGAGCCTGGACTTAGGGAAAAAACAAGATGGTAAGCTTGAAAACATGGAGTAGCAGCACTGTCTCCAGACTTGAACCCCATCGAGATGGTTTGGGATGAACTGGACAAAAGAGGGAAAGCAAAGCAACCTACCCGTGCCACACATTTTTTGGAACTTCTGTAACAGAGTTGGGAAGAACTTTCTGAAGAATATTTGATTTCCATTATAGAAAGAATGCCATGAGTGTGTTCAGCTGTTATAGGGCTGTTTCATTTGACATTTGACGTTTTTTCATCAAATTGTCGACTTCCGTTGATTAAATGATAGCAGAACTTAAAATGAATATCACCTTGCTGCTAATAATTTTAGGAAAAAAGCTACATTTATTCAATATTTTAGAATTTACTCCTCATTGTGAAACAGCCCTATATCTGCCAAAGGTGGCTACTTTGAGTCAAAAGTATAGAATACATTTTGGTTTATAAAGTGATTCCATGATTTCTTTTTTAACTTCAATTGTTTATTTGTTCTATCATGTGTATGCTTTTATTCCAGAGTACAATGAGACACTGCATAATTTTCAATAAAAAAACTGGAAAAATGGGGGTGTTCTAAAACTTTTGACTGGTAATGTACAAAAGCTAATTCTCTTTCCATAGTCACCTATGGTAAATGATTTGTTAAACCTGCAGGCCTTAAACAGATCAGAATTACTTTCAAAGTAGGTGTTTGGTTTGGGCTCCTGTGGCTTGGTTTGGGCTGCCCTCCCATTTTCATATTCCTCAGACTCCTGAATGCGGCAAAGAATTCTAATTGAATTTGCCAGAAGCTGCATGAACATTGGGTTACTGACTGAACAGTTGCGGATGTACAGCCATACTAGTAGCTGACCTCCATCAAGCTGGCTAGCCAGTGCATAAACGGTCGTATCAACAAAGGATGCTTCGTGTGTGAATGAGTTCGTTGCGTTTCTTTGTTTATTAAACAATTCAGCAGTTCAGTGTCATGGCGACCAGTTGGCTCATTACAGGTCACTGAGAGCTGAGAGAGATGAGACTTAGATTATGGGGGTGTTTTAAGAGGATCGGGAGTCAGATGTGGTCCTGTTGCTCTTAATGTTGGTCTTCTGTCAAACAGAGGTTAGAATGGCTCTGCACGGTTACTGATGAGACATTAGGCCTCTGCCCTCTCTGTACCACCTGGTCCCTGGTAGGAATGAATGCAGTATATTCTCACAATGTGGCCATGTAATGTTATAGCATCTCAAACACATTTCAGTAACTCTAAGGACATTTTATGTTGGCTTGGATGCTATATTGATGTCCTCTGAACCTGCACAGTGTGTTGAAACTGAAACTTTGCGATAAATCTGGCTCCTCCTCTGGCCTGCACAAGAAGTGGGACCAAAAATGTTGTGCAGTGGGGTTGCTGGGATTGGGGTGATGTCAGGAAGGGGTGTGGCTTTGGAGGTTTGAGCAGGATGGATGCTCACATCACTGGTGACCCGGAGCCTACTCGAGTCAGAAAGTTCAAAGATGTTTGTTATGTACAGATTCTGCCGCTCGCCTGTTCTTGTCCGAGTGTTGGTGTCTGAGTGTTTGTGTGAAACGGTAAAATCGCCTTACAGTACCAGTTAGTGACACCTCTCATTTCATTCCAGTAGTGAAAGAATGTTGCAGGAGATTGGACTGCTGGACAGCGGATATACTGGTTTTTGCTTGTTTTGTGTAGTTTAAAAGTATTTGGTGTTTTGAGTTTTTACACCGCAGCCGACGAAAGACGTGGAGGGGTATTGTCCTGGCGAGCAGCGTCCGTCTGTCTGTTAACTTCTAGTTTCCGGGCTATAGCTGAAAAACGCGTTTTGCCTTTTGCTTTCCAAATGCATCCTCTGCCGGACGCTCGGTTAAGTTGTAGGAGTCCAAGCGTAGTCTGTAGTTGTAACCGAAATCCGTCTGTTTTAAAGTACTGGCTCTGGAGATTTAGTGGCCCCAGCGGTTTTAGTGCTGTTGCCCCCAGGGGTGATCTGATTAAACGCTCTTAAATACTCGCCACCCTGCCCAGTTCTGTCGCCCGCATTTCCTTTGGTCTCTCCTCCAGCGGTTCACACTGGGCCTAATGGGACAGGATGCGACTCGTCTGAGGATTTACGGCGGCCATTTTATTGTGTTGAGTGCAAATTTGCCTTGAGCTGAAGCCAGGCACGCTGATGCCCCCCCCCCCCCCTGACTGTGGCCTGTTGAGCACAAAAGCGAGCAGGACTTCCCCGTCACCCCCCCTCCCCTCCTCCCCCTCCATCTCCATCCTTCCATGCAGAGCATCACTAATGAGAAACGCTTTGGGTGAAGGGGAGACAAGAAACAGCCTGCCTGCTATTATTATTTTACAGTGCTTGCAGAAGTGTGTATGTGTGTGTGTGTGTATGTGTGTGTGTGTGTGTGTGTGTGTGTGTAAAGGTGTGTGCTTGTGTGTCTTCGCCTGCGTGTGTGCTCATGCATGTATTAGTGCACATCTGTTGGGTTGCGTCCTGTGAATGTGCATTATACAGCCAGACTTGTGTGGATACTTCACATAGAAAATGGACATTTTAAATGCAAAGTAAAGTATCTGACATTTTAATTGAATGAAGAATTAATTTTATTGCCGGGGGGGGGTACGCGCGCGATGTACAGAAAGGGTGTATGTAGTCTTCCCAGTCTCCCAGGCTGAAAAGTATCTGGACAAACCAACATATTCATGGTTAAAATTTTCATTTATAATACTTGGTAGAAAATCCCTTTGTAGTCAATGTCTGCTAGTGGTGCAATGGTAAGCCAGTGCAGTTTCGTATCGCAATACAAAGCCTCCGATACTATACATCGATTCGGAGGACGTGTATCGGGATACACATTTTCTTGAATCCAGAAATTGCAATATTTACTATCGCCTTTAATGAAAATGTAGTGACCTGCCTCCTGTTCCACGTGGTTGTATCGCTCCAAGTACAATTTGTTGAAGTGTTGTTTCAACCTGTTTGAGGTCAAGTTTCCAGACTTCAGACATTAGTTGGCTACTAATAAGTAGTTTGCAATATTGCTGTTTCTTCTAGTGAATAGTAGTGGAGACCTATTCAGCTTTTATCAGTTTTTTTTAGTTGAAGACATTGACCTGAACAGTAAACACACAGCAGTACCTAAAGATAAACTAACTTTGTATTGATAACCTTCGAAAGCCTTGTCTTGGGGAAATCCCTGTGTTGCTGCTTACTTGTAAGCAGAAAGAAAATCAACCGTAAAATAATTTGTAGTGTATTGTATTGTGACCCCTTTATTGGGATACGTATTGTATCATGGTCCCATTGTATTGTTACACCTCTGACTGAGAAAAGTTTTGAACCCATAGATGACATCAGATGCTGGATTTATTCCTTGGTGATGCTCTGCCAGGCCTTCACAACAGCGGTCTTCACTTCCTGCTTTTTAGCTCACCTGACGACTAAGTCAGATGAGCTTATGTCATGGCCTGTTTGTCCGTCGTTCGTCGTCCGTAAACATCTTCTCCTCCGAAAAACTGGGCCTATGAAGCTGAAACTTGACCGGTACCTTCCTACCCATGAGGACACCAAAGTTTGTTCAAGGCCTTCCGATCCGATTTCAAACAAATTGAAAATCGCATAACTGGCCATCTGAAAGCTATTTATGCATATATTCAGCTGAAATTTGTCATGTAGGTAGTATGTAGCAAGATGCATCACATGCCTATAAAAGGTTTCTCCGTATTTCAAATTTTGACCTTTGACCTTCAGCTTTAAACTTGCCCGAATAACGTAATTTTGTTGTAACCACAGCTGATTCAGGTGAGCTACAGGGCCTGTGGCCCTATTTTTTGTTGGGACATTTTGTTCTGACTTGAAAATCACAACAAAGAAAACCAGCCATGACAACTCAAACAAATTTATTCTTCACTGATTAGGTCCAAAAATTTCTACAAATAATCCACTCTGCTATCTGATAACACTCTAATGCCACTATGTAACTCTAATGCTAAAACAAACTCTCAACTGAACATAATCACTGTTTTTATATAGACTAGGATTATTCTGGAAAGATCTACAGGAGTCCTGGGTGATCTGGACCCGTCCAGGCAAGAAGCCAGAATCGTCAAGAAATCAATTTCAATTTCAATCAATAGTCAATTTCATCACTCACAAGTGGTATTGCATCAGATCATGTTTTGCTACAGACATACCACCAGAGGGTGCTAAATGATGAACAGAATAAACAAATGGCTGACCAGTAAAGGCAGCAAAAACGGTATGTAACAAATCTCCATTTACAAATGGTATACAGTACTTTTCAAAAAATACTCATAACACATCCCCTCTAAGAAATGAAAGGCTTGCTAAAAGCTTTCTTTTGTTAGAATAACACTTTTATAATCAGTATAATCTTGAAACTTTACACAAAGTATCATTGATCATTTTAACAATTTACCCAACAACCAGTGCAATTTTCATAATCCACTCGAGAAGTAAAATTTACATTTTTTTCATAATCAAATAGTGAAGTAAAAGTTACATGCATGAAAGTGCATCTGGAATAACATTCTTTTCCCCTGATGTGAGAAATATCCAAATCATACTCTTGCAAAAGTAAAGTAATCTTTGATTCTTGTTTTTGATCTTATGCAAGAATGGGAGGGGATTGTGATCACTGAAGACCTTGATGGAAGTTGCTGAACAAGTCAAATGGACTTCAAAATGTTGTAAAGCCAAAAAAAGTGTCAAACATTCTTTTTCAATTGTTGAATATGAATGAATGAATAAATTCTGATGTTTATCAAACTTTTTAGAAAAATAAAAAAGAGGATGATCTACTCCTTCAGTGTCTTCTTGCAGTAAAACTGCACCTGAACCAATATCACTGGCATCAACAGCCAACTTTAACTCCTTTTTGAAATTAGGAGATGAGAGAACTTGTGCATTTTTGAGGATAGCTTTCAGTTGGTCAAATGAATGTGTACATTTTTCATCCCAAACTAATTTTGCATTTTTTCTTCAGTAAATTTGTCAAAGGTTCAGAAATTGAGAAATTTTCACAGAATTTTCTGTAGTAGCCAGCCATCCCTAGAAATCTCATTAGTTTTCTTTTAGTTGTAGGCTCAGGAAATAGTGATAACTTCTACTTTTGCATCACTTGGTTTGACTTGACCCTGTCCCAGAATATGACCTAAGTAAACGACTGTAGCTTGACAGAAGTCACTTTTACTTGGTTCATTTTCAAGCAGGCATCTGACCTCCTGTTCGAGGCATTTCTTCTCTGGATCTCTTGTTCCACAGGCCTGGCACCATCCTGTAGGATGACGTGATAATAAACCACATCAGTCCTTGATGGAATGTCAGGGAACAGGCAACCACATTCAATTATAAGCTGCTCAAGCTGCTGTTATTGAAAAGGGTCCAGGTGGGACAACTTGCTATCAATATTTTGAAGAATTTTCAAGTTTGGCTGGACCAGGATTATTTTCCAAGGGGCAGTCACAATCTTCAGAATTTTCCAGTTCAGTTGTATTTGCCACGTTGACTGGCTTTTGCGGAGTGTCTCTGTATTATTTCAGCATGTTGACGTGACACGTGTTTTTGTTTCCTCCTTTAAGGGGTTAAAATGACATTTAGATCGCTGACCTTTTTGAGGACCATGTAAGGGCCGAAATATCGGGCTCTTAGAGGGTTTTCAGGAACTGGCAAAAGAGCAGGGACTTTGTCACCAGCTTTAAAACTTCTATCTTGGGAATGAAGGTCATATCTGGCCTCTTTTGCCTTGAGCCTCTTTGAGATTAGACTTAGCAAAGTCACAGGCCTTAGAGAAACGATTACGGAAGTCCGACATGAAGCAAGTTCATTGGGACATCATCTTCAGCCAGCAACTTTTCCTTCAGAAGCAGTAGGTCCTTATGTTCTTCAGGGTTTGATGGAACCTCTCCAAAGCACCTTGACTCTCAGGACGGTAAGCTGATGACCTGTATTGCTTAATACCAAGCTCATGCATAACTTGTTGAAATATTCCAGTCATGAAATTTGACTCTTGATCAGACTGAATAGACTTGGGAAGACAAACAAAGTAGAAAAACTTGGTAAGAGGCTTGATGATAGTCTTCACCTTGATATTACGAAGTGGAATTGCCTCAGGAAACTGAGTGGAAGCACAGATGATGGTCAGCAGGTACTCACAACCAGACCTAGTCTTTGGCAATGATCCAACACAGTCAATGATGATCCGACTGAAAGGTTCTTCAAAAGCGGGAATGGGCTTAAGTCGAACCTTGGGAATATTCTGGTTCGGCTTTGCGACCATTTGACAAGTATGACAGGATTTACAGTACTCCTGTACATCGGGCCTCATGGAAGGCCAGAAGAAATGATTCCTGACAAGTTGAAGGGTCTTCTTGATACCCAAATGACCTGACATAGGATTTTCATGGGCCACGCTAAAAGTTTCTTGACAATAAGACTTTGGAAGAACAGTTTGATGGCTGATCATCCACTCTTCATCTGCAGAAACTTCAGGTGGACGCCACTTTCTCAAGCACACCATTTTTCTAGTATAAACAGACAGGAACTTGAGTAGCCTTTTGTTCACTTGCTGCCTGTAGTAGAAGATGCGCTAGATCACGAGCTTGTTGCTCCTGAAGAAGTTGTTTCCGAGACAGAATGTCATTAGAATGACCTGACAAGGACAAGCCTGAAAATTTCCCAGATATCTCAGGACTGGAAGATTCGTAATGAAAAGACTGCCCAATGAAGGTGTCAGCCAGGTTGAAGTCCAGGTTAGCATCTCAAGTAGCCTTTTTGGCCATAGAACGAGTAATTGCACATGAAGGAGAGAGGTCTGGAATTTCCTCATAGAGTCAGATTCTTGATCAGTTGAAGGAGTGTCAGCTACAACAGGGTAAGGTACAACCTTATCCCCAGCAAGATCATTACCAAGAAACAAATGAACACCTTTTGAAAGAAAAAGAAGACCTAGCAGTAACAGGCCCAGAGTCCAAGTCTGATTTGAGATGAACATTACGGAGAGGTACACTTGTAAAACCACATTCTATTCCTTGATTAAGGACATTAGCCTGAGTAGACATTTGGTCTGAGAAAGGCAGAATATCTGCAAGAATAAGAGAGTGAGAAGACCCAGAATCCCTTAGAATACGAACTGGAGCAGATGAGGAAAAATCATGTGAAGGTGAGACAAAGCCGTCGGTGATGAATGGCTCAAAACCCTCCATAACAGAATCAGACACAGAAGGTAGAAGATCAGGCGAACTGACCTTAGATACAAGAGATTCTCTCCTAGTGAAAGCAGTTGGCTTGGTTTCTTCTCGTTTTTCTTGAGAGCATAACACTCAGAAATGAGGTGACCTTGCTTTTTGCAGTATTGGCAAGACACAAAAGGTAAAGAATCAGGATTGCTTCTCACTTGAAGGTTTCCTCTCAGAAGTGGCCTTGTAATCATTAGAAGTGTTATTAGAAGTCTTGGACTGAGACTTGCATCGAAATTTAAGAAAAGTGGATTTTTTTGGACAAAAGAAGACTTTGTTATGCATTAACTCATCAGCCAGGGTGGAAACATCTTGCAAAGTATTGGCTTTTTTCTCCTCAAGGAAAGTCTTTTTCAGGCTGGATACACCTTTTTGAATTCCTCAACCAGAATAAGTTGCCTCATTCTGTCAAAGTCTTTCTCAACTTTCATGGAACTAGAGCACTCTGCAACCGAGTACATGTATCCCCCGAAGGCCCCCCAGTTGGGCCCAGATGGTCCCAGAGTTCCCAAAATCAATAGGTGTCGTGAACTTACCATGATACGTGTCCCTGCAAAATTTGAAAAGAATCGGTGCTCGTATGTGGGCTGTAGAGCGTTCACAAGAAAATGTGAACCAAATCCATAGTATCCTCCGAACTCGATACAGTTACACTACTGATCAAACAACTGTTCCTTCAACCTGCCAAATTCAACATGAGTTTGACTGACTATCTTGCGAGAATTCCTAAATTTTTGCCTCTAAGCCTCGGGGACCAATTTATAACCCTTCAGAATGGCAGATTTGACAAAATCATAATCAGAAGACAGTTGGACAGATAACTGATTATAAATTTGCATTTATAATTTGTTTGAATTCAGGTCCTATGATTGACTTGACATTTCTCTTCTTTGCTTTAAAATCTGGGTTGCTCTTGCAGTGTCACTGTTCATCAGCTCGATGAAGCATTCTTCACTGCATGTGGCTGAATGCATGTACAACTCAAGTTCATCCAGCCTTTTTCTGCAGTTACTTCACCTGTAATTACAGGGGAATAAGCTCAATTAGTCACTATTCATAGATGTCGTGACATCACAGAGTAATCCCGCTGCCGTTATGACCGCCCAGGGACCGAGGTGCAAAATTTTTTTTCTACAGGATACTTGCGCCATTATGGAGGAGCTCCATTGTAAACTTATTGTAAAATTACAGTTAAAATAACTGGCAAAAAAGGTGCAAGTTTCTACGGTGTATTAGCGGAAACTGAAACTGGCACGGTTTCATTTACATACTGTAGTTTTTAGTCTGCTACGCTGATCCCAGTTGGAGCAGCACGCATAATCATCCTGTTATCCATTGTGTCAGGGCAAAGCCGGACTAAATGAAGACATGAAGGTAAGTGCACTTCAGAATGAAGTTGTTCCGATCTTTATACACAAAGCATACATATAAATTTAACGTGTGTGTATAACTGATAAAATCTGTTAAACGCCCATAGCGGATCTAATCAGTCTTATGCGTCTAACGGATTTTGTCCGTTTTATGCATAGAGCGGATTTCGCTTAACGGACAAATAAACTGAATCGGTTATATGCAAGTTTTACTTTACTAGCATCCTACTACTAGGCCTACCTGTAATCATGCTTGCATTGTAATGTATGGCAACTGCATCCACCGCAAAGCGTCTTTTGAAGCACATCTTCAATTGTGCATATTTCGGGTCTGAAAGCTAGGAGTGCTGGACAGAGAATTTCTACCATCTCCTATCCGGACAATCCGCCTTCCACGAGTGTTTCAGTTTTTAAGCGAAGAATTTAAACCATCACGAAGCACAAGTTAAATTGCCTGATGTGCGGAAAAGGTAATGCGGAAGTTTCAGAGCAGTTTGTATTTCGTAAAGTATAGGCCAAGTAAATGATGTTTTTGTACTGAATTCAGCCCTTTATTTCATCGCTGTTAGATCCTATATGGAGTGAAGCCATGTCTTCAATTGCCAATGGATTATTACGATGATTTGAAAACACTTAAATAAAGGAAAATGATTGAGAACTAGCCAGAATGCGGCTTGAATGCCAGGGCGCAGGTGGAAAACAAACAAAAATTTGCTATTCTGCCAATAATAGAAGTGGGGAGCATATTTGGGGTCATTTATTCATTGCTTCATTGCGGTTTTATTGGACCCCGGATGCGCTCATTTTAGCTGATCTTTGGAATAATTTTGCCGGACGGGGAAAGCTGAGTGGTGCTCGGTGCATTCCGAGCCCGTCCAGCATTGGCAGAACTCTGATTGTCACATTCACACTTGTACGCCGCCATTATCGGGAGAGCATTTTTGTATGCTAAATAAGCATGAACTCCTCTGATTGTCTGAGTATATGAAAATGTTGTAAAAAACGATGCTCGGCAAGTCAACAGCAGACTTCAGCAGCGTCAGTAATCTCATTGGAAGTACATACGGATCTAAATCTAAAATGCCTATTTTATTGAAGTAATGTTGCCTTTCTTCCGCAGAGACGTGAGCAATTTTCGTCTGGCTAGCCATTTCCCCTTTGTGCGCCACAGTCTGAAAGATGGCAGCGACGAAAATGAAGTCAATGACTGACCCTCATGAATACATGCCCACACATGAACACTTCTTACAGATGAGGTGGTTTGCTTCGCATCATGAACATTTCCTCTTCAATTTTTCCCCCATCTTTGTGGTTCAAGTTGATCTTCGTCTTGTATATGTATGGGTAGTTGTTCCAGAGCCAAGCCAGCTTTTTTAAGATGTTTTTTTTTTTTTTTTTTGGAAATTTTCTGTTTCTGGGCCTCAAGAATGGTTTTTACATTATGAGAGAAACCCCCTTTATTAGTCCACTACCGGAAATGGAAGGGACTATAGGATTGCACTCAGTCAGTCCGTCCGTCCGCATTCGTGTGCGCTCCATAACTTCAATACCGTATGACCTAGGAACATCAAAGTTGGTGTGTGGATGCATCTTGGGGAGAGGGCGTGTCGTACCCTATTCAGGTCACTGTGACCTACTTTTTAGGAAATATAATATGCATACACCAGTAGTGGACTAGTATTGGGCAGCAATATGACATTCGCCGATAGGTGGTGCACTTGTTTACTCTGGATCAGTCTTGTCTTAACTGCTGACCTTAGCACTGATACACTCACCTCCCAAAGAGTTTTCTTGATCTGGCCAACTGCTGTAAAGGGTCCCCCCCCCCCGAATTAGGGATCAATATCGTTCCTCCTCCATCTCAGTTGTTGCCTGTGGTTTTCCTGGCCTTTTTGTATTCCTGAGCTCATCACTGCTTTCTTTGAGATAATAACAAATGGGCCTGTTGGCTACACCTCATAGTTGTGATTATTCTTTAGTTGGCTTATCTTGATTTTTTTTCTGCCTAAGGGCGCGGCCTCGTACACTAATTCTGGCGAATGACCATCGCCTGCTGCTAAGTCGTACCTCATCGTGCTGAATGTGCTCAGTGCAGAATGGGCGCACTGCCAATGACAGCCAAGTGGATTCACACACTACTCCGCTATTAGATGAGGCAGCGATTTCACCTGCGAAGCTCACCCAAGTTGAACTGCATGCAAAGCAAAGATGCTAATTTGCTTTGCTACTGGAGGGAATGTTTTACTCACCCCTTTGCTGCATAGAATGTTGGGAGGTGAATGTCCCTGGCGTTCATTTCGTGTGTGACCGTGTCCGAAAAGTGGCTTACTTCACTGGCTGTGAAGTCTCTTCGGGTTTTTGTTTGACAGGCAGGCTCAGAAGATATATCGTATGAGAATACATAACTTGGAAAAATACTGTAGACATTCTGTGTACACTTTCTAGATCAGCAAAACTCTTTCACAGATATTGTGGAATCAACATCGCCACTGCGACTGCACATCCTTTGTATCCATACAAAGACTCAATCTCTTTTATACATCCTTTTAAAATTTTATATGCCTTTAGTTCTTATCAAGATGGAGAATTAGTTTGATTTTGGGCTTTATATTACATGGTCGAGTCACATTATGACCACCAGCTAATATCCGGAGTAATCTGTGTGCCGCACGGACAGCACTGAGACGGGCTGGGAGTGTCTCAGTAAGCTGCTGCAAGGTTGTCACAGCCATCAGGAGCCTTACTGACTGCAATGCATAGGATAGCTGCCCAAGGGTGCGGGGTGAAAGATCCATAGAGCGAACATGAGGATCTAGGTGGTCCTACAGATGCCCGATTGGGTTCGTCTGGGGAATTGGGGGGCTAGGGAAATTCTTGGAAAATCTTGGTCATGCTCTTTCAACCACTGTCAGACATTTTTATCTGTGTTACATGTCACATTGCATTGCTAAAGAATCTTCCCTGCTGCGGATGGGCTATCAGCATGTACGGGTGTACGTGATGCACCACAGCAACGAGTGACATGCTTGCAGAATACCTACAGCACACCTTATACGCCCTCCGAACCAACTCGCGACACGTAGCTTATTTTGATTGGCTGTGTTCTGCTGACATTAGAAGTAGGAGTTGGACATAATGGTGTGATTCAAATGGGTATTAATAATAATAATCATAATAATGTCACCTATTGTTTGATGCGTAACCAATATCAACTTGGAATTTTGCCATTTTTTTCTGTCATGATCAGTTATTGCTGAATACCACACACAAAAATATTAATAGATTAATTGGTTAAGTAGGTAAACTTATTACGGACTGCATGAAACAGTTAAGCGCATTTCGCTTGGGTTTCGCCGACATGCCCCTCTGGTGTCTGGGACGACAGCGAAAGCCTCGTTTTAAAATGAAATTACTGGGTACCAAAATGCACCTGGCCACATGAGACGGGCAGCCAGTTGTCCAATTGCTTTTGGGCCCTTGGGGGGGCAATTCCTGCACCGTTTTCCAGTTTTGAGGTGCATGTCCTCAAATTCATGTCTGCACTCTGGACTCATCTTCATTATTTCCATCCAGTATTCTGTGGTAACAGTAACATTGTCAGTGCCCAAATGGCAAAGGAGCGGACTCTGTATTAGTAGGTGAGCAAAAGGGCTTCTCGTCACGCTCTGAACATGACTTTCCTGAGTTTCAGACCATCACGGTAAGCGTTTTGAGGGAGCTTCTCTTCTGAAGTTGTCTTGCAGATTGCGGTCACCCAGCCTCTGAGGTCACCTCGGGTGGACGTTTATGCAAAGCGATAGACGCATGGCATTCTGATCTGAGTGCACTGTGGCGTTGGCCGTGGGAAATGGCCGCTAGCGGTTCAGAGAGACCTGCAGTAGAAGTTCCCAGGAGAGCCTACCGTTTCTGCATGGGCTCACTGTGTTAATATTTACCTGCTGGCAGCCCGTGAATTATTCAGCCGTGTCAGAGAGGCCATCTCCTGGCCCAGGCCCTGGCTCTCTCCCCCTCTCTCCTTCTCTTTCTCTCCCTCTCTCTCTCCTTCTCTTTCTCTCCCTCTCTCTCTCCTTCTCTTTCTCTCCCTCTCTCTCTCCTTCTCTTTCTCTCCCTCTCTCTCTCCTTCTCTTTCTCTCCCTCTCTCTGCCTCTCTTTCTCTCTCTTATCTTGGGGCAGCTGCCCTTTTTTCCCCTTCTGGGTGCTGTTCAAACATTTTGTCTGGTGGCCATAGTAACGGGTGTCTGTGTGGCGGCGAGGGTGTGTCCGTTTGTCGGCAACATCCCTGCGCCTGCGGGCATGTCTGCTGCTGAAAAAAGAAAGCGGAAGCATCGGGGCAAGCCTGGGACAAGTCGTTGCAAAGCAGCAAACCGCAGTTCAACTGCAAAGTGCTGAGCTGTAAAATGAGGGCCATGTAATCTGAGGTAGTCCAGGAGGGCTATGCATGGTGCTGGGAGGGGCTTTACCGAAACTTCAGTGGTTTACAAGTGATGTCGCAGTTGATGGTGTCCCAGGAGACGCCAGCATGGATCTCTGGTTGGGAAGAGCCCTCTTCAGCAAGGGGCAGCCGTGGATGGAGATGAATTTAAAATGCTAGGCAAAATAGGCAGTCAAATCTGGATCACTTGAAGACACGTTTGCTGTAATCGAGCACGATCAAAATGGTGACAGAAGGCACACCTGGATTCTACGCTGAGTCATTCTGCACCTAACCTCCTCAAGAGAAAAATGGAGTTGGCTCAAATCCCTGAAAATTGACTTGATTGTAGATTGGGAATTATCTGTTTGCTTACTCGCTGCATGTGAAGTATGCCTGTGTACCAGTGCACAGCTGTGTGGACACTCGATCCCTGTCAGGTGGGATTACCTTTGGCAAATTTAATTCATAAACATCCTGAACCTGCAGCCCCTGCTGAGTAGTCAACATCCAGCTTAAAGAGAGCATGGGTCATTTAAAATGCAAAGCTGTAGAGATGCGTAGTGTCAGGGGTGGGCAAATAAAATCGGGTTCCGAACGGAGGCTGTCCGTGATGTGACTCATTCGGAAATGAAGCAATTGTCAACCCGGGTAGCTAATGACATTACCCGCTGCCTCCTTGAGTTGTTGGCTGCTGAACAAATGAAGGGAAGCTTTGCAATCCTGACTTCATTTTGTACAGAAGTAAGGATGTCAAGATACTGTAGCAATCCCAGTTAAAATTCTCAATATGGTTTTGAGATGAACAAAAATTTGATTAAATGGAGTCGTGCACCTTTTGGAAAAAATTAAAAGCCTCTAACTCAATATTGCAATTGACAGTATTTAAAATAGCAGAAAATACTGCCTATTTATTTTTAAATTAATATGAATAACAATTGGCCTTTCATAGAAAGGGTACATTTTAATGTATATAGTAGTATTTAACATTTTGAGCCGCTTTCAACTTTTTATGAAGTAAAAAGTAAAAAAAAAATTTGGAGAGACTTGTCAAACAGTGACACAAGTAAATGCTTTCATATAAAACATGCACAACTGTTGAGGTGCGAACAGAAAAGTAAACCAATTTGACAGTTTAAGTGAAAAACATTGACGTGAAATAAGTTGTGAAGGCTAAAAGTGGGCTAAACATGGACAATAGATGCTGTTTGAGTCTTTTGGCTGATTTTGACCCCAATATTCCAGGACCCCCTAAAAAAATGGCGGTCCCTATTAAGGATAGAAAATGTGATTTTTGTTAATTTCTAACATGTATCGATTAAAAAAAATTTCGGACAAAGCCGAGGGGTTCATGAATCACCCTCTAATAAATCTGCCTGAATCTTATAAAAACTGGCTCTTAATATACATGTGTGTAAACTATAGTGTACGTGTACTGTGCAACTCCATACTGGTAATAGTGCAAAAATGATTGCACACCAACATGGAGATTTCCTTGCCCACGCTGTCATTTTGACCAATTACTCTCATATTTGGTATGGACATGTGCTACACTTCATTTATGACACCGATCCAGGATGCAACAAGATCCAAATTATCAACCTGCCTCCAGATGGATAGATTTGAAATCTACCTGCCCAGCTTAAAATTTCACCTGCCCAGTCTTTTCAAAACCCATTCAGCCTGACAATTAACAATGGCTCAAATCTGTATGTTGTTCCAGATTCCGTATATGTCATCTATAATGCTTCATAATAAATCTGTTGAATAATGACTTTGTTGTTAACATGGATTATGCAGTCTTCAGTTTAACAAAATTAATTTGTAGTTTTTTTATCTCCATTTTAAGTGAAAAAATGTAGGCTGAAGTTCTGCAAACTAATCACCAACGAGTACGGAAATAGGCTGCAGGTCCCAGTTCAGCAAAATTTGCAGTATTTTCTGTAAAACCTTTTTTGTTTGTTTTTTTTTCTGTTACCACAAAAACATTTATTTAAACTGATGGTAGTTGCATCACAATCATCCAAGGGCCAGCCTGAGTGTTGCTTTCTACCACAGGAGAGATGAGAATATCTGAGAGAGCTGACATGAAGATTGATGTTGCAGTTCCATGACAAAATAAGAGCATATTTGATATACGTTTTCCTTTGGACAATAGACTTGTTTTCAAGCTAAGTTGCTACATAAACTATTGTTCATTTCTTCGGCAGTCATTGTCTGTGGTTGCTTGGCAAAGACGAAACAAGTGGTTGTCATACTCCAATGTGCTCACTGCAAAAGTGCCTCAAGGCAGTAATGCCTCTGAGCATCCTCCGCCCTGGTACAGTAATGCCTCAGAGCATCCTCCGCCCTGGTACAGTAATGCCTCAGAGCATCCTCCGCCCTGGTGCAGTAATGCCTCAGAGCACCCTCCGCCCTGGTGCAGTAATGCCTCAGAGCACCCTCCGCCCTGGTGCAGTAATGCCTCAGAGCACCCTCCGCCCTGGTGCAGTAATGCCTCAGAGCACCCTCCGCCCTGGTGCAGTAATGCCTCAGAGCACCCTCCGCCCTGGTGCAGTAATGCCTCAGAGCACCCTCCGCCCTGGTGCAGTAATGCCTCAGAGCACCCTCCGCCCTGGTGCAGTAATGCCTCAGAGCACCCTCCGCCCTGGTGCAGTAATGCCTCAGAGCACCCTCCGCCCTGGTGCAGTAATGCCTCAGAGCACCCTCCGCCCTGGTGCAGTAATGCCTCAGAGCACCCTCCGCCCTGGTGCAGTAATGCCTCAGAGCACCCTCCGCCCTGGTGCAGTAATGCCTCAGAGCACCCTCCGCCCTGGTGCAGTAATGCCTCAGAGCATGCTCCGCCCTGGTGCAGTAATGCCTCAGAGCATCCTCCGCCCTGGTGCAGTAATGCCTCGGAGCATCCTCCGCCCTGGTACAGTAATGCCTCAGAGCACCCTCCGCCCTGGTGCAGTAAGGCCTCACAGCATCCTCCGCTCTGATACAGTAATACCTCGAAGCATCCTCCGCCCTGAAAGGGTTAAAACCTAATGAGAGACTGCTGGTGAGTCTGTCTGCTAGAAACAATTAAATTTAATTTTGGTCCATTTTGCCTTTGTTCAGTGTTGGTCACGCCATGTAGGATGTGTTCACCCCTTGAAAGAGCAAAAGGGTAATATTTCTGATCCTTTTTACTTCATAAGCTGTAGGACCCTTACAGAGAATATTGGTTCAGCTGTGAGATTCATCAGACTTCTTGAGAAATCAAAACTTTTTTATTATATTTTGTATGGGTAAGAAGAGAAGGGGTTAATGACCACAAAATACCAAATCCGTATGATTGACGCAAAAAAAGGCAGTGGCAGAAAAATTTCAACTGTGACATGAAAAGGGTTCATTTGATGCAGGGTAAAATGCAACATGAAATAACTGTGGCTGCACGACCAGTACACTGTGTCCTTTCAGTTTACATCTCAACTCAAGATGAGCACTTTTGACCCTGAGCTTGATGATTTTGTTGAATTGCCCTGATACAGTCAGGACTTGGGTGATTGCTGTGTATCAACTGTTGATCACATTACCTGGTGACATTAGTCTAATTGAGCTTGTTGCTGACAGCGACCAGGTGTTGCTGTGCAAAAGGGAGAAATTAAAGCATGACATGCTGAATTTATTATTAAATTTGTTTTGAAAATAAATGCGTACCTTTGCTAGTTTAGTAGAGCTTAGTTGACTTAAGTAGTGGAGCTCCGTAAACTTGGGCAGACTCAGTGGATGCTGAATCGGTAAAGTATTGACTCTCCTGACGACACTGTTGGAGGCGGAGTAGGCCGTACAGGCCTGCAGGACAGGGCTCCTCTGTGCTCTGCCCCCTCCCCTGAACTGTAGTACTGCATCTCCCTCACACACTCTTTCACTGCGCTGGCCGCTTTAATTTAGTTCATTCTCTCTGCCCCCTTGCCTCTTCCCTCCCCCGCCTGTATTTGACATTCAGGCAGATATTTTCATTTCAGGGAAATGGCAGTCACTGCTGAAATGGCTCCACTTCCTGCTCGATTTTTTTTTTTATGGCTAAATTCTCCTCTTTAAAGAAACCCCTTTTGTAAACATATCAGCTGCGCGCAAAGACCCCCCTTTGAGCCTCAATGCAGTGACCCCCGACCTCTGTCGTATCCTGCCTGGTTTTGCACTCCAGACGCACCAAACTGCCCCCTCCCCGTGCACGCAACCTCTGGCCCAGCTGCCAATGCTAAGCACATGCATTAATCATATTCAGCTATTGACTGGCCTGCTATGTGTGTGTGTGTCGGGGGGGGGGTGTGGTGTATGTTTGCATGTGTATACATCAGAGAGGCAGCAGGAGGATCAGTGAAGGGAGTTATAAATGAAAGAGGTGATAAGACAATATGGCAGGTGAAAGAGTATGGAGATAGTATGAAAGAGTGCCCCTACAGTCCTCCTGTAAAGTGGTTACATTCTTACTCTGGTGTTTTCTGCTAATGAGCACTCTGAATCTCCCTTCTGGAGTCGTAGCACTGAGAGCCTACCTGAGCCTGACTGCTGGCAGCTGAACTGTAGGTGCGAGTCAACAGGTGGGTCTGCATGTGCAGTTCTCATCTTACTGCCTCTGTCCCAGATTCCTCGTCTTATGGGGAAGCATTATTCATCAGCGACAGGAAATGAAGAATGTAGATGTGGGCAATGGGAAATGTGCACTGAAAAGTTTGAATTCCTGCCGTCATGCGTGTGGTTGTGGCAAAACCTTTGAAGAAGAGCAGCAGGTGAATCTCTTATCATTAGGTGTGTGTGTGTGTGTGTGTGTTATATGACTGTGTTGGTGCAATGGCGGACTCGGCTTCTGTTCCACTGGCGAATGGTAACCCAGCTCATGCCACACGCCGACCTCCCCCCTCCACAGAGCTTGCATTGTTGTGCGTCTCGACGTGCGTCTGGAGAATATTGGCTTTATCAGAGCGGGACTGTGGGTGTGTGTCTGACTCAGACTGAACCCTCAGCTCGTGTGTGTGTGTGTGTGTGTGTGTGTGTGTGTGTCATCGACCGGAATCTGAAATCCTGATGATGTCATGGGTTTTTACCCCACAGCCCTCAAGGCTGATGGGGCATTGCTCTCCTTCGTGCGGTTGGGCGGGCGACGAGCGGGCGGGCGTCTCCAAAAACTTCGACGTCGGGCTGAGGGGTATTCCGTGCATTGCAGGCCTATATATTTTTTTTTTCCAATCCAGTTTACACTCGGGTTGGCCAAGGGGCGGGGCTGGGAGAAGGAGGAACACGTCTTCGTGTTGAGGGTTGTTTACGGTGTGGAGCGCAGTGATGTAAGAGTGAAGCAGAGGTGAGGACTGCGTACAGTCAAGGCGGGTGTCGAGTGTAAGTGGGTCAGTCGCTGTGCGCGGCTTCAAGGCATCACCATGGGAACCGTGATCTCAGTTCTTTTAGATCCAAACAAGGTTGAGCACTTTCTGTGCGGGTGCGGTCATCTCGCGTACCCCCCACCACGCACGCGCACAGACACACGCACACTTTCTGTCCGTGACACTCAGGGAGAGGAGTGTGGCGATTAGGCGGAATCGGGCAGGGCCTCGAGCATGCCTCCTCGCTGATTACGGGGCGACAGGCTGTAATTTCAGGACTGAGGTCAGCCGGGAGGATGTGATTTAGTGCTCGGAGCAGAACGCCAGGGCTTCCTGCCGGAGTCAGACGCTGTCTCTCCAGCAGCCTGTTCTGTTGCACGCCCTGAAACATGAAACCTGCCTTTTGTGGCAAAAATTCATAACCAATAACACCTATGTGCTCAGTTTCTTTCTTCATTCATTTCTCCAGTATGAACGTTAACATCAGTGCCGATGTGCATTAGCATCATCATTGGTCTGTTTATTCCTAGCGCTTGTTATAATTTTCGCTCAACGCATTTAGTTTTTGCAGAAAATGGTCTGTATATTGTCTGGGATCTGTTCAGCTGTCTCTGGAGGTCTTTAAAGAACCAAGAGAGATTCATGGGATGTCCCTGCATGTCTTGTCTGTGGGTAGATGTGCGAGTCTGGTTTTAATAGGTGGGTGTGGGTGTGGGTGTGGGTGTGGGTTGGGTACTGCTGCTGAAGTTATATTGGAAGCATCATGTGGAGGGGCTGCATTAGCAGGGGACATGTGCTGTGGTGATCCACTGGCCGTGCTCTGCAGGATCGGGACAGGGGTCGGGGTGGCGGGGTGTGTGGGGGGGGGCTGGGGTGTGTGTTTTCGGGGCCTGCACTCAGCAGATGGACGCCTCGGGGGCGGGTGAGCGGGGGGAGTTCTGCCACACTCCGGCCCCTTTGTTCAGTCCGAGCGCTGAATGAATCGGGCCGTTTGTAAAGACTTGGAATACATTAGGGGCTGGTGCCTGTGTGCGCCCTGACTGGCCCATTGTGTTTGAGGTACAAAGTGAGTAAATGGGTGTGTGTGTGTTTTTGTGTGTGTGTGTGAGAGAGAGGGAGAGAGAGTGTCTGAGTGTGGGGGAGGGGGACATACAGAACGCAGCGGCTCACTGCTCTAATACAATCTACTGCTCACTGAAGTTCTAATTCAGTTTTCTTCCCCATCTCTCTCTCTCTCTCTTCCACCCCCTAGGTTCAGCACCACTGCACACACTCCTCTCTCCTCAGCACAGGAAATGGAGTGAGGGGCCTGAGCTTAGCTGGAGGATTAGAGGCTGAAAGGGGGGACGTGCCCCTCTCTGGAGGCCCTGATTGGCCGGCTGCCGTGCTCCGGGGGGCGGAGCTGCCATGACCGACCAGGGCATGTTGAGCCTGTTTGGGGAGGAGGGCCCCCTGTTCTCTGAGGGGCTGGGGGAGCTTGTGGACTGTGGATATCCCGCCGATGGCCAGCAGATGGCAATGGAGCAGGACTACGGGGGCCCCATGCAGGGACAGTACCACCACTACAGCCAGTACGAGCCAGGAGGGGGTGCGGTGCTGGGGAACCAACAGTACCAGACCCCTGCCCCAGCCCAGGCCATGCCTCAAGCACACGGAGGGTACACAAACATACAGGGAGAGCGGCAGGGCCAGTCATACATGTGGGGCCCCGGGGCCCCTAACACACAGGCGCCCAATGGGTCCCACGTCCCCCTGCAGCCTATGGGGGTGTACGGTGGGGAGTACTCGCAGCAGAACCTGCCCCAGGCGGGGCCAGCTCCCCCTGGTCGTTTTGTGGGCCCCAGGATGGGTGGGCCTCCGATGCGGCCCCCGGTTCAGCAGCAGCAGGCGCACCCACGACACTCCCCCGGCCAGGGGCAGTTCCACACAGAGACTGTGGCACACGGGCGCTGCTTCTCCCCGAACGCCCAGCCACTCCCCCTGCACCAGCAGAACATGGGCTTCAGTGGCCACGGCCCGCCCACTCCCCACAGCCTTCCCAACGGCTCCGCCCGCTTCCCCTCCTACCCCAGCCCCAGTCAAGGTGCGGGGCCACAGGGCTATGCCGGGGCCACCGACTTCATGCCCATGGGGGGGCCACAGGGGCCCCACCAGCCTCTCCAGCGTGGGCCCCAAATGGGTCTCAATCACCACCACCAGCAGCCGCAGAATCGTGTTCCGAACACCCAAATGCCCTACGGTTCGGGCCCCCCCATGTCCCCGATGAAGGCCGCCAATAACCCCGCCGTCCCGCCTCAGCAGAGTGTTTCCATGGGAGCGGGTGCGGAAGTGGGTGGGTACCCGGGCGTGCCCCTCCAGCCACAGGGGGCGGTGGGTGTGTCCCAGACCCCCCCACCCCGCCCCCCTCAGCCTTACGGAGGACTGCGGCAGTGCCAGCCGTCCCACAATCCTCTGCAGCAGGGGCAGGGGATGCCTTTCCGACAGCTGCAACCGCAACCTCACGTGGCCACGCCCCCTCACCAGCAGCCTTGGACGCAGCCACACCCCCTGCTTCCTGTCAACCACAAAGTGCCTGTCACTCAGGTGAGTCCCGCCCCCATTCAGAGGGAGAGGAAATGGGAATGTAGGTGGAGCTTCTGCTTGCTGAAATATACTGAAGTTCCACCAATCACCATCCAAGATTGTAACATGCAGTAGAGCAGTTCTGTTGTTTGATTGGTGGACATGCTGGAGATGCACCTCTTGGCTTCCTGCTGGTGTCCAGGTTGCAGAGTCCACTAACCACTGTTGCTCAGTTGTTAGACTGCACTGTGATTGGTGGAAGTGCGGTGAGTTCCTTTCCGTGTTGTCCCATGGGTGGAGATGTTGAGAGTTCAGCAGAGGAGTGAGGCTGGGTGATGATGGCAGTTTTGAGGCCTCCTCTGTCTTCTCATGAGCTCCCGTGGGCAGCCTGATGCGTCAGGCCTGAGCTGATTCAGGACCTCTGCTTCTGGTGTCCTCTCCTCTGAAGTGTTTGCCAGTCTCTGTCCTGTCCTCCCTTCCTCCCTTCCTCCCCAGGTTGACTTTCTCCCATCCTCCTGTTCAGGTCTCAGTCCCCCCGGTCTCTCTCGCCCTCTCTTCATGAGTCTGTGCTGCCCGTGGCTTTGAGGCATTATGGTTTTGGGTGTAGTGTCCTTCAGTAGATCCTGATCTTGTGAAGGTGATATCCCCAGAAAGCACTGAGGGAATTCCTTTAAATTCAGCACAATTGTCTGCTCGGGCTCACAGATGGCCTGATTAGGTATTGGTGTTCTGAGCTGAGGTCAAGGTTGCTGTGACCAGGTCTGTTTTATTATTGTGAAGGCGATTGCTGTGAAACATCTGGATGGAATTTTTTCTAATTTGACACAAATGTCTACTTCAACTCGGAGATGAAGTGTTTAGATTTTGGAGGTCAGAGGTCAAGGTGACCTCACTTTTGTCCCATTCTTAGTCCCGATGAACTTCTAGTCAACCATTTATTTGAACTCCTCATTCTCAAAGTTTTACGGCACATCAAGCTAGGAACATCAAAAAGGAAATCGGAACATCTAACCTGCTATGCAGCTTCATGTTGGGTCAGATTTATACTTTTTCAACTTTTCTTGGTTCTCCTCTCCCATCCCTCATTTTATCTCCTCTTTTTCAGCTTGATAGATGCCCGTTCATGATCAAAACCCTTTATGCTCTCATGATTTGATGGCTAGAGCCTCCTAACTTTCACAGCTTCAGACTGTCCCAAAAAAATGGATATTGATGTTTCTGTTGCCCAGCTCCCATTCTTTCTTTTCATTTCATCCCTCCATCCTCCATTCAACAGTCATGTACTTAGTCCTGCAACTGCTGGAGCCTTCAAACTTGCTACACAATTAAGACTTTCTCAAAGGATGGATGTTCTGCCTCTACTGCCCTCCACACACACACACACACACACACACACACGAGCAGAGCAGTCCTCTGATTCTTTCATCACTCCATCCCACTACTGACCTCAATGTGTGAGCTTTCATCTTTCAGAACTTCTGAACCAAGTGCCATGGAGAGGTTAGGATTGGTTGTTGGGACTCAGGAAAGGAGTACGTGTTGAACAAAGAGGCTTCGCCCCCTTTCCTGATTGGAACTCCTGAAATGTTTGTAAAGAGTTGTGGGGAAGGGGTCACTTGTTAATTATCAAAGCGCCGCCTGGGATTTGGTCGTGAGACTCAGAAAAGAGTCCCATTTTAATGAAAAAAAAAATGTCCCGCCCACTTTCCTGATTGGTTAATATTAAATCCTATATAACATTTAAACTTCTCATTGTTGATGCCCTAAAAAAAAATTGTCCCGCCCACTTTACTGATTGGTTAATATTAAATCCTATATAACATTTAAACTTCTCATTGTTGATGCCCCTCTTCGAGGAGTTGGGTAGTTGGACTCAGGAAAGGGTCAGTTGTTAATTGTGGAAGCCTTGCCCCCTTTCCTGATTGGCCAGTATTTAATTCTTTGTAACTATACAGCCGGCTGTAATAAATGGTTGGGGGTTGAGTTATTGGCCTCAAGAAAAGATTCCCATTTTAATTACCGAAGCCCCACCCCTATTCCTGATTGGCTTAGATTATCACTCATTACTTTAGAACAGTTTATCATAGAGAGTTGGAGATTGGTTTGTTTGACTCCAGAAAGCGTCACATGTCTACTGAAAAAGCCCACCCCTTTCCTCATTGGCTGATATTCGATTCTTCATTAAGTACTGAACTGTTGGTCATGGAGAGTTTCGAGTTGGGTGTTTGGACACAGGAAGGAGTCATATGAATTTTTCTGGCCCAGCCTACTTTGCTTTTTGGCTTAGCTTTTCCTCTTCTGAGCGAATGAACTGTTTGTCATGGAGAGCTGGACACTTGGTTGTTTGAACTGTTAGCATCATTTTGATAATACTAGTTTGGCTTCGTCAGGCCAACTTGAAGTTTGTTTGCAAACAACTTCTCTTTGGTTTAGTTAAGACTGTGCTTCAGGTGAATGTCATCGCATTATGTGATGTAGCGGTTTCAGTCATCTGAACTCCATAGGCTCTAAAACCTGTTTCTCACTGGAAATTATTCTCTGCAGTCATATGTGTCTATATGGTGATAACATCCATTTTGCTCAAAAATACACTAAAATGTCTTTTAAATTCTAAGTCTTCACCACATATGCCTGGACACACGAGTGTAAATTGCAGCTTGGCTGTTTGGTGGAGGTATACTTCCATGAGGTGGTAATTCCAGTTTAATGCCTTCTGTTATCATGGTTCATTCCTTCTCCTCGACTCTCTCCCTCCCACCATTTTTTGCGGTTTCCTCATCAGCAGGATTCCCCCACTGCCGCCACTTCCCTTTTCCCCCTGATTGTACCCCCCCCTCTCTCTCGCCCCCACACTCACCCCCTCCCCCTCTCTCTCGCTGTCTCTCTTTAGCATCCCCTCCCCCTCTGATCGGTTCGGTGTGTGTGTGTGTGTGTGTGTGTGTGTGTGTTTATGGCATGTGGCAGGATGCAACTCTGTCGGATGGGGGGAGGGGTCTCTGGATCATGCGGAGTGGTCATGTGACCTGAGCCATTAGAGGCGCCTCTAGGGACCCGCTGGGCTCCAGCTCTCGCAGTGGGCAGCAGTTCCCAGAATGCACCTGTGGCAGAGCTTTGTGTCCAGCGCAGGGTGCATGTCTAGGTGAGCCGAGCTCAATAAACGGGGCCCTCGGTGAGCGAGTGTCTCTGTGAGCTGAAATAACGGGCCGTTTGCTTAACGCGGCGCGTGTGAGCGGAGTGTGCGGTACATGGATGTTCAGCCTCCCGCACTCTGCGAATGTGCATCCATGTGTGTTTGCACTGAATCTCACACACAATCATCATGCGCAGTGCACACATACACGCTCATGCAGTCATGCATGCATTCTGTGCATACTCTGTCCCCATTGGGTCCTGATCCACTTCCACTCCATCTTTGCCTCGCCACTTCCTGGAGCTGAAGATGCTACTGCTTGGGTGTTTTAAGGAGTTCTTTGTAGACTTTAATTGAACTTTGTTAATCAGCGAGCTCACGAAGGAAG
This sequence comes from Gymnothorax reevesii, assembly GCA_029721435.1. Classification (NCBI taxonomy): domain Eukaryota; kingdom Metazoa; phylum Chordata; class Actinopteri; order Anguilliformes; family Muraenidae; genus Gymnothorax; species Gymnothorax reevesii. Next base: position 18,416,425 of record CM056577.1, on the reverse strand, counting down.
GGCTCCCCCATTACAGCCCAGTTCCTCCTGTGATTTCTTCCTCTTTGGAGTTTTTTCGCACCTCTGTTTTCTCCCATCTGGAAGTTTTTGCCCCATTTGCTTAAAAGTGGATTAGGCTGGACACTGCCCTCTTTTTTTTCTCTGTGAAGCGTCTTTGTCAGTACATCTGTGAAAAGCGCTATACAAATAAAATTGAACTGATTATGCACACTCGCATTTGCATACTGCACATACGCACACTCATGTCCTAGCATGCTTACTAGGCACATGCACACTCTCACTTATCCATGCATGAATATGAGTGTGCGTATTACACTTGCATGCATACTGCACATATGCTCATGCTTAGTCATGTGCACACTGTACATAAGCGCACTCATGCAATTTTGCATGCGTACTTGCATGCATGTGCAAAACCATGCAGTCGCGCATGCATACTCAACATGCGCACACTGTCACACGCATATTACATGTTATGCATACTCAGTCATGCGTGCATACTACGAATGCTCACACTCTATGTCATGTGCAGCACTGTGCCTCTACCTATTGCGAAGGAGGTCCCAAACGAAGCATTAAATGAAGCGTTTTAAAGTGTGGGTGAATTATGGCCCATTCGCCCTGGGGGCTCCCTGATGCCCCATTGTGTGCTGTGGTTTAGTCTCATTCAGGAAATGCGCTGTGCTGCACGGGATAATGCTGGCCTGCAGCTCTGGGAGCAAAGCCCTCTGCTCTCGCTCCGGGCCCTCAGAGGGTCTCTCGGCCTCAGAAGTCCGAGCCGCCCACTGCCGTCGCGGTTACGTATGATAATGCCTCTTCCCCAGTCAGAAGCTGTGCATTACGCTCCTTGACTGAGGCTCGGCGCGATCCTCAGACTCCAGATGCTTCGGACCGGCGCGCGCTGATTACACACGCAGACTTCCTGCAGAGACGCAGTCAGTTGTAGAGGAAAAGCCATCTGGCTGTTTCTGTGTTTATGTTTTCTGAAGGTTGAGGGGGTGGGATGGTGGAGGGGCAAAAATGCTTTGTTTCTAATGGGCATCCACCCCCACCCACTGCTCCCCTCCCGCCCCACACCTCCCAGCTCAAACACACTCACTGCGGTGCGAAAACTCACTCACACAAACGCCAGTTCTTTTCTTGGGTTTTTTTTCCCCTCCAGAGTTTGGGTTAAATTTTCACCAACACCTTCTGTTACAAAGCTGGTCCGAGCCGTTGAAAGGTCTCCAGGAGCGGTGTCCCATGTCGAGGCTCTCGGGCGAGGGTGTGATTCCTCCCGCACCCTCAGCTGTGTTTGTTTGGTCTCAGCAGCTGGTGCAGACCACAGAGAGCCCGCCGACCGCCAGACATTGTTTTCCGCCGTCCTGGCCCCGCTCCTGCGGCCTTATCAAGAGCGCGATCAGGGGCAGGTGATCGTCGTTAAGATACTGGCACGTATTTGAGGAAGTGGGCGTGCACTGTTGGCTTCGTCTCCAGTGATTGACTAAGAGTCAGGGTGTGGGTGGGGTCCAGTGTGATGGGAGTGGCCTATGAGTGGTTTGGAAGTGCAGCGTGGATGGTGCCCAGACTAGCACTGGGTGGGGTTCTCTTCTGGGCTCATTTTAAGGCTGGGGTTTCAAAATGAACTCCTGAAGGGTCACTGTGTCTGCTGGTTTTTAGTATGATCTCGCACTTCAGTGCTTCATGTAGGTCGCCAACAGGCTAAATAGTCTCTATACTTTGTTTTCAAGGCATAAATGACCGTCTGATTAAATGGTAATCCTAAAACCCATGAATGCTGCCTCCCATTCTAGGTTGGAGTTTGAGATCTTTACTTTAAAGAAGTATTTTCCCAAATTTGAATATAGGGCAATAATATATATATATTATATATTATATATATATATATATAATATGCCATATGCAATTAGGAATGTGTACATTTTGCAATTGACTGGCCACGATACCCTGCCTCTGTGACAGCAGTGTTTGAAATTTGCTTCCCCATTCACTTGCATTGAGAAAGCTACAGACTTGCACAAATAAACAGAGCATTTTGAATCGGATTCTGTGGGCGATTCTCGCGTTACATGTGTGACGTTCGGAAGGTATTTTTGATATTTTTGTGTGCACTATACTTTAATTGGGTTGCAGATGGGGATCAATATAGGACCACCACAAGATACCTGGGCTTAACTATCAATGTGGGACATGAACTTTATATTTGTCTAAAACATTGGAAGAACAGGACAAGAGAGAGGCTGCGTTACGCATGTGACACAGAAAATGGGTCAATCGCTACATTTAATTTACATTCCAAAAGTTCTGTGATTTGAACGAAGATTATGACACTTTGGCTTCATAAACTTTAGCATTAGTTATTCCAATTTGCATTAATTGAAACTTAAATACCTTGCCGATTTGCATACTACAACCTCATTTGCATGCGTTACGTGTGAGACGCCTTTCTTACGTGTGTGATCACGTGCAAATCCTGCAATACGAAAGTATTTAATTGAAATAAAATAATATCTGTGGCTATTGTAGGTCCTTATAAGTAAGCATGGAGGTGTTTAACGTACATCCTGTGTACTCGCCAGTGTTCATGACCAGAATATTGGGTTTGGCAGGATTAACATGGTGGACAGAAGTGAACAACATAAACATTTCACAGGTTAGTTTTAGTCACCTTCATATTGGGATTGTAAACTGCAAGCTTTCTGAGTGAACGTTGTGACTGTAAAATAAGCAGTTCCGTTAATGAGTGAGTGTGCTTGCTGATGCGGCTTTGTAGAAAAATGGACGAAACTCTGGAGTTTATCATGGAGAAAAGGCACGTTTTTGGTTTGGAGAGGGTACTGGTGACCATTAATGTCCAACTCCGGCTGTATCAATAAACTTGCTAAATTAAACCAGAAAATCATTAATTCAAATTGAATTTCATGCATCAAAAGTTGATTTGTGTAAAAAAATTATTTTATGATTTGATAGTGTGTCATTTTGAGGGCTGGGTGTGTTTAGGTCACCACCTGCAGCGCCGTCTCATTTGGCTTCCTGTTTCGAAGCCAAATAAAATTTAATGTTCAGATGAAGAATACTTGTGGTCTCGGAGTTAAAGATCCCAAAAATGTATTGATTTAACCTCCACGTACTTTCCAATGGAGGCACCGCGCCTTGAAACTTGATGCCTTGTGGGTGCGTAGGTTCCAATAGATAAACTGAGAACAAGCAAGGGGAACTCGCACACCTGTATGCCGATGCAATACTGTGTTTTGAGAAGACAGTTGAGATTTCGTCTCAACGAACACCGGAGCGCAATAAACAGGGGGGACTTCAAATCGCCGGTTGCAAGGCACTTCAATGATGCCAAATATTCGGCCAATGACTTGAAGTTTGCTGGCATTGACAGTTCTCCCGAACCGTAGGAGTAGCTGCTCTAGCCAATCTCTACTGAGATGTGAGGCCAAATGGATTTTTTATTTAAAAACACTGCAACCAAATGGACTGAACGATGACTTTGATTTAACTGGTTTTCTAGTATACTTGCATCCTGCGCCTATTTTCTGTTGATGATACTTATTCTTTTGATATATAAACCCCCCCCCCCCCCCCAGGTGTTTTTCGCTATGATTCATTTTTATGTACTCATTGTTGTCATTCTTATTTTCATTATTATTATCCTCATTATTATTTTCATTGTTCTTATTATTTAGTTTCTTCCCTTATGGTATTTACCATCTAGGTCATAGGTTTAACCACGACAGGAGCGGTACTGTTGATGGGATGTCTCCAGCCTCATACCCTAGCCTGGAATCAAGCTTGGTTGTATACCTACTACCGGTCTTCCGTATACGTGGCCTAACCTATATAAGGGCGTGTCTTTATTTTCAATGTTTTCTTGATTTAACCTCCAGCCATTTTTCAATCCTCTGTATTTTTGTTTTTTAATCATTTCAATGCAGAATTTTTTAAATGTTTGCAGCCCCATTTCTCTACCACGGTGTTTCCCAAACCTCTCCTGGCGAACCCCTTGTCCTGCAGGCTTTAGATCTCCCTGCTCCAGCACAGGTGAGTCATATGATCAGGTCATAATTAACCCCAGAATCTCCTTGATTAGAAGTGAATCATTTGAATCACCAGGGCTGGAGCAGGGGGATCTAAAGTATGCAGGACAAGGGGTACACCAGGAGAGGCTTGGGAAACACCGCTCGACTAAAATCATGAGATTTAACCGAAATGCAATGGAATACTAAATGCTGCAAGTGTATTATCTCAGTTGAGCCATATTCCCCCTTTCTATCAAGCTTAAATCTTGAATCATAAAGCATTAAGTAAGTTAACGCATAAATATCCATATTTGGCTTCTGAGCAAAGGGGTCAATTTAATCCAATTAACAGCATTTTCATGTTACTTTCTGAACATTACATATTCCACAATATTAAATCTAAATTCTCTCCTGCTTTTGAAATGAGTATACAAATCAAAGTTGCAAAAATCTGGCAAAATATTTAGGTCAAATGATGGGGTGGCTGACCATGTTAAAGGCTTTAGTTGTCCCCCGCCGCGCGGAACAAAGTATTCACGACCCTCCGTTCATACGTCCCAAATCCTTGTCAGCGAGATATCGAAGAATATATATATAAGAACGAATTGACGGATTTTCTTCAAATTTGATGTCAAGATGTATTAGTCTGATAACCCGGCGCCAGTCGATTTGGGTGACCTTTGCGCCATTCTCAAGGTCATACCGAGAGATTGTGGATTTTTACACTGATAGCCTTGTCAGCGACATATCTCAAGAATGAAACGACGGATTTACTTCAAATCTTATGTCAACATGTATCAGGCTGATACCCCGGCGCCAGTCCATTTCGGTGACCTTCGCGCCATTAGCAAGGTCACACCGAGAAATTTTCATTTTGACACGATTTCACATTTTGTGGCGGGAGACAAAGACACGTTAGTGTCAAATAATTGTTGTCATTGTTGTTAGTCTAGCTTATCTCTATCCAGAACATCTTTTGACAGAGGTGTGCTCTGAACCTTTATTAGTCTAAAGATAAAGGAAACGGGTCATTAATGTCCCGTCATAGCATAGGCTTTGTACTTTGGTCACACATGTAATGTCAAAGGTCACGCATGTAACACTGTGTTGCGTGTGTCAGGTACATTTTTGGCTATAAAACAGTTTCTGTTTGTGGGACTGAGGAGGTTATGCCCTCCAAGCATGGAAGGTATAGTATTCATTTATAATCTTAGGTTTTTAATATTTTTGCTTGGATTTGTTAATTTTATGAAAACTTTTGTTGCTATGCATTACGTGTTTGCGTCATTCACCACCATATATTCTGACCCCCTTAAAGAGGGCAACTTTAAAGTCTGTAGGGACTTTTTCAGCAAAAGTTGAAAAATTACAACCTCAGCAATAAATTATTTCTGCTGCTGAGTTTGACACTCATCTAAATCACCAAAAGATGACCTTAATTTCAAGAATGACCCATATCTCAAAAAATGGTGAAAAACTAAAGGACTTTAAAGTTGGGAAATTGTGCCCCAAAATGAAATTTTTCTGAAATTTGCATTTGTCATCCTAGAATAGTTGAAGTTGGATACATATTTCAGAAAATGGCCTTGTGATATTTACACACTCCTTAATTAAAGAGTCTGTGTCTGTTAGTCATTTCTGTGTTTAGTTTTTGTGTTATTATAATTTTCAAACCGCTTTAAACGCATGTGGACCTGGCCTTTTGAACAGGAAGTCCTTTGGCCGCAATCATGATTTCAGAGCGCCACTGGTCCGTCCACCTAGTGGGGGTGGGTCTGTCGCAGTGTAAACAAACTCAGCAGTTCTTTGCTGAGGTTGTGTAGCTTCAGTTGGTCAGCATGATTTCGAGCAGCTTGGCAGAATTAAAATGGGACCAAACTAATAAATACTTTTTAGACCATTTTGAGAAAAAGAAATGCAAGGCGGGCTCCTTACATTGGATATGTTCTTTGACATATACAAATCCTATATTCTATGATACTCGTCAATGCAGTGCGAGTGAATCGGGAGGTAAATTTCAAACACCTTTTTGTCACAGAGGCATGGAATCTTGGGAAATCATTTGCAAAATGTATTATACTCCTTGGCAAACACATATTGCAGTAAGCCCTGGATTCATAGTTGTGGAAATATTGGTTTCAAACTCCTAATGGACCAGGAATTGGAGCAGGAGTCCACTCTGCGTGTTCTAAAGCCAGTGATTGGCTGAGTATTGAGATGAGGCCTCTAATGCCTGCAGGTCCAGAATGTGACGGCCCATCTCTTAGGGCTGTGCATCGGTGATAGCGGTGAGCCTTTCGCCGAGCTGCACCCCCTCTTTTCTCCAGCCTCAGTGGGGGGGCTCATCTCTCAAACACCCCCCCCACTGAGGCTGGAGCGGCCGCGCATGAATATTAATGGCGCAGTATGAATGTTTGAGTGCAGTAAACTGAAGCCCGCTGAGTAGCTCTTTTTTTTGCCTTTCCAAGAATAGCTGTGGGATCTTCCCAGTCATTGGGCCACTGCTGGGGGAGACGTCCTCTGTGATTTATAGGGCAATCAACTACCGCTCATATTGTGGTTACCCTGTTGGATTACCACTAGTTAGTGCATACTACATGGAGCTCACTTGTTGGTCGGTTGCAACTGTTCAAAGGAGCAGTGCAGTGAACCCTGTTCATTCTGTGTAAGACATCCCCATACCGTTTAACATGCTGGCTTCTGAACTTCGTGCCGATAATGATCTGGATGATCGTTTCCCTCTGTAGCCCGGAGGACACGAAGTCGATGATTTCTGAAAACGATTTGAAATGTGGACTCGACTGACTGCAGCACACTTTTCCACTTTGCGTCAGTCCATCTCAGATGAGCTCGGGCCCAGAGAGGCCAGCGGTGTTTCTGGGCGGTGTTGATATTTGGCTTTTGCTTTGCATGGTCGAGTTTTAGCTAAACTACAGTCTTCCAATGTATTTGGGTGGCGGAGACACCGAACAGGAAGTGAGCCATATCTCAGCAATGCTTCTTTGGATTAATGCCAAACTTGGTAAACTGCATTGGCAGAGGGAATATTGGATACCTACCAGGTTTCATGACATTTGGCCACATGGGGGCGCAACACCAGAAAAACACAAAAGTATTAAAATGCCCATTACTCCAGGATGAAAACAGATGTGTCACCAAAAAGTTTGGGGTAAAAGACACATGTGGGTCAGTATAGTTTTCACGGAGTGTTGGGTGGCATGACCTGAGTCAGCATTGATGATATGCAGTTGCATATTCGAGGAGAGATTCTCTGCGTGTGAGTGGTGTAAATGGATGGACTCGGCGTGTGGCGCACTAAAGCACAGGTATGATTTATGAGTATCGGAGGAGCCTGTCTGGAGCCTCGGTGTGATACGGGCAGTTGGAGCAGAGGCACGCCTGCCTCCATGTTCTCCGTTGGCCCGTTCAGTCTCCATCTGTCCACCGCAGTCTGGTGTCACACGCCAGCGACTGCCTCTGAAGATGAGTCATGATGTGATGCCTCTTTCCAGCACAGAACGTTTCTCTTTCCTGCATTCAGAGGGGACTTTCTCAATGTTGCATCGCGGTTTTCAGCACACTTCGTCAGTCTGGCAGTCGTCCGCCCATCAACCTCTTCTTTCAAGGACTTTTTAAGTTCCACTCAACAGATTTGGATCAGACTTGGTACAAATATTCCTCTCAAGGCCCTGACATAGTGTTCTAATTTTGTGGTTAGATTCCGAATCCAATAGGACTACTCAGGTCTCTGATTGGCTGACACAAAAGATTTATTTGTCTCGTGGCTCTGACCCATTGTTATTTCTCGGCTCGATTTGGAATTCTGTATGGCAATGCTAGCCTCTGATTGGCTGACAGTTTTTCTACAGCCTTGTCCAGTTCCACTGGTCAAAATCCAATGATTGGGTGACACTTGTTCAACTTTTGCAGTTTCAGTGGTCAGATTTTGATCAGCCAGGGTGTACATGACTGTCTCGTGGCCCAGACTTGGTGTTATTTTCAATTCGATGCGAGATCCTTCCAATATTGCTCCCCTCGCGTTTGCTGATGCATATTTCACTTCTTGCCTCTTCGATCACACTTGCTATAATTGTTCACATAAGTCTCAACCAAGTGTTATGCATTTGGACGATTTAGAATGCAGAATGGTTGCCCTGGCATCTGATTGGTTGACACATTTTTGTCAACTTTTCTGGTTTTGTTGGGTAGATGGACTGATGTTTATTTCACTGTATATTACTGCATAAATGAGAAGAATTGTTACGTGAAATCAGGTTACTGGTAACAGACCCCATGGGCCTCTTGTCTAGACCTAGAAATGCAGCATATTTTCCCCCAATATACTGTTATGGTCATGCTGACTCATGCACTTTCATCTGTAGTTGTTGCATTTAAAAGATGTACATTTTCATCGATTCAGTATATTTATTGGACCTTGTACATCTTTATTAATTGATTCATTTTTCACCTAATTTTTAAAGGGGCATGTAACTGCTCTCACGACTGTGTGATTGGCCTTCAGTTTGGGGTGTGACAGTGAAGCACATGCAGCCAGCGGTCTGTGTTCCGCTCAGAGCGCCTCCTGCTGCGCCGCGCAGTCGCTCGCGAGTGCGTCTGCCTCTCTCTGCGCAGCTGAAGCACACGGGCTTGGCCTGGCGTGAATCCTGCTGAGCTGCTCTCCAGCGGCGAGGAGTGGAGTACAGTTACCGCCCCCACCCCCTTCGTGTCTCTGAGGTGTCCTGTCGCCACGGCTTCGTGGAGCTCAAGTCCTGCAGGGCCGCACTGTCCTCGTTTGTGCTGGCCCTCTTTCAGCCTGAGCGGATGGAGGGAATGAAATGATCTGTGTATAAAATCACTGTTATTCCTCACCTGATGTGGCTGCACACAACCTTCAGTGAAGGTTGACCGTCTGCATTATAGACCTGCTTTCATTTGTGGGGGAAATAGTTCCTCGATATATGGAACAGCGCGGATGGGAAAAAATAACTCGTTTGTCTTGGTCGTCGTCCTGCGGGATGCCAGTTTGGCATATTGGGAAACAGTCTGTCTCAAAATGACAGTTGGAACCAAAAATATGGAATTTCAATGGGCGATGTTTGCAATTTTAACAACTAAATCTAATTCAATATATACTAAGAGTTTTGGAGTTCTTTGGAAGAATGAACTTGTGTGTTGTCTCAAAATGGACCCTGGGTTTTGTGGAAGAATTTATGAAAATGAGGGCGTCACATAAATGGAGAAACGTCAGTTCGGAAAAGTAGGAAACTACAGTTAGGGTGTGTGTGCATGAGAGTAAGGGTGAACGAGTTCAGTTGTGTGTGCCTTTATACATGTCCCTTCTGAGACCAAAGCGGACAGTTCTAAGACTTTTCGTCTCCATGAAGTTTTCGTCCAAGAACTTTGTCCCTGGATGGTTCTTCCCCAATAATGCTTTACCCTCTTCCTGTATTCTAACACTAACCCTAAATCTAACCCTAACCCTTGTATCATGGTGATCTGTCCGTCATCTGTCCATTCATGCATTTATCTACAGCGGTGGAACAGTGGGTCGTTTTCTTTATCATTAGGGGATGAAAAATCTGCGGACGAAAAGTCCAGGGATGAAAAATTTGGGGAGGAACAGTCCAGTAACCAAAGAGGACTGATTGCAGTATCTTTGACAGTTGGTCAGTGGGCTTACTGGAAGCGGAGACACCATGCGGGTGGTGAACTCTAATCAAAGCTAATCAAAGTTCCCAGCTAACAAACCATTTAAATGACAAATGTACAGAACTGCAGAAAAACTATGATTCAAGGCAGACTCTGCTAACCCTTAGAGCGTGAAATGCAACTGTTGTTGCTCAGTAATGTAAGATGTCAAAATCAAAGCTGTTGAAAACCCATCATGTGGCGACTTGTTTAAAAGCGCTCCCACAGGGGAGCTCATTTAGACAAGTTGCCTCATGATAGGTTTTCAACTGTACAAGATAATTAAATTTATATATTTTTAAAATGTATTTCAGCGCTCTAAGGGTTAAGGTGATGCCAAACTATGCCTGGAATGTTGAGTCTGTTTAACTGGACTCCATGGCCTTCAGGGATGGCTGTGACCTGTCCAGGCAATTGCAGTGAATGGTGGGTGGCATTCTGGTCAGCTCAGCGAGTTTGGGTCGGCTCGCTCGTGTAGCACGAGTCCGGGTCCTCTCCCGCGGGCAGTGCGAGGTCACCGTTCCTTTGCAAACGCTTCCGCAGGCTGCATGAGTCGACCGGGAGAAGGTTTGTTTGGGAAAAGGTTTGTTTGCAGTTTTGTCACTGTCAGCTGTATGTACATGCCAGGCGCTGTGCCGTTCAAACGGGCCAAGATGCTGCAGACCCCGCCAGGTCTGGTCCTTGTTGTCAACTCGGCCTCTGTGGAAGCAGCAAAGCCTATGCGAGATTTAAGTGAGGAATTGTGGCTGAGAGCTTCGAGATTTGGATAAGATTGTGCCAGGAAAGCTGTGAGAGGAGAAAAGTGGTTTGTCTGGAGTTGTGTACGGTTGTGTTTTATTGCTCTTGTGGTAGCTGTGTTAGTTTGCGTCTGGCACTGGGGCGAAGCTGGAAACTTCACTTGTTTCCTGAGGATTGTTTGAAATGTAGCTCCACTTTACCTCCTCGTCCAGTCTTTGTGTTGAAGTACGATATGAGAACAACAGAAATAACTGTCACTGTCCAAAGTAGTGATGAACTGTTCTGCATATGAATCACTGTGGAGGCCAGAGGCGTGAAGTTTCCTGATGCCTCTGATTCACTTCCTGTCTCCTTGCAGCCTTCTCCGCTGGATCCCTCTCACGAGGCCTCGGCCCCAGAACCGCGCGCCCCTCTGGACGGCGGCACCCAGCCGCTGACCTCTGACCCCGGCGAGACGGACCCCAAGCCCAAAAAGAAGAAGCAGAAGAAGAGGAGAGAGAAGGAGAGAGCTGAGGAGGTGCAGCGGAGCGGAGGGGAGGAGCCGAACGCTGCGAACGGTCCTGAGGAGGAGCCTTCGTCAGGGGCCAAGAAGAAGAAGAAGACCAAAGTCAAGGACCCCAGCACCCCGAAAACACCCAAAACGCCCAAATCCCCCAAAACGCCCAAATCTCCAAAACCGCCCAAATCTCCCAAAACGCCCAAGACGCCTAAAACTCCCAAAGAGCCGAAGGAGAAGAGGGCGAAGACGCCGAAGACGCCGAGCTCGAAGAAACCCAGGTACTGCTCTCATTACAGCAGCCAATGAGCACCTTTCTCTCATAACTGACAGGACCTCACTGTTAACTCTTTGAGCGCCAAAGGCAACTATAGTTGCCCAAATGGTGTAACATATCAAAACAATATGCTGTTGAAAACCTATCATGTGCCAGCTTGTTTAAAAGAGCCCCCTCGCGGGGAGCTCTTTGAAAGAAGTTGACCGATGATAGGTTTTCAAAAGCTCAGGATAATTGCATTTTTAATTCCTTGAAAACTTTGTTCAGTGCTCAAAGGGTTAAATGGGCGCCGTTCATTCCCGATGTCCACCCCGCGGATGGGCCTTGCCTGTAGGTCTGTGACTCGGCCCACATGGCTGCTAACTGCTAGGGGCGTGAAGGTGTTACTCTGTGCAGTGCGTCTCCATGGCCACGCAGACTGCTGCACAGAATGTCATGTTTCTACTCCAGGGCCTGTAATGCTGAGCTGTTAACCCAAGTAGTTTATTTATTTTGTGGTGCTTTTTAAAAATGATTCTACTTTTAATGGGGGGGGGAAAAAAGCCACTAGATGGCAGTATTGGCATTTTTTTGTTAAGCCAGTCTGGAGCTAGGTTTTGGGCATGTCCTGGGCATGTCTGAGAGGGGAAAGTCCCAGAGAATTTAAAAAAGTCTAAAAGGTGGGAGGGGCCTGGAAGAGAGTATATAAGGAGAAAAATGGAGAGAGTAAAGTAGTAGGAGAAATCGCAAGGAGAAATAGTGGAAGGATACATTTGACCAGACCTGTCACTCTTTACAAGACCTGTGAAGCTTTTTGTGGATTTTTGCCTGTGTTGGAGCATTTTCCTGTCACAAGACATCGCAACATGGAAACCCCATCTCAGTTACCAAGGCACTGTAACTGTCATTTGTTTTTTATATTTCAATCTTGGTCAGTCTTTTTTTTTATGAAATCTGTTCAAGTTTTAAAATTTTGTCTGTCATCCCCTGCTGTCCGATATGTCATAACAAATTGGGGTCATAACATACTTCATGGTTTAGGATTATTTGGAGTGATTGTCACAGAGTAGTGATCTCCTGTCTTTTTCACGGAGGCCTGGTATCATCCACGTTCTCGCTCCAGCCCTTACGAAGCGCACCTCCTTTAATTGAGAGAGATCTAGTTTAGCTGCTCATTAGCGGAGTCTGGGGAGGCACATTAATGAAATCCCACAGGTGGACACATCTCCAGCAGTGGGCTTTACCTCAGCTTTAGGATATTATTATCACACATTTGAGATCTCGCACCTCGAACCGTTAATAACCTGGATGGTACCCGGCAGCTGTAGGTGAGATTTTTTTTTTTTTCCAGTGTATGCGACAGAGAGCTTCCTCTCATTCGGTTTTGATTGCCTGTAAGCTTCTTGTGCTGAAAAATCTTCATCCACTTTGTAATGGCCCCCTGAGTGACGGCTGGCCCATACAGACTGCAGTCTCATTCAGGCCAGAGGGGCCACAGAAGGTACATTGGACGGCAGTGGACTGCATTGAGAAGGTCTGCCAAATGTTGGTCTTGTTTCCTTAAATTGGACTGCTCCCTATCTTGGGTTTTTGTTTTTTTTTGTTTTGTTTTTTTTTTTTTTGTTTTGTTTTTTTGGTTCTTTTTTTTTTTATAGCACTTTGTTCTAAGTATTCTTGGCCGATGCTGGTCTGCCTTCATTGGCTGATGCAGTGCCAACTGAGAGCTGATTGGTTAAAGGTGCCTGCCTGCTGAGCTGTGAACTGTTTGAGGCCCAAATGCCAAATGGACGCTGATCAGCTGGCACTGAGCTGGATGACTTACTATTGGCCAGCACTGAGCCTTGGGCATAGTAATTAGCCGGTGTAGATGCTTACCGGCCTGTGATTGGCTGTAGCAGATGTGGTTCTGTAGTTATCGGGCTGGTTGTGGCTTTGGTGGAGGATGATTGGTAGGTATTCAATCCACTGCAGGATGATTAGTTGTTGTGAAGGTTCGTCAGAGCGCGATGAACAGGCGTTGGGCCTGGCGGTTTTTCATTGGCTGGTGCTCACTGCAGTGCATTGTGGCTGTTCTGTGAGAGTGATTGGCTGGCTGTGGGCCTGAAGACTGATGGGCTGCTGCTGACCAGAGATTCATGGCAATCGGCTGTTAAAGACGCAAGTCTGAGAGCAACTTGCTGTCCTGAGCCCTGGTTGGCTCCTCATTGGCTGGTGCTGGTTTTGATGCATGGTAATTGACTGCACAGGCTCCTTTGAGAGCGACTGGTTGGCTCTGGAACAGCTGGCTGATTAGCAGGTATTCACCCTAATGCATGGTGATTGGCTGTAGTAGAGGCCCCTCTGTTGGAGGGGTGGGGTCGGGCTGGATATGAGCCTGGTGGCTGAGATTGGTTGGCACTGACCCTGGTGCATGCTGATAGGCAGTCGTTGGGACTCCTCTGAGAGTGACTGGCTGGCTCTCTGTCTCTCCGCTGCGGATTGGCTGGCACTGACCCCTGACGCACGGTGGCCGTCAGCAGCACAGGCTCCTCTGACAGTGACTCTGGCTGCTGGCCCGGCCTAAGACAGCAGTGCAGGTGCTCCTCAGCGCCCGCGAGGTGACAGAGGCAGATGGCTTCAGTCAATGGCAGCCAGCCAGTGGAGCAGGTGTTGGTCACGTGACTGCTGGTTACCAGGGCGATGTGATTGCTGTTGGCGTGCAGATGAAAGGCAGAGCAGGGTGGGGGGTTGGGCCCTGGCTCCAGCTCTGTGTGATGTGTGGAGGGGAGAGCGGAAACGGGAGGGGTGTGTGTGTGTGTGTGTGGGGAGGGGGTATCCAGCTGTGCTGCTGTGTTGACTCACTGAGAGAGCAGAATATACTGGTCAGGCCTGCTCTTTTTCTGTCTCTGTAATACAGGGCTTCATCCTCTCTCACATCCCACTGTCTGCAGCCAATCAGTCCTTCTTTCTCCTGGTCATTCGCTCATCATCTGTGACTTCATTGGCTGTACTGTTTGTCCCCTTTAATTTATTCAGTTCATTTGTTTCCTGTCTTTGCGTCGCCCTCATTCTCTCCCCCTGCCCCCCTCAGTCCTGAGAATGACTGAATGATCTCAGAGGTTAAAGGCAGGGTGCAGTATCTGGGATTTTTCAAATTTCACTGCAGTTTTACTGTAATTCAGACAGTGAGGTGACTGTTGGAATAATATTCTGCTTCATAAGTAAGAAGTAAGTTTTCTCATGTATAAATGAGCGCATTTGGGAAACACTGAGTTAAGTAATTCTTGTTTTGTACAGCGATGTCGCGCCTCCAAAGGTTTTGCATGTGTGCATTATCTGATCGTTCTACAGTGGGAGTTTGTGCATCGGCTGTGCTGCGGTCGCATGAAGTGCAATGTTTGTCTTCTGCCACAAACCCACAATTGCCCCTTTACCCGTCGTCGTGATCGTGGCTGATCGCCAGGTACTGATGCAAATGTCAAACGCATGATTTCATCCGCACACAAAAACCTGCCTGGGCCTATTCAAAGCAGGCATTGTTTTCAAGCCCAGATTTTAAAACGGCCGATAAATGACAGTTGGAGAGCAGTGCTGGCCTGGTTTTGAAGGTTACTCGCTGTCTGATTTCACTCTGTATGAGTGGCTCCTGACCCAGCCGAGCCTCTGTTTGCGCGCTCAGGTTTATCGGGGGTACTTCAGTGCATCAGTCTGTATTTTTAGAGCGCTTGTACCCCATGCATATTTCAGTGATTAAACGGCGGGGACGGCAGAAGTCCTGCAGTGGCTGCAGTTCTTTGGTTCTTTGCCCCATGAACAGTTCCAGGGGCGAATATTGCGATGAACTCACAAGCTTACATTTCTGTTCTGGTTGGTCATTTACATTAAATAATTGAGATTTGATGTTTTGCAGTTGTTCTCTCATGGCTGTAGGGGGCCGCCAAGCCAATGTTGACATGGAGAATAAAAAAAAAAATTTGAAGTCTGTGTTATGATTGGTCATTATAAGTGGAAAACTCATTGCAATATATTGCTTAACTGTAAAAATGTAAATAATTATGTATATACTGTATGTATAATATATTGAAATAAGTACATTGAAACTAATTAATCCTATTGCTGTCATTCTGTGACAATTTGCCTCTTGTAATTCCGTAACATTGACTTTTTGAAATTTCTTGCCCATAAAGCAGGGTTAAAGTCAATTTTTGTTTCTATAACTTACAGTATTAACAAAAAACACCTTAAATATGAACATATTGAAGTTTCATAACTTAACTATGACAGGAAGATCATTTTCTGAATAGTTAAACACAACATTTAAAAAAGCCACTTCAATTTTGTGTAATTCTGTGACGGAGTAGTTTTTGCTTGTTTCCTCTATGACAATTTCTCAAATATTTTCACTAAATAATATTAAAGAACAAGTTAATACCTTCAATATGACACATCATACTTGATTTTATATCTTATTTAGTTGTAGAGTTACAACCCAAAATGTAGTAGGACTGTAATTCCGTGACAGTTTGGCAGCCCCCTGTAGGAAATCTGTATTTACAAATGTTGACTTTTTTATTTATTTTTTTGGGCAATTGGTTGGTCTAAACTTATTTGGTATGAATTGAAATCTAAAGAAATCACCCTCCCAGTGATTATTATTATTTATTCATTTATTTTTTTAGTAAGGAATTGACCTTGTCTGTCCACAGCTGGATTCCTTTGACCAGGTGTAGAAAGACAAGTACAGACCGTCATTATTCAGGAAGATGGCCATGGCAAAGGCTGAAGACCTTCCTCGCCAGCTCTGTGTTATACAGGCCAGCGCCATAGGCAGCTATAGTTGCCCAATGATGTAAGATATCGAAATGAGATGCTGTTGAAAACCTATCATGTGGAAGCTTGTTTAAAAGAGCTCCCCTGCGGGAGCTCTTTTAAACAAGTTGCCACATGATAAGTTTTCAACAGCTCAGGATGACTACATTTTTAATTCCTTGAAAAATGTATTCTGCACTCAAAGGGTTAACACTGCCAGCTTGCAGTGCTGAGCTGATCCACGTTCCTCATGTTGCCGCGTTAGAGGTCTGAGAGCTGCTGATTTCCCACCCCCATCTTTCCATTACCAGAGAGTCAGGTGTCATGTCGATTTGGCCAATCAGCAGCACCAAGTGTTTAGTAATGAAAGAAAACCAGGAACACAGTTGGACTGGAGTGGATTCAGGGCTCGAGTTTGAGGGTCCTTGTTGTATAATTACAGTTGCGTTAGAAAGGTGTTTAACCCCACTACCCCGTCGCTGCAGCGTAAAGAAGACCAGCCCAGAGGCCAAGGCTGAAGCTACGAACGAGCTCAAGCGGAAGAGGGAGTTGAGCGATCAGTCAGACACGGAGGAAAGGATTCCCCCGGCTTCCCTTGAGGAGGAGGAGGAGGACGGAGGCACGCAGGTACATATTCAGAAGCTCCAGTATTTACTGGATACTACATGCTACTCTCTGTAGTAGCATGTGGTGTTGCAGCTTGTATGTGGCAATAAACATTTAACGCTGCTACAAGACTCGCAGGCTCTTATGATCTCCCCTTGGCAGTAACGTTTTGGTGGCACTTATAGTGTATCCTAGCACCTCTTGCTGGTACCGGCACCTGTTCAAGCCGGAGTAGGAGCTGTATTGGCGCTGGCCTGATTCTTATCCAACTGTCTTCTCTGTCTGACTGGAGACCTGAATTTGTGACCATCCAGGACGTATTTTTGCCTTTTTGTTTAGCTCAATCTGTACCATTATTGATATTCATTCCAAATCCATTCAAGGTACTCTTGCCCTACTTATGTGGAAGTGTGCACTTTTCTTATTGTCCTGGAAGTATACACTTTCTTATCCGGCTCTGCTCGGGAGATGCACTCCTGCTGTGTTAACCGTGACCTGGAAGTGCACCCTTTCCTGTGCCCTGGAGGTGTGGCAGGGTTTCCCTCTCACACACTGTTGCTGTTGCAGAAGCGACGCTCCAGTCGACAGGTGAAGCGGAAGCACTACACAGAGGAGCTGGATTTCAGGATCTCTGATGACGAGGGCGACAGAAGAGACGCAGGCAGGCGTGGCGCTCAGTCTGATCAGCAGGTACGCGTATGCACGCCTGTACACACGCTTTTACCTTAACTCTCCTGTCCACGCATTGCTTACCTGTTCGCACCTGTACACATGTTCTTTACCTGTACAAACCTGTAAACACGTTCTTTACCTGTACTCACCTGTGTGTACACACGTTCTTTACCTGTACGCACCTGTACACACACGTTCTTTACCTGTACTCACCTGTACACACACGTTCTTTACCTGTACGCACCTGTACACACACGTTCTTTACCTGTACGCACCTGTACACACACGTTCTTTACCTGTACGCACCTGTACACACACGTTCTTTACCTGTACGCACACGTTCTTTACCTGTACGCACCTGTACACACACGTTCTTTACCTGTACACTCCTGTACACACACGTTTTTTTACTCTGCAAGCTCTCCACTTGCGTCCTCCTGTATGCATCAGTTCTCTACCTGTGCTGACCTGCTGTCTACCGGTTTTCTCCAGTACACATCTGATCTCTTCCTGTGTTCACACTGTAGCATTTGTGATTTGCCGGTGCACATAAGCTCATGACCTGGGCACACCTGCTCTGTACTTGCACACAGCTCATGCTGGGATTTACAGTATGTGTGACTGATTTTTTTTTTTTTTTTTTGCAATGACAACAAACAAAGAAAAATATCAACAGGAATTGCATGAAGAAAGCTATCGCTTGTAATTTTCATTAAGGGCTTTTAAATATGGAGTCCATCTCTCTGTAGGTTGCTGGTGCAGAAGGCCCTATAGTGGAGAAGATCATGGCTTCTCGGCTGGTGAAAAAAGAGGTGAGGCATCCTTTGTAAACTCTGTCCTACTGCAGCCCTCTGGTTGGGCCAGCTGCAATCATGTTCCGGAATACCCAGGAAGTGTCCACCTGGAGTCAAGAAGTATCAACCATAGTGTTCACTAATTGGCAGAAAGGTTTCTTACTTTTTTATTGCCAGTGTTGTCAGTGATTGGTGGAGCTCCTCACTCTCCCTGCCAGTGTAGTGTCCCACAGGGATGAGGGGGTTTGGGAGCAGCAGGTGGCAGCAGGAGTGATGAGGTGTAGAGGGACGCTTCAGCCAGTGTGTCTGCGCTCTCCAGCAGGTATCGCAACTCAGTTCTGCTTATTTGCTCTGAAATTGAGCCTTTAAAACCTGTGGCTCACTCACTGAGAAAAGCAAGCAGTCAATCAAAAGTGTAACTGTGTTGGCATTCCGTCTCTCAGTAATGACCATAATCCATTAGTATGATAGTTTAACAATAGTAACACTACTGCTGCCAGCGCAGAGGAAGTGGGAGTTGCTGAGAGGAGCCCCGCCCCTCCTGTGTGTCCGATGTCTGCCCGGGGCTTTGTTTGAGACGCAGTGTTGGCTGGGAAGTCGGCGGTGGCAGCGGCGAGCCTTTGAGACGGCGGCCAGGAATAATAATGCGTGTGGCTGGGAGAGTGCAGCTGCAGGCGCTCGCAGGGAGCTGTGGGTTTGGCGGGAAGCCAGGGAGGCGCGCAGCAGTCGCGGTGGGATCTGAATAGAGCCACGTGTGGCAGAGTTGCAGGGCGGGGGGAGGGAGAGTGTGTGCGCGCACTGACTCTCACAACGCATTTAACTCACTAACACCACTGACTCACACCGTGCACTTAACTCACTATACACTCAGTAACACCACTGACTCTCACCATGCACTTTACTCACTATACACTCACTAACACCACTGACTCACACCATGCACTTTACTCACTATACACTCACTAGCACCACTGACTCACACCACACAATTTACTCACAATACACTCACTAACACCACTGACTCGCACCACACACTTTCCTCACTATACATTCACTAACACCACTGACTCACACCATGCACTTCACTCACTATACACTCAGTAACACCACTGACTCTCACCATGCACTTTACTCACTATCCACTCATCAACACCACTGACACACACTGCACACTTCACGCACTATAGAGTCACTAGCACCACTGACTCACACCACACACTTTACTCACTATACACTCACTAACACCACTGACACACACCACACACTTTACTCACTATACACTCACACCACACACTTTACTCACTATACACTCACTAACACCACTGACACACACCACACACTTTACTCACTATACACTCACACCACACACTTTACTCACTATACATTCACGAACACCACTGACTCACACCAAACACTTTACTCACTATACACTCAGTAACACCACTGACTCACACCAAACACTTTACTCACTATACACTCAGTAACACCACTGACTCACACCAGGCAATTTACTCACTATACAGTCACTAACACCACTGACTCACGCCACCCACTTTACTCACTAAACACTCACTAACACCACTGACTCACACCATGCACTTTACTCACTATACACTCACTAGCACCACTGACTCACACCACACAATTTAATCACAATACACTCACTAACACCACTGACTCGCACCACACACTTTACTCACTATACATTCACTAACACCACTGACTCACACCATGCACTTCACTCACTATACACTCAGTAACACCACTGACTCTCACCATGCACTTTACTCACTATCCACTCATCAACACCACTGACACACACTGCACACTTCACGCACTATAGAGTCACTAGCACCACTGACTCACACCACACACTTTACTCACTATACACTCACTAACACCACTGACACACACCACACACTTTACTCACTATACACTCACACCACACACTTTACTCACTATACACTCACTAACACCACTGACACACACCACACACTTTACTCACTATACACTCACACCACACACTTTACTCACTATACACTCACTAACACCACTGACTCACACCACACACTTTACTCACTATACACTCACTAACACCACTGACTCCCACAACACACTTTACTCACTGTACACTCACTAGCACCACTGATTCACACCACACACTTTACTCACTGTACACTCACTAGCACCACTGATTCACACCACACACTTTACTCACTAAACACTCACTAACACCACTGACTCACACCATGCACTTTACTCACTATACACTCACTAGCACCACTGACTCACACCACACAATTTAATCACAATACACTCACTAACACCACTGACTCGCACCACACACTTTACTCACTATACATTCACTAACACCACTGACTCACACCATGCACTTCACTCACTATACACTCAGTAACACCACTGACTCTCACCATGCACTTTACTCACTATACACTCACTAACACCACTAACACACAATGCACACTTTACTCACTATCCACTCATTAACACTACTGACACACACTGCACACTTCACGCACTATAGAGTCACTAGCACCACTGACTCACACCACACACTTTACTCACTATACACTCACTAACACCACTGACACACACCACACACTTTACACACTATACGCTCACTAGTACCACTGACTCACACCACGCACTTTACTCACTATACACTCACACCACACACTTTACTCACTATACATTCACGAACACCACTGACTCACACCACACACTTTACTCACTATACACTCACTAACACCACTGACCCCCACAACCCACTTTCCTCACTGTACACTCACTAGCACCACTGATTCACACCACACACTTTACTCACTGTACACTCACTAGCACTACTGATTCACACCACACACTTTACTCACTATACATTCACTAGCACCACTGACTCACACCATGCACTTTACTCACTATACACTCACTAGCACCACTGACTCACACCATGCACTTTACTCACTATACACGCACTAGCACCACTGACACACTTTACTCACTATACACTCACTTGCACCACTGACCCACACCAGGCAATTTACTCACTATACAGTCACTAACACCACTGACTCACGCCACGCACTTTACTCTCTAACACCACTGACACACACCATACACTTTGCTCACTATACACTCACTGACACACACTGCGCACTTTACTCACTATACACTCACTTACACCACTGACGCACACCATGCACTTTACTCACTATACACTCACTTACACCACTGGCACACACCATGCACTTTACTCACTACCACCACTGAGAGACACCATGCACTTTGCTCACTATACACTCACTGACACACTGCGCACTTTACTCACTATACATTCACTTACACCACTGACACACACCATGCACCTTACTCATTATACATTCAATTACACCACTGACACACCAGAAACTTTACTCCCTATACACTCACTAGCACCACTGACTCTCACCATGCACTTTACTCATTATACATTCACTTACACCACTGACACACACCATGCACCTTACTCATACATTCACTTACACCACTGACACACACCATGCACCTTACTCATTATACATTCAAATACACCACTGACACACCACAAACTTTACTCACTATACGCTCACTAGCACCACTGACTCACACCAGGCACTGTACTCACTATACATTCACTTACACCACTGACACACACCATGCACTTTACTCATTATACATTCACTTACACCACTGACACACCAGAAACTTTACTCACTATACACTCACTAGCACCACTGACTCACACCAGGCACTTTACTCACTATACATTCACTTACACCACTGACACACACCATGCACCTTACTCATTATACATTCACTTACACCACTGACACACACCATGCACCTTACTCATTATACATTCAATTACACCACTGACACACACCATGCACCTTACTCATTATACATTCAATTACACCACTGACACACACCATGCACCTTACTCATTATACATTCAATTACACCACTGACACACACCATGCACCTTACTCATTATACATTCAATTACACCACTGACACACCAGAAACTTTACCCACTACACACTCACTAGCACCACTGACTCACACCATGCACTTAACTCACTATACATTCACTTACACCACTGACACACACCATGCACCTTACTCATTATACATTCAATTACACCACTGACACACACCATGCACCTTACTCATTATACATTCAATTACACCACTGACACACCAGAAACTTTACTCACTATACACTCACTAGCACCACTGACTCACACCATGCACTTAACTCACTATACATTCACTTACACCACTGACACACACCATGCACCTTACTCATTATACATTCACTTACACCACTGACACACACCATGCACCTTACTCATTATACATTCACTTACACCCCTCACACACACCCTCCACCTTACTCATTATCCCTTCCCTTCCACCACTGACACACCAGAAACTTTACTCACTATACACTCACTAGCACCACTGACTCACACCATGCATTTAACTCACTATACATTCACTTACACCACTGACTCACACCATGCACTTAACTCACTGTACATTCACTTACACCATTGACACACCACACGCTTTACTTTCTATAGACTCACTAGCACCACTAACACACACCACGCACTGTACTCACTATACACTCACTAACACCACTGACACACACCATACACTTTCCTCATTATACACTCTCGAACACCACTAACTCACACCATGGACAAGCACCACTGACACACACCACACACTGTACTCACTAACACCACTGACTCACACTACACACTGTACTCATTATACACTCCCTAGCACCACTGACACAGACCACGCACTTTACTCACTATACATTCACTCACACCACTGACTCTCACCACACACTGTACTCACTATACACTCACTAACTCCACTGACTCTCACCACTCTTTACCTACTAAAGACTCGCACCACTGACACATTGTATATGTACTGTATATGCAACAGGCACACTACGGACATGCAAACTATATATTATTATATATCAGCAAGCAACACACACACACACCAGACATGCAAACGGCACTGGCTGATTATATATGTGTGAACAACATGCACCCTCTACAGACAAGCAAACACTGCAGACTTGCTATGTATTTACAAGCAACATGCACTCACTAGACATGCAAAACCACTGACATACTATATCTCTAAGAGCAACATACTCACACTACAGACCTGTAAACACCTCTGACTCCATATATTTACAGACAACACCTTCTCACTACAGACATTGAAACACCAGTACAATCAGAGTATTTATTTACATGTAACACATGCACACTACAGACATACACACACCAGTGACACTACTCCTGTGAGCCAAAATATGATCTTTCACATATGAAGGGAATGAGGTTGATTGCATCATCACAATGACACTTGTCAAGGCCTTAAAGAAGGCAGACTGGCCTGGACTGGTGAATCTGGAAGGAAAGCCGGCACTTACCTCCCCTCGCGACGGCACCGTAGCATTCCAGGACCAGCTCAAGCCGCCGCTCCACCGGCGAATAGCTCTGCGTCGTTCAGCTCTTGAGTTCAGTGTAGTAAGGTAGACTATTTATGAAAAGCATGGCAGTAGTGGGTGAAAAAGTAAAATAATAAGGCGCATACGGGTGGGTTGGAAGCAAACCTTTAGTGAAGGTATCCTCCACTTCAGGGCTCTGGCACATCGCACCAGAAACCTTTGATTTTGGCTTATTTAAAAGGGACTCCCCTCCCATGACCAACCACTGCCCAATCAGGACACAAGGCATCGTCCCGACTTCTCCATCCAGTCGCCAATCACAGTGCACAGCTGCCATTGCCACTAAATGTGTGTTAACTAGATCTACATTTTACTACAAAACAGAGGAGCTACTAGTGTTTATATTATTATGCCTCGTTCCCGGATCCGAGGGCATTACATTAGCCATTGGAATTTGATCCAACTCTTGTTTAATACAGGCTTCCAGCTGCTGGAGTGTTTTTGGTCTCCTTTGACGGACTTTTTGTTTAATTATACCCCAAATGTTCTCAATCGGTGAGAGGTCAGGACTGCAGGTAGGCTAGTTCAGCACATGGACTCTTCTACTATGAAGCCATGCTGTTGTAATAGCTGCAGTATGTGGTTTTGCATTGTCCTGCTGAAATACTCAAGGCCTTCCGTGGAATAGATGTTGTCTAGAGGGGAGCATATGTTGCTCTAAAACCTTTATATACTTTTCAGCATTCATGGTGCTTTTTACAACATGCAAGTGTCCCACACCATATGCACTAATGCATCCCCATACCATCAGAGATGCTGGCTTTTGAACTGAACGCTGATAACAGGAGGGGTGGTCTTTCTCCTCTTTAGCCCGGAGGACATGACACCCATGATTTCCAACAAGAATGTCAAATTTGGACTCGCCTGACCACAGGACACTTTGTCACTTTGCTACAGTCAATTTTAAATGAGCCTTGGCCTACAAAACACAGCGGCGCTTCTGGATCATGCTCAACAATAGTTTTCTTTTTGCATGATAGAGTTTTAGGTGGCATCTGTGGATGGCACGTCGGACTGTGTTTACTGACAGTGGTTTGTTGAAGTATTCCTGGGCCCATTTAGTAATGCCGATGACAGAATCATGCCAGTGAGTGATGCAGTTGCGTCTGAGGGCCCGAAGATCACGGGCATCCAGGAAAGGTCTTCAGCCTTGTCCCTTACGCACAGAAATTTTTCCAGTTTCTCTAAATCTTTTGATGATGTTATGCACTGTCAATGATGAGACCTTCAAAGCCTTTGCAATTTGATGTTGAGAAGCATTGTTTTTAAAGTATTCCACAATTTTTTTTACGCAAGCCTTCACTGGTTGGAGAGCCATCGTCTGAAAGACTCAGCCTCTCTAAGACATCCCTTTTATAGCAATCATGTAACACACCTGATGCCAGTTAACTTCATTACTAGCTAAATGTACTTTCAGCTGATTAACTCATATGAATAGCTTTTTCAGCCCTTTTTTGCCTGTGTCCCAAATTTTTTGAGACCTCTTGCGGCCAAAAAATTTGAAATCGGCTCATTTTGTGGATGAAAAATGTAAAATATCTGTTTCCACATTTCAAATGTTATTTATGCTCTATTGTAAATAACATATTGGCTCATGTGATCTGAAAGTCATTGCAAATATACTATATTCACTAGTCACACTTCGTCCTAACTATTTCGGAGTTGAGGTTATAGTTTTGGCGGCCAAAAAGGCAGGTGGTCGTAATGTTTTGGCTCATGAGTGTCTGTACTCGACACGCACTCCAGACGTACTGTAGATGAGCACCAAATGACATGCGCAGGCACGCACAAACACACGCAGCACAGGTAAACATGGGGCGCACAGGCACACCTCAGTGAGATGCTTGTGCTCGCCTGTCAGTACAGCTGCCATTTTGCTTTCTTTTGTATCCATTCCCTATAAATCATCGCGGCGTGTTTCTCTCGGTCAGAGGGAAGCGATTGGGAGTGACACCCCGTAGTAAAATAGAGCCCGGGCTCAGTGCTGCTGCAAACACCATGTTCTCATGCTCCCTGAGACGACCCATTCCACAGATGTTTCACTTTCCCGAACACGCAGGCATAATAACCCTCAGACGTACTTATATCTCCCACACAAGGGTCTCGCAAGCACACGCATACAACCACAATCTTACACAAGCACACGCTAATACATGCGCACTCAGACACATGCCTCGTACAGGCGTGTCTCTGCGGATTTTGTTTTTAGCCAGTCCTCTCCTGATAGGACCACAGATGTATTGGGTAACCATCTCCAGCGTGAATGAAAGTTCTTTTGAAAGAGGTAGTGATTGGATCATGTGACCGAAGGAATGTCTCGACCCAATTATCGCTCAGCACGTTTAGCTCCATATCGCTGTGTGGAGTATAGTGATGGCTTTTCCTCCCAGTAAGTGCACAGGAAGAAGAATAACGGTTCCTTCACTTTGGGGATTGACTGTCTTCAGGCTGCAAGCCCAAAATCCATTCCCTGCCAGTCTTAGAAACTTGCGCTCATTTTATAGTGACACCGTACCCTGGCATTACAAAAATGTGTTTGTACCTCTGCCCTTTATGGAGGAACATGTCATGCTGGTTAATGCAGGCTGGGCTGTCTCCGATATTTTTAAAGTGCACCTATTAAGTTACTTTTCATTGGTCATTTCTATATTCTTGAAGTCGACTAAAACGTTTTAAGTGCATCATTGCTGAAAAAACACGTTTTCTCATGCTGGCCATTTCTGCAATACCAGTGTGTGAAACGCTCTGTTGAGGTCCTGCCCCGGCCCTCCTGAAAACCCCAATGTGCCGTGATTGGTCAACTTGATGACTCACTTCTGATTGGTCAACTGCTTCACGCATGTGTCAAACGTCTCACCCCTTGCCATAAGTGGATGCCCAATGAGCTTTAGAAACAAATACCCGTGTAGCCTTGTCGGCGTAACCCGCTTGACTCAAGGGCGTGGTACACTATCTGCTTGTCGCGAAAATTCAATTGGTGACATCACCAATGATGATTGAGTTGTGTTCTGACACAGACCTTCTAAATACGCATAAAAACGATATGATTCACTCAACAACATTAAAATACTGAAAAACAATAACTGCACTTTACAGTCAGTGTGACCAGAAAAAAGATGTTTTGCTCACATGCACATTGAACACCGTGTGTACTTAATAATAATAATAATAATAATAATAATATTACTTTATTTATATAGCACTTTTGCTTTAGGAGCACGAAGTGCTTTTCACAGAGTAAGAGTACAAGAGGAGTAAAACATAATTTAAAAAATAGTAATAAGATAATAAAAAAAACATAATAATAATAATGAAATTAGTAAAGACCCAGGAGAAGCCTGCTGATAAATATGTCTTGTTTTATTTTAAAAATGGACACTGATTCAGCTGATCTGACGCTTGGTGGTAGACTGTTCCAGAGTCTAGGGGTCATTACCACGTATTCACGGTCCCCCTTGCGTTTTAGCCTAGACTCTGGAACAGCCAGAAGCCCCTGGCCAGTGCATCTGAGAGGCCTCAGTGTTTTGTTGGGATTTAGCAGCTCTGTAATGTATTCGGATGCAAGACCATGTCGTGCTTTGTGTGTGATTTAATAAAATTTTAAAACGAATTCTAAAATTTAAGGGTAACCAGTGTAATGAGGCCAGCACCGGGGTGATATGGGACATAGCTGCTGTCCTTGTCAGAAGTCGGGCAGCTGAGTTCTGTACTAGCTGGAGGCAAGACGATGTCCTATGGTTGAGGCATGAAAACCGGGCATTACAGTAGTCCGAGCGAGATGAGATGAAAGCATGAAAAGTATGCTCAGTGTCCTTTAACTACAAGGCTGATCTGATTTTGCAGTGCTTCTAAGTTGGTAAAAGCATGACCGAACCAGTTTTTTTTTATGTGCTGTTCAAGGTTTAAATTTGAGTTCAATAAAACTCCCAGATATCTTGAAACAGATTTAAGGTAAGGAGCTAAAGGCCCTAAGTTGAATTTGTTTTAATGATTTCTCCGGGCCAATGATAAGGACCTCTCTTTTCTCAGAATTTAACTGGAGAAAGTTGTTGGACATCCAAGATTTAATATCATTGATGCAGTCATGCAGAAGAGCCAACTTATGAAGATTATCAGGCTTACATGAGAGGTAAAGCTGGGTATCATCGACATAGCAGTGACAAGAAATGCCATTCCGACGAATAACATGGCCTAATGGCAGCAAATACATTGAGAAGAGAATAGGCCCAAGGATAGAACCTTGAGGTACGCCACATTTGAAAGATTTGGAGGATACATGATCACCAACAGCGACAAAGAAGGATCTGTTAAACGTATATGAAGAAAACCACTCCAACGCAGTCCCAGAGATACCAACAGTCTCTCAATCTGTCAATTAAAATGGTGGTCTACAGTGTGAAATGCTGCACTGAGATCACATAAGACCAACACAGAACATTCTCCAGCATCAGCATTCAGCAAAAGATCATTCATAACCCTCAGAAGGGCAGTTTCTGCACTGTGTTGTCTAAAACCAGATTGGAATTTTTCAAAAAGATTGTTTTTCTCTCCTACATTGAAAAGTTGTGTACACACCACTTTCTCCAGAATTTGGAAATGACTGGCAGTTTCCAGATGGGTCTAAAATTATTTAAGACAGAAGGATCAAGATTTGGTGTTTTAAGAACAGGGAAAATGCATGCAGTCTTAAAATAGCCAGGAACACATCCAGTACTGAGAGAGCAATTTAGAATAAACAGCAGATCAGGGCCAATAATCTCAATGACCTCCTTGAACAGACTGGTGGGTATGATATCTACAGGACAAGAGGAAGGTTTCATATGCGATACAATACGTTTAAGATCCATCAGTGAAATCCGTTTAAAACAGCTCAATAAATTCACTT
The DNA here is from genome assembly GCA_029721435.1 of Gymnothorax reevesii. Lineage (NCBI taxonomy): Eukaryota > Metazoa > Chordata > Actinopteri > Anguilliformes > Muraenidae > Gymnothorax > Gymnothorax reevesii. Next base: position 18,387,896 of record CM056577.1, on the reverse strand, counting down.
TCAAATTGGGACACTATCTCAATGGGAGGGGCAGCCAGGGGGGATTGAAGATCTAATATGGTCAACCTTTTCAAAAAAAAAAAAAAAAAAAAAGGCAAAAACTGCTCACTATCAGCCTGTGATGAAGCGGAGGCACCAGCAGTTGCAGGATTAATTAGACGGTCAATGGTGAAGAAATGAGTGCGCGCGCACACACCCACACCCTGTGATGCCCTCGCATGAGCACTACCTCACTCACACACACTTCTTCTCTTTGCAGAGCGAGTGTGGAGCAGAAGTGGAAGTGGAGGAGTTTTATGTCAAATTCAAGGCCTTGTGAGTTTTTCTGGTCGCCTCCATTCATTTCTGCCATCTTATGACCATATTATTAAAGTAATACCAGCTGTTCCAGCTGCTGCGGAAATAATGTCTCAAGAAAAATGTCTTTCACAACACCTTTTAAAAGAAATGTCAAGTATGCGGCACAGTGTTTTGTTTCAGAAGTTCTTGATTTGAGGCTCGTTAGAAATTGCATGCTCATACCTGCCTTTATTGTGAGGAGTGACCGACGCTAATGTGTTGCAAAAAAAAAAAAAAAACTCCCGCAACAGATCTTGAAATGAGCAGCCATTCAGATATTTAGTGTATTTAAGAAAAAGGTGTAAAGATGTTGTTGTTTCGACACTTTGTTTTGCTTTGAAATGCAATTGCTGAGTAAAGGGTGGTTTAAAAATTAACTCATCCTTCCTTTGAAATGGTTATTAATAACTGTCCTGAGCAACAAAAGAAGGGCAGGTTAACTGACCGGATATGGAGTATGCGTGGAATTTTTATAAAAGTCTTATTTTCACATTAACGTTTACATTCATTTCTTCAAAGCTCTTTGTTTTGCAGTCACTTTGACTGGGTGCCAATGCAAGTGCATGAACTACTCGCTAAGTCGCAATGCTTTTGTTGTGCAGTGTAAACCTACTCGGCACAGTTTCAAAATGCCTAAACCTGCATCTCAAAACCATTTCAAATGCAAATGCCTGACTCTTATCGGATCAGACCTGGTGGCCTCCTGCTGATCCTGGACCAGTTCACGTGCCCTCAGATTAGTTATTGTAGATAAGGGTCGTGCTGATCAAGGGCCAGTGGTCGGGGCCATCCGAGCATTGAGATGTGACTGTCCCGCGCACAGCTCCTATCTGCACTGCCGCTGGGCCGACCTGGAGGAGCTGGACACGGACAAGCGTATCCAGCAGAAGGTGAAGCGCTTCAAGGCGAAGCAGTCGCTCAACAGCTTCCTCAGCGAGGTGAGCGCCCCCCGCCACCCCCGGCGCCGTTACGCGTCATGACCCCCCTGACCTTTCCTTGCGTTCTAATGGCTGAATTATCATCTCAGTGCCCCCCTGCAGACTTTTGTTACGCAAAATGGCCACCCGATCTCGTACAGTTCACGCCCACCCCCCTAATTTACCCCAGTAAAGCATTTGGACGTCCCTCAGGAAGGATGTCGGGGGTCCCTTCATTTCTCATTGGAAGAATAAACCAAGTAAAGTAGACTGGGTACAGCTATCACTGAATGTCAGTTCTCAGGACTCCCATTGATTGTGTGTCTGGATTATGCTTTTGAACGCATTGGACAGATCTTCTCATTTTGGGATGTCCTCAGAGCCTCACCCTCCCGAGAGCGGGACGTTTATCTGTTCAGATGTTTTCAGGGCCTTTGTTCAGCACTGTTGAGAGGTTGACCAGCCTTGCGGCTGGTATCGAAGTGTCCATTTTAGTGCACATAGGATCGGCCAGTCTTCAGCCAACTTTATATCTTCAGCCCGTTTTACACCCATACAATATTTGCACAACATTCAGAAAAGACTGGGACTGCCAGAGAAAGCCATGATATCCAGAGCCTCTGTTATGAATCCTGTGACTGCCCCTCTCTCGTTTACTCGATTGGCAGGGGCCAGGGCTTTGGCCCTTAGGTGCAGCCCTGCTGTTATGGTGGAATCAACAGATCTAATCTGGGCATTCACTCTTTGCTCCTCCAGATGGACGAGGAGCCGTTTAACCCCGATTATGTGGAAGTGGATCGGATCCTGGATGTTTCTGAGAGCTCTGATGATAACGGAGAGGTATGCTGTACATCTGGCTTGGTTTTGGTGGGGTCTAGATGAGGATGGGTTTAGACTCAAGAGTGACTCACTTTGGGACTGGCACAGTGCAGAAAGGGTTTTTCGGTGAGGGTCAGAGGGTGGAGAGATGTTAAGTGGGCTACTTGACAGTATGAGGCTGTTACTGTTGAACAGGATGTTTGCGCGGTAAAGATGACCTGTATAAAGAATAAATAATGTATAAAAATGAGGCTCTGGCCCCCCTGTGCTAACTTCCCCCCTCCCCCAGCTGGTCACTCATTACCTGGTGAAGTGGTGTTCTCTGCCCTACGAGGAGAGCACCTGGGAGCTCAAGGCCGACGTCGACCCGGCGAAGATCCAGGAGTTTGAGCGGCTAATGGCGCGGAAGCCAGAGCTGGAGAGAGTGGTGAGACCCCTGCCTTGTACCAAGCCCACCGACCCACTAACAGCCAAACCTACCCTGCCATTTGACTGGAGTACTGCACCCTTATGTTAGACACCTATCCCTGCCTTTCAGCTGGAGTACTGCCCCCTTGTTACAGCCAAACCTACCCCTGCCTTTAAACTGGAGTACTGCCCCCTTATGTTACAGCCAAACCTACCCCTGCCTTTAAACTGGAGTACTGCCCCCTTATGTTACAGCCAAACCTACCCCTGCCTTTAAACTGGAGTACTGCCCCCCTATGTTAGACACCTATCGCTGCCTTTCAGCTGGAGTACTGCCCCCTTGTTACAGCCAAACCTACCCCTGCCTTGAAACTGGAGTACTGCCCCCTTATGTTCCAGCCAAACCTACCCCTGCCTTTAAACTGGAGTACTGCCCCCCTATGTTAGACACCTATCGCTGCCTTTCAACTGGAGTACTACCCCCTTGTTACAGCCAAACCTACCCCTGCCTTTAAACTGGAGTACTGCCCCCTTATGTTAGACACCTATCCCTGCCTTTAAACTGGAGTACTGCCCCCTTATGTTACAGCCAAACCTACCCCTGCCTTTAAACTGGAGTACTGCCCCCCTTATGTTACAGCCAAACCTACCCCTGCCTTTAAACTGGAGTACTGCCCCCTTATGTTAGACACCCACCCCTGCCTTTAAACTGGAGTACTGCCCCCTTATGTTACAGCCAAACCTACCCCTGCCTTTAAACTGGAGTACTGCCCCCCTATGTTAGACACCTATCGCTGCCTTTCAACTGGAGTACTGCCTCCTTGTTACAGCCAAACCTACCCCTGCCTTTAAACTGGAGTACTGCCCCCTTATGTTAGACACCTATCCCTGCCTTTAAACTGGAGTACTGCCCCCTTATGTTACAGCCAAACCTACCCCTGCCTTTAAACTGGAGTACTGCCCCCTTATGTTACAGCCAAACCTACCCCTGCCTTTAAACTGGAGTACTGCCCCCCTTATGTTACAGCCAAACCTACCCCTGCCTTTAAACTGGAGTACTGCCCCCCTATGTTAGACACCTATCGCTGCCTTTCAACTGGAGTACTGCCTCCTTGTTACAGCCAAACCTACCCCTGCCTTTAAACTGGAGTACTGCCCCCTTATGTTAGACACCTATCCCTGCCTTTAAACTGGAGTACTGCCCCCTTATGTTACAGCCAAACCTACCCCTGCCTTTAAACTGGAGTACTGCCCCCTTATGTTACAGCCAAACCTACCCCTGCCTTTAAACTGGAGTACTGTCCCCTTATGTTACAGCCAAACCTACCCCTGCCTTTAAACTGGAGTACTGCCCCCTTATGTTAGACACCCACCCCTGCCTTTAAATTGGAGTACTGCCCCCCTTATGTTACAGCCAAACCTACCCCTGCCTTTAAACTGGAGTACTGCCCCCTTATGTTAGACACCTATCCCTGCCTTTAAACTGGAGTACTGCCCCCCTTATGTTACAGCCAAACCTACCCCTGCCTTTAAACTGGAGTACTGCCCCCTTATGTTACAGATACCTGGAGCAGATGGCAGACAGGTCTGTTGTCTGCTGCATTTCTGCAGTCCTGTATTGCTCTGTGGTCCGAGAGAAACGTATTCCCTTGGGATCTGATCAGGTTTTATGCTGCCGATCACCGATGCTGATCAGCCATGAGTGCTGATCACTGCCGATCACCAGAACCGATCACAAGGATTAGCTGTAAATTTTTTTAAAATTTAGTTATAATGAGTGCTACTGGCTATATGATTCAGAAAAACAGAACCATGAAATTATCTTAATTTCCTTTGAATTGTTATGATTAGTTTCAAATTTATTTGATTTATTCAGTTATTATATGAATGGACTGAGAGGGAAGCAAACAGCAGTACTATTCTGTTGGTGGTGATGCATTATGTGTACGATGTACACTCCCTTCCTGACCCACTCTCTCACAATTTGCAAAATGTTAATTTCGTAACAAAGTCCCTGATAAATATTATTAACTCTATTCAAATTATGGAGAAAATGACTTACTCCCTCCGGCTTCAGGAGAAGGGAGATAAATACTGGGAAAAGTGGGATTGTCGCAATCATTAGATTCTTAACCCCTTTGCGCAGAAGCCAAATTTGGCTATTTTTGGGTTACCCACTTTAATGCTGTATAATTCAAGATTTAAGCTTCATAAAGAGGAAAAATGTGGCTCAATTCTGAAAAGACTCTTACAGCATTTAGAATTACATAATATTTCAGTTAATTTTCATGATTATGGTAGAGAAAATGAGCTGCAAACATAAAAAATCTTCATGAGAATTCACCATTGAAATTGCAAAAAAAATAATTCTGAGGATTGAAAAACTGCTGGGGCTTAAAACTATACATTTCTGGGATCATAAACTCCTTGACCACAAGTACAATTTATCTTCAACATTACATTCTAGATTACCTACATGCTTTTAGCCAAATTATACACCTATCCAAGTGTCTCCCCGAAGTCTCAAAATGAAGTCCTGTCAAATCATAAAAAAATCATGTATATAACACAAAGTTTTAAGGCATGAAATTTAATATGAACAAATGATTTTCTGGTTGAGTTTTGTATGAATTTATCAATCTCAGTGCAGTTGAATATCAATGGTCACCAGTAACCACTCCAAAGACAAAATATGCCTTTTCTCCTTAATAAAGTTTAGAGTTTTGGCCATTTTACTTCAAAGTGCCCCAAGCCAGCACAAACACGCATTAAATAAACTTCTTATTAAACGGTTAGAACATTCACCCTGTAATGAAAGCTACCAGTCCCCTCTTCTAAGCTTACAAACTCATTTCAACACTTATAAGGAACAAGTGCAACTCACTAACTCAGTAATATCTGAATTCTGAAATATACCTTATTTTAATAGAACAGACACTCCACTTTCAGGGAACAATCCATTGCCTCCCTGGATTCAAAAGAAACGTGCAATGAACGTACCAGGGGGTCCACCCAAATGCACGGGCAGTTCGCGTTTTAAACAGGAAAAAAACCTCGACATTCGACTTTGTAGAGTACGTATACATTCCAAAAACAAAACAACAACAACAGCAAAAAAATAACAAAGTAGCAGCCTCACCTTTTTCATGAATCCCAATTCCAGAGACAGATGTATCCTGTAGCAGGAACCCTCCGGTCCTGTTTCATTCGAAATAATTCCAATTGACCATATCCTTATCTCATTTAAATCCCCTAAATGTAACTGAACACTTCAAGGCCAGTTTTGCGATCGTGTTTTCTATAAATCGCGTCTATTTTAACCGCGTAATGTGCATAACGTAGACAGGATACAACCGAGCCTGCTGATACGCATAGGTTTGTATGCTCTCTGTTTGTCCAATCAATGTGTTTCACTTGCTCTAAAATGTTTAAACACTCGGGAATTGGATAAGAAACGAGCCAATCAATACATTTTTTACCAGGGTAGCTTCACGAGAGCATGAAGTGTAACTATACAATTACGCAGAAGAGCTTGAGCGTATGATTGAGTGATTGGCTATCAACGCCAGTACTCGGGTGGATATAATGAAGCGCTGGATTTGTCAATGAATGGATCTGCGCGTAAATCCACGGTAGGGAACAACAAATTTTTTTGTATGTGACAACTGTAATTAACAGTAGAATGTGAGAGAATCAATACCATGTCGATTTTTTTGCCTCAGAAAACTGATTTTTCTGAACCATTACTTGGAATACTGTTGGCTCACTGTGGCTTAACTGGTTGCTACAGAGGATAACGATTTTTTCTGTGTCAAGATATCGTTTTTTTAAACTGCTGGATCGATACTATAGGCAAGGATACTGACCAGTTTGCACATCAGGCTTAGCTGAGGAGTTAAATTCATGCAGCTCTTGAAAAACAGGGCGTGGAGTGAACTTCCCCATATTCAGAACCGCGTTCGAGGTCTGCTTGCTTGTGAACATTCAATAACTGATCCGAGGGTGCCATTTATTGATCGAGTACAATAACAGCGTGCTTCCAATTTGCAGGTCTATAGATGCGGGCGTCTATATCTGCAGAAAGGGGTTAATTACCCATTCCTGTATGCTTGGATGTACTTGTATGCATTGTACCCAGTGTTTTATTTTTTATTTTTTTTTATTTTTTTTTTTTTTTTGTGGATATGTCCCAGCCCTCGCATGTTTTCTGTTTCTGAAAATCAAAAAAATAAAAGTGTAAAAAAAAAAAAAAAAAAAGTCCCAAATCCAGTGCCAAGTTTAGTATAGGCTACCAGCCTCAGTACGAGAGTGACTAGCCTAGTCAGTCGCAAATCCAGTGCGTTGCTGACTGAGGAATGCTAGTGACCGGAGGAGGAATCCCAGTGACCAGCCAAGTCAATGGCAAATCCAATGAGTTACAAACCTCAGTGAATTACTTGCCGGGTTCTCATTCACTACCGCCGGCCTCTCATTCACTGCTGCCAACCTCTCATTTACCAGCGCTGGCCATCCTTAAATATATATTTGTTCGCTGTAACATCCAAATCAGAAAAAAAATTGCTCGGGAGGCAGGTGAATATTTTTGAATAATATCATAAAAAAAAATAATGACATTGGTAAAAATGTTCACGTTTACATGTAAAATACAGTTTGAACAGATTAAACATTTTGCAAACAGTGAAAAAGGCAGTATGGGGGGGTTGAATGTTTGGTGCCCTTAGACAGCAATAGGAACGGTTTCCAATTTCACTCAAAATATTGTCTTTTTAAAGATTTTTATTCATTTTTGGAACTTAATACATATTCACTCCTTTTGTGCTGTGCCACCTGTGCCTGTGACCCTTATTGGTGGGTGTGGTTCATTCCTTGGACTAGAAGGTGAAGGTGGGTGAGCTTGTGCTTCCCCTGGTGACAAATGTCAGTAAATGGTAAATCTAAGGTGGTTAATAAAGGAATAAGTCCTGAGAAGCAGTGGGTTACAGTGATTTTATAATGGCGGAGGGGCGTTCTAAGGCGCAGCGGAGTGCCTTAGTGCCCCTCCGCCGTTTATAAAATCACTGTAACCCAGTGCTTCGAGGGGCTTATTCCTTTTATAAAACGGTTACCCTACATATAGCCCATTAAATAAACACACAAGAAAAAAAATCGAAAATTTACCGGTAATAATGCAACAATAAAATTGAGAGCTTCTTCCACCAAGCAATTAAGAGTGGACAGAATGGTTGGCCAGCAACACCGATGCTAAGATTGCCTATTCATCTAGCGCCATTATCATGTCACATCAGGCTATTTGGGCTCGCTAATGCAGATATACTATGAAAGCAGGCTAGTTTGAATGTCTCCTTCAGCCTCTCGAAGACCCCGTTTAAAATTTTGCTTTCGTGTCGGTTTCCGAGTTTCCTTGTTCTCAACTTATGCCGATCGGCCAAATCATTACAACCAGCAGCGTTTAGGAAACTATTGACTTTTGTCCTCCACACTTGCCGGTGTCCAGGAAAATATGTTGAATTGTGCATTAATTTGCTAGCCAGCTAGTCAACTAGCTTGACTTCGTTCATTAATTTTACGTGCGTTTCGGTTTTCGAGTTTCCTTGTTCTCAACTTGCGCCGATCAGCCAAATCATTGCAACCAGCTGCGAGGGTAGGGAACGATTGACTTTGTCCTCCACACTTGCCGGTTCCCAGGAAAATATGTTGAATTGTGCATTAGTTTGCTAGCCAGCTTGTCAACTAGCTAGCGTTCACTACAATGGATGTGGTTACCCTACACACAGCCCATAAAATAAACACACAAGAAAAAGTCAACCATTTTTAGGCTACTGAAATAACAAGCGAGTTCGCAACATAGCTTGCAACACAAAAGTGATATCGAACGTTGTAATGCAATAGCTAGCTAGGTAGATAGCCAACTGGTTATCTGGTTAAAAGGCTAAACTTCGCGGAGACTGAAATAGCGAGCTTAAACTCTTGAAACAAACGTAACCTGACGAGTCAGCTGAGCGCAGAGCAGTTCGTTGAGCACAGGGATATTTTGCGCTGCGGCCTGCCACAGTGGGTTACAGTAATTATATACCAGCATGGAACGCGGCTCAGCCAATCACATTTAAGGATGGGAAGCACCCGTTTTAAAATGTGAAGTTGCCAATACATGATATCAGATTGATTGTGGAATGTGTTGTAGTAATGGGTTATAAGACTAAAGCAAAAGATGTGGGCTTTTTCCATAGAAAGGGAGCGGGCATCCATAGAAATGTATGAAGCACATGTCTCCACTGGGATTTGAACTTGCGGCTCCTCAGGAAAAAGCAATGGTAATTCATGAGTGTCACCCTCTCAGCCATCTGGTGATTGAAGGAGAGAGAACATGGATTTTCTAGCTATTGTGATACAATTCTAAGAATAGCATCATTATCTGTCAAATATGTTTTTAATTATTATAGAAATGTGGACAAACTTCTTAAGATGAGGCTGCAAGGTACAGTAAAATAAAATGCAGAGATCAATGCTGAATAAAGAGGAAGATTTCGTAGTTCTGATATGCTTTTATGATTAGGGGTGTGATGGTATATACTATATGATCCTCATACATAAACAGTATGCTATGTAACTGGCAATATTATTCACAAAATAGCGACCTTCTTTGTCAAAGAAATGTTTAATTATTGAAAAAGCGTGCATGGGGTTCAATGCAGACCCTGATTAGTAAAATCAGGTGCAACACTAGTAAGCAGCTTTTCCACCGGACGCAAAACAAATTTTTTGCACAACAGGTTACATTCAAAGTCAATGCAAAGACGCGAAACGCATTGACTTTGCATTGACGCGCATCTTTGCTTTGACTTTGATAAGCAATACGAACGATGTTTGTGGTGATTTGTCGCATTTGAACTTGGTTCAGACAAGCTGTTTAACATGATTTGGGCTCAGAGTTAATGAAGTGAAATTGCTGGGCTGAATCCTGAAGTATGTTTGCCTGTTTTCTGGTCGAAAGTTAACCGCAATTGACGCAGGATCTTACTTGAATGTATGGGACAACAATAAGCCTTCACACGTGCTATAACCCCTTGGTAAAAAATATGAAATTGTGAAACTCCGAGTACCACCAAGAGGGAGCCAAGCACCACCAGTGGTACATGAACCACAGTTTGGGTACCAAGGATCTAACCAGATGAATCTGATGGCCGAATGCTCATACATATAAACAGTATGCTATGTAACTGGAAATATCATTCAAAAAAATGGCAACCGTATTTGTCAAAGAATTGTTAAATTATTCAAAAAAGTGCATGGTTTATTTCCTTCAGGCTTGCAACAGACTGTAGCTATGCACTGCAGACTTGTGCAAACTTTCTGACAGGAAGATCTCCTGAAGGGAATCTGTGTTGCATTGATGTGGTCTGATTCCCTTGCAGGTGATTGGAGGAGAGCAGTTAAAATGTGTTAGCTGAACGAAATCATTGGGAGGAGCTCATTACCATGGAAACGGCACTTTGAACGCCGTTTTCCACAACGCCGTAAATGACGCCGTTAATTTGCATATGAAAAAGGCGCTTTTAATGCCGTATTCGGAAAAAATGGCGTTAAAAGCCCCGGAAAAAAAGCAATAACTGTGTAAAACGTGCGTTCTCGCCTCAACGCGTTTCATTCAGACGAATTATGGCGCACTCGGCTTGCCATACTTTAATTCATTTTGGTGATTGGTTTTTGTGATCGGCAATGAAAGGCCTTGATCGGCATACGCCAATCACATCCTTTTTCATTGAAATCGGCCGATAATTATCGGTGACCAATCAATCGTAGCACCACTAGTATTCCCCTTTCCTGTCCGTATGACCAATGTGTATGCAGGCATGACCATAAAGTTTGAGTTGAGTTCGGTTTGGCTTTTCATTGGCCCATCTCCAGAAGGAGGAAGGAACATTCTGTGCCCTTTTCCTGTTTAAAAAGCAGGGAAACGCTTGGTTTTCATGACTGTCTGTTGGAGAGAGATTGAAAGGGTAGCATTCGGCATCCCATCGATCAGTCAGCGGCGGGGGGTACGAGTCTCTCGCTGCACCCTGCCGTTACGCGGAGGGGCGAAACGCTTGTTCCCATATAAACCCCGAGGAGCTGCTTACGGGAACGATCTCTCCTTTGTACAGGAACGCCCCCCTGCGGATGATTGGCAGGAGCTCAGGAGCTCAAGGGAGTATCAAAATGGCAACCAACTCAGGGAGTACCAGCTGGAGGGAGTCAACTGGCTGCTCTTCAACTGGTACAACATGTATGTACTCCGCTGTCCTCCACACGCACACTATCATACAGTCTGAACCCTATGCCAGGGCTCTCCAAATCCAACCCTTGAATCCAAATACATTCCTGGTTTTCCTACCTTCCAGGCAATTAAATGAACAATTAATGCTGCTGATTGGCCAGATTGTCATCTCACCTGACTCCCAGTTAAAGGGAAGGTGGAAAACCAGCAGTGCTCAGCCCTCGGACCATGATTTGAGGAGCCCTGACCTATGTCCTCAGCTCACACCACATTCATGTGACCATGTAAACCGATTCATGTATCCACCCGACAGTTCATGAGCATGCAATCATATCTTAAACGTACATAATTGGTTCCACATGCCAATGATCTTATGACCTAATGCTTGTTTATTCAACCATCAGTACCTGCATGAATTGAGATTTGGAGATCCTGTCTGTTAATTTTTGCTAAGTTGCATAGGCTCTCAAGATTAAAGGTGAAGCAATTTTTTTCACCTATTATTGTGGGTATTCTGGGGTTGACTTTTATATGGACCACAATTTGATGCACTCCCGACTATTCTGTGGAGCCAAGACGATGCTGTAAGATGTGCTGCTCAAACAAAATAAAAGTTGGCCGGTGAAATTAATGCATTTTCATTGTTTTCATGTTTGGGTTTAGACGTAATTGCATTCTGGCAGACGAGATGGGCCTGGGGAAGACCATCCAGTCCATCACCTTCCTGTACGAGATGTTTCTCAAGGGCATTCGCGGGCCCTTCCTGGTCATCGCGCCCCTCTCCACCATCCCCAACTGGGACAGGGAGTTTCGCACCTGGACCGACCTCAACGTGGTGGTGTATCATGGGAGCCAGGCCAGCCGCAAGACCATCCAGGCCTACGAGATGAACTTCAGGGATGAGCAGGTGGGGAGCTGCCAGAACCCAAAGCCCTGGGGTAAAACTCAAGGGTTTCTAAGTCTTAAGCCTTAAAGTCAACAGGCAGGGCTAACATCCCACACCTGACTCCCAACATTGGAAGGCCTGGGTTCAAAACGGGCGCAATTTGATTCTCAAAAGTCAAAGGTTTGTGCTATGGTCCCTAATCTGACAGCCTTAAGCTTACATTCAAAACCTGATTTCTGAAAGTAAACAGCCAGAGCTCAGGTCTGGAACGGATGGGGTTCAAGCCGCAGTCAGTTCGAGTTCAGCTCTCAAACAGCCAGGGAGTATGGCGTGGATAGGTGGAAGATGATGTAAAGATTACGCTCCTCTCTTACTCCCTCTCTCTCTCTGCTGTCAGGGAGCGGTGATCAAGGGGGCGTATAAGTTCCATGCGGTCATCACCACGTTTGAGATGATCCTGACTGACTGCCCCGAGCTGCGCTCGGTGGGCTGGCGCTGTGTGGTCATAGACGAGGCGCACAGACTCAAGAACAGGAACTGCAAACTGCTGGAGGGGCTGAAGATGATGGACATGGTGAGGGTCTCTCCTGTCTGAGTATGGGAGCGCTCACAAGCACGCGCTCACTTCCACTTGTCCTCAGAAATGTGCTCATGCGCTGATATGGACACGTAAACGCAAATGCACGCACGTGCACTCGTGTGAAGTCATACACACTTGAGTGTACACGCGTGCGTGCACAGACACACGCACATCCTTGTTCTTATATCTTTGTGACCTCGTTACATTGACTTCCATTCATTCTTCCTGTGTCTCGACAGCCTTCCCCTAATCTTAACAATGAGCATTGTGTGCCTTAACCAAACACTTACCCTAACCTTAAAGAGCTTAGGACATGAAATTCAGCTGTTTTTTTTTTATGTGATAAAATGCTACAAAGTACCCATCTTGAACAATTAGTGATGGTTTTCGTATCACTTACTTTACACGAAGTTTAAAAAAGTTTAAAAAACTGCATGTTATCTGCTAAATTATCCACTTCAGGGAAACGCCTTCTTTGCCTCAATCGAGAACATTTGTGCTGGGCCAGCTCAGCCACGTGACGTGACATCATAAATTGTACACCGGTTGTGTCTAGGTGGTTAGCCGTCATTCACAACTCTGGTCTGGACAGAGAATATCTAAAAGAATGGACCAACAAAAATCACCGAGAGTGAACGGAAAACGATGTGTGGTTGTGGGGATGCAGTGCAACACATGCATATGGCCACGGAGGTTTCTGTGGCTGAAAGATGCAGAGATACCGAGACTAAAACAAGTCTAATGTACTGGTGCCGACCAACCCGGGTCACTGAAACCTACGATTTGCGGCCAACATTTCGAGTAGCCTATTCATGTTTTTACATGTCGTCATTATTATTATTATTATTTGCGGAACCAAAATTGTTTCTCTGCGCTGCCTGCTCAATACCCAGCCAATTTGTTCAGTGTGATCTAGCCAGCTAAGTAGTGAAATGATACTCTTCACGGTGCTCTATTTATTTCTGTGCACTGTCTGCTTGCTAGCTTACTACCTAATAATAGCAAGCTGCAAGATATGTTTTACACATGTTGTGATATAATTCACGACTCTATATTTCTGCGCACTGCGTGTTCGCTCGCTAACTAGCTCATGAGACAGTGCACAGAAATAAGTAGAGCCGCGAACATTATCATTTCACTACTGGCTAGATCAGGTGTGAGTTCAACCGCCACTTAGCCGAAATATATCATGGTCTTGTAAGGTAAGGTAACCAAACATCAGGTCTATTGAACTCACTTAAGGTTGAAAAGTGAGTAGGCTGGTTATCCAACACGCCGTGCACAGAAAAAATTGTAGAATTGGAATAATAATCATTCTGCAACTTGGCTGGTAAGCGTTGTACAGTTCGGGACAGGCGGAGACACTGACAATTAGCTGACTTCATAGCTCGAGTACTCAGGCTGGAATCTGTATGGTTCTGAATCCCGTGTTAAGCAGCTTTCACACTGGATGCAAGACGAATTTTTCCGCACGACCGATTACATTCAAAGTCAATGCAAAGACGCGAATACAGGCGAAACGTATTTGCGTCTTTGCATTGCACTTCCGATAAAAGACTTCACTTTGTTGGTTGAAAACTCACTCCAGTCCTCAGTACGTAGCAAGTAGAAGAACAGACAGTCACTCACTCACTCATGCACTCACTCACTTACTCTCCCACTCCCTCCCTCCCTGGGACACACACACACTCACTCCCTCCCTCCCTGGGACACACACTCACACAAAAACACTTATGATCAGACCTGTGCTGTGAGATGCTCATGCAGTGCTGGGTGACCAGCGCGGAGACGGCCGCGAGTAGCTGACCCCGACCCCCTGTCCCCCTCTCCTCTCTCAGGAGCACAAGGTCCTCCTGACCGGCACGCCGCTGCAGAACACTGTGGAGGAGCTCTTCAGCCTGCTCAACTTCCTGGAGCCGCAGCGCTTCCCCTCAGAGCTCACCTTCATGCAGGAGTTTGGAGACCTGAAGACCGAGGAACAGGTACAGACCTCCACACTCCATTCTCTGCTTTATCCTGTCAGGACTGCAGGTGCCGCCCTGCTCAGTGTTGATCAGGTATGTTTATTATTAGCTTCAGGGCACTGAAGTTGTAGTAGGAACAGGAAGAGAAGGTCAAAGCAATGGAAGGAGAAGGTTGTTCTCTGCCAGGTAGCCCAGAACAAGGTGTTTCTGAGCTGCCTTGTTCCCCGGTAGCATTTGGTTGATGTGCAGTAACTTTAGTACATTTACTGAGATGAAGGCATTTGTGCAGCCAGGTGAACAGAGGCCCAGTTACATTGCTGGAGTGAGAGCAGCCAGTTGGGAGATGTAGTTTTTCCTCAAACCACCACAACCTGTTTGGTCTTCTGCACCACACTGAGTCAGGAACTGGAAAGTGTCTTTGAAAAAAGGCAATTATACAGTTGGCATTTGGAAGCCATGATATCCCTACCAAATGGAGAGGAGCTTCATGATTCATTGAGTGCAAGAATAATACTGCTCTGTGATTGGTGGATATTCAGGTATGGAGTGCAGGAATAATGCTGCATGTGATTGGTGGATACTCAGGTTGTCTCCTGATGACTCCCTCTGGGATCCCAGAAGTGTCTTGTCAGAGTATCTACCAGTGACCATTGGCGTTGCTCCTGAGTTTCTTAACCAATACGCTCCCTGATTGGTTGAGCACCTCTCAGCTCTGCTGCCAGTAAGATGACATCATGGGAGCCCATTCTTTATAGAGAAGGCGCCCCCTGGTGGTGTGTCCCTGCACTGTAGGTGGTCCTGATGCCTCCACACCGTCCCTGCAGGTTCAGCAGCTCCAGGCCATCCTGAAGCCCATGATGCTGCGGCGGCTGAAGGAGGACGTGGAGAAGAACCTGGCGCCCAAGGAGGAGACCATCATCGAGGTGGAGCTCACCAACGTGCAGAAGAAGTACTATCGCGCCATCCTGGAGAAAAACTTCGCCTTCCTGTCCAAGGGCGGGTCAGGGGGCGGCGGAGGAGGCGGTGCAGGCAACGTCCCGAACCTGCTGAACACCATGATGGAGCTGAGAAAGTGCTGCAACCATCCCTACCTCATCAATGGTACGTTCCACCTGTGGAAGCAAGTACTGTAACCACCTGTAATTTTACCTTCACCAGGAGGTAATTCGTTTTGACTGCCGTTCTGTTTGTCGTTTGTTTGTTAGATAATGGGATATCATCAAACTTCATGGATGGATGACAATGATATTTTGAGTGTTTATAGAAACTGTGCAAAGAAAGGTGTGATTAAGTTTTGTTGAAGATCAAACTCATTCTTGATTCAGGAGCCAAAACAATGTCATTTGGAAAAGGTTATCTGGATATTAACTTGACGCTAACGCCCACATTAGCGGTCAGGTTTCTTCTTTGTACTTATAGTTCATGATAGGATAAGTCTGAATCTGTCTTCTGCGAATAAGTTTAAAAATGGTGGAAGTGGTGTGCTTTCCAAGTACCCTCTAGTTCTCCCCCGCTGCGCGATTAGCTCCGTACGTACGGACACACAAAATTGAGGTGGCGGGGGATATTGCCATGTTAGTGGCAGACACTTGTTCTTTAATGGTATTTCAATCAGGAGAGACTCGTTTACGCTTTTGGTGCTCAACAGACCATATGAAAGACTTTGGCGTTGACTCCATTCGGGGCAGTCAGCGGTTTCTGGTAGGAATCCCATGAACAGGCAGCATCTTGACCCCACCCCCTCAACCCTTTGGCTGAAGGGTTGTTGCAGGACGTAAACACAATACATTAAGCCACTGACATATTAACAAAGTGAGCATAGCGATTTACCAGTACTGCTTAGCTGGACTGTCATTATATCTGGCTGGTTGATGAAGGGCCAGATACCAGCTAGCTCGATGAGGCCAGTATTTGCTCACAAGAGGTTACATGCTAACTAGTGGGCTGATGACGGCCAGCCCACAAGGGATGACTTTTGTTTGATCAATGGCAATATGACTCAAATATGTGCGGGTTTTTCCATCCAAAAATGTAAAATTTCAGTTATGGACAATATCCTCGCAATTATATAGCTGCAGTGGCGTTTGACAGTTCCTTCAGTGCTAACTCCACCGTCTGCTTCCTTCTTGAAGCCATTTTTCAGTCCTTATTGACACGTGAATCATGTGAATTTTTAATTCAGACCATGAATGTCCTTCACAACCAGTGTTCTGTATGGGAACTGATGTGATGGATCATGTGATATGTATGCTGCTTGGCTAACTGAACTTACTAGGTTTCGCCATAATAATAAAAAAAAAATAGAAAATTTCCCGCGGAAAAAGCCAATTAGATTTTGGTTCACAAATTATTATATACCCATGTCTTGCTAGGTTTTTCCATACCAAAATGCAGGGAACTAGGGATTATTTTTATGACTCTTACAATATGTAATCAAGCAAGGCCTAGGAAGGCCAGAAATGGTATGAACTCAGTTTGACCGAAATTAGACCAGCTGGGTTTTTCCATAACACTCAGGAGGAGTTAGCAGGTGAGAAACAGGAGTTAAGTCCCTGAACAGTTTTGGGGTCCAGGGCCTCGATCGTGGGGACAGTGACGGAGTTTTTCTCACAGTCATGACCACAGATGCTTGGCAGAATCCTAAGTGTACAAGAAACTCGACACTCAAGAAATGTGCTACTGGGCTCCCCTGCCACAGCCTCCTGATCTGTTAAATTGATGCTTTACACCAGCATCCAGAGTGTTCTGTAATTACCCCGCTATGTGGACGATACTTACCACCAGGATGATTGTGTATTGAAGTGCCTCTGTGTAATGTTGGTACGCGACATCAGCTAGGCAGTACATCCTGTTTAATGATGGTTTGTACCAACAGGTGGATGGTTAAATAAACTCTCCCGTCCTTATTGAAATTCAATGGATTGGGTGATCTACCGCCCACTCTGTTCATATGGCACTGCCACACACTGAGCAGGAGGCTTACTGCTTTCCAGTTGTCTGTCCGTTCGTCGCACCACCCGTCCGTCTCGCATGGTTTGTGTCTGCAATATCTACTGAATGACCGGATGGATTTTGACTATCAGAAATGGTAACTGCCCACAGAGGGTAGCTGAACTGATTAGGTTTTGGAGGTCATTTGGTGAATGGTCTGCATCACAAAGTTGTGGTGGCCAACCCTGGTCCTGGAGAGCCGCAGTGTCTACTGGTTTTTAGTGTAACTCCGCTCTTGATTGATGAATTAAAGCAGTTGATTACACACTTCACTTATCTCACCTGGTGTCTTTAAAGGGGGTGGAGAAAACCAAACTCAGCACACCCTCTGGCTCGACAGGACCAGCGTTATCCACCCCTGCTCTATAAACTTTTATCTGTACTCTGTACTTCTACTTTGCCTGCATTAGAACCACGCTAAATATCCAACCACATTGACAAATCTTGGTTAAAACACAGATTGCTGTCACAACCTGCATGTCTGCTTAATTGGCTCTAGGAGTCTTGTGGGTTCTTCCTGCTAATTGCTTGATTGACTCAATATTATCAAATTAAACCTGAGACACCAGGTGAGATCAGTTAAGTGAGTAATCAACTACTTTAATCCATCAATCAAGTGCTGAGTAACACCAAAAATCAGCAGACACTGCGGCTCTCCAGGACCAGGGTTGGTCACCCCTGACATAAGCTAACTGTCTGGGGACTTCAGACGAACTGTATCGGTCTATGAAGCTGCAGCAGGCGGAGGCATAGCAGTCAGGCCTTTGTGTCGAGTTACACCGTATTTCATGCCTGAACCAGGGGTCAATCTAATCCAAAAAGGGCTGGTGTGAGTTCAGGCTTTCATCTCAACCAAGAGTTTAAATTCCACCTCTTACTGATAAATGGCTAGTTTTATCTAAAGACCTTGATCAGTCGAGTCAGGTCTGTAACTACTCGGTTTGGATAAAAACCCGCGAGCCACAGCATCCCTTTCTGAATAAGACTGAGGACCCGATTTATACCAACGACTGTGCACCTAACCTCCCCCAGCCTTTCTGATGGTATATCCCACACTGCAATGCTCTGAGCACCACTGCTGATGCTGCGGAATCTCCTCCTCTCTCGACCCCTCCCCCCGTCCCGCTGCAGGAGCGGAGGAGAAGATTGTGGAGGAGTTCCGTGAGGCTCACCCGGGCGAGGGGCCAGAGCTGGCCCTGCAGGCCATGGTGCAGGCTGCAGGAAAGCTGGTGCTCATCGACAAGCTGCTGCCCAAACTGAAGGCCGGGGGCCACAGGGTGCTCATCTTCTCCCAGATGGTGCGCTGCCTGGACATCCTGGAGGACTACCTCATCCAGAAACGGTACCTCACTCACTCACACAAGTGCGCCCATACTCTGCCCCCCAATGCTGGGGACGTGATGGTACAGTGCCGGCTGACCAGAGTTAACCCTGAGAGCACTAAATGCAACTATTTTCACCCGCTGATGGAAGGGCACTTTTCCACTACATGGTACCAACTCTACTCTGATTTATGACTTCGATTTATGACTCAGCGCTTTGTTTCTCACCAGCTTGAGGCTCCTTATCCAATAGCTACATGCTGGATTCCTCAATGGGATAAAGAAATGAAAAAAAATGATAAACATGCCCAACCTTTTCAGTTTTTGATGTTTTTCAGGTTGTTACGCGGTCAGGTTGACATCTGGGCAGCCTGCATTGTGCCTGTATTTGTTTTCTTGGGGTTTTTTTTTTTTTCCTGAAGCTAATCGTATCCCCTGTAGGAAAGTGTCAGGGATAATGCGGATCAGTCTTTTCCATGTCCACATTCGGACTTGACTCTCATAATTTCCCTACTGGCTGAAATTAAATCCTGTTCTCATATTTGGTGGGATTATTAGCGGTGGTAAGGTCTCACCACCCATTGATTTTGGTCATTATGAATGTTAGCAATGCTCAAATTTATGTGTTAAGTTTTTGATTTTACAGTGCTGAGCACGTTATCGTACTGCGGTGCAGAACTACAGTTGGAGTGATTTTTATTTTTGATGGGATGATATGTTATGACTAGCTCATGCCACTCATTGATTTTGGGTAAGATCTGTGAATTATAAGTAGCATATGAAATTGTCAGTAATTAATATCATGGGATTTTTGTCAGGAGTTCATAGTACTTGTGCTGTTCCCACATGATTAAGAAGGCTGTTCTCAGGAAAGGTATTTTTGGGATCTCCGATGTATAGGAGAAATTTTGTCCCAGAACGGGAGATACTCCCATGGTCACCTGCATCAAATTATCCAGCTTTAGCCATGTCGATGTGCGATATCTCCTCACTGTGGCTCAAACACAGAATCGGTGCAGACACTCGTGGCCATAATCTCAGGCCTTCCAGTGAACTGAGCTGGCCTCTAGGAACAAAATGGCGTCGATCTGTCATCGGGGAGCACATTGCAGTAGCTCCTTTGACCCCATAAGTTTTCATTAAACATGGCGGTAGACGGAGCACTCTGTTTGAGCAGGGCAATGATGTTACTAGAGGTCCTCGCTCTGAATAACCTGGCATTATGCTGAAGGGCCTGGTTTTGTCGCGCGCCTCCTCAGGTATTCGTACGAGCGGATCGACGGCAGGGTGCGGGGGAACCTGCGACAGGCCGCCATCGACCGCTTCTCACGCCCGGACTCGGACCGCTTCGTCTTCCTGCTGTGCACACGGGCGGGGGGGCTGGGCATCAACCTGACCGCCGCTGACACCTGCGTCATCTTCGACTCGGACTGGAACCCGCAGAACGACCTGCAGGTGAGGGAAGGGGTTGGCGAGTACGAGGAGGGTCGCAGGTGGACGGAAAATGAGCTGTCGAGCCTCTTTACAGCTATAGGACTTGTCTTGTAAACGGAGCTTGAACTTTCTTGTAATTAGTATTGCACTTCAAAAAAAACTCTCAGAATTACTGAGACCTCCTTTTAATTCTGCCATATCTGTCCTTTCCTATTCTTATCATTTATTAAACTTTTTTGAGATATATCAAAACACTGACAACTTGAATTGTTACAAAAATGGGCTGTTGAACAGTGTCAGTGAATGACTGCAATCATGACTGATCACCCCATTCAACATTGTTCAGCAGTCGTCGTCTTGAGTCATGAGTCACATCCCTCATAAATTATTTCTGAACTATTGGTCAAAAATGTAATATTAAAATGCTCCAAAATTAGGCTCAGGTTGCACTAAGGAGCATCGAAAACCTCAGAGCTTCCAGCTTTTTTCTTGTCCCAAACTCGTACCGAACCATAGCTTCAGCGTTCCATTACTCCCCTCATCTTCAGTTCTGAATGCATTTTGTTGATTCGTATGACATGAATAGTTACATGGTGAGGCGGTCAGCCACTAAAAAATGTGTGGAAATGGTTTCATTATTTCCCTGGATGAAGTCGGGGCTACTATGGATTTGGCTTCGTCACACGTCCGCCGCCACCATAGTAATTTCCTTGTGGACACTCTGCAGGCCACAAATTTAAAGCTATTTCTTTTATACTTGGTATGTATATGGGCAGTGGTTAGGTCACGGTGCCTATTAATTTTGGTTGCCATGGTAACATAATTTACTAAATAAACTTTTTCGTGTCAATGAGCCAAAATGAAAAATGTGGGCGACTGGGGGCAACGCCTATTGGTGGCAGGCGAATGACCGGACTAGTTTGAATGTGTTTTGGCTGGTGCATTGGGTAACGCTGTGTCTTTCCTTTAGGGTTGTGGTTTCAAATCCTGTCCACAACTGGCACAATAGCTAATGCATTTTCCCAGACAGTCTTCCATACAACTACTAACCAAGCCATGACTTGAATTAGCTTCAGCTGTAAGACCAGAGCAGGACAAATGGTTGTACCCCTGCTGGCTATGATACCCATGTCCTCAGATGGGTTAGCAAACTGTCCAGGGGCACGTTTCCCAAAAGCGTACAAATGTTTTTCCATTCACAGTCAATGGGCCCAATTACGTAAGTTGGCATCTGTGATTTCGGGAATGCACCCCAGGTCTTATTTCTACCTCTCCCCAATTGGATGCTAGGGTTGGCTTCAGCTCTCTGACTACTAGCTAGCGGAATCGGGGGAGAATGTATGGAATGATGCAGTAATGGTTGGTTGTATTTGAGCAGTTTTTGGGATGCAGTCGTCTTGATAATCATTTTTCTGTATGTCAGGCCCAGGCCAGGTGTCACCGAATCGGACAGAGCAAAGCAGTGAAGATCTACCGGCTGATCACCAGGAACTCGTACGAGAGGGAGATGTTTGACAAGGCCAGCCTGAAGCTGGGTCTGGACAAGGCTGTGCTGCAGTCCATGAGCGGCCGGGAGAACGTGGCTAATGGGGTTAGCATGCATTCTCATCGCCAGAGAAAATGGGGCTGCAAACTGTGCAAAAAGTCAAGATGAGCGGGGATTGTAGACCTGAGTGCTGCGTGCCAGCCATTTTGCGCACTCAGTGACTTGGCTGGAGTGTGGGGTCATTACTAGGACTGTGCATTAACAGCATTGCATAAATGCAGCTCCTCTGTGAACCAATCATGTGACCGTCAAGATCTTATGATCATTCCCACTGATTTGTGGTTACGGATCAATAGAAGTCTAGTTCACTTGGTTGATTTGTTGATGGCTGAAAGTATGTGAAAGGCTGCACACTGCACCTTTTAAATAAGTAGTTTATTTTAATTAATCAACATCTGCATCACAGCAGTTGTTTCAGAGGGGAAATGTTGCTTACTGCTCGCCACCCCATTGATTACTGATAGTCCTTCGGTGAATCGCCTGCAATAAAGTAGTGTGTTAGAAAACATGCTATTATAATTACCGAAGTGTCTTTAAAGGTTTCTACATTTACAAGTAGTAGCCAAGCTATGAGCGTCGATAATGATTAATACAGGATGCAAAATGCACATCTGCACCATAGTTGTGGCACATCTGCTCGTGTGTGTGTGTGTGTGTGTGTGTGTGTGTGTGTGTGTGTGTGTGTGTGAAATGCACATCTCATTTGCCATTTCTGGGATTTTGGCCTGGCACCCAGCGGTCTTTACTCAGTAAAGTGCCTTTGTCCCAGTCCCTCTGTTAAAAGCGCTATACAGATGAATGTGAATTTCTCCGCATGCGAAAGACTGAACTGTTTTTGCAGGTGCAGCAGCTCTCGAAGAAGGAAATCGAGGACCTCCTGCGTAAGGGCGCGTACGGGGCCCTGATGGACGCAGAGGACGAGGGCTCCAAGTTCTGCGAGGAGGACATTGATCAGATCCTGCAGCGTCGCACACAGACCATCACCATCGAGTGTGACGGGAAGGGCTCCACCTTTGCCAAGGTAATGCAGCCAACGGGATGGGTTTTGGCCCCAGGAAGTGCAGGAAGTTTGTCATGCTTTTACCATCGAGACTGATCCTCCTGTCCATCGCTCTCTTCTCTTACTCACCTGTCCCCTCTCTCCTCCTCTCTCCTTTTCTCCCATTCTCTCATGTCTTCTATCCTCGGGTCTTCTCTCCTGTCGTTACCCCCCCCGCCCTGCCCCACAGGCCAGCTTCGTGTCCTCAGGAAACAGGACGGACATCTCACTGGAGGACCCAGATTTCTGGCAGAAGTGGGCGAAGAAGGCGGAGCTGGACATGGGTGCCATAAACAGACGAGTGAGTGGCTGCCCGGTCCTGGGGGTGGGAAGTGTGTGGTTTAGAGTGATCCGTGATTGGTGAGAGGAGCCTGGAGGAGGGGCTTGTGAGAGGGGAAAGGGCGGGATTTTCCCTCATGAAGCACACATGAGCAGCTAGCCTAGTCTTTGCAGTGCGAGGCTGCCGGTTCGTCACTGCTGCCATTTGAGGCGAGTCAGGCTCCTTTCCCTGACATTTCTGGGGGAAGGTGCTGGCATTTTCCTGGCTTTTAGAGGAAGCTTTTACTGTAGGTGCACTAGGAGGTGCGGACCAGGAGCCGCCAGAGTGTTTTGTGCTCCGCTCAGAGTGGTGCTCCGCTCATAAATCTGCACTATGGGCATAATTAATGTACTTTTAACCCAACCGGCCCAACTCCTGGGGTCTTATTCTCTTATTGCAGGTGTGAAGGCTTTACTCTCTCCACTGGCATTCATATTAAAAAGGTCATGCTTTATACTTACAGGTCGGCGGGCTTCTGCTTTGCATCGGGAGAATAGATGCTCAGATCTCCACCTACCGCTGGCTAACGGAATGACTCCTTTAAAGGAGCGGTTCACCAAAAAATGAAAAGTCTGCCATTACCTTCTGACCTTCATGCCAATTCAAAAGCCAGTGAAGTTTCTTTATCTGTAAAATGGGGAGTAATTCAGCATAATTCTGTGCCAGCCTTCTGCAAAACTACTGACGTCTGCTGGGACTCAAGACATTGGACTTTTTTAGTGCCCGGAAAACAGCCAAATATGACCATAAGATTTGTCCCTACACCCCGAACACATTCAGTAGCATAATCCAAGTGTCCTGAAGCCAAATAATCCTACGGTGTTGGGAAAAGACCAGTATTGCATCCATATTTGATGATGTGCATAACCTGAGGTGAAGCTTTCAGGCTAATGCCCGCTGTGCTCTGCAAGAATTCAAGCACTTCATTATGCCACTACAGTGTAAATAAGGAAGTGCTTGAATTTTCGCGGAGCAGAGAGAAACTAACGAAGCTGCATCCTCGTTTCCACTAGCGCTCGGGTGAGTAGATAAATGGCAGGATTTTCATTTTTGCATAAATTGTTCCTTAAAGAACAGCTCCAGCTTAAAAGGGTGTAGCTCACCCCTCCTTGGAGTCAGGGGGCGCTGTTCGGGTTTTTACTCTTGACTGTTTGTGATCTAGAACACGCTGGTGATCGACACGCCCCGGGTGCGGAAACAGACCCGTCACTTCAGCGCGGCGAAGGAGGACGACCTTCTAGAGTTTTCCGACCTGGAGAGCGACTCTGAGGACCCGCCCACCCCGCGCACCCGTCGCTCCCAGGACCGCCCCCACGGGTACCCCCGCAGCGCCTGCTTCCGGGTGGAGAAGAACCTGCTGGTGTACGGGTGAGTGGGGCGGTGTGGGGCACAGTGGGGTTTGGATGGGAGTGAGTTCGGCTGGCAGTCACTGTTGGGTCATTCCATAACAAATGAACCAATTTTTAGGAAAGTTAAAAAGTCATAGAGTCAGGATGCTATAAAGCTTTGAGACATCAAAATGTGGGAAACAAAAAATACATTTCCAACCAAAATCCCATTTTTCTAATGCTTACAGATCCCAAGTGGTTCATCCCTGTGCAATTTTGATGACAGATTCTGAAAGCCAGGGCGTGAATTAAAAAGAGGAGCCTCCTGTCTTATTAAAAAAAGATTTTATAGCCTTCCAAAAATGCTCCGGAGCCAGCACTGCGATTCGCAAGTGCAATGAACAGGGGCGACAGCCCAATTTAAAATCACTCACAAGAACACCTTTTGAGATTTTGAGCTGAAACATGGGCTTCCTTCGTTTGACACAAAGGTATTTTTAGAAAAAATAGAAGAAAAATTGGTCAAATTGGAGATGGACCCCCTGTAGGCATGGAATGACCCTGTTACTGTATACCAGGGCTCCCCAAATCATGGCTCTAGGGACCAAGAACTGCTGGTTTTACCCCCCTTCTCTTTAACTGGCATTCAGGTGAGATGACGGTTTGGCTAATCCCTATCAATAATTGTTTACTTAATGGCCTGGAGGTGAAATGAAACCAGGACTGGATTTGGATTTGAGGGCCAGATTTTGGCAGCAGTGCTGTATACGCCTCCTAATGAGTTACCCTCCTTTATACCATGGTCTGAGTGAATACTTTTTTCTGATTGGCTGGCAGGTATGCATTAAAACCGTGGAACCGCACAGGTAGTTCGGCTATGGTCGTTTCACCATTCGAAATTCATCCACAAGCCAACTTGTAATCCTAGCAACGTTAGACCTGGTATTCGGCTAGGTACATCGATAACCTAGCTGCACTTTAATCTCCAGTAAATTTAGCGGCGTCACATAAGTTGCGTCCTGCGGGGCGGTTAACTAAAGGTACTCAAGCAATAATGACCGGAAATATTATAGCAGCGAAGTAATCAGGCTTTATTCATTAAACGATTGTAATTGTGTACGGTTACAAAGGAAGCTAACGTGTCCACTTCAGCTGCTGACAGTTCGCTAGCTACGTGCTATGCCAGCAGACTTTAGCTTGCTGACTGCGGAAACCGTCATAAGTTCATTGTAATTGTGGGTAGCAAATTAGCCACAGTCTGCATAATCGCACATAATGTCGCGTTATGAATAATCTCCATTTCAGTTGGAATCCGTTATCAAATCAGCTGGTAAACGGATGTAAGCGTGTGCAAAAAATTCCTTGTCCATGAACGTAAGATGAACTATGATAGCTGGTTCAATTTAATTTGGCCTATAGGCTATTGGGTATGAGAGGGCGCGGTGCCTGTTCAATGATTACCAGCTCGTTTTTTTTTTTTTTTAAGTGTAAATGCAAAACTTTTACCAAAAATTTCTCAGTGCTCTGAGTTGATATTGCTGGCAATTGACCATGGTATAAGCGGGATAATTAACTCGAAGGTGAGCATTCCAAGGTTTTAATGCACTTCGCGTCGGGTGGTTATTTGCCTCCGCATCGTGCATTAAAACCGTGGAATGCACACCTTCTCGGTAATTATCCCTGACATAAACACTGGTAGTAGGAAGGGGCCACTAGGAAGGGGCTTGATAAGTTCAGCTAAACACGGCAGCCTTTTTGAAGGGTGTGATGTCGACCCGCCATAGTCTCAGGACATCCTACTTCAGCCTGTTGATCTGAGTGCTGTAATGGAGATGGTTCACTTAGCTAATACGATCTGTAGTCTGTGTAACACCTGAAATCAACTCTCTTTCTACTTTGTCTAATTTTTTTCTGTTCTTTTTCTCTCTCTCCCTCTCTCTCTCTCTGGTAGCTGGGGTCGGTGGGCAGATATCCTGTCGCACGGGCGGTATAAGAGGCCGCTCTCTCTGAGGGACGTGGAGACCATCTGCAGAGCTCTGCTGGTGTACTGTGTGCAGCACTACAGGGGAGACGAGATCATCAAGAGCTTCATCTGGGACCTGATCACTCCGACTGAGGATGGGAGGACCCGCGACCTGCTCAACCACTCTGGTGAGTCTCTCTCTCTCTCCAATCCTTCTCTCTAACCCCACCCTCTGCTTTCAAATCTTTCTGCTTGAGTCCCTACCCTCCTGCCCTCATCACCTTGGTCTTCTCCCTAACTTGAACCTCTCCGTCTTTTCTGTCATCCCCGCCCCTCTTTCTTAAACCCTGCCCTCTTCTCCTTATTCCCCGCCCTCCTCTCTGAAGTCCCCACCCTCTTGACTTAAACCCCACCCTCTTCACCCTTATTCCCACCCCCTGCCTTAAAGTCCACCCTCCTCTCCCTGATCCCATCATCCTTACTCAAACCCCACCCTCCTGACTTAAACCCCACCCTCCTGCCTTAGAGTTCACCCTCTTTACCCTGATCCCATCATCCTGACTCAAACCCCACCCTCCTTTCTCAAACCCCGCCCTCTTCTCGCAAATCATCACTATCCTGTCTTAAACCTGCCCTGTTTTCTCTAATCCCCTCCCGCCAAGTCCACTATCCTGCCTTCCTCTCCTTAAACACACCCCACCCCCTTCTGAACCCCACCCTTTGTCCCATAAAGCCCCCTGCTGAGATGAGGCTTTGACAGCAGCCCAGCGCGCCGTCCCCACAGACCACAGTCACAACAAATTTATACCGTCAGGCTTTTGTTCTTGTTCACACACTACCAGTCAGAATTTGGACATGCCTACATTTTTACCCTGCGATAGTGGGCTAATATGGCCATAATGGGAGTGATTTAGTGAGTCACGATCCTCTCATACTCAATATCTCAACAATGGTATGAGCCATAACCTTTGCACATTAACAGGTATTGTGTAGCAGACAAGCTGATTAAAATTCAGTTGAGTCTGTGAAGCGCATCATACTAAATTAACCTGCAGAAACGCATCGCACAGTCCTGTAGAATCCACTAGGATTGCATGTTGCTTTTATCAGTTAGCTTGCTAACCAAGCTAGCTAGCATGTTGATGCACTTATTAGTGATTCAGTCAAAGCCATGCAAGCCATGTTTGTTTTGGGTTCCTGGTGGAGTTAAAATATGCTGTACTCAGGCTACTTGTGGATACCTTCATTTGACATCTACAGTTGCCAGGTAGCCAGCTACAGAGCTCCATGAAAACTGTGGCGTTGACCAGCCCATTTTTCATGTTGCTCTGCAGCTAGCTAGTTGGCTACTTTGGACATCAAATTATGCTGGCTGGGTCAGAATAACGGGCGTTACCTTCACTAGCTTGCTAAGTGCGTACGTGTGGGTATATAGAAATAAACCCCTGAATCCCTCTGTCCTCCTCCCTGATCTCCCCCAGGCCTGTCTGCTCCTGTTCCCCGCGGACGGAAGGGCAGGAAGGGGAAGGCGCAGGGAGCCCCGTCATTCCTGCAGCAGGCGGACTGGCTGGCCCAGTGCAACCCCAACACCCTGCTGCAGGAGGACAGCTACAAGAAGCACCTCAAGCATCACTGCAACAAGTACGAGCCCCGCGCGAACCCCGCCCGTGTTCCCTTACACCGGGGGTGTGCTGAAAACGTGACCAACTGTAGTCCGCTCTCGCACACTGACTGCCCTGCTGGGAAAACCCCATGGACCAGCAGCAAAACGCAACATATGCTGGCATGCTGGTCTAGGACTAGCATACCAGTGTTTTGGTGCTGGTCCATGCTGGTTTTTTCCCAGCTGGGTGGGGCTGTAGGCTCCTGTGGGAGCTGCTCAGTAGCTACAGTCAACATTCACAAAGGATTTTTTTTTGTTTTTTTATTTTTTTTGCACCAGAGCAAGCACACAAAGTACCGAAATGGGAAGAGATGAATCAGGATAAAATTATCTTAGAATCTTATTTTCTGCTGCTTTCTTGTTTTTTCTGTGTTTAGTGAAAATAAATATTTAATTCTTAAAGTACAGGTACAATACTGGTCAGAAGTTTTAGAACACCCCAATTTTTCCAGTTTTTGTATTGAAAATTATGCCGTCCCAGTCCAACAAATAGCTTGAAATGGTACAAAGGTAAGTGCTGAACTGCCAGAAGTTTTAAACAAAAGGTAAGGTTACCCAGGTTTTTTATACACTGTCGAGTTGGTGAAAGGATGGTTCCTCAATGTGTGACATCAACTGTCAAACATGGAGGAGGAAGCGTTATAGTCTGGGGCTGTTTTACTGGGTCCAGGGTTGGTGACTTGTACAGAGTGAAAGGCACCCTGAATCAAAACGGTTACCACAGCATTCTGCAGCGCCATGCAGTACCCTCTGGTATGTGCCTAGTTGGTCAGGGGTTCATCCTACAGCAAGATAATGACCCAAAACATAAGTCCAAGCTCTTCCAGAACTAGCTTGGGAAAAAAGAACAAGATGTTGAGCTTGAAAACATGGAGTAGCAGCACTGTCTCCAGACTTAAACCCCACCGAGATGGTTTGGGATTAACTGGACAAAAGAGATAAAGCAACCTACCTCAGGCCTACCAAACAAAACGTAGCCTCAGCACACAAAAACTTTGAAATGCCTACATTAATCGCGGAAATAGCAACTGAAAAATAATACCCCGCTACCGAAACTGCAAAAACCGCAACATAAACTGTTGACTCGTAGCATAAGACTATGAAACTGCAACATCTTCTATCGCATCCGTCTTTGCCATTTACTGCGCTTGCGCGTACCGGCTCAGGCTGCTTTCAGAGATAGCGGAATCAGGCGTGTCTCCTTCGGTTGGTAAGTAAAACTTCCAAATATGACGTTATTGTTAATGCAGATGTTTAACAATGAATTGTAAGACGTAGCTGTTACATCCACATTCTCGTAAATTCGCTTATTTTAGCATGTCACCCTGCCGAAAATGAACGATGCACTGTTGATTTCGCTATAGTCTTAGAGTTGCCAACTTGACGACTTTCTCAAGACGTATACATACGTCTTGAGTGGACAAGCAATCCCGATTTGGAAAGTCGCCAGATTAAGCGAGAAAGTCAAGTTGGCAACTCTAAGACTTTAGCGAAATCGACAGTGCATCGTTCATTTTCGGCAGGGTGACATGCTAAAATAAGCAAATTCACGAGAATGTGGATGTGACAGCTACGTCTTACAATTCATTGTTAAACATCTGCATTAACAATAACGTCATATTTGGAAGTTTTACTTACCAACCGAGGGGAGACACGTCTGATTCCGCTATCTCTGAAAGCAGCCTGGGCCGGTACGCGCAAGCTCAGTAAATGGCAAAGACGGATGCGAATGAAGATGTTGCAGTTTCATAGTCTTATGCTACGAGTCAACAGTTTATGTTGCGGTTTTTGCAGTTTCGGTAGCGGGGTATTATTTTTCTGTTGCTATTTCTGCGATTAATGTAGGCATTTCAAAGTTTTTGTGTGCTGAGGCTACGTTTTCTTTGGTAGGCCTGTACCTGTGCCACACATTTATGGGAACTTCTGCAACGGAGTTAGGAAGAACTTTCTGAAGAATATTTGATTTCCATTGTAGAAAGAATGTCATGAGTGTGTTCAGCTGTTTTATCTGCCAAAGGTGGCTACTTGGAGTCAAAATTTCAAAATACATTTTGGTTTATAAATTGATTCCATGGTTTCTTTAACTTCAGTTGTTTGTTGTATTATGTCTATGCTTTCATTCCAGAGTACAATGAGACATTTAACGGCATGATTTTCAATGAAAGAGAAATTGGGGTGTTCAAACTTTTGACCAGTAGTGTAGATATTGTACGTATAGCTTTATTCCTGTAAGATCGTACTTTTGAATTTACCTCAGTGGGGAATTTTAATTTATGGAATTTGAGGTTAATTGAGCAGCTTTAACTGCTGGAAGTGGTGCTTGTCACCTCTCTGCTGCCCCCTGCCTGTGAGACTCCCAACTGCACAGTCAGATTCTGAGCTGCTTTTCAGCAGAGCACCTCCCACCATCTGTTCTTCTGTTGACCAACCCACTGAGGGGCAAACTGACCGGACGCTTCCCGGCTTCAGCCCTCTGTGGGCTGGGAGTGAGGGTGGAGGGGACTGGAGCTCTGCTGGGGAGAGCTGCCGTGGCAGTTTGGGGGGGGGGGTTACTGGGTCCATCTGTCGAGCTGCAGTGATGCTGCACAGTGAGGCTCATTAGCTCTGACCCCATGATAGATGTGGAGATGACCTCAGCCAAACACTGTCACTGGTGACCATCCACAGTGCTTCACGCCTCTCTCTCTCGCTCTCTCTCTGGAGCGCTCTCTCTCTCCTCTCTCTCTCTCCCCCAATCTTTCATTCACTGTAATTCTTTCTCTTCTGCTGTACCCCTCTCTATCATTCTTGTCCTCAACCCTTTCCCCTGTGATTGGTCACCTATCTGCTCCCTTTCCACTGCATTTTCTCTGTCATCTCTCTCCCTCCCTCCATCTCTCCTCTCTCGCTCCCATCTCCCTCAGAGTGCTCCTCAGGGTGCGAATGCTGTATTATCTGAAACAGGAAGTCATCGGCAGCCAGGCGGAGAAGATACTGGAAGGAGCAGATTCCAGGTGGGGATTTCATTCAAAATTTGATGAGATTAGTGTCCTTAATTCATCTGATATCTGGTATCTGGTCTCGCGGATCACAGCTGATGCTGTAGATTAGCCGCTGGCCTGTGAAACAGCAGCTGTGGTGTCTCTAAGCTCTCCTGTCCTTCTCACAGTGAAGTGGACATCTGGATCCCACAGCCCTTCCTGGCTGAGATGCCCTGTGATTGGTGGGATCGAGAGGCCGACAAGTCGCTGCTCATCGGTGTCTTTAAGCACGGTATGCCCCTGTCCTGTGCCACAACTTTACTTAGCTTCACTGTTCTGGTAATGTTGAGTACAGCTGAGGTTTAAATCAAGGGTGTCCAAACTAGTGCGCAAAGGGCCAGTATTGATGCTGGTTTTCGTTACAGCCCAGCTCTAACACCTTATTCTACTCATCAAGGTCTTATTTGACCCCCCCGATCAGTGAATTAGTGGTATCAGGTGTTGGGGCACTGGGATAAAGCGAAAACCTGCTCCCACACCGGCCCTTTGTGGATAAGATTGGACACCCCTGGGTTAAATGGTCTGAATCCTTTTCAGAAGTGTGACCAACCCTGTTGGTTTAATGGTATTTGTACCAGCGCAGACACCTCACTCTGCTTACTCAAAGCTGAACAGGATCCCTTGCTCCAGTGTACAATGTGCGGTATCAGGGCTGGAGTCATGAACTTTGAGGGCAGGAGATCTCTTGGAACAGGATTGGACACTGCAGTTTGGTACCAATGCGATCGTGTCATCTCTGACGTTGTGAATTCCGCCATTATGGCTCCACACGTGCAGCTATGGGGCTTCTGTTTCCAGCCTGATGTGCGGACTGCTGATGAATGCCGTAGCTGTTTGTGTCAGGATCTGGGCCTAATGCAGTGTTGGCCTTTTGTCAGATCAACAGTGGCTTACAGTTTTGGCAGGGCTGGCTGTATGGCTGCAAGGGCTGCCAGGGGTTTCAGAGCTGCTCACTTATATGTTGGCAGCTGTGCCAGTGAGTTACTGCCACATCTCTGGTGCCCAGGCCCCGCCCTTCCCTGCACACTCGCCTGCTGCCAAGCCTCCATTTTACACCCTGTCATCTGCACAGCCCTACAGCAGAGCTGGAGCTACTACTATTTGCACTTCTCTCGTGCAGCTGTTTTTACGGTCAGCAGCTGCAGGTTACTGACTGAAGTGAGAGTCGAAGCCCAGACTTGGCCGAGCACCAGAATCTCTAGAAACTTGGTGCTTTTTAGGGAAGAATTGTTTCCAGCTGTTCATTCATTCCTCTTAAAAGTCAAGATGGAAAAACTGGCCCTTGGTCTGTTGTGACGTGTGTAAGAATCCGATTGGCTCATCCCCCTCAGGCTACGAGAAGTATAACTCGATCCGAGCGGACCCCACTCTGCATTTTCTGGAGAAGGTGGGCTCTCCAGACCCCAAAGCCGTCGCCGCGGAGCAGGGGGGCGCTGACATGGCAACAGACGGAGCCGAGGGGTAAGAGAGTGACGGAGGCAACAACTTTCTCATCGCATGACCCCCCTCTTCTATGGTTCTGTTTCCTAATTTGATGTGCCTGTGTTCCTCAGTGGAGACCTGGACCGGGAGGATGAAGACCCGGAGTACAAGCCTGCCAGGATGGCCTTTAAAGAGGAGATGGAGGTGAGTCAGGGAGGCACGGTGGGGATAACGCAGAGGGAACTTGGGTCGTGAAGACCACAGTTTGAATGCACTCACTCTTGGTTTTTATTTATTTATTTGTTTTTTTTTGCAGGAATGTACAAACTCTTCCCTGGGAGAGGAGGAAGCCACAGGGGCGGAACCTCTGGGTAAAATTCCCCTTCAGTTCTAACACAAAGGGCTGGGCGTGATTTCTGAGTTACTGTCATCAGTGTTTTGGTGCTTTGGGATTTCGAACCAATTTTATCAAACTCTTCTTTCCTAAAACTTTGGGACAGTGCAAAATATAATAAAAATGAAGTCTTCACAATCAAATTATGTAACTCCGAGTTAGCCACGTGGATATTAGAAAATACACTGATTTTGTTTTTTTTTTTAATGCTGTGGCTACATATGTTGCATTCATGAGGTGTCGGGATATTCCCAAAAGCGAATTTCCGACTGGGGAAACGTCACATGAACGCCCCCCCATGTCGGAAAAGCAGCTCTGCATCTCAGCGATAATTTTGGTACACAAGTTGCTGACATGACTTGATATTGATGTCACATTCACAGATAAATGGCAGATGAAAACCAGTCTGTAGTTTAGTTTTAAGCAAATACAGATGTTTTTCTGATTAAAATACATACATGTGAAATTAATCATATTTCATGGCTCACTTGATCCATTTTGGTTGTTCTTCAGTGTCATGAAAAAACTGGAAACGGTTGTCAGTGTTTTTTTTTAACGATTTGCAGCATCCATTTTTTTCCCACATTACGACTTACAAGCACATGAACACAACAAAGTCCGGCACATCCGGTTCTACTTAGCGCCGTTAGCGGTTGCTCGCCATGCTTGTGAAATGACGCGTACCTAACAGGTAGAAATGATGAACGACACTAACAGCCTGTTTATTCTCTTGCACTGAAATGCAGTGGAAGTTGAATGCGAGGGGCATTAGGGCAGCATTGTTTTAGGGATTTACGGTAGGATCTGTGTTTATTTCTCTGCTCCGCTGTGCTGAAACGCAGCGGTGAGGTCGGAGGTGAACGGCGAGCAGGGACAGCTGCGCTGGCCCACCACTTCCGCACTGACGGGGCGCCTGCGGCGGCTGATCGCAGCGTACCAGCGCAGCCACAAGAGGGAGCAGCAGAGACAGGAGGCTCTGCTCATGATCCAGGCCCACAGACGGCTCCCCCCGCAGCCGGCCTGGGTAATGACGGCCCAAGGGGAGGGCCCGGGGCCCGACAGGCGACAGAGGTGAATCTCCACCACACAGGCTGGGTCTTTACCTCCTGTCACTGCCCCAGCCTTCATCCCTGATCCAGCTTGACTGAAGTCACCTCGGTGCGACATGTGATCTATTTTGCCTTTGCATTAGTCTACCTCCCAGTGACGCTACACATTAAAAATGCATGAATTTCCGACCTATAAATTTTTATTCCCAAACACTTGTCGCTGATGGTCACAGTATCTGAAGGATTTTTTTTTTTTTTGCTCTCTCAAGTCTTTGGCCAGTTTTGGACTTCAGAGAAATAAATGAGGACTTTCAGCCCCGAGGTCTTGTAACCCTGGTTTTGGAAAGTGATAAGTTTTTGCTGGTGTTTGTCTTTTCATATGTCACCTGGTGCACAGCCAATTAATAATTACAAGCCATTTCAAAGTCTTTTCCCTCTTGACATCACATGGGGAAGTAACCAACCAGAGCCAAGAACTGATCAACTTCAGCCAAGCAGTCAATCAGATTTCATTATTTTGGGTGGCCACTCCCCCTTGTGATGTCAGGAAGGGGAGATCTTTAACTGGCTCATAATGGCTAATTAGCTGTGCCCCTGCGGCATAGTAGCGGACGTTTAAAACGAGTGAAACACTTGCACCCCCTGGGGACAGGCTCTTGGCCCACACTGTAACCTCCCCCCACCATGTCCCTGCAACAGGTGGACGAGGAGGGAAGAGGCAGATTTTTACCGCGTGGTCTCCACCTTCGGCGTGCTGCGCCAAGGTCAGCGCTACGACTGGCGACACTTCCGCACCTTCGCCCGGCTGGACCGCCGCACCGACCAGAACCTAGAGAGCTATTTCCTGGCCTTCGTGGCCATGTGCAGACGGGTGTGTCACTTGCCCCTCCGGCCTGAGGACGGTGAGAAGCTGAACCGGCACTGGAATATGGCGCTGTTGTAACCACACCGCTAACCCATGTTATAACCACACCGCTAACCCATGTTGTAACCACACCGCTAACCCACGTTATAACCACACTGCTAACCCACGTCGTAACCACGCCGCTAACCTATGTCATAACCACACCGCTGACCCATGGCATAACCACAATGCTGAGCCATTTTATACCCACACCGCTAACCCACGTTATAACCACACCGCTAACCCATGTGGTAAACACACTGCTAGCCCATGTCATAACCATACCTCTGACCCACATCATAACCACACTGCTGACCTGTCATAACCACACCGCTGACCCATGTTTTCCCAGCACCGCTAACCCACATCATGACCACACTGCTGACCCATGTTTTACCCACACCGCTAACCCACATTATAACCACGCCGCTAACCCCACGTGGTAAACACACTGCTAACCCATTTCATAACCACACTGCTGACCCATGTTATACCCACACTGCTAACCCACGTTATAACCTCACTGCTAATCCATGTCATAGCCACACCGCTGACCCATGTTTAACTGTAGAAATGGAGTGCTGAGAAAATTGACTGAGAATGACCTCAGAGTTGACTCTGCTTGGTATTAAACAGGTGATTTATCGAGGCAGAAAAGTACTTGCATCCTCTTAAATGTGTCTATCCTGACTGCAGTGATGATTAAAGTTAACTTTCTGCAAACAGTTTTAAATCGCTATATGCACCAATGGGTCCGTGGAGGGAAAATTTGGGTCTGGGCTGCCCAACCCCGTTTCTGAAGATCTACTGCCCTCTGGGTTTTCAATTCAACACATCGAGCTGCTAGAGAACCATTTGAGCTCCTAATGTGTAGAACCCACTGACTGTATTGTAAATATGGACAGCCTAACAGCTGCCTACAAGTGAGGTCAAAACATCTTGACTGCCATCTTGTGGCTGCCTGCAGTGCAAGTTGTAAGCCTGCCCTCTCCATGTTGGCAGATGGTACAGAGGCCTCACATCACATCACAGACACATCATCCATCTTTACATTCTGTCTGTGATAGAAACAGATGTGCAGATAATATTGGTTAAAATGGAAAACCTGCTTGGTGTTGCTTCCCCAGATCTCTCAGGTTTAGAGAAGCCTGGCTGGAGGATGTGGTGTTTTACCAGTATGTTGCTGGGCTCTGTAGGCCAGTGTCAGCCATCTGCTGAACTGAAGGTCACAGAAGATATTTTGAACCCTTCTAAGTGTTAATTAACTGAGAGGACTGAGCTGTGTGGTGACGGGTGATGAGAAAGGGTCGTTATTTTTGACGAGATGTCTGACAGCTGTTATAATGTTCATGAAGGACAGGCAGTGAATGAATGTCTGTAACATAGATGTACACAAGGATCTCAGCAGTTAGAGCTTAACCCCACCCGTGCCCCTCCCTCTCAGAGTCCCTGGACCCCTCGGTGTGGGTGGAGCCCATAACGGCAGAGCGGGCCTCGCGCACCATGTACCGCATCGAGCTGCTGCGGCGCATCCGCGAGCAAGTGCTGCCCCACCCTGCCCTGCGCGAGAGACTCCGCCTGTGCCAGCCCAGCCCCGACCTGCCCGAGTGGTGGCAGTGCGGCCGGCACGACCGCCACCTGCTGCTCGGGGCCTCCAAGCACGGCCTGAGCCGCACCGACTACCACATCTTCAACGACCCGGAGCTCGGTTTCCTGGAAGCACACAGGAAGTTCACCCAGCTGCCCAACCCCACCGCTGCTGCTCCAGGCCCAGCCGCCGAGCGCAAAGATGAACCCAAACCGCCGCCCTCGCCGAAGACTGAGGTCTGCGTCCTGGTGGATGAGATGGAGACCAGCTCCCACGAACAGGGAGAAAAGCATGAGGAGGTGGAGCCTAAAGTCGAGGAACAGGTGGAGGAGGGGCCTAAAGATGACAAGCAGGAGGCGGGAGTGAAAGCTGAGGAAGTGGGGGCGGAGCCTAAAGCAGAACCCGAGCCACTGGCTGAGAAAGGTTCTGAAGACGACGACGAGGACAAAATGGAGGAAGACTATAAATCGGAGTCTTCTCAGGCTGAAGGTAGTTCACACTCGATTTAATCATAACAGTTTTACTGTTCTTTGTTTTCATCGTGAAACATGCCTTTTTGAAGTCATGAATATTTTCAACATTAACCCTCTATTAACCAAACCCATTTCTAATTGTGTTAAAGTTATTTCCCTATGCAAAAATGTTTATTTTGGGCCATTATTTGAAAAACAGTTGACAAAAAAATGTTGATACATTTGGCCCACTTTTCTGCTACATTGGGTGGTAATGCTAATAAAAAAATTGGTGACACATACCATTCAAGTTATTCTCAAATGTTTATTTTGCAATAAACAAAACCAACAGGGTGTCCAGGCTGTTAACCCTTTTACTTCATGTAGCAGATATGCTACGCTAGTTAATAGAGGGTTAATTGTTGAGATTTTTATTGCTTGGCAAATTTGCCAAGAATGTTACTTTGATCCATTTTTACTTGCCGAAATCGTATGATTTGGCTAGTACGTCAGTTGGTTGCACTAGACTGTCAGTTTGTTTGTTACACACCCTTTTGCCATTCATCCTGCACCAGCCTTAACAAAACTTGGAGATATGTTAGTCTAGGTTACTCGCCACAGACCTGAACTTTAAGTTTCTATGTTAAAGGTCAAGGTCAGGGTCACACTGAAGGGCAAAAGCACATTTTTGTCCAAAACGGTTTCAAATTAAGCTAGAAACCTGAAAGTAACGCTATTCTATTTGTCAGCGCTATGAAGTTTGAGCAATTAGGCATCACAATGATGTCACTTCTATTAAAAATACTTTTTTTTTTTTTTTAATTTTTGCCAAATGAATTTTTTTTATTCTGTTCCTTAGACAATATGACGTATATTTTTCACCTTTTTAAATTTGTTTTCGGCAAATCGTCAATTGAATAACAACCTTTCAGTTTCTTTTTCATTCTGTCCACGCAATAGCGGCAGTAATTTTGGTCCGATCACAACAGAAAAAATGCACGCGCTGGGATCCGCAAACAGTGGGCCGCATTCCATATTGGGCAGAATTGGGATCACTGTAAATCCACTGAAGCCACTGTAAATCCTTATTTTTTGAAGATTGGTATGAGAGGAATATATGGTCTATAGTTGACTTGATGGACACGAATGGCAAGTTCTTAACTTATGAACAATTCTGTATGAAATATACAGTGGCTCCGATAAGTATTTGTACACTACTGTACTTCATGGAGCCGGTTACGGATGGCCTGGGCACAAACATGGCTTCCAGTTGCTTCCTCCACTTTGGTGGCAAGACTGGAGGCCGAGGACTGTCTCTCCCTCTGTACCAGCAGGGAGATGTACCGGTCAATGCGCTGGCTGGTCTTCCTGGGACGTCCTTTCCTGGCTGCATTGGCTATGCGTTCAGACTGTTTGTACTTCTTGATGATGTACTGCACGGTTGTGTGGCGTAACGATAGCCGAGCTCCAATTATTCTGGTGCTTTGGCCTTCTTTATGTAGCTGAATGATTTGCTCTCGCATTCGACGGGGTATCTCGCCCGTCTTAGCCATATATCACAGGAATACGTTATGGGCATGGTCAGGCCATTTACATAGGCCAGTCTGTGTACAGAGGGAGTGTCCAGTATGGTCACCCTTGACCAAATCAGACCAAGTGAGTCAACCATGTCCTGTAAACATCTTGAATCAATTTTAGGTGAGTATTATAAGTTTTGTGACTCACTAATGGAACTGTACAGATACTTATTGGGTCAGATAATCTCCTTTCTGACCAGATATGCCATTTTGACATTAAATATTTGTTTAAAACGCATTGATCAAGTATTTTAATCACTTTTACACACAATAGCAAGCATTTAGCCGAATATACAAAGGCTGTTATGTAGTCGAATTTTCAAATAGTGTACAAATACTTATTGGAGCCACTGTACATCACATTACTGTTCTGCACTGCCCTCTATCCATTTCACTCTGTTTGAGGGATGGTAAACGGAGGTTAGACAGGAATAACCTGAGAACATGTTGAGATTTTGCAAAGTTGTCGTGCTCTGTGCGATTTCATTAATTTGCATGTAGTTTCATAAACAGTTATGTAGACTATCTGCAAATTTATTACTCAGATTCTCAGCTCGTGTGCTCAGGCGTGTGTGTGATGTGTCATTGACAGCGAGCGCCACCTCAAAGGAGAAGGGTTTCGATGAGGAGAGTAACGCCTCAATGAGCACGGCGCTGGACGAGACGCGAGATGGATTCCCGGCTGAGGACCCCCCTGTCCTGTATGACAGGACCTTTGCCTTCTACCACTGGCCCAAGGTCAGCGCTGCTCCGACCCAATTCTGCCATCTTTCACACTTTCCTCAACTGTTTGTTAGTTCTGTACTAGATTAGTACAGTTACCACTCCAGCTCTCTCAGGATCAGTATGTTCTCAGCCCTCGACATGTTGATCAGGACTAGTACAGCGCCATGCAAGTAGAGCCTGGTTTATACTTGGGAGACGCATGTTGACCGATGTCTTAAGAAAACTTTCAGACTAAGCAGTCTTTTATGCTTTAATTTATTTAATGTTGGGAATCGTCTGCGACACAAACTGTGATCTCCATGGTAACTATAGCTAGTTATTTCTATATAACCATCTTTTCGCAAGTGCTACTGCATCAACATTCTGTATCCATGACAGCCACCAAAGTCTCGGTCCATCCAGCCGATGGAATTATAAAAAAACACCAGCATCTGCGACGTTAGATATTCGACAGGTAAAAGACCCCATTGGACAATACTTCTGTCTCCCTGACGTCATTTTGGTTGTCAGATACTGTCCACAGACAAACGTCCTTCAAGTATGAAACGCCCTTCAGTCTGCTCCTCGTGCTCGTCTCACCGCTGCTTGTTCTGTTGATACTGTTAGTACAGTTCCTTTTGAACTCGCCCTTGGAGAGTATAGAGTCAAGCCAACCACCTCTAATCCTCGCCTAATGCCCATACGACCCCAACGTTTGTTCTAACGTACAACGCTATGTTTCCATTGTGTCCCCAGGTTAGTACAGTTCTGTTACTTCCTTATTCCTTATTCCCTAGCTCAACATTAGTAATGTGTGGCTAAACTGCGGCGTGCCCCCTACTCGTTTTGTTGTCACTGCAAAATCATTAATGCTTCCTAATTACTGATAATTGCAGAGCATGTCACACTACATCAAACATGGATTTGACCGGCCCTTGGTTCCATGTCTCGTCTGTGTGACCTGATAATTGTGTGTTAATTAATCGGCACTTAATAAAGCTCTGGGTATAACTTATATATATTTCCTGCTGTGCTCCTTTGCTCTCCTGATAAAACTCAACTTGAGGATTTCTATGATAATGCACTTCGTATATCTGTAGAGAATTTTTGGGGAAGAAATTCATGTTAAGACTCGAGGTCTTGAAAATGCCGCACACAGCCAGAGTTCTCCGCCTAGAATTTATTCATCGTATTAAAACCACATTTGCCTTTCCTCAACTAACTTTTTTGGCAACCCTCATAAGCCTTTTTGGGTGCCTGCCCAACTCGTATTACGCCGTTAAAGAAAAACAACAGAGGAAGAAGCCAGACGGGCTGAGCTTTGATTGTGTGGGGTTGACTGGCTGTTAACGGCATTCTGACTGTCTGGAGCCATTTCCTGCTCCAGGCTTCTGTAAAGGCCAGTGCCGCTGAGCCTAATGGAACATGGCAGGCCCTTAGTGCGGCGGCCATTACGGCTCACTGAGGGGAGCCAATTCCGCGGTACAGAGTAATGACAGATGGGTCGGGATTCGTCAGATAGCGGCCGCTGATTATTTCGGATCGGGCGCGGAGCAGCAGCTGCGTCTGGCTGTTATGTGATTTTGCAGAAACTTCAGACTCAGCTTGTGCAGAACGATGCTCAATGCCCTGTGTGCTTAAATGTACAGTACTGCACTCAAATCTTACTATTCAGTGCGTCGTCTCTGATTGGATATGTAAGGGAAGGAGAGAACCCATCTAGTTGTAGGAAATGTACAACCTGTTACAATTAGTGCATTATGCGAGTGACTGCCCATTGTGATGCTCTTAAAATGTATATCTGCCGTTCACTGCCAGTTCCTGAGTTGTGGTGTGCAATTCCAATCTGATGCGTTTCATCTGTAATCAGTGTGTAGTTAGTGAATTGAGCCGTATTGAGTAGCTGCTGTCATTTCTGAGAGTTCGCTGTCCTCTTCCTGTGCCCTTTAGGACCGGGTGGTGATCGACCGGCTGGACGTCATCTGCGAGACGGTGCTGAAGGGGAAATGGCCGGCGAATAGGCGCCAGCTCTTCGATTTCCCGCCGGTGCAGTTGTCTGGATACGCAGCCGTGGCGGGGAGCCCTGCAACGCGAGGTTTCGGCGACCTCGCCGCGGCGGGACAGGCCAGCCACAGCGGGAGCGAGGAGGGTACACAGCCCGCTGAGGTGAGGGAAGAGTGACGCTACCCCCCCCCCCGCCTCAGAAAAAAAACAGTTGTGTCTGAATTAATTAATCCCTTACAAACAACCCTGAAACGCATGGGTTTGCCATTCTGCGTCCTGAGGAGCCGAAGAGTTTTACTGAGGTTTGTTTTCATATACCACTACAGACCTCGGTGAGGCGGATTAACTCCAGTCAGCCCCCTAGATTGTTAAGTTAGGTGGCAGATCGCAACACAAGGCTTTTATGGTTGTGTGTGACAGAGGTTTTCCACCCCTGGCCTGAGTGCAGACCGACTGTCAATAGCTTTGCCTCTGCCTAGCAGTCCAGTTCAGTTCGTCGCAAGTCAGAGCGGTTAATTTTGCCTTTTCATTCACAAAAGTTCTGGATGATGCCAAAAGAAAAATTCCGATCTGTCCCGCTTTTCTGTTCCCCCTCTGGCAAGGTACCCAGCGTACTGATCCAGTACTAAAATTTAATTAGTTAAGAGAGAATAGCTACTCTTGTTTGGAAAGGACTCAACACAAACCTGCCTTTCGTGGGTAGACGCAGCTGTTACCGTCTCCCAACAGCTCCATCGGCATATAAGAGGTACTGCTTGTGATGGAGACGCTGAACAGATTGATGTTGGGCAGCAGCCCATACATGTTATGTACTTCTTCCAAGGGTACAATGTGGAGAGTTAAGTGGTAGCCAGTGTTCGGTGTCCAGTGTTAATTGAACAGTGACTCTGAAAGGGCTGCAGATTCTTCAGGGATTACATGATATGGATGGGAGTGATGCACAAATTTGTCTTTGGCCTTGTGTGTGATTTCAAATTTAAAATGCGGAGGCAAAACCAGGGATGTCTCTCTGTCTGAATGACTTATGGGAGACCCCAGTGTGTGGTGAGAAGTGGGCAAGCTGGTGGTGTTGTGTCCTGTTTGGGGCTGGTCCTGTGAGGGGTTGTGTCCTGTTTGGGGCTGGTCCTGTGGGGGGTTGTGTCCTGTTTGGGGCTGGTCCTGTGGGGGGTTGTGTCCTGTTTGGGGCTGGTCCTGTGAGTGGTTGTGTCCTGTTTGGGGCTGGGCCTGTGGGGGGTTGTGTCCTGTTTGGGGCTGATCCTGTGTGGGGTTGTGTCCTGTTTGGGGCTGATCCTGTGAGGGGTTGTGTCCTGTTTGGGGCTGGTCCTGTGGGGGGCTGGTCCTGTGGGGGGTTGTGTCCTGTTTGGGGCTGATCCTGTGAGGGGCTGTGTCCTGTGGGGGGCTGGTCCTGTGGGGGGTTGTGTCCTGTTTGGGTCTGGTCCTGTGGGGGGTTGTGTCCTGTTTGGGGCTGATCCTGTGAGGGGTTGTGTCCTGTTTGGGGCTGGTCCTGTGGGGGGTTGTGTCCTGTTTGGGGCTGATCCTGTGAGGGGTTGTGTCCTGTGGGGGGCTGGTCCTGTGAGGGGTTGTGTCCTGTGGGGGGCTGATCCTGTGAGGGGTTTTGTCCTGTTTGGGGCTGGTCCTGTGGGGGGTTGTGTCCTGTTTGGGGCTGATCCTGTGAGGGGCTGTGTCCTGTGGGGGGCTGTGTCCTGTGGGGGGCTGGTCCTGTGGGGGGTTGTGTCCTGTTTGGGGCTGATCCTGTGAGGGGTTGTGTCCTGTGAGGGGCTGTGTCCTGTGAGGGGCTGTGTCCTGTGGGGGGTTGTGTCCTGTTTGGGGCTGATCCTGTGAGGGGTTGTGTCCTGTTTGGGGCTGGTCCTGTGGGGGGTTGTGTCCTGTTTGGGGCTGATCCTGTGAGGGATTGTGTCCTGTGGGGGGCTGGTCCTGTGAGGGGTTGTGTCCTGTGGGGGGCTGGTCCTGTGGGAGTTGTGTCCTGTTTGGGGCTGGTCCTGTGGGGAGTTGTGTCCTGTTTGGGGCTGGTCCTGTGGGGGGTTGTGTCCTGTTTGGGGCTGGGCCTGTGGGGGGTTGTGTCCTGTTTGGGGCTGGGCCTGTGGGGGGTTGTGTCCTGTTTGGGGCTGGGCCTGTGGGGGGTTGTGTCCTGTTTGGGGCTGGTCCTGTGGGGGCTTGTGTCCTGTTTGGGGCTGGTCCTGTGGGGGGTTGTGTCCTGTTTGGGGCTGGTCCTGTGGGGGGTTGTGTCCTGTTTGGGGCTGATCCTGTGAGGGGTTGTGTCCTGTTTGGGGCTGGTCCTGTGAGGGGTTGTGTCCTGTGGGGGGCTGGCGCTGTGGGGGGTTGTGTCTTGTGTGGGGCTGATCCTGTGAGGGGTTGTCTTCTGTTTGGGGCTGATCCTGTGAGGGGATGTGTCCTGTTTGGGGCTGATCCTGTGAGGGGTTGTGTCCTGTTTGGGGCTGGTCCTGTGGGGGGTTGTGTCCTGTTTGGGGCTGGGCCTGTGGGGGGTTGTGTCCTGTTTGGGGCTGATCCTGTGAGGGGTTGTGTCCTGTTTGGGGCTGGGCCTGTGGGGGGTTGTGTCCTGTTTGGGGCTGATCCTGTGAAGGGTTGTGTCCTGTTTGGGGCTGGTCCTGTGGGGGGCTGGTCCTGTGGGGGGTTGTGTCCTGTTTGGGGCTGATCCTGTGAGGGGTTGTGTCCTGTGGGGGGCTGGTCCTGTGGGGGGTTGTGTCCTGTTTGGGGCTGATCCTGTGAGGGGTTGTGTCCTGTTTGGGGCTGGTCCTGTGAGGGGTTGTGTCCTGTGGGGGGCTGGTCCTGTGAGGGGCTGGTCCTGTGGGGGGTTGTGTCCTGTTTGGGGCTGATCCTGTGAGGGGTTGTGTCCTGTGGGGGACTGGTCCTGTGGGGGGTTGTGTCCAGTTTGGGGCTGATCCTATGAGGGGTTGTGTCCAGTTTGGGGCTGATCCTGTGAGGGGTTGTGTCCTGTTTGGGGCTGATCCTGTGAGGGGTTGTGTCCTGTTTGGCGCTGATCCTGTGAGGGGTTGTGTCCTGTTTGGGGCTGGTCCTGTGGGGGGTTGTGTCCTGTTTGGGGCTGGTCCTGTGGGGGGTTGTGTCCTGTTTGGGGCTGGTCCTGTGGGGGGCTGGTCCTGTGAGGGGTTGTGTCCTGATTGGGGCTGATCCTGTGAGGGGTTGTGTCCTGTTTGGGGCTGATCCTGTGAGGGGTTGTGTCCTGTTTGGGGCTGGTCCTGTGGGGGGTTGTGTCCTGTTTGGGGCTGATCCTGTGAGGGGTTGTGTCCTGTGGGGGGCTGGTCCTGTGAGGGGTTGTGTCCTGTTCGGGGCTGGTCCTGTGGGGGGCTGGTCCTGTGGGGGGTTGTGTGCTGTTTGGGGCTGGTCCTGTGGGGGGTTGTGTCCTGTTTGGGGCTGGTCCTGTGGGGGGTTGTGTCCTGTTTGGGGCTGGTCCTGTGGGGGGTTGTGTCCTGTTTGGGGCTGGGCCTGTGAGGGGTTGTGTCCTGTTTGGGGCTGGTCCTGTGGGGGGTTGTGTCCTGTGGGGGGCTGGTCCTGTGGGGGGTTGTGTCCAGTTTGGGGCTGATCCTATGAGGGGTTGTGTCCAGTTTGGGGCTGATCCTGTGAGGGGTTGTGTCCTGTTTGGGGCTGATCCTGTGAGGGGTTGTGTCCTGTTTGGGGCTGATCCTGTGAGGGGTTGTGTCCTGTTCGGGGCTGGTCCTGTGGGGGGTTGTGTCCTGTTTGGGGCTGGTCCTGTGGGGGGTTGTGTCCTGTTTGGGGCTGGTCCTGTGGGGGGTTGTGTCCTGTTTGGGGCTGGTCCTGTTTGGGGCTGGGCCTGTAAGGGGTTGTGTCCTATTTAAGGCTGATCCTGTGAGGGGTTGTGTCCTGTTTGGGGCTGGTCCTGTGGGGGGTTGTGTCCTGTTTGGGGCTGATCCTGTGAGGGGTTGTGTCCTGTGGGGGGCTGGTCCTGTGAGGGGTTGTG
This sequence comes from Gymnothorax reevesii, assembly GCA_029721435.1. Classification (NCBI taxonomy): domain Eukaryota; kingdom Metazoa; phylum Chordata; class Actinopteri; order Anguilliformes; family Muraenidae; genus Gymnothorax; species Gymnothorax reevesii. The sequence continues at coordinate 18,343,033 of CM056577.1, read as the reverse complement.
TCCTGTTCGGGGCTGGTCCTGTGGGGGGCTGGTCCTGTGGGGGGTTGTGTGCTGTTTGGGGCTGGTCCTGTGGGGGGTTGTGTCCTGTTTGGGGCTGGTCCTGTGGGGGGTTGTGTCCTGTTTGGGGCTGGTCCTGTGGGGGGTTGTGTCCTGTTTGGGGCTGGTCCTGTGGGGGTTGGTCCTGTGGGGGGTTGTGTGCTGTTTGGGGCTGATCCTTTGAGGGGTTGTGTCCTGTGGGGGGCTGGTCCTGTGAGGGGTTGTGTCCTGTTTGGGGCTGAACCTGTGAGGGGTTTTGTCCTGTTTGGTGCTGATCCTGTGAGGGGTTGTGTCCTGTTTGGGGCTGATCCTGTGAGGGGTTGTGTCCTGTGGGGGGCTGGTCCTGTGGGGGGTTGTGTCCTGTGGGGGGCTGGTCCTGTGAGGGGTTGTGTCCTGTCTGGGGCTGGGTCTGCCAGACCTAATCTCAGAATGTGATCTCTCGCAGGAAGAGGCAGTGACGGCAGGCTACCTCCCGTCTCAGCGGCGCATGTGGAGGAAGCCCGAGGTGGAGGCAGAGAGAGTGGCCAAGCGTCAGCACCTCATGGATATGGTGGCCCAGCTGAGGGAGTCTCAGAGCCCCGCCCAGTCCACCTCTGACTCTGCCCCCCACTCATTCACACTGCCCGCATTCTCCACCCCCGGCGACGCCCAGAGGAGTGGAGCCAACTCCCCTAGCAGGACCGCTCCTAACGGAGTCTTCCTGGAGGACGAGCTGCCGATGAAGAGGAGGAGGGGTCGGAGGAAGAACGTTGAAGGACTGGATCTCCTCTTTGCCAGACACAGGAAGGCAACAGCAAACCCTGTACGTTTAGCTACTTTTTACATCCTGCCTTTAGTTAAAGGCCCCCTATTACGCCACCAGCTGCACAGCTAATTAGCCATCATGAGCCAGTTCAAAATCTCCCCTTCCTGACATCACAAGGGGGAGTGGCCACCCAGAATAATTACATCTGATTGACTGCTTGGCTGAAGGTGTTCAGTTCTTTTTGCCCCGATTGGTTACTTCTCCATGTGATGTCAGGAGGGGAAAGATTTTGAAATGGCTTGTAATCACTGATTGGCTGTGCACCTGATGACATCATAGGGGACCTCTTATGATTTATGAATACACCCTCACTAAAGTCTTGTGAAAGGCACAGAAAGTCCCCTGATATTACTGAAAATGCCCAGTCAATTTTCTCGGGAAAAGATCTGTGGTTTTCATATGGTGTGGTCTTGTCGAATTGAGATGTACACTACCTAGGTCTGAGAAAGGGACTCCTAAACCACATCAAAGTTCACTGTTTGTTCTTGTGAGCGAGATCATGAGTCAGTTTTCCTCTGCTTTTACCTCTGCCTCAGGAGGAATCGGATATGACCAAATCTTTCCTGGATGGGGTTCGGATGCCCCCACAGATGCCGCGGAACATTCCACCCTCGGCGGTTCGGGACCCTAAGAGCCTGGTCGCCATGGACACCCTGGGGGACCGGAACGGGTTGCTCGCTGGCGGCGTCCTGAGCAACAAGAGCCTGGCAGAGTGGTTGGGACGACACGCAGCCTACGCCCCCGACACCTCCAGCTTTTCACCAGTGAGAACCCCGCCTGTCCAAACTCAGCTGGGCTTTATGCCAACATTATTATAAGCACATTGAGCTGAAAAGGCTTTGAGCAAAGTAGCAAGTCATTATTGTAGCCCCCGGAAGTAGTCAGGCGGCTACTGTGGATTCAAGTGTCGCCTCTGCTGCGTTCTAATAATTATAATACATTTTATTTATAATGCACCTTTCATTAAGAGTGCTACAGGAAAGAAAGTAAAAACCAAGGATCAACAAGGGATTAAAAACGGATCTTAAAGCTATTCTTGCCTTTCTGGAATTTCTACACTTTTCTTTTGTAATCTTAGAATGCTCCTAATAAGCAAACGGCACACTAAAATGTAAAAGAAATCCACCAGGTGTTGAAACTCATTGATATTCAATTCTCATATTTCTGATAAAAGTCTGACCAATCATTTTTTTTGGTCCAAATAAAATGATTTGCCGATGTTCCTGTCTGTCATCCGTTGCTGTGCCCCTTCCAGTTGCATACCGCTGTCACTGCGAGTCGCACGCCTCTCTGGCGGAGCAGCAGAGCGGAAGAGACAAAGCAGGTAGCTACTCAATGAAGTTATCCTGCAAACAAAGCAGCTGCAACTGGTCTTAATTTAATTACTAACGTTACCGGGACAATTCTGGTGAGGTAAGACGTTATGACAGCCGTTTTGCAAGAAAATATGAATGAATTCTGCCAAAACACAAAGCATCTGACTTAACAAACTGGCGCTGAAATGCTATAATTACTAACGTTAATGGTAGTTCGTCGGATTTTACGAGGGCATTTTATTTTATACCACATATAGAATTGAATATTATGTAATTACTGTTGGTTAGTTTTCACTTACCGGTGCCTCTGAATCTGACTCCATTGCCCCGTTTCAAGATGCTTTCACACCGGACGGGAAACAAGATTTTCATATGACAGATTACATTCAAAGACGAGATTCGCGTCTGTGCATTGACTTTGAATGTAATCTGTCGTGTGAAAAGAATGTTTTGCGTCCGGTGTGAAAGCAGCTTCATTCGCGCTGCTCACTTTCTCACCGCACGCGTCAGGGGAGGAGGGGAGCCTCAGAGGTCCGGCAGGGGGAAGAGGGTGGGACTTTGGAGGGAGGCGGAGTTGTTCATGTTCAAATTTCTACTAAGTGCTGTGCCGCATGCCAGAAAGGTAAGAATTGCTTTAAGATAAAGTAGAATGGAATGGAACGGAAGTCGAAGTAAAAAAAAAAAAAAAAAAAAAAACAGAAGAAATCCTAAAATGGATAATAAAAAGGAATAAAAAGACTAACAGTCTAAAATTAATATGGAGAGCCCTCTAATTCTTGAGCCGAGGTAATTCTTGATGCTTTTTTGAAAGCATCAACAGTTTGTGGAGCCCTCAGGTGGTCGGGGAGGGAGTTCCGTATATGAGGGGCAGCTGAACAGAAGGTGCGAAGTTTGGTGTGAGGGGGACGGAGGAGATTAGTATTGTGTGAACGGAGGGAACGGGAGGATGTGTGGAGAGCGAGGAGGTCTTTGAGGTAAGCAGGGTCGTTGCCATGGATGCACTGGTGGGTGATGAGAGCAGTTTTGAAATGGATTCTGTAGGTGACGGGGAGCCAGTGAAGGTTATGGAGAATGGGGGCGATGTGTTCCTGTTTACGTACTCTCATCAGAATTCTAGCTGCACTGTTTTGGATGTATTGGAGCCTTTGATTGTTTTTACTAGAGATCCCAATGAGCAGGACATTACGGTAATTAAGCATTTGTGGACACTTCCTTGGGGACGCAGTATTGTCTGAAATTATTGACCAATTACTTTCATATTAACATAACATAATGGTGAGAATAGGCCGTTCAGCCCAGCTACACTTGCCACTCGGTGTCATGACACTCATGCATGACACCGATCACTTTTGGTTGCCATGGCTACAGTATTGAAGGAATAATACGCAAAAAAAGCGGAGAAGCGGGCTTTCGGGGGCTGCACTGATGGTCGCAGCCGACCAGACTGTCTCGTTAATTTGGCAGATAATTCTGGTCATGACAGCTGCATAAAATGGCTCAAATAAGGTATCATTCACATGCAGTGCTAGTTCACTTGGAAAATTCTGGCCATGTCAGAAAAGTTATGTAGAACGAGATGCAAGCATCACATGGCGTGGTTATGAAGTTTATGATGGAGATGCTTTTTCATCTTGTCCTTGTAGATGAAGGTCTTGGCACAACAGGAAAAGGGTAGAAGATCAAGGGCCAGAATCTCAATCAGTAGACTTGGGGAGCTCATGAATTATTCTCCTCTCCGTAGCATTTAGCAGTTACCCGAGTGCCAGAATGGGTGCTGCGTAGCCTATATTTCTCCTTGTCTTTGGTCTTTCCCTCGTCTTGACCTTCCTCCTCCTCCTCCTCCTTGTCTGCAGAAGAAGGAAGAGGTTTCCCTCTCACCATTTCACACCCCGAAGCAAAAGAGGCACCGCTGTCGCAACCCCAACAAAATCGACATCAACACCCTGACCGGGGACGAGCGGGTACCTGTCGTCAACCGCCGCAGCGGCAGGAAGGTGAGCGGCCCCCCCAGTATCACCACCAGAAGAGTTTGGGATGGTGGTAGATTGAAATTCAAACCGAAAGCATTGATTTTGTAAATTATAGCCCTTGTAAAGTGCTGTGCAGTTGATTGGTGCTAGTTGTGCAGCAATGTCATCGATGTGACAATATAAAAATCCATGAGTACAGAGACAGTAGTAAAATCGTAAAATGTCAATAAAAACAGTGCAAATTATGCAGGATCATTAAGGGGCTACATACAAGATTTGGCCATCCTGGATCATGGCGCAATCCAACAACAAATCAGGCAGACAATCGAAGCAACCAATATGCCTCCCCTCATCACGCTGCATTATCAATGCATTGCATTACTGAACCAACTCTTAATTTCATTGGACACTGGAGCAGGGATGAGGTGCTGTTAAGGGATCTGATGACACTGCAGTAGGTACTATTGAGGAAGCGGGAGGTCTTAGTTGGGATATTCCTCAGTCTTCTGCCTGATGGGAGTAAATTTAGAAGGGAGTTGGCCGGGTTAGTATCATTTCAAAGTATTTTCAGACCCCTTCTTTGGATACGGGGCTTATGGATGTCTGAGATGTGAGTGAGATTATGTCCAATGATTTTCTCAGCAGTGTGTGCTGCTCTGTCTAACTGTGACCTCTGCAGAGCAGTGCAGTTGCCAAACCCGACAGTTATAGAAAAACTGATGTGCCACACTTTCTCTATTGGGGACTAGTCTGGACTGCAGGCAGGCCATTCTAGCATCTCCATCCTCCTCTTATACTGGTATGCCTTTGTAATGTGTGCAGAATGGCCACAAATAACATTCAAATTAGTATTGGAGTGCATTTCAGCCCCGCAAACCCAAAAGTGGCTTTGGCACAGTAGCTATCTATAAAAACAAGTGAAGTTTTTGGTTTTCGACCATTCTAATATAGATGTATAGATAAAGCTGAAACCTGGTATGCAAGGATTCTATAACATGTCACAACATATGCATGACTGGTTTTTAAAATTTCTGAAAAATATTTAGTGTCTCTTGACATTCACCAATAGACATCTATTTGAGCTTCCTAACCATTGCTGGTCACAAATATTGATAAAAATATATGAAACATCCGTACAACATCTTCATAGCATAAACTAGTTTGACATTTCATTACAGCCTTGTACCACTCTACCGTATTGGTGTGGCAGGGTGGTAGACCGTTTGAGTTTCAGATTCACTTTGACGTCTAGTGTTGGCGTGGGACTTTTGCCAAGAACTGGGTAACTCATAGTATCAAATTTGGCATCCAGAAGGATTTTGTATGCACTGTTTTTCCTCTCTTATGGTGGTGTCATTTGCTGATTGGACGCTCACTGTTTCTGTTTTTCAGTTGGGTGGCTCATTTGCCCCTCCCATGAGGGACTTACCTCGTTGGCTGAAGGAAAACCCAGAGTTTGCCGTTTCTCCGGACTGGACCGATATTGTCAAGCAGTCGGTAAGTGGAAAAGATGGGGGTTTCTGGCTGATAAATCGTAGGTAGAAGCATTGAGAGGGATGGAGCCTGCTATTACACAAATCAGTACATAAAGCTGCACTGACACTGGTTTTCCAGGACCGCGCTTGTCGAGCGCCATTTTATGGTCCTTTTGGGGCATTTTCCCCTGTGTGAATGAGTAGAAATGATGGTGATTAATGAGGGTAAACCCCCCCCGTTTGCAGGGTTTCCTCCCAGAGTCCATGTTTGGGGGGCTCCTGACTGGCCCCGTGGTGAGAGAGGAGGGTGTGTGTCGGCGTGGGAGGAGACCGAAGAGCGAGGGCGTGTGTGGTCCCGCCCCCATGCAGGCTGCGCCCTCTGCGGGGGGGCTGAACCCTCTCCTGATGGGCGGGCTGATGGGCGGGCTTCAGAGCCTGCAGCTGGCCGGCCTCATGGGCTTCCCTCCGGGGGCGGACCCCAAGCAAGCCGCCTCCCTGCTACCCCTAATGCTGCCCAATATGCTGGGCCTGGGCGGGCTCTTCAGTAACCTGGCAACGCCTGCTGGCTCCACCCCTACCGGACAGAGTGAGCCTGAGGCCACTCCCACCACTCCCAGTAAGGAGGAGAAAGAGGGGAAGGAGGAGAAGGGAAAAGAGAGGGAGAAGGAGGAGGCGACGACTGACGTGGAGGGCGGAGCCACCGCCGCTAACGCCATCTCTGCCGCCATGGCCGCCAACCCTCTGGCCTTCAACCCCTTCCTGCTGTCTGCCATGGCTCCTGGGCTCTTCTACCCCAACATGTTCATGGCTCCGGGCCTGAGTAACCTGGGCAACCTGGGTAACTTGGCTAACCTGGGTAACCTTGGCAACTTGGGTAACCTGGGCAACCTGGGCCTCCCCCAGGCTCTGGCAGGGCTGCAGAGCGCCATGGCAGCGGTCAGCGCAGAGACCGGAGCGGAGAACGCCGGCGGCTCTTCCGCGGAGAGCGACACGGGAGCGGGCGCTGAACACTGCGCGGATGAGCTTGCGGGCTCCAGCGCCGAGAACGACTCGGGCAGCGTTGCTGGGGACAGCCCGGGAGCGAGTGCGGGGAATGCCGCCGCGGGCTGCAGCATCGCCGAAGACGACGACCCCGAGAACGGGCCGGGTACTGGGATGGAGACAGACAGCGCGGCCGAACCTGCCGCTGACCACACTGTGGACTAAGAACCCGGTCTGTATCTGGGGGAAACGGTTCGGAACACGCACCCCGCCACCATGCTCAAGAAGACCCAATCACTACTGTGTATACGACACTGTAAAGCCTTCCGTTTCTCACTGTGTTTATTTCTCTATCTCCCCAAAGTACCAGATGAGCTGTCTGATAGAGTTAGCCACTGTCATACACTGTAGCAGACGATGCATCACTGACTTCATGCGACACAGAAGAGCTGGAATCATGCACACCAACCAGAGACACGACTGAACTGAACTGCTGATAGAGGACTTCAGGAAGGAGTGTGTCAGCCCTGCTGTTTTCTTCTTCTACCATCTTCCTCCCTCCTGGGGGGCCTTCAAGATTCTGTGTCGCTAACTGACTTCATAGACCAAGATCTGTGTGTTTAAACTTCTCAGCTCTTTATTTTGAATTCTCCTCAAGTTCTCTCGTATTGTACTGTACTGCTGTTTTTGTAGTTTTTTTTTTTTTTTTTTTTGCTGTGAAGGTCAGTATGAAGGTCTACAGCACCACTCTTTCTTACTCACACACACACACGCGCACACACACATACATGCATGCGCACACGCACAGCGCTCAGGCCGCCCCCTCCTGGGGTTTCCCGCAATCCTCAGCCCTGTGGAAACAGCAATAAGGAACAGCGTCATACTGGCAGCTGCTGAGTGCCCCTCTGCCTCAGGGTATCCCAATGGGACATCGACCATGAAATTGACAACTGTTGCAACTGGGGCGGGGGAATACAGTCAGTTTATCTCATGATAATGTTGTTTATGCACTGGTAAAATTGATTGGTGGAAAAAAAAAAAAATCAGGTACATTTATCTATTCAACGGACATTTTTTTTTTCTTTTTTGTTACTCTAGCCACAAAGATGCACAGCATTACCTCAACTTTTAAAACTAGCCTTGAAGTTTACAGACGTGACTTTGTATTTCGTGGATGGGGTCTGGATTTGATTTTGTCTCGTTTTTGAGTTTTTTTTTTTTTTCTCTGAAACTGTTTTGTATGATAAATGTAAAATGCTGTAGTAATGTTGCTACTTTTAATAAAAAGTCACATCATATACATCTAGGATACCGAACAGGACTGAAGGTGTGTCCATCTCCTTCCTAAACTGCTGTCGATTTCTGTTGCTTTGTGGTCTTAAGCAGGTTAGCTGACTGGGTCTAATAAATTAAAACTCAAACTTTAGTCATAGGCGATTATATGGCCAACCATATTTGACGTGTCATATTGCATTTTAAGATTGAAGCCTCGTCATCTACGTTGCTTATTCTTCCGACTCTGGGCGCATCCTCCAGTTCTTTAAGAAATCAAAAGTTATTTAATATTTTAATCCATTCCAAAAGTGTTCCCAATGAGTTGTCAATTTTCTCTGGACACAGGTGCAAAACCAGGTGCACGTGAAAGTGTTTGTCGAAAGAAACCTTAACATGCACGTGCTGCGATCCGATTCCGGCGGAATGTCCCATCCTAATGTGCGCTGTAAACTCAGTGTGGTGAACTCAAATGTTTTGCGGAAACCGATTACCTAAAAAAAATTGAGTATGCCTCCTTAATGATTTTGTGTTCACAGCACTGAAAACGTTCAAAAAAAAAACATTTCTGTAAGTTCCTTCCACACAATGGCGATCAGGTTGACCTACACATTTGAGTTCACCACACTATCAGGGTTTACAGTGTAGTTTTCTGTTTGAGGTGGATGCCAGAAAATAAGGTGGCATGAGAAAATTTCTTTGCTGAGATTTACAAAAATTTGAAAGAAACCGTTGTCCTCTTAGAATTGCATTATGTACCGGTCACGTATGATTCGCCCATTTGTCATCACTCTCGCAATGTCGAAAGTGATTTTGTTACCTACTAATTAGCCTGTTTCCCTGTAGGCCTATCAGTATTATTTCTGCACATGCGCAGCGCGCGCTCCCAACGAGCTCTGGCTTAAGAGCCCTTTCAGATTTCAGATGACCTCCGTACTGAACGGAAAAATGAGCGGACGGCGGTCTTTTTGGTACTCGGCCCTGCCACGCTCGCGTGGTTTTCAATTTGGTTATCAATATGGCCGGACATGGAGAGGGGGATGCTTACCCCCAGCAAGCGCCATGTCAGCGTCGCGCTCGCGTGACGACAGCGTTCACACGACACAGAAGCGACGGTCTTTCCTGGTTCCGTCTTGCCCGTATATGATTCGAAGCGTAAAGCAACGAAGGAGCAGCAAAGCCTTCTGTGCAGCGTGCATTTTTTGGGCATCCCCTCTTTGTTAGCAAAATACACTCGAAGCGTAAATAAAAGCTTCGGGTTGCGTTTACACCCCTGAGACGCGAGCCGCACAGAGCTGGCGCCGAGAGCTGCGTAGATTAAAACAAGACCGTATCTGCTGCATCAGACACGAGTAAAAAACGCGTCTAAAACGTTTGCGGTCCAGACGAGGCTTTAGATTTAGTACCATCCGCTGGAGGCGCGAGGGCGCAATCAGATTGACTATCCCGCAGTTCTACTCAAATGTCAGCATGTGGCCCTGCAATATGATTAATTTCTGCTGCACCCAGTAGAGATTTAGTTTATTTTGTCTGCTTCAAATGTGAAATGATACCAGCAAAAATCAGTACTTCCCTTACCTGTCCTAGAGGACCACTTATCCAACATGTTCTAATGCTGCATTCAGTAACGCGTTCCATGAGCCGTGTTTTCGAGACACGATTGGTGAATTCCATTCTTTTGACCTCACAACCTCACTGTCCGAATGACCCTTCCTCGTACCTTCAACTTTAATTCAGGACATGACTTGTGTTTACGAGTGTTACCGAATGCAGCATATGTATCGCCCTGCTCCAACACAGCTGATTTAAATCATAAGGTATTCATCAACCCTAAATGCTGCTTGATAATGTGCTTATCATTTGAATCACTTGTGCTGGAGCAGGTAGGGGTCTGAAACATGCAGGACAAGTGGTCCTCCAGGAGGGGTTTTATCTAAATCTTTGGTAGGTGATTGAATTTAATCAGTCAGGGGTGCGTTTCCCAAAATCACAGATACTAACTTGCGTCCTTGGGCCCATAGACTGTGAATGGACGAACTATGTTAGTTGCTAAGTACACTTCTGGGAAACGCGCCCTAGAACAGAGAACTTGATGGCTGCGTAGCCTAGTTGATCACACTTGGCGCCATTTTCCAAAACCATGTGTTCCGCCGAAGTCAGAGTGAATGTATGATCGTTTGCCTGCTAGGCTTCCGTGGCGCCGGATTATTTTTCATAATCAGGGGAAAAAAAACCAGCGACGTACAATCTGATTGTTTTACAATTCCAGTTTGATACGATCTGGTCGGATGAAAAGAGAATTTGTAAATTTTAAAGGGCAAATTGGAGGTGCACATTAATTAGGCAGTAAATACATGAGGCTCGTGAGCTTGGCGTGCAAAAAATTTTTGCGCACCACACGTTTTTCTTGAAATGTGGATCGATGATGAATTTAGATTGAGAGTGTAGCTATGGTAAACCGGGGAGTCGAAGAAAAGTGAGCGGACTGAGCTCGTGGACGAGTGGAATGTTCCCCTGAAGTTTCCTGCCTGCATCGTCGCGCAGCGCGACATCTGGCTGTAGTTTCCATGGTGACGGCTGTTTTGACCTTTGCCTGTTCCAGATGAGGTCCTCCTGTTTCTGCCGGATGACTGACCGCCTTTCCATTATTTGCTGCGGTGGGTATGTTTCTTTAAAGGTATACATGTAATTTAAAAATATATGTGCGGCGGGTAAAATAAGTATTGAGCACGTCAACATTTTTCTGAGTAAATATATTTCTAATGGGGCTATCGACATGAATTTTCACCTGATGTCGGTAACAACCCAAGTAATCCACACATGCAAAGAAAGAATAATGAAAATTCAACTTGTAAAATGTGCAACTCCAGAAATTGGCTTTTTCTAGGTGAAGATATCAAACTTCAATAAAGGGACCTGTTTGAAACACTTAATTGAAAATTATGCCCCCACACTGTTTTGTACAGTTATTTCATATGGGTGAATTTTTTATTTTTTTGGATGTCTCTTGTGGTGCTGGCGGGGAGCTTGTCTGTATTATGATGCCCCCACAGGTCATGTAGGTGATACCAGGACTATACTGACGAGGCAAATATGGCACAGCAAGTGTGCAGCGCCTCCTCTGAGCAACTGCAGCACTCCCAACCCTCCATTTCTAGGCTTCACCTTGTTTTTCTAGTCTCTGCCGCAGTGTGATTGTCCCAATTTACTCCAAATGCATTCAGTAACCACCCCTCTGAAAAGGTATGTAGTTTCTGGAATGGGGACTAAGGAGTGTGAATATCTGCTTGGAGTGTCTTGCAGGGACCACCGTTTATGGCCACTGGGAAAAATTTGTTCGTGTCTGTGTAATTGTCCCCCGCCGCACGGAACGCAGTATTCATGACCGTCCGTCTATACGTACGTCCCGAATCCTTGTCAGCGAGATCTCTCAAGAACGAATTGACGGATTTCATGTCAACATATATTTGGGTGATACCCCGGCGCCAGTCGATTTTGGTGACCTTCGCGTCTCTCTCAAGGTCACAGCGAGAGATTGCTCATTTTGACACGATTTCACATCTTGTGGCGGGGGACAAAGGCACGTTAGTGGCAAATACTTGTTTTTCTTTATTTTAGCTGCAAAATTAAGTGCAAGAACTTTCATTTTCAAAGAGCTCTTAATTGTGGGTATTATGACATAACGTGCACAAGCTAAACTTGCATGTTATGGACATGCCTCTGGCTTGGTTGGTTTGCGATTCAGTATGTGGCCAATATCAAAGCTGACATTGGAGAACCTGGTACAAGCCACCAGGAAGTGCTAGATATGCTGTAACATTCCTGCATTTCAATGCATTTCACCGAAGTTGCGCATGCGTGTGTGCCTGCGTAAGGCTGTTGGGATGGTGGTCAGTGGTTATTACAGTTGGTTGAATACATTTTATTTTAGTTATTCTTGTTATTTCTAGATTTCAATCAGTCTTTAACTCAGTGCAAGTACTGGCTTACAAGAGAATCTGCTGACGTTGAGGCCTCTTGGGTCACATGACTAAGATTGTAAAGTAGGTTTATTTTAATCTGTGGTTCTGAGCCCTGGGAAAATTATTCTGGGTCTTCTGATAGATTGGGTTATGAAACTGAGATCCCAGGTGGTATGAAAGTAAGAATGTTCTCCGGCATATTTCTACAGAGGGGCCATATGGACAAAATTGTGTTCCTTGGATTGAGGGACGCGCCTTTAATTCGCTTTTTCAGTCGTTTTCATATTCCTCAATGTTGAGGGAGGTTGGTTTACTAATGCTGAGCACCTGAAGCAAACAAATGCTATACAATTGGGACCTCTGCTGGATAAACGTGACAATGCACCCTGGTTGCAATCTTCGGCACCAAGTAGATGTTGCCGTGCATTTGGACTGTCTGATTTAACGAAGGGGGGGGGGGGGCGAGGAAGCATTGCCTTATTATTCTCCTGGTACCAACAGTACCCCTGTTAGTCCTGGGAGATTCAGGTTGTGAATATAAATGTAAGAATTTTCAGTACTAGACGCGTAATTAACTGTTTGCAACATTTGTACCAGCAAAGTCAGCAAAAGCAAGATGTATGATGGCGATTATGGAAATCGTAATTTTTATTTATTTCTTTACTCTTAGCCGACTGTTGCAGTTTTCAATTAGCATTCTTGTAAGATCACATTTGCTTATTAGCTCCTTGAGGCTCATTGCTACAAAAAAAATATTGTTGTTCTAGGAGGCTGAAAAGAGCCATCGACTCATCAGAAATGCTGCCATAAATACCAGCTATGGAAACATCGTGCGATACTGTTTCTGTTGTCACTGGTGCCTGATTTCAAATCTATAATGACTGCCACCGTAGTTCAGTAATTATTGGCTGCCATACGTGTGTTTGTCTGCCCGTGTCTTGGTTCATTAACTTGGAGACACTTTTTTGCGGGTTTTTTTTTTTTGGCTTATGATATAAGGTGGAACGGGGAATTCAGCAATTAACTGTCACATATACTGTACTTTATTCTATATGCACACACAACCTTCAGGTCGTTTTCGACCCCGCCCAAGAATTCCCACATGGCTGGTCTTTATACCGGTTGAACCATGGATTTACCTGGTAGCAATTAGCAGCTAATGATTTAGTGTTTCAGAATGCAGAAGTAGAGTTGGATTTAGGATTTACACCACCAGTTTATGAACGCAAAATTGCCCTTGTCCTTCATGGTCGGGTAATTATTTTAAGCCAAAATCGAATATGTGTGGTAAACAAAATGAACATGAATTAAATGCATCAATCATTATCTGCTGATAAAATAACAATGAACTACAATTATCCCTGAAATCTCTCATATTGTGAAAAGACACACATGTATTTATATTATTTTCAATATGTAACCATTTTACTTGATTGGGTCCTTTTGGTAAATCTGAAATTCACTATGTGAAATGGGGGTGGCATGTTGCGGTGGGTTGCACTACCACCTCGCAGCAAGAAGATCGTTGGTTCAAATCCGGTCTGGAGCCCTTGTTTGTGGAGCTTGCAATTCTCCCGTTTTCTCTAAAAACTGGTTTTCTTCCAGAGCCCAAAGACATGCATGTCAGGCTAACTGGGGACTCTAAATTGCCCATAGGTATAAGTGTGTGAGTGTTGTGAGAGTGGCGTGCGTGCCCTGCGACGGATTGGTGAGCTGGCTTGGGTCTGCTCCTGTCTTTCGCCCACATGAGCTGGGAGAGGCTCCAGCTCCCCCACGACCCCAGTGAGGAGGAAGGCAGTGTGGATAATGGAATTGTGACCTGAAGGAGCCTCTGTTGACTCTAAATGTGTAGAGACATAAACAAAATGTCAAATTGTTCAATTCTTTACTTTTTAATAGTATTTTTACCTCCGCCAAAGAGGTTATGTTTTTGCCTGTGTTTGTTTGTGTGTCTGTCTGTTAGTTTGTCTGTTGGTTTCCAAAATAACTCAAAGTTATGGACAGATTTTGATGAAATTTTCAGAGAAGGTGGGTATTAAGTCAAGGAACGGGTGATTTAAATTTTGGCATATCTAGGCCAAAGTACTGCTGAGATATACGCCAAAGTTCAAGATTTCAAGTCTTTCCAATGGGCCGGAGTTCCAATCGCCGTGCTTTTGGGTTTTGCTGCCCCCTGGCGGAGGTCTGTGCGCTCTGAGTGCTTTTCTACTTATTTGTATTTTTGATCACTTTCGGCGATGTTAGAAAATTCAAGTGAAAAGCAAGTGACTATGGCCGTTTCTTGCCTGTGAAATGTTGAAGTGAGTAACTTTTGATTCCAGGTAAATGAAAGGGTTAAATCATATTGCAGGTTTTGTTACTGACGCACCTTCAATTCAGGCACCAGCTATTTGGTGGCGTTTGCTACCAATTGTCATTCGCATAAATAGGAATGGCTTGTGACAATGCTTTTATAATTTAGAAAAATCAACATTAAAGGTGCACCATGCAAGTTTGTTCACTTCCTGCGCAATTATATTTTTGTCTCAATTTGCCGACATCACTCCACGATTCGCTACCTGCCTGCCCCTAAATGTACTGTTAAAAAAAAAAAAATCCCTGGCTCTGGAAACCGTTCAGGCGTCACAAACTGGAAATAAGTACAAGGGGCACAGGCTGTGCTCCATAACATAACAAACCATCCCTGCCAATCACCGACAAGAGATGACCGTTATGGAAGCAGTGGAGGGAGGAATGGGCTACCTCTGTTTTGTTGGAGTGTCAACAGAAGTGAAAGTAAACAAACTTGCATAGTGCTCCTTTAAAGCAATTTGTCAGGGCTTCCTCTTAGATTGTGTCCATCTCCAGGGTAATAATGATAAAGGCCAAACCCAAATAGTACAAGATAGGCTATGACCGTGTATGTTAAAATGTGATAAATGTGATCATTGAATAAAATAAACCAGCTAAATGCCTAGCTCTAGGGATCATTTTCCGATTTAAAGAATGCTAGTTTGAGAGTTTCTAGCGAAGGCTGAGATGACCTTTAATTAAAGGCCAAATTTCACCTTATTTGCTTTATGCAAGGGCAGCGCTTGCAGGTACAGCAGTTCAGAGATGGACAGCATAATTTATTAAGCTAATATTCGTGTTGTGGCTTCAAGCTGTCAATGACTTGGTTGTTGTCATCATAAAACACCCGTAAAAACAAACTGGCCGAACCGAAGCAGCAGATGTAGAGTCATGGGACATTAAAGAGAGAGAAGAAGCTCAATTAATTTCCCTGTTTATCTCTGCCGTATCATTCGCAGACAAATAAAATGTCCCAGATGCTACGTCTTTACCCTAACAGGATAAAGACTTTGCAGGCCGGCTCTTGAGTTCAGCTGTTTCAAGTTTACACAACTAGTTGGGTGACTGGCTGGATGTCTATTTAACTGTGGGCATTGTTGGCTGATCAGCTTATCAATGAATACCTGCTTTTGGGCCCCTAGGTACAGTATCTCATCTATAATGGTCCTTCTAGTGCTTTCTCTTTGGCCTGTGGAACCAGTTGACCCAAACTGTGCATCCAGCGGAGTGCCATTTGAAGTGGCTGCTGATCTTTTTAGCCAGTTTTGCCCTGTCGTTGGACCATCACCATCATCATTACCATCGCTGTAGTTTTTATCACGGTTATTTGTTTTTATTAATGATATTGATAAAAAGAAAAAGAATCAGTCACTCACATTTTATCTCATTTTGCCGAGTCGGCCTATTGCCTCATTTTTTGTTGTGCTTATTTTAGTCTTTGTTATTCATCTGATTTGTTTTCTGAGAAGTTTATAAGTCTTTTTGTGCTACCTTGAGTGAGCCGGTGAGTTTATACTCCTGTGCCTAACTGTGCGTATCCTTAAAACAGAAGAAATTACAGGGCTAAATCAGAGTTGCTAACGCGCAGGCTACGTGCTCCCTTCCATATTAGAGACGTATTCTAGTGGGTAGAATTTTCGTGTCCTTGAAAGTAAAAAGTAAAGAAAATATGAAAAAAAAAAACATTGCTGTGATGAAAATCAAAGGTATTTTTCGCTTTGAAGCCGGAAAATGTATTTCAGCTCCTTATGCCATCGGTGGGAAACACTGTAGGGATGGGGCGTAAAGCTGATGGTGATTTTTTTTTTTCTTTTTTTTTCCGAGGACGTAGGTTTGTACCATTTCCACCGCCGGAGGTTGTTTCTGTCTCTACGGTCCGTTTCAGAACCAGTCAGCTCCACCTGCAGCGGCTTCTAGTTCTTCGACCGTTATTCCTCCATCCCGTAGCACCGATTTTTTTTAACTGCATATTTTTATTCCCTTTTCTTCGTCATCAACCAGACTTATTGACTTCACAATTTGAGCTCGGAACAAAAATTGTTTTCTAATGAATGAAATGCATCACCTGGTGTCTCCGAACTGATTGTGCACACCCCATTTGAAACGAAGGAGTTGGTTTCAAGGGCCATTTTTATTGTTTTTGGTGTAGAGCACACAGCTTACGACCGAAGCCAAGAACAAAAAGAAAAAGGGGAAAAAATGGTTTATCTGAGCAACCGAAGAACATGCCGAAGTCTGGACACTTACGGAGCTGGATCCATGAGGGTCAATAGGGTGAGTTACTCAGACTATAACGATTTGTAGTAACCAGTGACGTGTGGTTTTCATGCTCACCACTGATAAAAAAAAATAAAATAAATTAAAAAAAAAACATATTTTACATTAGTATATGCTCATGGGCTACGATGCGCTTGTACAGTGATACGTAGTGTGCGACAATGTTTTGAAAAGCGTACGTGTCAACCCTAGAAACCCAGAAATTAATAGCCGTCTTGAAAATAGTGGAAAAACCGTGTACTACATCCGTACATAAGATTATAAACTTCCTCGTCGATGGGTGGCTGGTGAAATGAGGATGTATTATCCCACCAAACCAACCTGCTGCCAATTGTCATGAGGCAAGAGGAACAGCCGCACGTGCTGCCATCGCTAAATGCGAAATGTTAATCGTTGAGGTCTGAATGGTGGGATACTGTAATAGAGTCTGCTTTTAGCCGAAAAGAAATTGATTCTATAATCTCAATTACTTTATGGTGAGTTAGTCTGTGAGGAACCTATCACATGCCTTACGTTATCCATTTAATATGTCTAGACGGAATTAATTTTCAGAATCCACCTGCATTTCACGTACTGCCGTTCCTTCCTTCCTCGTAGCGTACGTGAATGCAGCAGGTCCCCCAGTACATACCGCATCCTCCAACTACACAGCAGGGGGCTACTTGGCAATGAGCGAAAGCCTCCTGTGTGGATTTTGATCATCTCCGTCACAGTCCGAATCTCCTAACGCGAGCCGACCTACGCTTTCTATGAGGATCGTGATGGCGCACCTTCAGGCTGGTCTCAGTGCCGAAACCATTGAGAAAGCCCGCCTGGAACTAAACGAGAACCCAGACACGCTACATCAGGACATCCAGCATGTACGGGACATGGTCATAACGCGGCCGGATATCGGATTCTTGCGTACGGACGACGCGTTCATCTTGAGATTCCTCAGGGCCCGCAAGTTCAACCAGCTCGAGACTTTCAAGCTTCTGGCCCAGTACTTCCAATACCGACAGCAGAACCTGGAGATGTTTCAGTGTTTTAAGGCTGACGATCCGGGCATCAAGCGTGCACTGATGGACGGATTCCCTGGAATCCTGGAAACACCGGACCAGTGTGGGAGAAAGGTCCTCATCCTCTTTGCGTCCAATTGGGACCAGAGTAGGTAAATGCTTATATCACTGTTAATTTTCAGTCCCATTTTATCTGCCCTGCAAATATCTGAATTGTATGAATGCAAATGGACACACAGGCCTACAACTGGCAGTTTTCACAATAGATGGAGAGAGAATCTCAGTGACCAAGCATCTGTTCAGAGGTTCATGCCAACATTTGTCCACAATGATTTCATTTATGGCTGTGCTTTTTGAACTTTCTTCTCAGTGAACAGCTTATTTAAATGGCAACTGCTGTCACTGTCATTCTCACGCCGACATTCAACATAATATCTGAGAAATTGTTCAAAAAATGAGCGTGCGCTTGACATTTAGGAATGCAAATAAAAGGCGTGATTGGTGTGACAATGTCAGACTTCTGATAAGCCATAGACCGCAATGGCCTGAACAACAAGCTGAAAAAAGCAGTGAGCAGTATAAAACAGGAGTGTTGTGGATAAGGTTTACAAAGTTACTCTGATGCAGATGCCACTGATATGGCTGTCCCTTTATTGCATGCAGACTGACACGAGTGTCACAGTAACTGAGTATTTTTCTGCGCGGAGTTGAATAATGCAGAAGTGACTCCCCACCCTCCGTTCTATCTCGACAGGAACTCTTTCTTGGACATTCTGCGGGCAATACTGCTCTCTCTCGAGGTGCTCATTGAAGACGCCGAGCTGCAAATAAACGGCTTCATCTTAATCATCGACTGGAGTGACTTCTCCTTCAAACAGGCCTCCAAACTCACCCCTGGCATCCTCAAACTAGCCATCGAGGGGCTTCAGGTGGGCCACCCTCCTGTTTTCTCATTCACACCCGAAGCTCCATGCAAAATCAACTGACTTCACGCATCACACTCACCATATTGCCACCCTTTACTAGCATGTGCTTATGAGTTTTAACTTGAATCGCCACTGTGGATTATGTGGTGTTCCTGCCCCTTGCGCAATGTATGCCAGGATACGCTCAGCAACGCTGACATGGAATATGGTCGGAATGAAGAAATGGATGGATGATTTTATGGCGCTATAGAGGCATCTGATGTACTGAGGAAATTCTGAGGCAGGGAAACCAGTGGAGTTAATTCCCCGCACAGTGCATGCTCTGCCACAGATCAAAGCAGGAATCAGAGCTGAGAGTGTTCTCCATCAAACGCATCATTTAACCAGTCAGGAGCTCCGGGGGGAAATCATGGCTGCTCATAACTCACTCATACCAGTCAGAGAGGGTTACAGTTAATGGGTAGGCTCCTTGTCTGTATAGCCCTTTTTGTATTCTCTTGATATTTATTTTCCTCGTGCTGCACCAGTAGCACCATCCTTGACTCTGAGCAGTAATTGGTGCTCGACTTTTTATGTTGATCCACATTTGCATGTGGATGGAATGCACTGTCCTGTTGCTAAGTAACCAGATGAAAGGAAAATGAGCATATTTATTGTCAATACTGTGAAATTCAGAGCATTGTATTAAACCTGGGGTTTTCTGGTTGATTAATTTGGAGAAAATTCACATGCGCCCATTCTGTCTTGGACGAGACAGATTCAACCTTCCAGCGAAAATGTCCTCACCGCCGCACACAAACAAAATTTCCTTCCTAACTGTTTAAAGTCAGTCTTCTGTGCTCTGGTGGCAAATATACTCATCTTCATCTTAAGAAATGGCGAGAGACTGTTTTATCCTGATGGAAAAATACAGACATGATGATAACGCCAATAAACACTCTCCACCTGGAGCGCAGTTTGCGCTCCGAATCGCTCTCAATCTATTCACCGAGGAGGAATGCTTCTTAAACGTTAAATTAATCACTGCACAGTCTGGGTCATACTGCCATTAAAAGCAGCAATTAAGAAGCGCAGGAGCTAATTATCTGCGCGGTGCGGCAGCACACGAGGGAATGGAGAGTGATGGCGAGGCTGACGAGGCAGAGGCCAATGTGGGCATCAAGCTTCTTTTACAGCTGTGACTGCAATTTGTGTGTTTTTATTGCAGCTCTGTGTGTTCATTTTTCTCTCTGTTTATGGACACATAAATACCTGCGGTGTCAGGGCAGGGCTTATAAAATATGGATGATGTAGTAGTGATGTCCGACGAGAACATAAACCGTTTGAGAAAATGTGGGCACCATACAATGAAGCGATGCTTATGTTGATCATGCAGTATCTCCTGGTTTCTCTCCGATAACCCACCAACAGGAATGCAGGGATGATATGATTTGGAGATGAAGTCATTTTTTTCATAGAGGAAGCCAAGAGGTGCTCCACCAGTCTCTCATTATATTGGTGTTGCAATTGGACACCTGAGGCCACATGATTGTGTTGTTCTCTCTGGTGATTGGTCTTTCCTCCTGTCTCTCTCTCAGGACAGCTTTCCGGCTCGATTCGGCGGCATCCATTTTGTAAACCAGCCCTGGTACATCCACGCCTTGTACACGATTATTAAGCCGTTCCTCAAGGACAAGACCAGGAAAAGGGTACTGCGGTCTCTTATTTATCCGCACGCAATTTATAACATTAGCCGTCCCAGATTCAGAGGATAATCTCTCACACTGTGTTTGACAAAACGCTATTTTACTTTTCCATTGCCCTCTTCTCTCTTTTTCCTCTCTCTCTCTCTCTCTCAAGATTTTTCTCCATGGCAACAACCTCAACAGCCTACACCAGCTGATTTACCCAGAATGCCTGCCGTCGGAGTTTGGTGGGACTCTGCCCCCGTATGACATGGGCACGTGGGCGAGGACGCTGCTGGGCCCGGATTATAACGACGAGACAGAATACACCCACACGTACGACGCCCTGCACGTGAAGGAGGCTCTGGGCCGATCCGAACCGGAGTGCGAGGATAACCTAATGAGGAGGTGCAGTGGGCCGACAGACCCGTTACACAGCAGAGCTGGTTCTGCTTAGCTCTACTCCACCACTGAATCCCACACAGCCTGGCCTCTGTCACACAGTCCTACTTGCCAAGATTATTCTTAGCCCCGTGGAGTACGTTCTCCGCCGATGCCTTCAAACAGAAAAATATATGTGGCTTCCATTTTATTCATCATTGCTATACATGACATCATATGTATATGCTTCTCTTATTGGTGATCGTTGTGCAGATCATAGCGCTCAACATTTATTTGGATAAGGACTGAGTACATAGAATATGAGATATATTCTGACATCATGTAGAGTAACCTTTATTACAGAGGCTATTTGGCCATGTCTGTCCCGAGATAATCACTTGCTTTACATTTTTTCAGCACTGCATACACTAAGCTAATCGCATCATCCGTGTATTAACAGGGAAATTGACTAGATCGTCAGGGATGGAAAGTGGTCTACTTTTTGTGTGTTGGCATATATTAAATTGTTGGGTATTCAGAAGAGGTGCGTCCAGTCTCTAGGACACCTGACACTTGAATTCCTCCGACGGCGTTGGCAGGGGTTAAATCTCCTGCCATTGTGTCTTCTGACCAGGTTTTCCCTCTTTTATATACAGTAACTACAGCAAAAATCCTCTCTTCTTTCATTTTGTCAGGTGAAAGCAAAAACAGGCATGAAAGAAACTACTGTCTGCTCTTTTAAAACGAGGGACTAAATCACAGAACCATTTTATCAATTAATTCACTCATCTTAACACATGCCTCCACACATTGTAGAGTCCCCCGCTGCATTAGCTCTGCAAGAGCCCAAATTAATGGCTTTCCTCTTTTGGAGGGGGGTACTGTTCGGGAGTTTTTCCTCTGAAGACGCATACCTCGTCCCATATGGGGGTAACCGCTATAATCAGAGCTTAGCTTCTCGCTGAGGAGAGAGGAGGCTGTAAGCTCCTCTCCGCCGCTAAATCCAGATGAAACGCAAAACTCAGGGATTAGAGATGGCCCGGTGGCAGCTGGAACTCATCAGTCGTGCCCTATTATTTACATGTTCCGGGAGTCAACTTCCTGTTGTACATCATGATTGGTCCTGGCAGGGTGCTAAACGCTTCGCACAGTGTAAGGGGCTCACTGCTGTCGTAACCAGCAGCTTAGCATGCGGTCACTGGCTTTATGCTTGTAATACATTAAATACCTTTGTCTTACACTATACTACCTTTTTCCCATTTTAACCATGTTATTTATATTATTAATGTACTATCGTGTTTTTTTTCATCTCCGTTTTCAGTAGATTTGTGATATTTAACTTAAATTGTGATTTGAAGCCTTTTTACACCTCAGCAGACGAAAGTCGTGGAGGGGTATTGTCGTGGCGAGCGGCGTCCGTCTGTTTGTCCATTAACTTCTCGTTTCCGGACGATAGCTGAAAAACGTCTTGACCAAATGCTCTCATTTTCTGGTGGTATGTTGGGGGTGGTTAGAGGAAGCTCCCGCTGTGATAATCGACATGTCCGCCACGGCGGGGCAAACAAGGCTGAGGGATACCACTTGCAACGGCACGCTATTTTTTTCTACTCTGAATCATGGGCCATTTCTCATTACCACACAATTGATCCTCTTGCTTCTTCAGGTTCGGAGCGTCTTTTTTTCTAAGTACACACCCTAAACACTGTGGCCTTTCACAGGAAGTTTTTTTGTGAAGTGTGTGAGTATATACACAGTGCCGTGAAAAAGTATTTGCCCCCTTCCTGATTTCTTATTTTTTTGCATATTTGTCACACTTAAATGTTTCAGATCAGCAAATAAATTTTAATATTAGACAAAGACAACCTCAGTAATTACAAAATGCAGTTTTTAAATGATGATTTAAAATTAGCCCCTGCTTCTCGGGGCTAATTCCTTTAAAAAAAAATATATATATATATATATATATATATATATACACACTGCCCTCCATAATTATTGACTGGTTAAGATGTGTTCTTTAGCTTCTAATGATAGAGGAAAATCCAACCTTTTAATTCAAGTTCATTTATTCAGTGGGAAATAATAATAAAAGAATAAATAATTCTTTTACATCAAATCATGTGTGCCACAATTATTAGCTCCTCTGATGTTAATACTTTGTACAACCCCCTTTTGCCAACGATCTCTCTAAATCATCCAGTGACCTGGGTCCTCTCCTCTGCACTCTCCTCTTCAGCTCACTCCACAGGTTTTCAATGGGGTTGAGGTCTGGGGACTGAGTTGGCCATGGGAGAAGCTTAATTCTGTGTCTGGTGAACATTTCTGTGTAGATTTGGCCACCTGTTTTGGGTCAGTAACTGGCTGAAAGACCCAGTGATGACCCATCTTCAGCTTTCGGGCAGAGGCCACCAGATTTTGTTTTAAAATGTCCTGGTATTTCAAAGCGTTCATGATGCCATGCACCCTAACAAGGTTCCCCAGGGCCTCTGGAAGAGAAACAGGCCCACAGCATCACCAATCCTCCCCCATACTTCACAGTGGGCATGAGGTGCTTTTCTGCATACACATCTTTAGTGTTCCGCCAGACCCACTTAGTGCTTTTTGCCAAAAAGCTCTATCTTAGTCTCATCTGACCAAAGCACACGGTCCCAGTTGAAGTATCCCAGTACTGCTTAGCAAACTCCAGACGTTTGCGTTTATGATTGTGAGTGAGAAAAGGTTTTTTCCGTGCATGCCTCCCAAACAGCTTGTTGGCATGTAGATAGCCCCTTATGGTTGTTTTGGAGACTTTGGCCCGTATTCAGAAACGACACTCGCACTAATTGAGTGTGAGCGCGTACTAAAACTTAGTTAGTGTCAAGTTATACTAAACGAGTCAGAGGTTGCCCTAACACTCATTTGCTTTCAGAGACCTCACTCACACTGAAAATAGCGTCTCTTTCTGAGTGAAGGTTGAGTGCAGGTAACACCTCCCTTGAGCCGCACTAACTTGCGCCGGTATTTCGTTGTCATGGCTTTCAGGTGGTTACAAACATTGGAAACTCTAAATCATTTACAGCCATGTGCTCGACGCAATCGCAGCGACGCAAATTTTAACTATAATGATGATAACGATGCCGGTAACTTACTAACTGACCACCTGGTTTCAGTGTTTACAAACTGCACTGCGGTGAACTCAAGGTTAGCAGTTGTGTACCCACCAGTGGCTACTGGTGAACTGGCAATAGGGTAAGCTCAAAGCTATCCCTTAAAAATAATGATTGGACATGACCTGTTTTCAATTCATTTAAATTACCATTGCAGAAACTCCAAAAACTCTCAACATTATCAGGTGTGGCCAGTTTTCATTAATGACGCATATCTGTCAACTCTCACGCATTTGGATTTCTCGCGCTTTTCTTTACTCATGGGTGGGAAATTCTGCGCTCAGTTGGGTCCTGGGGCGCGTGTGGATTGGTCTGCGAGGCTCGTTGAGCTGGAAGTCACGAGAATTCTTTTCTACATTTGTAATCACTGAATGGAGAAGGAAATGTCCGGCACGTTTCACAGCTTGTTGCTTAGTGAGCCTCGCGCGCTGTCCTGCGCCTTTCGCGAGCCACTCAACCACAGTATTTATGAAGACATGCTGATATTTACGTCGTCATTTATGTGCGAAAGAAACACCTCAAATTTGTAAAGCAATGTATCACAGCGCCAATAAAAATTAAATTTGTCGTTTTACCAATCAGTCTGAGAAACTTTCTAATCAAGAAAAGTAAACTGCGACAGGTTTAGGTCATTCAGCACTGAAGGGTGAGGATTGAGCGTCCCTTTACAGCGGCCGAGCACCGCCTGTGGTACCCAGTTCCCACTACTGTCCGTTATGCTCGAGTGGCATTTATGAATAGCAATTGGCGAGGAGTGGGAACGCTCTCTGTTTGTGGTCGGTCGATCTCTTTCTCATACTCCAGTTACATTTCAATCGTACTCACTATATGGTGAGTGGAGGGTGAGTGTGAATGTCGTTTGTGAATACGGGCAACAAAGATGCTACCATTTGTTGCAAATCTTTAACAGTGAGCTTTGGAGAACTTTTTATTTCTCTTACCATCCTCCTCACTGGGTGTGGTGGCAAAATAACCTTGTGTCCTCGTCCAGGCTTGTTTACGACTGTTCCAGTTATTTTACACTTCTTAATGATTCCTCTGACAGTAGATATGGGTAGGTGCAGGTAAGTGGCTATTTTCTTGTAGCCATTGCCTTATTTGTGAAGGTCGACACACATCTGTCTTACTTGAATGGTGTGTTCCTTTGTCTTTCCCATGTTGGAGTGGATAAGAGAAATGGCCTCTGTGTCACATCATATTTATACCCCAGGGAAACAGGAAGTGATGAATTACTAATTAAATGTTCCTAAATACATTGATCAACTTTGGAAACTACTGTAGAAATGACAGAAATACTTTTTTACATTTATTTCCTGGGAATTGTTAGGGGTGCCAATAATTGTGTAACTGGTGATTTTATGAAAAATAATTATTTCTTAGTCAGGGATTTTTTTCCCCTTAAAATTCACTTGAGTCGAAGGTTACATTTTTCTTCAATTTTCACTGTGAGAGTATGCTTCTGCAATAAAAATAGAATTTATTTTAAGGCTTTTAACACATCTTAACCAGGGGTGCCAATAATTATGGAGGGCGCTGTATACATACGCACACACTCACACACTTTTCCAGTTTGGACATACCCTCTTTGTTCTTACAATACATCGCAAAAAAAAGAAAGAAGCACCTTTTATTTTGCAAAACAGATCTAATTCTTAAATCCTTTAAACAAACCAGCATTTGTTGTCATACTTGCTGAGCATTCTGTGCTGCATTTGCAGTTTGCTTTTCATCGACCTTTTTGTCCAATAAGTCCCAAAACAGCTTGAATTCAATTCTGCTGTTGGAAAATGGAAAGGGCTTGTTTGTCCGGTTACTTTGCGAAATACAGCTTCTCTGAGAATTCCAAAGTTATGGATACTATTCAAACAATTATATTACTCTATTTTAATCTCTGACTGTGTCCCTCTAACCAGATTCCATTTGAGATTATTAAGATAAGCCATTTAAATTTCTCTAGAAACCAAGTGCTGTGAGATTAGCAAAGTGTATCCGAACTTTTGACTGGTTGTGTGTGTGTATGCCCCACTTCCTAAAAAGTTGTGACACTAGATAAAACATAAATGAAACCGGAATACAATGATTTGTATTTGAATTTATTTAACTGAAAATGGTACAATGATATCATATCAGATGTTGAAACTGAGAAATGTTGTTTTTTCGAAGAACGTCTGGTCATTTTGAATTTGATGTCAGCAACACATTTCAAAAATGTTGGGACAGGGGCGACAAAAGACTGGAAAAGTTGCATGACGCAAAAAAAAAAAAAATAATAAATCTGGTGGAACATCTCACAGCTAATTAGGTTAATTGGCAAAAGGTCAGTAACATGATTGGGTATCAAAAGAGCATCCTGGAGAGGCTGAATCTTTCAGAGGTAAAGATGGAGAGGACTGCACCTCTCCTGAGAGAGACTGTGTGGGCAAATGGTTCAACTATTCAAGAATAGCATTTCTTAATGTTAAATTGCCAATAATTTGGGGATTTTATCATGTATGGTAGAGAATATCATTAAAAATATGAGGTATTTTTGGAGAAATCTCTGTGGCCTAGAGACTTTTGAATGGCCACAATCTTCAGGCTCTCAGGTGGCCTGCATTAAAAAAAGACTGGATTCTGTGTTGGAAATCACTACATGGGCTCAGGAACACTTCTGTAAACCATTGTCATTGAAAACAGTTCATCACCTCAGCTACAAATGCAAGTTAGAACTTCACACTGTAAAGGTAAAACCATACATTAACAGGATCCAGAAACACTGCTACCTTCTTTGGGCTCGAGCTCTTTTAAGATCAACTTAAGCAATGTGGTAATCTGTCCTGTGGTCTGACCAATCAAAATGTGAAATTCATTTTGGAAATCCTCTGGGCTAAAACGGAGATGGACCATCCGATTTTGTTATGAGTGCACAGTTCAAAAGCCGTGATAGTATGGGGTTGAATGAGCGCGATGGCATGGGTAACTTGCGCATCTGTGAAGATGCCATTAATGCTGACCAATATTTCCCGGTTTTATAGAAATATATGCTGCCATCCAAACTTATTTTTCAGAGAAGGCCTTGCTTACCAAACACCACATTCTTTGTGAATTTCAGCAACACAACTCCATTGTAAAAGAGTCTGTGTGTTTAAGTGGCCTACCTGCAGTCCAGACCAGTCACCCAGAGAAAACATTTGGCGCATGATGAGGCAAGAAATATGACAAATGAGGCTCAGAAGTGTTGAGCAGCTGAAATACTACATTAAGCAATAATGTGAAAACATTTTGCTTTCTTAACTTCACCAGTTGGTCTCCTCAGTTTTCAAATGCTTACAAAGTTTTGTTCCGAAGTGAGGCAGCACAGTGGTAAACATCCCCCTGCTCCAAGTTTTTTTTTAAATGTCTTGCTGGCATTAAATTCAAAATTGGGTGAATATTTAAAAAAAAAAAAAAACTAAATTTCTCATTTCAAAATCTGATATGTTGTACTATTTTCAATTATAGAGTCTGAACGATTTGCAAATCATTGCAGTCTGGTTTTTGCGTTTTATAGAGCACCCTAACTTTTTTGGGAAGGGGGCCTTCTATACTGTATATAAAGTTGTGAATCATTGCTGCATGTAAAAAAGGGTGAAGTATTTCAGAAGTCTGTCTCTTACCTCCGAGTTGATTACCTTTTTTTTCCCCCAAAACTTTAACTCCTCCTTATTCTATGGTCTGTGAAACCAGCTCTTCCAGAATGTTCCTATCTTCTGCAGGTCTCAGTCAGCTGTGGAACCAGTGACACTGAAACACGGGGGGAGGGGTGATGAGACGGCACAGCCGCTACTGGCTCTGGACTGAGAGGAGGACAGAAAAAAGGATGTTAAAGGAGAGGAGGCGGAAGGAAGAAGGGGAGAGAGGAAGTACTTCACTCGCCCCACTTGTCCTCCATCGCCAAAGTGAGTCCTTCCGACTTCGAAGGCCAGCTGTCCATTTTCTTTTATCTGACACGGGCTGGTCAGCGAGAAATTTGAATCCGCAAACGAACATGAGTGGACGGTGTGCGAAAATGGACACTCATATTCTCTGTTCAAGGTAAAATGTGAATGTATAATTTATTTGCAGCCTCAACTACTGTGACTCAACAGGAAGTGTGTGTACACGTATGTCATCAGGGTAAGTCTTTCAGCCAATGGTTTGGCTGACAGGGGTTTTGGGGATCAGTGGTCTGGTATCGACAGCATTTCTGATGTGTATATGGCGATGTAAGCTTGTTTGTTGTTTAAAAACATGGTTTGTTGTTTATTTAACTGGGTGGATTAAGATGGCTGATACGGGACTTTATCAAATTACTACAGGTGCTGGGATATTTTGCCGCCGTGTCTTTCTACGTTTGTGTCAGTGTGCAGATGCGGCACATTAACTACTGGACACAAGAATGGCAAACAAAAGAAGCGAAACAAAACTTAACTTCCAAATCTGTGCGTCTACTGATTTGCACAGACAGACAGCGTTGCTCCAAAAGGGCCTTGTGCTTCTTCAGGTATTTGACCTCAGTAGAGAAAAACTTAAGGTTGTAAAAAATGTTTCTGATATTTATTTATTGGTTGTTTAACATTGGAAATAATGTAACATAATTTGTGCCAATTGACTGAAAAATAAAAAAGATCAGATATTAAAAAGTTCCATGTTAAGATTTCCGTTATCAGTGAAACATGCTGCTGATTCCGATTATGACATCCATACTGTCTGCCTGCGTGTGTGGGACTCATCTGTTTAGTTTTGTTTTATTTATTACTCCCCACTCTTGCTTTTTGTGTGCTACTGAGGGACTGCTAGCTCTGCGCTAATTTATGACAATCTCAGCGATGTTCCTTTTTAAACGCTGAAGAAAAATTCTACTGACTCGCCAAGTGCAGCTGTGATTATTTAAATCACCTTACACCTAATTATATCTGCAGCACAGTATCTCTTGGTAAATCTGTGTAAGCATTGAAGAAACTGTTGCATAAAACTGAAAACTAAAAAAAAAATTACCAGTTTAAGAATAGATCAGTAACAGTCGGGTTCAGAAACAGCAGATGCACATTTGCTAAGAAAATAAAGTTGACTCCGTGCCATTAGATTGATATTTATCTTTTCTTGATATCTCAACTATGAGATTACCAGAAGACTAGTGTGTATATTATGGGATGAACATGCTTCTTCACCACTAATCCTTTGATCCTTGATTATCCTGTGATTATCCTAATGTCTAAACTGTCATATTTATAATGTGTAACTAAAATGGCCACATGGGTAGTTGTACATGAGATGACTATCACCTTGTCCTCAGAACTAGTTTTATATCATCTTTTTTTTCAGTCGCCATCCTTTTACCCCAATACACCGTGTAAAATTTCCTTCCCTCTGTTATGCCCCCACCCAGCACAGCACTAATGCTATAGCCCTCTGTTCATGGCAATGAACAGATCAAGTTAAATTTATTATTATTAATTTTTAAATTAATTAATTTATTATTATTATCTTATATTATAAGATTAAGCTCAAATTAAGCTAAAAATTTTGCTAGAAAGTCATGACCAGAGATGTTAATTTTACTTGGGCTGCTGCTGAAGATGAACATTTTCAAAGGTAGGGCTACTATATTAGCAGGTGATTTTTGCATACAGTTCCAACTGCAGCTAACTTAACTTAAACAGGAATGTATTTTACTCACAGTCTTGTTCTTTAGTTTTTGTTTGTTACATTGAGAATTGACGCGAAAGTAAGCATCTCTTTGGAGTCCCTGGACCACAGAGGAGAGGCATCACTCTCCACAGCTGATTCAGCACATACTATGCACTTTCTGCCAAATTCGGCCATCAAGAATTCATCAAAGAAATGCATTCGTGCACTTTTCTACCTCTGGAGAAACAAGGGGTGTGAAACAGTATCTGGACTGTTGTGCAACCGAATTGAGATGTTATCGTTTGCTACACCGAGAACAGCAAATGATAGCATCCTGTATGTAAGCTCTGTGCATCACTCAGGAGGCATCTAAAACACAGACGGGTAACAAGTGAAAGGAGAAAAACCTGAATGAATTCCTGGACAAACATAGAAAATGCAGACCTTGGCAGACACATTTCTATTTGCTCCCCCCATTGGTTTGCTGGCAAGCTGCATTGCTGCTCATTTGCATAAAGTTAACCACTGCTTAACTTATTTTTGTCGCCAAGCAAGTCAGATTGCGCTGCCGAGCATTCACATTGGATTTGAATGACTTTCACGCTTTTGGCGTGAAAGGAGGGTAAGCTGATAGAGAGACCTGCCAAGGTGTTTATTTAAGGTGCCATGTGCAACTTTTTAGCCAGTACTGACACCGGTGGCCATTAAGTTAACTGCAGTCAGCTGAGTGAATGTGTTAAATGTGTCTGCCAGCTTAGTAAAGCTGCGCTGTTATTATTATTTGAGGAATGTTTCGTCTATTGACATGTCAGTAATCCATTCTTGTGATTGAAGGATGATACTTAGACCGTATTCTGCATGTATGTGGCATGTCAGTGATTACAAGCTTGCCAACTTTATCATTTGTGGTTTGGCAGCTTTCACTGAGAGGTGGGATATTATTCATAAACTATGTTGCTACAGTTCAAAACTGATGTGACAGCTTCTATCACTGCTCTCATTTTGATTAACCAATGCGTTCTTCCGCCATAATAAAATCAACCTTTTTATTGTCAGCTAACATTAATATTGATGAGCCTGGCAGTGGGTTGAGGCGACGATGACTTCACCTTAAACTAGTGTCAATTATAAACTAATGATCGAAGCAAGATTAGTTGTTAGGCTGGAAATAACACTCAGAAAATTTAACACTAATGTAACAGGTTCAAAAGAACATTTTTGGCATTATCCTGGAACATTGTCTATAACTCATTATTTCATGTACCGTTGTTTTTCATCTTGCTATACCAACACAGCTAACCATTGTTTGTTTAACTGTTAATGTCACCATTTTTTAAATTTCTTTTTTTTTTTGCTGCCGTTAACGGACTCCACTTCCAGGCCAGCAGAGCTGAAGAGAGATGGACAAGGCCCCCCGAGAGCGCACATAAACATCCCCTTAATTTTTGTGGAAAATCTAACCTGATACCTCCACTTTAACAACCCACGGGATTATTTTTTAAGGCAATGAAGAAAGTTGGGGAAATTCTCATTGTTTAAGTTGCAGTCCGCTCACATATCATCAATGTACATAGCACTGCATAGCACCTTTCAGTGAGTAAGATGGCATGTATGTACATCAGCGTCCTCCCATGATTGCAACTGAAAAGAAATAAATGTGTAGAATAGAATAGAATAGAATATACTTTTTGTCCCCTAGGGGAACAGTGCAGTGCAAGTAGCTGCCCTTGCAGACAATAAATAAACATGCAGGTACTAAAAGTACACATCCTAGAAAAATATAAAATAAATGAAATGAACCCAGCTATAATAAAACCAAAGACAAACAGAACACCAAATTATTGCACACTACCCAGCATACACAGCTCAAGAACTATTTAAAATTATTTACAATTTTGATGGAGGTGGGTACAGAAGTGTTTAAAATGGTTCAATTTGCATTTGGGGATTCTATACCTTCTACCAGAGGGCAAGAGCTCATACTCCGTGGGACGGGTCCGACAGTACCCTCCGCGCCTGCCTGAGTACAGACTGCTCACCGATGGACTGAAGGGAGAGTTTTTCAGCCCACCCCATCACCTTCATAGCAGTCTGTACCAGGCGCTGTAACTTTGATTTGGACTGTGCGGCGAGATTGCCGAACCATGCGGTCATCCCATACCTGATGACACTCTCCATCACTGCTTGATAAAATAAAAATATGTCCTGGCTGACCCCAAACATCCTCGGCCAGCGTAAAAAATTCAGCCTTTGCTGTAGACGAGAACTGACAAAATCTCCATGATCACTCCAGCTAAAATGGTTATCCAGGTGGATGATCAGATACCTATAAGATGTGTTTGATCTCCCTCCGCCGCGTCCGCAGAGATGTTCTTGTGAACGCTCTACAGCCCACATAAGTGCACCGATTCTTTTCAAATTTTGCAGGGACATGTATTATGGTAAGTTCACGACACCTATTGATTTTGGGTACTCTGGGCCCAACTGGGGGGCCTTCGGGGGATACATGTGCTCGGTTGCCGAGTGCTCTAGTTTTATTCATGAAGTTACAAGGTACAACCCTGATGTCTTTCTATTTAAATTTAGTGAGATACGAGATAGGGAAAGTATGGTAAGCTTAAAGTCTAATTTTTTTTTCCCAAGCCAGAATGGAGATGGCATGTTAAAAAAATGAACTTAAAAACTACTGATCTTGGCCTCATTATCAATGAACTGCTCTCAGTAC
This sequence comes from Gymnothorax reevesii, assembly GCA_029721435.1. Lineage (NCBI taxonomy): Eukaryota > Metazoa > Chordata > Actinopteri > Anguilliformes > Muraenidae > Gymnothorax > Gymnothorax reevesii. The sequence goes on along the minus strand of CM056577.1, from coordinate 18,311,140 downwards.
CCTTGTTCCTATACGATGGCATGATCAAACTCCCAAAGAGGCCATATGCATTCCAGTTCAGTTTGGGCATATAGTTAAGCTGCCTCCTGCTTTTCAGAAAGGGTGGTTTTTCAGTGAATGAGGGTTTAAAAAATATATTTTATTAACCAATGATCATTAGACTACTGCATGTGAATCTGTCTCGAGTGGAGCACAATATCTCTTGGATTACGACTGTAGGTAAAGTGATGTGTGATGTGAAAGAGTGCTGACATTGTGAGGGAACTAGCCCTGAAGAACCTGAATCATCCATGTAAACTGGAAACTTAAAATATTTTCGAAGCAAAGCTAATAATATAATGTTAATAAATACAAGCACACCAGGTTTCAGATAAAGCTAGTGGTCTAGTGGTCTGCCAATCAGGACCACTCATGGTGGAATTTTGGTAGCGGTTTCCATGGTTTCAAGCCCCTTCAGCAAGGGTGATCACACCATCTTGGACTCGGCCTGTCCAGACCAAAGCTTGTTTACGAAGCCCCAGCACATTGCTTTTATGTAGCTTTGAAACCTATTTCGCACCTTTGCCCTGTCCACACCAGTATTGAAAACTGCCGGCACTACAGTCATGAGTTCACAAGAACAAGTGACGCTGTCATCAAGCTGTTCACGCAGTTGTGAGTCCATTAGTGTGAGAATTAATCAGCTAGAATGGTGGAATTTAGCCATTTCACAACTGCATTCTACAAAAGTACAGCATATGAACTGGAAATGTTACTGAAAATTATCAGTAATTACACATAATTGCCAGCAGAGACCAACTGATTGCGTTGCAAAGGATTACACTGAGCAAAATACAATGGAAAATTGTGCCATCTATCGGCTTAATATGGATCAGAGAGAAGTTTCAGCTGTACCTATATAGACAAATAAAAATGTGATTCAAGACTAACTATTTAAATAAAACTACCCATTAAATAAAATAAGCCAGTTTGTACAAAACAATAATACCCATTGTTTTTGTGAAAAGTTTTAAGTACGTGCATACATCTGATCTGAATTTAACATCAGAATACAAGACTGGTGCATATAATATTGAAGAGAGTCCACAATCCATATCAGCACTGTGACATAAGACATGAATTTCAGCTGGGGAAAGGGCAGTCGTCTATGTAAACCATTATAAAACATGCTGCATAAACTTTCTGATCAAATGCAATCTGCAAAAAATATCAGTCCTTTTTGTTGCTTTAGACAGTTGTGATGAGTTATTGCTATTAACACTGTCTTCTTGATGCAATATCCCAAAGCAGCAGGGACCACCTTGCAAATATTGTTTTAAAATAAAGCTAAACGCTGTTTTAAAGTCACAGAATTAAAAATCTTCATCTAATATTGTCTTTAAAAATCTAGAGTGATTCTACCATTTTCAGCTGAAAATGTAAAAATAACACCCTCAAAAGTGTTATAGGTGTAGAAAAGATCCACTACAGAAAAAGTGACACAAGAGCAAAAAATGCAACAACTGGTTCTACTGAAGTTCTGATGCGTGTCGGCTGTCTCCCAGAAATGAAAAACGAAACATTTTGCGTTACAGAATTTCATCAAGTCTGTCACACTGCTTCCGCAGGTCCCAAATCACCAGGATGCACTGTATGTAAAACACGACAAACACAACAACATAACTGAACCAATAGAGAACAAACTTATGATTCACAGTGAGAGAGGGGACTAGAAACACCTCCAAGTTTCCTTCAAAAGACCTGACTCTGTTCTCTGATCAAAGGCAGATTATAATGATCGTCTTTTTGATAAAATAACAGATGACATCGTCAGAAAAAAAATCACTAGAAAGGAGGGGAATGAAAGAAAAAATAAGAAACAAATATTTTTTATGAGGCATGAATTTACAACCCTAATTCCGAAATAGTTGGGACAAAGTGTAAATTGTGAATAAAATCAAAACGCAATGACTTTCAAATCACCCCAGCTGGTATTTAATTCACGATAGAACAGAGATATCATGGCAAATGTTGAAACTGAACAAATTTACAATTTTATCCACAAAATGAGCTCATTTGAAATTTTATGGCTGCTACAGATCTCAAAGTTGGGAAAGGGGCCTGTTTACCATGGTGTAGCATCCCCTTTTCTTTTTAACACAGAGTGGAGGCATCTGGGCATTGAGGAGACAAGTTTCTTGAGTTTAGCCATTGGAATTTGATCCCGCTCTTGTTTAGTATAGGCTTCCAGCTGCTGGAGAGTTTTGGATCTCCTTAGACGGACTTTTTGTTGAATTATACGTCAAATGTGTTCAGTCGGCAAAAGATCAGGACTGCAGGCAGGCCAGTTCAGCACATGGGCTCTTCTACTACGAAGCCCTGCTGTTTGTAATAGCTGCAGTATGTGGTTTTGCATTGTCCTGCTGAAATACACAAGGCCTTCCTTGGAATAGATGTCGCCTGGAAGTGAGCATATGTTGCTCTAAAACCTTTATTTACCTTTTAGCATTCATGATGCTTTTGAAAACATGCAAGTGTCCCACATCGTATGCACTAATGCATCCCCATACCATCAGAGATGCTGGCTTTTGAACTGAACGGTGATAACAGGAGGGGTGGTCTTTCTCCTCATTAGCCTGGCGGACACGACGCCCATGACCTCCAACAAGAATGTCAAATTTGGACTAGTCTGACCACAGGACACTTTGTTGCAGTCCGTTATAAATGAGCCTTGGCCCACAGAACACGGAGGCACCTTTGGGTCATGCTCAACAATGGCTTCTTTTTTGCATGATAGTTTTAGGTGGCATCTGTGGATGGTACGGCGGACTGTGTTCACAGACAGTGGTTTCTTGAAGTACTCCTGGGCCCATTTAGTAATGTCAATGAGAGAATCATGCTGGTGAGCTGGTCTTCTGCCTTGTCCCTTACGCACAGAGATTTTTCCAGTTTCTCTGAATCTTTTGTAGATGTTATGCTCTGTCGATGAAGAGGCATTCAAAGCCTTGCAATTCGAGGTTGAGGAACATTGTTTTTAAAGTTTTCAACAATTTTTTTACACAAGCCTTCTCAGGTTGGAGAGCCTCTGGCCATCTTTTCTTCTGAGAGACTCAGCCTCTCTAAGGCATCCCTTTTATAGCCAATCATGTTACACACCTGATGGCAGTTAACTTAATAACCAGCTAAATGTTCTTTCAGCTGATTCTCTTATATATGAATTGCTTTTTCAGCCCATTTTTTAGACCTGTTTCAGCCATAAAATTTGAAATAAGCTCAATTGGTTGATAAAATTGTAAAATGTCTCACTTTCAACATTTGAAATGTTATCTATGTTGTATTGTAAATAACATATTGGCTCGTGATCTGAAAGTCATTGCATTTTGATTTTATTCACAATTTACACTTCGTACAAACTATTTCAGAATTGGAGTTGGAATGGCTAAAATTATTATTTATCACACCCCTTTGGTCTCACTATTTAAACCCCTCTCCCACACATTAAGGCAGGAAGCCATATATTGTAACACCTCTAGTTTATCTCCTTGTTCCTAGCACAGTTCTGTTTATTTTGTTATCTGCACTTTGATTATTAAACTTTTGTCTTGCACACTTGGCTCCTCGAATCTTTTACTTTCCTGGTGCCCCTTTGTCTTCCGTGGGCACCTTCCAATGAGCCTGTGGTTGTGGTGGTGGCGTCTGATGGTGCTTTTTGAGACCGGGTGACCCCAGATTCATATTAATTTATCAAGAAAAAAGGCCTGAGGCCCACGTACGAACACGGCTTGCGATACACATTTACAATATATACAATCACAATAATGGTTAGCATGTAAGAGGATTGTGCAGACAATGCATCTTTGATATAGCTCGAAAGGTTGTTCATATCACGTAGCTCATTGGATTTTGAAATGTTCGTACAATGGACTTCACTCACATGAGCCACGATCAGCTAAGGTGAAATAAATTGTCCCGTAAATGATTGAAGACATCTATATTTTGACATTAATTTTCTGACTGTTTTCTAAAAGCTGAACTACTGAATAGTTAATTTGGTAAACAAAAAAAGTAACTTTTTCACCAGAGATGCAACTGCTTGCATGTTAAATGGCACCAGAGTCCGAATTATAAGGCACGTAAGAATCCGTCAAATTATAATGCGCAAATCACAGCATCTGTCAGAAACAGGAGAATCTGATCTGCACTGAACTCCTGGGGGTTACTTGTTTTGGCTTTCAACTCTCTTCCTATGTCTAAGAAGTCACTGCACTTAACGATTAATTTCTATCAAGTTAATGCTGCATTTATACCAACACACCTCACATCATTCGAACGTTACTAATTTTGACAGACAATCAAAAAAAAAAAAAAACTTACTTGCCGCCACTACTGCCGTCTTCCACAAGAAACGATGAGGCACACAGCAAGCCATATATGGGGAGATTTCCCAGAAATGCAGATGTCACAGGGCCTCCTTATCATTGTCACAAAAGTGCCATAAATTAAGGGCGTTATTTTTTGACTGATTGGGGAGGACTTTTTTTTCTGGACTTTGATTCTACGGTAGGAAGGCTTTTGCACACTTAGTAGGTTAACGTGCATAGGAGAGGACCAATGTAGAAATGAAAAACTCCCGCACGCGGTCTTCTCTGAAAAAAAACTTTTATAACCAACAACGACTCGGTCGCGTGACCTGATTAAGGTCACAGGACCAAAACGTTGTTGGTTATAAAGTTTCTTTTGGCAGGGAAGTCAGTATGCGGGAGTTTTTCATTAGGACTTTGATTCTAAAAACCCTGAATACTGATGAACAGAGACAAGACTCACTAACTTCAGTATATTCGAATGAAAACACTTCTGTGCATACATTATAGAGCAGGCACTGATGACTGTGGGGGGGGGGAATGAACCTTCGGCCATCACCCTGATGTTTGACGGATGCACACATGGGGAATTTTTTTTTATTTTTTATGAGCCATAGGTGCTGTGCTTATGTGTGGTTCAATAGCTTTGAAACCCATTTAAAATGTAAGCAAATGGTTATTGCAATTAGGAGGCTGGATATTTTTACCATGTACAAGTGCATGGCTCCCTGAGGATTGTGATGTTTCCCAAGCTCTGAAATAAGTGGCCCCTGAATTTTAATTTTCTTTCCTTCATCCAGGGTGTCATTGGTGGTGCTCTATCTGTCCTGCCTCTTGAATATTTAAATTAAGTCCACCGAACAGAATTTACTCAGATAGGGAATAATTTTTCATGTGATGGTTTGAATGAATTGCCATATTACACCTTAGCTGATTGTGACTCATGTGGGTCAATGACGTGATGTTGTCCGAGTGCACTACTTTGGTTTAGACTAATTTTAAATGATTCATAATAAGCATCATTTTATTCCATAAAACCTGTTAAACTGGATATATGTTCAAATTAATCATAAAAATGATATTTCTTGTGTTTTGCCATCTCAAAATGTCACATGTTGCAACCGTCCAAACAAGTTAACACGATGTGAAATGTTCCATATTTAATTTACAATATGAATTAATATTAATATGGGGGCATAATTTTATATTGAAAACCCTTCAAATAAACAAAGTTTAATAGTTCAATTGTTCTTAAATTGTTTGGAAAACCAAAATACCCACCCCGTACAATAAAGAATTCATAAGTTACTTTTAATACCCAGCTCAACTACAAAATGGTAATGTTTTAGGCAGTGTAGACACTCTCAGGTATACTTAGAAGAAAAAGAGGGAAGTGTGGGTTTTTTTCCAAGAAACTTTTGGTTGCTCCACCTTACATTTTTTGGCTGGTGAAATTGCCAATACAGTCTAAAACTGTTCTAAAACCCAGTAAATGTTGCGCACCCATTAAGACTTGTTTAAACACACACTTCAAACTTCAAATAAATGTATTCTGTACATCTTTAAAGATTAAAAAAAAAATTAAAAAACTTATTTGTCATTGACCCATGTACAGAAATGAAGTATTAAAATATTTTTTCTAAGGTCAATAAACAACAGACATTTAAAGAGGAAGTGATATTTGTCTTCTATTACTCCATAATTACAAAATATAAAAAAACTACATTCCTGTGGTATTCCTTCTCTCCCTCCTAAATTCTTGCAAATGGGTAATCCACCTATCCTGATAAGTGTAATCCTTACAGCTTGCTTCCTCAGATTTTACATGTAGATATGAACCAATTCAAAAACATGTTTTGACAGACGTAAGTCCAAAGAAGCACTCTCATTTCAGAGAAGATATCTTGCATACAACAGTGTTTTTACCCTTCTCTCAAATTCAAATTGAAAAGTGTCTCTATTACCCAGTCCTTGTGCTTCCCAAGTGAGTCCAAAGCCATATCTATGCAAAACTTGTTTAACACATGAAGCCCACATCTTCTGACCGGTATGGTCTAGTTAATACAGCATTACATAGCACTGTTGGGGTATCTGTCGGTAATTCGAGAAGCTTATACAAATACTTTACAAATTGTAATAGAGTCGGTAACAACATAAAATCTACCACACTCAGCCAATACGGCACCATTTGAACATCTGTTACTAACACCAAGAACATATTTACAAAATCTGGTGTGAAACCCATTCGACACTCCATTTGTGAAAGCCCCATATTTCTGGCTCATATAGAATAATTGGCTTAATTTGAGCATCAGAAAATCTTAAACATAATTGAAGGTGGGATATTTTTTAGCCTAGAAGAAAATTGTTTTATGGACGGTAAAGCTTTGTTTGCTTTGTTAACAAAGTTTTGTATAGCTTTAAACCATGATGGCCTGTTGGGTAAAAAGTAGAGCTCAATTTTGTACCATCCATTTGCCAAATCTCATCGTTTCTCAAATTCCTACCATTTCCAGACAGTAGTACTTCAGTTTTTTCAAAATTTACCTGCCCATTTTTCTCTGAAGGCCCATAACAGAATTGGAAAATAAACACATATCTGCATAGAGCAGCAAAAACATTTCTGAGAGGGATTAATCAACAAAGATGCCAGATATTACCATTTTGTTTGAGTTCATTGTGGACTTGATTCACAATTAATGAAAATAAAGGACTCAAAATACACCCTTTTCGTACACCACTCAGAGTTAAAATAATCAGACGCAGTGAAACTGGATAATCTCACAAACGCTTATTCTGGAATACATAAAGTATTTATTATTATGCTTAGCATCCAGCCGTGACTGTTGCTGGAAAATGGGGCACGCCACAACAGATCTCCATTAACACAAAAACTTTATGGAAGAATAAATATTCAATAGAAATAACCTCTTTATTTTGAAAGATGTTTTCGAAAAAGTGATTTTGACGTTAATATATTGTCAGTGGTTGGATAACCCTTCCGAAAGCCAGCTTGAGATTCTCGATACCCGTCAAATATATCTACAAAGTGTTTTAAGCGATTATTAAGTATACATGTAGATATCCATTAATGAGATGCCTCTAACTATTCACAGCTTGAGCACTACCCTTTTATAAAGTGATATGATGCTCCTTGACCACTGTTGTGGGAAGTTACCAGATTTAAATGAGCACAAGTAGGATAACAATAGATTGCTAGTAAACTTTAACATTTCAGGGTGAATGCCCTGCACTTTTTCCTGGTTTCACTTCACCCAGAGCAAGATTATTATGCTGATCCTTCTTTGAACACAGGCAAGGAATGTTATAATACTGGATGTCAATACTCAACCTCTGTAAAGTTTCTAAACATAAGATACAGGGGTTTTACCGTTATCTGAGAACGTGACTCCCTGAATGTGATTTCCTCTCTGAACAGCTCATCCCAAGATCTTCACAAGATCTGAGCAAAACCTGATGTCAGGTTGTGCCGTCCAATTAGTACAGACCTAGCCAGAGTCAATCATGGCGCTGGATCTGCTCACCCCGGAAACTATTCTAGCTGGCACAAACAACCGCGGATCATATTACGCCTTAGTAGTGTCTACACTTCTGGAAATACAAAAGAACAACATTTTCTTTTCCAAAAGATGATGCCACCAGAAATCAGTGGGTAGCATTTTTGTTTGCTGATGGCAAACAGCCACACTCAAAAGGAACGTTAGCGGTTCGTGCTCGCCATTTCACTGAAGACAGCTTTGTCAATAAAGGATAATTCGACTCTGGATATGTGTCTCAGCTGCTTCTCAAACCTGAAGCAGTTGAATTGATCAAGCGCTTGGAGCCACAAGCTGCAAGTGACGATGTACCGGCAAACAATGTAAGTGAAGCTAACGCGTTACGGGTAACTAGCAGGACCGCTTACGATAGGTAGCATAAACAACTGGCCTCAAACACAGGCTTAGAAAATATCTGAAGATAAAAGTCTGGATCTGTAGCAACTGTCCGTGACTCTGTCGCGGAAGCATTAAGTTTTACCATTTTGTGTTGCTTTACTCCAAAAGCCTAGCAAATGTGATAGTCTGTTGGATGTGACTGTAGCACTGCAGCTAACATAGCTAATTTACTGTCGCTAATGTTTGTGTCCAAAAGATGCAAGAGTAATATCAGGGGACATTCAACAGGAGTGTGAACATAAACCTCATTTGAAGCTCACTGTTTACACTTGTTTGTAATTTGGATGCTTGGTACAACTGTTCACGGTAACGGAACTTACTGTCTGTAAAACCTGTATTGCAGGGTAACATTTGTCTCCATTGTTATCATGACCGCTCTCTCTGCATTGCCATGGTGGAATTTCATCCACCTTTGAAATTTTTTTCTGAAAACCCAAAATAAAAAGTGGAGTTCAGATACAAATGTTTTTTTCAGCAGAAGTTATCGATTTGTTTGCTCCCCATAAGCAACACTTACACCATTTGTGTGTTCTTGCCACTAACTCATTTAGTAGCTTGGTGTCGCAATTGCGTTTCGTTTTGGTGGAAATGGTTTACAGGAGCTTTTTAGCAAAGTTTCCTCCGGATAGCTAAAGGCCCGTTTCCACTGCAGGAACTTCAGGGTAATTTAACGGGGCCGGGGCCGGGGCCGTTATTGCGTGTCTCCACCGCTTGAACCACCCCCGAAGAGCAGTGTACCGGAACTAAAAAACTCCCTGCCTTGGAGTAGTTCCTCTGAACGGCCCAGAAAAACTCCTGGGTGGGGCTTGGGGTTTAGTTGGCGCAGATTGCATTTACTCAGACCGGGATGGAAGGTCTACAGATAGCAACAATATAGCCGGCATTTTTAAAACTCCGCAGACAACGAGGGGTCGCATTTGCAAAAGGAGTTCTCCTACTTCGCCCTCTCGATGGAGACACAGCAGTTGAGAGGGGCGAGTGAGAGGACGTTCCTGTAGTAGTTCCTGGCTCCCAAATACTGGTGGAAACGGGCCTTAAGTGGGTATATAACATGACTATATAACAGTACAGCCACAATCACATGCTTGCAAGGCGAGACAGTACGAGCAAAACACTAAAATTTCAACTCGGCACTTATTGAAATCCTGCTGTAAACGTTGCTGCAATACTTGAATTGCTTCCTCCTCCCGTTCGGTTTCTGATTCGGGATCAAACAAGTACGGTCTCACAACAATACATGCCACGGAGAGGTGTCCAGAAATATCTGCCATCTTTGTTTTCTGGTTTTTTGGGTCTGCACCCTCTCCCGGAATCTAAGCAGCCAATCAGAGCAGTGCGTCATTAGCATAGCCTCCCCACCCATTTCAAAACAGCTCGTGTTTCAGACTGGCACAGAGGAGGTGAGAGAAGAGGTGTTACTAGGCCTGGATGTGTGTGGTTTTTTTTTTTTTTTGTAACTGAATTCTTAAACAAACGAGAAATGACCCAAGTCAGAATCAAACCTGGTTTGCCGCGGGCAGAACACAACCTTTATGGTGCACGCGCGCTTAGACAGATGTGCCACCAGGGTGCCCCAGACCCATTGGACATATTTTAAAAACAGCATAATAGGGGACCTTTCATATAAGGCCAGAAGTTTTTCCCTATCTGAGTGTAATTGCATAATATCCGATAAAGTGACTGTTAAAAAGTTTTACTTTTCATGCGGACAGGTCGTTTTACACAGGGATATTCTGCTAATTAACTCTGATCTCCGGTGAGTTGAAATCTGTCAAGGAGTTCATATTTGTTCTGCTAAAGTCTGACGCACCCTGAATCAAACCACGGTGCGGAACGTTTCCTGAATTGCGGAGCTGATTCGACAGCCATATTAAAATCCCTTGCTGCAGTCTGAATAACATGAGTCAGCTGGTCCACAGTGGCACACGTAGCAATTGTAGCAACATCATTGAAAGTTCCAGGTGGTGTTGTAGCTGCAAGATTAACACTGAAAATGGTTGCATAATCTGAGCGCCAGGTGAACTTAAGTAAACTGTTAGATTCATTGGTAACGTTACCAATATTTTGTTTATTCAGTCCACTCTTTAAAGTACGAGACAGGAAAGTGGTCTGATTCGTCTCGAGAAATAAAATGATTCAACAACAGTAAATGGATCCGTGGAACACATAAAATGGTCAACGAGGCTGGCACCCTTCTTGTTAGCAAAACGTGAAAGCACTATCCGGATCACCTGGTGACCCCAAGATACTACCAAGGCCTGCAATTCCTTCACAGTGATTCTCGAGGTTTTTTTTTTGCCTCTCTCGCCATCCTCCTCAGTATCCTGGGGGGCAATATGCAGTTGCATCCACTACTCTTGAAGTTTCCAACAGTTCCATGTCTTTGGAATTTTTAAAGCAACAACAAATAACTTTTCAACCTTCATAAAATATTTTCATTACTTTTGTGACGACACATCGACTTACTAGTTGAATGACACCTCTGTCATGGCCTGAGGGGGTCTGTGTCACTTTCACTGGCACTAAGCAACTTTGAGGAAGGTGGCAGGAACCCTGCCACACAAAAAAACTACAAACGTGCTGACTGCTTTACGGCATACATCACTTTCCCCATCCGTTACAAAGACGGAAGTCGATGCAAACACCTACGCGCAATTACTGCTATCATGACAGAAGCAGCAAAACAACCAAAGAAGCGATAACTTTCGTCTGAGGAGACAAAAAAAAAAGGGAGGTTACCCGGATAAAAGGACAGTCAAGGATCAACATCGGCCCGGCTTTCACTCGCTGGCGTGAACTCAAAGACGAGGAGGGATTTCCGACCGATGCTGCCTTGGCTCTGTTCCTGCTGGACTAGTAAGTAGCTTTCGATACTCAAATCAAAATGATAATGCTAATGTTTGCTCTCGGAAATTCGCGTGGTAGCAATAAATAGCCACCAGCTTGGAACAGTTAGCAGTTCCACACAGACACGACCAGCCACGCAACAAAGTCAAAAGTACTGTATAAAGAAAAACCAATGCGATGACTGCAAACCGCAAATATAAAGTTTGAGTAAAATATGTAGGTTCCTACTGTGGAAAGATCAGTCATACTAAATCATTTTGGTGATATCATGTCCGTGACAGTAGTTTCTGATGATTGTTATGTAATAGTTTCTGAGAAAAACGGGATTCTTGAGGTGCTTTTGTTGAGTAGACTACAGTGATTGCAGTAGAAGCCAAACCGCGTTGCTTGCTCTAAATAATCAGTAAAACAAAACCCGTGAGCAATGTGCATTGAGTTATGACTTTTCATAGTCCTGCTTATCAATCGAACCTTGCACTGAGTGTAGCTGGTCCTCATGGGAAAGATAGTCCTCCTTCAGGCAAAACACTACCGCTTTGGTCCACCGGCACCGCCAAAATCAACCAAAACAGAAAGTTCTTAAGTACTGCTTTAAATAATTGCTCTGGCATATTTAATCGTTTGTGAATCATCTTGTAGTCATTATGACTTATGAAGGTCGTTGACCATCTGCGTGTTTTGAACTGACAGTTGTTTAGTTTTCTTTGTGGTGTTGGATGACAAAGGGTAATCGCGTGAGAGTTGCCTCATTTTTATATCCCAGTGAAACAAAGTTATGTAATGGCTCAAAATAGTTCCTTTAAACTGAGAATAAACTTAATTGGAATTTAATACCTGGTTTAATTTTGGTTTATTATTTACAATAATCTTTCAGGGAGGCATTAACTCCAACTTTCATTTGGAGGAACTGATTTTTAATTAAATCAGTATATTGTTTTGGTTGGTTCTATTGAAACATTAATATCATATGGTATTTCTTCATTTTGTTACTTACTTAAAATATATTTATAGAGAAACTATCATTCTGTGCGTTGCCGGTCAGGGGTGCCAGTAATTTTGGAGTCCACTGTATTATTGTCTCTCGCCCAAATGCATTCTGGGACGGGCCCCAGTCAAGACCAGGAGCAATTTGGTTAGACTGGCAATTCACAAACCTTGGGTCAATGAACATCGAATAGGGGGCACGAGGCCCCACTCATGAATCACGACCACACAAACATAGTTATTCTTGTTCCACTGTAAGCATAATCACTATTAAGTTTTCTACATTTTTAACCTGTAGAATAAAAGAGCATCATCAAGCAAATCATCTTTTTGCTATGATAATCATTAAAAGGAAAAATCATCTGAGAGACCGTAGACTTTACAGCATCTAGTCAGCTGAGCTGTCACTTTATTTTGACATTTTCAAGGAAGAGAGTATGGAACAATTTTTGCCTAAATTTCATTCAGATTACAGATAATTTTTCTAACCGGTCATTACAAATAGCCTACAGTCACAATCGCATGCACATAGCTATTCTAGATCTACTGTTGGCTATACAATATTGAACTATATAGGCAATACATTTTGAACAAGTAGGCTAGAATAACACGCATGTGTACATTGGCTAAACTCATCACCTGTTGCTAGAGTTATCTAACAGGGAAAAAAAAGCAATAAAATGAGTATTGGCTTCATTTCCCACTGATGCCAGTAATCCCATCTATCACTATTTTGACATGTATAAGGAAAATAGCAGGTTGACAAAAGCTGGAATGTTTCAATTCAATTTAGATATTTCAGCCATACATTTTATTACATTACTGGATGATTTTAAATACAGGTCAGGTCAACCAGGCTTGCATTATGCACTGTGCGCAACTCAAATAAATAGACTCAGTCCGATTAACTATATGGAAATGGATTAAGTGAAAGTCACTTTTTTTCCGCTCTTGGCCGCTAATGCACCAATAAATTCCTGGTAATCAAGCCTGTATACAACATCCCTTTAAAATGACTGAAGGGCAAGTCCAAGAGTCCATCCTGAGACATGGAGGTGCGCTAATATTTTTAAAATTAAAAGTACGAACAAGTGAAAACCTAGTAAACCAAGGCGAGTGGGGACATTATAAATACAGCATAGATTTTCTTAAGTGCTACATAGCCAGACATTTTCTAAAGCCATGAGTGCGATTTACTAATAAAAGGATTCCCGTCGTATTTTCTCAATGACAAAGATGGCCCAAAGTAAAATGTTGACTAATGTAAGAATGAATTCTGTATGTGTTGAGGCCTGTAACAAACTGGCCTCAAACTACCAAGGAAGAACAAAAGGTTTTTAACATGAAGCAAGCAGAGACCACAGCGCAATAATTCCCATGTCATAAATAGAGCAGGACAGGCAGCGTCTAAGAGCGCAGCTCAAATTCATCTGCTTCCCAGAGCTGCAACTCTGCTGGGAGGTAATTCCTTCAATATGTCCAGCTACTCTTTACAATGCGTATTATGTCGCACGCATGGTTATTGTCTTCTTAGTTCCACTATTCTTCAACTTCGCAAAGTTTATTGCGACTCGCACAATTTGGACAGACTGAACAGCCGTTTATTGGAGATTTTTTTCATGTGTCCCCAGTTATGCATAATTGAACTGACACTCATTTCAGAAGGATGTTGGGTTAAAAACGGTCATAAAAGATTATTACATATTAAAATAACTCCGTGATTGAATTGAAGGTCAGGCCCTCAGTGTCTCACACAAGCCCAACAAGGCTTAACCGTGGCTGACCGTCTGAGAGCCTTTTGCGAGTATGGATAATGTACCATCACTAACCCTCAGTGAGTGTGGCTAATTCTCTTACACTTCGCAATTAATGCACAGGCAGTAGCAGTGAATGTGGCTAGTGCACCAGCCCTCCATATGAAAGTAGCAAGAGTTCCTAGACAGAGTTGCAACATGAGGGTTCAAGAAAATTTGGTCATGGAGCCATTTTGTTTCCACTGCATTATTGTGCACAGTCTCAAAACAATTATTCCCCCCCCCACCCTCCGTTTTCTCATGTCCAAACATTTTTTCCTCTTATGCTAGTCTCAACCATTTCTACATGGTCCGTCATCGTTTTTCCACCGAAACGAACATTTCTCCGAGGGAAAAAAAAAAAAAAACTATTATGACGGTGCACAATGGCTCGGTTTTGTGCAATGGAAACAAAATGACTACTATTCTTGAGTCGTCCCTGCTCTCTCCATCAAGGGACTCCATATCTGGCTAACCGAATGAATTAGTCCCTCGTGAGTGTGGCCAAAATACAAGCATTTTCCCTCAGAGTGAATGTGACTCATGTATGAGCCCTTGCCACAAATGAGGCAGAAGTACAATCAATAGCCGTCATCGGAATCCAGCCTATAAGTTATGCCCATACATATTTGGACACTGGCAACATTATTGTAATTTTAGCACTTAGCCATTAAATATGAGTTGAAATTGACTAACCATTATAAGATCGAAGTACAGACATTCCACTTCAATTTTTCAGTACACACATCAAAACTGAGCATCCCCAGCTGAAATCCCAGCACTAGCTTTCAGAGTCCTGACTCTGGCTTATGCTGCGGCAAACAAGACAGTCCCCTCCTACCAACAAGAGGTAATCGCTCCATAGACACCAGCTTAGCTTCTCCATTCCGCAGCAACAGGACGACTTCGTCCCCCTGCCCTCCGTCTAAATGCCAGTCGATCATCCAGACCACTTAAGTTTTTCTACTCGGCTCTTCTGTGGTGGAATGACCTGCCCATCTCCCTACATACTGCTTAGTCTCTGCAGATCCTCCGTCAAGGCCCAAAGACTTACCTGTTTACGCAGTACTTGCCAAAGAGCCCCCCCCAAATATGATTTAAAAACCTGCATTGTAGTGTTTGTTTCCATTTGCTTTTTTCTGATAGCTAAATTACCTACTGTCTAGTCTACGCGCTATGATTTAGGCGCCTAATACTCTATATGGACTGTGCCTCGTATGATCTGGTGCATTACTGTTTCAATGACCATATTTTATGCAATTGCTGTACATCGCCTTCAATGAAAGCGTCTCCCAAACAAATGTCAGGTAGCGTCCTGTAAAACTTTCCAGTCCAGAGCGCATCTTTTGAGAACTGTATCACGCCTGCAAGCCGGCGCACAGCACCCGGGTTAGATGCAGTCGAGTCTGAATGCACTAAACATCATCAGGGGCCGTATACACTGAAGAGGTGCCTGCGTGTAAGACCAGACGCAACAAAACATGCACGCCTTTCAAAAGATACGAGAAAAGGAGAAGCATTGAAATGTTGCCGTGCCAAGACGTGGCAGCTCCACTGATTGTGTTTAATATTGTGACATTTTCGCTAATACCATTTATAGAAGTAAGCCAACAGAAATACAAGTCCCGCTCTTTCTGGAATGCGATTGATACCAGTTTCACAGCGGGCAACCAAACAGCCATCCTTCTCGAAGATTTTAAATTTGGAGGCCGATTTACACTTGTTGAGTGCTCAGAGTTTAAACGCAGTGGTGGAAATGTAACCGTTGGGAAATCATTTTTTGTTAAAAACTCGCTGGAAAATGGACACATCTCCTGTGTGCAAGGCCCCTTAGTCATGTAAAGCACATACGATGGAATCTTACGGCTTCATTCTCATAAAATCAAAAGAAAAGTTAAGTTCAGGCCGTGAAAACAAGCTCTGTTCACTGCTGAAGCTCGTCTGCGGTCGCTGCGCCCAAGGACAGGGGCTTGCTCGTTGTGTTAACCCCAAATACTCAGCAACTGTTTTATTTGGCGTGAGAAGCAAGCCTTACCGTCTGTGTAATTCTTTTACAGAAAGCATTTTGGTAGGTGATCATTGCTCATTTTCTAATAATTAATCACTAAAGGCATGTCTGTCAATGCACTTTGAACGACATTTCCTTTGCACAATCACTCACAATTGATCCTGAACTCCAGTATTTCATTTCTGCTGTGGATCTTTTGGTGAGCTTTAAGAGCGCTTAACTGAATAAAATTCTTCCCACACTGGGTACAGTGATATGGTCTCTCCCCTGTGTGAATCCTGTTGTGTACTCTCAGGTTCGATCCCTCAGCGAATCTCTTCCCACAATGGAGGCAGACGAAGGGCTTACTCCCAGTGTGAACCCTTTCATGCGCGATGAGGTTCCCCCTCTTGCCGAACCGTTTCCCACACTGCGCACAACTGAAGGGCTTATTCCCGGTGTGAATCCTCTCATGAGTCATGAGGTTGCACCTCAGACTGAACTGCTTCCCGCACTGCGTACAACTAAACGGTTTCTCCCCCGTGTGGATTCGCTGGTGTCTCTCCAAATCGGGCGTACGATCAAAACTCTTATGACACTCTGTGCAACTGTATCGTTTCTCCCCTGCGCTAGGTCTCCAGGGGGTGCTGGCATTTTGGTCGCTGCTTGAGACTGGATCCATACTGTTATCAGAAACTCCCATTTGCCACTCTAACTGCTGCTGTACTGGTGGTGAGGTCAGATCGTCATTCGTCGAGAGTGGAGGCTGTTCAGGTTCCGTCTGCTGTGCGTCACCCATCTCAGATCTGCTCTCCTCAGTGTATAAACACTCACCTCCTACTTCCTCTTTCACAACACCTCCATCGACAACATGATCCTCTTTCTCAAAGGATGACAGAGAGCTTCCAGGCATCTCCATGGCGGTAGGAGTATACTGTATGGGTGAGGGAACTGACTGGCTCTGTGAGCACTGCTCTGTAGCATTAGCACAAACAGGATCATCAATCACATCACTATTTCCTTGAGTAAAGGAACCCCAAAGCTGATGGTCTCTTTCAGACATGACGTACTCAGAGCCCACATTGTTCGGCCTTCGGACACTGGGTTCAGACTCTGCCTGATGGAGTATTTGGGTCACAGACTCCTCCTCTTGCTCCTGTTCTTCTTTGACAGTAAATCGAAAAATAGGCCTCCGGTCACGTTTCTGAGCTTTACCCTTTTTCTCGCTGAGATGTTCCACAAAGGCAACTTCCGTACCTCCTGTGGGGAATATTGGGGAAAAAAATCATTACGCCACAGAAAGTAGATCAAGAGCGTTTAATCCTGAGTGAAGAGGGAAGCTAAGGAAGTACAGTTTAGCTCCAGCCCAGCACTACGGCAACTGATTCCACTAAGCAAGGGCTTGATTGAACCTAATGTTTAGTTCATAAGTTCACAGTTTTGCAATGAAAATACCGAATGTCTACACATTGTAGAAAATGCAAAGTAAATCAAAAAAGAAGTGATGTGAAAAGTCCATTCAGCTACTACAATGCTGAAAAAACACCATAACACCACACCTTATTTTTATTTAACCAGGCAAGACAATTAAGAAAAGGTCTTATGTACGATGACAGCCTGACAAAATGCGGGGAGCTGAAAAGAAAAACAGGGTAATAATATTAAACTATTCAGTAATTCTGAAGACAAAATAATAATAACAGAAAATGAATATTGTGTTTAGATATTTTCTGGCTCAAAAAAGTATAGTCATATGGTTTGAAGATTCCATTTGTTTCCCCGATCTATGAAAAGAAATGCAATCATTTTGAACACGACGCATGTCCAGACCACAGACATTTTGAGTGGCCATGAAACTCAGTATTACCATTTAAAAAGGAAACCAGCATATTACCAGGAACCTGAGAAAAGTTTTGATTTTGTGCTTCCCGCTCTTTGCTAGGGATCAGTATAAAAAAAATTCTGAAGTCCAATTTTTGACCAAATTGAAATTGTTTTCCTTTTTTCTTTTACAATGGTAGTTATAGCCAACCACCAGGCCTGCCTAGATGCCTGAGGAACAAGCAATTACAACGTGGAAATTATTAAAAAAAAAAGTTCTAACATTTATTCTGCAAGTTCTGACGATAAATTAATACGATGAAGTTTCTACCAAAGCTAGGAAGACATGCCTCTGAGTTTGGTGGGCTAACTAAAGTTAATTGGCCAAGGTACTCCTAAATTGGCCCTTCAGTTTTTGTTTTTTTTTTAACTCTCTCATCCAGCACAGAACAATGTTTTTCACATAACAAATATAGGTCAGCCAACTTTGGCTACCTCTGAATCTGTCTGACGTCTTTCTGAAATTAATCTCTGACTAAGGCTACCTGCTCTCTTCCAAACAGGCCATGGAATAACGCTCCCTGAAGGCAAATCGATATAATTTTGGACTTTTCACCCAGTAAAGCACATAATACACTGACCAAAAAAAAAGAAATGCAATTTTCCATTTCTTGATTTTAGCGAGTGTAACTATTATTAGTCAACACTTCATTGGTATCAAATGAAGGAGAGAATCTCAGACAATAGCAGAAACAGAACAGAACTGTATAACAGAAAATCAGGTCGAAATATTGCCATGTTGGCTTTTATTTAACAAAGTGAAGTGCCACATTACGAAACACGAATGACACCATCAGTATCTCGAATGTCCCCTTGTTAGCGTCGTGCATGGCGGTACACCTGCGTCTCATAGACATCACCTAAGGTTTGATTGTTGCTTGTGGAACGCTGTTCATCTTAACCGATGTACTGTGACTGGCGGTGGTTGATGTCTCCGGATCGCCCTATCCAGAATGTCCCAAAAGTGTTCTATAGGTTAAAGATCTGAAGAAAACGCTGGCCAGGGAAGGATTTGCATGTTTTCGGCTCGAAGGAACTCCATACAGATACGTGCCACGTGCAGACGCGCACTGTCCTGTTGGAAAGTCAGTCAGTGACGTCGAACAAATGGAAAGACGACTGGACGGAGAATTTCATCGCGGGAACGGACGGCATTGAGGTAACGTGGCCAACTAGATCTGGAGCGATCGTCGCAGAATGCAGGCCGAATTGACGGGCAACTCTATCTACCTGGCTTATGGCCTATAGCATCCCAATTGCGCATTCTCGTTGAACTTCCGTTAGTCATGGCATGATAACTCATCTGATTTTTACTCATTTTCAGTCGGACTTTTATAGGCGCCAGTGTCTATAAGGAACTCAAAACAAAAATGGAAGTGTTAGGACAATGGTAGTACTAGAACCCAAGCATTGCCGATTGTTTTGTGCCGGAAGAATAGCGGCTGCAGAATACGCGCTGTGACCGCGAAAATTTGTATGGTAGTCACCTCCAAAACTCCGAGCAAAAGCATCTTTCTCAACAGGTTTATCGAAATTTTGCACCGGATTACGTAATTGCATTTATTTTTTTGGTCAGTATATAATTAAACATGGTCGGAAACCGATCCTGGTTTGGAAAAAAAAAAAAAAAAACCGCCCACATACACCATTTAAAATGCAGAAGTCATCTAATCTAAACGTCTTGCCAAACTGCGTGATTTATCAATTGGATATTAGCCTGTAAATTGGTAAATCGACAACACATTTTATTATGGGTCATTCCACGCCAAAAGTCCGAATGCCCTCGCTCGACCATCTCAGATTTGACTGAAAAAAATCCAGGAGGTTCACACACTTCCCAATAGGAAAAGTCCCAAATTTTAGCTCCCAACTCCTAATAGTTTTGTCATAAAAAATCATTTTGTCAACTACCCCCTGACCCGTTTTGAATAAAGTCACTTTCAGACTGTTATATCTACAAAACAATTTAAGGTAGGTCCTTCAAATTTTCAAGGCTTGAAATCTGGCAAAAATACTTGTAGAATATGGACTTTTACACATGTGCTTTTGGTTTATCACAGAATTCTAGGGGCTTGAATTGGCTCAAAAATTCTACTCTTCAAATATGACTGCATATTTTATGGACTGTGGAAAGTGCAATTTCAAAGACAGAGGTTTGATACTGAACATACACCTTCTCACACATGCTGTGTACTTTGTATTTTAACACTGGCCCTCTGTGATGATAAATTTAGTGTTTTCTTTGCTTCCGAAAGTGCCTTCATAGGCCATGAATGCTATGCATGTATGCGAACACCACATTTTCAAAAATTCATTTTGCGAAAATAAGGCATAACACCATCACGAATTTTGGATATGTTAAAAACAGACATCTAGTTGCATCGCCCACGAAGCATAGCGGCACATAGGGATCACTTTGTCCGGCGTCTGTCTGTCCGTCTGTCAGTCCGGTAGTCACACGCGAAGCAGTCGACACGTGTTCACCTGAACACTCTAGTTTTTCTGAAACAGTCAATTTTATGTTGTTGGGTGCGGTCATTTTTTTGGTATGACATGGCAAAAATGGCACCAAATTTATTTTTTCCATTTTTAAACCTTAATATCTTCTAGACCGTTCATCACAGAAGGTCAGTTTTAAAATACAAAGTACACAGCATGTGTGAGAAGGTGTATGTTCAGTATCAAACCTGTCTTTGAAATTGCACTTTCCACAGTCCTTCAAATATGCAGTCATATTTGAAGAGTAGAATTTTTGAGCCAATTCTAGCCCCCAGAAATCTGTGATAAACCAAAAGCACATGTGTAAAAGTCCATATTCTACAAGTACTTTTGCAAGATTTCAAGCCTTGAAAATTTGAAGGACCTACCGTAAATAGTTTTGTAGATACAACAATCTGAAAGTGGCTCCCCAGAAAACTCTACTCAAAATGGGTCAGGGGGAAGTTGACAAAATGTTTTTTTTATGACAAAACTATAAGGAGTTGGGAGCTAAAATTTGGGACTTTTCGTATCGGGAAGTGTGTGAACCTCCTGGAATTTTTTTCAGCCAAATCTGAGATGGTCGAGCGGGGGCATTCAGACGTTTGGCGTGGAATGACACTTATGCTAAAACAATTTCACAATATATACTGCACTGAGACTGCTGAAATGGGGGAAAACTTCCTTTTGTACAGGCTGTTCAGTTCGTCTCATCACCTGAAAATAACATTGTTGTGCTGTGAATGGATGGATATACCCTCAGAGCGATTGACCATTACCGCAGATCGGATAGAAGCGCATGACAGTACCACACACTTTCTGTCCTTGGTGTCGTCTGTGAAGGACAGCTTAGTCCAAACATGTTTTAGGATCCCGAGTCGACAGTTCAAGAGGTTTTCGATGATAAAAGGCCAATGTTTTCTCTGGACCAGAGACGAGGACAATCCAAGTTGTGACCAGCCTGAGGTCCATAGGCCAGCGTCTGTCATCGTGTGGGGGCGTGTCAGGGCACAGGGGCGCGTGACTTGCGAGGACGCCACTGATGCAAAAGCAAATATGACTAATTCGTAACACCATACGATGCCATCTAGACATCTGTCCGTGGGATGTCGCTGCATTACACAGCAAGTTAACATCACCGAACATGCAGCATGGATTTCAAACCTGTAGCTGCGTCAGAAGAAAGTGCAGAAGTTAGAAAACGTTTGGCACCCAATACAGCAAATATTCCGCAAAGTGGGTCCGTTAAAAACCAGCTTGATGGACAAATGCGAGGAAACTCGGCTGGCTAAACTTGACCAACTGGTTGGTGTCTTCAGTGCCCAAACACGTAATGAGTGTGAGTGAAAGACATGATGATGTGGGGAAACGGTGGTTAACATTCGACTGCGTCATCTTTTTTGCATTCATCGCATTGCATATTGTCAGTTAGCGATAATATTCTCTTGTTAGAACATCGATTGGCGTTCATTTGTACCGTATTCAGTGTAGTAGGTTAATGAACTTTTCACATAAACAGAATTTAGGCAACTGTGCTGGAGCACTCCGAGTACGTTCATTTCACGTCCTTTCATGTGTAAACCACTAAGGACTGCCATCTACGCATCTACGCATCCACCATACGTAACTTACCTCTTGCTGCTCCAAACTCGTCTTCATCCTGAACTTCAGCAGACCGGCTGTCCCGCTTCGCTGCGTCTCGCGCCGTCATCAGCTCGCGCTCCACCTGCTGCAGTTTCCTCCTCAAACCGTCAATTTCTTTGTGGCTTCGGGATACTTCCAAACGCAACACACAGGTGCCATCTTCAACAAGTTTGCTTATTTCTGCAACAGCGGCTTTGGCTAGTGCTTCCATTATTAAGGCTATCTGTGTCTGAAAGGCGGCACGGTTCCTCATTTTGCCCACGAATAAATATTGCCTCTTCGTTGACGTGTTAACGATCTAGATGCAGTAATGCAATAAATATAAAAGGCAAACCTCAAGCACTTAATTTGTGTACTGTTGCCTAAACATAGCTAAAGAGCAAAGACTGTACAGCAGCGTCATTAGACCCGAGCTAATGTCTTTGTACATCGGCAATACCATCAAAAGAAAGTACTTCCGGGATCACAGGACGGTACGCCCTCGGAAGTAGTCAGTTCATTTATGATGACTGCATTGTCTTTTTTTTTGTTGCTGTTATAAGTGCATTACAATCAATATACATTTCTTTAAAAAAATGTATCTTACAAAATTTGTAAAACCAATAATACGTTACAGAATTCTAAGATGGAGTTAAATTATACAATACAAGAAATTTCAATTAAGAAAACAAAATTAAATTAAACAAATAAATAAATCTATCAATCAGATAAACAACCTTTGGGGTCTGATAAATAAATGGAGCAAAATAAAAAATTCTGAATACTTTAAGTTTTTGCCAATTTAATATTTTTACGTAAGCTTTCAATTGTATTTAAGTAAGCCTTTAAATCAGTGACTTTAAAAATGTAAAAGGAAGGTGTTCTTTTAAGCCATATCATTTTATGTATATAATATTTAGCCAAGATATTATTAATTAGGTTAATAATGTACAAATCTTCTGCAGAAAAGTTGGGGTTGTTAAAAATCAGTAGTATATCAATCTTAGTTAATGAAACATTTGTCAAATCTATTTGAAAGGAACTTCTGTAAATCAAATCAGAACAATGTAGCATGAAAACAATCTACAAACACATGTTCAATGGTTTCTCCTTCACAGCCACAGAATGTGCACATGGTATTAACAGCAGAGAAGAACTTACAGATATTAGCTTTGACAGGGTA
Source organism: Gymnothorax reevesii (assembly GCA_029721435.1). Lineage (NCBI taxonomy): Eukaryota > Metazoa > Chordata > Actinopteri > Anguilliformes > Muraenidae > Gymnothorax > Gymnothorax reevesii. Next base: position 18,288,068 of record CM056577.1, on the reverse strand, counting down.
ATATCTGTGTACAATTTTAAATAGAAATTCTTGAATTCTATTAGCAATTATATATTTATTAGATAATAGAAACACAGCATTCCATTGTTTTCTATTTAAATACAGCCATTTATATTTACATACAGGAGTATCAATATCAACAAGAAGATTTCTAACAAAAATGTTAGAGTACTTTTTATCAAATATAGAGATTCAAGAGTATACTCTTGATCACCATAGAAAAACAGTTGGGTGTATATTTGTCCAAGAAATCCTCATATGTACACAAATCCCCATTCGCATTCAGAAGCTGGTTTACAGTATTTATATCGTTCAAAAACCAGTTATGATCACTGCATGGTCGCTCAATGGTTTGCTTAGAAATTCATGAGCTCAGTCATGTAATTTTTCTGAAAAATGGAACACTGATAAAAATAATTGTTGCATTTGTAAAAATAATTCAGCTTCGAATGCGTGTGTAAATATGTTACTATATATATATATATATATATATATATATATATATATATATATATATATATATATATATATATATATATATATACTAATGAAGTTGGGATGTTGTGTAAAACGTGAATAAGAAAAGAATACAATGATTTCCAAACCCTGTCTGACTTCTATTCAATTAAGAACACTACAAAAACAGGATATTTAATGTTCAAACTCATAAACTGGATTTTTTTTTTTTTTTTTTAATATTCACTCATTTTGAATTTGATGCCTGCAACAGGCCCCAAAAAAGCTGGGACGGGGCAACAGAAGACTGGTGTTATGACTTGAAAATCACAACAAAGAAAAACAAATTTATTCTTAACTGATTAAAAAAAAAAAAAAAAATTCTCCAAATAATCCACTGCTCAATCCTATAATTGATTGATTGATAGAGATTTATTTCGAGTCTACAACGTATAAGTATATAAAGTACGAGTACATACAATACAAATAAAAATACCCTGTGCCTCCACACAGGTCCCGACAAATACAGGAACATGTACATGCGAAAGCTGTAGCAGCCTTGTTCATTCATACGTTTTCTCCCTATAATTGGAAAACAAAATACATACATATATATACACATACACATACATATACATATGCACATATATACATATATACATATACACACTGACATACACACATAATAGTATAATAGTAATAATAATAGAAAATAATAATAGAAATTAAACAAAAATGAGCTCGAAAAGGAGTGGGAAGAAGACGAGCTTATTTACTCCCACCCCCAATTCATTCTTTTAAATTATGTGGTTGCAACATGCTTATATAGCAGTCAGAATGGTCATCATCATCATCATACAGTAATTATAGATAATTATAAATGTTTAACGTCAGACAATATCATTTATGTTAGCATATAACATATAATCCATGTTATTCAGGAGAAGTACATATAGTAATCACAGATCGGTGACCATGGTAACAAGTTTTAGTTTTGATGGTGTGCCTTGTCCATCAGAGGCTCCAATGTGTTTTTTGTGAACCTGCTGCCAGAGGGGGGGCGCCCCCGAGCCACAGGACCACTCTCTGCTAAGTGTCCTTTGCTGTGCATTAAAAGAGACAATATTGGGAGCCTGCAGCCAGAGGGGGTTATCCTCGAGCAGCACAGCTCCCCTTGCCTGCCCTGTACTACAAGTTGTGTTGAGTGTGGGATACTCGTTTATTTTGTGTACATATTACAGTTCTCTAAATGTTGGTTCCCCTTTAATTTATATATTGCCATCATCACCAATATCTTTATCTGGATTAATATAGTTTGTTTCTAGAAGAAAAAAAAAATTGATTGTTATGTATTCTTATAATGATGACAACGATAACAACAACAGCCACAGCAGCAGCAATAACGTCAATAGGAATAACATCAATCACAAATATCACAATCAATTATCATTAACCAGCAATAATACATATACTAGTACAATATAATAACTTGGTTCCATTATTCACTATGTTGTAGCTTATGCCCTCTCACATATAATAATAATCCGTGAGGTTAATTCACTTGATCCATTAAATGTATACCACGCTATATCACTTATCACAATCAAACACCATTTTCCTCTTCTCTGTACTAATGACACACTAATGCCACTATATAACTCTGTTGCTAAAACAAAAACTCTGCCTCTACTGACCAAAACCACAGCATTCATATAGACTAGCACACATTCTGGAAAGATCTACAGGATTCCTGGGTGATCCCACCCCATCCAGGCAAGAAGAAACCAGAAACTTCTAGAAAGCACTAATCTATTTCATCACAAAGAAGTGGTATTGCATCGAATCATGTTTTGCTACAGACACACCACCAGACAGAGGGTGGTGATGAACAAAATAAATAGCTGACCAGCTAGGCAGCAAAAACAGCATGCAACAAATCGCCATTTACAAATGATATACAATGCTGTATATAAAATACTCATACCTAACACTGGGAAAGTTGATGAACGCTCAAAAAACACCGGTTTGGAACACTCCACAGGAGAACTGGTTAATTGGAAACAGGTCAGTGTCATGAAAGGAGCATCCCTGAAAGGCTAAGTCTTTCACAAGCATGGATGGGGTGAGGTTCACCACTTTGTGAACAACTGCACGAGTAAACAATCCAACAGTTTCAGAATAACTTTTCTCAACATACGATTGTAAGCTATTTGTAGATTTCATCATCTTCAGTCCATAATATCATCAAAAGATTCAGAGAATCCAGAGTAATCTCTACAAGTAAGTGGCAAGGCCAAAAACCAACATTGAATGCCCGTGACTGTCAGTTTCTCAGGCGGCACTACATTAAAAACCAACATCATTCTGTGAACGATGTTACCATGCGGGCTCAAGAACACTTTGGTAAACCATTGTCAGTTAACATAGTTCGTCGCTACATCTACAAGTAAAAGTTAAAACTCTACCATGCAAAGCGAAAGCCATATCAACAAGTCAACAACATCCAGAAATACCGCCGGCTTCTCTGGGCCCGAGCTCATCTGAGATAGACTAACAAAAAGTGAAAAAGTGTGTGGTGGTCTGACAAGTCCACATTCCTAATTGTTTGTGAAAATCATAGACATTGTGTCATCTGGGCTAAATAAGAAAGGGACCATCCAGATTGTTATCACCGTGAAGTTCAAAAGCCAGCATCTGTGATGGTATGGGGATGTTTTAGTGCCCATGGCATAGGTAACTTGCACATCTGTGAAGGTACCATTAATGCTGAAAGATACCTACAGGTTTTGGAGCAACATATGCTACCATCCAAGAGACATCCCTTTCAGGGACGTCCCTGCTTATTTCAGCATGACATTGCCAAGCGACATTCTGCACGTATTATAACAGAATTACTTTGTTAGGAAAGAGTGCAGGTACTAGACTGGCCTGCCTGCAGTCCAGACCTGTCTCCCATTGAAAATGCGTGGTGCAATATGAAGCACAAAATACGACAACAGAGATCCCGGACTGTTGAGCAACTAAAGTCGTAAATCAAGCAAGGATGGGGAACAATTCCACCTACAATGCTTCTACAATTTGTGTCCTCAGTTCCCAAAAGCTTATTGAGTGTTAGTCAAAGGAAAGGTGACGTAACGCAGTGGTAAACTTGCCCTGGTCCCAGATTTTTTTAGAATGTGTTGCAGGCATCAAATTCAAAATGAGTGAATATTTCCAAAAGAACAATAAAGTTTCAGTCTAAACATTAAATATCTTGTCTTTGTTGTGTACTCAAGTGAATATAGGTGGAAAAGGATTTGCAAATCATTGTATTCTGTTTTTATTTTCATTTTGCACGAAGTCCAAACTTCACTGGAATTAGGGTTTGTACATATTTTACTTACTCGAGCATTATGCTTTTTATAAGGAGTCAATTACGGAAATGAGTGGATTGTTAGTGTAATGTTAGCACTTTAGCAGATGTAAGCTGGTTTTCCAAACACCAACAAACATAGAAGAATTCTTTTTTTCTTCTTATATGATGCTAAGTGGGAGTTGCAAAAAACAAACTTGCATGATTATTCTATGATGTTTATTGTCAGTTGGCAAAACAGATTACATACTTCACATCCTTTGGCTAAAGCATTAAAATAGCACTTTGAATCATTGAATTTCCATTGAAACGACTGACACATTCCTCACATTTCATTAAAATTTTCATCAACTTGTGCCCCAGTTACTTCTCTGTCAGTTTCCACTAGACAAGTAGCCTTCATTACCATTGTGCATCAATGAGCCTTGGGTGCCTAATACCCTGTTGTAGTTTCACGGTTTATCCCTCTTTGAACTGCTGTCGGACGCTACTCATCGCTTTTGACTGGCAACACCACAGGAGCCTTGCCGTTCCGGAGAAGCTCTGACCCAGTCATTCGGCAATAATGACATGGCCCTAGTCAAACGGCCCATTTCTTCCACATCCAATCTGCAGACTATAAGAGTCAACTGTTCTTACTGTTTGAATATTCAGTTTGCACATTAAAAATCTTGTCTTTATGGTGTACACAATTAAATATTTACTACCGGTCAAAAGTTTTAAAACACCCCAATTTTTCTCGTTTTTTTTTGAAAATTATGCAGTTCCAGTCCAAAGAATAGCTTGAAATGGTACAAAGGTAAGTGGTGAACTGCCAGAAGTTTAACAAATGGTAAGGTTACCCAGGTTTTTTTGTACGTCGTCGAGTAGGTGAAAGGATGGTTCCTTAGCGTGTGACATCAACTGTCAAACATGGAGGAGGAACTGTGATGGTCTGGGGCTGTTTTGCTGAATCCAGGGTCAGTGACTTATTGAGTGAAAGGCACCCTGAACCAAAATGGCTTCCACAGCATTCTGCAGCGCCATGCAGTACCCTCTGGGATTTATTTAACCTTTATTTAACCAGGGAGAAGATTAAAAATCTTTTACAGGAGTGTCCTGGCCAGGACAGGCAGCAGCACAATAAACATGGTTTCAGACATACAAATAACACTTTACAGACATAAAAATATACGAATGCATAAATGCGTAATGACAATATAATGAGGAGAAACAGCAAAAAGTAGCCAACTGAAGTCAGGAAAGTGTGCAGGAACAATTTAAAGATCAAATTAGCTCAGAAAAAATTGACAGTCTGATTTACTTGCCTCTGATGGTGCGTTAAGGAACCACACACAAGAGAGGGAAATCCAAAAAACGTATGCCTTTATTGGCGTCCGAGTCAAAGCCAAAAAACACAGGAATTGCCAAGCCACAATTCGAAATCCAAAAACAGTGTCGACTAGACAGGCAGAGGTCAGAACCAGTAAGACAGATGAGCAGAGGTACAAAAACGATTGGCAAAGAGTCGTAGTCGAAGAACAAAGCCAAGGGTCATACACAGGGCATCCAAACAAAAATTGTGGTCATACAAAAATGGGTCAAAATCCAGAGAGACAAAAACAATTCAAAAAGGGCAATGCCAAGAATCAAAGTCAGACAATCCAGTAGAAGAAAAACAATACTCAATGGCATACAAGGCCCTCCTCACAAAAAATATTGATCAACATTCTGACAACAGAGTGAAAAGACTGCTTAAATACACACAGGGAAGCTCACGTGCTATACAGGAATCAGGTGTAGAGAATCAGACTAATTACAACGGGAGAATCACATGAGGGAAGCCCTAACCACGAAAATTGGCGAAAGACAAAACACGAGCGGGAATCACAAACAGCCTATGACATTTAAACAGCTCCAGTCCAGGAGTTCTACGTGCACAGATAACGAACGCAGGAGAGTGATTACGCACATGCGAGAGATCTTGCTGAAACTCAGGAGAGGACAGAAACAGCTGAGAGGCGGAGATTAGAACAGGGCGATTGCGGAGAGGGAATTGGTCTAAATTAGTAGCACAGACAGGGAAGATGGACTGAACCAACTAGATCACAAGACAGGGGAGACAAGTGCCGTCATGTGCTGCCCCAAGGAAACGCCTCTGGCGTTTCACCTCATTGGTCTGGGGTGACAGGCATGATGGTCCCTAATGAGGTCTTTGTCCAGCACGAAGCGTGAAGGAACCCAACGCTGATACTTGGGACCATAGCCCTCCCAGTCAATGAGGTACTGGAGGCCACAGCCCCGACGACGACAGTTCAAGATGGCGCGAACCGTATAGGTTTCGCCACCATCAGTAATACAGGGGGGTGGAGGGGGATCAGGACCAGGACACAGGGGTGGGAAACAAGCTTAATCTGAGAAACATGGAACATGGGGTGAATTCTGCGCATGGATAATGGTAACTCAATGTGCAGACGCCTCCACTCAGAGTTAAAAAGAAGAGGGGATGCTTCACCATGGTAAACAGGCCCCTGTCCCAGCTTTTTTGAGACCTGTAGCAGCCATCAAATTTGAAATGAGCTCATTTTGTGGATATAATTGTAAAATTTCTCAATTTCAACATTTGCTATGTTATGAATAAAATACTGGCTGGTGTGATTTGAAGTCATTGCGTTTTGATTTTATTCACAATTTACACTTTGTCCCAACTATTTCAGAATTGGGGTTGTATCTCCTTTTCTACTTTGCAGGGTATGTTTGATCCAGCACCCAGCCTATTGGGTATAGGGATGTACGTTTCTTTTTATTGTTTATATCACTGCCACGTCAGTAAGGCATGAGTAGATCTGTCAGTAATAATAGATGCTTATATGTAAGCCAATTCTTCTGCTGTTATAAACTGGCTCCTTTTTTTGCTAGAAATTTTACTGTCAGTTTATAACAGAGGTTCCGTCTATGTTAACTCTAGACCACAGTTAAATGCGCACAGGATTCTACTTAGTGCTTCACAAGCACAGATTCTGGTTTTAACTATGATGTTCCCCGCCAGCAGTTGGTTTGAATCCCCTTTCTATTTATTGAGTTGAACATATAATGAGGTAAAAATAGCTATCATACACAGACATATTTGATGAAAGGCCATTAGGTTGGATATAAGAGAAATTATTTTATGCTATGGCATCAATATTTCATTGATGTAAAGACACTTTTAAAAAATACGGGGAACAGGTTTAAACATTTTCTGTTGACAGCAAAAGACCTATTGATATCAGTACAAACTATTATATGATGAAGGAAAATGCATTTTCTAATGCTGAACATGAAGTTGGCCAAAAGTAGGTTTGCTTGTCCTTTTCAAGACATTTTAAAGAAATATTTAAAATTTTGAGAAGGATGAATTTCTTAACACCAATAACACAAATAACCTTGAGTAGTGTTCATGTGACAGTTGTATTACTTGAGGATAAACCTATCTGTAGTATACATGGCCTAGATTTTCAAAGGTCTCTTAGCACTACATTAGTCATAAGCCAATGTTCATGTATGCAACTTACTGCCAAGACAGCTTTAAAAATCTAAGACACGGACAAATTACTTTCATGAGCTATATCTCTGAAATATACATCATAGGATCTATACTATATCGATACTATATTGTAGTAAATAAGGAACTCTCTATGTGAAGATGATATGGTTGATATGCACCATGAATCTACTTCTTGATGATGACACACAATGAAGTGCACCACTGAATCACTCCTTTGAAGAATCATTTGTTTATGACACAGAATGAAGTGCACCACTGAATCATTTCTTTATGACACAGAATGAAGTGCACCACTGAATCATTTCTTTAGAATGAAGTGCACCACTGAATCATTTCTTCCGTCCTTCCGTCCGTCCTCCCCAGGTTTGTCCGGGCCATAACTCTAAAACCGTTCAATATTTTTTATCAAAAGGCACATCTACAACATGTGGTCTAACAATATACTGGGTTTGGTGAGGAAATCTCTCATAGTTTTAGAGTTGTGGTCCAGACAAGGTGCCTACCCTCAAAATGCACTAAGTTCAACTTGTTACCATGGAAACCGGAAAAAATAAAAAATCAGAATGACCAAACTATCAAAAGGCAAATCTACTCCATGGGATCTAATGATATACCAAATTCGGATAAAAAATATTGAACGGTTTGAGAGTTATGGCCCAGACAAACCTCGGAAGGACGGACGGACGGAGGGTAAATCATTATGTTCCCACATCATCTGCGGGGAACATAATAACAAGGCGACAGTGTGCTAATTTAACTGTTAAATTCAGTCAATTTATTACAGTGTATGGCGTGTATGATAATTTTAGCCTTATTATTTCAACTGTAGAGTAAAAAGGACAAAGGGGTTTTGGCAATCCCTGAAAATTCTTTCTCTGAGCTCCGATCATTATATGCGCACCAAGGTGTGCAGGAGCTTTGAGGAATGGGCAGTCCCTTTTCCAAGAGAATTGATTGATCAGTAGGCGGTGCTTTATACCCGCTGATCGATTATCTCAAACTTGACTTCATCCGGAGCAGGTTAGGCGCTCCGCATAAGTTATCATGGTGATGTACCCCGGTAAAAAGTGAAGCCTTCCTAACACTGAAAACCCGGGGTAAACCCTGAAATTACCTCACAAAGCCCAAATCCTGCTTCGTAATACAGGCCCCAGGTTGCAATGTTAGCATCTTTGATTTAAAAACACTAGCACTTTATGAGAGCGTGGCTAATGCACACAAGCCCTTAATGTGAATGTGGCCAAATCGATTGCCCCAGGCCAGAGTGTGGCCTATGTATTAGCTCTGTGTGTGATTGTGGCTGGTGCACTGCCTAAAGTTGCAAAATGACGCTTCCAGAAAATCTGGTCATTGAACCATTTTTGGACACTGTCTTATATTAAATATGTTCCCCCCTTCCTCCATTTTCTCTCTCCTTATTGTCTGGACATCTGTCCTCCCCCCCTCCCAGTCAAAAGCAGTGCTAGTTGGTTTATTGTCTTTCCTGCCAAATTAAAGTTCACCTTCCTTGAAAAGAAATATTAAATCCAAGGATTATCATTATGCGGCTCGGTTTTGCGTGATGGAAACAAGATGGCTCCTATTCTTGATTTGCCCTTATGTGAAGTGATTACACTTCCCCTTCGTGTGAAGTGTAATCGTTACAGTGCAGGATCCAGTCCTGATATGTAAATGATGTCAAGAGACAAAGAGATTTAGCTGGTAGCCATTTCATATTTGAACTTTATTTGGAAGTATAGAACACATTTCCTCACAGTTTTGCAAAATTGCGCACAATTAATCCCACTCTCCAGAATTTAATTTTTACTGTGGGTTTTCTGGTGAGTTTTCAGACCACTCAAATAAGTGAAACTCTTCCCACAAAGGGTACAGTGGTGTGGTCTCTCCCCCGTATGAATTCTGTTGTGTACTCTAAGGTTCGATGCCTGAGTAAATCTCTTCCCACAGTGCACACAAACAAAGGGTTTATTCCCTGTGTGAATCCTTTCATGTGTAATGAGGTTCGCCCGCAGAACGAACCGCTTTCCACACTGCGCACAACCAAAGGGCTTATTACCAGTGTGAATCCTCTCATGCCTGATAAGGTTGCACCGCAAACTGAATCTTTTCCCACAATGCACACAACAAAATGGCTTACTCCCAGTGTGGACTCTCTCATGCCTCATAAGGTTGACCCTAAAACAGAACTGCTTCTCACACTGCGCACAGCTGAACGGTTTCTCCCCCATGTGGATTTGCTCGTGTCTCTCCAGCTCGGGAAAATAGTTAAACCTCTTCTGACACTCAGCACAACTGTAAGGTTTCTCCCCTTTACCGGGTCTCTGAGGGATTTGGGTATTTTGGTTGCTGATTGAGATTAGATCCATATTGTTCTCAGTACCTCCCATTTGCCTGTCTAACTGCTGCTGTACAGGTTGGAAAACTTGTGAGGTTAGGTTTTCATTAGTCGAGAGTGGAGGCTGTTCATGTTCAGTTTGCTGTGCTTCACCCATCTCAGATCTGTTCTCATTAGTGTATAAAGACTGTCCACCTGCATCCTCTTTAACAACATCTCCATCAGCAATATGCTTATCCTTCCCCAGGGAGGACAGTGTGCTTCCAGACATCTCCAAGGTGGCAGGTAATTGCTTTATGGCCGAAAAAACTGTCTGACTCTCTGAGCACGGATCTGTAGCATTAGCAAAAGCAGGATCATCAGCCACGTCACTGTCCCCTTGGGTAAAGGTACTCAATTGCAGATTATCTATCTCACACATTACATACTCAGAGCCCATATTGTTCAGCCTTCCTGCACAGTCTTCAGATTCTATCTGATGGAGTCTTTGGACCACATGCTCTTCCTCTGTCTTCACAGAAAATCCAAAGTAATGCCTTGTTTCCCCCCTCTCTCTGCGTTACACTTTTTCTCTCATTGAGTTTTTCTGCAAAGGGAGCATCCGCACCATGCTTAACAGCTCCTGTGGGGAACATTGAAATAAAATTTATCATCTTTCTAAATAAACTAATGACCAAGGATCAAGAATGTTCAATCTTGTGAGAAAAAGGAGGATATGGACACAAGATTTTTGCCCCAGCCCTGCACTTTGACACTTGACTCCACTTATAAAGGGCTTGGCTGAAGACTGCAATTAATTAACTCGTTTACAGATTTATTTTATTCGTTTATATTTAATCTATTTGACAGGCACAGTGCACATCAACAGCATTTATATAATTGTCCTGGAGCTTGCCAACGCGCCGAGTTTTTTTTTTTTCCCCCACAATACCCAAGAACAGGTTCACTAAGAGTGCCTTGACAATTCATAGCAGTTGTCATCGTATCTACCGCGAACATAATGAGCTACCTCCTACGGCGTCGAACTAGTCCTCAACCTCAAGTCCAGCGGAGCAGTTCCTCAGAGTCGCTGCTTCTAGCGCCGTTCTCAGTACGCTCCCCAACTGCTTTAGATTTCTCCTCAAACGGTCAATTTCTTGGTGGCTGCAGGATACTTCCAAGCGCAACATAACCAACCATCTTCAACAAGTTTGCTAATTTCTACCGCACCACTTCGGAAAGTGTGTCCGGCCAACTGAGTTGAGAGGCTAAACGATTCTTCATTTTACCCAGGAATAAATCTCGCTTCATTGTTTATGTATTAACTATGCCGTTTTCGGTGAAATAATAATCGTGCATATCAGACTCGAAAAGTAAACAGTCAATGAAAGACTGTACTTCCGGGTTCAGTTTCCTACAGAGGACAGTGTCCTCTTCTTCGTCTTCTTTTCAGGTTAACAACACACAAATTTGTGTATTACCGCCACCCTCTGTATATCATAATTACAGTCCTTCATTGCGCAAAAAATTATTTCAATAAAGAAATAAATCCCCCCTCCTCCAAGTAAATAAATAAATAGCCACTTCGCTTCCGTGTCCAATTCACTGTTATCACTCATCTAACAACTAGCCAGCTGGAGCCCTCCAAACCCTTCCTCCAGAATTGATTGAATATCCTCGCCTTCTACATCAGTAATATCCAATAACTCCTGAGCTGCAAATACCACCATTTTAATTCTTTCGGTTTTGACGCTATTTCACTGGTCCAGTTCAGTACCATCGCTATAAAAGCGAAGAACCGTCTCCTATCAAGAATTAGTTCTTTGTTACTGTTATTTTCTGCCCTAACTATTCCTGCTGTGCTCACTGCTTCCGTAACCATTGCTTTTTCCACCCTCACTCTCTTACAGGCTTCCCTGATATTTTGTTTCGAACACGTGTCTGTTTCACCTCATTTTCGAGTTTCCTTCTTTCACACTCCTTTGCACCCATCTTGTGATTTCCCCCCACAGTGATAGCACAGAGCTCTTTCATCTAGCAATTCACAGTCCTTTTCTGTACATCTCTCCTGACCACATATTCTACAATCGACCATACTCCTGATACCAAAAACACCTTTTTGTAGCCTTTTCATATGCCCTCACCCTGTAACTTATATAATCGATCGTCACCCGATCCGGCAATTCATTTTCAAATTCTAACAATGCCGACAGACTCTCGGTTTCAACGCCATGTTTATGGCACTTTAATCGTCTGTCAAGTCAAGTCAAATTAATTTATATAGCACATTTAAAAACAACAGATACTGACCCAAAGTGCTTTACGAGATGATGCCCTCCCCCCGCCCCCCAAGTGCCTCACAAAGGTTACACACCCCAGGCCCAGCACAGACTACAGAGACACACACCTAGGCCCGGTACAGACTACAGAGATGGTCAGGAGATAATCAAAAGCCGAGAAAAGTGCATCATAAGACTCAAATTAGTGCATCATAGGGGAATCATAAAACTCAAGATTGAAAGGAGGTCAAAATCAGAATAAAGAGCATCATAAGACTGAAATCAAAGACTCAACAGTGTTGTACACATAATTAGATAAAGTAGTGCAGCCACATGATAAAATAAAAACAATAAAAAGATGAAAGAAATAAGAGATATGAAAGAAAAAAGAATAAAAACAGCAACAAAGTAAAAACTTAGGTAAAAGCAGGGGAGTAGAGATAGGTCTTAAGATTAGATTTGAAACATTGAATAGAGGGGCTGGATCTAATGTGAGGTGGGAGGTTATTCCAGATTCTTGGGGCAGCAACTGAAAAGGCACGGTCACCCCTTGTCTTGAGACGTGAGTTGGGGATAGAAAGAAGATGTTGAGAAGCAGATCTGAGTGACCGGGATTAGGAGTAAGGGGTTACCATATCAGAAATGTATTCAAGGCTTTAAAAACAAGCAGTAAAATATTGAAATCAATTCTGAATTTCACGGGAAGCCAATGAAGTTGTGCAAGGACAGGCAAGATGTGCCCCCTGTTTTTAGTGCCACACTGTTAGAAGAAAAATGTATTTTTACAGGAAATATTCTGTATGTAAGCAAACTGTGGTTATAATTGTTGTTTTAAGGTATGTTACGAGATGTTGTTTACAGTTTACGGTCGCTCCTAATGTTAAGTCAACGTTATTTAGGTGTTAATCATCATTTTAACAAATCTCACATCTATCAGTGAGTTCTCTCTTGTTGACACCGATCCTAAATCAGCTTTATGTCACTTTTCTGTATACTACACACACACACACACACGCAGATGGATAGCTATTACAAATAATATTTAATGTTATCATGAATAACTGATATATCAGTCTGATAACGCTTTTAGTTTCCCTATAATAATGAGGCCATGAAGTTAAAAAGAAATCCTGCGCTTCAGGACAAGTCTCCAACACAGAGTCCTGACCTTGTAAGGACAAATGCTCTCTCCATGGTCTTTGACCTTGAACGGCCAAACTATACAGCGAAATATCAATGACTTATATCAGCAAAATCGTTTGTATTGGAGATCTTTAGGAAGTCATGTATGAACTTTCAGTTGGTGACCTTCATACTGACCTTCGAAGGTCTTAATTGACCTAAGGAAAATTCAAATACTTCTATCACTGAAAAGGTCACAAATGGAGTCTAGGTTTGTATTACAGGCATTCACATCACATTACACTACTCTATATAAGTTCTTAGCAGACACTCTTATCCAGAGCGACATACAAAAGTGCAAAAGATCACTACAAAAGTGTAGAACTCCTAGGGGACAAGTATAAGTGCTAACAGTAAGTGATAGGACACATATCATCACTTACAGGTCGCTCTTGTACTTGTCCTTGTACTGATATTTTGCACTTTTGTACGTCGATTTGGATAAGAGTGTCTGCTAAGAACCTGTATAATGTAATGCTTATGTCTGTAATACAAACCTAGACTCCATCTGTGACCGTTTGGGCAAGGCAAGTCGTTGTAACTGTATTATGTCAAGTTTGACCTTCAAATGTCATCAACAGTCATATATGAAGTCATATATGAACTTTCATTTGGTGACCTTGTGGAATAATTTTTTTAATGATTAATTTAATTGTCATTTATTATTTATCCTTGCTCGGGCCTACTTTGCTTTGTTTCATTCTTTTTAGGCCTGAGTGTGCACACTTGCATGTTTCTGATTAGTCTGGGCCTGCATAACTGTAAGTTTCCATAAATCTGACCGGTGCGTCATGGCATATAGCCTATCTGGAGTCATGAGGACCTGATGGGCCCATAACAGGGGTAAGATGTTCTTTCGCTCTCTTAGTTATGTGTTTACAGAAGAAGAAGTACAAGGGAGAAGCTTCAGAATGTGAACGAGATAAGCCGGAGAGGAGCAAGGAATCACCCGTCTTCTCTACGAGATGTATACGCATAACTCAGGGGCGGCTTGACGTGGATTGCGTGCGACTGCAAGAGTCTTCCAGATTACATCATGATGTGTAAAACAGCGCAGGGGGAGAAGAACGTCACAATGTTTTCCTATATAAGCCACAGAATCAGAAACGGTCCTCATCCTCGATTTTTCTGACTTGGCTTGTATGTAGGGATCCTTTTTCTGCAGAAAAAGTAAACTGACTTTGGCTTGGATATTAATTTCTCTGCCTCCGACTGATTTTTTTCTCTGATTCGTCTGAGTTTCTCTTTGTGATGGTAATAGCAGGAATATAAAATCAAACTTCCAGCAACAGACCTTCATATTGACCTTCAAAGGTCAAATGTGACCTAGTGAAAATTCAATGACTTGTATCACTAAAACGGTCACACATGGAGCCTAAGTTGGTGTTACTGACATCTAGGAAGTCAGATATGAACTTTCATTTGGTGACATTCACCTTGACTGTCCGTGAGTCAAACTCCATAGTGAAATTACAATGACTCGTATCACCAAAATGGTCTCAGATGGAGCCAAGGTTTGTATAGAGGCATTTAGAAAGTCATATATGCTGACCGCAACTTGACATTCTGTGACCTTTAAAGTAAAAAAAAAAAACTCATTTTCAATTTGAATTTGGCAAAAATAGTTACAGATGCTGAGAAATATGAATAGTAAAAGGTATTAAATATAGAAAGAAATACATTTTATGTAGTTTTAGATGTTTTATTGTTGAGATGAAAAATCGATTTCCGCGTGTGTCTGTAGTTTTCAAACTTCATGCACTTTAAATGGCTGTAATTTTTTTTTCACATTTTGTATTGAAAAACAAAGTTAGTTCCATATACTAGACAGATTAAGCTACAAGATCAGCCCATTCACTATATATTACAAAGAAATATAATTTTCATCACACGTTCACTTTCGCTTGGCCAGACCCTACTTGTATCATCACTATAAGACTGCTTGCCTTATTTTTTTTTTAATTATCCCCCCCGCGCGTTAAGTGCGAAGCAGGGGATATAGTATTCAGCTCCGTCCGTATGTCCGTCCGTCCCGAACATTGTCAGTGCGATATCTCAAGAAGGAATCAACCTATTTCAATTCTTTTTGGTACCAACCTTCCTACTGGGAATGCGCAGACACCAGTCGGTTTTGGTGACCTAATAGCGGGGGATATAGTCACTTTAGTGACAAACTCTTGTATTGTATATATGTTTATGGCTACACAATTTACTGTATATTCTGTATATTGGATTTACTGTTCATTCGTTTCTTAAATTCTATTTTCACACATTTCATCTGTTCATTTATTAATAATTTAGTTGTGTTTTTCAATTAAATATCTTGACAACATTTCCGTGTCTGTCTATACTTGATTAGATTAGTAATAGTGATAGAATAATCAATGATCAAACATTTATATATTCATACATTCATAAGATCAACTGTAGATTTATTCATCACTGCAATGAAACGTTGTGCCTTAATATAGGCCCATCATAAGTAAAACTGACATAATATTTTAAAAATAGTATGTTATTGGCATAACTAAGAGTGCCAGCTGGTTTCTTGATTATTAGTTTTGATATTAAGCACATCGTTATTTTTTAAATGAAGTGTGCAAAAGAAACAACGAAAAAGGTTTATTATTATTATTATTGTTATCATCATTATCATTATTATTATTATTAGGTTCAGTTCAACCTTTGCCAATAACAGTATGTAACAGTAGTATTATTATCTAACATTCAATAATAAATATAATGGTCACTACGTAAATAAGCCCGTAATAATCTTATTCTTCTTCTATGCCTATCGGTGGGTGGCCTGCAGTGGATCGTTGCGAGTATTTAAGCTTAAAATATGCTCATATTGTAGAGTATGTAATTAATATTTTCCTCATTATTATTGTAGTATCGGCATGCAATGAGCCACCGTGTTTTTCTCGATGGCTATTTGTTCTGTGCTTATCAACATACTGTGTCTAAAGCTATTTTGGATGTGTGATAATCGGAGATGTCAGGCTGTGGTCTTTTCATTTGAGTCCCATCACGGGCTGTTAGATGAGCGTTGAGTATTTTGGTGCTTCCTCCACTGTCCGAAGTGCTAATTAAAGGCAGGTTTGCAGAATGAAATTTGCATGGCAAGCTTCTCCATGGTGACATTGCTATTTTGTGTGCAATTGTGTTTGGGGCGGGGGGCCCAAAAAATGTTTTGCACCGGGGCCATTCGCAATTATCTTACGCCACTGATAGACAGTGTATAAGCTTGAACGTAACCTTTTACGTTGATGTCCTAAGAGGGTCCGATAGGATTTGATTCACTCGCTGATGACTCAAGTCCAAAATAACGTTGCGTGTTGTTGCGGTCACTCAGTGCGAGTAAACATCATTAGTAGCGCATTGATATTAATGATCATGTGAAATTTCAGCAGCGGCGAATGAATGCAGGGGAAACATTAGCAGAAGTTGTAGCCGGTTAGCGGGAAAATTGGGAGTGCTGGCTACGTGGCGTGAATTAGGGAAGGGTAGAGGGAAGATATAGAGGTTGATGAGGCTGACTGGGGAAATAGGAAAAAGAAAAAGGGCTTTGAAAGTGAAAATGTTGAGGATTCATTTGTGATTGGAATGAAAGCAGTGGGGGAAAAGCACAAAATAAACCGTATATTTGGTGATACTCATTATGTGGGGTAATTTGTTGGAAGTGAAATAGGAGAGGTGAAGTCAGCGAAAGTGTGTAAAAGTGGCGTTGTAATAATTGAATGTCTTAATAAGAAACTAAGGGAAAAAGCTCTCAAAATTAAGGAGTTCGATCTAGTGCGAGTAGGCCTTGTTTGTTTTAAGATGAACCAACGGGAGAATGTGAAGGGTGTTATTGAGGTTGTCCCGCATACTGTTAAAGTTGAGTGTTTTTTGGAAGTAGAGGGTGTATGTGGAGCTCGGCGGCTGAAAAGTCATCGTGACGGGAAAGAACAAGACTGCATGTCTGTGCTGCTAGAATTTGAATAAGTGTTGCTGGACAGGATCCTGGTGGATTACGTGAGCTACAGAGTTAGGGCCTTCGAGAGGATGCCACTACGGTGCCATTGGTGCCAAAAATCTGGGCATGTGGCAGCAAGGTCAAGTTCTTTTAGATGCCGATGATGAGGAAAAAATGGGTGTAATGAGGAAGTATGCAACCTTACGATAGATCATGCTTTGTGTATTAATTGCGGTGGGAATCATGAAGCTGGAAGTAGACAATGTGAGCGGAGGAGATTTGAGTGTGAAGTGGAACGGGCACAGACTTTAAATAAGATGTCATATGCTGAAGCTGCAAAGAAAGTTAAGGAAGAACAGGGTGTTTTGAATCAATAGAAGTTTAGAACAAAGACCGTAGCCAAAGAATCAAGATCTCAAAGCGAATGTATCAGTGTTGACAAAAGGTGGTTTTTAGCGTTTGTGGTGATGGTCATAAACTGTGCTAGCGAGTTAGAATCAAGAACGGGTAGGATTAAAATGGTGGAATATGCGGCAAGGGAATTTCTTGGGGTTACTGACGTGAAAGGGGAAGATATCCAAGAGATTTTGGAAAAGGGGTTGGTTGGGAGAGGGGGCCAGCTACAAACCGACTAGTTGCAGTTAGGTTACTTATAGATAACAGAGAAATGCAGATTGTTTTTTTTTTTATTTTCTCTTTTTCTTTCTCCCGGTTTCTTCTCATGATAATGTAAGCGATTATGTAAACCCAGTAGGTGGCGGTAATTCACCATACGGTCTGAAATTTAAATAAAATCCCAAAAGGAAGAAGAAGAAATTGCCATATCTACTATGAAAATTACGAACGAGTTGCATGTTTGCGTCCAACAAGTTGTTCTTCACGAAGTTTACATATTGTAATCACGTTGTGTGTGCAAACGCTACTCGCGATTGCTAATATGTTAATGGGGAGCTAGCTTGTAAGTTAGTCTAGAGTACGTGCATTACAAGTGAACAGACGTTGCTAGACTTAGTTTAACTTAACTAGTCGGACAGTGAAGGATCCGTCCTGTTTTCGACTTGGAAACATAAAGCGGACAGCCCAGATAGCGTTTTTAGTAACTAAAACCTCAATCAAGGTTACCTTTGGCATTGTTGGAGGAGTGTGGGACTGAGATACCGGGCTGAACTGCTCTGGAGCTGACACCAGTGAATGCTGTGGCTGCTGACAGAGACTTTCGTAGCTGGCGAGAGATCCCAGGAACATTAACTGAAGTACCACTTTTATTTTGCTCATTCGGGAGTGAAAGGGCCATGGTGGTTTTGGGCCACACCGCACACAAGCACCGGACCAGGCCTGCAACGTTTGGTTAGTTTGCATTAGTCTGCCGGCTTTGTGTTAGACTGTGTGTGCGTGCGTGTGTGCGCGGACGCGCGCTTTTGTAGGCTCATAAGTGTTATTGTTTGAGTTCTAACAATAAAAGGGTTGATAGTGTTTTTAATTGAATCTAATTTGGGAAGTATACTTAAAAAAAATTGTTCATACAATAGGGCAATAAAATTTTGCAGTGGTTCAGAGGCCAAAATTTTTTTCCAAGAATTGGGGAAAACGGTATGAAATGAACAAAACAAGGTCAGAAAGCAGGGTAAACCAGCTCTGAGTTTGTTCTATAACCGTGAGTTGACCTACCCTAAGTTGCTGACCGCTGAGTTTTCGGGTTCAGAACAGGTCTGCCCTACAAAGCAAAAAGGCAGTAACTACGCAGAGTGCAGAACTGAGAAAAATTTTTTTTACAGTTATCCTGTCGTCCACCCTAAGTAGTTGTTGGTAGATTAATGGATATGTGGCAGTTTTCTTACTTTATATTAGCTTATTCCTTGTACATATTAATCCTCATAATTGATTTGATGTTCAACCCCTATTTTGCAGTTACTGTATTCTTGCTTTGTATTACTTAACTGCAGATTCTTCAAAAACTATTTTGTCACAGCTTAGGCTCTAGGTGTGTTAGATACACTGTATTTGGACTAATTGGAACTATTTGTTTTCCTGAACATTAGTCTGTTTCTCTGGCATTATGCTGAGACGCTGTGGAAACCGTTTCAACATTAGCACAGCCATTATGGCAATATGAAACGTAATTGAGACAGTCCATTAGGCAAATGAGTCCTCATTCATTCTTTACGCCTTTTACAGTATGGACTTCAGTGGGCTATCCACACAGAAGAGTGACGAGCAAGTTGACCATTATGACCAATATGACCATTGCTAAAGTTAGTTATTAGTCTCGATCTTTTCTGAATGGAACTGAACACAACCCTGTCAGAGCAAATCATTGGTGATATTGAACCGTAGCCATGGTAGCTCTGTGTAGTAGACGTTCTTCCTGGATTCGGCAACCTAGCTGGCAACCTCTCGTCTGGGGGAGAGGAGGAGGGGATACTGCGCTCTGCACTATTTTGAATGTGACTGTACTACCAGTTTTGGCCACAAACTTACATATAGCTTCTTTAAACAAAAAGTCCGTAAAAGGAGACCCAAAACTCTTTACTAGCTGGAAGCCTGTATTAAACAAAAGTGGAATCAAATTTCAATGGCTAAACTGAAGAAACTTGTCTCCTCAAAGCCCAGACGCCAACACTCTGTGTTAAAAAGAAGAGGGGATGCTACACCATGGTAAACAGGCCCCTGTCCCAACTTTTTTGAGAACTGTAGCAGCCATCAAATTTGAAATGAGCTCATTTTGTGGATGAAATTGTAAAATTTCTCAGTTTCAACATTTGCTATGTTATCTCTGTTCTATTGTGAATAAAATCCTGGCTGGTATGATTTGAAAGTAACTGCATTTTGATTTTATTCACAATTTACACTTTGTCCCAACTATTTTGGAATTGGGGTTGTAGATTTAGATGGGTAGAGAGTGAAATCAGCTGGTTGAATGTCAAAATTGTTGCTTGAGGATGGGTAGCCCGCGAAATCAGCTGTAGCTGTCTGCGTAGTAACAGAATTACGTAGAAAAATGACAAATTTCAAAATGAGCTGCTGGAATTGTGTGTTTCAATTTCCTGTGAAGACTTACAGTCTCAAATACTTTGGCTACCAATGCATGGAAATACAATAAATACCAGGAAATGGCTAAATATCTTTTAGGAGTTGTCAGCTTTTGAAAAATAATCTTTGATCCTTGTTGTGTTGTATACTGTTGTAGTTGTGTAGTTTAACTCAATTTAATTTTACAAAATGTTGTCACATTGTTGGTTTGTAATTAGTGAATGGTTGCCTTGAAATGCCCTTTATTGATATTGGCTTATTCCTAATTAAGCTTCTATTTAAACCCTTTGTCCAGTTGCTTCTTTGAACCTGAAGGTCTCTGGACCGAAACGTTGTTTGAATTAAAATACGGTTTTTTGCAAGTTTGACAGTCCATTGTTTGTTTCATTTATCTTTTTTGACCTTCCCACCTGTCTCATACTCGGTGTGCATGAGCCCAACTCATACTCGCTTATTGCCCTACCATATAAAAATTAGTTTAAAACTATTTGTTGTTATTTGTTAAAATAAACTCCGTTTTAAACTCCCTTGGATTTATCAGGGTTAACACATGCAGAGTTTTAAGAACCCAAAAGCCCGACCATGACTGATACTACTGCAGGCTGGCGTTACATATTTTTCGAGATGGAGCCATGGGAAAGTGGCTCCTCAGAAATTGCTGTTCAAAAAGGGCCGGAAAACAAA
The DNA here is from genome assembly GCA_029721435.1 of Gymnothorax reevesii. NCBI lineage: Eukaryota > Metazoa > Chordata > Actinopteri > Anguilliformes > Muraenidae > Gymnothorax > Gymnothorax reevesii. The sequence goes on along the minus strand of CM056577.1, from coordinate 18,267,287 downwards.
CATAACTTTGTTGCAAAAAAAATTTTTTTTGGGAAAACTATTAAGAGTTGAGAGTTAAAATTTTGAATTTTATCCTATTGGGAGGTTTATGGACCCACTGGAATTTTTTCAGCCAAATCTAAGTTGGTCAAGTGGGAGGTTTCTCTAAAATTTGGACATTTGAAATGGAATGACCCAGAAATGAGACCCCTGCAGAATACCTCAAGGTCCAATGTGTCTGAATCACTGTCAAATATACTTCCTGCCATTTTGAGGAGAAATTGTGGGCAAACATCTCAGACTTTTTGAGTGTAGCTATGCCATGATCTATTATATCTATAAATGTTATCTATTACCTCTTTTCCACCGAGCTGGTTCCAGCGCTGGTTCAGAGCCAGACCCTGACTTGGGAAGAGGAACGTGCTATCCGTCGTTTCTATTATTACACCCTGCTGCTGCTTAAGGTTTCGGTATTAAACGCATGTACAATGCAAGATATGTTATACATTTATTTTCAATATGAGATCTTAACTCAGGAAGAGATCATAGCGGTCAGGCTATATTCCTTTCCCCCACAAAAAACAATAAAACCTAAGTGAGTATTACTGAGCATCGAGCACAAGCATTATTTCGGTTATAAATTTTTATTTGTTGTTTCCTGCAGTCCATACTGTATTTCTGTAATGCCAGATGTTATGTGACCGGTGCTGAGAGACACAGGTCTCGAATTAAGATTATTTTCTCTTGATCTATTGGTGTTAAATTACAGTGACGTAATCGTGTGGCTCCTTAGCGATGGAAAAGCTAACAGGTTCTTAGGAGTTGGATGGGTTGAACCAACCAAGCACTGGCATTCGTTTTGGTAGAAAGGGGGTATATACGGCTTCTTCTGATTGGTTCACTCAGGATAGCAAACAATTGAAACATAAAAGAAATGTTTTTGTCAGTCTAAACATAGGGACTAAGAGAGCCATATAGCACTCTTCGGAATATGAAGGCATTATTGGAGAGTGATGTATGGCACTCTTAGGAGGTTTACAGTTAATGGAAAGGAGAGATAATGAAGTTTATTCCCATGTTCCCCACAGGAGGTGCTGAGGGTGGTGCAGATGCTGGAGAGAGACCTCACTTTCAAGAGAGACTCGAGGAGAAAAAGTGTGACTCAAAGACACTGGACACTCAGCCAGTTTTGGGATTGTCTGTGAAGGCAGAGCAAGAGGAAGAGCACATAGCTCAAAAACTCTGTCAGACGGGATGTGAACTCGACGAAGGGAAAATCAACAATCTGGGATCTGAGTATGTGATGTATGACGGAGGTGATCAGCTGTGGGGATCTGTTACCCGAGGGGACAGTGACATTGTGTCTAATGATCCAGCTTGTTCTTCCACCACAGAACAGGACTCGCAGCGTCTGTCTTTTCACACTCCGCTACAACACTCTCCTGCTGTGGTGGTAACTGGAAGGCCTCTGTCTCCCTGTGGGAAGGACGGACATGTTGCAGATGTTGGCCTCGTGAAGGAGGAAGCAGGTGGGCACTGTGTATACCATGAAGTGAACAGACCTGAAATGGGTTACACACAGCCCACAGAGGATAAACTAATGCAGCAGCCCTCAAACTGCCGAACAGGAGGGAGTGGTAACATCGCAAATGCAGTTTCTAACACCAGGAAGGAGACCAGAATCTCGTGGAGACCTGGGACAGAGAAAAAACCTTATGGCTGCACGCTGTGCGAGAAGAATTTTTCTCAAGTTATTGACATAAAGAGGCACCATCTGATCCACACAGGGGAGAAGCCATTCCGCTGTGCACAGTGCGGCAGGTGTTTCCGACTGAAGTGCACCCTCGTCAAGCACGAGAACATTCACAGAGGAAATAAACCGTTCATTTGTGGACAGTGTGGGAAGGGTTTCAGTCAAAGATGCCACCTTGTCAGACATGAGATGATTCACAGCGGGAAGAAACCATTCGTTTGCGCACACTGCGGGAAGGGTTTTACTCGAAAGAGTTGCGCTCTCGTGCACGAGAGGGCTCACAGTGGGATTAGACCATTTGGTTGTGAAGTGTGTGGGAAGCGATTCACTCTGAAACGTGACCTGAGGGCACACTGCAGAATTCATACAGGAGAGAAACCGTTTGTCTGTGCTCAGTGCGGGAAGAGTTTCAGCGTGAGAAAGTACCTCATGGCGCACGAAGTGATTCATAATGGGAACAAACCGTTTGTTTGTGCCCAGTGTGGAAAGGGTTTCAGTACGAGGAGTATCCTTTTCTCCCACGAGAGGGTCCATGGCAAGAAATATAGTTGTGAAGAGTGCGGGAAGAAATTTGCCCGGGGAAGTCACCTGAAATTACATAGCATAATCCATACGAGAGAGAAACCATTTCAGTGCACTAAGTGCTGGAAAAGTTTCTCTCAATCGCGTTCTCTTCGACGTCATCTGAAAGTTCACAGTAGTGAGTTGTTGCTGCACTTGTAATTGTACCCTCGGATGATGTTGGGGATACAATGGATCTACGTTCCTTCCGCTGCATTTATGGCTCTTCCGATCGAATTTCAGGTCATCAACTGTCAAACAATTTTATTATCCCCTGCCGCGCGATTAGCGCAAAGCGGGGGATATAGCATTGGGCTCCGTCTGTATGTACGTATGTACGTACGAACATATAAATGTGGATTTTTTAAGAACCATTGACTAGATTCTTTTCATATTTGATATCTAGGTTTATCCCTGTGGGGGAAAGGTACCATGCAGTTTTGGTGACCTTCACCTTCATTTCAAGGTCACAAAGCTTAAATTTGAGTATCTTGGACGTCCGTATGAACACTATAAATTTGAATATCTTAAGAACTATTGACTCGATTCTTCTCGTGTTTGGTACCTAGGTTCATCCCAGTGGGGGAAAGGTACCATGCTGTTTTGGTGACCTTGACCTTCATTTCAAGGTCACAAATCATACATTTGAATATCTTAAGAACTATTGACTTTATTCTTCTCGTATTTGGTACCTAGGTTCATCCCTGTGGGGGAAAGGTGCCATGCTGTCGTGGTGACCTTCACCCTTATTTCAAGGTCACAAAGCATAAATTCCAATCTTAAGAACTGTTCACTGGATTCTTTTCGTGTTGGATACCTGTGATGACTCCCAAAATTCTGATGTTTCCTGGAGGTGATGGAGGTGACAGCTTGTCAAAATAAACATTGCCATGTCGATACTTCATCAACTTTTCAATTGGAAAATTATACATTGCATATTCTAATTGCCGAAATAACATAAAAAAGATCTGCAAAAGTCATAATAAAGCATATTAAATGTTGTTGACCTAATGTGTTGACTTTGTGAGTTTTTTTTTTTTTTTCCCCTGCCATGCGATTAGCGCGAAGTGGGGTATATAGCATTGGGCTCCGTCCGTCCGTAAATTGATGCGGCGGGGGATAGTGCCATGTCAGTGCCAGACACTTGTTGATATTTGGTATAGACGTTTCTGCTGGTGAGGCTTCAAAATCTGTTTATGATATACAAATTCATTTATTAAGCGTATAAATGACACAAAGAAAATGTAATACGGTGCCGACTAAAAAAATCTTTACATTTAATGTACAGACCCCAATTCCAACAAAGTTGGGAAGTTGTGTAAAACGTGAATAAAAACAATACAATAGTTTGCAAATCCTTTTTGACCTATATTCAATTGAGTACACTAAAGATGAGATATTTAGTGTTCAAACTGATAAACTTTTTGGAACTAGTCACTCCTTTTGAATTTGATGCCTGCAACACGTTCCAAAAAAGCTGGAATAGGAGCATGTTTACCACTATTACATCACCTTTCCTTTTAACTACACTCAATAAGCATTTGGGAACTGAGGACAACAATTGTAGAAGCTTTGTTGGTGGAATTCTTTCCCATTCCTGCTTGATGTACGACTTCAGTTCCTCAACAGTCCGAGGTCTCGATCATCGCATTTTGTGCTTCTCAATGCCCCTCACATTTTCAATGGGAGACAGGTCTGCACTGCAGAAATTCGGTCTGTCTAATGCAGTGACGTTCCTGTGTTGTAATTCTAATTCTATGTAGAGAATGTTTTTTTTTTCTCTCTCTCAAGGCAGTCAAGGAAGATTGCATCTTGCCAAACCATTTCACACTAGTGATTTTGGGATGCATGATGTTAGAAAATGTGGGTCAATGACAAATAAGCCTTTCAAAAATGTTTTTTTTTTTTTGCATAAATCTTTACAAATGTAGTCAGAATAAATTTATTTGAAGTTGGAAGAGTAAGTTTAAACAAGTCTTAATGGTTGCACAACATTTTCGGGTTTTAGTACAGTTATTGACTGTATTTGCAATTTCACCCGCCAAAAAATGTCAGGGGGCGCAACCAAAAGATTCTTTGAAAAAAGCACCCACAACCCATTTTTTTTTCTCTAAGTGATGTTTTATTAGTAAGTATACCTGAGAGTGTCTACTCTGCCTAAAATATTATTATTTTGGAATTGAGCTGGGTATTAAAAGTAACTTATGGATTCTTTATTGTACGGGGCGGGTATTTTGGTTTTCCAAAAAAACTCAAGATCAAACTGTTAGACTGTGTTTATTTGCAAGGTTTTCAATATAGAATTATGCCCCCATATTAATATGATATTAATTATCCCCTGCCGCCCCATCAGTGCGAAGCGGAGGATATAGCATTGGGGTCCGTCCATACGTCTGTGCGTACGAAAAATTGAGGTGGCGGGGGATATTTCCAGGTTAGTGGCAAACACTTGTTCATATTTTAAATGACACATTTAGTACATTTCGCATTTTGTTAACTTGCTCGGGCGATTGCGCCACCTGACATTTTGAAGGTTTGAGATGGCAAAACATGAAATGTATATCATTTTATGTTAAACTGGAAATTGTTCAAATTAAACAGGTTTTACAGATTGAAATGATGCTTATTATGAATCATTTAAAATTATTTTAAACCAAAGTAGTGCGCTCGTACAATGTCACGTCATGGACCCATGTACATTATTTTCAATGTTGAAGTGGTAACATCAGTATCCACTGAGGGCCCTGACCAAGAAAAACCCTCATCTTGACCAAGGATGTGACGGCCAGCTTTGCTGCCGCACATGGAACCCAACAAGACGGCAAGTGCAAATGCACTGAACAAAAATATAAACGCCTCATGTCAAATATTGATGCCACATGGAGTTAACAACTCAAAGTGAGAATATGCTGACTATTACTTGTACTATAGGGATATTTCTCTTGATTTGTGTACCATTTTTTAATCCATCTCTCTCAGTGAGCATTTGAATTTCTTTGAAGGTGTAGGATTGACATGACTTTCGAAAATAATCTGGGGCTGGGGGATATGTCATCTTCTGATGACCCGTCTTTGGTACGTTCACGTTTCTTAGCCATTGATTTCATCCATTGTCCATAACATTGCATATAGCTATGCCATATCTGTCCATTCACTCAATCACGTTATGATCAAGTTATAGACCGCACTACACCTTTCTTTAATTAACATTTTTAATTCTTTAAGGTAATGCACAAGATTATGGCTAAGTGCACCAGTTTGTTTCCGTATTTGTTGCGTTAATCTCTTTTTTTTGTTCGTTTGTTTGTTTGTTTGTTTGATTTACCATCACTCGGCAAGCCTCGGCTGATTCGTTCCTCATCAGACCTTGCATGCGTGTGACTGTGGAAGCTATTACCCAGAACTTTTTATCTGGATAAACATGGCGCTGTCCAGTGGCAGCAGCACTGGGTTCGATGTCAAATTGGTGAAAACATTGTGTTGCCTCTTGTGTTAAGACACAAAGAAGAGTTGCCACACACAAATTTTGGCGAAGGTCGGTTTTGCCCATAGATATATCCAATATATATTTAATATCTATGGGTGTGCTGGGGTGTCGAGCCGCTTCCTTTTTTCGGGATCCGACGCACCACCCAGAGATCAGAAATCTCTGCAGCTTGCATTTAATTTAGTCAATTTATTTGCATAAGGTTTGGGAGAAACTATTTCACAGTAAATTTTCAGAATAAGATCATCTTTGCGGGAGAGAAAATAAGCATAAAGGGCTCATTCAAAGTCCTCCCCTTCTAGTCAACAAATTATTAAAACGTCAGGAATCAATAAATCAAAAACAAAAAAAAAGAAGCAGAAAGTCAAAATAAAACATAAAATGGAAAAAAGAAGAGAACAAAGAAAAGAAAAGGAGACCAATGGAAAATTAAAGAATAGACTAAAACCTGAATACATTAACTGAACCACAATTGACTACATAGACTACAATTACATAAAAGTCTATTTGTATGGAAGATGCCTTTTTAAATGTCTTTTGAAAGATGTCATGGAGGATGACAATTCCAAGGAACTACTTAGTAGATTCCAAAGACAAGGACCTCTAAATATACACTCAACAAAAATATAAACGCAATACTTTTGTTTTTGCTCCCAATTGTGATGAGATGGACTCAAAGATCAAAAATTCAGGTACACAATATTCCAGATACACAATATTACCATTTCTCTCAAACATTGTTCACAAATCTGTGTAAAAGTGTGAAAGTGAGCACTTTTGCTTTGCTGAGACAGTCCATCCCACCTCACAGGTGTGCCACATCAAGATGCTCATCAGACACCATGATTAGTGCACAGGTGTACCTTAGACTGTCCACAATAAAAGTTTTTGCTTTATTTATTTACATTGTAGATTCTCACTGAAGGCATCAAAACGATGAATGAACACGTGGAATTATGTACGTTTGTATCAAACAGTTGTCCAGTAGGGTTGTCGGCTGTGTATCAACCTGACTTCTGCACAACACAACTGATGGTCCCAACCCCATTGATAAGGCAAGAAATTCCACTAATTAACCCTGACAAGGCACACCTGTGAAGTGAAAACCGTTTCAGGTGACGACCTCTTGAAGCTCATCAAGAGAATGGCAAGAGTGTGCAAAGCAGTAATCAGAGGAAAGGGTGGCTACTTTGAAGACACTAGAATATAAGATATGTTTTCAGTTACAGGTATTTCACACTTTTTTTGTTAAGTACATAATTCCACGTGTTCATTCATAGTTTTGATGCCTTCAGTGAGAATCTACAGTGTAAATACTCGTGAAAATAAAGGAAACGCATTGAATGAGAAGGTGTGTCCAAACTTTTGGCCTGTACTGTAATTGTCAAGAAAAGCCACTGAAACTTATGAAATGCTTACCATTGTAACATCTAACAAAAAGATCTAAAAACACTGAAGCAGCAAACTGTGAGAAAACCAATACTTATGTCATTCTCAAAACTTTTGGCCACGGCTGTATAATTAAGTCGAATTAATTAAGATCCAGATCTGAACAGCAGGTGACAATAATGTGCCTTCGTTGCACTAAGTTTGCTTGACTCAAAGAAGAAGAGGAATCTGCGAACTGCGGCCAAATGTGCACGCGCAAGTGATCCAGTGAGTTTGGAAATCAGTCGCAACATAGGCTAACGAAGGTGCTTGATTTGGCGTGGGCAAGTGAGGAGAGATTGAGGTTTTTGGTGCAAGATTTGAAATAGATTTACGGATTGTTTGATATTTGAATGTTTTGCACGGCTTTTGGTTTAGATTGTGGATTGCGGATGAATGGTTTTTGAAAAATGGATTTTGATGTGGCGGAGGGATTGAAAAAGAAAAGTAAAAAAAAGAAGTGATAACGAAAATGAAGAAAAACATTTGTTATTGGAATTAAGGCAGACGTAAAGGGTGGTGAAGCAAACTGTCTCTTTAGTAATGCACATGATATTGGGAAATTTGTGAAAAGCGAAATCGGAGACGTGAAAGCAGTAAGGGTATTGAGGGGAGGATTAGTGATATTAGAATGTCGAACAGGGAAACCGAGGAATAATGTATTGAAAATTAAAAGCTATGACCTGACAAGGGTTAATAGTTTTTCTCTGAAAAAACCAACCTTTAACGGCGTGATCAGTGGTATTCCTATGTATATAGAATTAGATTATTTTTTTGAAGGTGGAGGGAGGATGTGGGGTAAAGCGGCTAAAAACCTATTGGGAGGGTAAGGAGCAGGAAAGTAGGTCCGTGCAACTCGAGTTTAATGGTGATACACCAGAGAGAATATTTGTGGATTTTATGAGTTGTAGAGTGAGAGTGTTTGGAATAATGCGTTCTTTTCGATGTCAAGAGTACGGACATGTGGCAGCAGTTTGCAGAAGAGAGATGAGCAAGTGAAAACGGTGTGCACAGGAGAGATGTATAGAGGATGACTGTGAATTGGCAAAATGCTTTCACTGTGGGGGAAATCGTGAAATGGGCTCATTGCAGCGTGATAGAAGGAAAATGGAAAGAGTGGTGTGTAATGTGAATATAGGCCACTAGATGGCAGTATTTACCTTTTTTTTGTTAAGCTCAGACTGGAGTCATGTTTAGACATGTCCTGGACAATGTCTGGGGCAAGTCCCCGAAAATAAAAAAAAAAGAGGTCTAAATGTGGGTGGGGTCTGCAAAAGAGTATATCAGGAAAAGAATTGAGACAGTAAAGTAGTAGGAGAAATTGCAAGAAGAAGGATACATGTGACCAGACCTGTCATTTCTGTTCAGAACCTGAGAAGTTTCTTTTGTGGATTTTTGCCTGGATTTGAGCATTTTTCCTAACCCAGGACATCACCACGCCACCCCACCAAAACAAGGGACTGTGAATATTTTTTTGTTCTTGTTATTAATCAATCTTGGTCAGTAGTTTAGTTAAAGTCTTTGTTTGTTAATTAAATGTGTTTGAGTTTTAAATTGTGTCTGTCATCCCTTGCTGTTGCTGTTACGTTGTAAATGTAATAACAAATTGGGGCCATAACAAATTGGGGGCTCAAGGTCCGGGATAGACCATTTTGTGAGTCATTTATTAAAAATCTAACATTTCAGATTGTAAAATTGTTTTTGTGAATTTTCCTATATAAATATATTGACAACAGCAATGGATGATTTCTTGGCATCACCAACCGTAGGGGTTTTGAAGTCTTTTAAAAAGACCGAACTGTTGGAAATATGCAGACATTTGGAGCTGACAGAGGTAAAACCAGCCATGCGAAAAGCAAGACTGGCTAGAGAAATAGTTGAATATTACATTGATGAAAATGTGTTTGCACCAGGAGATCTGGAACAGTTTCCAGTGGAAAATCCAAATATAGAAATGGAACTTAAATTAAAAATGCGAGAGATTGAAAGGGAAGAAAAAGAAAAACAAAGGCAGTTTGAGTTGGAAAAATTAGCTAGAGAAGAGAAGAAAGAAAGGGAGGAAAAAGAAAAACAAAGGCAGTTTGAGTTAGAAAAATTTGCAAGAGAAGAGAAAAAAGAAAGAGAGAAAGAGGAAAGAGCAGAAAGAGAGAGACAGAGACAGAGAGATTTTGAATTAGAGAGATTCGATAGAGAAGAAAGACTCCAAATGGAGCAACTAAAAATTAAAATAGCAACTGAAAATAAATTTCGGGCTAGCCAGGAGGTAAAATTGGTGCCTCCATTTTCGGAAAAGGATGTTGACAACTATTTCCAGTGTTTTGAAAAGGTAGCAAAGAGTTGCCAGTGGCCAAAGGAACACTGGCCTCTGATGTTGCAAACTGTCCTCAAGGGTAAAGCTCAACAAGCCTATTCGGCTTTGTCTGCCGATGATTCCTCTGATTATGAGGTTGTCAAAAAGGTTATTTTGAGAGCTTATGAGTTGGTTCCAGAGGCTTACCGACAGAAATTCAGAGGTCTGAAGAAATCTGAAAATCAGACTTATGTGGAATTTGCTAATGAGAAGAAGGTTTGCTTTGAGCGCTGGTGTACTTCTATGGAGGTCAAGGATGATTTCAACTCACTAAAAGAGATGGTGTTAGTTGAAGAATTCAAGAACTGTGTTAAGGATGATGTTAAGACCTACCTGAATGAGAAGCAAGCACTGAATTTGCAATCAGCTGCCAAATTTGCAGATGAATATGTTCTCACTCATAAGTCCAAATTTCAGTCTAGCAGTAACAATAAATGGTCCCAATTTCAGAAAAAGGGTTACGGTGATACCCAAGATTCCTCACCCAAAGACAAAGACAAATCTGGTGATGGTGCTCAGAAATCCAGTAACAGGTCTGATCAAAGTGTGAAAGCTGACAGTGACAAAAGTGGTCTGTTTGCAGTTATTGCAAGAAATCTGGTCATGTTACAACTAACTGTTGGTTCCTTAAAGCTAAGAAAGAAAAAGAAAAGGATACCAAACCAAATGCCTTTGTGAAAACAAGGTTAGAAACCCCTGTAGTAGATAACCAATCTGCTAAATTGCCTGCTTCTTGTGGGGCTAAAAAGCCTAATACAGCTGACTTTGTGAGGGAGGAATTTCTTCCATTTGTGTCAGAGGGATTTGTGGCTCTGAATGAGCATACTACTCCTGTCCCCAATATATCCTAAGGGATACCGGAGCTTCTCAGTCACTTTTGTTGATGGACTCCTTGGAGTTACGTGATGAGACCGCTTCAGGGGATTTCATACTTGTACAAGGTATTGAAGGGAGGACTGTATCTGTACCCCTGCGCTCTATATTCTTGAAGTCAGATTTAGTTACAGGACAGGTAAAGGTGGGACTTATGTCAAGTCTACCTATAAAGGGTGTTTCTCTGTTGCTAGGCAATGACCTGGCTGGGGGCAAAGTAGTTCCCCCTGTACATCTTACTTCACAGCCGAGCACTGAAAATGGGGATGAGGACCCATCTCTGTATCCTTCTTGCGCAGTGACTCGTGCTATGGCCAAGAAGGCTAAAGAAGATGATGTTGTGGTGCCGTCCAGTACATTGAATAGTCAGGACTCAGGTGGTTCGCCTCATGACTCTGATTGGCCTACTATGGTTTCTCCGTTTGAGGACTTATCAGATACTTTTATCAGTTCTCTATTCAGCCAGCCGGATGGGTCTGGTGATTCTGATGTGTCTGGAGACTTGTCTCTGTCCAGAAAGCGGTTGATTGAGGAGCAAACTAATGATCCTGAAATTTGTGTACTAAAGAGGAGAGCCCTTCCTGATAAAGAAATAGACGCAGTTCCAGTTGGGTATTATCTCAAGGATGGTGTGTTGATGCGGAAGTGGCGCCCTCCTGATATCCCTTCCAATGCAGATTGGGCAGTGGTCAGGCAAATTGTTGTTCCGAAGGTCTATAGGAATGAGATCTTAACAATGGCTCATAGTTTACCTTTAGGAGGTCATCTTAGTGTTAACAAGACTGTTGATAAGATCATGAAACACTTCTTTTGGCCTGGGCTTCGGAAAGACGTTTCCAACTTTTGCAAAACCTGTCACACTTGTCAGGTAGTTGGAAAACACCAGTTAGACTCACCTGTAGCTCCATTGCAGCCTATCCCAGCATTTGGGGAGCCATTCTCTAGGGTCATTGTTGATTGCGTTGGTCCATTACCCAAGACTAGATCTGGAAATCAGTGTTTGTTGACAATCATGTGTGCATCTACCAGATTCCCCGAAGCCATACCTCTACGTAACATCAAGGCAACTGCAATCTCGAAGGCTTTGATAAAGTTCTTCACGTTGTTTGGCCTTCCCAGGGAAATTCAGTCAGACTAAGGTACTAATTTCACTTCTGGTTTGTTTCAGCAGGTTGTGTATGAACTAGGTGCAAAGCAGATTCTTTCTAGTGCCTATCATCCAGAAAGTCAGGGTGCCTTAGAGCGGTTTCATTCCACTCTCAAGACAATGATGAGGACTTATTGTTATGACCATGAGAAAGACTGGGATGAAGGGGTTCATTTGCTGTTGTTTGCAGCTAGAGAAGCAGTGCAGGAGTCTACTGGATTCAGTCCATTTGAGCTAGTGTTTGGTCATGAAGTGAGAGGACCTTTGCTATTATTGAGTGAACAATGGCAAGAGAAAGAACCGCATATCAGTCTGTTAGACTATGTTAGCAAGTTCAAGGAAAGATTGCGTGCAGCTTGTGACCTAGCCAAAGAGAACTTGAAATCAAGTCAGGGAAAAATTAAAACTTGGTATGATCATAAGGCTAGAAGCCGTGAGTTTAAACCAGGAGATAAGGTCCTTGTGTTGTTTCCCTTGCAGTCCAATCCATTGCAGGCAAGATTTCATGGTCCTTATGAAATTCTGACAAAACTCAATGATCTCAATTACATTGTGAAGACTCCAGATAGGAGAAAACCAAAACAATTGTGTCACATTAACATGCTAAAGCCTTATCATGACAGAAATGCTAGGGTTGCAGCTGTCACTTCAGATTCTCCAATGGTCGAAACGTGTGAAGATGCGGGGGAGTTTCAAGATGATGAACCAAGAATTAAAGCTGAAGTTCTTTCATGTAAATTGTCAAACACTGAAGTGTTGCAAAATCTTGATGTAAAACTCCAGCACTTAGAACCCTCACAGAGAGATCAGTTTGAAAGGTTGATCAAGAAATATGAGGATTTGTTTCCTGATGTTCCAAAGAGAGTTACTATAGCCTCTCATGATGTAGATGTTGGTGATGCCAAACCAATAAAACAGCATCCATACCGGATGAATCCTGAAAAGAGAAAGATTGCTGAGAAAGAGGTTGAGTACACGTTAAAACATGATATTATCAGACCCTCCAACTCCGATTGGAGTTCACCCTGTGTGCTAGTTCCAAAACCTGATGGAAGTACTAGATTCTGTACAGATTACCGCAAAGTCAATGCTGTAACTGGAACTGATGTGTTTCCAATACCTAGGATTGATGATTGTATTGATAGTGTAGGGCAAGCAAAGTTTCTGACCAAGATTGATTTATTGAAGGGTTATTGGTGTGTGCCTTTAACTGAGAGGGCCAAGAGCATCTCTGCTTTTGCCACACCATCTGGATCGTACCAGTATGAAGTCCTACCCTTTGGCATGAAAAATGCCCCAGCCACGTTCCAAAGGATGATACAGTCTACAATCGCCGGATTGCCACACACGGGTGCCTACATCGATGACCTGATCACATGGAGTGACTCCTGGGAAGAACATCTAAAAGATGTAGAGACGTTGTTCCAGCGCCTGACCCAGGCTAACCTGACTGTTAACCTGAGCAAGAGTGACTTTGGTTGTGCTACTGTCACCTATCTTGGCTACGTCATAGGCCAGGGTAAGGTGGCGCCCATAAATGCTAAAGTCCAAGCCATCATGGACTTTCCAGTTCCTGACAACAAAAAAGCTTTGCGCCGCTTCCTTGGAATGATCGGGTACTACCGCAAGTTCTGCAAGAACTTTGCTGAGATTGCTCTCAGTCTAACTAACCAACTGAAGAAAGGCGTAAAGTTCACCTGGGATGATGCATGCCAGAGAGCCTTCGATCGCCTGAAGTCTCTGCTGTGTCACTTCCCCGTGCTCAAATCTCCTGACTTCAACAAACCGTTCTCCCTCGCGGTCGATGCTAGCGACCAAGCTTGTGGATCTGTGCTCCTACAGAGAAGTGACTCTGATGACATTGAGCATCCCGTGGCATACTTCTCCAGGAAGTTCAATCGCCACCAAAGGAACTATTCCACAATAGAGAAGGAACTGTTGGCTCTGGTCCTTTCTTTACAACACTTTGAGGTTTATGTTCGTACAGGGGAAAAGCCAATGATTGTGTACACTGACCACAATCCGTTAATGTTTTTGAGTAAGATGAAAAACAAGAATCGGAGATTGTTGAATTGGAGTTTGATTTTACAGGAGTTTGACTTGGAAATTAAGCATGTGAAGGGTACAGACAATGTAATTGCTGATTGCTTATCCCGTGTTTGAATATGTATGTATATATCATGTGTTTATTTGAATATTGTATGATATGTATATATAGATAAGTGTTCACTTCACCATTTTGTATTGAAAAGAAAATTTTGCCTTTATGAGTCAAAATTTTTCCCTTTTGGAATGGAGGTGTAATGTGAATATAGGCCACTAGATGGCAGTATTTACCTTTTTTTTGTTAAGCTCAGACTGGAGTCATGTTTAGACATGTCCTGGACATGTCTGGGGCAAGTCCCCGAAAATAAAAAAAAAGAGGTCTAAATGTGGGTGGGGTCTGCAAAAGAGTATATCAGGAAAAGAATTGAGACAGTAAAGTAGTAGGAGAAATTGCAAGAAGAAGGATACATGTGACCAGACCTGTCATTTCTGTTCAGAACCTGAGAAGTTTCTTTTGTGGATTTTTGCCTGGATTTGAGCATTTTTCCTAACCCAGGACATCACCACGCCACCCCACCAAAACAAGGGACTGTGAATATTTTTTTGTTCTTGTTATTAATCAATCTTGGTCAGTAGTTTAGTTAAAGTCTTTGTTTGTTAATTAAATGTGTTTGAGTTTTAAATTGTGTCTGTCATCCCTTGCTGTTGCTGTTACGTTGTAAATGTAATAACAAATTGGGGCCATAACAGGTGGAAAAGTCAAGAGTACAGGATAAAATTTCATACACAGAAGTTAGAGGGTTTTGAGCAAAAACGAAACGGCAGGGAAAGAGCAGGCCAAAGTGCAGACTGTAGAAAAGAAATAAAAGGAATATGGGGAAGATGAGATTAGGATGGGAAGAATGGTGCCGAACTGTGCTAGCGAGATTGAAAGTAAAACAGTGAGAATTAAGATGGTGGTGGAAGCAGCAAGAGACATTTTGGGTGTTGTAGATGTTAAGAGGGAAGACATACAGAAAATTTTGGAAAGAGATTCGGTGGTGGTCAGATTGCAGAGAAATATGGGCATGCAGACAGCGGTAGTAGAGCAATTGAAGGAGATACGGTTGAATACTTGGATTTAGTCCAGTGGTTTTTTTTTTTTTTTCAGGAAAGCACATAATTAAATGCAGTACGCAATTCAGCACAGTTGACGGCGGTATGTACCAATAAAAGACGCCACTGACATAAAACTAAAAGAAGAAGCAGTAGCGCATTAAACAATGTTCCTGATAGGGAAAAGTAATTCAAATGAATGTCCAGAGTGCAAAATAACAGAAGATGTGGAACATGTGCTAAGGCACGGTCGGAAACATAGAGGAGAGAGGACAGAATTAATACGAAAGATTGCGAAGGCAGGTAGAGTATGGAACCTCAAGGGTATTCTGGGAACAACAGGAAAAGGGTAACAGGACACACAGAAAGCTGTAGTGGAATATTTGAAGGAGACAAGATTATATTGTAGAATTTAAGGTTAACTGATGTTTTTTTTTTGTTTGTTTAAACTCCTAATTATTTATTAATTATTTAACAATTTGGTTATATTCAGTAATCCTTGTAGTAACTCATGCTACATGCTCCGGTACAGTAGGTGGCGGTATGCACCTAATAAGTTATGAGTGTAGACGTCATTAAATCAAATAATAAGAAGAAGCAGAAGAAGTAGCAGTAGCGCATTGGCTAACACCGACATCCCGGAGGTGTTACGATTGCAGTAACAATAATCTTAATCGTGTACACTTTTTTTCTTAAATAATAGATTTTGCAAATATATTTATAACGGGTAGATTTAATTCGTCGGTAAAATGAGCGACTGTGCAGTCTTTCAGGCGCAGGTAGCCTCCGTTATGGAAGTACTAACTAAAGCAGCTGTGTCAGAAATAAGCAGAATATTTGATGACGGGACCGTTGTGTTGCGTTTGGAAGTATCCCGAAGCCAGATAGAAATTGACGGTCTGAGGAGGAAATTACAGCTCGTGGAGAGCGAGTTGAGGACGGTGAGAGAAGCTGCTCGGCGAGAGCATCGCTCTGTAGGAGTGCAGGTCACGGAGCAGTTTGGAGGCTCTGGAGGTATGCTTCCTCGCTGATGTCGCTTTAAATACGAAAGTTACGCACCGACGTGGATTCTTAAAAGTCGCTCGATCTGCGCAAGTCAATTTACAGCTCGCCTCCGTGGACGTAAATATGAGAGTTGTTAGGTGTTCATTTATGTGAGCCACAGTGATGGGCTGGTACCAAAATGTTCGTAGCCGATTTTCTTCTAATGTGAAATGTAAGACTATCCGTTCCACTATGATAGCGAAACTGTACATTTGATCGTGCCATCCGGGGGAGACGTGCAGGTGATGGGAATGTGTATCTCCTTTAACAATAATTTGCAGTTTTAGACCAAGAGTTTGGTTACTGTATGTGTCGTAGTTTCTGAGTGAAGCTGTCCCCTTTATCTCGGACGGACGGACGGACAGAGGTCAAACACATATCCTCCTTCCACTTCGTATTGGCGGGGGATAATCACTGGATTGCTGACGTGATTGAAAACTGTGTTGGGAGGTCGAAGCAAGCGGAAGTGGTCGAGCGGCCATTTTACTATGCCCAGTCGTAAGCAACATGGATGTACACTGCCTGGCCAAAAAAAAGTCACCGTTTGGAAATGAATGAACAAATTCTATAATTGGATCATTATTGCGCATATTAATATGTTTTAGCTGGCAATAATCATTTTTACTCTGACTGATGAAGCGCGTCGCTCTCATTTCTTAAAAAATCATGGTGGAAAAGATGTTACAGTATTTCAGAACCGGCAAGTTATCGCCCTGTATTTAGCAAAGAAAACCATGAATAACAAAAACAAGTATGAGGAATCATTTTCACAAACAAATTTGCCACCACAAAGTCTTGACCTTAAACACATTAAAAGTTGTAGGGATGTGCTCAAGAAAGACCACCGAGTGGTTCAACCATTATGTCAAGAAGACAGGATCTCGACCAAAAATTATGGCATTTCTGATCAAAAATAAATGTTCTGGCATTGCATATAGTTGTCAAAACAATGACAAGATGAACATGCACTGCAATCAAAGCTTAAGGGGTTCCAACTAAATATTCGTGTGTGCGACTTTTTTTTTGGACAGGCAGTGTATTTTTTTTTAATTTTTTTATAACAAGTATACATATACAAAAGGAATACAAAAATATACAATTGTCACATAATGCATTAGTCTTATAAGATAACGCTTGGGGGTAGGAATCAATGCAAAGATTTTCAGCAAGGTGCAAGCAGTCACGGTTTTAATTGCCTTTTGGTTTGTTGAGTGTTGAAGAGAATGAATATCCTGTCTGAGCTCATTGCTAAACACAATGAAACATGGATTTTTACCTGTAACTTTGCACTTATGTACATGAAATTGACCTATTACAAGAATTAAATTTATTAAAAACACTGAAATATGTGCATGCGTGTCCTTTTCCAAAAACCCAAACAGAACATTCTTCCACATTTAAAATAAATCTCTCCTCAGTCGATTCGATAATCAGAGCAGATGTGTTTTGCCAGCATGGCGAGGCGCCAGCTTATATCAGTGACCTCCTCCAGATGCATGTCTGCAGTCGGTCACTAAGGTCCTCCAACCAGGGCCTCCTGGTCTTTCCTCGTACTAAATTAAAAACCAAAGGAGATTGTACCTTCCAAACAGTGGCCCCAAAACTATGGAACGCACTCCCCTTGGACCTGCGAGCCTCTCATTTAGTGGACATTTTTAAGAGTAGGCTAAAGATGCATCTTTTTAGACAAGCCTTTGAATGAGCAAATCCCTGTCTGTTGCACAGTGTTTGTTTGGTTTATATGTTTTACCTCTTTGTTTTTACCACTGTGAAACACTTTGATTTCAAGCTGTGAAAGGTGCTATACAAATAAAGATTTACTTACTTACTAGGAAGAGGTAAGGGGAGGTTGGGCAACCTTGCCGTATGTCTCTAAACATATCGAATCTAGGGGATGTACCATCCATTAACTTAATGGAACTATTGCTGTTCTTATAAAGAGTTTTAATTGCTGTTATGAAATAGTTGCCAAAGCCAAATTTTAATAAAGATTGTAAAATGAACTGATGCTCCACAGTATCGAAAGCTTTGTAGAGGTCTAAAAATAAAATGAAGCCATTCTCTTCAATTAGTTCTGTATAATGCAGTTTGTCCAGAACAAGTCTAACATTATTATCCCCCGCCA
Organism: Gymnothorax reevesii; assembly: GCA_029721435.1. NCBI lineage: Eukaryota > Metazoa > Chordata > Actinopteri > Anguilliformes > Muraenidae > Gymnothorax > Gymnothorax reevesii. Next base: position 18,249,399 of record CM056577.1, on the reverse strand, counting down.
ACGCGAAGTGGGAGGGGGATATAGGTTTGTCCTCCGTCTGTCCGTCCGTGCGTGCTTGCGTCCGTCCATCCGAGATAAAGGGGACAGCTTTACTCAGAAACTGCTACAGATACAGTAACCAAATTTGGTGTGTAGCTTCAGACCATAAAAGGCCTTGATGGAGTTTGAAAATAAGAAGCGCACGATTGGCCCGGGGTGTTGTAGACCATGTCGACTTGTTTATTATGAGTCTTTTTGTCACAAATCCTGATTGCGTTTCCTCAATAACCGAGTCCAATACTATTGTAAGTCTTTCAGCCAAAAGAAGAGCACATATCTTGTAGTCATTATTAAGCAAGCTAATTGGATGCCAGTTGTCAATAAATAGTTTATCTTTATTGGGCTTGGGGATTAAAGAAGTCAATCATGGTGGTAGGTAGACACTCATTTTCTTAACATTCTTCAAACACTGTAAAAAGGAAAGGAGCTAGTTCCTCAGTAAAGGATTTATAAAATTCTGAAGTTAATCCGTCTGTTCTCAGTGATTTATTGTTTTTTAGAGAATGAATTGCATCTTTAATCTCCTCAAGTGTGATTGGCTTATCACATAACTCCTCTTCATTCTTATCAATAGGTTTAACTGTCAGAGTTTAAAAAGTGGTTTGTTGATGTTTGGCAAAACATGGAGCTTAATAAATTCTGGTAAAATTGACTACAGTAACCAGCTATAACTTTATCGTCTTCTGTGATGGTACCTTTGATATTTAGTCTATTAATATTATTGTTGTTTGAGTTATGTTATTCTAAACTGAAAAAGTAATATGAATTTTGTTCCCCTTCTTCAAGCCATTTTGTTCTAGATCTGACAAATGCACCTTTCACCTTTTGACTGTATAGTTCATTCAACTTTACTTGCAAGCTAGCTAGTTCCAATTGCTCCTCCTCTAATAATGCGTCTGGGTTCTTGCGGGATAAACTAGATAGTAATGAGAATATCTTAGATTCTTCAGCTCTTCTAGACTTTGCTTTAATACTACCAAATTTTCTTGGAAATTTTCCAATCTCAAACTTTAGAAGTTCCCAATTATTTCCAAAACGGTTTTCTGTTTTGGCCTTGCATGAATAATATGAAATCAAACCTTTGACCTCTTTTTTAACTTCTTCAAATAATAATAAGGAACTATTTAATTTCCAATATCCTGCGATGGCTGCACATGTATTATTAGAGGGCAATTTTATTATTATGGATATTGCCTGATGATCTGTAAGAGAGGTGGGTAATATATCAACATTAGTGACACTGCTGCTAAGACTGTCAGAGATTAACCAAAAATCAATCCTTGATTGACTCGAGCCAGTTTTATTACTCCATGTGAATGACTTATTATTAGGTTGCAATACTCTCCAAATGTCTATGAGGCTATATCTATCCATTAATGCTTTAAGATTAGTATTCAATCTATTTAACGGACCAGGAGGCCGTTTGTCTGCATTGCCATCCAAAATACTATTAAAATCCCCTCCTAGCAATAGAGAGGGATTCGGGAATTTGGCTAGCCAGCCAATCAATATGTTTTCTATGGTTCAAATTAGAATATCATTTTCCCTATTTGAATTGTATCCATAAACATTTGTCACGCTGAGTACCATATCATTGCTTTTAATTACTTGGCAAATAAAATGACCAGCTGGATGACATTCTATAAGTAAAACATCATCATTAAACCTTTAAAATCTTTAAATTCTTAAAAATTGCCACACCTGCTGAACGTTCAGAACCACGAGAAAGCCAAATAGAATTACCCCACTGTGACCTCTAAAAGTTAGCATCATTTAGAACAGAATGAAATTCTTGTAAATAAAAATCAGACTTGAATTGTTTAGCGAAAAGAAATGAAGGTTTACGCTTAAGATTGTTACGTATTCGACATGGATGTATTATAAGAACTGGATACTGAACCAGGGCTGAAATGCACGCGGACAAGAGCTTAGCGGTCAAGCTGATTTTGCAAGTCACGTGATGCCATGGGGGACAAAAAGAAAATTTTCTATAGGGAACAATTGAAAAAGACACTAATAAATCTGTGAATACATTTTTTGACAACCAAAAATAATCAATATACAGTGCTATGAAAAAGTATTTGCCCCTTTCCTGATTTCTTATTTTTTGCATTGTTGTCACACTTAAATGTTTCAGATCATCATAGTGATTTTTAATATGAGACAAAGATAACTGCATTTTGTATTAACTTGGGTTTTTTTTTTTTGGTTTTTTTTTTAAATAAAAAATTTGGCATCTCCAATCCCATCCGAATCTGGAATGCCCAATTGGTGAACTGTATACAAAGCTTGCTCGTATGCGACCCCTTGCTGCCATCTCAGGATAGTGAGGACAGTTCACGGCTCTCCTCTTATACACTCATTGGTTGAATCCTCGTAATTTCAGAACGAGGGCGGAGGATACGCGGACATGAACAGATCTACAGTCTTCCTGACGAGCGCCCGTCTGACCAACAGGAGGCGTTGGAGCAACGAACAAAGCTATTATTGTAACCCCTAATCTGGCAGTCCCTTCCCAATTTGGAACCCTGTAGTGCGATGGCCAATTGTGCGCTACTCTGAAAAAGCTGCCGACCCCTGCCGGTGGGTACGCCAGGGCTCGAACCCGTGACGTGATAGTCACCGCTGCACTGCAGCGCAGTGCCTTAACCGAGTTAACTATCCGACAGCCCCAAAATGCAGTTTTTAAATTATGATTTCATTTATTGAGGGGGAAAAAACAATCCAAACCTACCTTGCCCTATGTCAAAAAGTAATTCCCCCCCCCTCCCTGTTCAACCTGTGAAGGCTTGCTTACAAAAATTGTGGAATACTTTAAAAACGATGTTCCTCAACATCAAATTGCAAAGGCTTTGAAGCTCTCATCATCGACAGTGCATGACATCATCAAAAGATTCAGAAAAACTGGAAAAATGTCTGTGCGTAAGGGACAAGGCTGAAGACCTTTACTGGATGCCCGTGATCTTCGGGCCCTCAGACGCCACTTCATCACTCACCGGCATGATTCTGACATTGATATTACTAAATGGGCCCAGGAATACTTCAAGAAATCACTGTCAGTAAACACAGTCCACCGTGCCATCCACAGATGCCACCTAAAACCCTATCATGCGAATAGGCCAAGGCTCATTTTAAATGGACAGTAGCAAAGTGGCAAAGTATCCTGTGGTCAGACGAGTCCAAATTTGACATTCTTGTTGGAAATCATGGGCATTGTGTCCTCCGGGCTAAAGAGGAGAAAGACCACCGCGTTCAGTTCAAAAGCCAGCATCTCTGACGGTATGGGGATGCATTAGTGCATATGGTGTGGGCCACTCATGTTTTTTCAAAAGCATCATGAATGCTGAAAGGTTTATATATAGGTATATATAGAGAGTATATAAAGATATACCATCTATTCCATGGAAGGCCTTGTGTATTTCAGCAGGACAATACAAAACCACATGCTGCAGCTATTGCAAACAGCATGGCTTCATAGTAGAAGAGTCCATGTGCTGAATTGGCCTGCCTGCAGTCCTGATCTCGCACCAATTGAGAACATCTGGCGCATAATTAAACGAAAAGTCTGTCAAAGGAGACCCAAAACTCTTCAGCAGCTGCAAGTCTGTATAAAACAAGAGCGGGATCAAATTCCAATGGCAAAACTCAATAAACTTGTCTCCTCAACGCCCAGATTCCTCCACTCTGTGGTTAAAAGAAGAGGGGATGCTACACCATGGTGAACAGGCCCCTGTCCCAACTTTTTTGAGACCTGTATCAGCCATTAAATTTTACATGAAATCATTTTGTGGATAAAAAGCTTGTGAAATTTCTCAGTTTCAACTTTTGCTATGTTATCTCTGTTCTATTGTGAATAAAATACTCGCTGGCGTGATTTGAAAGTTGTTGCGTTCTGATTTTATTCACAATTTACACTTTGTCCGAAATATTTCGGAACTGGGGTTGTAATTTTGTCAGCCCAATTTCTTAGTTTCACTAGAGAGATCTTCTTGCTGCTATATAAGTTGGAACTAAAGTGTTGAATAGGTAGGATGTCACGTGATGCTCCACTTCCGTGCTCGAGTACAGTCGCTTTCACATTCGGTACAAGTACAGATGAACCGCTTGCTCGAGTCCAAGCGGATTCGCATACCGTTCCCGAGCATGGTACGCTTGTGTTTGCACTTATCAAATGAACTAGACTTTAGGGTCGAGTGTACTCAGATCGACGCCCCAGTGTGAAAGCACCCAAAAGCTACATGGGGCATCCAAGCTGATTATTAGATGATGAACCAAAAGTTATTTGTTACTTGTTGGTGTGTTTCATGGTCCCCATATTGTCATTTCTCAATCATTTTGAGCTTCATCCAGTGATCTATGTACTGTTTGTTATGGTAGAATTTCAAACTGTGTTCGGAAGAGAGGAAGTTGGTAAATAATGAGGCAGGAAAGGTTGACTTGTTTTAAGGGATAATAGTTGTCCCGTATGACAGATATTTTGTCCCGTATGACAGGTACGGAATTATCACAGGATCCGAGCTAACTATAGCTGTTCAAGTTTCAAGTGCAATAACAGGTGGGGGCAGTGCGTCAGTAAAATCCTGAGCTCAATTCAGAGCGTCCTACACGACAGATTTTTTTCTGTCCCGTATGACAGATACCCCCTAGAATTTTTAAATCCTGTTGAATTCATGTCTTGTTAATTTTTTTAATAAAACTGCTTTAACACAATACAGCTGACTCTCGCAAGTATTTCTTGACTTTTTTTCCAAAGTTTTCAATTTCTTGAAAATACTTAGGGGGGGGGAAAAAATAGTGATTTTTCTGCGTCCCATATGGCAGATTACATTTTCGCTTATTTCACTCTCCCCCCCCCCCCCAAAAAAAAATGAAAATGAATCCGTTCGATTGTTGAAGAGTGTTGAAGTGTAGTAACACAATTTAATGGTCGCACCCTTCTTCAAAGCCAGTCATCCTTTTATTTTCTGGACGTAAAATACTGTCTAAAAGTTGTGTACGACAGGTATGGAATCGCCCATATGGATTAGAGCTGACTTGCGACTTGATGCAACAACTTGTATCAACTACCCAGCAATGGTGTGGATTTATGTTTTCGTTAAAACCCTGCACTGTAATACCAGGTTCTAAAAATCAGATAAGTTTTGCATTGAATTCTAGGTTTAAGTCATGCAAGACCTGGTGAGAGAAGCAGGAATTGAACCCGTCACCTCCTAGGAGTAAAAAAAGAACGAGGCAGTTATAGTCAGTTAGTTACTTATTTGCTGTACAGCTAAAATTATAAGGTAAATAATGTTATGTTACCAATGAAAGTTGTGGGATACATATTGAACTTGCATCTGATCATTGTTTTGATTGAAAAAATTGTAGAGAGATCATTAAAAATCTGCTGTGACTCCAGAATACTTTCATATTCACACAAAAAAATTCTGTTTTACAACTGAATGCTCAGAAGTTTTTCTGTCAATTTTTACTTTTTTTTTTGTTCTTTCTTCTGCGCGCACAGAGATGAGAATGCAATATATTAAATCGCGTTGGGGCGCAATCAATTTGTGGCAGTCTGACTTGATTCTCTGGCGCCTTGCCATGGTCTATGGGCCTGATTTACTACGACCTTAAGCACATGCAAAATCTTGTTGCCCATGTAAAACCAACATTACCCATAATTGGCCAGGGTACTTGCCTTGCACCAATCAGGGGCACGTTTTCTAGTTTTGCACGGGCAAAAAGATTTTGCATGTGCTGAAGGTCTTAGTTAATCAGGCCCTATGTGTGGGAATTACAGTATAGTCGCCGGTAAAACCAAAGAAAAAGTCGTTAATCCGCCAGTACAGGGGCGTTAGGCTCTCAGTAGGACCGGGAAATCTCGTTGTGTGCTGTAGGACCAGCGTATTGACGCGCATGAAGACGAAAGGAGACCTACCGCGCACGGGGTAGCTGGGCGATAGCGCGTTAGCCGGGTGTTTGTTTAATCATAACTGAGCCACGACGGCGGTTGGGGCGGTCGTTTTGACAGTAGTCCGTACATGTAGATAATGGCACAGCTTGTTTGGCGATTTATTTCCATATATGAATGCCAAAGTAACGTTAGCCTACATAAAATATTGATTTGTTTTGGCGGGGGTGATGTTGTCGGTAATCATTTCTGCAAACCTTTTTATATTTGACGATACAGTTTGCGCAACCTGTGCTGCTATTTGAAACTTCAGTGCGGTATAATACGCAATTGGATTATTAAATATCATGCTATTTTTGGTGAGGATTTTGTTTGTCAGGTATCATTTCTGCAATATTTTATGTTCGGAGATAATGCATGCTTTATGGACTATTAGGCCTATTTTACACTCAAGTGCCGAAATATATTATTTTTCCTGTTGCAAACCTGTAATTTAGTGTAGCCCATCCATTCCTACAGTAGGCTACGTTGACCGGTTCCGCCACCGGAATTTGTTTGAAGCGTCTGGTATCGATACAGAATTCACTGGCGGAAAGTTATCTGTTCACGAATTTGCGGAAATTACTCATGCTTTTTGTGAGTTTTCTTCAGTCATTAAGAATAAAGCCTTGCACAGTCATGTTTCAGTGGCACGTTCTTTGATTGGTTCCGCAAATAATTTCCAGTTTCGCAAACAGCGGCCTTTGTCAGGCCGAACTTATGATATTCTTTGTTTATTGGCATTATTGCATGCTCCTGCCCACAACGAAACACACATGTATTTTCCACCAATAATTGGTCAAATTTATGGCTAACTGTTCCGTGTGTCGACATTGTGTCAGCTGGAATCCACGTGCTCTGGCCTCAGTTCACGATGATTTGTACATACATCGACATTCAACTGCTATCAGCGACTACGGATGAATCTTTCTACTATTTGCAATTCAAGTAGGCCTAATGCCAAGTATCGGCGACATTAAAATTATCAGGATGAGACTACAAGTTCAGATTAACACAGGACATCAGTCATGATCAGGCCATTGAGCCACAGAAAAACCGTAATGGCGGGGGAAAATGTTTTATTTCACACTGACTACAATAAACTTTAATAAATTTATTTCAGGAAAAATAAACAAGAATAAAAATGTCTCATAAATTACAAGTTTGAAAACCTACAAAATGGCGTTTGCGGAACTAGTCAAATGACAAGCAGTCACTTTAATGGGTGTTGATGGAAAAAGTATCAAGAGTACGAAATTGGGATTTATACGGCCAAATATACGATCATTTCCAATCATAATGTCACTAATAACGTGATGAATCCCAGGAATACACGTGTCTAATGGCCACACACTGCACAGTGCGCCTTATCACAAGCGTTGATTTGGAAGCCTCCTGCTGCAACGGCAAGCAACAGTGATCGGGCATTTATTTCTCTATGAAGCCGAATATCTCGAAACGACAGTTAAGAGTTAAATCCACAATAATTTACCGTTCCAGCGGTGTCAAACTCAAGGCTAATAGCGAAGTCGTTTTCCCGCAAAAAAAAGTTTGATTTTTGCAAATTGCAGAATCGGTGAAATTGCGGAACCGGTCAACCCACTGTATATCGAAGATTACTCGCACCCCTCTCAGTAAAATTCATTGAGGGAAAGAACTAGAATGTTTTTCGATTTATATACTGTTTCCTTTTAAAATGCTTATTGGCAAATTTTTAATCAGTTTTTCAAAACGTTTTGCATCGTCTGCATTTGTTTTAATGACTTCTCATAACCATTCAGATAACCATTCAGATGTTCAAACATAAAGTTCGCAAAGCTTGCAAATAGAAAATAATTGTGTTCAATATGAATTTAGTTCGACCATAACGACTCTTGAATGCACTAAAAAAAAAAAGCAAAATAAACTATTTCCGGAACCTTACACAGGATTTTTTAGTAAGCTTTTTTCATATCTATCAATAAGGAAACGCAATTTAAAAAAAGATCTGCTCAATATCTTATCTCGAATGGCTCTTTCGTAAACTGAATTCATGGAATTAAAAGCGGACACACTTGGCACTGATTCAATACAGCTCAGTTCGTGTCATCTCTATTTATCACTCATTGTCACCCTAATATTCGCTTTAAGCTCATTGTAGCCTATTAAAGAATTAATGACCTGGTCTGCGCGTGGCAGAAATTTTCTATAAAATGGCCAACCATAAACTGACATCACATTCACAACTATGGAACCTTATCACGATACGACGCATTTCCCCAGAGTTTAGGACGAAGATTGACTCCTTGGCGAGGGACAACCTCACACCTCTGCAGGTCCGAAAACGCATAATTTCGGAGAATAACGTGAGCATAAGCTCACAGGCTATTAAGCTGTATATTGCCAATTTGTTTATTTATATTGCGGCTGGCTTTTCAAAACCAATATATCAATTGCGGCACTCTTCGCTGAAGGTCTACCCACAAACTCTCAGAATCACAATTTCTGCTATAATAAGACATTTAAAATACCTAAAAATTTTCTTTCAAGAGCACAATTTCTTACATTTCGCTGTCGAATTTATCATATTTTTTTTTTTCTTGTTCATGCTAGGCTTTTTAAACGGGATCAACCACGGGCTTTCCAAAATACATAACGGCAAACACAAACGTAATTCTAACAGTCAAAATTCCCGCTATTCTAGCTATAAATTACGCGTGGTAGTACATTCAGTTCCACGGAGCCACATGTGGTTATTCCTGGCGGTAAATTGTCCTGTAATACGGCTCATTGGTTAGATCGTGGTTAGAAATGGGTACGAATGGCGAGATGTTCGAGATAACTGGGCGTTAACTAACGCAGTCTCTTCGGTTTTAACAGCGACTGTACTGTACTGCAGCACAGCAAACAATCGAAACATTTAAGAAATGTTTTGCCAAGTCTAAGCATTGCGACAAAGAGAGCCATATAGCACTCTTCGGAATATGAAGGCCTAATGGGAGAGTGATGTGTGGCAGTCCTAGGAGGTTTTGGGTCAATGCAAAGGAGAGATAATGAAGTTTATTCCCATGTTCCACACAGGAGGTGCTGAGGGTGGTGCAGATGCTGGGGAGAGACCTCACTTTCAAGAGAGACTCGAGGAGAAAGAGTATGACTCAAAGACGCTGGACATTGGGCCAGTTTTGGGATTGTCTGTGAAGGCAGAGCAAGAGGAAGAGCACATAGCTCAAAAACTCTGTCAGACAGGATGTGAACTCGATGAAGTAAAAATCAACAATCTGGGTTCTGAGTATGTGACGTATGACAGAGGTGATCAGCTGTGGGGATCTGTTACCCGAGGGGACAGTGACATTGTGTCTAATCATCCAGCTTGTTCTTCCACCACAGAACAGGACTCACAGCGTCTGTCTTTTCACACTCACTTACAACACTCCTCTGCTATGGTGGTAACTGGAAGGCCTCTGTCTCCCTGTGGGAAGGACGGACATGTTGCAGATGTTGGCCTCGTGAAGGAGGAAGCAGGTGGGCACTGTGCATACCATGAAGTGAACAGACCTGAAATGGGTTACACACAGCACCCAGAGGATAAACTAATGCAGCAGCCCTCAAACTGCAGAACAAGAGGGAGTGGTAGCATCGCGAATGCAGTTTCAAACACCAGGAAGGGGACCAGAATCACCTGGAGAACTGGCACAGATAAAAAACCTTATGGCTGCACGCTGTGCGAGATGAATTTTTCTCAAGTTATTGAGTTAAAGAGTCACCATCTGATCCACACAGGGGAGAAGCCATTCCGCTGTGCACAGTGCGGCAGGTGTTTCAGGCTGAAGTGCTCCCTCGTCAAGCACGAGCACATTCACAGCAGAAAAAAACTGTTAGTTTGTGCGCAGTGTGGGAAGGGTTTCAGTCGAAGGTGCCACCTCATCAGACATGAGGTGATTCACAGCGGTAATAAACCATTCATTTGTGATCAGTGTGGGAAGGGTTTCAGTCAAAGGTGCAACCTCGTCTCACACGAGGGGATTCATCGCGCAAAGAAGCCGTTTGTTTGTGCACACTGCGGGAAGGGTTTTACTCGAAAGAGTTATGCTCTTGTGCATGAGAGGGCTCACGTTGGGATTAGACCGTTTGGTTGTGACGTGTGTGGGAAGCGATTCACTATGAAAGGTGACCTGAAAAAACACTGCAGAATTCATACAGGAGAGAAACCATTTGTCTGTGCTCAGTGCGGGAAGAGTTTCTCTTGGTGGGGTTCTCTACAACATCATCAGAAAGTTCACAGTTGAGAGGTGCTGCTGGACTTGTACCTTGGGCGATGTCGAGGATACTATGAATTTCAGCGCTGTCGCGTCTGTAGAGGTTTCCCGCTATCAAATTTCAGGTCACCATTACTTGACGATTTTATTTATATTTGGTATAGACATTTGTACTGGTGAGGCTTAAACGGCTATCGATTTTGGTCAAAATTGGATTATAGTTTACAAATTCATGAATTAAGCATCTAAATGACACACAGAAAATATACTCCGGCACTCACTGAAAACAATCTTAAAAATAATTTAACAAATTGGGCAAAAGGACGCATTTCAGTTTTAATCCATCATCAACATCACGCATATCAGTTTTTGACCTGGTATTTCACCTTTGTCCTTCACTTCGAGGTCATACAGGAAAATGCTCTGAATCTTGTTTGGATCAAAATGGCCAATATCTCATTAACCTTTACATGTAGGGCTTAGGTTTGTATTTGGGAATGATAGGAAGTCATTTTTTGAACATGAGTTTGTGATCTTGTGTGCAAGGTCAAGCAGGAAAAGGCCCGGCCTCTCACTTCTTATTGCATTGAGCCCTTTGTTGTGTATTTTGGACTAATGGAGGATATATTGCGCTTCAGTTCATGATCTTGGATATGATCCTTGTCCTTGGGTTTAAGGTCATGTGAAAATGCATTTGGGTGATTCTCCTGAAATTGCATTTTGTCATGTCCGTAAGGATTTGATAGACTCAACAACTAAAACAATCATATTTTTGTATTGTATATCAAACTATGGTATGTACTAATTGTAGGACTATTGTTGTCTTTGCATTTAATGGATTACTCTATATTTTATGACAACATTTCAACCAAAAAATTCATTACCGTAACGTGTCCGGAGTTTTATCTTAAACCCAAAATTTTGTCAATACACCCCTATAATTTAATATACTCATTAATACAAGAAATGGTTGGGGTTATACCCTCTTACTAGCAGTGTTACCATTTTGGCAGCCATTTGTGAATAATTATTTTCTGGGCCAAATACATGTGTCCGGAGCATGAACAGTTCATTTCTGTAACAGATGTATTTCGCTCCATTAAAATTCCTGTGTTCCAATAAATAAAGTTTTTTGTCTCATGATGCATTGTGTGAAAGAGAAGTTGCAAAATAGCTACCAGGTAAGATCGTCTTTCAACTTTTTCCGGTAGATATGTTAAAGATTGTAATTATATACACACTACTACTGTTCATTACCATAACGGTATATTTAAAATTGTTTTGAAGATAATTATTTTATGTTCTGTGGAAAGGTAACTTTTATAGAGCCAAACTATTAGTGGAAATATTTCTGCCGAGCCATGCTAACTATGCTAATTATTGCTAGCAACATGGGACTGCCATTCATTACCGTAATGCTCTGCATTTATTACTGTAACATACAAGGCTGTTATGGTAATGAAGTGTTAAGGTAATTTATTGTGTATGTACAATCAGGGCTCCAAATTTTGTTGTTGGTTTTCTTGGGGTTATACCGTAGGGGTTGGTTGATACTAGGTGTTGTTTGGTTTACTAGGGAATGGTTGGTACTAGGAGTAGTAGTACAACCCCAATTCCGAAATAGTTGGGACAAAGTGCAAATTGTGAATAAAATTAAAACGTAATGACTTTTAAATCACACCAGCCAGTATTTTATTCACAATAGAACAGAGATTACAAAGAAAATGTTGAACCTGAGAAATTTTACCATTTTATCCACAAAATGAGCTCATTTCAAATTTGATGGCTGCTACAGGTCTCAAGAAAGTTGGGACAGTGGCCTTTTTACCATGGTGTTGCATCCTCTCTTCTTTTTAACACAGAATGGAGGCGTCTGGGCATTGAGGAGACAAGTTTCTGGAGTTTAGTCTTTGGAATTTGATCCCACTCTTGTTTGATACAGGCTTCCAGCTGCGGGAGAGTTTTGGGTCTCCTTTGATGGACTTTTTGCTTAATTATGTGCCAAATGTTCTCAATCAGCAAAAGATCTGGACTGCCAGCAGGCCAGTTCAGCACATGGACTCTTCTGCTTTGAAGCCATGCTGTTGTAATAGCTGCAGTATGTGATTTTTCATTGTCATGCTGAGATACACAAGGCCTTCTCTGGAAGAGATGTCATCTGGAGGGGAGCATATGTTACGCTAAAACCTTTTATATACCTTTCAGCATTCATGTTGTTTTTTAAAACATGCAAGTGTCTCACATCATATGCACTAATGCATCCCCATACCATCAGAGATGCTGGCTTTTGAACTGAACAGTAATAACAGGAGTGGTGGGCTTTCTCCTCTTTAGCCGGAGGACACAAGGCCCATGATTTCCAACAAGAATGTCACATTTGGACTCGTCTGACCACAGGATACTTTGCCACTTTGCTACTGTCCATTTAAAATGAGCCTTGGCCCGCAGAACACGGCGACGCTTCAGGATCATGCTCAACAATGGCTTCCTTTTTGCACAATAGAGTTTTAGGTGGCATCTGTGGATGGCATGGCGGACTGTGTTGACAGACAGTGGTTTCTTGAAGTATTCCTGAGCCCATTTAGTAATGTTAATGACAGAATCATGCAGGTGAGTGATGCAGTGGCGTCTGAGGGCCCGAAGATCACAGGCTTCCAGTAAAGGTCTTCGGCCTTATCCCTTAGGCACAGAGATTTTTCCAGTGTCTCATAATCTTTTGATGATGTTATGCACTGTCAATGATGAAACCTTCAAAGCCTTCGCAATTTGACATTGAGGAACATTGTTTTTAAAGTATTCCACATTTTTTTTACGTAAGCCTTCACAGTTTGGAGAGCCGCTGGCCATCTTCACTTCTGAGAGAGACAGCCTCTATAAGACTTACCTTTTTTAGCCAATCATGTTACAAAACTGATGCCAGTTCTCTTAATTACTTGCTAAATGTTCTTTCAGCTGATTCTCTAACATATTAATTGCTTTTTCAGCCCTTATTTTTTGCCTGTGCCTGTGAGACCTGTTGCAACAGAAAATTTTACATAAGCTCATTTTTTGGATAATAGAGTTCACATAGTGCTACACTCCCTCCTCGCCTATTACATCTATCCTTCCTAAAGCGCTTATAACCTACTATATTATATTCATCTCCAACCTCTTCACTGAGCCTTGTCTCTGTAATCCCAACTATGTCATAACCCTCACTAATCATAATGGCCTCAAATTCCGGAAATTTATTTTATATACTTCTTGCTATTGCATAAAAGCATTTCAGGTTATTATGAATACTGTTACCCCTTGATTCCCCATGTGCCTGCGGCTCCAAACCCCCCACTACGCTTTGTTGCTTTAAAAATATCATCAATGGTCCATGTAACGCTGTCAGCTTCCATCAGGGCAGTATGCATTTCCTGATGTATAACACTCTCTAGCCTCCCTTCCCCCCAAGTCCCTAGTTTAAATAACCCTGAGCTACGCTCAACATACGCTGACCCAGTGCAAAGGCACCCCTCCGGTTCAGGTGCAGCCCATCAGGCTTCAACAGGTCACCCTTGTCCCATAAGTAGTTCCAGTGCCCCATAAACCTGTACCCCTATTTCCTACACCAGGTTTGTTGCCACTTTTTAAACCTCCAGATAAAATTCTGCTTCCCTCTGCTTGCACGTGGTACCGTTAGAATCCCGGGGAAAACTACCTTGGAGGATCTGCTTCTAAGCTTTTCAGCTAATTCTATAAATTTGTCTTGCAGAACCTCAAACCTACCCTTACCTATGTCATTTGTCCCAACATGGACCATGACCACTGGATCCCTCCCCGCTCTGGTCAGGAGGTTGTCCACACGCTCCAGGAGGTTTCCTACCTGGGCACCAGACAGGCAACGCACTGTACGAGACTCCTTGTCATGCGAACAGACTAGGCCAGGGGTGTCAAACTGACCCTTAAAAGGGCCAAGAGTCTGCAGGTTTTCAATTCTACCAAGCAGAAGCTCACCAGAAACCACTGATTTAATCAGCTGATCTAGGCCTGCACAACTGATTAGTTGCATCAGGTGTGCGTCTGCAATGTTGGAGTGAAAACCTGCAGCCTCTTGGCCCTTTTATGGATCAGTTTGTCACCTGTGGACTAGGCTGTCTATTCTTCTAATAATCGAGTCCCCCACTATTACTAACTCTCTTTTCTGAGGGGAAGAGGCCAACAGGGTGCCCTGATGTTCATCAATCCCCCCACTCTAAGGGTCAGGGGCCAAATCGAGTTTCTGCAAGGGCCGGAATCGGTTGGACACCTCAACCACTGGAGAAGCTGTCACTGTACGGCGTGCACACCCTTTCCTGCGCTGACATCCTACAGTCACCCAACTTTCTCTCCATGCCTGTTCTGTGGTCTCTGCACACACCTGCTTTGGCGTGCACACCATTTCTCTAAACAACATAAGATTCGGTTCACAATCAGTAGAGTTCCTAGAGGAACTATGTTGTGCAGCCAACTGGCCCCGAAGAACAAGGATCTTGCTCCCCAAATGCTCAATTAGCTGGCACCAGTGACTGATAAACCCACCCTGGAAACCTCTTTCCAAAAGTGCGATCATGCTGCAACCACCACATAGTATTGGCCACATTTTGAACCCTCTACTTAATGACCTCACTCACCCAAGATATCAAAGAAAATTATTGCCAAGACAGAAGCTCAGGAACCACAATTTATTAACCTGAGAAGCAGTCATGATAAAAACTGCGGGGAAACCATGAAAATGGATAATTAGCCTCTTTTAAGAGTGGCTTATTTTCAGTTAAAAAAAAAATGAAGAACCAAATTAAGACAAACTCTATGTAGTAAGCACTCAGTTGACTAACTTGATTTTATATAATCCCAATACTATAGTATCCCAATAGTATACTATTCTAAAAATATCACAGGGCTTATAGCCCAGTCACACAGCAAAAACGCACGCATTACGCACAGATTTTCGTTTCTGCGCGGAGCGTACGACGTATGCGTGATTCGTAGGTGGAACAAACGTGGACTGTCAGTGATTGTAAGTGGATGTGCGTCGAAGACGGTTTGTGCGTGATTTTGAGTTTTGAACGGTTCAAAATTTTTCCGGCATGCGTAGTTTATGCGTCGAGTATGCGTAACTATGCGCGGGACACTCGTCGGCCGTCAGTGCTTATGCGTCAGAACTGGTTTGAACCCGCGCACGTCCACGTCCGTCCACTGATGCCCCACGTTCATATCACGCATGAAACGTGCATGTATCACGTTCATTCCACGGACATCCACTGACAATACGTTAAGCATTCGTGTTTGGACGTGCTCCATTGGTGATTCATGCGTCGGGCGTGCGTTGAATGTTCGTGGAATACTGCACCGTATTTGCTAGAATGCGTCGACGTGCGCGATATGTCAGTGATTAGTCTGGCTTCTCCAGATACTGTTCTTAGATGAGTCGCCAATATCCAGCTAAGTGATGAACAGAAAATGCAAATAACTAATGCACTAAATCAGTGGTAGCTTACTCGTCTTGGGCAGCTACAACGTCCAGGAGAAACTGGAGGAGGAAGGGGGCGGTAAACCTTACCGTTTGAAATTTCAACCGAATTGAACGGACGACTCGAGTAACTATTGCCCTACTAAACACTAAAATCTCAGATCCCTAGTCAAAAATGCAGCCACTATCTAGCTAGCTAGCCACGAATGCAACCAAAGATAACCGAAAAAGAGTAAAGCCCCGGTACTCTTTTATTCAAATGAACCGAATAACAAGTTCTTTACTATGTAAGCTAACTAAACGCGCTATCTTCCCCAACAAACTGCCACTAAGCTCTCAAACAAACAGCTAAACTTAAACCAGCTGGTCAAGGCACCGCCACCAGAGGAAAATACAAAATAACGTCATTTTCAATATGTTTAATCAGAAGAACCCTTCGATAAAAATGAGATTTGAAATAGACGAAAGCCCCGGTTAGCATTAATATTTAATTCATGATCAGTAATTTGTTTACACAGTACAAGAAACACCGAAGAGGACTAAAAACCCGGTGAACGTGAATATTTATTGGCTAGAAGACTCTATGAAAGGCAGGTGACCAAGTATGAAACCAACCCAGGCTATAGCTGTCTAGATATCCAGGTAATTTGATAATATTCTTAGCATTGAGAAGCTTTACTTAGCTAGCTTATTATTTGGCGCTTAAGTTTATTTTACTATGTTCCCGGGAGAACGAAACCCCAAAAACCCCCATCGCTTTTGTTTGACCTGGGGCCGGTTGCATAAAATTAGACCCAGTCTTTGACTTTAATGTATTTTTAAGTCAGACTTACTATAGATCCCTGGTCCTCAAATCACAGCCCACGAGGTCCGAGAACTGCTGGTTTTCCCCCCTCCTTTTCCCTGGGAATTAGGCGCTATTAGTCTGGCCAATCAGAGGCACTAACTTTTCATTTACTTGCCTGGGATAACAGAAAACCTGGATTTGGATTCGAGGTCCAGACTTGAGGATCCCTGCTATAGATAATTAAATATGCCTGTTGCATAAAATCTATCTTTGAGTGACTTATTTAAGACTGACTTGGATAGCCGGTCGCGCTATGTATCATGGGTAAAATAAGACACTTCATAGAGTAGAAAAACATGGCGGACACAATAGCGACACTCGGTGGCAGCGGGAGATCACCGTACTTAAGCGCAACGGAAAACCTTTTCTTTGCTGGAGAAATATAATGCCGATAGAAGTCTTTCGTTCAATAGTTTTAATCAAGCGAATGGAAATTTGACCCGTCATCAAGTTAGGGGAGAAAATTACAGAAAAGGCGAACGGTATCAACGGTCGTGAGAACCGTAAAAGATGTTCAAAAACGTTTTAAAAATATTGTGCAACAATCCAAAGCTGCTTTCACACCGGAAAGCGTTTCGCGTGTATTCGCGTCTTTGCATTGACATTGATTGTAATGTGTCGTGCGAAAAATTTGTTTCGCGTTCGGTGTGAAAGCATCTTAAGACGGAAATATGGAAGAGGAAAAAATCCAGCCACCGGAGGAGGACCCCCTCCAAAACTACAAAATAAATAAATACAAATTAAAAAAAAAAAAGAGCTAATAATCCTGTTTCCAATGTTAAATATTTTTTGTCCTTTTTTGTTAGAAAAACAATAAATATTGCTGTATCTTTGTGTCCTCTAACAGGTGTTCTTACAATGTGTTGCCATGGCAACATAGCTCTCATCTCAGGGTTAGCCAGGGGGAGAGGTGGCTAATTTTTATGCCTCAAATCAAGTCAGTCTTAAGCTTTATGCAACAGTCAGTCTTAATTAGACTAGTCTAACTTGACAATTTAAGACCAGTCTACAGTGACAACCAGTCTTAAACTAAGTTTATGCAACCGGGCCCAGATTAGCGACTTAATTTGGCTATTTGCTAACCGAATTGTTACAAGGGGGGGAATAAGGGGAGGAGAGGAAGTTTCTCCCTGTCCCTAATGTTGTTACCACCTGGCTCATGGCTGGTAACAAGGAGGGAGGCCACACACAGAATGACAATCAAAATATATTTAATTAACAGAAATAATCAAACATATTCAACCACTACTTTAACATTGCAAGTCTGAGAGGAGTCAACAAAAAACAAAATGGACAGGTGTAGTAGCTGTAGCAGGCCTGGCTCAGAGACACAGCTCTGAGAGGGCGGCCTTTTAACCTTCTGGAAGCCCCGCCCAGCCAGGCAGGTAAATTAGACTACCCCTCCCAGCTCCGCCCACATACCACTTTTAGGTACCTGCAAGCAGCAGAAAAACAGGACAAAGGACATCAGAACATGACATGCAGGCAGAGCGGGAGGGGTCGTCACAATGTGACAAAGGTTATACCTCGGGAGCAAACTGTCTTACCTCTTTTACTGTTTTAATTTTTACGCACAAAATGAAAATGAAACTGAGCATTCCTGAACTGATCGTCGTTTTCAGGTAAGCCCTTGACAAGTCCAATAAATTGTCATAGTGGTGATATGGAGTGAAATCATGTGTGCTTATCCACCTTCTTTGCACAGGAACAGACACTTTTGGTCTTGTATAGGGAAGATAATAGATTTTATTCCTGTGTTCTCCGCAGGAGTTTTTAAGGGTGGCGCTGGTGCTGCCATTGTAGAACAACTCGGTGAGAAAAAGTTTGAAGCACAGAAACGGGACACAAGGCCTGACTTTGGATTTGCTGTGAAGAAAGAGCCTGAGGAGGAGTCTGTGGCCCAAATACTCCATCAGGCAGAATCTGAACACAGTGAAGGAAGGCTGAACAATGTGGGCTCTGAGTATGTCATGTTTGAGGGAGGCCATCAGCTGTGGAGTTCGTTTACCCAAGGGGACAGTGACATGACCGCTGATCCTGTTTGTTCCAGTGTTAAAGAACATTGCTCACAGAGCCCATCGGTTCTCTCACCCATACAGCATACACCTGCCACCACGGAGATCCCTGGATGCACTTTGCCATCCATGGATAACCATGATCATGTTGTTGATGGAGGTGTTTTGAAAGAGGAAGCAGGTGGGCAGTGCTTATACGCTGAGAAGAGCAGATCTGAGATGGGTAACACACTGCAAACGGAACATAAACAGCCTCCTCTCTCAACAAATGATGATCTGACCTCGCAAGTTTTCCATCCAGTACAGCAGCAGTTAGACATGCAAATAAGAGTTACGGAGAACAGCTCAGATCCTGTCTCAAACTGCAATCCCAATTCCAGCACCCCCTTTAGACCTGGTGGAGGGGATAAATGTTTTAGTTGCGCACAGTGTCAGAAGAGGTTTGATCTTTTCTCCGAATTGGAGAGACATCAGCAAGTCCACACGGGGGAGAAACCATTCAGTTGTGCGCAGTGTGGTAAGCGCTTCAGGTTTAGGAGCCTCCTTTGCAGGCATGAAAGGATTCACACTGGGAATAAGCCTTTTTGTTGTGTGCATTGTGGGAGGGGATTTAGTCAAAGGACACACCTCACCACGCATGAAAGGATTCACACTGGGAATAAGCCATTTGGTTGTGTTCATTGTGGGAAGCTATTCGCTCAGGGATCGCACTTTATAGTACACAACAGAATTCACACTGGTGAGAGACCATATCACTGTACATTATGTGGGAAAAGTTTCATTCAGATTGGTACTCTGAAAAAGCATCAGAAAATCCACAACAGAAATGAAATGGTAGTTACGGATTAATTGTGCGTGACTGCGCTAATCTAAACAATGTTGTGTATGGTCTCAAATAAAGCTCTAATATTAAATGGCTCACTGCTAAATCCCTCAGTCATTGACCTATCAGGACTGTATCCTTATGAGGGTCATTGATCATACTTCAACACTCAATTTGAAGGTCAGTGCTATAGCATTGGCCATATTGTTTGCTATTGATGGTACAGTTACCATGCTCACACGAAGGGCTAGTGCATTAGCAACACTCACACGGAAGGCTTTTGCTGGCGCATTCCCATTGAGGGCTAGCACTCGTCAAACAGCCATACAAACACTACAACCTGGTGCTAATACTGTAAAAATGAAAATTGCAAATATATTTTTTATACAGGCAAAGTAGCTCAGTGGTTTGCAGATCTGGTTCTTGAGGTCCCACTGGTTTTCCTGTCAGACAGTCTTGCTTAGTTTCGGATGTGTAAAATGTTTTCTTATAAATGTAAAAATTTATTCCAGAATATTATTGTTAAAATTTCTGCCAGAAAGTGCCTTTTGCTCGCTATCTTCTACTTTGATTTCTTCATTATTTGCCGTACAGTTAGTATTTGTGGCGGTATGTCCAATCTACTACTGATGAAGAGCTTATTTATACACCAGAGCCAGTGGATTTTTAACATTTTATCTCTCTTTCTGTCCTCACTGACAATATAGCACAATAAATTGGGGACATATATTCCTCACCGCTTGAAAAGCAATTTCTGTCAATTTGGCTAAATGGTCCCTCAAAATTAAGACACACATTACAAATGCTAGTGCATGCACGGAGATCCCTCAAAATCAAACTCTAGAGCCACTGACGTTAATTATGACAGGTTCAGCTGTTTCCACAGGAACCCATGTCAGCTGAATTTGCCCTCAAGGAAACAGTTCATGAGTTACTAGTGCCTCAAGGGTTCAAATTTGTACCACAGTTTTTTTTTCTTTCAGTGCATTTCTTGTGCCTGACTGCATACTTCCAAACAGTGTTTTGTGAATTTACTTTAATTTGCCTTTGTCATAGTCAAGGTCTACATGTGCTCCCCAACAAGGTAACATTGCATGCACTCTGGTGAACTGATGAAAATGATTTTCAGAGCCACTGTGATTGTGGTATTCAACTGCTGATGTCGCGCCATGAATGCTTGTAACCTCAGTCTTTGTTGATATGTGTTATCTGCTTTTTCATTGTTGAATAATGTTCATTCAGAACCTTTTAAGTCATTATTGAGCTTTCATCCGTCATCTAACCCATTGATTCTCAAACCTCACCAGATCCAGATATTTGTTGTGTTCTACTGACTGCACACCTGATGCAACTAATCATAGGTTTGTGTGTGTTGACTAGGCTGTAAATATTTTCAAATTCTGCTGATATTTACATTGCATATTCATGCAGAAAAACTCAAAATCACAAAATTCCTTGCAGCTGATAGTAATTTTCCTTCACCTAACCTGTCGACACAATGAAAAGCAAAAAAAAATGTTACCGAACTGTCACAAACCACCTGTGAGTGTCTCCTCCCATTCAACAGCTTGTGTATCTATTCTAAGTATTGTGTCTTTTGTTTGCATTTTGTGTGCCTCCTTTCACTGGTTCTGTCCTATTCATGTTAACCCCTTTCTCGAGTGTTGATGTATTAATACCCCCTCCTTTGAGTTTGCAGGTTGCTGGATAGTGCCTTGCTATACGCACTTCAGGGCCAGTCATTTTTTCTAATAAAGCTCTTCGTCTTTTGAAATTTTTAACCTTTAATGATGACAATAAATAGAAGTAAACTTCCTGGTTCAGTTACACTTCCTTGTTCAGTTTATAGGTGGAAGCTACCAAGCCTTTCTCTCTGTCTCCAAGACCAAGCTCTAAAGCCTTCTACGGCCATCAGGATTGGAACTGTGTTCCAGCTAAACTTCTCCATCTTGCCATCTGAGAGTTTGCTGGGGCGAAGTGCTCTCCATCTGAAAGTCACTCTAGAAAGTCGCTGGCTGGCTATGCCCTCAAAGCGTCACTTTTAAAATCAGAATTAAGCTCTGCCATTCATGTCTGGGATCTGTCCCACTGTCTTTTGTATGACAATCAATAATCCAAACCATTAGATTGTAGTCTACCTTTGCATTTGATTCCTGATCTGGATCATAACACCCCCCTATGAAACCGAATATTCTGAGAGTTGGATTCCTCTATTTAGAAGTTCCCAGATGCAGTCCAGTTGGAGAGATGGATGAGAGGAAAAAAAGCAGGAATTATAAATGAAGAACTTAGGAGATTTTTGCAGTTAACATTACATACCATAAAACTAGGCTTATGCCGTCAGAGGCGACGGCTGGGGGTATATCCCGGAACGCCCCCAATCCTCCAATTCCCAAATCCTTGAATAGACCCAATACAATATAAAGCCCCTCAGGTCATGACCTTTCATTTGAACTTAATTTCAGGTCAATCGGACAAATGTTTCTGAAGATATGGCCAAAATGGTAATTTTTCCATCACAAAGCGCCACCTGGTAACAAAATATTGAACCATACAGGTATGATGTCATCATGTGACACGTTGTGAGTTCATGACTTTGCAGTTGCACATAGTTTCATGTCAATTGGACAAATAGTTCCAAAGATATTGCAAAAATGGTGAATTTTATGTGACAAAGCTCCACCTTGTGTCAAAACCTTGAACCAAACAGGTATGTCATCGTGGGACGCATCCTCAGGTCATGACCTTTCATTTGCACTTGATTTGAGGTCAATCGGACAAATATTTCCAGTAATATGATAAAAACAGTGATTTTTTTCAGTTTTTGACACCTGGTGGCCATCTAGAAATTGTAAATTGTGCAAAATCGAATCAGTTCTTCCTCTTTATGATACTTACTTATATGCAAAACTTGGAATTTATAATTGAAATACAAAACCAAAACCAATGAAGTTGGCACGTTGTGTAAATCATAAATAAAAACAGAATACAAATATTTGCAAATCCTTTTCAACCGATATTCAATTGAATACACTACAAAGACAAGTTACTTAATGTTTGAACAGGTACACTTTGTAATTGCTTGCAAATATTAGCTAATTTGGAATTTGATTCCTGCAACATGTTTCAAAAAAGCTAGCACAAGTGGCAAACAAGACTGAGAGATGAGGAATGCTCATCAAACACTTATTTGGAACATTCCACAGGTAAACGGGCTAATTGGGAACAGGTGGGTGCCATGATTGGGTTTAAAAGCAGCTTCCCTGAAATGCTCAGTCATTCACAAACAAGGATGGGGCGAGGGTCACCACTTAGTGAACAAATGCGTGAGCTGATTGTCGAACAGTTTAAAAACAACATTCCTCAATGAGCTATTGCAAGAAATTTAGAGATTTCATCATCTACGGTCCGTAATATCATCCAAAGGTTCAGAGAATCTGGAGAAATCACTGCATGTAAGCGACAAGGCCGAAAACCAACATTGAATGCCCGTGACCTTCAATCCCTCAGGCGGTACTGCATCAAAAACCGACATCAGTGTGTAAAGGACATCACCACATGGGCTCACTTCAGAAAACCACGGTCAGTAACGACAGTTCGTCGCCACATCTGTAAGTGCAAGTTAAAACTCTACAATGCAAAGCGAAAGCCATTTATCAACAGCACCCAGAAACGCCGCCGGCTTCGCTGGGCCGTAGCTCATCTTAGATGGACTGATGCAAATTGGAAAAGTGTTCTGTGGTCTGACGAGTCCACATTTCAAATTGTTTTTGGAAACTGTGGACGTCGTGTCCTCCGGACCAAAGAGGAAAAGAACCATCCGGACTGTGATAGGCGCAAAGTTCAAAAGCCAGCATCTGTGATGGTATGGGGGTGTATTAGTGCCCAAGGCATGGGCAACTTACACATATGTGAAGGCACTATTAATGCTGAAAGGTACATACAGGTTTTGGAGCAACATATGTCACCATCCAAGCAACGTCTTTTTCATGGACACCCCTGCTTATTTCAGCAAGACAATGCCAAGCCACATTCTGCACGTGTTACAACAGCATGGCTCCGTAGTAAAAGAGTGCGGGTACTAGACTGGCCTGCCTGTAGTCAAGACCTGTCTCCAATTGAAAATGTGTGGCGCATTATGAAGCGTAAAATACGACAACGGAGACCCCGGACTGTTGAACAACTTAAGCTGTACGTCAAGCAAGAATGGGAAAGAGTTCCACCTGAAAAGCTTCAAAAATTGGTCTCCTCAGTTCCCAAACGTTTACTGAGTGTCATTAAAAGGAAATGCGATGTAACACAGTGGTAAAAAGGCCCCTGTGCCAACTTTTTTGCAGTATGTTGCTGCCTTCAAATTCTAAGTTAATGATTATTTGCAAAAAAAAAAAAGTTTCTCAGTTTGAACATTATACATCTTGTCTTTGCAGTGTATTCAATTGAATATAAGTTGAAAAGGATTTGCAAGTCAGTCTGTTTTTATCTACGATTTACATAACGTGCCAATATTACTGAAGTTATGGCATTAACAAGTAGTGCGGCGGCGGTCGGACCAAAAGCATAATATCCCCGGAACGCCATTCGGCGTTCGGGGATATAATGAGTGGCAAGAACATGCCATTCAGCCCAACTAGGCTCGCCAGTTGTTTTTTTCTCATATTTTGAATATATCACTGCAGGTACTGTCATGGAATTTGGCCCGCCGGCAGAAGACATGAAGCCGACGGGCACTGGAACCATGTTCCCAAAAAGGTAGTGAGGGATCCAAACGCACAAACACAAGCGCGAGCCATTATTCACAGATGGAGAAAACTCAAAACAGAGGTGAATCTTCCCAAGAGTGGCTGGGCCATCAAAGCTGAAACTCGAACACTGGCACTTGGTTAAAGTCCAGCTCAAGAATTAGCACAGGCCATTGGTGCAGTGTGCTGAGAGTACAAGCCCTCATACAGTTCCACTTCTTACATGTGAATTCTGCCCACATACAGAGGCCTTCAAAGGGCAGCCTTTTCATATGTATGTTTTATGATTAACTGGACAATTTCGTCACCCAAAACTAATATGTGTATCCCCAGAGGCATGCATTACCAAGTAATGTACCAAGTTCAACCAAGTAATACGAAAAGATCATCTTTTGGCCTTCATCTTAAAGTGAAAGCTCAATTGCAGGGTCACAAACTGATACGCCACATATGAGCTCATATTAGTCCTTGATCCAAACCTACACCTAAAGTGAGACAGTAAATGAGATACGGGCCATTTTGTGGGAGCTTGCATTTAGATTCCTAAGTAATTCATTATTGTATTAATCATTCTCCAACACCAACCAAAATTAATAGGCTTCATGTCTTTGGCACTCCAAATATCTAAGCCAACTATGAACAAAATAAAGTCTTTATTGTGACCAGGGCTATGTCCGGGAAGTCAAACATTATGGCCTATTAATGAATTCCTAACCACTTTTCTTTAACCTTTGTGGAAAGCATCGTAAGTTAAAGGTAATTCCTAATCGCTTAGGAAAACAACCGCGCTAATCAGCGAATCCGAATGCACTTACAGTAGGCATCCCCTGCCCGTTTCTTTATGCGATTGGCCGGATGAATGGTCGCTGCTTAAAATATTGCTGCTGCGCAGAGCTGTGGGATAGCATTATCTCCTGTCTTTTCGAAAAGGATGGTTCTGTGTACCCTATGCTAAAGGAGGTAAATAAGGAAGCACTGAGACACCTTTCTTTAACATTGAAAGAATTCGAATGAACTTAACATGACTGCAACGTATTTATTTCCAGATCATTTTTTAGGAATTAGGAACTTTCCTAGGCAAAAAAGACTTCGGACGCGGCCCAGGGGTTCTATGAGACCTTGAACCCAAGGTCAAAGGTCATATCCAAGATGAGGAAACTGATGCAAAACATGACTTATATTTGTCCAAAATAAACAAATAAGGTCAAGATGCAATAATAAGGCAGACACAGGTGTTTTCCCGTTTCTCGTTAAATACAAACTGATGCGCATTATGACTTCCTATCAGTACGTGAAACAAAGCTTAACCAAAGATGTGATGGTAAATGAGATATCGGCCATTGTGGCGCAATAAGCAAGATACAGGGCATTTTCCTGTTTGACATTGAACTGAAGGTCAAGGGTCTAACGCATGGTCACAAATTGATGTACATGACGCTGATGATGGCTAACAGCTGAAATTCTTCCATCTTATTGCCCACATTATAGATTAAATATTAAGATTTTTCAGTGAGTGCCAAAGAAAATTTTCTTTGTGTCATTCAGATGCCGAATTAATTTGTAAATTATAAGTGTATCTTGGCTAAAATCAATTGCTGTTGAAGCCTCACAAGAATGGATGACTGTGCCAAATACAAATAATATTTGTCGATGATGGTGACCTGAAATTCGATCGCAAGAAACCTCCACAGATGTAAATGCAGTGGAATGAACGTAAATCCATCAGAACTGTCTAAACGTAGCCAAGGTAGCTCGCTAACTTGGTGATAACTTCACAGACCGTTCAACTTCAATAAACAAAAAATAAATTTAACCTACTGTAAGTAACTGCAAAGATCCTTCCGATCGGTCTGGTCGGTTAAAACAAATCAGAGCACACCAAGTCATTTCCTTGTTTTTTTGTTGCAAACGGTCCTGCTTGAAGCACAATCGCCGTTAGCTAGCCCTATGAAGAATTTCAGATGACGTTAAGAGTCCTGTCGACATTCCTAATCCAGCTCTACGTAAAAAATCGTTTCTGGGTGCTGTTGATAAATGGCTCTAGCTTTGCATTGTAGAGTTTTAACTTGCACTTGCAGATGTAGGGACGAACTGTAGTTACTGACAGTGGTTTTCTGAAGTGTTCCTGAGCCCATGTGGTGATGTCCTTTACACACGGATGTCGGTTTTTGATGCAGTACCGCCTGAGGGATCGAAGGTCACGGGAATTCAATGTTGGTTTTTGGTCTTGTCGCTTACGTGCAGTGATTTCTCCAGATTCTCTGAACCTTTTGACGATATTACGGACCGTAGATGATGAAATCCCTAAATTTCTTGCAATAGCTTGTTGGGGAATGTTGTTTTTAAACTGTTCAACAATCAGCTCACGCATTTGTTCACTAAGTGGTGACCCTCACCCCATCCTTGTTTGTGAATGACTGAGCGTTTCAAGGAAGCTGCTTTTAAACCCAATCATGGCACCCACCTGTTCCCAATTAGCCCGTTCACCTGTGGGATGTTCCAAATAAGTGTTTGATGAGCATTCCTCAACTCTCTCAGTCTTTTTTTCCACTTGTGCCAGCTTTTTTGAAACATGTTGCAGGCATCAAATTCCAAATGAGCTAATATTTGCAAAAAATTACAAAGTGTACCTGTTCGAACATTACGTAACTTGTCTTTGCAGTGTATTCAATTGAATATAGGTTGAAAGGGATTTGCAAATCATTGTATTCTGTTTTTATTTATGATTTACACAACGTGCCAACTTCAGTGGTTTTGGTTTTGTATATGCCATGCGTAGAAAATAATCTATTGCTGTTGAAGATTGTAGACGACTTCCCATACATGCATCTGTATGTGTGTAGCCGTTCTCACAATGGAAGATTGCATTCAACTTCCCCCACGCGCATCTCCATGCCGTGGTTAGCCTTAATCTAGTCATGGAAGATCTTGGGCGATTTCCCACACATGCTCTTGTAGCATCTGCAGATGGAATATACACTGACCAAAACTTCCAACGCAACACTCAGGTTTATTTTAATACAAGCTATTTTATTACGAGGAAAGTTACTTTCTCAAATGTGCCTGCAAGTTTCAGTTTAATTCCATGTTTCAGAACAATTAGTGAGGAATAACAGTCTAAGTTCCAATTTGCTAAGTCACTTTGAATGGGTATTCTGGATCGCCGAAGTCAGGATCTGCTCTGCTCACCTCTAGCATCACACGCAGACTGAATTCTCCTGTGCATGGAGTCAGTCAGGTTCCTTGTTTCCGCCTGTGTGATACGGTCCCATTCCTCAGTGAGAGTCTGGCATAAATGTTGGAGGGTTGACGGTTCTGGATCACGCCTTCTCAACCGACGACCAAGAATGTCCCAAAGGCGCTCGATTGGGTTCAAATCTGGGGAAAATGCAGGCCAAACAAGACACCAAACATTGTGCTGCCTGAGGTAATCCTGACAGGCCCTGGAGACATGTGGTCTTGCGTTGTCCTGTTGCAGTGTCAAAGTATAACCTGTTTTCTTCATTGATGCCCTCCTCCAGAGACAGATGAATCGGGTAGAAGGAACCCTCCAGTACCGTTTCATTTGGAATAATTCCCATTGACCGCGTCCATACAACATGTATCTCGTAAATGAAACTGAACACTTCAGGCTGATTTTGAGTGTCTTTGTTTCTTTGATATCGCATCATTTTCAGCTGCGCAACCATGGCCAACATTCGAAGAACACAACCAACCTTACTTTCACGCTTAGCTTTGTATCCTACTCTTATTGTCCGATCAATGTATTTCAGTTATTGAGGAAAGTTTTAACACTCAGGAATTGGATAAGAAACGAGTCTATCAATACATCGTTACTGGGGAAGCTTCACGAGGGCGTGAACTATAGCTGTAGAGTTACATAGATGAATCTGAGTATATAATTGAGTGACTGGCTATCGACACCAGTACTTGGGTGGATAGAAAGGAGCGCTGAATTTGTCAATGGAGGAATATACGCGTTAATCCATGGGAGGGAACTACGCATATTTTGTGTGTGATGACTGTAATTGACAGTAGAATGTGAGAGAATCAATACTATGTCGGATTTTTTGCTTCACAAAATGTATTTTTTTTACCACGAATTGGAATACTGTTGGCTCACTGTAGCTAAAATGGTTGCTACAGAGAACTGTTGCTACAGAGTACTAAGTTTTTTTTCTGTCGCAAGTGATCATTTTTTTAAAATTACTGGATCGATACTATGGGCAAGGATATTGACCAGTTTGCACATCAGGCTTAGCTGAGGAGTTTAATTCATGCTACTCCTGAAAAACAGGGATTGGAGGGAACTTCTTCATACTCTAAATTGCGTTTCAGCTCTGCCTGCTTGTGAATATTCAATAGCTGATCCGGGGGTGCCATCTTGTGGTCGAGTACTGTAACTAAGTGCTTAAATTTGCATATCTATAGACGCAAGCGTCTACATCTGCAGAAAGGGGTTAATGTGCCCCCGTGATTAAACACTGGCCCCACCTGGGGCCCCCCACTAAAATTTGTCTAGAATCGCCACTGTTGCAGGTTGTTTGTGTTTCATTCATCTAGGCTGTGCGAGCAGGAAGGCATGTGTCCAGTAGCTATGTCATAGCGGGGATTGAGCTCGCCGCTGAAAATATACTGCGTTACAAGGCTTGTGTAAAGGAAAATTGTGTAGGCTATTATTTCCAGGGGGATTATAGCAAGGTCTTGCTATAACTGTGCATGCCATCATGGCCAAACGCTGGAAGAGGTGAGACACTGGGAGGAGCCAGTGAGATTTGAAAAGATGGCTTTGAAAATATTGTAATAACCAATTCAATAATTGTATCATGAAGTCTTAGCTGCTGAATGACAGGTTCGTTATCTGTGGCGGTCCGTTGGCAGTGAAGGAGGCCTCCAGAAACCTCACTTTTAAATAACCAGAGCGACTTTCAGTTTATTTTCTCGATTTGCAACTGTTGCGCCGATTAATTGGAAGAACTGAAAAGAGTCTAATTTATTTTTGGTGGCATTGTTACGCATTGCATCACAAGATTATAAGGCGTTTTCTTCCTCCCCTGAAGGATGCCGTAAAATATTAATGCCTTTGGAATTTTTGCGCTCATGTTGCTCCTGAAAGAGCCATCCTGAACGGCATGTCAATTATATAAATGTAGACAATAAGCATTCACTTTTTCATTATCATTTCTCATTGGGAATTGGCCTTCCTATTATTCGTCCATTAATTGTTGGTTGACCAAGTGCACTTAAACTCTAGCAGCTAGGGAACAGGCAAGCGCTGGGGGTTGAGTTTACTGAGGGGCCTTTCTGAGCAGCTGACGGCCTGTCACTGATTATAATCAATCTTTAAAAATCAATAGTATTATAGTAGAATAGTCGTAGAACAATCCAAATTGTTCAAATTTAGCAGAGATGTATAACCTGCGATCTGGCTAAATTTGGTTAAACTAAAGCACTATTCTACAGCCTGGGTCTGTATCTTTGAAGACAGTGCACAGCTGGAGAACTGCAAAAATTAATCTTTGCAGAAAGATAGAACTTATCAAGAAGTTTTGTTGCTGAATAGCACTGAGCACTGTTGCTGTTCCGCTAGGTTTTGCTTCACTAGGATGGACCCAGCAGTTTGCCTGCTGCATGAACTAAATTGCAAGTGCACGCTCTGTTCAGGAGGGGTTATTCACCAACAAACTTTCTTGAATACTGCCCCCTTTAATTGGAGTTAAGACAATTTTGCAAATCTAATTGCATTATTGTCTATACTCTCTTTCATAATAAAACATACTGTTTGAATGCCTGTGAAATCTGAGCACTTTTTTTTTTCAGATCCTCACAGCCGTCCTTTCCTCTTCCTGTGCCCTCTGTCTCCACCCCCCACTCACACTTCTCTGTCTGTCCTTGTGACTGAGTTCAATATGTAACTTAAGAGCTTGTACCTGCATTCCTATCTGAATGCATGACTTCATTTATGTTTAATATTTCCGTTTTTTACTCTTGTAGTTTTGGTCCAGATTCTGAACAATGCAGACATGAACCCTGCATAGTTATTTTTTTCAGATACCCCAGCCTCCAGTCGGGGGTCAGAATGTATCTGCAGTCTCTGCAGAAGATGAGTTGGGATCCTTAATGGGGCCATAAACTCATTCAACACTCCCAGGTCAAACCACAGCAGTAACAGGCCCCCTGGTGTAGCACCAGAGCCAAATGTACAGCACTGATTTAACGAGAGGATCCCCCATCCCATTCAGAACAACTCCTCAGAGTTGCCCCAGTCCACAACCTCACATAACAACACACCTTAACACACACAACTACAGATATAAAGGAGAGTGCAAAGGCAATTTCACATTAGTTTCTTTATGGTTTGAATTTGTGTGGGTGTGTTTCAGTGTTTTGTTGTTCTCTGGTTCAAAATGCAAAACTGTGTTCAGTTTCAGTAGTTTCATTCGGTGTCATTTTATTTTATTCATTATCATCCTGTTGTTGCATGCATGCAGTATTTTTCTGAAAGGAATTAAGTAATGTGATTTAATTATTTTCGACCAGCAATTGTTACTGTATGTATTGTGTGAAATATTCAAATTCCTCATTCCTTATCTAGATTGTCGACTGACAGCAATTCTGTTCCATATGTTTGAATTAACTCTCAAACGTGAATGAATATATTCATATCTACATTGTGTATAGTAAAATCTTCTCAGTATTTATATTGATACGTATGAATGTCTCTGTGTATTTTTACTTGCACCTTGATGTGGTCGGTTAATCATCACTTAAGAGACATGTTTACGGTGCTGTCAGTCATTCTGTCTGTGTTATCCAATATTCTGATTCATAAACACAAATGTAACTTGTGATAATACCAGTTTGGATAATTCCTCATGTCAGAACATTTACTTCTGATGTTTCTCCCATTGTGTTGTGTTTGTATTTTTCGTCTGTTTTACTGCTTGCTCAATATGGTTAGTCTCCATTTCTATTTTATCATTTAACATGTTTTTATTTTCATAGAAACATTGTCATAACCCTGGTCAACTTCAACTGCATGGCTCAATGATTCAATTCCTGATAACATGGGCAGATTTGCCACCAGCGTAGTTGGCAACCAGAGGGCCCCTCGTTTCCAACACCCCACCAATAGCAACAAGATTAATATCAATACGGTGCGGTCAGAGGCTCAAACGCTTCTCACCATCAGCCATTCATTATACAAACAGACCCGCACCGTTGAGCGTGTCATAGCCTGCAGAACTTATGCACAACACAGAACCATTCTCTAAATGAGTAACCACTACTGTGAAATTGTATAACAGTACAAAATGTATAAGGTGTATCAGCCTCTTTGTTTCCTTACCTTCAATTCATCCCAGCAAAATTTATCAAAATTCCAAAACTATTGTCGTTGGAGTGAAAATTAAAATTACATGTATCAGGTTACATTACCATGAGAGAAACCATATTTACCACTCAGGCGGGTTGTCTTGAAACGTCCAGTTATATCATGTGTGTTCGCACTACTTTATAACTGTTCTCAGTGAAAACCAAAACACACTGACCAAGCGCAGGTGGAGATAAACCTGGCCAGACAGCAACCCTCCTGGCCAGCTCATCTGCCCGCTCTGCTATGGAAACATGCACCTGATGGGATGGGGTGTTCAGAGGGTCCGTTTTCAGCAACGCCCCCCCCCTCTTCAACTTCACCCAACGCCAGGGCTGGTACTTCCAGCACCCCATCGACTCGACCCCTTGGGACAATTCTGAGGTTCCCATTGGGTCAGGGGGAGGACTGTAAGCCGCGATGGGAAGGAAGCCTTATCTTAAGTGCACGTTTCCTGACAAAGACACAGGACTGGTAGTTTTACTCCGATTGTCTTAAAGCCATTTGCATCCTGCAGAGCCCCTCCTGAGTAACGGGAGCAGACTCAAATCTGACTCTGTCCGGCACCAACTTCATTCAGGACCACTGTAGCGGCCCCCAGCCTCTGGGTTTTACAGCACTAGTTTGGCTTAAACTTGCACGGAGGGCTAGTGCTAGTGCTTAAATAATGTACATCACCAGTATATTTTCTGTAATTCTTACAATTTTTATATTTTGTTCTTGTGTAATGGTCTCATATTGGTTGTAGAGCAGAAAAGTAGGAAAACTGAAGCCCAATGTATAAACTGTGTGTATAAAAAAAATAAATTAAGAAAAACCAGGATCATTCATTTTGTCAGTATTTAAGCAAATCAGTAACGAACCAGCGCTTCTCAAACCCCTCCTGGAGGACCACCTGTCCTGCATGTGTTAGATCTCTCCGTGCTCCAGCACCAGTGATTCAAATGATCAACTCATAATCAAGCAGCTTCAGGGCTAATCATTTAAATCACCTGTGCTGGATTCCTTGTGAATTTTTCTTGTAAATGTATTGTTTGTTATAAACACTTACTGGGTTCCAGAGATCGTTGTTGTAAACATACGTCTAAAATAGACTTGAAAAGTCTTACGGTATAGAAAAACCTTTGACTGGTAGTGCAGTTATACAGATTTCTCCACATTCGCTGAATCTTTTGATGATATTATGGGCTGTAGATGATGAAATCCCTAAATTCCTCGCAACTGCACGCTGAGAGATGTTGTTCTTATACTGTTTGACTATTTGCTCATGCAGTTGTTCACAAAGTGGTGAACTTCGCACCATCCTAGCTTGCGAATGACTGAGCCTTTCAGGGATGCTCCTTTTATACCTAATCATGACACTCACCTGTTTCCAATTTACCTGTTCACCAGTGGATGTTAAAAACAGGTGTTTTTTGAGCGTTCATCAACTTTCCCAGTCTTTTGCTGCCTCTGTCCCAGCTTTTTTGGAACTTGTTGTAGGCAACAAATTCAAAATGATTGAATATTTCCAAAAATCAATTAAGTTCATCAGTTTGAACATTAAATGTCTTGTCTTTGGACTGCATTGGCCTAAAAAGAATTGAAAACCATTGTATACTACAAAACCCAAAACCTGTGAAGTTGGCACGTTATGTAAATCGTAAATAAGAATCGGATTCCAATGATTTGCAAATCCTTTTCAACTTATATTCAATTGAATACACTACAAAGACAAGATGTTTAATGTTCAAACTGAGAAACTTTATTTTTTTTGCAAATAATCATTAACTTAGAACTTGAAGGCAGCAACACATTGCAAAAAAGTTGGCACAGGGGCCTTTTTACCACTGTGTTACATCGCCTTTCCTCTTAACGACACTCAGTAAACGTTTGGGAACTGAGGAGACCAATTTTTGAAGCTTTTCAGGTGGAACTCTTTCCCGTTCTTGCTTGATGTACAGCTTAAGTTGTTCAACAGTCCGGGATCTCCGTTGTCGTATTTTACGCTTCATAATGCGCCACACATTTTCAATAGGAGACAGGTCTGGACTACAGGCAGGCCAGTCTAGTACCCGCACTCTTTTACTACGGAGCCATGCTGTTGTAACACGTGCAGCATGTGGCTTGGCATTGTCTTGCTGAAATAAGCAGGGGCGTCCATGAAAAAGACGTAGCTTGGATGGCAACATATGTTGCTCCAAAACCTGTATGTACCTTTCGGCATTGATGGTGCCTTCACATATGTGTAAGTTGCCCGTGCCTTGGGCACTAATACACCCCCATACCATCACAGATGCTGGCTTTTGAACTTTGCGCCTATGGCAGTCCGGATGGTTCTTTTCCTCTTTGGTCCGGAGGACACGACGTCTACAGTTTCCAAAAACAATTTGAAATGTGGACTCGTCAGACTACAGAACAATTTTCCACTTTGCATCAGTCCATCTTAGATGAGCTTGGGCCCAGTGAAGCCGGCGGCGTTTCTGGGTGCTGTTGATAAATGGCTCTCGCTTTGCATTGTAGAGTTTTAGCTTGCATTTGCAGATGTAGCGGCGAACTGTAGTTACTAACAGTGGTTTTCTGAAGTCTTCCTGAGCCCATGTGATGATGTCTTTTACACACTGATGTCGGTTTTTGATGCAGTATCGCCTGAGGGATCATAGGTCAAGGGCATTCAATGTTGGTTTTCGGCCTTGTCGCTTAAGTGCAGTGATTTCTCCAGATTCTCTGAAGCTTTTGACGATATTACAGACCGTAGATTATGAAATCCCTAAATTTCTTGCAATAGTTCATTGAGGAATGTTGATTTTAAACTGTTCGACAATCAGCTCACCCATTTGTTCACTCAGTGGTGACCCTCACCCCATCCTTGTTGTTGAATAACTGAGCATTTCAGGGAAGCTGCTTTTATACCCAATCGTGGCACCCACCTATTCCCAATTAGCCCGTTCACCTGTGGGATGTTCCAAATAAGTGTTTGATGAGCATTCCTCATCTCTCAGTCTTGTTTGCCACTTGTGCTAGCTTTTTTGAAACATGTTGCAGGCATAAAATTCTAAATGAGCTAATATTTGCAAACAATTACAAAGTTTACCTGTTCGAACATTAAGTAACTTGTCTTTGCAGTTTATTCAATTGAATATAGGTTGAAAAAAGGATTTGCAAATCATTGTATTCGGTTTTTATTTACGATTTACACAACGTGCTAACTTCACTGGTTTTGGGTTTGTATTTTTTATACACGTTATATACAATGTCCCAACTTCATTGGAATTGGGGTTGTAAATTCATAGTATAAAAAGCCAGATCCAGCTCATTTTCCTGTTTGAATTTGAACACAAGGTCAAACACCAAAATCCGAGGACACAGAGTAATGCTGTATGTTTGAACTATCAGTCTTCCGATTAATCCCCACTTCAAACCTGAGCTCTTAATGCATCTTAATTTGACCTTAAACCCAAGGACAAAGATCATATCCAAGATCATGAACTGATGCGCAATATATCCTCCATTAGTCCAAAATACACAACAACGGTCTCAATGCAATAAGAAGTGAGAGACAGGACATTTTCCTGTTTGACCTTGAACACAAGGTCACAAACTCATGTTCAAAATATGACTTCCTATCATTCCTGAATACAAACCTAAGCCCTACATGTGAAGGTTAATGAGATATTGGCCATTTTGATCCAAGCAAGATACAGAGCATTTTCCTGTATGACCTTGAACTGAAGGTCAAAGGTGAAATACCATTTCAAAAACTGATATGCGTGATGTTGATGATTGATTATGACTGAAATGCGTCCGTCTTTTGCCCAATTTGTACAATAATTATAAGAATTTTTCAGTGAGTGCCAGAGTATATTTTCTGTGCGTCATTTAGATGCTTAATTGATGAAGTCGGAAATTATAATCCAATTTCCACCTAAATCGATTGGGGTTGAAGCCTCACCAGTACAAATGTCCATGCCA
This sequence comes from Gymnothorax reevesii, assembly GCA_029721435.1. NCBI lineage: Eukaryota > Metazoa > Chordata > Actinopteri > Anguilliformes > Muraenidae > Gymnothorax > Gymnothorax reevesii. Next base: position 18,213,967 of record CM056577.1, on the reverse strand, counting down.
AATATAAATAAAATTATCTAACAATGGTGACCTGATATTTGATCGCGGGAAACCTCTAAAGACGCGACAGCGATGAAATTCATAATATCCTCAACATCACCCAAGGTACAATTACAAGTGTAGCAGCAACTCTCAACTGTGAACTTTCTGATGTTGACGTAGATAATCCAACCTGGAGAAACTCTTCCCGCACTGAGCACAGACAAACGGTTTCTCTCCTGTATGAATTCTGCAGTGTTTTTTCAAGTCGCCTTTCATAGTGAATCGCTTCCCACACACTTCACAACCAAACGGTCTAATCACAATGTGAGCCCTCTCGTGCACGAGAGCATAACTCTTTCGAGTAAAACCCTTCCCGCAGTGTGCGCAAACAAACGGTTTACCACCGCTGTGAATCCCCTCATGTCTGACGAGGTGGTACCTTCGACTGAAACCCTTCCCACACTGTCCACAAACAAACGGTTTATTACCGCTATGAATGTTCTCGTGCTTGACGAGGGTGCATTTCTGTCGGAAACACCAGCCGCACTGTGCACAGCAGAATGGCTTCTCCCCTGTGTGAATCAGATGGTGACTCTTTAACTCAAAAACTTGACCAAAATTCTTCTCGCACAGCGTGCAGCCATAAGGTTTTTTCTCTGTCCCAGGTCTCCAGGTGATTCTGGTCCCCTTCCTGGTGTTACAAACTGCATTTGCGATGCTACCACTCCCTCCTGTTCGGCAGTTTGAGGGCTGCTGCATTAGTTTATCCTGTGTGTGCTGTGTGTAACCCATTTCAGGTCTGTTCACTTCATGGTATGCACAGTGCCCACCTGCTTCCTCCTTCACGAGGCCAACATCTGCAACATGTCCGTCCTTCCCACAGGGAGACAGAGGCGTTCCAGTTACCACCACAGCAGGAGAGTGTTGTAGCGGAGTGTGAAAAGACAGACCCTGTGAGCCCTGTTCTGTGGTGGAGGAACAAGCTGGATCATTGGACAAATTGTCACTGTCCCCTCGGGTAACAGATCTCGACAGCTGATCACCTCCGTCATACATCACATACTCAGATCCCAGATTGTTGATTTTTCTTTCGTCGAGTTCACATCCAGTCTGACAGAGTTTTTGAGCTATGTGCTCTTCCTCTTGCTCTGCCTTCACAGACAATCCCGAAACTGGCAAAGTGTCCAGTGTCTTTGAGTCACACTTTTTCTCCTCGAGTCTTTCTTGAAAGTGAGGTCTCTCTCCAGCATCTGCACCACCCTCAGCACCTCCTGTGGGAAACATGGGAATAAACTTCATTATCTCTCCTTTCCATTAACTGTAAACCTCCTCAGAGTGCCATAAATCGCTCTCCAATAATGCCTTCATATTCCTTAGAGTGCTATATGACTCTCTTTGTCGCAATGCTTAGACTATAAGCAAAATATTTCTTTAATGTTTCAATTGTTTGCTATCCTGCAGTGTTTCCCACACATGGACCATTGTGTGGCAGGCCGCCAGAGAATCAGGTCAGACCGCCACAAATTGAATCCGCCCCAACGCAATTTTCTATATCGCATTCTCATCTCTGCACGCACAGGAGAAAGAAGAAAGAGGAAAAAAAAAACGTAAAAAATTAAAAGTACTAGAACAGGGCTCCCAAACACGGTCCTGGGACCTCCCTGTGTATGCTGGTTTTTGTCCGAACCACAATTGCCATCATAGGACTGTTAATTTGTCCAAATTGGGTGTATTTTGTGTTTAAATATGTTTTTTGCTGTTTTAAGCCAATTTTTTAATAGAAATATCCATTTGTGCCATGAAGAATAAAAGTATAAAAGACCCTTGTACAAAACCCAAAACCAGTGATGTTGGCACGTTGTGTAAATCATAAATAAAAACAGAATACAATGATTTGCAAATCCTTTTCAACCTATATTCAATTGAATACACTGCAAAGACAAGTTACTTAATGTTCGAACAGGTAAACTTTGTAATTTTTTGCAGATATTAGCTCATTTGGAATTTGATGCCTGCAACATGTTTCAAAAAAGCTGGCACAAATGGCAAAAAAGACTCAGAGAGTTGAGGAATGCTCAAACACTTATTTGGAACATCCCACAGGTGAACGGGCTAATTGGGAACAGGTGGGTACCATGATTGGCTATAAAAGCAGCTTCCCTGAAATGCTCAGTCATTCATAGGCCTGTCGCGATAATCAATAAATCAATTAATCTAACGATAACAAAAAATGAGGTCGATAAGTTTTCTGGGGTCGATAATTTTCATTTATCAAAGACATTGGATGTCAAGAGAGTTAACTCCAGTGCATTGATCTTGACTGATTACTCGCGGTTCCTTACTCCTCCGTGGAGTGACCATCTTGTCAATCACTCACTTTGTCTCAGGGATGTGATTTTTCCGCTAATTCGCGGAATTCTGCTTTTTTATCTTCAAAATTAAATAAATAAATAAAACTGATTTTTCAGTCATGAAAATCTGATTTCAAATCTACAGCATTCCGACTTTAATATTTCCGTAACTGAATTGATCTTCTGTACGATGCATTCTACAGAACATCCGTTTTCAAATTAGCCAGGTTAGGCACACCGGTCAAATGTCATGCTGCGTGGGCAGGTGCCGCGGCCGCAAAGAAACGACGTAGATATTGTGGATATTCGAGACGACAGATAGCTTGAAGTATAGTAATAATAATTAATAGTCCGTATACCTGTATTTGGTGTAGCCCATTCGGCTAGTGGAGCGAGGATGAAGCAGTCTTGTAGCCTAAGTTTCAGCGGCGTGAGCGGTTGACGGCTGAACACTGCTGCGTCCCTTAATGTAACTCGTCGAGACAAATGCTGTACAGTGCCAGCTTCGCCAGCTCCCATTAATGATAGTATGGCCAGTCAAACCATAAATTTGCATTACGTAAGCTTACCAACAAACAAGATGGAACTTTATTTTTCTACCTCACTTTCGCTGACTTTAATATGAAGTGTAGTGAATGCAGTTTACTGGCCGCGTAGACGGTTGTGCCCCACCTACTGACTTGATTGTAGCAGGCTGCAGGTGTGACCTGTTAGTAGTGATCATCCTGGAGAGATTGGGATAAAGACGCTCAGAATTTGGCCGCGAGCGAACTCCTCGGGGCGATTGATTTGTGCAGCCAGACGGAGCACTTGGCTGCACTGTGGACTATTTGTGGACATTTGGTCAGTTTTAAATACTTTGTGTTGGAGTCGGGCAATGGACTAACCCAGTACTCTTTCAAGGCCGGTTATAGGACTCTGTTTTACCATTTAGCTCAGCCTAATGCTAGCTTTGAGATTTCGTTATTTATTGCTGTTTTAGCCTATTGTGTGTGTGCGTGTGAGAGAGGGGGGTAAATGAGTTAGCCCCTGGCCGGGGTTAATGGCCAGTCCCTTCCCCTAGTTTAAATCGGCCATAGAGAGGGCTTGACTTGGGGTTTGTGTGAGTGCAGGGTGGTTGTGAGTGGGAGGTAGGGTTGTATTGTTTTGTGAATAAATTGCGGAACGTTGCAAATTGTGTTGTGTGATTAACTCCTCTCCCGACAACGATACGGAGCGCTACAGAAGCATTATCACCCTACATTTTGACTTCGGTGAATGCGGAATTAATTTGTTACTGTGGCCAGCATAACCACGGGTTATCAGTGCTAACGCAGCTGGGCATCTCGCTCCAAAGCTAAATCATGGTTATTTCATCAGCTGCCCAGCTAATCCATGACCTTTAGCAATATTAGCGAACGATACCACTAACTTTTCTATCGCGTCGTAAAGGTAAAAGTTAGAGGTATTGTTCGCTAATATTAAAGGTGCTTCAGCCCTTCCTCGTAGTTTCACTTTTGTTTTTTCATGTAGCGTCACTGGACACCGAATATAGCCGAATGTGGGTAGTTAGTGACGCTGTTTTCCGTTGTTGTTTGGCTTATTCACTAGGTTAATTTGTAATGCGTAATATGTAATGCATATTTCCAGGAGTTCCATCAGGATTGTGTTTTAGTCAATAATTGGAGGTTGAAAATACTCACAGAACTCATGGATGGTTTCTACAGATGATTGGATAAAGAAAACAAGATTTATTAGTGGTGTGTATCTATAGTGATTATGTTCTTTTACAAGCTTGGAGCCTGTGACTAATTTTGACTTGACTTAGAAATGAAAGATTGCATGTGTTTGTTGGCTTGAATATACATTGGATAATAATTCTGTTTTTTTTTTAAGTGTACTAAGAATTCAATAAAATTAGGGCACTAAAAATCACTAAAATGAAAAATGGTATCGAAACGACAATATTATCGTTTATCGCAATACATTTTGGGACAATTTATCGTCCAGCAAAATTTGTTATCGTGACAGGCCAAGTCATTCACCAACAAGGATGGGGTGAGGGTCACCACTTAGTGAACAAATGCGTGAGCTGATTGTCGAACAGTTTAAAAACAACATTCCTCAACGAGCTATTGCAAGAAATTTAGGGATTTCATCATCTATGGTCCGTAATATCGTCAAAAGGTTCAGAGAATCTGGAGAATTCACTGCACCTAAGCGACAAGGCCGAAAACCAACATTGAATGCCCATAACCTTCGTTCCCTCAGGCTGTACTGCATCAAAAACCGACATCAGTGTGTAAAGGACATCACCACATGGGCTCAGGAACACTTCAGAAAACCACTGTCAGTAACTACAGTTCGTCGCTACATCTGCAAGAGCAAGTTAAAACTCTACAATGCAAAGCGAAAGCCATTTATCAACAGCACCCAGAAACGCCGCCGGCTTCGCTGGGCCCAAGCTCATCTAAGATGGACTGATGCAAAGTGGAAGTGTTCTGTGGTCTGACGAGTCCACATTTCAAATTGTTTTTGGAAAGTGTGGACGTCGTGTCCTCCGGACCAAAGAGGAAAAGAACCATCCGGACTGTTATAGGCACAAAGTTCAAAAGCCAGCATCTGTGATGATATTAGTGCCCAAGGCATGGGCAACTTACACATATGTGAAGGCACCATTAATGCTGAAAGGGACAAACAGGTTTTAGAGCAACATATTTTGCCATCCAAGCAACGTCTTTTTCATGGACGCCCCTGCTTATTTCAGCAAGACAATGCCAAGCCACATTCTGCACGTGTTACAACAGCATGGGTCCGTAGTAAAAGAGTGCGGGTACTAGACTGGCCTGCCTGTAGTCCAGACCTGTCTCCCATTGAAAATGTGTGGCGCATTATGAAGCGTAAAATACGACAATGCAGACCCTGGACTGTTGAACAAATTAAGCTGTAGATCAAGCAAGAATGGGAAAGAGTTCCACCTGAAAAGCTTCAAAAATTGGTCTCCTCAGTTCCCAAACATTTACTGAGTGTCGTTAAAAGGAAAGGCGATGTAACACAGTGGTAAAAAGGCCCCTGTGCCAACTTTTTTGCAATGTGTTGCTGCCTTTAAATTCTAAGTTAATAATTATTTGCAAAAAAAATATAAAGTTTCTCAGCTTGAACATTAAACATCTTGTCTTTGCAGTGTATTCAATTGAATATAAGTTGAAAAGGATTTGCAAATCATTGTATTCTGGTTTTATCTACGATTTACATAACGTGCCAACTTCACTGGTTTTGGGTTTTTTATATAAAGTTTTCTTTGTTTGTTTGTTTTTTCTGTGTGGCAAGCAATTTCAGATTATAAAATTTTTAAACAGATCAAATCGGGTACTGAGAAAATCAGTCGCCTCCAAATTAGGTTGGTGAAGACAGGTGAGTAGAGTTCTTTCAAACTAATTTGCTTGCACTCAATCACAAAAACGTAACATAAAATTGGTTGGTCATTTGCTTGTTTAGTCAATTGTTAGTTTTTGCAACCATGTGCCCACAGTTTCACCAATTAAGAACCCAGTGATTTTTCCCCTCTTTTTATGCAGTTGTTACTCATATATTGCAATGTGGATGCGGAATTTATTCCTCACTGTTTGTATGCATATCTGTCAAAATACTGTTTGTCAAGAGAGGATAAATTGCTGCTCTGAGCAAAAATGGACCTAATTAAGATAAATTAACAGCTTGGTAAAATCCTGACTGCAAACCAGTGTGGAGCAAAAACCAGCAGGGAGGCCCCAGGACCGAGTTTGGGAACCTCTGTACTAGAAGATGCAGAATTAGCGCGATATTAGTTTCTCCCCCCTGCTCAACAAAATGAGAAGCATCTCCCCCGTTTCTACAGCAACAATCACCACCCCCCACCTGGTCTGCCACCACACATTGCTTTCTGCTCTGTGGGAAACACTGTCCAGTGTTAACCAATCAGAAAAAGCCTTATAAGATTCCCATAATCATGGTGTAACTACGCTCAAAAATATTGAGAGGTTTGCCTGCAAATTTTAGCCAAGAAAATGGCAGAAAGTATATTTGACAGCGATTCAGGCACTTTGACTTAAAGCGATTCTTTGCATGTAGACATAAAATACCTTTTGAGCATTCAGTTGTAAAATAGATTTTTTTGCGAATATGAAAGTACCCTGGAGTCACAGCAAGTTTTTAATGATCTCTTTTCAATTTTTTTAATCAATATATTGATCAGATGCAAGTCCAATATGTATCCCACAACTTTCAATGGTAACATAATATTGTTTACCTTATAATTTTTGCTGTACAGCATATTATTATGAGGTTACCATAAATAGTAAATAACGGACTATAACTGCCCAACGGCAGCAGGGGCCTCGTACGTTATTCACTCCTAGGAGGTAACGGGCTAATTCCTGTTATTCTCACCAGGTCTGGCATGACTTAAGTTCTACATTGAATACTGGGTTTATATTATTTTTAGAACCTGGTATTACAGTGCAGGGTTTTAACAAAAACATACATCCACACCACTTCTGGGCAGTTGGCACAAGTTGTTCAAGTGAACTTTTCGCAAGTCAGCTGTAATCCACTTGCTAAGAAGTAGCTATTGATGGTAGCTTTTTGACAGACAGACTTTATTCGGTATTACAGGCCACATGGCCCAGATTACATATCATATTGCATTAGCAATGTGGTGTGGATGTATAGCTTTAGTAAGATTAAAATATTTGCATTCTTTTAAGAAAAATAGCTATATCTCTTGTGGTTGATAAATTTCTACATGCTAGTAATTTACAAAATTTCACCCGTGAAGGAAAATTGAGGTACATACAGTTTTCTTAGAGATTCATAATATGGACATATAAGAATAATATGATATTCATCTTGTATCTCATGCAGACAACTGAGTGTAGAAATCAGTTCCTTGATATTATCATTATTACATGGTAGCTTTTTGTATATTTTTTAAGCAAACTGGGAACAGTCTTCAATTAACATTCATCCATTATCTAATGCGCTGGAAGGAGTCATGAGTCTGGTAGGGGTCTGGAATCTATTCCAGCATACAATGGGCTGTCAGCACAAACACATGCATATTACATACTCCACACTCACTCATATCTATGGGCAATATAGTCTCAGATTTACCGGACATCTATGCCTTTGAACGGTGGGAGGAAATCAGAGTACTCTCCTGCGGTGGCACCTCTATAATGCAATATTCTATATTCCATGAATGAAAAATCACGGTCTGCAAAAGTTTCATGCCGATTCCCTCACGCTGTGAAAAAAGGTTCTGTAAAATACTTCATAAAGACAGATTCTGTAGGACCTTGCATTTCTCATTCGAAGAAAATCGGCCACAATATTTTGGTACCAACATCACTGTGGCTCACATAGCCTATATAAACATCTGCAACTTTCATATTTACATGCATGCTGGTGAGCTGTTATTTGTACATTTCACGTTGGGCGACTTAAGAACAAACAAGACAATCAGAAACCCTCCTCCATTTGATATTTGTTTGTGACTTCGATTTTTGACCAAGCAGTCTGAGGTTAGATGAGGACTGAGCCACGGGTAGGACCTTTCTCCTGCCAAAGTTTAATGTAAGTCGTGCCAATTGTTTTCAAGGTATGCATCCGGAAAAACAAACAGACAAACAGACGGACCTGATTACAATACACTCACTCCCCCTTTAGGGCAAGGGTAACTATGCAAGTGAGTTGCTTTCGTATGTACGGTGACAGCAAGGAAGCATACCTCTAGAACCTCCCAACTGGTCTGTAACCAGTGTGACAGGTAGGGCTTTAGGACCCTGTTAAAAGAGGCATCACCCGGTACACCGCTGGCGTGAAAATGCGAGTGCTCTCGCGGTAGTTAAGAAAAAAAAAAACAACCCCATTCTATTGCGGTAGTTGCTTAAACCCGGTTTCTAAGGAAGTTCGGTCGACAGTCCACGTTGCGGACACTGGAAGCAGGGAGCAACCGAACCATTTAAGCTACAGCAAGAGTTCCGTCAACTTATAATGTGCTTACTAGTATTTTAATGCATTCAAGAAGTGATTTTATGTCTGGTTAATTGTAGCCAGAGTAAGTGTTCCCAGGCCAAGCTTTGAAATACAAACCCATCTCGTAAACCATAGGTGGTCGATGCATTGCATGGAACTACTATGTAGATGGACTACCCAGCATTGCACATTTTGTTTACGTATTGTTTTTCATATGGCATAAATTTTTTTTGTAAACATTGTCTTTTTATAGAATATATACGATTCTAAGGTGGTAGTAGTAGTGAAACCAGCAGGGCCAGTCAGCACTAGGATCAAGGTGGGCATTTCTTTTCAAGTAAAGCTATACATTAAAGGCTGTTGTTTTAATAGGTTACACATTGTATACTAAAGGCTTCTATGTGTGTGACAGATTGTTTGTGCCAATGCCATCTACTGGCAACCACTGTTTTTCCTAACCTACAATTATCAAAGATAGTTTAAGAGGCAGCCATATTATCTAGTACAGTATTTGGGGGGGTAGCGAGTGCCAGTGATTCTCAGTTCAGTAACAGCACAGTTGTGTGTATTCGGTGTGTACCAGTAGGCAGTGAATTATCAGGTTGTAGTGAACTACCGGTGTGCAGTGAATTATCCAGTTGCAGTGAATTATCAGGTTGTAGTGAACTACCGGTGTGCAGTGAATTATCAAGTTGCAGTGAACTACCAGTGTGCAGTGAAGTATTACATTGTGATGAACCACCGGTGTGCAGTGAATTATCTAGTTGCAGTGAACCATCAGTGTGCAGTGAAACACCAGTGGACAGTGTTGTAATGAAACCCTGACTATGCAGGGGGATAAATGTCTCCTTCACCGTATTGTTTTGGGGTCTAGAAGCCCTTGTGTGAGTCTTATCACTTTAGGTTGGGTTTACTTGAGCATAGTACCTGGTTGTCTCTGCCCCCCTAAACACTTTGGTTCTGGTCAATATACCTTGACGTACATGCTTACCGTGTTGGCAGAACTTTGATGTCATGGATTTAAGTTTGTCCCTTCACCCATCAATTTAGATCTTACTGAATAAATATTGTTATATTATTCAATACCTGTGCCTCTGGGTCATCTATTTAATTGAAAGTGTGTTTGGGGGATTTGTAACGGGGAAGCACAGTCTGCTCATAGTTATCACTGGTCCCACGAGCACTCCTACAGAGCGATATTATCGCCCAGCTGCTTCTCGCACCGTCCTCAAGTTGCTCTCCACGAGCTGTAATTTCCTCCTCAGACCGTCAATTTCTTTCTGGCTTCGGAATACTTCCAAACACAACGGTCCCATCCTCAAATATTCTGCTTATTTCTGACACAGCCGCTTCAGTTAGCTCTTCCACAACGGAGGCTACCTGCGTCTGAAAGACTGCACAGTCTCTCATTTTACTGACCAAATAGATCTACCTGTTAAACAAATATATGCAAAATCTTATTTTTTTTGGAGAAAAAAAAATTACACAATTACAGCAATCGTAACACTTCTGAGAAGTCAGTGTTTAGTCTATGACCCAACTGATTTCCAAACTAACTGGATCCCTTGCGCGTGCAGACCAAGGATATTTTATATTTCACTGAATATACAATTGGAAAATGGCAGCCCATTCGTTTCAATGGTGCAGCACGCCGACATGGGGACCAAGCTTCCGGACCCACGTGGACATGCGCCGTGTGATTTTTGCTCACACATGCGTAGTGTGGGGCTCATGAATGCACTGGTGTTCAAGGTGTCCATGACACCGGCTCGTGCTCGTGGAACTCCAACCTAGGGTGTGTGTTCACGATCTCTTTTCACCGGAAATGGACTTCTGACCACTGCAGACTGCACCCTGATGCAAGTATGAGCGGAACAAGAAAAAAAAAACATAACCGCCGGTAAAGGTTTAATCATAGTTTGAGATACAATTTAAAACACAAAAGCAATATCAAAAGTTTTAAACGATTGTTATTTAAACAGGGAAGTAATACTATTGATTTCAACTCAAAAATGTCGGCAAAATACACTGCTCAATAGAGGGAACACTTAAACAACACAATGTAACTCCAAGTCAATCACACTTCTGTGAAATCAAACTGTCCACTTAGGAAGCAACGCTGATTGACAATCAATTTCACATGCTGTTGTGCAAAGGGAATAGTTAACAGGTGGAAATTATAGACAATTAGCAAGACAGCCCCAATAAAAGGAGAGGTCCTGCAGGTAGTAACCACAAACCACCTCTCAGTTCCTATGCTTTCTGGCTGATGTTTCGGTCCTTTTTGAATTCTGGCGGTGCTTTCACTCTAGTGGTAGCATGAGACGGACTCTACAACCCACACAAGTGGCTCAGGTAGTGCAGCTCATCCAGGATGGCACATCAATGGGAGCTGTGGCAAGAAGGTTTACTGTGTCTGTCAGCGTAGTGTCCAGAGCATGGAGGTGCTACCAGGAGACAGGCCAGTACATCAGCAGATGTGGAGGAGGCCATAGGAGGGCAAGAACCCAGCAGCTGGACAGCTACCTCCGCCTTTGTGCAAGGAGAAACAGGAGGAGCACTGCAAGAGCCCTGCAAAATGACCTCCAGCAGGCCACAAATGTGCATGTGTCTGCTCAAACGGTCAGAAACCGACTCCATGAGGATGGTATGAGGGCCCGACGTCCACAGGTGGGGGTTGTGCTTGCAGCCCAACACCGTGCAGGACATTTGGCATTTGCCAGAGAACACCAAGATTGGCAAATTCGCCACTGGCGCCCTGTGCTCTTCACAGATGAAAGCAGGTTCACACTGAGCACATGTGACAGATGTGACAGAGTCTCCTACATTCTCCTACGCCATGGAGAATGTTCTGCTGCCTGCAATATCCTCCAGCATGACCGGTTTGGCAGTGGGTCAGTAATGGTGTGGGGTGGCATTTCTCTGGGGGGCCAAACAGCCCTCAATGTGCTCGCCAGAGGTAGCCTGACTCCCATTAGGTACCAAGATGAGATCCTCAGACCCCCTGTGAGACCATATGCTGGTGCGGTTGGCCCCGTGTTCCTCCTCTATGCAAGACAATGCCAGAGCTCATGTGGCTGGAATGTGTCAGCAGTTCCTGCAAGACGAAGGCATTGATACTATGGACTGGCCCGTTCGTTCCCCAGATCTGAATCCAATTGAGCACATCTGGGACATCATGTCTCGCTCCATCCACCAACACCCCATTGCACCATAGACTGTCCAGGAGTTGGCGGATGCTTTAGTCCAGGTCTGGGAGGAGATCCCTCAGGAGACCATCCGCCACCACATCAAGAGCATGCCCAGGCGTTGTAGGGAGGTCATACAGGCACGTGGAGGCCACACACACTACTGAGCCTCATTTTGACTTGTTTTAAGGACATTACATCAAATATGGATCAGCCTGAAGTGTTTTTCCACATTCATTTTGAGTGTGGCTCCAAATCCAGACCTCCATGGGTTAATAAATTTGATTTACATTGATAATTTGTGTGATTTTGTTGTCAGCATACTCCACCATGTAAAGACCAAAGTATTTCATAAGAATATTTCATTCACTCAGTTCTAGGATGTGTTTTAGTGTTCCCTTTATTTTTTTGAGCAATGTAGTTGACTTCCTGTTGTGTACCGTGACATTACTCAGGGGTGCGTTTCCCCAAATCATATATGCTACTGTCCATAGAATGCATTCAAATATACGCACTTCACCGCATTGCAGACTCGCCAACTTTGTGGGCAGGTTCACGGGAAGTCTGAGAGTGCTGAGGACTGTCCAAATCCACAATTGATCCAGTCCACAAGGTGCCTTGAGCGGACTTCCAGAGTCCGCTTGGGGTGCAGACTCCAGCAGACTTCACTAGGGTAATTACCCATAAATCATTGCAATAGGGACGTCACGTTTTGATTTTTCCAAATTGCAGACAGAAGAAAAGCACATTCTCAGACATAAAACCACAAACTTATTGGAAATGTATAATATTAAAACGTTACTTAAATAACATAGGCCAGATATAAAATTCAACATAATACAGAAACATAGGCAACAGATGTAATCAATATGCATTTGCACAGAAATGAGTGAAACAGACTCGAAGCCTGTAAATTAGCTCATGTTATAATGCTGCAGACTCCCGCTCTTGCAGACTTTACGTGATGATGGTGAAGACGTCACATGACATACGCCTGAAGTTCGTGAGGGCTCAGTCTGCAAGTCCAGAGGCTGGAGATTTGGATTCAGCCATAGTTGGAACCATTGACTATGAATGGACGGGCTACGTCAGTTGCTGCAACTACCCTTTTGGTAAGCACTCACATTTCCGCTAGATGGCGAGCCTGAGTTTATCAAACGCTCTTGAGAATCGCTCATCGTTGACCTCCGCAGGACAGTAGCTGCATGAGGGATCTGATCTTATCAAGTAAATAATGCAAAATAGTGAACGTGTATCGCTTCGGAAACCCTCAGTAGGTTCTGCAAACCTGAATTTAATATTGACTAATTTTTTTCCGAATGCTAATTTCTCCTTCTTGAGTCAATGAACCGTTGAAGTTTTGTCTTGTTTGACAGTGATAACGAAGCCAATCAGTCTATCATTTCTTTATTTCTAAAACTGTTGTAAACAGCTTCTTCAAATTCCTTGCGAGAATTGAGATATTTTGATCCAAAGTTGACGTGTCCGCTGGTGTTTGTAAACTGGAGCACATGAAACATCTCAGCTCACAGTATCATTTACTATATTTATTTAAATATTTTACCTTGGTAATTATTTCTAAATATTAGTTGAGGCAATAAAATGTTCAATTTTACATCGTTAGAACCAAGTTTGAATGGGTTGCTTATATGAACGCATGGGTCACAGGTTCACCTATAGGCATTAGAAAATATGGGACTTTGGTTCAACTTTGAGGGCCAGTAGCTCCTCAGCTGTTCATCATAGATATACAAACATAAATATCAGAATTTTCAGCTTGATCCACTCTACATGGAGTTATTTCCAAGGCCATAGCTACAATGTTGTAAAAATATGTGACTGCCTACTTTAGGAAAACGCGTCCCCGGCTCGTGTCCGCTTTAGTTCAACGATGAATAACCACATTAATGGGGTCAGATGATTTTTGCTGGTCTGCGTGCAAATTCCATTATCTTCTACGGATTCAAGACAATAAACTGAACATGCAACATCCATATCCCCACCGCCTCATATTCCCACAATAGAGAAGGAACCCCGCTTCCACGCGCTCCTCAAAAGCTGACAGCTGGAGTTTTGCGCCTGGTTGGCCTCCACCAGTCCGTGCGCTGCTGCACCTGGGCGCGGCGACACGTTACATGGTGGCGATGTTAAAATCGGCCACTTTATTGACCTACATGTAAAGCATTTGGCCTGTCAGATATTTAGTGTATATAACAAGAAATATCATGGATCTATAAATTTAATTCCTTAAGGCCGATGTTATTCGCACTTTTACGTGTGGCCAATACTGTATTTTTCTCTTGGTCACACTTTTACGCTAAGTGCGCCAGTGGATGACCATTCCAGTGCCGCTTATAGAAAGTACCGCTTTTTTTTTTTTACTGCGGTCAAGCCAGCCTCCACTCCGGAAAACACGGTCAAGCCAGCCCTCACGCATTTAAGTCGTGTGCAAATAAATGCGCCATTGAGGTGACAGCGTGTCTCGACTGATTTCAGATTTTCAAAATAAAAGCTGGCAAACAAAATGCGTGATGTCTCTCTGGAATTAGTTAATTTAGAAAGAAATAGACACTGCATTAACCCTTTCATTACCACGATCGCATTTCCGAGACAGCGCCGATCCCGCTTTACTTACCATTGTCTCATTTTGCGCCCGGAGAAAGTCCTTCACAAAAAGTTTCAAAGCTCCGCAACAAAACACCCCTTTGGACGAGTCTGGTATTGCACAAAACGTCAGTGATGTCATCAGGCTTCCCGTAGTTCCCAATCCTCTGGTAAAGCACAGTCCCTCGCTGACGTCAGCGCATGCCGCAGCACCTGTATCTCCGTTTGTACAGAAATGCGCATGTATCTCCGTTTGCACATAAATGTCATTGAGGAGAAATCGTTTCGTTTTGACAAACAGAAATATGGTTTTTATCCTCATTTTCTGTTTTTACTTTTGGAAAATCTAAGCAAAGTTGTGAGTAAATGGAAAAGAACGCATTTTGAACATGTTTTCTGGACATAAAATTGTCCATTTCTGGCGTTTTTAGTTCCAATAAGGAGGTGAAAATCCACAAGCAATATCATGCTGTGTTAGCACGGAAATTTATGGCAAGCAAGGGTTGTCTTATTCCCAGTCAGCGGTAGTGAAAGGGTTAATGACTGCAATAAAAAGAATAAATACGAAACTGAATAATTAATTCAAAATTAATACCAATTTAAAAAACAAGATTAAGATGATCAGGTAATATTCCGAGGAAGTATTTCAGAACTAAAACGTCCTTTGAAATATCATGTATTTTTTCCCCCCTATTTGCTCAAATTTCACACTCGAATTAAACATTTTTGCCACAGAATACTTTCTCCGCAGCATGAGAGTAAACCACTTCACAGAGTCACGCAGAGAATATTATGACATTCTGATGTGACATTTCAAAATTATATTCCTCTAAAATATACATTTTTGTTGTCCCTCAAATTTCAGATTAGAATTAGGGGGAAACTCCCCAGTGCCATGAACTGACTTCACTAATGCATGATAGAACACCACAGATGTCAGTATATTCTGATGTGATATTTCAAAATTAAAGCCCTTAGATTAGAGTGAAGAGAAAATTCCCTGTTACCACAGGATGATTTCACTACAGCATGATAGTATCATAAAGTGTCAGTCAGAGGATATCAGGACAATCTGATGTGGCACTTCAAAATAAAAGCCCTTCGAAAAAGAAACTAATTTTTGCTGTGTTCAGTGGAAATTCAGATTAGAATTTAATGAAAACTCCCTGTTGTGACAGAATGATTTCACGATTGCATGATACTACAGTACTTCAGTGTCACTCTGCAGATATCAGGACATTCTGATGTGGCATTGCAAAATAAAGGCCCCTTGAAATAGAAACAAATTTTTGCTGTATTCAATGGAAATTCAGATTAGAATTTAGTGAAAACTCCCTGTTGTTACAGAACGATTTCACTACAGCATGATACTAAATTACCTTACAGTGTCACTCAGGGGATATCAGGACATTCTGAAGTGGCATTTCAAAATTAAAGCCCTTCAAATATAATATACTTTTACCTATGTTGAGTGGAAATTCAGATTAGAATTAAGTGAAAACTCCCTGTTGTTACAGGATGATTTCACAACAGCATGATACAACAGTACCTTACAGTGTCATTCAGCGGATATCAGGACATTCTGATGTGGCATTTCAAAATTTAAGCCCTTTAAAATAGAATGTAATTTTACCTATGTTGAGTGGAAATTCAGATTAAGTGAAAACTCCCTGCTGTCAAACAGATTTCACTACAGCATGATTCTACAGTACCTCACAATGTCATTCAGCGGATATCAGGACATTCTGATGTGCATTTCAAAACTAAAGGGCTTTGAAATTTTGTGCATTCTTGGCATGTTCCCTCTATTTTCATTTCAGAATTAAAGGATTATTCTTTTCTCCCACAGTTCATTTTACCATCCCTGTGACTATAAGCCATTGCAAAGTGTTACTGAGACCATTTCACAACATTCAATTTTTATATTCTGCTGCTTGAAAATGGCATGTGTTCTCTTCTGTGATCCCTCTTATTTCAGATAAACCTCCTTTTTCCACAGGATAGTTTCACTTCACAATAGCATTGACCTGGAGCATCTGGTTAGAATGGAATAGAATAGAATAGAATGCCTTTATTGTCATTATACTCCAGTACAACGAAATTGCAGCCCTAACTAAAACAGTGCAAAGCAATAACAGAATGAAGGGCAAGATCAAATATATACAAGGATATAAATATAAAAATAAATATAAAAGAATCTAACAATGTATACATTGAGGTAGGTGTAGCGATGTCGTATATTGCACATGTGATATAGAGACATTGACTATAGTGACATTGACATTAGTAGCCGGAGTGAATCTGGTCAGTGCATGTGAGAGTTCAGGGTGGTTACAGCTTTGGGGAAGAAGCTGTTCTGGAATCTATTTGTCCTTGTTTTAATGCACCTGTAGCGCCAACCTGAGGGCAACAGGTGAAACGGGTCATGGCCAGGGTGTGAACTGTCTTTGATGATGTTATTGGCTCTGCTGAGGCAGCGGTTGGTGTAAATATCCTGCAGGGAGGGGAGAGGGCAGCCAATGATCTTCTGTGCTGCCTTTACAATTCTCTGCAGCCTCTCCCTGTCTGCGGCAGTGCAGCTGCCATACCACACTGTGATGCAGAATGTCAGCAGGCTTTCAATGGAGGAGCAGTAGAAGGTCAGCAGCAAGTTGGTGTTGAAGCTGTACGTCCTGAGGACTCTCAGGAAGTGCATGCGCTGCTGAGCCTTCTTGGTGATGGAGATAATGTTTTCTGACCAGGAGATGTCAGCGGAGATGTGGACACCCAGAAACCTGAATGTGTGGACTCTCTCCACACGCTCGTTGTTGATGTAGAGGGGGGCTGGGTCGGTGCTGTGCTTCCTAAAGTCGATGATGATCTCTCTGGTCTTTTTGGTGTTTAGAGAGAGATTGTTCTCTTAAGACCAGGCTGCCAGCTTCAGGATCTCCTCCTGTAGGCCGCCTCGTCGCCCCTGGAGATGAGTCCGACCACTGTAGTATCATCAGCAAATGTGATGATGAGGTTGTCGCTGTGGGCCGAGCTACAGTTGTGACTGTAGAGGCAGTAGAGGAGGGGGCTCAGCACACAGCCCTGTGGGGAGCCGACGCTCAGTGTGTGGGTGGGGGAGAGGTGGGGGCCCAGTCTCACAGTCTGGGGACGGCAGTGAGGAAGTCCATTATCCAGGAACATGTGAGAGAGGGGAGGCCAAGACTGTCCAGTTTTTTGCAGAGTCTATCAGGGATTATTGTATTAAAGGCGGAACTGTAGTCCACAGAGAGCATTCGGACGTAGCTCTGCTGCTGCTCCAGGTGGTTCAGCGCAGAGTGCAGAGCTACAGCAATGGCGTCCTCCGTGGATCTATTTGCCCGGTAAGCGAACTGGTAGGGGTCGAGATCTGGGGGGAGATGGTCCTTGATGTGCCGGAGGACTAGTCTCTCAAAACACTTCATGATTACCGGAGTGAGGGCCACCGGTCGGTAATCATGCAGGCTGGTGATGGGGGACTTCTTCGGCTCCGGGATTATTGTGGTAGATTTTAGGCAGGGTGGGATGGTTGCCTGAGCTAGAGATGAGTTGAAGATCCTGGTAAAGGTGGGGGCGAGCTGATGGGCACATGCTCTGAGCACCTTACCAGGTACTCCGTCTGGACCAGCAGCCTTCTTGGGGTTCACTGCCAGGAGCACCCGTCTGACTTCATGCTCTTGTAAAGTGAGTGGAGTGGTGCAGGAGCCAGGTGGGGGTGGGGGCAGGGCTGGAGCAAATGAGTGCTGCTGGGAATCTTCAAAACAGGCAAAGAAGCAGTTTAGCTCCTCTGCCAGTGCGGCACTCAGATTTGCTGTTGGCACACCGCAGCCTCTGAAGTTAGTGGTGTCTTGTATCCCCCGCCACACCTCTCGTGAGTTGTTGCTGGACAGTTGGGACTCGATGCACATCCTGTGGTCATCCTTAGCTCTCCTTATGCCTCTCTTCAGATCAGCTCGAGCAGCACTGTACAGTGCTCTGTTTCCTGACCTGAAGGCAGCGTTGCGGGCTCGGAGGAGTGTGCGGACCCGTCTGGTCATCCAGAGTTTCTGGTTGGGGAAAACCCGGATGGATTTGTCCATAGTCACATTCTCAATACAGAACTTAATATAGTCCAGCACCATTACTGTTAGTGACTCCAGCTCCTGATGTTCAAATACATCCCAGACTGTTTGTTGAAAGCAGTCCTGTAGTTTAGAGAGGGCATCTTCCGGCCAGAATTTAACAGTCTTTGTGATGGGCCTTGCTAGGCGTCTGAGGGGGGTGTAGGCCGGGCAAAGCAGGAGGGAGAGGTGGTCTGACTGACCAAGGTGGGGGAGGGGTATGGCTCTGTATGCTTGCTTGATGTTTGTGTAAACATGATCCAGAGTGTTCACCCCCCTTGAAGTACACTTGACATGCTGGTAGAACTTAGGGAGTACAGTCTTCAGATTAGCCTTGTTAAAGTCCCCAGCCATAATATGAGCTCCGTTGGGGTGGGCCCGCTGCTGTTCGTTTATGGTGTAAAGCAGGAGAGAGAGCGGCGTGTTTACTTTGGCGTCAGGTGGAATATACGCCGCCGTGATGATCACAATAGTCAGCTCTCTCGGCAGAAAACAAGGCCGACATCAAACAGACACGTACCTAACGTCTGGGGAACAGTGTTGCTCTATAATTGTCCCGTTGTTACACCAGTTATCGTGTATATAGATACAGAGCCCCCCTCCTTTGGTCTTACCGGAGCTCTCAGTCCTGTCCCAGCGGAGCAGAGTACGTCCTGCTAGCTGCACGCTAGCATCGGGTATGCTGGGGTGAAGCCAGGTTTCGGTGATAATCAGCACACAGCAGTCACCACCATAACCATTACCAGTGAGTTGTAATTCCAGGTTGTCCATTTTATGCACCAGTGATCTGGCATGGGAAAGAAACGGGCTCGGTAGAGGTGGTTTATGTGGTTGTTTCCTTAGCCTTAGCATGACGCCAGACCTGCAGGCCCGCTTCTGCTTCCTCTCCCTCCTCCGTCCGCGCCGCCTCTCAGCCCCGACAACAATCCACGGAGAGCCCAGTGATCTCGCTATGTCGGCTGGAATGTTGTGTCTGCGGTGGAAGTCGCTCGAAACAGGTATCTGATGTAGATTCCCGATACCCAAAAGCGTTCGACGGGTGTACTGGATGTTCGCAGTACAAGTAGTGCAAAAAAGAAAAATAAGCAATAGGAAAAGGAAGAGAAAAGAGCACTGAAAGGGAGAGCCGTAAGCCGCTGCAACCATGCGCGCGGCCATAACTAGTTATTAATATACATGATATTTCAAAGGGCTTTTATTGTGAAATACCACATCAGAATGTCCTGATGGTCTCTAATTCACAAACTGAGGTACGACACTATCAAGCTGTAGTGAAATCAGTCTGTGAGAACAGGAACTTATTGCTTATAAAGGAATAGTTTACCCAAAAATGAAATTTTTGGTAAGTCATTATCGATTTACCCTCATGCCGGTGAGAAGTCCGGTGTGGTTTTTAATTCCTCAAAATGCAGCCAGAGACTGGGAGGGGGGGGTTTCATCCTGCACCGCAAATCCATATAACAAGTGTCTATGGTTATAGAAAAGAAAAGGTCCATAAAACTACGCAAAAACTTTGTAATATTCCTCCATACTGCTCGTCCGCAGTAATCCAAGTGTCCAGAAGGGGCAACACCCAGAGTTTACCCGAAACAACGTCATTTTTTACAGTTTTATAGCCTATTATTCTCTCTAGCATGTTTGCCTGGAGGCGCGCTCACGCGTTCACGCGGTTCTCCCGAGCAGCTGCGGGCACTACGGTCTTGATATCGCAAAGAAGAGCTATCAAACATAGCAACTACAAATTTGTATCTTAAATTTGATATGGAGTCAGATATATTGTAACCACTAAGATATTAGGGCTGCAGCATCCGCTCGGCACGTCTCAGGCCATTTAAAAGCAAAACGTGAAAGACGTCATCACGTGAGGCCTAGGGCAGGGGTCTAGTGCTGACGCTGTAGCCAGACCCCATTATTATAATGGAGACTGCGAGGACCATCTTTTAGCTGGCTGTTAAGGCAAACGCGCTGAGACCTTCCGCCTCAGCTAGGACCCTCCTTGGCCTAGTTGCACGGTGTTTACACCTTCTTACTCTAGTTGCTGGTGGCGCTTTGGGGAAGGGAGTCATTTTTCCATCTTTGATACAGGAAAGCAGGTGTTTTCGCATATGAGCTTTGATGCAAGTTGTGGAGCAAGGGTTCTCTCCATTTAGGAGAAAGACCAAAAAAGCCATGGCGAACACTCCACAATCTGTACCATATTGCTGCTGCTGGACTAGCTGAACATTCAGCACAATTTCTGGGGTCCTCTCATATAAGATGGCAGCAATCTGGGCAGGGCAGTCCATCTTTTTGGTGTTTTGGTATACTTTGTTCTTGCTTCTTGTATAGCCATGGTCTGATTCATTCTGTTAATGACACATTTTTTCAGGAATATGCATGCAGACACATGACTGACTCCCTGGTTCCAGCCCACAAATCCATGCTGTGGATGCGGTGGACTGATTCACTGAGTATGCGGGAGCACAAAACGATCCACTGCAGAATACAGAGCTGTGTCAAAAGTCAGTGTCAAAAGAACCAAGACCATATCGTGACTGTGTACGGCTGCTTTCACAAATGAACACGAAACAAATTTTTCGCACATCAGATTATACAGTAACATTCAAAGTCAATGCAAAAACGCGAATATCAAGTCTTTGCATTGACTTTGAATGTAATCTGTCGCGCGATCAATTCGTTTCTCGTCGGGTGTAAAAGCAGCTTTAGTGCGGACAAATGAGGGTTCTAGTGTTTGTGGCGATGGTCACTCATTGTGCGGGCGAAATAAATTCCCTGATGGAGAGGATGAGAGTGGAGTTTCTGAGGATTACTGACGTGAAGGGAGAAGACATCCACAAGGTTTTAGAAAAAGGGTTTATAGGGAGCGGCAGCCAGATACCAACTGACTAGTTGCGTTTAGTTAGCTATTGTTAATCGAGAAATGAATGTTGTTGTTTTTCTTTTTATTATTTTTTTTTATTCAAGTTACTTTAAGCGAGAATATGGAACCGGTAGGTGGCGGTAATACACCTTGCGTTTGTAAGTTAAAGTGAAACCTCGAAGAAGAAGAAGCGGGGGACTGACGAATTCAGTATGCTAATGATACATGACTGCATATGTAATGACCGTCCTTCTGAGGCGTGTGAACGAGACCTAACGCAATGGGTTCCCAATGAACAGGAATGTCAGTAGCCTACAAAAAAATCATAACACTGGCTGTTCTGGAGTTCACGTCACCACCAAAGATCGCTGAAGAATTTTGTCAGCGTTGCTAGGGCCATTACTCGTAAATCGGATGGAGTTTTGTAAAAAAAAAAATCCAACGGGGATGTTTTGAAATCAGTTTCCCGTCACAAACAAACAGAAAAAAAATGACATATCTGCCTACTTCACTCGACCCCTTAACGCACCAGTATAGTCTGTTCTTTACTTTCGTGTTTACGGCGACATCAGCGAGGAAGCATACCTCCAGAGCCTCCCAACTGCTCCGTGACCTGCACTCCTACTGAGCGATGCTCTCGCCGAGCAGCTTCTCGCACCGTCCTCAACTCGCTCTCCACGAGCTGTAATTTCCTCCTCAGACCGTCAATTTCTTCCTGGCTTCGGGATACTTCCAAACGCAGCACAACGGTCCCATCATCAAATATTCTGCTTATTCCTGACACAGCTGCTTTAGTTAGTTCTTCCATAACGGAGGCTACCTGCGTCTGAAAGACTGCACAGTCGCTCATTTTACCGACTAATTAAATCTACCTGTAATAAATATATTTGCAAAATCTGTTTTTCGGAGAAAAAAAATTACACGATTAAGTAGAGATAGTCCATTTGAAGCTGAGGCTGCGGCGCATGTGTCTAAAATAACATCAGGCTTGATTTGTTTGGCTGGAGTCACATGATTAATGACGTCCGAAGCTTTGTTCACGATGTCTCTGCTTTGGAAGTAATTCAGAAGGTTTATCGGGCAGTAAAGCATTGGCGGGATTTGTGAGGTATTTTGGTGATTTCGTGCGATAGACGGCGAACCAATGAACGGCATATTGAGCCGACATGTAGCCAGCGAGGAAAAGAGGACGTTCTTCCGAGTGGGAATACTTTATCGACTTGCACTACAGTTTCTGTGCACTCCTGCCTCCTCTATTCCATTGAGAGGATTTTCTCCAAGGCAGGAGAAATTATCTCCAAGAACATAAACAGCCTCGGCCCTGGCACAGTGGAACAAAACCTCTTCCTAAACAAAAACCAAATTATACAACCTTATGCGTTATGTGTTTTTCTGCCTTTATACGCATTTTCACTGCCCAAATAAGCACTTCTACCCCTATGTAAAAAAAAATACAATAGAAATATGCAAAACATAAGTTACAATGATACATGTACGTACCTGTTCACTGGTAAATTAATTACATAAGCACGTGGAGTCTTAGACCTCACAGCACAAAAATATTCCAAGGCTATTACCAGATTGTGTTGTACTTTTTTTTTGTTTAATCTGTGATGTTTACAAACATCAAGAAGTCACAATCAAAGAGAGACCACATCATGGTACATGTTTAAACAAGGAAAGTTAATTCATCAAAATTATTTATTAATCAAATAACTTATCATTTTTTCACCCCCCCAAAAAAACACACATTTTCAAAGCACCATAACTATAACCCGATACCAGACAGATTTCTCACATGATATCAAGGATTCTGTCAACTCATCTAGTGAAGTGGGCAACCATAATGAAGCAGTTCATTTCAATTTGTAGATTCAAGCTGCTTTTCATACTTTTGGCCACCAGATGTCACTAAAGAGGAGTGTGTTGAAAAGCTTCGAGTTATGAACCCTTTTTCGATACAAGCTTCAATGTTTCAGAAAGCTTCATTTGGCTATCACTACGATTAAGCACATTTATGCTACAGCAATGGTAACACCTCCAAGAAGTCGGTGTTAGTCTATGTTCCAACTGATTTCCAAACTAACTGGATCCCTTGCACGCGCACACATGGCCGCAGTTCGCAGATTCTTCTTTGTCTTTAATTAGAGCTGAATATTGCTGCCACCTGCTGTTCAGTTCTGGATTTTAATTACTTCGACTGAAAGGGATAGGTCACTTTTTTGAAGTGGAGTTGTATGAGCTACAAATTGCTACAACTTACATTACATGCAGTAGAAGGCTCTCTGTTCTCCTCCAGATAGCCGCACCAGGGCATAGTGCTGGGTGGAAATTTCGGCGATATTCTGTTGTGAACGAACCCACAGAACAGCGTATTTTTGCGGCCTAAAAGGGGTCTTACCTGAAAACAATACACCATTTCAATTGTATGCTATACTTGAAAAATTACAGCACTTTGGCTGCTCGGAAGAGAGCACAGTTGCTCTTCAACGAACCAATTGACGCAGTGGCGTAGCCAGAGGGGGTGCTGATACACGTCCCTTTTTGACAGCAATTAGTAGGCCTAGTTCTCAATCATTTTCATTTATTGGCGCGTTTTCCAATTATCGTATTTGGCAACCGAAGACACGGTTTCTCTCAGTAAGGGATCTAACAGCGATTAAATCATGGGCCAAATTCAGTCCGGTTGCGGAACACGAACAGAGAATTGGGTTGCACAAAACTTCCGTTTAAAACAATTCACGTCCAAGAAAGAAACACACGGACCATTTCGAAATATTTGCACAAGTTAAACGGCCGTCCGACCTCGAAACCGCAGTTAATCCGCTTGCACTCTGGACGCGAAACGTTTTTCGCTCACTGATTACATTCAAAGTCTATGCGAAGACGTGAATACATGCGTTTGTGCAAGCAGCTTTACTG
This sequence comes from Gymnothorax reevesii, assembly GCA_029721435.1. Lineage (NCBI taxonomy): Eukaryota > Metazoa > Chordata > Actinopteri > Anguilliformes > Muraenidae > Gymnothorax > Gymnothorax reevesii. The sequence continues at coordinate 18,189,960 of CM056577.1, read as the reverse complement.
TGAACCAAACAGCTGATCGCTACTGTGAACTAGGATGCACCTCAAGCAGGAGTACGTCAGATGGTTACTTGAGGAGCAACTGTGCTTTTTTCCGAGCAGCTAAAGTGCTGTAATTTTGTTAAATATAGCGTACAATTGAAATGTTGTATTATTTTGTGGTAGGACCTCTTTTAGGGCGCGAATATATGCTGTTTCTGTGTTTCCTTTCACAACAGTGTATCGCCAAAAATTTCCACCCTGCACTATGCCCTGGTGCAGCTACCTGGAGGAGATCAGAAAGCTTTCTGCTGAATCTAATTCAAGTAGTGGCAATTTGTAGCTCACACAACCCCACTTCAAAAAAGTGAACTTTCCCTTTAAAGGAACTACAGCGTCTAGAGAGCGAAATTTCACAAACAGGCTCTCATAATGTAATTTTTCATCTAGAAATAAAACATGGCAGTCATTTCTCATAATTTCAAACCGTTGGAGTCATTGGTAACTTTCTACTTGCCCTGGGAACGGCCCTTTTCAATTGCAGCAATCGATTATGCCGCCCTAGCTTTTCTTTGAGCGACGTCATATAAAGAGCTTAGGACCAATTTGCGGCGTAGTGCCTTTTTTCGATTACCAGTTAAAAATACTACCCCCAGTCTCTTGAACATGCTTTTGCTCTACGCTACAATGGGCAGCTATACGGCAGAAACGCCGTTTCGCTGTTGCTGCCATCCGACTTCATTGACATGAACGGCGCCAAAGGCCAATTATTATGGGCTTCAAAACATGATAATTCAGATGAATGCATGTAGGAAAAAAGCAAATTATTAAATCTTGATCTTCCGTGTAGAAAAGGCTACAACGACTGTCATGCTGGCTCCTTTAAGGGGCGGAGCCTAGAACATCGGTGCACGCAGCATGCAGATGAGGGAGACAGCGAGAGAAAGACGATAATGAGACGTGTGCGAGTTTACAGTCCTAAGTTTTAAGTAGTTTAAGTTCCAGTCCACAGTTTGTTTGTCCTGCTTTAAAGTTGTGCGTGAAAACAAGTAAGTTGTGCTAATGTTAAGAATGTTGCGTTAATGTCAAGAATACTGATGTTGGAAAATGCCTGTTTCACTGCTAATTGATGCCATGCCCTGTTCACGTGAATATTGAATGAGGAGCTACCAGCGCGATTTCGTTTCAAATTTAGGAAACTTGATATCGCTCTCATTTATGTACAGTATTTATGTCGTGATTTGTGCATTACTTAGATTTTGTTATCTTATTATTATTTGTGTTGTAGAACCACACTGGCTTGAAGCATTAAGAAGTGCAAGCTGTGAATACAAGTTAATTACACACCACTAAAGCATCAGAGCCTCTTTATTGGAGTTTTAACCGGACTCTCAACAGTGATTTGAATATTCCAACCGGCACACAATAGTCGCTATCTTTTAATGGTCCTTCGAGCCGGATAGCAAATTGCTGTTTGAAGATGCAGAACCCAGAGTCAGCAGCAACTGACACTAGACCCAAACGATCATTGTCAGTGCCTTCCTACCTATCTGATTATGACCTGAGTGGACCGGGGACACAGATTAAATTTCGAATACCAGTTGTACCTGCAAAGGCAGTACCAGTGGAGCACCCCAACTTGCAGATCTCCATCACCACTAATTAGTCAGGGTTCTGACATGGTGAATTTGGGGGATATAAGAACAGGAGTCCAGGCAATTTATGGGGCAAGCCACCGGGGGGCAGCAGACCAACCCACTGTCTGAGTTTAGTGCTGCTCTCAAAGAGATGCGCCAAGAGAATGCTGAGCTCCGCAAACAGTTCCAGAGTCTGATGACTGCTTTAAGACCCAGCCTGCAGCCCACCAGTCTCTACCCCCTCCTCCTCCACCACCTCAAGGTGCATACAGTGGTTATGATGGAAGCTACCAACTCCCAATCAGAGCACCACTAATTACTCCCGCCCACCCACAGCTACCATATCAGACACTCAGATCCAGCAGAAACCTAGCCTAAGATTTCTCCCAGCTCAGGGTTTCTCAGTCACCTAGAGATCTAGCCTATAGTCCGCACTATGCAGCCACACCCCAGCAGAGTGCACCCCGTGCAGCCCGGTACGGCCAAAGATATTCTGCCTACTCACCACAAGTCGGTGATTCACAGTATTGAGCTTCATATGCAGGCAGAGTTTCATCATTTCCCCAAACGCCCTATTCTAATGTTCCACAGAGAGAGACCACATACAGGGGACCGACGCCCACCATTCCTAGCCTTACATCACCAGACCTCAGAGAGTTTGCGCACATGAAGATTGCCTTAGAGAATCTATTACCAGATGATGCCACTGAGAGATACAAGTACCAGATCCTCACAGATCACCTCAAGTGTGAAGAAGCCTCACTCTTGGCTGACTCGTATTGTAATTCCAGACAACCCTATACAGATACGATGCTGGCTCTCAGCAAGATGTATGGGCAACCCCACAAGCTTGCTGTGCAACGGATTGCAGAGTTAATGGATGGTCAAAACATACGCAGTGGTGATGTTAAGAGCTTTCGTTTATTCACTCTCAATGTGCGGTCACTAGTTGGCATGTTAGAACAGCTGGGTCAACCAGGCCAAGTAGAGTTAACCTGTGGCTTGCATGTTTCGAGGCTGTTAAGTAAACTCCCCCACGACCTCAATGCCAGCTTTAAGAGATTTATCCATCCACCTAGAGTTGCCATTCCCACCTTTGTAGATTTTGCTGATTGGCTAGAATACGAGCTAGAAGTTCAGGAAGACAGCATTAAACTCCCAAAGAGAGAGGAGTCATTCAACAAGAAGTCTTATACTAAGCAGACTCCTAAATCCTCAAGTAAATCTGCTGCTATCCTCCTGGGTACTGAGAAAGCCTCAGGATCAAGCACAGCAGCAGCACCACCTGCACCTGAACAGTCAGCCAACAAGTTGGAGAGGGTGGAGAAGGGAAAAGCCTACTGTCCCTATTGCGACAATGACAAGCGCTTCCTGAACAGCTGTTCTAATTTTAAAGACTTGAATAAAGAGCAAAAGGTGACGTGGATTAAAGTTAATAACAAGTGCTGCCATTGTGGACGCAATCAACAAGCTGCCAAGTGCACGCTCAAAGCCCTTTGCAAGACTTGTGGGAGGAAACATCTGCTCGTGCTGCATGAGGTGAATGAGAGGGGAGAGGCAGAGGAACAAGCACCAGTTCCACCTCCTACAGAAAGCTGCCTTATAAGCACTGCTAACAAAGTTCTGTATGTCGATCGCCCAGTCTACAATTGCAAAGTGTTACTGAAGATCAGTAAAGTCTTCCTGAGGAATGGTGACAAGTGCATAGAGACATATGCACTTTTAGACGATGGTTCTGAGCGGACAATACTGATCCAGTTTGCAGCCAAACAGGTGGGCCTTAATGGAACAAAAGAGGTGTTGGCACTCCGTACAGTCCGACAGGAAGTAGAGAAGCTCCATGGGGCGGCCTTGTCTTCCACGATTTCTCCAGCTGCCAGTCCTGACAAGATGTATAGTATCCAGAATGCCTTCACAGCTGAGCAACTGAGTTTAGCAGAGCATTCCCATCCAGTTGCCTCACTTCAGCAGAAGTACAAACATCTCAGGTTTGCCTCTCCCGCCTCTAAACGGAGTTCGTCCCATGCTGCTCATTACTGCCGACTATACGTACCTCATTACACCTATAGAGCCAGTCAGACTAGGACCACCCGGGGGACCAGCAGCTGTGAAGACACTCCTTGGGTGGACGTTACAAGGACCAGCTCAAGCCATCAAGTCCGGCCCTAATGTGAGTCACTGCCGTTTCACATCTGCACCATCATCCACAGAGCTGTTCTCATGTGTAGAGAAGTTATGGCAGATGGATGTGCTCCCTTATCACAGTGAAAAATTGGCGGTTAGGTCAAGACAGGACCAAGAGGCAGGTAAGCTCCATCAAGAACAAACAGTTAGAGTAAATGTGAATGGCATTGATCATTATGCCACACCCCTTCTTCGAGTCAAGAACATGCCTCTCCTCAATGCCACTCCGGAAGCAGTGTTGCTACTCCTTAGAGGCACAGAGAAGTGCTTAGCTGAATCTTTAGACAAGCTGCTGCCTATGAGGTGGAAATCAAGGAGCTTGTAGATGCTGGCTATGCCGTGAAGTTGGCAGACCACCAAGTAGAGAGCAGTGCAGAAGCATGGTATATACCCCATCATATAGTCCAACATAATGGGAAGAACCGGGTGGTGTGCAACTGCTCATTCCAGTACCAAGGCCACAACCTCAACCAGCTCCTGCTACCTGGTCCCACTTTCGGCCCCACCTTGCTAGCTGTGCTACTACGCTTCAGGGAGCATGCTGTTGCCTTCAGCAGTGACATCCGTGGTATGTTCCACCAGGTGAGGCTTCTACCTGCAGATCGACCACTGCTGCAATTTTTATGGAGAGACATGCAGCGGGACAGTCCACCTGATGTGTATGAGTGGTAAGTGCTTCCCTTTGGAACTACTTGCAGCCCCTGCTGTGCAACATTTGCGTTGCAGAAACATGTCACTGACCGCAGTCAACCAGAAGAAGACGTGCGTGATGCCATCACCAAGTCCTTTTACGTGGATAACTGTCTACTGAGTCTCACCTGCCCAGCAACTGCTAAGACTCTTGTAGATAAACTGCGCAATCTTCTGACTGATGGTGGATTCGAGCTGAGACAGTGGACAAGTAACAATCCCAGTGTCATTAACCACCTCGCACCAGACCTGAGATCATCCAGCTGTGAGTTGTGGCTCAGCTAAGGTCAACCCAACATTCAGGAACCAGCCCTTGGACTACACTGGAACTGTAAGTTTGACACCCTCACTTACAAACACAGACACATTGACTGCTCAGTGGCTACGATGAGGAACATCTATAGAATTTTAGCGAGCCAGTATGATCCTCTTGGCTACATTGTGCCTTATACAACCCGAGCTAAAGTCATTGTGCGCCACCTGTGGGAGAAGAAGAGGGATTGGGATGACCCACAGCTCCCAGAAGAGCTATTAGAGAAGTGGCATGCATGGGAGGCAGAACTAGTGCACTTGTCTGAGATAACACTGCCTAGGTGCGACACCAGTCCTAGCCTGGACCAGTCCAACTGCACGAGAGACATCCATGTGTTCTGTGATGCATCTGAACAGGTATATGGATCAGTGGCTTATCTCAGGACAGAAAATCCGGAGGGAGAAATTGAGGTTGCCTTCCTTGCAGCCCGTTCTCGTATTGCCCCCAAGAAGCAGCAGTCGGTCCCATGACTAGAGTTGTGTGCTGCTCTGACAGGTGCACTGCTCTATAAGGTCATCAGCACCGAGCTAACTCTTTCCATTCGCAGCTGCACCTTATAGTCAGACTCAGCTACCGTCTTAACCTGGTTGGGCTCAGACTCATGCAGATACAAGGTCTTCGTGGGTACTCGTGTGGCGGAAATACAAGAGCTGACCGAAGCCTCTATATGGAGGTACGTGCCCTCACGAGACAATCCGGCTGACGACGTCACCCGTGGCCTCACCCTCCAAGACATCAGTCAAGGCAGCAGATGGGCCTGGGTTCCTGAAACAAGCTCTTAGTGGCTGGCCTGATCTACCTCCTTCACCCCAGAGCGACCCTAAAGGGGAGCTGAAACGACACATTGTTCTATGTCCAGTTCTAGTGTTCCAGACCCTCTCCAGTACCAGAGCTGGGACAGCTTCCTAGAGGCCACTGCGCATCAACTTCATGGGGTGGCTGATTCCAGCAAGCCACTCACTGCTGATTCCTATGCTGCTGCTGAGCTGGAAGCCCTACAACAAGCTCAAAGAGAGTCATTCCCCGAGGACGTCACCCAGTTAAAGGCCAGGAAACCCATTGCCAAATCCAGTCGCCTTCTCCTACTTGCACCTGAGTTTGATGACGAAACAGGGCTCATCAGAGTAGGAGGCCGTCTTCGCCGTAATCCCAACCCGGCTGTCGATGAAGTGCACCCCATTGTTCTGGACCCCAGACATGCTCTGACACGACTCATTATCCATGACTATGATGGAAAGCTCCAGCATCCAGGGCCGGAAAGGGTGTTTGCTGAGATCAGAAGAAGATACTGGGTGCTACGTGGACGTGAAGCAGTACGCCGCCACCAGAGATCCTGTGTGGAGTGCAAGAAGTGGAAAGGACACCCAAATCCTCCCAGGATGGCTGACCTTCCTCCAGCTAGACTGCGCCTTTTCAAGCCGGCATTCTATTCCACCTGCGTAGATTGTTTCGGGCCATATACTATCAAGGTTGGACGCAGGAATGAGAAGAGGTGGGGTGTATTGTTTAAGTGCCTAACCACTCGAGCAGTCGACCTTGACCTGATTCCCAGTATGGATACAGATGCGTTCCTAATGGCCCTGAGACGCTTTGTAGCCAGATAAGAGAAACTCAAGGAGATTCTCTGTGACCAGGGCACAAACTTTCGAGGGGGAGAACGAGAGTTACAGGAAGCATTTCAAGAGCTTCATCCTGACCTCAAAGAGCAGCTTGCTAGCCAGCAAATCAAGTTTGCTTTCAACCCCCCTGGATCCCCGCACTTCGGAGGGTGCTGGGAACGGGAAATGCGCTCATTGAAGACTTTTGACACTGAAGACTTTCAAAGTGCTCTTTGAGTCACTATTGGAGCCCAGACAGTTACTGAGGAGGTGTTGCGTACAGTCCTAATTGAAATTGAAGGGATGCTCAATTCGAAACCCCTAGGCTACACCTCATCCGAGGTAGCGGACCCTGACCCCGTTACCCCCAACTGTCTCCTTATGGGGTGGCGGGACGCCTCGCTGCCACAAGTCGTCTATGAAGGCTCCGAGGTTCTCGGATGGAGAAGATGGAGGCACAGCCAGATCCTAGCGGATCATTTCTGGCAGCATTTCCTGAAGCATTATCTCCCAGGACCCCAAGGCCGCCAGAAGTGGCAGACTGAATTAGCTAATCTGCAAGTGGAGATGTTGTCATGATCGTGGACGACCAGCTGCCACGGGCCAAGTCTCTCAGCTCTTTCCTGGACCTGACTTCCGGATCAGATCAGCTGAAGTGACTGTAAAGGGAAAAGTCTACGTCCGACCTGTGGCAAGACTCGTCAGTCTACCTGCCTTGCCTAAGGATGATTAATCACCCTTTCGTGCAGCCTTCTTTAGTTGTTCGTATTCATAGGTGAATACGGGGGCGGCTGTAGAAAAGGGTACAACGACTGTCATGCTGGCTCCTTTAAGGGGCGGAGCCTAGAACATCGGTGCATGCAGATGAGAGACAGCGAGAGAAATACGATAATGAGACGTATGCGAGTTTACAGTCCTAAGTTTTAAGTAGTTTAAGTTCCAGTCCACAGTTTGTCCTGCTTTAAAGTTGTGCGTGAAAACAAGTTAGTCGTGCTAATAATTAGAATGTTGCGTTAATGTCAAGAATACTGATGTTGGAAAATGCCTGTTTCACTGCTAATCGATGCCATGCCCTGTTCACGTGAATATTGAATGAGGAGCTACCAGCGCGATTTCGTTTCAAATTTAGGAAACTTGATATCGCTCTCATTTATGTACAGTATGTGTCGTGATTTTTGCATTACTTAGATTTTGATATTTTATTATTATTTGTGTTGTAGAACCACACTGGCTTGAAGCATTAAGAAGTGCAAGCTGTGAATACAACTTTATTACACACCACTAAAGCATCAGAGCCTCTTCATTGGAGTTTTAACCGGACTCTCAACAGTGATTTGAATATTCCAACCAGCATAAAATAGTCGCTAGAAAGCTGATTCTATTGTTTTAATGCATGCTTTTTTTGATGACAGTTCTATAGCTTAACATTGTAGGTTTTGAGGTGGAATTTGCTCATGAAAGAAGGAAGGATAACTTTACTAAAAGTATCTCTTTTTTATATTTAACCAAATAAGCTGAATAAATTTGCAAACTCCGATCACGGTGTTTTTGAGGACAGTTCTACCTTAGCAAACATTGTAACCTCTGAGGCAGTGGCGGTTTATCAATAGGGGGCGCTGGGGCGCTGCTCCCTCCGTGCTCCCATCCAAAATTCGACAGAGGAAGTCCACATTGTACCAAAATTAGTCATTAATTTATAGAAAATAACAAATAAAATTATTTATTTTTTCCACACAATGATAGCCTGTCTGCACCTGTCACCATTAAATGAAAGGGGTTTCATACAATTTATTAATTGATAAGTGAGCGAAAACATGTTTCGCGTCCAGAGTGCAAGCGGATTAACTGCGGATGTGAGGTCGGACGTCCGTTTAACTTACAAATTGTTATTGCATAGGGTCTGCGCAGCCACATACTGTGTATCTGCTGTGCTGATTATTGTAGGGGTATTTTTTTATTTGAGACGTGATTCCATGCCATTGAAAATCTGGCTCTGCCGCAAACCGCTCAGACTCTGACCCAAACGATAAGCACTTGTTCACAGAGCTCAAAAGGACCTCATTAAAATAAAACCACGTGATTTCAATTAACTGGTATATTTGGCGTAGGTCTTACCCATTGTTTAGGCTTATTCACCATAGATATACATAAACACTAGATGGCTCAAGCACGCTGCGAGCCAATGTGAAGTAACGTCGTCACAGGGCGGCCATCTTGGGACAGGGCTGCTCGATCACTCATAACATTACAGCCAATGGAGCACGGACTTAGAAATAACTGTAAATTGCTCAACTCTCCAAAATTCTCAACTGATTTTCAAACAAACGGCTTGGTTTGTCTGGTAAACATCAGAGATGTAGTTATTTAACTGCATACTTAAGAATAATTAAAACCATTGAATTCAATATAAAAAGTACATTAAGTAGATAGGTAAAGCAATAGCTATACACACACACAGAAATTATATTGTCAATATTTAATATTGACAATATTCAAATAATAAACCAAATAAATAATAAAATAAAGGAATGATAAAATGAATAACAAAGAACTTTCAGCCACGTTAATAAGCCACAAATCATAGCCACGTTAATGAGGTTTGTAATAACCCAATCCGTTTGTAAATCCGTCAAGCATTCATCGAGTTACGAGTATTTAAGCGAGTAAATCATCCACCTTACCTCCGACTACAGCACAGCGCACCAGAGCAGTCCCCTGTCCTAAGATGGTCGACCAGTGATGACGCTGCCGACTCTGCCTTGAGCCATCTAGTGTTTATATATATATCTATGTTATTCACCGTAGTCCGTCTCATCACAAGTAACATTGGAAAGCGATTATGACTCCGGACTTCCCGTGCTTCTCTTTACTCAGAGATTAGAAACAATGCATGTGTTTCATGACCGTTTAAATTGTTTTAGTGAAATAAGACCATTTGAAACGTTTTTATGCAGTTCCATTGCTTTTAATCCCTCGGTAAAGACAAGCCTGATAATTCCTGTGTCATAATCGATTTCCATGTAATTAGTGGGGAAATCCACCGTAATGCACGTGAAACTAATTAACTTGATGCACGATGATTTAAATTCCGAGAGTGAATTTCCTCGGTGCGCTTTGATGGAATAATTGCTGACTACGGCACAAAGACGTGAATATCACTAAGAGGAGAAACACGCATAGGACGCAAGCCTTGGCATCTCTAAACATCGTCCAAGACAAAGTTCTAGGTTTTCAAGATGTCAAATCCTATCTTTGTGGATGCCTACCACATAAATCAAACTTGCAGTGGATTTTTATATGAGAACTTCGATTTTAAATTTGATTTCCGCAACTGGAATCGACTGCAGCCTGCCTTCTTTTGTCCCACTCGTTGATGGAGGCATTGTTTGAGGCTGTTTTACCGAGATGAAATGCACTATAGATGTTCAAGTCGACAGCATCTTTTTGGGGCCTTTACAGCCATGTGAACTCCAAGGAACATGCTTGAAATAACTGTTCTCATAAGAAATGTGTGGAATTTAAAAATACAGTTGCAATTTAACAAAGGCTTTTTCTGTGTTTCCGTTCACAGGAGTGTATCGCCGAATTTCCACCCAGCACTATGCCCTGGTGCGGCTACCTGGAGGAGAACAGAGAGCCTTCTACTGCATCTAATGTAAATAGTGGCAATTTACAACTCATACAACCCCACTTCAAAAAAGTGAACTATCCCTTTAAGTCGAAGTAATTAAGATCCAGAACTGAACAGTAGGTGGCAACAATGCGCTAGTCTGCTCTAGTTTAAAACGAAGAAGAATCTTCGAACTGCGGCCATGTGTGCGCGTGCAAGGGATCCAGTTAGTTTGGAAATCAGTTGGAATATAGACTAACACCGACTTCTCGGTGGTGTTACGATTGCTCTTGCATAAATGTGCTTAATCGTGTAATTTTTTTTTCTCAGAAATACAGATTTTGCTAATATATTTAATTAGGTAGATTTAATTCGTCCGTAAAATGAGCGACTGTGCAGTCTTTCGGACGCAGGTAGCCTCCGTTATGGAAGAACTAACTAAAGCAGCTATGACAGAAATAAGCAGAATATTTGATGACGGGACCGTTGTGTTGCGTTTGGAAGTATCCCGAAGCCAGGAAGAAATTGATGGCCTGAGGAGGAAATTACAGCTCGTGGAGAGCGAGTTGAGGACGGTGCGAGAAGCTGCTCGGCGAGAGCATCGCTCAGTAGGAGTGCAGGTCACGGAGCAGTTTGGAAGCTCTGGAGGTATGCTTCCTTGCAGATGTCGCCGTAAACACGAAAGTGTAACGCACCAGTATAGTTTGTTCTTAAAGGGGTCGAGTGAAGTGGGCAGACATATCATTTTTTCTGTTTATTTGTGACGAGAAACCTTTTTCAAAACATCCCCGTTGGATTTTTTTTCCCAAAACTCCATCCGATTTACGAGTAATGGCTTTAGCAACGCTGACAAAATTCTTCAGCGATCTTCGGTGGTGACGTGAACTCCAGAACAGCCATTGTTATGATTCTTTGCAGGTCATTGACATTCCTGTTCATTGCGTTGGATTGTATTTATTTCCACAAAGTAAAACTCGCTCAGCCACATGACTGCTTTTCAGCGGGCCCATGCATAATAAAACATAACATACATCAAATAAACAAATTATACATCTGTAGAAATATACAAAAATCTAAACCATGAAATAAAACAAAAAAAGCATCAAAGACATATCAAAGAAGTTATGCCAAATAGTACATCATCATGGCACAGTGGTTAGCATTGCTGCCTCAAAGCAAGAAGGGTGGTTCAAATCCACCAAATCCAATTTTCGTGGGTTCAAATCCGGCCTGGGGCCTTTCTGTGTGGAGTTTGCATGTTCTCCCCGTGTTCACGTGGGTTTTCTCTGGGTACTCCAGTTTCCTCCCACCGTCCAAAGACATGCATGTCAGGTTAATTGGAGACGCTAAATTGCCCATAGGTATGAGTGTGAGAGTGAATGGTCTGTGAATGGTGTGTGTGCCCTGCGATGGATTGGCAACCTGTTCAGGGTGGGTCCCTGCCTTTGCCCGTAGTCAGCTGGGATAGGCTCCAGCTCACCCCGCGACCCTAGTGAGGAATAAGCGGGTATAGAAGATGAATGAATGAGTGCTTCATATACTTTAAACACTTAAGTCTGACTAGACAGAAATAGTATAGTTGGGTTTGGGGAACTTGAATTAGATGATTACTAGAGATGCACCGAATTTTCGGCCGAAAAAGGCAAAAAAATGCATTTTCGGTTTTCCCGAAAGACTTTTAACACCGAAACAATACGGCCGAAACACAATGTTGTGATGACGCAAGCGAAAACTGCAGCCAGCACGCGTCTGTCTGTATGTTTTCAATCAGGGTACGTGCATCTCCGGCACCACGTTATGGCACTAAAGTCCACGAGTGCTGAATTACAATTTCTGTTTGACACTGTCCTGATGTATAGGATAGCAGCTGGTGTTGTGTCCGATTCGGTTGCACATTAAATACGTACCACATAAAAACGCAAAGCAGTGATATCCGTAAAAGGCATAGAGTATTCATGGACAATGGCAATATATTCTCAAGGCATTTGTGTACCATCAGTATTCCATAATGAAACTACAACCCCTGGAAAAATATGGAATCCCTACACACAGATGTTAATTTACCTTTTTTCCTTCATAACAAAGAAGCAAATAACCCATATGATAAAACAATTATAGTTTATTAGCTTAACATGCAGGCGTCATTTGACGTTACACTTTGAAAGTGAAGGCCAAACACGTGGCAAACGTGCAAATTGCGGGAGATGTCAGAGTATTCGAATGTATCGCTTCACTATGCGTCATCTCATCTATGATACCTTTCCCTTTCCTGAGAACACAATGCTTCATCAGCACCTGTAGTTATTCTTCACACAATTTTTGTAGAATAGGGGCAGGATAATAACTTTCTCAAGAGGAATTGGGGAAACAGAATTGGACACAACGCCGTTGCTTCTAATTTCGCTACAAAATAGGATCACGGATAAAGAAACTCATTTCATAAATGCAGTAGCTTCGGGGAACAAACGCAACCTTGTTTGAAAGGTAAGGCAACGCACAGTATATTTATCAAGCTGCCTAAGACAACACACGTTTCAAAACCACAATCTGAAGACCTGTTTAAGTGATGGAAAGTGAAGCCTGTTTCCTTGTGATAATGCGGAAGCGAGTTATCTATCGCAGCCAATTCTCTCTGACCAATCAGTGGGCTGCTGTTGTCGTCACGTAACATATTTTACAATTTTTCAGCAGCCAGTAATAGGCCAGTCAGTTATAGGCCTGTAGGAGTGGGGCCAAGTTAAACATTCTATTCATAATTTTATTTGGGCCTGAGCGACGAAGTCGCCAGGGGCCAACGGCTCCTGGCAATGAAGTTGCGAGGATCCTATTGTTTTTGTAGAGATTATTATTATACTTCCGCGGCTTTGTGACCCGTTTTGAGGCCTTTCCCGTTGTGCGAGCTGCACCAAATTTGGCACAGACCTCAAGCCTGGCGAAACTCAACATTTTCTGGAGTGACTGGGCGTGGGCGTGGTCAGGGGGCTCAATAACGCCCCCAAACGTAGGGCCGTTTTTGGGCATATTTCGTCGGAGATGCACAAAATTCGGTGACATCATAGGTCCCCTAAGTACGATGTCATGAGATTTTTAACAAATTTTTTTGCCCAACAGGAAGTCTGCCATGGACCGTTTCCTGCGGAAATTTTCAATATACGATTGCAGTTTTGAGGCCTTAAGGATGTGCTAAAACCTACGAAACTTTGCCCATATGTGTGAATCCCAATGCAATTTCATATATATCACAGCTGGCCACGGGCGTGGCAGATCAGCTCTGTAGCGCCCCCTAATGCATTTTATGGTATTACAGATGGATGATAGCTTGTAGGCGCATGATACGTGGCACATATGTTGTAAGGTACGGCACTTGATTTTGAGGGGGGTTGCGGGCATGGGCGTGGCAAATTGGCTGAATGGCGCCCTCTAGGCACTGCCAATAGTGTTTCAATGAAGCAGCCCCCCCGTATCGTTTCACTTACAAGTATGAAAATCGCCAGTCACCTGTAGGGGGTCTAGACGTACAAAAAGGCCTCTTGGAGCGATATCGTAAAACCAACAGGAAGTCAGCCATTTTGAATTTTATGGCCATGTTGGGGCAATTTGCAGGTGTCGTATTTTAACGAACTCCTCCGAGACATTTAATGCGATCGACTTCAAATTCGGTCTGTGCCTTCATAAGACCTGTGAGAGCAAAAGTTGCGTAAGACGTCTACTACAGTCTTAGGGTCTGGCCGTGCCGGCGTGGCAAACTTTGATGTTCGCCATAAGACATATGTTGTTATAACTCGACCATACATAATTGTATCCGCCCGAAACTTCCTACATATAATGACAGTCGCACCCTGAAGATGTCTGTATGTCAACATTTGTTAGAAGTCACAGCGCCACCTGCTGGCGATAGGAAATGGCATGTTTTACGGCTTTGATGTGCATTTCCAAGATATGAATGCAGATTTCCTAGACGGTTCATCATATCCTCTTCAAAATTGGGGATATTAGCCTTAAGGCCTTGCAGATGAAGTGCTGCGAATATTGTGCGCTTTCGTCAAACGGCGCGGCCATGGCGGACCATCAAATTTTAGGTGGCGCCATGATAGACGAAGTGATAGAGGAAGTGGATGAAAAAAAATTCCCAAAATTCACCAGAAAGTCCAAATGAGCTGAAACTTTGACAAGTAAACAAGCAGACCGAGGCGAAACTTTCGTACACTGCAACCCATACTGTGTTTTGAAGTCCGTCACTCTAAATTTTTCAATACATACTCAGTCCATATGAAAACGCACCACTCACGAAATCTGGATTGATATGTGAAGTATATCCGTATGATGCATTTGAGATAATGAATGATTTAAGAAGACATGTAAACATCATTCAGTTTCATTCACGATAATGTTAATGCGCGAGAGAGGTTTAACTGGTGTAGGGGTCAAACAGGAAAGTCAATAACGGGTGTGACCGCCATTTGCATTGACACTTGCGGTGCATCGTCGTCGCATTGAGTTGATCAGTCTCTGGATAGTGTTCTGAGGAATAGCATTCCACTCCTGAACAAGGGCAACCTCAAGTTCTCGGATGTTGTCCATCTGGCGTCGACGTGAAAGACGTCGTCCAATTTCATCCCATAAGTGCTCGATTGGGGAGAGGTCGGGTGACAGAGCTGGCCACTGAAGCTCGGGGATGTTCTGCTGTGCAAGGTACTGCATGGACACCCTTGCAGTGTGTGCCCTAGCGTTGTCCTGTTGGAACGTGGACATCGTGGTGTTGGTTGAAGAACGGCATAACATGGTTCACCCTTCCTCTGCAGATATGGAGAGGGGTTCTGTGACGGTAGCTTATTCCACCCCACACCATAACGCTGCCACCACCCCAACGGTCCGTTTGAATGACACAATCGACATTATAACGTTCACCCGTCTCCGCCAAACACGTATACAGCCATCTGCGTTCCTTAAGTGAAATCGTGACTCGTCAGAAAAGATGACACCGTGCCATTGTCGTAGTCGCCAATTCTGGTGCCTGTTTGCCCACTGTAGACGCTGCTTTCGGTGACGATCCGTCAATATGGGGCCAAAATAAGGACGTCGTGCACGCAGGCCTGCAGCTCGCAGACGGTTCCGTACGGTGTTGGGGTGAATGAATCCACGTCGTCCTTGGACTTTAGCAGCCGTTCTTGTCGCTGGTAGTGTTCGGTCTTGGACATGATCCCATACGATCTGACGGTCCTGACGTGCCGTTGTCACACGTTGTTGACCCGGTCGAGGACGGTCCCGAGTGCTCCCCGTTTGCAGAAACCTTTGATGGAGTCTTGCGATCGTTGTGTGTGCGCAGTGTAGTCTTCTGGCAATTTCCCTGGTGCTGGCGCCAATTTGAAGCATGCCTATGGCACGTTCCCGTTCAGGGGCTGTAAGTCGCAGCATAGTGTCGACGTTTCATAAGTGTCAGTGAAGAAGTGAAATTTTATTCGGATTCACATGCTTTTAAAGGCAATGTGTGCACAAATTCAGAGTGAAATTCACTTTTGCTGTTGAGTTCGTGCAAGATGTTGCGTTTTTGCAAAAAATTGCCTAGCGTTACAGTTAACTTGAAATTCTCCCATTTCTTGCACCTGGCATGTCGGGTGACGTCACTGTAGTGTTGTTGTATAAAAATTATATTGAAGTTCATTTGAACTTAAATATTGACTTTTTTCAAGTGGTGCGTTTTCATTTGTACTCAGTATGTATAGACAGTTATAACATAAGAATATTTCCAAAAGTTTTGATTCAAATTCTACCAAACTTGGTAATAATAACAGCGTTTGATTCCGTCAAACGGTTCATGAGATATGATGTAAAGATGACAGTGAGTGCTGCAGCAGTCATTGTGTAATTTCAGCTGCTTGGTCTCAGGGCAGGTAGGGGAGGGGGAGGGGTGTTTGGCATGTCAAAATGGTATCATAGCGCCCTCCAGAAAATTTTTGCACTCCCCTCAGGAAACCACATTGTACGCGGTCCCGCAGTGTCCAATGGCTCTGAATGGACACCTGCACCCATCAAGATCTTGCCGCCACCCCAACGTGCACGAGGGGTGCGAGGGCCCTTTCAACGCTGCTTGCAGCTTTAACTTTATTTTATATTGTGCTTTGTTGGAATGTCAATGCTAAATAAATAATTTCATAATTTTGTAATAGATTTATTTTTTTGATGCGTTCATGTTAATTTATGCCATTGCAATGCCTTGACTTTATCAGCGTTGAAGTTCTTATTTTCAAACAGAAAAGGTTTTATCCTACCTTGACACGTTTCGACGGGATATTCCCGTCGTCTTCAGAAGAGTCACTGATGTTACGAGTGACGTGTCTTATCAGCTGATGTGTGGTGTCCGGCCGCTCCTCCAAGATGGCACTCCAGGTGTGGGAAAGCGTGTATGCCCCCTCGTCCCAGTTCATGGTCCTGTGGGCCCGCTTCCTAATTTCAATTGCCTCCATGATCCAGCGTTCATGTCGGTTGTTCTGGGTGCGGATGACTTTGGCCATGTCCCAGTCCATAATATGATTTTCCCTCTTGCAATGGTCTGTGATTGCTGATTTAAGGTTTACCTGTAGTGCTTGTTCCTTAACTGAGCGTGTCTGTCTTACTGTTGTCTCTTTCTCGCATTCTTTTTGGTGTTCTTTTTTACGTGTGTGAAAAAGTCTACCTGTTTCCCCAATGTATGTTTTATGGCAAGACCAACATGGGATTTCATATATGACGTCACATTTGTTACAGTCGTCAATTTGGTCTTTCGGGTGTACCAGTAGTTGTCGTAATTTTATGTATGGGGATTTTATGTACCGGGGTGTTGATGTGGAATTTTCTCATGGCCCATTGAATCCGCTCTGTTGTGCCTCTTATGTATGGTAATGTAATGACTCCTTTGATTTCGGTTTCATTTTTTCGTTTCTTTCTCTTCCGGGGTTTTGTTTCTGCTGTACCTGTAGTTTGCCTGTGTTTATGGCCCATAGTGGGTACTGGCATTTCTTCAGTGCGTTAGTTATATGTTCCTCTTCCTTTTTCTTGTCTGTGTCTTCTGTAATGATGGATGCGCGATCAGACAGTGTTCTTACCACGGAAAGTTTGTGATTTATGGGGTGTTCAGATGACCAAAGCAGGTATTGATCAGTATGCACCCAAAAAAATAATTTGTTGGGTGAACATAAAAAAATTATGGAAAGTATTTCCACCCAATCATAATACGCTAATTTAGCAACAAATTCTTTTATTGAGTGACATAAATGTAAATTTGCTGGTTCAACATGGTGTTGGTGTTACTATCACTCAATTACAAGGGGTAAGTCCAACATAATAATCATTTGTTGGGTGAACATACAAAATTTATGGAAAGTATTTCCACCCAATTATAATACGCTCATTTAGCAAGAGACAGTTTTGTGGAGTGAAATTAATGCAAACATGCCGAATAAACATAATGTGTCAGCGTTACTTTTACTTGATTACAAGGAGTAAATCCAACATAACTTTTAAAGGTTCGTTCAACATATTTATCTATGTTTGATTTAAGTGTGGGTGACCCAATTTAATGGGGTAGGTGCAACTATATTTTGAAATGATACAACACAACTAATTAATTGTGCTGATCAGACAAGACTTATGTATGTTTGACAATCACAAATACTTTAGTTGACAGTCCTTTCAGTGTGTCTATTCAGTCTTTGAAAATCAACAGTAATAATTCAATAAAAGTCAATTCTGACATCAATATTTGTTTTAAACAATGTAAACATTTGTCATCCTAGTTTATGACAGTTGATATCAAGTTAGGAAAAAAAAAACACCTAAAAGCAAACAGGATTTCTTGAGATTGAACTTTATTGCCCGTGAAGAGGCAAACCACGAAAAACATCTGGCTCTACAAAAAATTTAAATACAATAAAAATAAAAGTGCATTCTTGTGCATCCATGAATTTGAAATAAAAATAAATGAATAATAAAATTCTCAAAATGTATCTGTATTCTACAGAGCCCTCTTTATGTAGTAAATCTATTTCATCTGATTTTGAATTAAAAATTGTTACCATTGAATATTAATGCATTGAAATTGTGTACCTGAATTGCTTTTTACCCTGAATTTACTGCTTCAAATTTTCAATAGCAGTGTTTCACTATTTTCATATTCAGAATCAAAATTTCATGTTTAAAAAAATTCTAGTAAGATAAATTTAATTTGCTTTAAAAAATATAAAGTTTAAAATTCAACTGATAAATTTTCAAGCAGCCAAATTCAACCAGCAAAATTCTGTGTCGAAATATGCAGTCTGATATTCAATTTGAAACAGCTGAGATCCCAGGGAAAAGCGTGATTCCAGATCAAGTCAAACCAACATCCAGCCTGTTCATTAGGGCTTCACATAAAACTGTTTTCTATAAAGTGAACAGCTGGTAACTCATCTGTCCAGCTATTATTTCTGTTTCTGTCTGCTGTCATCTCCAGCAATGCTGACACAATTTCAGTTTGTTTTACATAAAGACCTAATGAACAGGCTGGTTGTTGGTTTGACTTGATCTAGAATCTCAGCTGTTTTCATGAATTTCAGACGGCGTATTATGATGCTGAATTTTGCTGGTTGAATTTGGCAGCTTGAGAATTTGGCAGCTGAATTCCAAACTTTGTATTTTGACAAATTTTATTTCTTTCAATTTATTTTTTTAAACATGAAATTTTGATATTGAATATGAAAATACTGAAAAATAAAGGTGAAAATTCACTAATAAACATATGAAGCTTTAATTACAGAGTAAAAAAAATTCAGATACACAATTTCAATGCGTTAACGTGCAATGCTAAAAATTCTGTCTCATTTTGAATTCAAAATCAGATGAAACAGATTTACCTGTTGTCATCTTTGCTTCTGAATGGAAAAATAGTCTGTAATACTCATGCACATGTCCTTGAAATTTTAACAAGACAACGATTTGAAGCATTGTTAACACAGAAATATACTAACAAGGAACAAAAGGCTTCTCCACATTTCTGCAACAATTGGGAGCATTGGAGCATAAAAACAGACATTTTTTTTGGAACATTTTAAAACACTAATATTGATTGAACCCCCCACACACACACACAGGACTCTGGGATACTTTCACTGTTGAAGACCCCTAACAGTTACCCTACAAAATATTAACGTGCAAGTAGGGCAAAGTTCCAGTTGCTTTGAATGCAGCATTGGCTTTTTCCAGCTGCAGCTCACAATCATATGGGAATCGGGGAACAACAAAAAAAAAATACAGGCCGTCCAAACAATCTTGAGGCGGCAGAATCAGATGACGACAAAATGTCTGTGTCAAATGAGCCACTTGAAAGTGATGAGTCATCACCACAGCGCGATGTAGAAGGAGCTGAGAAAGAAGGGGGTGGAGTGTCCCTATGCAGGCCGGAATCAAACATCAGCTTTATGGTACTTTTGTCCTCGATCTCTGTTATAGAAGTCAAGTTGGTAAATTAATTGCCAAAATCAGCATCCATGAACTGAAGCCTGAAGTCCGACTGTACTCCACACTGCTTCTTAATGTGCTCAACAAGTTCAGGAACAGTCGCTGGAAGCCCATTCTGTAAAATCAGTCTCTGGGAATCGTTTTCCCCCTAGTATAATTCTTAGCTTCACTGAAGCAGCCATTTCACATCACTCTGAGAATCAGAAAAAAGGAAAACATTAAATGCATCACTCATTTAATATGGGAAACAAGTATCATGAAATAGAAATAAAGCATTTCATCAATTACTTAGTAATTATGCAATTAAACAGAAATTTTTATAAATAAACTGTAAATATATTTATCAATAAATCAATAAATAGCTAAAATAGAAAAAGGGACTTACAAAAACAAAAAAACATGTTTTACACAAGAATTAACCCTCGTTAACGACACATGGTAAAAGGAGAGGGTATATGATCCAATTTTAACTAAGATGAAGGAAATACATCTTGAAAACAGAGATGCAAATGGAAAAGCAGATCTAATTTAGTTTTCTTCAGTTTTTGAATACACTTCTTTTAAAACCATTCACTTGAATGAGAAAGTGTGTAAAAAAATAGACTGGTAGTGTATACACACATTATGTCCATTGATATGTAAATTGATATGTAAATTTTAATGTCAGCATACCTTAAATACTTGTCTTTTGAGTGTCACCATTCTCAGAGATCCGACAAAGTAGTCTGCCAGAGGGTAGTCATCTGCCATATATATATATATATATATATATATATATATATAGAGAGAGAGAGAGAGAGAGAGAGAGGAAGGAGAATTTATAGGGAAGATGTGTGTCTGTGTGTGTGTCTGTCTGACCACTCACTAGTTGCTATGTAAACAAACACTTCTTGAAAATTTTGTTGCACTATTATAGAATTGCAAAGTGAACTGATATATGCAATCTAATTTTTTTTTTTGCCATAAATAAAAAAGGATAAAAATCCGAGATACCCTGATTCACTTTCTTCCAGGTGTTCAACGTTGATAATTAATACATACATTGGTAGACCTATATTCAATTGAATACACTGCAAAGACAAGTTGCTTAATGTTCGAACAGGTAAACTTTGTAATTTTTTGCAAATATTAGCTCATTTGGAATTTGATGCCTGCAACATGTTTCAAAAAAGCTGGCACAAGTGGCAAAAAAGACTGAGAGAGTTGAGGAATGCTCATCAAACACTTATTTGGAACATCCCACAGGTGAACGGGCTAATTGGGAACAGGTGGGTGCCATGATTGGGCATAAAAGCAGCTTCCCTGAAATGCTCAGTCATTCACAAACAAGGATGGGGCGAGGGTCACCACTTAGTGAACAAATGCTTGAGCTGATTGTCGAACAGTTTAAAAACAACATTCCTCAATGAGCTATTGCAAGAAATTTAAGGATTTCATCATCTACGGTCCGTAATATGGTCAAAAGGTTCAGAGAATCTGGAGAAATCACTGCACGTAAGCGAGAAGACCGAAAACCAACATTGAATGCCCGTGACCTTAGATCCCTCAGGCGGTACTGCATCAAAAACCGACATCAGTGTGTAAAGGACATCACCACATGGGCTCAGGAACACTTCAGAAAACCACTGTGAGTAACTACAGTTCTTCGCTACATCTGCAAGTGCAAGTTAAAACTCTACAATGCAAAGCGAAACCCATTTATCAACAGCACCCAGAAACGCCGCCGGCCTCGCTGGGCCCAAGCTCATCTAAGATGGACTGATGCAAAGTGGAAAAGTGTTCTGTGGTATGACGAGTCCACATTTCAAATTGTTTTTGGAAACTGTGGACATTGTGTCCTCCGGACCAAAGAGGAAAAGAACCATCTGGACTGTTATAGGCGCAAAGTTCAAAAGCCAGCATCTGTGATGGTATGGGGGTGTATTAGAGCCCAAGGCATAGGCAACTTACACATATGTGAAGGCACTATTAATGCTGAAAGGTACATACAGGTTTTGGAGCAACATATGTTACCATCCAAGCAACTTCTTGTTCATGGACGCCCCTGCTTATTTCAGCAAGATAATGCCAAGCCACATTCTGCACGTGTTACAACAGCATGGCTCCGTAGTAAAAGAGTGCGAGTACTAGACTGGCCTGCCTGTAGTCCAGACCTGTCTCCCATTGAAAATGTGTGGCGCATTATGAAGCGTAAAATACGACAACGGAGACCCCGGACTGTTGAACAACTTAAGCTGTACATCAAGCAAGAATGGGAAAGAGTTCCACCTGAAAAGCTTCAAAAATTTGTCTCCTCAGTTCCCAAACGTTTACTGAGTGTCGTTAAAAGGAAAGGCGATGTAACAGAGTGGTAAAAAGGCCCCTGTGCCAAATTTTTTGCAATGTGCTGCTGCCTTTAAATTCTAAGTTAATGATTATTTGCAAAAAAAAATATAAAGTTTCTCAGTTTGAACATTAAACATCTTGTCTTTGCAGTGTATTCAATTGAATATAAGTTGAAAAGGATTTGCAAATCATTGTATTCTGTTTTTATTTGCGATTTACATAACGTGCCAACTTCACTGGTTTTGGGTTTTGTATGTCGTGAACTGAGAGATTTGTGAGCTTTTTATGCGGTGGCTTCTAGTTTTTCACCTGTCTGTCCGTCCGTCCGTCCGTCCGTCTGTCTGTCTGTCCGCACTTTGCGATGGCTATAACTTTTGATCGGCTCATGATAGGACTTTGATACTTGGCATTTGCATTGCTTGTGAGAAGGCATTCCAGATGGGGTCATGACTTTTCACCTGATCTAGACCTTGGAGCATGACGTTTGGTGTCAAAAACTTTAACATATGGGCCATAACTTTTCATTAGCTAGTAATAGGCATTCGATACCTGGCATATGTATTCCTTAGGATAAGGCCTTTCTGATGAGGTAATGAATGTTGACCTTGTGACCTTGACCTTTAACCTTTGACTCATGATAGGCCTTTAATCGTTAGCACGTGCAGGTTATGTATGGGGGCATCAGTGTTTCACAAACGCATCTTGTTTAATGATCTGTCAGTCTCCAATCTATTCTCCATTATGTTTAAAGTGGCGTCTACAGGTGTGCGAGTGAATAAAGAAACCACATCATGCGATATGAAAATTTCATCTGCCTCTACTTTGGCGTCTTTGAGTTCTTTGGCTAACTGTTTTGAGTTTTTGCAATGCTTGTTTGTTTGTCCCAGAAGGGGTTGTAATATTTCTGCAAGGGATTTGGATAGGTTGTAAGTTACTGATCCTATGCTGTCTACTATGGGTCGCAGCGGAGCTCCCTGCTTGTGGATGTTTGGTGTGCTGTATATTCGGGAGTTACACTTGCTGTGGGTATAGGATGATTGTACGTTTGTTTGTCTATTTTCTTTTCACGTTGGACGATCATAAAACGATTACCGAGTCTATCTGTCTTCTCCTCCGTTGGATCCTTTTTTAACACTTTGTATGTGTCTGTATCTTCCAGCATTTTCATAATTTGTTTTTCATAATTTTCTGTGTCCAAGATGACTGTAGCTCTGCCTTGGTCTGCCGGGAGAATAGTGATTTCTTTGTTTTTAGACAGAGTGTTAATAGCTTGTGCTTCTGATTTTGTAATGTTGCTCGGTGGGAGTTTGGTTGATTTGAGGATGCCTGCTATGTCATTCCGTAGAGCTGCTTTTTGCCCAGGGTCTGGTATTTTCTCGCATGCCAATTCTGTAGCAAGGGTAAACTCTTCGAGGGGGATGCGTTTAGGTGTTACCGCAAAGTTTAGCCCTCGGGATAACACACTACGTTCTGCATCTGTTAGACGATGTTTAGACATGTTACATCCATTTTTCATTAATTGGGTGTTGGTTTCTTTCTGTATGCTTATTTGCGATTAATTTGTTAAGTTTCCTTATGTGCCTTTCGTTCATTTTTAAGAACTCGTTCTCATACTGTTTACGTAAGTTTTTGTCTCCCATTCGTTCTATTTCCCTACTTAAGGGGTACCGCCGTTTAAACTCCTCCATTTTGTGTTTTAATTCAGATTTTAAATTCCTTATATAAATCTGACAGGACAGCCACGTCTCGCTAACATCAGCTGATAAGATACGTCACTCGTAACATCAGTGACTCTTTTGACGAAGACAGGAGTATCCCGTCGAAACATGTCAAGGTAGGATAAAACCTTTTCTGTTTGAAAATAAGAACGTCAACGCTAATTAGTTACTACAGACAGTATGAACCTTTTTGGATGGCCTTAACTTTAGTGAGGTAAGCACACAGTCATAGCCGTAAATGCAATGGTGCTAAAATTGCCATAATTTCTTTCGGTGTTTCGTATTTCTCATTTTCGGTTTTCGGTTTCGGCCTAAAATTTTCATTTCGGTGCATCTCTAATGATTACAGAATTGATATGCAGTTGATTCTGAGTAACGAGACAAAACCGTGTGTGAGGTAATGACCAGTGGTGGCTGGTGCTAAAAATTTTTGGGGGGGGTGCAATTTACCTTGGCCCTGCACGCCTGGCAGCTGCTTTGATATCGGCACAGTCAGTTATTCAGAAGGAAAATGTAGCCGACAGATTTTATCAGGGTTTGTACCCTCTATGCGGCATTATGGTAAAAGCATGTCTCGACTGATTTCAGATTTTTGAAATAACGCATTTTGTAAGTCAGATTTTATGTTAATCAAGAATTAGTTTATTTAGAAAGAAAGAGAAAAAGCTTTAATGACTGCAGTAAAAAGAATAAATACAAAACTGAATAATTAATTCAAAATTAATACTAATTTAAAAAACAAGTTGAAGATCATCAGGTAATATTCCGAGGAAGTATTTCAGAACTAAAAGGTCCTATGAAATGTATAGTATTTTTTTTTCCCCTTATCTGCTCGAATTTCACACGAGAATTAAAAATTTTGTGGCCACCGAATATTTTCTCGACAGCATGAGAATAAACCACTTCAGAGTCACGCAGAGAATATCATGACCTTCTGATGTGACATTTCAAAATAATTTTCCTCAAAAATGCCATACATTTTGGTTGTGGTCCCTCTAATTTCAGATTAGAATTAAAGGGAAACTCCGCAGTGCCATGAACTGATTTCACTAATGCATGATAGAACACCACAGAAGTTAGTACATTCTCATGTGATATTTCAAAATTAAAGCCCACAAAACATCATAAATGTTGGTGTCCCTCCAAATTTGGATTAGAGTGAAAAGAAAATTCGATGTTGCCACATTTCACTACAGCGTGATAGAACAGTATCATTGAGTGTCAGTCAGAGGATATCAAGGTATTCTGGTGTGGCATTTTGAAATAAAAGGCCTCTGAAATACCATGTTTTTGTTGTGTTCAGTGGAAATTCAGATTAGAATTAAGTGAAAACACCCTGTTCTCACAGACTAATTTCACTACAGCCAGACAGTGCA
This sequence comes from Gymnothorax reevesii, assembly GCA_029721435.1. Lineage (NCBI taxonomy): Eukaryota > Metazoa > Chordata > Actinopteri > Anguilliformes > Muraenidae > Gymnothorax > Gymnothorax reevesii. The sequence continues at coordinate 18,165,062 of CM056577.1, read as the reverse complement.
GTACTTCCCAGTGTCACTCGGCAGATACATTGACTGTATAGAACATGGACGTCGAGTCCATGACATCACCCATAGGTTTCTGAATATCCATTTTGAAGCAAATTTGGTCGCCATCTTGGCACTTGACACTGCCTACCTCTTGGCTAGTCCAAAAATGGGCAAAAAGGTGGGGCCGTTGCTGGAGCAGAGGCGCGCCCAATGGGCGGGGCCGAATGGGCCTATTCGCTGAAACATGCCCCCTAAGCTCGCAGCTACCAAGGTAGCTACGGCTTCCATACTAGACTAAAAAGCCAACTCTTCTCGAAGCCTCATGGTTCGCCAAGGCCGAGATGCGGGGTCATATCTGTCCTATTAAAGAAATGGATCCTGCTAAGGTGCTTGCGGTGGCGAATTGAATGCTGGTTATATTCGTGAAGTGGTTTGAACGTTGCTCGTATTCGTGAGGCAGTAGCGCGAAGAACGCTATACACCGCTGAGAAGTAGTGGCGGTTGGCTCACTGAGTATCAGTATCCCCCAGCAAGTGAAAGCGGGTGATCGTCTTAGCTCTTGCACGCACCCTAACCAGGTCCCATTAACAGTAGTATGGCCAGCCAAACAATAACATTGCATTATGTAAGCTTACCAACAAACCTGACGGACCTTTTATTTTTCTACCTCATTCTCGCACATTTTGATATGCTGTAACTACTATTACCCTGCATATTGACTTTGGGAAATGCTGAATTAATGGGTCACGGTAGGCAGCATATGTAGGCTCATCAATGCTCACACATCTGGGCGTCCAGCTCCTAGGTTATTTTATCAGCTGCCTCGCTTATCTCTGACTTTTATATTAGCTAACGATACCACTGCGATGCGCGACGACTTTTTATCGCGTCGTAAAATTGGTGTTACTTTCGGAAAAAAGCCTTTACTCCCAGCGAAATTGCATAGCCGAACGTGGCTAGTTAGTGACACTTTTTCGTTGCCGTGTGGCTTACTAGTTAGGTTAATGCGGTTAGCTAGCGTGTGGATGCTGGACTTTATGTAGAAACACATTTTTTAGCGACAGCTAGCTAGCTTGCTAGATGAAATGGAATATGTAAAATTAGCTATATAGCTAACTCGCTAACTTTAGCCTTTCTATTTACAATGATACCACATCCGTAATTTAGGCTGAACAAAAACATTAAGCTCAGCAGAGCAGAGATGCTGGTACCAAATTCTAGCTTCTTTAGCCAATTTCTATCTGTTGCCCACATTGACAATACTCATTCATTCACAACTTCCATCACATACATTCATAATTCCCACCTACATTCAGAAATTGGGTGCAATCGCCCTGAAAATGGAATGAATCCATTGTCGGCAAATGAAGTTCTATCAGATATTGCGGAATCCACTGAGTGCATAACCACGGCAATCTCTGGTCAAGCCCTCCAAATACCCCGTCATTTAGGAGCGTGCTTTGGTGGTTCAAATGCTGTAGCTGATCAGCCAGTTACAACGGCAACCTGTTGGGGAATCCGTGACGGTTTTCCTACCCCCGACTGAGACCTTTTATTCAAAAGTATGTTAACCCTAGATTCAGACAATTTTCTGTTTCGCTATTATTTCTTTGCATGCCAGTATAATAACTGTGGCAGGCGTTCACTCCAGCTGGTACAGCTGGACATCTTGGGCAAAACTAACCGAGGGGGTTACTACTCATTGCTCTCCCTCGTCTGCTTTGAGTTTGAGCTAATGACTAGTGACTTGATTTGACTTGGACATGATGACTTGGTCACGACTCTGGAATCATCAATTACCGATAATGGCCCACAAAATGTGAAAAAAATTCTATGATACTGTGATGGGGGAAAACTTGCAATTATTATGTGGAAACAGCCAAATGATAGATGCTTTCCTGCAAAAAGTTTCATATCCCTGCCACCTGCGCTACACTGGCTTCTGGCCTGTCGAATTTTGGCAATTTTCGATAATTTTCACTCTGATTAGAAATTCAGCTGATTATATCTCTGCAGATAATGAAGCTAAGGGGCTCTAGTTTGTTAAAATACTGCATAATGTTGTTAAGAATGGAACTGGAGGGTATTAGAGCAGGTATGAGCACTATTTCTTGTTTTTTAGGGTTTTGAAAACTCATTCGCGAGCTTATTTTTCGTAAATTTGGGCATTTTTGACAAGCTCCAGTACCTACTACACACTAGCTAGAAGGCTAGGAAGGGTTTTATTTAACAAGCTACTTATAGAGAACTTGCATGTCAAATTTGGTGATGTTATGTTGCCTAGAATCTGAGATACAAGCACTTAATTTTCTGAAAAATACACTCGAGGATTAGGGGGGCTGGTTCAGGCCTAAATCGGTCTTTGTCAGGTGACGTAACGCTTGCGACAGCCGCAGTGCATTGTGGGTCGAATCGCCATTTTGGAGGGTCACTCGTTGTAAACAACTCAACAGTGAGCATCGTCTCTTCGTGCGGCATTATCTTTGATATAATTGGACACTCGTGTTGTGTGATGGGCTGCCATAGTAAGTCACACGACAGAAATGGCAGAAAAGTTGACCACAACGTGAGATTTTTTCGGTTTCCCACTTGGAAAAGAGGTAACGGACAGCAGGTTGAAGAAATAACGGGTAGGATTATGAGATCATTTTCACTTTTTTCTAGCTACTGCAATGTGAATATGAGGTCATTTTTCACAACAATGTAAGAAACATTAATCCTTTATGCCCACAGTTAAAATAAGTAAAGCAAATCAGACAAAAACAAGCCAACGTCCAACTAACTGTCACCCCCAACCGTAACTTCACTTGATTCACCCAAGTTAGCTTACCTTTGCAGTGACGACTGTGTTGTCACAGTCCTGCGGTCGAAATGTGAACAGATCCTGCACCCAGCCGTTCGTGAAATGTCCGTGAGCTTCGAGAGATTTATAGTTTCTGAACTGTTCATATGTGTAAGTGCTGATACCGTAAACGAGGTAGATTGTTATATCCACTGATGAAGTTGGAGGCAATAATGTTGCGTCGGAGCTCCCTTCTTTAGTTGTGAGGTCGTACGGATCTATGTTATTGATTGTCGACAATTTAGCCAAATACCGATTCCTGGCCTCCTTGATGAGTTTGTCCCTGTTCGGGATCCTCTTGTCCTTAAACGGAATAAAAACTGATATACTGACTAACTGCTACTAACTGCAACTTCACCGGACAGCTCCTCCTGTGCTGGTTTGTTTACATTCTGCTGTACACTCAAAATGGCGCCGGGGGGGCGTGTCCGCTAGATAGCATACGTCACTGACAAAGACCGATTGCCGAAATTTAAAAACTATTTTGCTTGAAATCTATTTGAATTAGAGATCTAAAATTTTGCATGGTATGTTCTTTTGGCATTATCTTTGTCAGTGGAAGCTTGTTAAATTTGAAAATGGTGCAGCAACCAGCTTTTTCTGTATTGGATGATTTGACATGGACTGACCCTTAAGAAATATACAAATAGCTACCATCAATAGCTACTACTCAGCAAGTGGATTAGAGCTGACTTGCGAAAAGTTCACTTGAACGACTTGTGCCAACTGCCCAGCAGTGGTGTAGATGTATGTTTTTGTTAAAACCCTGCACTGTAATACCAGGTTCTGAAAATAATATAAACCCAGTATTCAATGTAGAACTTAAGTCATGCAATACCTGGTGAGAATAACAGGAATTAGCCCGTTACGTCCTAAGAGTGAAAAACGTACGAGGCCCTGCTGCCGTTGGGCAGTTATGAAAGTTGTGGGATACATATTGGACTTGCATCTGATCCTTATTTTGATTCAAAAAATTGTAAAGAGATCATTGAAAATCTGCTGTGACTCCAGAGTACTTTCATATTCACAAAAAAATTTACTTTTCAACTGAATGCTCAAAAGGTATTTTATGTCTACGTGCAAAGAATCGCCTTAAGTCCAAGTGTCTGAATCACTGTCAAATATACTTCCTGCCATTTTATTGGCTAAAATTTGTGGGCAAACCTCTCAGAATTTTTGAGTGTAGTTACACCATGATTATGGAAATCTTACAAGGCTTTTTCTGATTGGTTAACACTGGACAGTGTTTCCCACAGAGCAGAAAGCAATGTGTGGTGGCAGACCAGGTGGGGAGTAGTGATGGTTGCTGTAGAAACGGGGGAGATGTTTCTCATTTTGTTGAGCAGGGGGGAGAAACTAATATCGCGCTAATTCTGCATCTTCTAGTACAGAGGTTCCCAAACTCGGTCCTGGGGCCTCCCTGCTGGTTTTTGCTCCACCCTGGTTTGCAGTCAGGAATTTACCAAGCTGTTAATTTACCTTAATTAGGTCCATTTTTGTTCAGAGCAGCAATTTATCCTCTCTTGACAAACAGTATTTTGGCAGATATGCATACAAACAATGAGGAATAAATTCCACATCCACATTGCAATATATGAGTAACAACTGCATAAAAAGAGGGTAAAAAATCGCTGGGTTCTTAATTGGTGAAACTGTGGGCACATGGTTGCAATAACCTATTTAAACACAAAATGCACCCAATTTGGACAAATTAACAGACTTAGAATGGCAATTGTGGTTAGGACCAAAACCAGCATACACAGGGAGGTCCCAGGGCCGAGTTTGGGAGCCCTGTTCTAGTACTTTCAATTTTTTACGTTTTTTTAAATTTTCTTCTTTCTTCTGTGCACACAGAGATGAGGATGCGATATAGGAAATCGCATTGGGGCGGAATCAACTTGTGGCGGTCCGACCTGATTCTCTGGCGGCCTGCCACACAATGGTCTATGTGTGGGAAACACTGCAGGATAGCAAACAATTGAAACATTAAAGAAATGTTTTGATCAGTCTAAGCATTGCAACAAAGAGAGTCATATAGCACTCTCAGGAATATGAAGGCATTATTGGAGAGTGATGTGTGGCACTCTTAGGAGGTTTTGGGTCAATGCAAAGGAGAGATAATGAAGTTTAGTCCCATGTTCCCCACAGGAGGTGCTGAGGGTGGTGCAGATGCTGGAGAGAGACCTCACTTTCAAGAGAGACTCGAGGAGAAAAAGTATGACTCAAAGACACTGGACACTCTGCCAGTTTTGGGATTGTCTGTGAAGGCAGAGCAAGAGGAAGAGCACATAGCTCAAAAACTCTGTCAGACAGGATGTGAACTCGACGAAGGAAAAATCAACAATCTGGGTTCTGAGTATGTGATGTATGACAGAGGTGATCAGCTGTGGGGATCTGTTACCCGAGGGGACAGTGACATTGTGTCTAATGATCCAGCTTGTTCTTCCACCACAGAACAGGGCTCACAGGGTCTGTCTTTTCACACTCCGCTACAACACTCTCCTGCTGTGGTGGTAACTGGAAGGCCTCTGTCTCCCTGTGGGAAGGACGGACATGTTGCAGATGTTGGCCTCGTGAAGGAGGAAGCAGGTGGGCACTGTGCATACCATGAAGTGAACAGACCTGAAATGGGTTACACACAGCACACAGAGGATAAACTAATGCAGCAGCCCTTAAACTGCCGAACAGGAGGGAGTGGTAGCATCGCAAATGCAGTTTCAAACACCAGGAAGGAGACCAGAATCACCTGGAGAACTGGCACAGAGAAAAAACCTTATGGCTGCACGCTGTGTGAGAAGAACTTTGGTCAAGTTTTTGAGTTAAAGAGTCACCATCTGATCCACACAGGGGAGAAGCCATTCCGCTGTGCACAGTGCGGCAAATGTTTCAGGCTGAAGTGCACTCTCTTGAAGCACGAGAACATTCACAGTGGTAAAAAACCGTTCATTTGTGGACAGTGTGGGAAGGGTTTCAGTGACAGGTCCAACCTCGTCAGACACGAGGTGATTCACAGCGGGAAGAAGCCGTTCATTTGTGGACAGTGTGGGAAGGGTTACGGTCAAAGGGGCCACCTCGTCAGACATGAGGTGATTCACAGCGGTGGTAAACCGTTCGTTTGCGCACACTGCGGGAAGGGTTTTACTTCAAAATGTTATGCTGTCGTGCACGAGAGGGCTCACGTTGGGATTAGACCGTTTGGTTGTGACGTGTGTGGGAAGCGATTCACTCTGAAAGGCGACCTGAATAAACACTGCAAAATTCATACAGGAGAGAAACCGTTTGTCTGTGCTCAGTGCGGGAAGAGTTTCTGTAGGTTGGATAAACTACGTCAACATCAGAAAGTTCACAGTTGAGAGTTGCTGCTACACTTGTAATTGTACCTCGGGTGATGTTGAGGATATTATGAATTTCATCGCTGTCGCATCTGTAGAGGTTTCTCTCGATCAAATATCAGGTCACCATTGTTAGATAATTTTATTTATATTTGGCATGGACATTTGCACTGGTGAGGCTTCAACGCCAATCGATTTAGGTGGAAATTGGATTATAATTTCTGAATTCATGAATTAAGCATCTAATTGACCCACAGAAAATATACTCTGGCACTCACTGAAAAACTTTTTTATAATTTTTGTACAAATTGGGTAAAAGACGGACGCATTCAGTCATAATCCATCATCAACATCACGCATATCAGTTTTTGACCTGGTATTTCACCTTTGACCTTCAGTTCAAGGTCATACAGGAAAATGCTCTGTATCTTGTTTGGATCAAAATGGCCAATATCTCATTAACCTTCACATGTAGGGCTTAGGTTTGTATTAGGGAATGACAGGAAGTCATATTTTGAACATGAGTTTGTGACCTTGTGTTCAAGGTCAAGCAGGAAAATGCCCTGCCTCTCACTTTTTATTGCATTGAGACCTTTGTTGTGTATTTTGGACTAATGGAGGATATATTGCACATCAGTTCATGATCTTGGATATGATCTTTGTCCTTGGTTTTTAAGGTCAAATTAAGATTCATTTAGAGCTCAGGTTTGAAGTGGGGATTAATTGGAAGACTGATAGTTCAAACATACAGCATTACTCGGTGTCCTTGGATTTTGGTGTTGGTGTGACCTTGTGTTCAAATTCAAACAGGAAAATGAGCTGGATCTGGCTTTTTATACTATGAATTTACAACCCCAATTCCAATGAAGTTGGGACATTGTATGAAACATGAATAAAAATAGTATCCAATGGTTTTCAAATTTTTTCAGCCTATATTCAATTGAGTACAGTACAAAGACAAGGCATTTAATGTTCAAACTGATAAACTTAATTATTTTTTGGAAACATTCATTTTGAATTTGTTGCCTACAACACATTCCAAAAAAGCTGGGACAGGGGCAGCAAAACTGGGAAAGTTGATGAACGCTCAAAAAACACCTGTTTGGAACATTCCACTGGTGAACAGGTTAATTCTATACAGGTAAGTGTCGTGATTAGGTATAAAAAGAGCATCCCTGAAAGGCTGTCGTTCACAAGCAAGGATGGGGAGTGGTTCACCACCTTGTGAACAACTGCGTGAGCCAGTAGTCAAACAGTTTAAGAACAAGGTCTCTCAACATGCAATTGCAAGAAATGTAGGGATTTCATCATCTACAGTCCATAATATCATCAAAAGATTCAGCGAATGTGGAGAAATCTCTACAAGTGCACTACCAGTCAAAGGTTTTTCTATTCCGTAAGACATAAGTCTTTATTTTACACGTATGTTTACAACAAAGATCTCTGGAACCCAGTAATTGTTTGTTACAAACAATACATTTACAAGAAAAATTCACAAGGAATCCAGCACAGGTGATTTAAATGATTAGCCCTGAAGCTGCTTGATAATGAGTAGATAATTTAAATCACCGGTGCTGGAGCAGGGAGAGATCTAACACATGCAGGACTGGTGGTCGTCCAGGAGGGGTTTGAGAAGCACTGGATCGTTACTGATTTGCTTAAATACTGACAAAATTAATGATCCTGATTTTTCTTAATTTATTTTTTTATACACACAGTTTTTACATTGGTTTCAGTTTTCCTACTTTTCTGCTCTACAACCAATGTGTCCTCCCCCTGACCCAATGGGAACCTCAGAACTGTCCCAAGGGGTCACAGGTAATTCCCTGGGCTGCTCCTTGCTGGTGCCCCCGGTCCTTGAGGGTTAGGATGGCGTGTGTCGAGGCTTGTAGGGAGTCGATGGGGTGCTGGAAGTACCAGCCCTGGCATTGGGTGAAGTTGAAGCGAGGGGGGGGGGGGGGGTCGTTGCTGAAAGCGCACCCTCTGAACACCCCGTCCCATTCGGTGCATGTTTCCTGAGCAGAGTGGGCAGATGAGCTGGCCAGGAGGGTTGCTGTCTGGCCAGGTTTATCTCCACCTGCGCTTGGTCAGTGTGAGTTTTGGTTTTCACAGAGAACAGTTACAAAGTAGTGCGAACACACATGATATAACTGGACGTTTCAAGACAACCCGCCTGAGTGGTAAACATGGTTTCTCTCATGGTAATGTAACCTGTTACATGTCATTTTAATTTTCACTCCAACGCCAATAGTTGTGGAATTTGGATAAATTTGGCTGGGATGTATTAAAGGTAAGGAAACAAAGAGGCTGATACACCTTATACATTTTGTACTGGTATACAATTTCACAGTAGCGGTTACTCATTTAGAGAATGGTTCTGTGTTGTGCATAAGTTCTGCAGGCTATGACACGCTCGACAGTACGGGTCTGATTGGAGAATAAATGGCTGATGGTGAGAAGCGTTTGAGCCTCTGACCGCACCGTATTGATATTAATTTTGTTGCTATTGGTGGGTTGTTGGAAACTAGGGGCCCTCTGGTTGCCAACTACGCTGGTGGCAAATCTGCCCATGTTATCAGGAATTGAATCATCGAGCCATGCAGTTGAAATTGACCAGGGTTATGACATTGTTTCTATGAAAATAAAAACATGTTGAATGATAAAATAGAAATGGAGACTAACCATATTGAGCAAGCAGTAAAACAGACGAAAAATAAAAACACCACACAATGGGAGAAACATCAGAAGTAAATGTTCTGACATGACAAATAATCCAAATTGGTATTATCACAAGTTACATTTGGGTTTATGAATCAGAATATTGGATAACACAGAGAATGACTGACAGCACCGTAAACATGTCTCTTAAGTGATGATTAACCTACCACATCAAGGTGCAAATAAAAATACACAGACATTTATACATGTCATTATAAATACTGAGAAGATTTTACTATACACAATGTAGATATGAATATATTCATTCACGATTGAGAGTTAATTCAAACACATGGAGCAGAATTGCTCTCAGTAGACTGAGTCTAGATAAGGAATAAGGAATTTGAATATTTCATGCAATACATACAGTAAGCAATTGCAGGTCTAAAATAAATCACATTACTTCATTCCTTTGAAAAACATACTGCATGCATGCAACAATATGAAACTACTCAAACCGAACACAGTTTTGCATTTTGAACCAGAGAACAACAAAACACTGAAACACACCCACACAAAGTCAAACCATAAAGAAACAAATCGTGAAATTGCCTTTGCACTCTCCTTTATATCTGTAGTTGTGTGTGTTAAGGTGTGTTATGTGAGTTTGTGGACTGGGGCAACTCTGAGGAGTTGTCCTGAATGGGATGAGGGATCCTCTAGTTCAGGGATACTCACTCTTTTCCAGATTGAGCCGCTGTGGGTGCAGGCTTTCATTCTTTCATTTCATTTCATTCACCAGTCACACCTGATTCTACTAATCAACCCTTGAGGCTTTTGCCAAAGACCCGTGATTAGTAGAATCAGGAGTGAGACTGCATGGTTAGAATGAAAGCCTGCACCCACTGCGGCTCAATCTGGAAAAGAGTGAGTATCCCTGCTCTAGTTAAATCAGTGCTGTACATTTGGCTCTGGTGCTACACCAGGGGGCCTGTTACTGCTGTGGTTTGACATGGGAGTGTTGAATGAGTTTATGGCCCCATTAAGGATCCCAACTCATCTTCTGCAGAGACTGCAGATACATTCTGACCCCCGACTGGAGGCTGGGGTATCTGAAAAAAACAACTATGCAGGGTTTATGTCTGCATAGTTCAGAATCTGGACCAAAACTACTAGAGTAAAAAACGGGAACATTAATCATAAATGAAGTCATGCATTCAGATAGGAATGCAGGTACAAGCTCTTAAGTTACATATTGAACTCAGTCACAAGGACTGACAGAGAAGTGTGAGCGGGGGGTGGAGACAGAGGGCACAGGAAGAGGAAAGGACGGCTGTGAGGATCTGAAAAAAACAGAAGTGCTCAGATTTCACAGACATTCAAACAGTATGTGTTATTATCAAAGAAAGTATAGACAATTGTGCAATTAAATTTGCAAACTTGTCTTAACTCCAGTTACAGGGGGCAGTATTCAAGAAAGTTTGTTGGTGAATAACCCCTCCTGAACAGAGCGGGTTGCACTTGCAATTTAGTTCATGCAGCAGGCAAACCGCTGGGTCCATCCTAGTGAAGCAAAACCTAGTGGAACAGCAACAGTGCTATTCAGCAACAAAATTCATCTTTCTGCAAAGATTCATTTTTGCAGTTCTCCAATTGTGCACTTAAGAGAAGGAAAGACCAGCACTCAAATGTCCTGCTTATATTTATTGTCCCAAGCCAGCAGGCCCAAAAATACAACGACATTTCAGCCCAAAGCTGTCATCAGGTTGCGAATATTGGCGAATATTCCATCATATTTTGGAGGCGTAATCCGGATATCCTATGACAGAAATAACTTACATTTATAATTAAACTCATTAAAGAAAAAGAAAGAAAAAATAAATAAGTACAATATAATTATAAATGCTTCACAAAGTGTCAGTATATAAGTTGATGGAAGTGAGATACATACAGATCTCTTGTATGACAATCACCAACTGCCCGTTGCATGGTATATTTTCTTTAAAAAACCAAATACAGTGTATTGATCCATAATCCACCTACCAATAACAATATGCACAGCCATACCAGTGAAAAGATTAACTGATTAATACATAAAATTCAAGTCCATACAATCATCAATATATCACCGATCTAGTTACAGCGCCCTCCATAATTATTGGCACCCCTGGTCAAGATGTGTTAAAAGCCTTAAAATAAATTCTATTTTTATTGCAGAAGCATACTCTCACTCTGAAAATTGTAGAAATATGTAACCTTCAACAACTCAAGTGTATTTTAAGGGAGATAAAAAAAAATCCCTGACTAAGAAATAATAATTTTTCATAAAATCACCTGTTCCACAACTACTGGCACCCCTAACAATTCCTAGGAAATAAATGTTCTTGAAGTATTCTGTCATTTCTTCAGTAGTTTACAAAGTTGATCAGAGTATCTAGGAACATTTAATTAGTAATTCATCACTTCTTGTTTGCCTGGGGTATAAATATGACGTGACACAGAGGCCATTTCTCTCATCTACTCGTCAACATGGGAAAGACAAAGGAACACACCATTCAAGTAAGGCAGATGTGTGTCGACCTTCACAAGTCAGGCAATGGCTACAAGAAAATAGCCAATCGCCTGCACCTGCCCATATCTACTGTCAGAGGAATCATTAAGAAGTTTAAAACTACTGGAACAGTGGTAAACAAGCCTGGACAAGGACGCAAGGTTATTTTGGCACCACGCACAGTGAGGAGGATTGTAAGAGAAATAAAAAATTCTCCAAGCTCACTGTTAAAGAATTGCAACAAATGGTAGCATCTTGGGGTCACAAAGTCTCCAAAACAACCATCAGGCGCTATCTACATACCAACAAGCAGTTTGGGAGGCATGCACGGAAAAAACCTTTTCTCACTCACAATCATAAACGGAAACATCTGGAGTTCGCTAAGCTGTACTAGGACTTCAGCTGGGACCGTGTGCTTTGTTCAGATGAGACCAAGACACAGCTATTTGGCAACAAACACTCTTAAGTGGGTCTGGCGGAACACAAAAGATGAGTATGCAGAAAAGCATCTCATGCCCACTGTGAAGTATGGGGGAGGATTGGTGATGCTGTGGGCCTGTTTCTCTTCCAGAGGCCCTGGGAACCTTGTTAGGGTGCATGTTATCATGAACGCTTTGAAATGTGACCCGGACATTTTAAATGAAAATCTGGTGGCCTCTGCACGAAAGCTGAAGATGGGTCGTCACTGGGTCTTACAGCAAGATAATGACCCCAAATATGTGGCCAAATCTACACAGAAATGGTTCACCAGACACAGAATCAAGCTCCTCCCATGAACATCTCAGTCCCCAGACCTCAACCCCATTGAAAACCTGTGGAGTGAACAGAAGAGGAGAGGACCCAGGTCGCTGAATGATTTAGAGAGATTGTGCAAAGAGGAATGGTCAAAGAGCCCTCTTTCTGTATTCTCCCATCTTGTGATACATCATATGAGAAGATTAGGTGCTGTTTTGTTGGCAAAAGGGGGTTGTACAAAGTATTAACATCAGGGGTGCTAATAATTGTGGCACACACGATTTGATGTAAAAGAATTATTTCTTAATGCGGGATTTTTTTCCCACTGGATAAATGCACTTGAATTAAAGGTTGGATTTTCCTCTTTTTTTCATAGTAGTTCTATATTATTTAGAAAAAAAAACTGAACTTATTAGAAGCTAAAGAACACATCTTAACCAGGGGTGCCAATAATTATGGAGGGCGCTGTATATACCGAACACAGATAAGTTGTTTCCTTTAACATGTTTAACAGTAATTCTTCATTTAGACCACGTGGATATTCGGTGTGTAAAGAATGGATCCAAAACGCCTCCCTCTGGAGTAAAACCCTATCCCTGTTGCCCCACTTCCTCAGTGGAGGAACTACCTCAATGCCTTGAAACCTTAGTGTACATACATCATGCCCCAACAGATTGAAATGTCTTGCAGTCGATGATTTCTCATCCTTATTTCTGATATTACTCTTATGTTCACCAATGCAAATCTTAAGTTCTCTTTTAGATTTACTGACATAGTAATACCCACAAGGACATTTCAAAAGGTATACAACATATTTTGTTTAGCGTGTAATTGTACTCTTAATCTCAACTGGCTTACCAGAATGTGGATGATGAAAAAAATGACCTTTTATCATGGCATTGCAATATAAACATTTAGAACAAGTGAAATTGCCCTTTGTTATTTCACTTAAAAAGTGTTGAGGACGTCCATAACAATCTGTTCTCACCAAAATGTCTCTCAAAATCGAAGCTCTTTTGGTGTAGGTTTGTATCATGGACTAATATGAGCTCTCATGTGGCGTATCAGTTTGTGACCCTGCAATTGAGCTTTAACTTTAAGATGAAAGCCAAATGATGATCTTTTAGTATTACTTGGTTGAACAAGTAATGCATGCCTCTGGAGATACACATATTAGTTGTGGGTGACAAAATTGTCCAGTTAATCATAAAACACACATAACGAAGGTTGTCCCCTGAAGGCCTCTGTATGTGGGCAGAATTCACATGTAAGAAGTGGAAATGTATGAGGGCTTGTACTCTCAGCACACTGCACCAGTGACCTGTGCTAATTCCTGAGCCGGACTTTGACCAAGTGCCAGTGTTTGAGTTTCAGCTTTGATGGGCCAGCCACTCTTGGGAAGATTCACCTCTGTTTTGAATTTTCTCCATCTGTAAATAATGGCTCACGCTATGGTTTGCTGCCGTCTTGGAGTCTTAGAAATGAAAAATCTGCATTTTTTGTTAAGTCTATATACAGCCCCAATTCCAATAGTTGCAACGAAATATAAATTGTGAATAAAATCAAAATGGAGTGACTTTCAGATCACATGAGCCAATGTTATTTACTAAAGAACATAGATAACATTTCAAATGTTGATTGATATTTTTATCCACAAAATGAGCTTATGTCAAATTTTCTGGCTGCAACAGGTCTCAAAAAAGTTGGGACACAGGCAAAAAAAAAAAAAGGCTGAAAAACCTGTTAATATATAAGAGAATCAGCCGAGAAACATTTAGCAAGTAATTAAGTTAACTGGCATCAGGTTATTAACATGATTGGCTATAAAAGGTATGTCTTAGAGAGGCTGAGTCTCTCAGAAGTAAAGATGGCCAGAGGCTCTTCAACCTGTGATGACTTGCGTAAAAAAAATTGTGGAATACTTTAAAAACAACGTTCCTCAACGGTCAAATTGCAAAGGCTTTGAAAGTCTCATCATCGACAGTGCATAAGATCAACAAAAGATTCAGAGAAAATAGAAAAATCTCTGTGTGTAAGGGACAAGGCCGAAGACCTTTACTGGATGCCCGTGATCTTCGGGCCCTCAGACGCCACTGCATCACTCACCGGCATGATTCTGTCATTGTCATTACTAAATGGGCCCAGGAATTCTTCAAGAAACCACTGTCTGAAAGCTCAGTCCACCTTGCCATCCACAGATGCCTCCTAAATCTCAATCATGCAAAAAGGAAGCCATTGTTGAGCATGATCCAGAAGCGCTGCTGTGTTCTGTGGGCCAAGGCTCATTTAAAATGGACCGTAGCAAAGTGGCAAAGTGTCCTGAGGTCAGACAAGGCCAGATTTGACATTCTTTTTGGAAATCATGGGTGTCGTGTCCTCCGGGCTCAAGAGGAGAAAGACCACCCCTCCCTGTTAACAGCATTCAGTTCAAAAGCCATTATCTCTGATGTTGTGGGGATGGATTAGTGCATATGGTGTGGGACACTTGCATGTTTTAAAAAGTACCATAAATGCTGAAAGGTATATAAAGGTTTTAGAGCAACATATGCTCCCCTCCAGACGACATCTATTCCATGGAAGGCCTTGAGAATTTCAGGTAGACAATGCAGAACCACTTACTGCAGCTATTATAACAGCATGGCTTCTTAGTGGAAGAGTCGGTTTGCTGAAATGGCCTGCCTGCAGTCCTGATCTTTCACCTATTGAGAGCACTTGGCACATAATTAAACGAAAAGTCCGTCAAAGGAGACCCAAAACTCTTCAGCAGCTGGAAGCCTGTATTAGTCAAGAGTGGGATCAAATTCCAATGGCTAAACTCAAGAAACTTTTCTCCTCAATGCCCAGACACCTCCACTCTGTGTTGAAAAGAAGAGGGGATGCTACACCATGGTAAACAGGCCCCTGTCCCAACTTTTTTGAGACCTGTGGCAGCCATCAAATATGAAATGAGCTTATTTTGTGGATAAAATAGTAAAATTTCTCAGTTTCAACATTTACTTTGTTGTCTCTGTTCTATTTTCAATAAAATACTGGCTGGAGAGATTTGAAAGTCATTGCGTTTTGATTTTATTCACAATTTTCACTTTCTCCCAACTATTTCGGAATTGGGTTGTTAATAAGAAAGGGCTATTCCGTGAAAATGTCACCTTCAAGTGCTTTTTTTCGAATTGATGCTACATGGTTGAAAGATGTATCATTTAGGAGGGAATTATTTTGCATTTCTGAATTCAAGTGATTCTAGTTAGAGCAGAACTTCATTCTGAGTCTAGATTTTTTCAACTTTTTGCCCATTGTATATTCTTTGTCATATTTCCCAGTATGCACGGACAAGATAATTCTTACAGTATATTCTAGTCATTTTGGTTCTTTCGGGTGGTCATATGTAGAATAATATAATCATTGCCCCAAGGTTTTTTCACAATTGCGGTGTGAAAATTGGTGCGCTACCATATATCAGACCATGACCATGTTGCAATGGAATGTTTTGCACTGATTGATAGGATTCCAAGAAATTTTGCAAACTTTGATATTAATTGTCTGTTTCCTTCGCCAAATCTGAATACCACAACTAATTTCACTTTCTAAGTTGCATTATTGATTTTTCTCGGTAACAGACTAACAGATTTTCAGTAATGGACTGACCGTGACGGACTGACATGCTAGATATAACAGGTTTTCACTTTTCAAACATGCAAAGCCACAGTTTTTAATTCAGGTATCTGCCGCAGGATGTTACTTCAGTGCAGATTTCCATTTGCAACGAATTCTGGAAAACCAGATGTGATCATGGAGGGAATTTTGAAATATTTAGCCTATATGAGACACAAATTTCATCCTGTCCCATCCTGAAGTTACCCTTTATAAATCATACCAGTAAGTACTTTTTTTCACAAATAGTTCAAGTTAAATAAGAATATATGATCATTACATATTTCAGTGCATGCCACAAGATGGGCGCGATCACGCAGGCACCCGTAAACGCCCAAGTCCTCCTCACGGGCGCAATTTAAAAGTCACTTCAGGGCCGCGCCACTATTTAATACAAGCGTTATCCCCTTTCACCTACCCCTGTAGACCATGAGGATGAAGACAGTGTCATAATCAAAACTAGTCACGCAACATTCTCTCAGATCGAGGCAACCAGTGCCTGTAAGGAAGCATCTGATATTCAGTTCGGCATCTGACCCATCATCATAGGCGTAACTAGGAATCACGGACCGCGTTAAAAAGATATTTGAGAGAAAAAAAAATTCAACATCGTTATCATTCAGGTTTTGTTCTAGGTATCTTAAGTGTAACCCATGTGAACATGTAATGTTACATTTCAACAAAAATCAATTTCTGTCTGCTTATTATTATTCTTTTCCTCTTTTCTATGCATATATTGTTTTGGGGAGTTTTCTTTAGTTCAGTAGAATTTTTTTATTATTGCTGTTTGATCTTTGACATTTTGGCAAAGTAACTTCCTCCAAATTTGCGGTATTCTCAGTATTGAGCTCTGCTGTGAAGAGGTAAGATGAAATAAGTGTTCTTCAGTGGTTTTGTTAAATGTGAAACGGAAAGGCGAAGATACTTTGTAGCAGTCATAGATTTTGTTCATTATTGCTTTGACAGTTACTTTTTGGTTACTTTTATTTTTATTTTATCGTGTACGGCACTTTTGTGAGGCATGCTAATTTACCTATTGTAAGTCCAGACTAATGGAGCTTTAGGTGGTTCTTCATGCGGTTTGCCATTTCCTCCATCTCTACTTTTAAGGTGCGCTTGTAGAAACGTGACATGCCAAGTTGCTGTACTGACGTTAATGCATTGTACGCAGGTACGTGAGCTCCCCATTTCTAAATTACCTTCACCATCAAAGGTTAAAGGAGGTTATGTTTTCAGTCCTGTTGACTGGAAAATGTTATGACATGCTGTTTACTCAGCTAGTATTCAGCTCTGCTGTGGAGAGCTGTGAGTGTATCTTGTCTTGTTTTAACACGTTATGAAATAAAAGAATGCAATTTGATGAAAGTGTCATTTCTTAGTTATTTTCGGAGATATCAGTCCATTACCACCATAAGTCTGTCTGTTACCAAACCATTTTCAAAGCTGACAACAAGATCAAAGCAGCCAGATGCCATCAGAAATGTTTATGAGATAGAGACAATATCCATACATGCTTTGGTAATGAAAACTTGTCCACGATGTAATCGACCTCAGAAAATTTTGGAACTGAAAATGTCGCTCTTTGAATTTTAGTATTTCTGGGTCAGTCCATTACAGACGGAATTTTCACCAATAAAAAATTACTTGATGGGACAAACCTTTATTATCATGGTTGTGGACGAATAACATACTACCCCTTTCTAAACTCACAGAACAGCTACATTTTTCAATGCCTGTAAATGGTGTGGAGGATAAAATTCCATTATGTTTCTCCGAAATATCAGTCCGTTACTCACAAAATTACCCTAAAATTAATACGATGATCTGAAACATTTTTATGTGACAAATATGCAAGAAAAGAGAGGAATTTGGGGAAGTTGGGCAAATGCTTTCTCACTGCCCTGTACATTGAGGGTCAGTGCTAGTATATTAGCCCAACTGACACAGAGAGCGTGTGAAAGTAGATTTGGCAAATTACACAGAGGGCTTTTGCTAGTCAGTTAGCCAAACTTGTGCTGAGGGTAAATGCTTACACTTCTGCAACACGCAACAAATGGATGGCTGGGTTTTTGGGCATCAGGTAGAACTTTTTAAATTGGCTGTAATGTTGAGCCACGTCTGATCACTTTCTTTGACCAGTTCTGGTCTATGGTGGGATGAGCGATTGGGTTGTCGTAAACACTATACTCTCTCATTATTACAAGGTCAGAAAGAACAGTGAACACTTTTGACTCACCATGGTAGAAACTGGCTTCTTTACAAACTTGCCAGTTGAAGCTCCACAACACCCAGCAGACAAATCAAAATAATACTATACTGGCATGTTAACAGTTTCTTTAAGTGGTTGACCATAACATGTAACAAGACATGTTTTTCTAAATTATGAAAACGTATTTGTTTATCAACTGGTTTAACCCTTTTGTGCAACCTCCCACTAATTGAAGTCTAAATTGTAATGGGAAAAATATCTTGCGCCATCAAGCTTCCACAATATATCACCCTGAACTGTGTCAGGCAAATTATGATGTTGAACGGAAAAAATAAATAAATATAGAATGACGGAAACTATGTGGTATTCAGCTCTTGTGTTTATTTGTAGTTTTTTTTTTTCTCAATCGTGGAAAAAAAGAAATAACATAACATAACATGAATGGCGAGAACAGGCCGTTCAGCCCAACTTGCTCGCCAGTTTCTTTATACTATTGTGAATATATCCCTTCAGATACTCAATGACTCAATGGTATCTAGCTTTAAGTCAAGCCTGCTCTTGAAAACCCCCAAGGTCTCTGCCTCAACAATATGGTCAGGCAAGTTATGCCACATTGAAATTACTCTTTGGGTGAAGAAATATTTCTGAATATCAGTGCTAAATTTACCTTTGGTCAACTTCCATTTGTGACCCCGAGTTCTACTCACAACACTTAGTCGAAGGAATCCTACATAATTCACTCTGTTAATCCCTTAAACATATCTAAAGACCTCAATCAAATCACCCCTTCGTCTCCCTTTCCTAAGACTAAAGAGATTAAGGATCTTCAACCTCTTCTCATAGCTTTCATCTTTTATACCTGGAATTAGCTTAGTGGCTCTTCTCTGACCTTTCACTCGAGCCTCTATATCTTTCTTAAAGTATGGTCCCCAGAACTGTACACAATACTCCAGATGTGGCCCGACGAATGTGTTGTACAAAAGAAGCATCACCTCCTTAGATTTGTACTCAATACTTTTCGCAATGTATGCCAGCATCCAGTTGGCTTTTTTAACTGCTACGGTACAATGGCTAGAGCCTGTGAGGGTTTGGTCAACAATCACTCCCAAATCTTTCTCGTGTGGAGCACATTCCAGTTTTAAACCTCCCATGAAGTAATCCCATCTAATGTTTTTATTACCTACATGTACAACTTTAAATTTCACTACATAAAATTTCATTTGCTACATTTCTGACCAATTCATCCTGAATCACTTAAGTGGACTCTAAACTATTTGCCCAACCCCCCCAATTGCGTATCATCCGCAAATTTAACTAATCTGCTCTCAATATTCATATCAGTTCCTCCTAATCCAAGACAATGCTAGACCTCGTGGCTGGAGTGTGTCAGCAGTTCCTGCAAGACGAAGGCATAGATGCTATGGACTGACCCGCCCGTTCCGCAGACCTGAATCCAATTCAGCACATCTGGGACATCATGTCTCGCTCCATCCAACAACACCCCATTGCACCACTGACTGTCCAGGAGTTGGCGGATGCTTTAGTCCAGGTCTGGGAGAAGATCCCTCAGGAGACCATCCGCCACCTCATCAGGAGCATGTCCAGGCATTGTAGGGAGGTCATTCAGGCACGTGGAGGCCACACACACTACTGATTTTTTTAACTTGTTTTAAGGACATTACGTCAAAGTTGGATCAGCCTGTAGTTTGTTTTTCCTCTTTAATTTTGAGTGTGACTCCAAATCCAGACGTCCATGGGTTAATAAATTTGATTTCCATTGATAATTTTTGTGTGATTTTGTTGTCAGCACATTCAACTATGTAAAGAGCAAAGTGTTTAATAAGAATATTTTATTCATTCAGATCTAGGATGTGTTATTTTAGTGTTCCCTTTTTTTTTTGAGCAGTGTACTTTTCTAGATATAGCCATGGGAAAGTGGCAGTCGGAGTTGAGAACTTTGAGAGGTAAAATTTTGGATTTATCCAAAATTTATCCATGCATGAAGGTGTATGTACCCAGTGAAATTCTTTTTTAGCTAAATCTAATATGGTCAAGTGGGTAGTTTCTCTGAAATTCAGACATATCACATGGAATGACCCAGAAATTAAGCCCTTTCCCTCTTAGGCCTGAAAAGCATACGAGACCACTGCAGAATGCCTCAAAGTCCAATGTGTATGAGTCGCTTTTAAATATACTTCTTGCAATTTTGATGACTAAAAATTGTGGGCAAACATCTTAAAATTTTTGAGTGTATCTACCCCATGATTATGGAAATGTTATCTATATGGCTTGTTCTGATTGGTTAACACAGGATAGTAAACAATTGAAACATAAAAGAAATGTTTTGACTGGTCTAAACATAGCAAATTAAAGTGCCATAAAGCGTTCTTCAGAATATGAAAGCATTATGAGAAAGTGATGTGTGGCACTCTTAGGAGGTTTCCAGTTAATGCAAAGGAGAGGTAATGAAGTTTATTCCTATGTTCTCTACAGGAGGTGCTGAGGGTGGTGCAGATGCTGGAGAGAGACCTCACTTTCAAGAGAGACTCGAGGAGAAAAAGTGTGACTCAAAGACGCTGGACATTCGGCCAGTTTTGGGATTGTCTGTGAAGGCAGAGCAAGAGGAAGAGCACATAGCTCAAAAACTCTGTCAGACAGGATGTGAACTCGACGAAGGGAAAATCAACAATCTGGGTTCTGAGTATGTGATGTATGACAGAGGTGATCAGCTGTGGGGATCTGTTACCCGAGGGGACAGTGACATTGTGTCTAATGATCCAGCTTGTTCTTCCACCACAGAACAGGGCTCACAGGGTCTGTCTTTTCACACTCCGCTACAACACTCTCCTGCTGTGGTGGTAACTGGAAGGCCTCTGTCTCCCTGTGGGAAGGACGGACATGTTGCAGATGTTGGCCTCGTGAAGGAGGAAGCAGGTGGGCACTGTGCATACCATGAAGTGAACAGACCTGAAATGGGTTACACACAGCACCCAGAGGATAAACTAATGCAGCAGCCCTTAAACTGCAGAACAAGAGGGAGTGGTAGCATCACAAATGCAGTTTCTAACACCAGGAAGGAGACCAGAATCACCTGGAGAACTGGCACAGATAAAAAACCTTACGGCTGCACGCTGTGCGAGAAGAATTTTTGCTGGCTTTCTGACCAAAAGAGGCACCAGGGGATCCACAGAGGGGAGAAGCCATTCTGCTGTGCAAAGTGCGGCAAATGTTTCAGGCTGAAGTGCACCCTCTTGAAGCACGAGAACATTCACAGCGGTAATAAACCGTTTGTTTGTGGACAGTGTGGGAAGGGTTTCAGTCAAAGGTCCAACCTCGTCAGACATGAGGGGATTCACCGCGCAAAGAAGCCGTTTGTTTGCGCACACTGCGGGAAGGGTTTTACTCGAAAGAGTTATGCACTTGTGCACGAGAGGGCTCACGTTGGGATTAGACCGTTTGGTTGTGAAGTGTGTGGGAAGCGATTCACTATGAAAAGCGACTTGAATAAACACTGCAGAATTCATACAGGAGAGAAACCATTTGTCTGTGCTCAGTGCGGGAAGAGTTTCTCTAGGATGGATTCTCTTCATCAACATCAGAAAGTTCACAGTTGAGAGTTGCTGCTACACTTGTAATTGTACCTCAGGTGATGTTGAGGATATCATGAATTTCATCGCTGTCGCGTCTGTAGAGATTTCCCGGATCAAATATCAGGTCACCATTGTTAGATAATTTTATTTATATTTGGCATAGGCATTTGTACTGGTGAGGCTTCAACGGCAATCGATTTAGGTGGAAATTGGATTATAATTTCCGAATTCATGAATTAAGCATCTGAATGACGCACAGAAAATATACTCCGACACTCACTGAAATTTTTTTGAATAATTATTGTACATATTGGGCAAAAGACGGACGCATTTCAGTCATAATCCATCATCAACATCACGCATATCAGTTTTTGACCTGGTATTTCACCTTTGACCTTCAGTTCAAGGTCATACAGGAAAATGCTCTGTATCTTGTTTGGATCAAAATGGCCAATATCTCATTAACCTTCACATGTAGGGCTTAGGTTTGTATTAAGGAATGATAGGAAGTCATATATTGAACATGAGTTTGTGACCTTGTGTTCAAGATCAAGCAGGAAAATGCCCTGCCTCTCACTTCTTATTGCATTGAGACCTTTTGTGTGTATTTCGGACTAATGGAGGATATATTGCGCATCAGTTCGTGATCTTGGATATGATCTTTGTCCTTGGGTTTAAGGTCAAGTGAAAATGCATTTGGGTGATTCGCATGAAATTGCATTTTGTCATGTCCGTAAGGATTAGTTAGACTAAACTACGAAAATAATCATACTTTTTATTATATATCAGACTTTGGTATGTGCTAATTGTCGGACTATTGTTGTCTTTGCATTCGATGGGTTACTCTATATTTTATGACATTTAAACCAAAAAATTCATTACCATAACGTGTCCGGAGTTTTAATTTTTACTTTAAACCCAAAATTATGACTATACACCCCCATAATTTAATATACATAAATACAAAAAATGGTTGAGATTATACCCTCTTACTAACAGTGTTACCATTTTGGGCCAATCATTTGTGAATAATTATTTTCTGGGCCAAATACATGTGTCCGGAGCATAAACAATTCATTTCCGTAACAGATATATTTGGCTCCATTAAAATCCCTGTGTTCCAATAAATAAAGTTTTTTTTTTGTCTCATGATGCATTGTGTGAAAGAGAAGTTACAAAATGGCTACCAGGTGTAGGTTCCTTCTTAATGAAGCCTTAGCTTGACGCTCTAATAATTCCCTCGTTGTAATCCACAGCAACGACCAAATAATAACTCCACGGGATTCTCTGGATTCGGTTAAATAGTTTACTTCAAAAAATTAACTGTAATTGGTACAAACAGTTGTCCACAAAGTGAAAATAAAAAGAAATGGGAGAGATAAAGAAAGAGGTCAAAAAACTGTGTGGCTCCATTCCATGCTGCCTGACTGAATAGCCACGCCTACCCATACAAGCCCCTGCTTGGCTGCAAATAAACATGCGCAACCACTATAAAGTCACAGGGGGGCGCTACAAACTGTCACATAAGGAATACAGAAAACTCTCAAACGATCCAAATTATCCATGCACATGCTTAGTGCAATGAATTGTGCAATGAAATGTTACTCTATTGCTGTATATATGATTTGTAAATATTCAAATTTGTGAATGCTGTAAATATTCCTTTTTAACGGAGTAAACATAAATCACCATGAACTTATATTATTGTCCAATTATTAATGAACTAAAATTGCATTTAGGCTCCTACACCAGGGAAGATCGTCTTTCAAGTTCTTCCGGTAGATATGTTTAAGATTGTGATTACATACATCCCTTGGCACGCTACTACTGTTCATTACCATAACAGGGTATATTTAAAATAGTTTTGAAGATAATTATTTGTGGAAAAGTAACTTTTATGGAGCCAAACTGTAAGTGAAAATATTTCTGCCGAGCCATACTAGCTATGATAATTATTGCTAGCAACATGGGACTGCCATTCATTACCGTAATGCTCTGTATTTATTACCGTAACCCAGTGGTTCCCAAACTTTTTCTGCTGGGCCCCCCTTTGGTACATAAAAAAATTTTTGCGCCCCCCCCCCCCCAAAAAAAATAGGTAATACATACGCACATTTTGTTTTCAGAGACCATTGCAGTTTATTTCACTCATTGTAATTTATATAAACCTCAACCTTTTTGGAAAAAATGTAAGTAAACGGTCATAGACATAGTAAGTAAACATTGTCATAAACTATTACCCTAATGCTAATAAAATCTCAAAAATTTGACATGGGGCTTTTATATTTTTGTTCAGTGTATTTACGGCCTAGTTTACATGTACAAACCCATGGTTAGTTGCATCAGGTGTGCAGTCTGGCTGGATCTGGCTGGTGTGACCCAAGGAGAGGTTTGGGAATCAGTGGGTTAGATGACGGATGGATGCATCAAGCAACTAGCAGGGCTCAAAATTAACTTTTTTGCTTGGTAGTGCTGCGCTCCCAAGTTTGCCGCAAGCCAAAATTTAGGAGTGCACACAGCATAATCTAAGAAACACCAATGTATTTTTTTAATGTTCAAAAAACTACAATATACCACTCCACATTAACAATATTACTGTTTCCAACAAATGGCAGTTATAAAACAATATGAAAGTCTTGAGTTCATTGATTTACAAAGGTTCACACTACATAGGCTTTATGCCATATCCGGAGGCCAGGATTTAAAATTGGGTCTCCTTGCTCTCTGCCCTTCTATCCATCTCATCACTGCTTGTGAGGCATCAAATATGTCCAGGGGAGGACCCTCCACACTGATGCGAATCAAATCTTAATTTTTGTTAGGGTTAAATGCAGATCGGAGGTAAAGTCCTTGTTTTCGCCTCAACTTCTGTATGAATCAGTTCACAGAGATAACTTTGCTTTTTAGCTTATTATAACTCAAGCAGATGTTATAATGAGTAGGAAATGTTTGTTTTAAGATAAAGTATGCCACATGCCATTGTCATCGAATTTCTGCATTCTCAGGAAAACGTTGCGTGTACATGCAAATATATAAACGTTTACTGGTCTAAAGACGCACTGAAAAAATGTGTGTTTATGATTTTTGCAGATAGCCTACTGAAGATATGAAGGAAGAAAACGAGACAAAGATTTTAGGTGTTCGCAAGCGCAGAACCGCAAGGCAGCATGCTCCAGCTGATCCGGCTCAGAGCCGGGGCAGATCCGGAGCGGAGGTGCTTGCTATCTGGGAACTTTATTTGTTAGCTTATTCTAACAAAAGCAGATGTTATAATGAATTGGATAAGTTTGTTTGAAGACATATGTCCATATATACACCATTATTATTTAATTTCTGCATTTTCAGGGAAACCCAGCGTGTACATGCAAATATATGTACGCTTACAGGTCGAAATGCGCACTGAAAATAAATCTATTTTTATGATTTTTGAAGATACTTAAGATATGACCGAGGAAACAGCCCGAGATCTCAGGTTTGCACAGGCGCAGAACCACGAGGTAGCATATTTTGATAGGCAGCAAAATTTTTCAGAACACCTGTTCATCCGAATCATCGTCATGATTCTCAGTTTCAGTAACTTTTGTTACCGACTCGACTTTTTTGAATGTTAACGGTACCAAAAAAAAGTCTTCCATGGCTCTTCGTTTTATTTTCCATCTAAATCTTGTGTATAGTTACATTAGTAACTCTCAATACCGCAAAATGGAGTGATTGACGGCTAATATTAACCATTCTAGAATCAGTACTGAGGTTTAGGATGTCAAGCTCCCCTTTGATTGGCCAGAATGGTCACTGCCAGCTTAAGGGAACACACTGGGGTGCGCTCCATTCTTATACCGGCGCGCCCGGCTGCGGCATGTCCAGTAGATTCATGCACTGACTACTCCAAGACATACGCCCATCTCTATTTAAGCTGCAGCAGAGGTTGGCATGCCTTTTGACTACCAAATGTACCCGAAAAGAGGCGTTTATTTGGGGGAAAAAGCGGTCCCACAGGTGCGACTATTTTAATTAAAAGGTCGCACAAAAACGGTCGCAAATTCTAGCCCTGATTAGGCATTTTTCTTACTCTCTTCCGCCTACGTTTAATGATAACTTAAAAGGTTTTGAATGAACATTATTCCACAATGAAAAAGCACATAATACATAACCACAAAGACTGAGGTTACTTCATGGTGCGACATCAGCAGGTGAATACCACAATCACAGTGGCTCTGAAAATCATTTCCATCAGTTCACCAGAGTGCATGCAATGTTAACTTGTATGGGAGCAGACGTAGACCTTGACAATGACAAAGGCAAATTAAAGTTAACGCACAAAACACTGTTTGGAAGTATGCAGTCAGGCACAAGGACAAGGTTCCCAGAAAATTCCCTGAGTTTTCCATGATTTTTCCCTGAGTAAATACCAAAATTCCAGGATAAATCAATCACATGAAACGCTCAGAACTTAGGTGCTGGGCACAGGATTTGCTGTAGCAGTGAGTGACTGAACACTTGAACAACATTTTGAATGGGGTTACAAATTGGATGTCATTATATTTATTTTAACTGATGGCTTCCCCACTTCCCTTATAGCCATCCTCTCTACACCATTATGATGGAATGATAATCAGTATACTGTAGCCAACGATGTTTGCATACGGCAGTCATTCCTAATATACTGTATAACCTCAGATACTAAAAAGTCACCATAGCCAATCAGAAAGGATAAATGTATGCATACTGTAGAAGCAGAACATGGACTCAATGACAAAATTTAAGAATTACTAGCATTAACACATGTAAACGTCGAAATCTCAGACAGGTCATACTTAGTCAGTGTTCAAATTCCCTGAGTTTTCCCTGATTTTTGCAGTTTTTCTCAAATTCCCTGAGTTTTCCCTGTCTGGAAAATGTGAAAGTAATTTTCCAGGTTCTCCCTGATTTCCAGAGTCGCTGGAAAGCCTGAAGGAATGCACTGATGAAAAAAAATGTGGGTACAAAATTGAACCCTTGAGGCACTACTAACTCATGAACTGTTTCATTGAGGGCAAATTTAGCTGACATGGGTTCCTGTGGAAACAACTGAACCTGTCATAATTAACAATGTCAGTGGCCCTAGAGTTTGATTTTGAGGGATCGCCATGCATGCACTAGCATTTGTAATATGCGTCATAATTACACTGTATGTTTTGAAGGACCATTTAGCCAAATTGACAGAAATATTTTTTCAAGCGGTGAGGTCTAATTGTCCCCAATTTATTGTGGTATATTGTCAGTGAGGACATAAAGGGGGATAAAATGTTAAAAATCCACTGGCTCTGGTGTATAAATAAGCTCTTCATCAGTAGTAGATTGGACATACCGCCACAAATACTAACTGTACGGCAAATAATGAAGAAATCAAAGTAGAAGATAGCGAGCAAAAGGCACTTTCTGGCAGCAATTTTAAAATTTATCAGTAAAAATTTTACTCAACCTTAACAAGACAAGACTGTCCGACAGGAAAACCAGTGGGACCCCAAGAACCAGATCTGCAAACCACTGAACTACTTTGTCCAGAAATTTTTTTTTTTTTGCAATTTTCATTTTTACAGCATTAGTACCAGGTTGTAGTGTTTCTGTAACTGTAGCATTAAGAGCAAACAA
This sequence comes from Gymnothorax reevesii, assembly GCA_029721435.1. Taxonomy (NCBI): domain Eukaryota; kingdom Metazoa; phylum Chordata; class Actinopteri; order Anguilliformes; family Muraenidae; genus Gymnothorax; species Gymnothorax reevesii. Next base: position 18,137,878 of record CM056577.1, on the reverse strand, counting down.
TATGGCCAATGCTATAGCACTGACCTTCAAATTGAGCGTTGATGAAGTATGATCATTGGCCCTCATAAGGATACAGTTCTGTTACGTAAATGGTGCCAAGGGACAGAGGCATTTTGCAGTGAGCCTTTTAATATTTGAGCTTTATTTGTGACCATACACAACATTTTTTTAGCTTGGCTCAGTCACGTACAATTAATCCGTAACTACCATTTCATTTTTGTTGTGGATCTTCTGATGAGTTTTCAGAGAAATTAACTGACTGAAACTTTTCCCACATAATGTACAGTGATATGGTCTCTCACCAGTGTGAATTCTGTTGTGTACTGTAAGGTGCGATCCCTGCGTGAATCGCTTCCCACAATGAACACAAACAAATGGCTTATTCCCAGTGTGAATCCTTTCATGCATGGTGAGGTGTGTCCTCCGACTGAATCTCCTCCCACAGTGTGAACAACTGAAAGGCTTATTCCCAGTGTGAATCACTTCATGCGTGGTGAGGTGTGCCCTTCGACTGAATCCCCTCCCACAATGCACACAACAGAAAGGCTTATTCCCAGTGTGAATCATTTCATGCCTGCTGAGGGTGCTCCTTAAACTGAACTGCTTCCCACACTGCGCACAACTGAACGGTTTCTCCCCCGTGTGGACTCGCTGGTGTCTCTCCAAGTCGGAGAAATGATCAAACCTCTTCTGACACTGTGCGCAACTAAAACGTTTATCCCCGACACCAGGTCTCAAGGGGGTGCTGGAATTGGGATTGCAGTTTGAGACAGGATCTGAGCTGTTCTCAGTAACTCTTATTTGCATGTCTAACTGCTGCTGTACTGGATGGAAAACTTGCGAGGTCAGATCATCATTTGTTGAGAGAGGAGGCTGTTCATGTTCCATTTGCAGTGCTTTACCCATCTCAGATCTGCTCTTCTCAGCGTATAAGCACTGCCCACCTGCTTCCTCTTTCAAAACACCTCCATCAACAACATGATCATGGTTATCCATGGATGGCAAAGTGCTTCCGGGGATCTCCATGCTGGCAGGTGTATGCTGTATGGGTGAGAGAACTGATTGGCTCTGAGAGCAATGTTCTTTAACACTGGAACAAACGGGATCAGCAGTCATGTCACTGTCCCCTTGGGTAAACGAACTCCACAGCTGATGGCCTCCCTCAAACATGACATACTCAGAGCCCACATTGTTCAGCCTTCCTTCACTGTGTTCAGATTCGGTCTGATGGAGTATTTGGGCCACAGACTCCTCCTCTGGCTCTTTCTTCACAGCAAATCCAAAGTCAGGCCTTGTGTCCCGTCTCTGTGCTTCACACTTTTTCTCACTGAGTTGTTCTACAATGGCAGCACCTGCACCAACCTTGAAAACTCCTGCGGAGAACATAGGAATAAAATCAATTATCTTCCCTAAACAAGATCAAAATTGTTTGTTCCTGTGCAAAAAGGTGGATAAGCACACATGATTTCACTCAATGTCACCACTATGGCACTTTACTCAACTTGTCAAGGGCTTTCCTGAAAATAACAATTAGTTCAGGAGCGCTCCGTTACATTTTCCCAATTTATTTTTGATTTACTTTACAATGTGGTTTCTCCTCCAACTGTTGGTGGAACAGGGGAGTAGGGTTAGCCTCATCACCCCAACCGTTGGTGTTTAGCTTTAGCTAGCGAGCCGTGCAGCCGTGATTTGCACGGCTAATTTTCGAAAAACACTGCAACGAACTTCTCTGCACTCAACAGACTCGTTAGGTTACGTTTATTTCAAGACTTTTATCTCGCAATTTCAGTGTCAGCGATGTTTACCCTTTTAACCCGATAACCAGTTGGCTGTGTACCTAGCTAACCATTGCATTACAGAGTTCGATATTACTTTTGCTTTGCAAGCTATGTTGCTAGCTTGCTCGCTATTTCAGTAGCCTATTAACAATAAATTGTTGACTTTTTCTTGTGTGTTTATTTTATGCGCTATGTGTAGGGTAACCACATCAATTGAAGGGAACGCTAGCTAGTTGACAAGCTGGCTAGCAAACAAATGCACAATTCTACATATTTTCCTGGACACCGTGCTAGTATGGAGGACAAAAGTCAATCGTTCCCTACTCTCGCTGCTGGTTGTAATGATTTGGCCGATCGGCGCAAGTTGAGAACAAGGAAACTCGAAAACCGAAACGAACATAAAATCACTTAACAGGGTCTTTGAGCCTGCTTTCATGGTATATCTACATTAGCTGGCAAATAGCCAGTATAGCCAAATATTAGCCAATAGTCAAACATTATCAGCCCAAATAGCCTGATGTGACATGACAATGCGCTAGATGAAAAAGCAATCTTAGCGCCTGTGTTGCTGGCCAACCATTCTGTCCACTCTATTTTGCTTGGTGGAAGAAGTACTCTATTTTATTGTTGCATTATTACCTATAAAGTGTCGAAATTTTTTTCTTGTGTGTTTATTTAATGGGCTAGTAATATGTACGGTAACTGTTTTATAAAAGGAATAAGACCCTTGAAGCAGTGGGTTACTTTATTTTATAACGGCGGAGGGGCACGAAGGCACTCCGCTACCCGTCGTGCCCTAGAACGCCCCTCAGCTGTTATAAAATCACTGTAACCCACTGCTTCTCTTTATTTAATAATTTGTCTCTCACCTTGTCAGTTGCTAATTTTGGCCAAATCCATCTTTTTTTCGCTAAAGCTAGAAAAGGTGTAGAATGCATTGACAACAATAGAAAATATAAAAATATATCAATGTAATGAAGAAAAAACTAAGCCACTGTCTTGTGCTGAAATGTAATATTTTGTCTTCAGAATGATCTAGAATGCACCATTTAGGCTCCGTTTTTAAAAAATTTTCCCCGCTTCACGCGCCGTTTTCAATTAACACAAAATTATCAGCACAACCAAAAATGTTTTTTGCACTCCCAAAATTTCTATTTCAACCTAAAACTGTGCGTTGGTGGAATAGAGAGGCGATTGCTCTCATTCCCCCAACCCTCATTTTGAGGCGCCAAAAAGTTTCCCCAAAAGATGTCGCTTGTGAAATATTCCATGCAGTTCATTGGCTGACAATGGTTGGGTGAATAACGAAACTGACACAAAGCACTGAAAAAGTCACCTTCGCTGGGGTCAACACTCACTTCCTTCACAATGGTTCACGCTCACAGCATAGCAACACATTCAATCGTATACTTTAACACACAACACAAAATGCCTAACATTTTACAATCAAAAATTTACTGAGTAATGCTTCCAGTTCTTTTATAATGAGCATATTTTGGGTTTAAGATTGGCAGAAATAAAGCTTAATTCCATACATACAATGAGGGGCCATGGTGATAAATGCTGTGTAACATGCTATGCAAGGTGTTTGGTTCGTTTAGTGTGAACCAGTTGCCATGGCTGCGGCAGGCTGACCTCGGGATGACATCACGACTTTCGCAGCGCATATGAACAATAGTTATGCAATTGTGCAGGAGCTCACCAATGAGGTGAGTACAGTACTAAAGTGATGACATCACCTTTACTTAGCTTCTGGTGTTGGAAGTAAAATCCCGATGGGAATTTATAATGGGGTTTGGACACTTTCCAGCATTGCTCAAACTCTTATTAATTTTAAGAACTGCCTTGCTCAGAGTTTAGCCTATAGCAGGGGTGTCAAACTGTCCCATGAAAGGGCCAAGAGGCTGCAGGTTTTCAATCCTACAACGCAGAAGCACACCTGAAACTAATTATTAAATCAAATGATCTAGGCCTGCACAACTGATAAGTTGTGAGTGCTTCTGCATTGTTGGAGTGAAAACCTGTAGCCTCTAGGCTCTTTCTCGGGTCAATTTGACAACTTTGGCCAACAGGGTATAAAGATAGAAGTGATCATTTCAAATTTGTAGTTCATTGCCAAAAATTATATGCTTTTGCACTTGTAGTCCACTTCTCCAAACTACATATCCACTACACAAGTGGGCGAGTACCCCGTGATTTTTTCCAAAACAATGAGGTACCTCAGTGTCAGCAAACGTTCTTAACTTACCACGACAGTAGCCATCAGTGCCCGACATTGCCGTATTTCCGTGCACCCAGAGCCATGTAGAGAGAGAGTCGCGTCAACTCCGTTCACTCCAACGGACCAATTTTTTTTTACAGTAACAGCGGGTCGTGGAGTCTCGCAATAGTTCCCGGAAGTTAGCGACGAAGACTAGTCCAGCAGCTGAGATGAAGCGGAATGGACCGTTCGTGATGATCTTTCCAAAGGTAAGACGATTAAAGAATTAGACTGTATATTGTCAGCACATCTTAATTAAATTAACACGTACAGTAAAGTGTTTTCCAGGATTTTCCCCTGTACAATTCGAGGTATATTGAACAATTAAGGGCAGAAAATTAGGCTAGGATAGTAGCTAGGTCGACACAGTTAGCGACACAGTTACTAGCGCTAAACATGAGCAGCAGCATAATGGAAAACTCCGTTCTCTCAGTGTCGTTTCATCTTCCGACGCAATATTAGAGAGAAAGGCTTCTTAAAGTGATTTTTTGTGGAGTGGAGCAGAGGAGTGAAATGTTAGAAAATTAACAAATATAACATCAGACTGGCTATTGTAGTGGAGGAGAAGAAGTAAGGTTCTATCTGAGTACAAGGTAGCTAACGTTAGCTATTATAATAAAGTTGACATTACACAATGTTAAAGCACAAAGCCATCTGTTGCTGAAACATCGCTATTAATATTGATTGTTAGAGCTAATTTTTTTTAATGCTATTTAATGAACTAAAGCGTTATCTATAGTTAGAGTTTTTAGGATTTGAGATTCTATTGACCATTACTTGTCAACATTATGTCGCTGCTCATTTTGCTAATTTTGGATTGATGGTTAAGGGAGAGGGAAGCTGGAGGACCAAATAGAAAATTGAAAACAGAAAGTATTGGCCAAATAGGCCAAACAATTTGGAAAATTAAACATAGAAGACTAAGTGGGGAATCATACTGAATAGTATATTGAGCTGTACTGTATTACTTGTCTGAAAGACTGCAAAGAACATGATCCATCTTTAAGCTAATTCCTGTTACATGTTACTGATGCCACTTACCATACTTTCTTCACCCTCCATTAACCAAACCCATTTCCAATTGTGGTAAAATTATTTCCCTATGCAAATATGTTTATTTTTGGGCTATTATTTGAAAAACAAAATTTAGACAAAAAATTTTTCGACACATTTGGCCCACCTTTCCAAATTGTAGCAAATCTGCTACATTGGGAAACAATGCCAATGAAAAAATTAAAGTGACATACAATATAAGTTATTCTCAAATGTTTATTTGGCAATAAGAAACAAAACCAACAGGGTGTCCAGGCTGTTAACCCTTTTACTTCATGCAGCAGATATGCTACGCTAGTTAATAGAGGATTAAACATCAGCAGCAAAGGCTGATCACAACTACTTAAGCTCCATAAGCGAAGTTGGAAACAAAGACCAGCCTCATCTCTCAGCACCATTTCCCATCCAAGCCCAAATAGGTGTGTCTAACCCTTTCTCCTGTCTTTTTCTCCCCCTCTCTCTCTCTCAGCAGAAGAACTGCAGGTGATTCAATAAGAGCCAGAGAACTCCCTGCAGACAGATGACGCTCACCCTGCACCCTGAGTCTCAACTCCCTAAGCTGTGCAAGCCTTTCCCTGTTCCTTAATTTTAATAAACTGGACAATAAACTTCCAAATCATGTGGTCTTTGGTTGTGAAAAAATGCATGTGCAGTGTTTGAATATGATCACCTCACATTTTTGTTGTTGTAATTTTGAATGGTTGTTAGATTTCTCCTACAAACTGCACATTTGTACTCAACCCCCCAGCGATTGGAGCAGCCCCACGCAGCACGGCAAACCATGGTAGAGATTATGTACAAGGACAACATGGAGGAGAGGGCACAGAAACTGCCTCATATGCTATGAATGTTTCTGAGTTTATTCAAGATTTCTTTTTCATGAAGTAAATGTAGTACATAAGAGCAAAATAAAAAGATATACAGCAAATGTGTGAGTATTTGTATAACAATATAAGTTTGTATGTTAATGTGGCTTGTTCTGTCTGGATATATAGTGTTTAATGAGCTCTTCGTAAAAATTACTATACATGCAAGCTGAGAAATTTATACCTTCTGCATGCAAAAAGTCAATGAAAAAATTGTTCTGAACTTAAGTATTGGCGTTTGGTGATAAGTGCAGATGTGCATAAAACTTATGAGCAGATAAACTATAATTAATACCAGTGGATTTTCTAAGATGCCACACTGAACATTATGCTGCTTTTAATAATGCAGGGACTAATTGTACGGTCAGTTCATACTCATTGATAGTCACCTGTCAGTCCTCTGTCCTTTCTGAAAGTCATGAGGATTACATTAATTACGGAATTGATAACTTAGATCCTAAATTAGAAATGGTAGAAAATTAACCTATTTTGAAATGTTCCTTCCCCTCCTTCTGCATAAAAAACATTAGGATGGGATTTAACAAGCATTGTAGTCAAAAGCAAAAACCAAGAATTCAAAGCAATCGTCTACAGGAACACACCCTTCAAAATGTCTAAATCTCGTTTTAGTCATCTTAATTATTAAACTAATTCTAAGGCACTAAAACTGCTCGAATACTGCCTATATTGAGTGCAAATGTTCAAAATACTGCCGTTTAATTTAGCTTTTTCGCGGTTGTTTGACGTTGGGGTATCTAAAGTGAGACGGTGAAATTCACGCAAGCCTAAAATATGTAAACAAGGCAGGAATAACACTATTTATTGACTAGTAATTACAGAGAATTGCAGTTATGTCTCTCTGCAGCCTATTTGACAGACGCATTTAAATTGCCCACCAGCGACTTCTGGGAACTATTCGCTGTCTCCATGAACCATGTGACGATCGAGAATTTTGGACTTCCGTTGATGCGACTCTCTCTCCACATGGCTCTGCGTGCGTCCATTCCCGCATAGCAGGCTACTAGTAGCAAGCCACATACCTAGAAATGAATGGATCACGAGGAATAGTTATTTCGCCATTCAGCTAGCACTAAGCTACACTAGCCAACCAACTAGCTAGCTAGCTAGCTAGTGAGCTTATTACATATTGTGCACATAGCTTAACCCATAGAACCCGTAAATGGTTAGTTTACCGTCACTTACTGCCATTTAGCAAGCTACCTGGCATGATTATTCAATAAATATCACTAGCTAAGCTAGCGAAATAGCTAGCTAGCTAGCATAGCTAACTAAATCAATAAAAACAGTGAAGAGCCATTATTTGGCTTCTAAGCTAGCGTTGAGCTGCGAGCATTTCACAAGCTGGCATTTAATTAAATGCTCCAAATACGAAGTTAGCCAACTACCGAAGTCGGTAAACTAGCTCACTGGCTAAGTTAGCCTGCTGACAGCTAGTTCACAGTCAGTTGTGCGTTGACAAGGCTGATTAGCTCCTTCGCTGATTACTGTTATTAAGCAAAACACGTTGGCCAAAAATGCCTAGCTATTAAAGTAAATTGGCCCCAATTATAAAGCTTGATATCTAGCAAGGAAAGCATAACCAAGTAGAACGTAGAATGGCTAACTAATTAAGCAAACAAACAGCTATGGCAAGGTGCAGGAAAATTCGAGACGGCAGTCGAGACTTCTAACGCGTTCTGAACTCCTTCAGCTCCGGAATCAGGAGGATCATATAGAGATGAGTCAAACAATACCGGAGCGTCAGTGCGTGTATCGAGCACAAAGGGCGATACCCCGTGTCCGTGCGCGTATCGCTTTAAGAACAAGAGCCATCTGGCAATGGCAGATCCCCCCCGGCTGTAGGTTGTGTTACAGCCTTTAAAAGGCACATCTACACATCATGATTGACATGTGTGTCAAGTTTGGTGAAGCTACCACATATAGTTTCCGACATATGGCCCGGACAGTCTCATGTTTACAGACAGACAGACGGACAGACAGACAGACGGACAGCGCGATAGCTATATCCCCCCGCATTATATGCCGGAGGGATAAAAATCACGCGACCAACACAATTGCTGAATGTATCGCTTGGCGGGCAAGCTTTCAAACTGTTTAAAATGAAGTGACACTTCCCACTCGTTTTCTTTGTGCTGGCAGGAGAGGAGACTTTGTTTATTGCCGTTTGGTGAATTTGTTTTTGGCTCATCATCACTCAGTGATATGGAACCAGCATCGAGTAAAAGGAAATTTTCTCCAGTCTGGGATCATTTTGATTTGATAACACCAAATTAAATCGCCTTGGACCCAACATGCTACAAAAACTACTGTTTCTGAATAAAAATGTGTAAACCCTGTCTTCTCCCCTCACATATTATGTAAACATGTCCATTCATCAGTCATGCGATGTCCATGAGTTCGAATGAATGAATCTTGTCCAGCATCCAGGTTGCCTGCACTGATTTTTGAATTTCAGCAGATGTCGCTGCTGAGTGATACTAGTGATGTAATCGCTGATACCGAGGCTCCGAAGCACGCTTGAAACTCGACAGGGTATTTTTCTGAAGCACTTGCCGGAGCTTGCTTCATATCGGGAAAAAGCCAAATGACTGATGACTGACGAACCACTTCAGAGCTTCATTCAGAGTGAATCAGCTGAACAGTTTGGTGCGATAGGCAGAGCTTTGAAACATTGGCGCAATTCAAATGTACTTAAGAAGGATGAAACAGCACTGTTAGGCATTATTGTTTTTGAATAAAAATGCCTAAGTCGCCCAAGCACACCCAGTATGCACCAAGCACAATCAAAAAACATAATATCGTCAGCCTGCTGAGAAAACCACATATCTCCAATTTGAAAAGAAACAAAAACTAGTATGTCCATGATAATAACATAAACATTGCAAAATACAAAATTTTACTGATTAGATACATTCTTGGAAGAAAAATAGTTATCCTACCCAAACACAGCTCAACTGCATTCTTACATGCAAAATTGAATATTTTTTATGCTCTCCAGTTTATCATTTTGAGGATATGTGGTTTTATCAGAAGGCCGACTATATGTTTTTTGGACTGAGTAAATATTTAGAGGATCCAATGAGGCTGTGGATGTAATTAATGTTATTATCATATAATATGAATTATTAAGGTAAGGAAAAAAACAACAGACACATGCAAGATGGAGTTCAATTTCAGCTCAAAGTGCACATGCAAGTGTGTCAGCGTCACCTTCGCAAGGCTGTACAACAACCTCTGTGCCAGCAGATTTCACCCTTGTGCTCAATGAATGAAGCTTCAAGTAGTAAACAAATTTTCAATACAATGGTCCAAAAAGGTCTGAAGCTTCATAAAACCTCATTTGACAAAAAGCGATACACCAAGACTAGGTATGTTACTATCAGTGCATCGGCCGCCGCGATATTGGTTCCCATAGTGTGTTGCGTAATTTCCCGAAGTGGCTGTGGTTTACCCATCAAAACCGCTTTTTATCACCAAAAGGAGGGGAATTCCCGGAAATTCCATCGAAAACGTAGATAAAAATGACCCCGAATTCCCCTTGTTACCTTGTTTTCAATTTCCGATTTCCCAGATGGCCGCCTGAGCGCTTCAATGTTTGAGGTGACAAAAACACCCTTCAATTTTATGGAAGCGAAGAAGGAATTCTAATAAAAACTGCACAGACTATTAGATTAAGTACTCAAGATCCAACAGACAAAAAATTATGAGATTTGGAGCGCCAGCAGTCTGTTTCTACAGTCAGCGAAAAAACTGTCTGTAGTAAAAATTCCAGAAATGGCGCCCCCAATGAGGGTTGCACAGCAAAATTCAAATCTGATTCCATTGATCATTTTGGAATAGGCAAATAATATACCAATGAACATTATCTGAAAGTTTCATAAGAATATCTAAATATTAATATCTAATATCTATCTGAATTAAGAAAGTTATAGCATTTTATGCAAACCACGTTTTTTCGGTCACAGATTTCCCTTTTTTTTCTATAGAAACTAAGGACATTTTATACCCCTCATTTAGCCAATTTCCAAGTTTAATAACTTTGTCAGTTCTTAACCTATCACATTGATCTTGGTGTCATTGGAAAGTTTAATTCAAGCTCTTTCAGATAAATAATTCATTTCAGCATGGAACCATTTTGAAAATTTTAGTAATATACCTACCAAGACGGTGTCAGCACCGTGTCAGCACAGTAGGAGAAATGTGCCACACACTCTACGGCTGTATTCGAATCCTTGCTCGACAGCTCGGGAACAAGTCGGGATTCGAATATGCCGGAATAGTCTGGAATGGGAACCATGGGTATGCATCTGCAATCATATGCGCGGACCCATGTTGCCGAATGCTTGGCAGAGGTACCGAGGTTGGCAGAGGCGATTCTTGCCAATAGCCTATTCAAGATCACAAAGCAAAGAATTGTGAGTATTTAAGTGATTATTTAATCTGGAATCGGGTCAAGTCAAGGCCTAATGGATCAGTGGATAGATGAAATTGTTCCGAAATCTACAAGTTAGGTAAAATAGACCATACGAGGGATAAAATCAGTTTACATTTCATCAGTTTCGCCAGTGGCTGCCATGTTTGTTCCCCGTCGTCCCTGACCCCACCACCTCCCGAGGTGGTGTGGTCAAGAACCAGAGAACGCGTTCGCCAACACGTTCTCGAGTCTCGACGAACAGTGTTCTCTGTTCGAGTACCGGGATTCGAATACAGCCATCATCTACCAATCACAAGGATCATGGGACGAGTAGTTATTAGACTACAAGGAGGATTAGCATGGTGGCAAAAAATTAAATAATTTGAAATACAGCTGATTCCGGTAAAGAAAAAATAGTTTTGTTTTTAGTCAGAAATATAATGCAATATCTCGAAAAAAGATGGAGGCATAAAAACAATGGGACGTGATTCAAAATGAACTGAATACAGTCCATGGCTAAAATGAATAGGAAATTTTACTTCCGACACCAGCGTGACGTCATCACTCTAGTACTCTATTTCCATAATGTTCAAGTAAACATTCGCAAGGAATGCCTTTAAAGTTCGAAATAACTGTCCTCGTATCTACCACGATACCATCGAACATAAGCGTCGCTACCTCCAGCTCCATCAAACTGGTCCACAACCTGAACTCCAACGGAGCGGCTCTCTCGACTCGCTGCTTCCTGCACCGTCCTCCGCTCGCTCTCCAACAGCTGTAGCTTCCTGTTCAAACGTTCAATTTCTTTTTGACTACGAGATACTTCCAAACGAAACACGACGGAACTATCTTCAACAAGTTTGCTTATGGCTTTGGCTAGTGCTTCCATTATTGAAGCTAACTGCGTCTGAAATGCTTCACTACTCTTCATTATTTCAAATATTAATTCTAGCCTCTTTAAGTAATAATTATCTTGATGAAATGATACAATGCAAATATGAAGAGTTTAGGACAAGCGCATCATAATGAAATCATCAAACATGCCCGACAGACCCGAAACATAGGCAGTTATCAGAGGCCAGTACTCAAGTGTCACAGTCGTCCGACACTTCTTCTTCTTCTTCTTCTTGTCAGTTGTGGAAAGTGTATACTTATTATTGTTTTACCGCCACCTATTGAAATTATAATACTTGCACAACCGTTTCTTCGAGTAGCCTGCAGTATACAGTACTGTGAAAAAAAAACCTTACCTGCAGGTTTCGATATCATGGATGGAATTCGAAAAGTGACACGACAGCTGGCTTCCACCAAATCGCTTTTCCAACATCCCCAATATTTAATCTCTCTTTACATCAGTGATCTCGAAAATTTCCCTCGCCGCATATACTATCATCATCATAATCCCTCCAGATATTGTTTCAATTTTGCCTGGACAGTTTTACACCATCGCTATAAATACCAAAAAAAAATTCAATACTAATACATTCTTTATCAGGTCTACTTTATTCTGCCTTCACTGTGTTTACTGCACTCGGTTCTTTCTTCACTACTCATTTTTCTTCAGTCTCTTCGTCGCCTCCACATTTGTCATCTTATTCTTCACCTGTATCCATTCCACCTCAAATTCTTATTTCCTTTGTTCACACTGCTTTTCCTCTGCTTCAAGATTACTTCCACAGTGACAGAAAAAAAAACCTGGTCTTTCGGTATCTTACATCTGCTTTATACTGGACATCGGCAATGTCACTAGTTCGGTCTCTGGCAGGTTAAAACCCCGAAGGAATATGCTGATGTAAAAACTCAGACATCGCTCACTCACTGTTAAGGCCGAGGCTATTTGCCCGACCGTCGGGTGTGTATGTTGCTACTGTCTCTTCGCCCGACCGTCGGGTATATAACCTGTTTATAGGCTATTTGCCCGACGATTTTAGAACAACACACTGAGTACTTGGTCACCTGCCTTTCATACAGTCTTCTAGCCAATAAATACTCACGTTCACCAGGTTTTTAGTCCTCTTCGGTGTTTCTTGTAGAGGAGACTGGGGTAGGATGAGCCATTTTTCATATTTAGGATCACTACATCAAAGCAATCATAGTTTTGTCAGTAACGATTATATCTGCGTATATTTCAGGATGTTGTGCATCCCTTCAAACAAACAGAATGAGTGTGAACATAACTGTTTCAACAATATAGAATGTTCAAAGAAGTGGTCTCGTGGCACAACTTACACCGTGAATGGGGTAAGTTGAGCATATGAGCGGGGTAAATTGAGCCATAGCCTTACTCCCTCTCATGGTCCTCCCCACCTCCTTCACTCCCCTCCCTCACCTTCTCCCTCCCTAAATAACAGTCACTTCTTCACATTCATGTGTATTTTTATTTATTATACACAATTGACCTATGGCTAAGCCCCACCCTCAAATGCGATGAGCCAATAACAGTGCGTATTCTCGCCCCATATACTTGGACATTCTGAGCCTAAACTTCCATTGAAATGCATTATGGAAACGGAATTGTTCGCTTTTATGGGGTTTTAAAATGTTTCTAAGTAAAAAAAAAAAGGTAAAACGCTGTGCTTGGGGTAAATTTAACTCAGATACGAGGTATCCCGAGAGGCTGGGTGATGGGGTGTATTTTATACCCTTCCCAAAGCCACATCATAACCGAGAGAAGTGTCTCTTCTGGATAAAGCTGCTTTCTCACCGGTCGCGTAATAATCAAAGTCATCGCTAAGATGCGAATACATGTTTAATGGCGTGTTTGTACTGACTTTGATTGTAATCTGTCTGCGAAAAATCTGTTTTACGTCCGGCGTGAAAGCAGCTTAAAGCTTTGTGATAGACCCCACTATCAGCTTAAAGTAGCTAACGAAGGTCAACAAGATTGTCTACATTTGTTCCAAGCAAAGTCAACATTGTGTTTAAGGCGACATCTTGTCACTTCGCTGGAGATTAATGTAAAGTTATCTTTTACATCGCTAAGTTCGCTAACAATAGCTAAAGTTAGTAAACTCTGTGGCTAACTTCAGTGCTGACGGACGTTGGCTTAACGGGAGCTCAAGGCTCCGTAGCTCACCATGTCACCTTGTTTACTTAAACAGAGTTCAGTCACGGCAGGTTAGATTTCTTAAATTCGGTAGCAATAATAATATGTAAATTAAGTTTACTACCCTGCAGTGCACGAACAATGCTGATCCTCTATCTTGTTGTGTGAGAGGGTGATGGAAACGAGATGCGGTGGATCGCGTTTGCATTGAGACCTGAAAATTCTAGCTACTAATTTAAACTTTTTGTTGACCTTCACCACTCTAAATTCATTAATATATCCCTCCAATACATAGTTTAACCCTTTTGCTGACTTCTTGATGAAAAATGAAGCCTTCTATCGCAAAAATTCATCAGGAGCATCCTGAAAAATATCTCCGACTGTGATACCAGCCATTAGCACCTGTTCTAAAATGTTGATTGTTTGTCAGTGGAGGGGCCGGGGCTTAGCCATAGGTCAATTCAACAGGTACAGTAAATTCATTGGTGGCTCTTTCAAGAACATCAGTGGTGGCTCCCCTGCTCCCCTCCACTTTGTAATCATACAAAAGCAGAATCTTGATTTAATATTTGAGACATATAGGCTACAGCCAAAATACACTGAGTGTACCGGCTCAACTTACCCCCACCGGCTCAACGTACCCCTGGCCAAATGGCTCAACTTACCCCAGAGCTACCATTTTGATTTTATTAGTCCCCACAGCTAAAATGGCGCACTTTTATGCAAGGTTTATGACCTCATGTTGTAGCTTATAGATACAACAATTGATGTATGAAACAAATTTAAAATGATCTATTTTGGTCTAAACACAATTCACATGAAACTTATGATAGACTAAATTCACTTTCAAGAGTGAAAAATGGTTATTTTGAAATAAATGTCTAACCATTTTACCCATGTGGTTCTTACCTTCACAGACTCCATTAAATGATGCCTTCCTCCTAAGTATTTGGTCACATGATCAATGTTTTTTACCGTTTCCTAGCAACAAGGGGTGGCTCAACTTACCCTTTGGCTCAACTTACCCCAGTCTCCCCTACTGTGTAAACACATTACTAATCATGAATTAAATATTAATGCTAACCGGGGCTTTCGTCTTTTTCAAATCCCATTTTTATCGAAGGGTTCTTCTGATTAAACATATTGCAAATTACGTTATTTTTGTATTTTCCTCTGGTGGCGGTGCCTTGACCAGCTGGTTTAAGTTTAGCTGTATGTTTGAGTGCTTAAGGGGAGCTTGTAGGGGGAGATAGCGCGTTTAGTTAGCTTACATAGTAAAGAACTTGTTATTCGGTTCATTTGAATAAAAGAGTACCGGGGCTTTACTCTTTTTCGGTTGCCTTTGGTTGCATTTGTGGCTAGCTAGCTAGATAGTAACTGTTTGCATTTTTGACTTGGGATCTGAGATTTTAGTGTTTAGTAGGGCAATAGCTACTTGAGTCGTCCGTTCAATTCGGTTGAAATTTCAAACGGTAAGGTTTACCGGAGTGCTCCGCCCCCCTTCCTCCTCCAGTTTCTCCTGGGCGTTGTAGCTGCCCAAGACGAGTAAGCTACCACTGATTTAGTGCATTAGTTATTGGCATTTTCTGTTCATCACTTAGCAGGATATTGGCAACTCATCTGAGAACAGTATCTGGAGAAGCCAGTCTGTGATTATCTGGATTCTGAGCTAAGCCCTGTGATATTTTTAGACTAGTATACTATTGGGATACTATAGAATTGGGATTATTTAAAATCAAGTTAGTCAACGGAGTGCTTACTACATAAAGCTTTTGTCTTAATTTGGTTCTTCATTTTTTTAACTGAAAATAAGCCACTTTTAAAAGAGGCTTATTATCCATTTACATAGTTTGCCCGCAGTTACTTTCATGATTGCTTCTCAGGGCTTCTCAGGTTAACTATTTCGGAATTATGGTTGTACTACTACTACTAGTACCAACCATCCCCTAGTAAAACAAACAACACTTAGTATCAACCAACCCCTACGGTGTAACCCCAAGAAAACCAACCACAAATTTTGGAGCCCTGATTGTACATACACAATAAATTACTATAACACTTCATTTCATTACCGTAACAGCCTTGTATAGGTTACGGTAATAAATACAGAGCATTACGGTAATGAATGGCAGTCCCTTGTTGCTAGCAATAATTATCATAGCTAGTATGGCTCGGCAGAAATATTTTCACTAACAGTTTGGCTCCATAAAAGTTACTTTTCCACAAATAATTATCTTCAAAACTATTTTAAATATACCCTGATATGGTAATGAACAGTAGTAGCGTGCCAAGGGATGTATGTAATCACAATCTTAAACATATCTACCGGAAGAACTTGAAAGACGATCTTCCCTGGTGTAGGAGCCTAAATGCAATTTTAGTTCATTAATAATTGGACAATAATATAAGTTCATGGTGATTTATGTTTACTCCGTTAAAAAGAAATATTTACAGCATTCACAAATTTGAATATTTACAAATCATATATACAGCAATAGAGTAACATTTCATTGCACAATTCATTGCACTAAGCATGTGCATGGATAATTTGGATCGTTTGAGAGTTTTCTGTATTCCTTATGTGACAGTTTGTAGCGCCCCCCTGTGACTTTATAGTGGTTGCGCATGTTTATTTGCAGCCAAGCAGGGGCTTGTATGGGTAGGCGTGGCTATCCAGTCAGATATTCAGTCAGGCAGCATGGAATGGAGCCACACAGTTTTTTGACCTCTTTCTCTATCTCTCCCATTTCTTTTTATTTTCACTTTGTGGACAACTCTTTTTACAGTTAATTACAGTTAATTTTTTGAAGTAAACTATTTAACCGAATCCAGAGAATCCCGTGGAGTTATTATTTGGACGTTGCTGTGGATTACAACGAGGGAATTATTAGAGCGTCAAGCTAAGGCTTCATTAAGAAGGAACCTACACCTGGTAGCCATTTTGTAACTTCTCTTTCACACAATGCATCATGAGACAAAAAAAAAAAACTTTATTTATTGGAACACAGGGATTTTAATGGAGCCAAATATATCTGTTACGGAAATGAATTGTTCATGCTCCGCACACATGTATTTGGCCCAGAAAATAATTATTCACAAATGATTGGCCCAAAATGGTAACACTGTTAGTTAAAGGGTATAATCTCAACCATTTTTTGTATTCATGTATATTAAATTATGGGGGTGTATAGTCATAATTTTGGGTTTAAAGTAAAAATTAAAACTCCGGACACGTCATGGTAATGAATTTTTTGGTTGAAATGTCATAAAATATAGAGTAACCCATTGAATGCAAAGACAACAATAGTCCGACAATTAGCACATACCAAAGTCTGATATATAATAAAAAGTATGATTATTTTCGTAGTTTAGTCTAACTAATCCTTACGGACATGACAAAATGCAATTTCATGCGAATCACCCAAATGCATTTTCACTTGACCTTAAACCCAAGGACAAAGATCATATCCAAGATCACAAACTGATGCGCAATATATCCTCCATTAGTCCGAAATACACACCAAAGGTCTCAATGCAATAAGAAGTGAGAGGCAGGACATTTTCCTGCTTGACCTTGAACACAAGGTCACAAACTCATGTTCAATATATGACTTCCTATCATTCCTTAATACAAACCTAAGCCCTACATGTGAAGGTTAATGAGATATTGGCCATTTTGATCCAAACAAGATACAGAGCATTTTCCCGTATGACCTTGAACTGAAGGTCAAAGGTGAAATACCAGGTCAAAAACTGATATGCGTGATGTTGATGATGGATTATGACTGAAATGCGTCCGTCTTTTGCCCAATATGTACAATAATTATTCAAAAAAATTTCAGTGAGTGTCGGAGTATGTTTTCTGTGCGTCATTTAGATGCTTAATTCATAAATTCGGAAATTATAATCCAATTTCCGCCTAAATCGATTGGCGTTGAAGCCTCACCAGTACAAATGCCTATGCCAAATATAAATAAAATTATCTAACAATGGTGACCTGATATTTGATCGCGGGAAATCTCTTCAGACACGACAGCGATGAAATTCATGATATCCTCAACATCACCCGAGGTACAATTACAAGTGTAGCAGCAACTCTCAACTGTGAACTTTCTGATGTTGATGAAGAGAATCCAACCTGGAGAAACTCTTCCCGCACTGAGCACAGACAAATGGTTTCTCTCCTGTATGAATTCTGCAGTGTTTATTAAAGTCGCCTTTCATAGTGAATCGCTTCCCACACACTTCACAACCAAACGGTCTAATCCCAACGTGAGCCCTCTCGTGCACAAGAGCATAACTCTTTCGAGTAAAACCCTTCCCGCAGTGTGTGCAAACAAACGGCTTCTTTGCGCGGTGAATCCCCTCATGTCTGACGAGGTCGGACCTTTGACTGAAACCCTTCCCACACTGTCCACAAACAAACGGTTTATTACCGCTGTGAATGTTCTCGTGCTTCAAGAGGGTGCACTTCAGCCTGAAACATTTGCCGCACTTTGCACAGCAGAATGGCTTCTCCCCTGTGTGGATCCCCTGGTGCCTCTTTAGGTCAGAAAGCCAGCAAAAATTCTGCTCGCACAGCGTGCAGCCGTAAGGTTTCTTCTCTGTGCCAGTTCTCCAGGAGATTACAGTTTTTTTCCTGGTGTTTGACACTGCACTTGCGATGCTACCACTCCCTCCTGTTCGGCAGTTTAAGGGCTGCTGCATTAGTTTACCCTGTGTGTGCTGTGTGTAACCCATTTCAGGTCTGTTCACTTCATGGTATACACAGTGCCCACCTGCTTCCTCCTTCACGAGGCCAACATCTGCAACATGTCCGTCCTTCCCACAGGTAGACAGAAGCCTTCCGGTTACCACCACAGCAGGAGAGTGTTGTAGCTGAGTGTGAAAAGACAAACCCTGTGAGCCCTGTTCTGTGGTGGAAGAACAAGCTGGATCATTAGACACAATGTCACTGTCCCCTCGGGTAACAGATCCCCACAGCTGATCACCTCTGTCATACATCACATACTCAGAACCCAGATTGTTGATTTTTCCTTCGTCGAGTTCACATCCTGTCTGACAGAGTTTTTGAGCAATGTGCTCTTCCTCTTGCTCTGCCTTCACAGACAATCCCAAAACTGGCCGAATGTCCAGTGTCTTTGAGTCACACTTTTTCTCCTCGAGTCTCTCTTGAAAGTGAGGTCTCTCTCCAGCATCTGCACCACCCTCAGCACCTCCTGTGGGGAACATGGGACTAAACTTCATTATCTCTCCTTTGCATTGACCCAAAACCTCCTTAGAGTGCCACACATCACTCTCCAATAATGCCTTCATATTCCTGAGAGTGCTATATGGCTCTCTTTGTTGCAATTCTTAGACTGATCAAAATATTTCTTTAATGTTTCAATTGTTTGCTATCCTGCAGTGTTTCCCACACATAGACCATTGTGTGGCAGGCCGCCAGAGAATCAGGTCGGACCGCCACAAGTTGATTCCGCCCCAATGCGATTTCCTATACCGCATTCTCATCTCTGTGCGCGCAGAAGAAAGAAGAAGAAGAAGAAAAAAAAAACGTAAAAAATTAAAAGTACTAGAACAGGGGTTCCCAAACTCGGCCCTGGGACCTCCCTGTGTATGCTGGTTTTGGTCCTAACCACAATTGCCGTCATAGGACTGTTAATTTGTCCAAATTGGGTGCCTTTTGTGTTTAAATATGTTATTTGCTGTTTTAAGCCAATTTTTTATAGAAATATCCATTTGTGCCATGAAAAATAAAAGACAGAATAAATGACCCTTGTAGATAAAGTTCTTTGCTTGTTTGTATTTTTCTGTGGCAAGCAATTTCAGATTATAACATTTTTAAACAGATCAAATCAGGTACTGAGAAAATCAGTCGCCTCCAAATTAGGTTGGTGAAGACAGGTGAGTAGAGTTCTTTCAAACTAATTTGCTTGCACTCAATCACAAAAACATAACATAAAACTGGTTTGACTCTGTCATTTGCTTGTTTAGTCAATTGTTAGTTTTTGCAACCATGTGCCCACAGGTTCACCACA
Source organism: Gymnothorax reevesii (assembly GCA_029721435.1). Taxonomy (NCBI): domain Eukaryota; kingdom Metazoa; phylum Chordata; class Actinopteri; order Anguilliformes; family Muraenidae; genus Gymnothorax; species Gymnothorax reevesii. The sequence continues at coordinate 18,118,402 of CM056577.1, read as the reverse complement.
GTTTTCACTCTAATCCAAATTTGGAGGGAAAACAACATTTATGATGTTTTGCGGGCTTTAATTTTGAAATATCACATCAGAATGTACTGACTTCTGTGTTGTTCTATCATGCATTAGTGAAATCAGTTTGTGGCACTACGGAGTTTCCCTTTAATTCTAATCTGAAATTAGAGGGACCACAACCAAAATGTATGGCATTTTTGAGGAATATTTTGAATGTCACATCAGAAGGTCATGATATTCTCTGCGTGACTCTGAAGTGGTTTATTCTCATGCTGTAGAGAAAATATTCCATGGCCACGAAATTTTTAATTCTAGTGTGAAATTTGAGCAGATAAGGGAAAAAAAATACGATATATTTCATAGGACCCTTTAGTTCTGAAATACTTCCTCGGAATATTACCTGATCATCTTCAACTTTTTTTTAAAATTAGTATTAATTATGAATTAAGTATTCAGTTTCATATTTATTCTTTTTACTGCAGTCATTAATGCTGTTTCTATTTCTTTCTAAATAAACTAATTCCTGATTAAAATAATGCAATTTCTAAGTCAGCTTTTATTTTAAAAATTTGAAATCAGTCTAGACAAGCTTTTACCATAATGCAGCAAAGAGGGTAAAAACCCTGATAAAATCTTTCGGCTACATTTTCCTTCTTAATAACTGACTGTGTCGATATCAAAGCAGCTGCCAGGCGTCCTGGGCCAAGGTAAATTGGACCCCTCCCCAAAAATTTTGAGCACCAGCCGCCACTGGTCATTACCTCACACACGGTTGTGTTTCGTTACACAAAAACAACTGCATATCAATTATGTAATCATTTAATTAAAGTTCCCCAAACCCAACTATGCCATTTCTGTCTAGTCAGACTTAAGTGTTTAAAGTCCATCAGAATATGATGTAATATTTAGCATAATTTCTTTGATATGTTTGATGTTTTTGTGTTTTATTTCATGGTTTGGATTTTTGTATATTTGTACTTATGTATAATTTGTTTAGTTGATGTATGTTATGTTTTATTATGCATGGACTCGCTGAAAGGCAGCCATATGGCTGAGCGAGTTTTACTGCGTGGAAATAAATACAATCCAACATAATGAACAGGAATGTCAATAGCCTGCAAAGAATCATAACAATGGCTGTTCTGGAGTTCACGTCACCACCGAAGATCGCTGAAGAATTTTGTCTGCGTTGCTAGGGCCATTACTCGTAAATCGGATGGAGTTTTGGAAAAAAAATCCAACGGGGATGTTTTGAAAAAGGTTTGTCGTCACAAACAAACAGAAAAAATGATATGTCAGCCTACTTCACTCGACCCCTTTAAGAACTTTCGTGTTTCCGGCGACATCAGCGAAGAAGCATACCTCCAGAGCCTCCTAACTGCTCCGTGACCTGCACTCCTACAGAGCGATGCTCTCGCCGAGCAGCTTCTCGCACCGTCCTCAACTCGCTCTCCACGAGCTGTAATTTCCTCCTCAGACCATCAATTTCGTCCTGGCTTCGGGATACTTCCAAACGCAACACAACGGTCCCATCATCAAATATTCTGCTTATTTCTGACACAGCTGCTTTACTAAGTTCTTCCATAACGGAGGCTACCTGCGTCTGAAAGACTGCGCAGTCGCTCATTTTACCGACGAATTAAATCTACCTGTAATAAATATATTAGAAAAATCTGTTTTTCGGAGAAAAAAATTCACACGATTAAGCACATTTATGCTAGAGCAATGGTAACACCTCCGGGAAGTCGGTGTTAGTCTATATTCCAACTGATTTCCAAAATAACTGGATCCCCTGCATGCGCACACATGGCCGCAGTTCGCAGATTCTTCTTCGTCGTTAGCATGAGCAGACAAGCGCATTGTTGCCACCTACTGTTCAGTTCTGGATCTTTATTACTTCGACTTAAGGGATAGTTCACTTTTTTTAAAGTTTGGTTGTATGAGCTACAAATTGCCACTACTTACATTAGATGCAGTAGAAGGCTCTCTGTTCTCCTCCAGGTAGCCGCATCAGGACATAGTGCTGGGTGGAAATTCGGCGATACACTGTTGTGAACGGAAACACAGAAAGAGCGTATTTTCGCGCCCTAAAAGAGGTCCTACCTGAAAATAATGCACAATTTCAATTGTATGCTATATTTTAAAAAAAATTACAGCACTTTAGCTGCTCGGAAGAGAGCACAGTTGCTCTTGAACTAACCAACGGACGTATTCCTGCGCGAGGCGCATAGTAGTTCACTGCGCGCAGCGATCAGGTGTTTGGGTCAGACTCTGAACGGTTTGCGGCAGAGCCAGATTTTCAATGGCATAGAATCACGTCTCAAATAAAAAAAAAACCCCTACAATAACCAGCACAGCAGATACACAGTATGTCGCTGCGTAGACCCTATGCAATATCAATTTGTACTGCAATGTTACATTAGACTTTTTCACAGGTGTTTGGGTACAGCAGTGCTCCTCAGTGTGCACCATTGAGATTCACCTGAATGTAGCCAAATGAAATCCTCTGGAAAAATGAATGCTGCTGCAAACACAGAGTTCTTATAGAGATATGGGTGGCGTATCAATATCCGTGTTGAGGCAACTAGCCACAGCTACAAGTCCAATATTCCGCAGAGGTATGCGGTGGAAACTAAGTGCACCAGGATGCAGCTTTGCTTTCACGTCCAAGAAAGCAACACACGGACCATTTCGAAATATTTGCACAAGTTAAACGGCCGTCCGACCTCGCAACCGCAGTTAATCCGCTTCTGGACGCGAAACATGTTTTTCGCTCACTGATGACATTCAAAGTCTATGCAAAGACATGAATACACCAGTGGTGGCTGGTGCCAAAAATGTTAGGGGGGCGCAATTTACCTTGGTGCAGCACATCTGACAGCTGCTTTGACGTCGACACAGTCAGTTATTAAGAAGGAAAATGTAGCCTATAGATTTCATCAGGGTTTGTACCCCTTTATTATGAATTGAGGATGTATTCCACATGTCCACAGATCACTGTGTCTGTCCTTACATTACTTACAGATTGATTGTAAAAGATTACACCAACTAACTGGGATTTTGATTTTTTGTAAAGATTCAAACAATAAATGGAACAAAGTTAAACAGAGAAACGAAAAAAAAAAAAACAACAAATCTAAAAACACACCAATGTAATGCTGTCTACAGGCTTCGTACACCTTTTTCAAAGTGAAATTCAAGCACTTTACAAGGATTTTCAAGGTGTATTTTCATGCTTTTCCAGCACCTTACAGCTGTGGTAAATTACATATTTACATACATAAATGATAGATATCACAGAAAGTGTGACCAACGGGTCCCACTGTACTTAACGGAATGAAATTATAAATTAATGGGATATGTGTGGTTTATTTCATTGATAACATAAAAACAAATGTTTACAGGAAGTTTTAGACCTGGATCACTGCAATTTTGGTAAAAAAAAAAAAAAAAAGGGAATTTAAAAATTTTTTCTTGTTGCTAATGTTTCATGGATGGAAAATTGTTCACAGGATGGAACTCAAACGGTGACAAGACTGTCTGAGCCAACGCCAATAATGGCACGATGAGCAGAGTAAAGGGAAGGCACATCAGGGACCAATCCGCTAATCCACGATAAGCAGGGCTTTGTCAATCCTGCCCACTCATTTCCAAGTTACTCATCCACCCTGGAGTTCTGAGGGGAAGGAGGGATACTTTCTTTGGGCCACCTTGTAGTATGGATGTGCCAACCCCTTTAAGTCAAACCAAGGTTGGCTTGATCCATCCAGGGATTGGAGTGAACTCGTCCATATAATAATTCGTGGTCGAACTCGGCTTGCTTGTGAAACTTCAATAACTGATCCGGGTGTGCCATCCAGCGATAAAATATTATAACTGCGTGCATGAATCTGCAGCTCCGTGTCCACTGGCGGACACATCTGCGCAAAAGGGTTTACCCTGCCAGCAGCCGCCAAATCTCATTCACAGTAGTACTGTACTGAGATTACAGGTTGTTGCTCACGTTATTACGCTAGATGTAAATTTTTACCTTTTTATTATTATTATTATCCCCCCCGGCATATAATGCGGGGGGATATAGCGATAGCCATGTCTGTCTATCTGTCCGTCCGTACGTCCGTAATCATTTCGTTTCCGGGGCAGAACCGATCAAAAACCGTTCAATATTTCTTCACAAAATTTGATGTGAAGATCTGATATATCATGTAGATATGCCTTTCGGTATTTAGGAATTTCTAAAATTTTCATTTTTTGTGTTTCCATGGCAACAAGTTGGACTTAGTCTCTGGGAAGGCTATGGCTCATTTCCGGAGCATAACTCAATAACCGTATAATATTTCTTCACGAAATTTGGTGTGTAGATCTGATATACCATGTAGATGTGCCTTTTGGTATTTAGGAATTTCTAAAATTTTCATTTTTTGTGTTTCCATGGCAACGATTTGGACTTAGTCTCTGGGAAGGGTATGGCTCGTTTCCGGAGCCTAACTCAATAACCGTATAATATTTCTTCACGAAATTTGGTGTGTAGATCTGATATACCATGTAGATGTGCCTTTTGATATTTAGGAATTTCGGATTTTTTTATTTTTTGTGTTTCCATGGCAACAATTTGGACTTAGTCTCTGGGGAGGGTATGGCTCATTTCCGGGGCAGAACTCAAAAACCGTTCAATATTTCTTCATGAAATTTGGTGTATAGATCTCATGTATCATAGAGATGTGCCTTTTGGTATTTAGGAATTTCTACATTTTTTTTTTTTTTTTGTGTTTCCATGGCCGCAAGTTGGACTTAGTCTCCGGGGAGGGTATGGTTCGTTTCTGGAGTGTAACTCAATAATCTTTTAATACTTCTTCACGAAATTTGGTGTGTAGATCTGATATACCATGTAGATGTGCCTTTTGATATTTAGGAATTTTGGATTTTTTATTTTTTGTGTTTCCATGGCAACAATTTGGACTTAGTCTCTGGGGAGGGTAAGGTTCGTTTCTGGTGTGTAACTCAATAACCTTTTAATACTTCTTCACCAAATTTGGTGTGTAGATTTGATATACAATGTAGATCTGTATTTTTGGTATTTAGAATTTAAGAAATTCTTTTTTTGTTTTTTTTTTCATGGCAGAATGTTGAAGCGAGTGTCACTGGTTCCAGAGCAATACATGATAATTGTTCAATGTTTATCTATGAAATTGGCATGTTGATCTAATGTACCCTGTAGATGCGCCTTTTCCTATTTAGGAATTGCTGAGATTTTGATTTTTTCTTTGTGTTTCTATAGCCAAAAATTACATTCAGTTTCTGGTTAGGGTGTAGCTCATTTCTGAAGCATAACTCAGTAACAAAACTTTCAACATACCTGTGAATTAAAAAGGGTGTCTTTTGCTATTTGGGATTTTCTGCTTCATGAAAACAAATGGAACAGGGACAGAAAGATGTGGAAAGTTACATTCCCATAGCAGAACTTGAAAGTAGTTTCATGAAACTTTGAGAAGATATTTATTAGTACAAGGCAATAGCGGATTAATGCACAGGCTGGCGGGGCTGAAGCCCTGGGCCCAGCGCTCCAATGGGGCCCGTCGGTGCGTAGGCTATTTTGACATTTTTTTTTTTTTCTTCTCCAGTAAACTATTCCACCCTGTGCCAGTCTGCCAGACAGTGCCTGACCTGTGTCTGAGGAAGGGGTGGGGGCGGGTCATTTTTTGTCCAAAAAAAAAAAATTCAATTTGGTTTTGGTTTGTTTGTTTGTTAGTATCATTGTCCAATGGCCAGCCGCTGATTACTTTGGCCGTTAGGTGCGTGCAGCGTATTATGCTGAGGCCTCGGTCAGTTATTCGGCGGTGCACCGCACTGGGTAATGACACAGCTAGACTATATTAGTAACTTTTTCTGTGGCAGTCATGTTAAGTGGCAATCAAAAACGTAAAAAATAAATTAAAAAGAAGCCAGAGAAGCTGCTCGACTAAGAAAGATTCCTAAATTAATTGTGTATTTCACCCAGCCTAGCGCTGAAACGTGCCCACCTCAGCAGCAAAGCGTTGCTGTAGCCGCGTTGAACCGAGAGCTGCCAAATCTAGGTAGCTAATTTGTAATTGTAACAGATACGTCCCGTTAGTCCTGGCGAGTTCTTAATTCTTTTCCTTTATTGACGCCTTTTCCAGTTATCGTAATTGGCAACTGAAGTGGGACATTCTAAAACGCTTATCGTGAAAAAAAACTTAACATGGCTTAATGCACCAAAACAGCGACCAATAAGCGCTAAATTCCTGTCGGGCATGTCTGGTCAGGAGCACTGACCTCCAATTTGATTTAATTTAATTTAATTCCATTTGAACCGAAGACTGAGGAATATTCTAGTTATATCACGTTAAACGTTTTCCCCTCCATTGACTTACATTCTGAGGAAAAAGCTTAACGTAGTTTTATGCTTCAAAACAGCAGCTAATAATCTTGGGGGGCATCACTAGGAGTTTCACAAATTCCTTAATCAAATGCTCTCTACCTAACGGCCAGTCTGTGACAAGGCAGTGGCTACTTTACTCCCCTTCATCTGGTTGCATCTTTTGTTTTGCTTGCAAACTGTTTTCAAGTAAGCACAGTGCGTTTGTCCACGGGTTTTCTGATTGGAAACATTCTGAGCGTATCGGTGAGCATGAGAGGAGTGAGGAGCATAGGGCTTGCATGTTAGCATTACGCAGTCGCTCCAAAAACACAGGAAGAGTTGATTCTGATCTTGACAAACAAATTGATGCAGAGAGGCAATACTGGCGGGAAGTTTTGAAGAGTTGTTGCTGTAATTCAGTTTTTGAAAAAAAAATATAGCACTTCAGCTACTCGGAAAAAAGCGCAGTTGCTCTTTAAGTAACCATCTGACGTATTCCTGCGCGAGGTGCATCGTAGTTCACTGCGCGCTGTAGCGATCAGCTGTTTGGGTCACAGTAAAGCTGCTTGCACCAACGCCTGTATTCACGTCTTCGCGTAGACTTTGAATGAAATCATTGAGCGAAAAACATGTGTTGCGTCCGAAAGTGCAAGCGGATTAACTGCGGTTGTGAGGTTGGGCGGCCGTTTAACTTGTGCAAATATTTCGAAATCGTCCGTGTGTTGCTTTCTTGGACGTGAAAGCAAAGCTGTATTCTGGTGCAACTAGTTTCCACCGTATTCCTCCGCGGAATATTGAACTTGTAGCTGTGGCTTGTTGCCTCAGCATGGATATTGATACGCCATCCATATCCCTAAAAAACTCTGTGTTTGCAAAATTCATTTTTCCAAAGAGGATTTCGTTTGGCTACATTCAGGGGAATCTCAATGGTGCACACTGAGGAGCACTGCTGCACCCAAGCATCACGTAGAAGAGTGAAACACACCTGTGAAAAAGTCTAGTGTAACATTGCAGTACAAATTGATATCGCATAGGGTCTACGCAGCCACATACTGTGTATCTGCTGTGTTGGTTATTGTAGGGTTTTTTTTTATTTTATTTGAAACGTGATTGAAAATCCGGCTCTGCTGCAAACCGCTCAGAGTCTGACCCAGACACCTGATCGCTACTGCGCGCAGTGAACTACCATGCGCCTCACGCAGGAATACGTCAGTTCAGGGGCGTAGCCAGCGGGGGTGCTGAGACACGTCCCTTTCTGATTGCACGTATTAGTTCTATTTCATACGTGCTCCGCCCTCTAACGGGCTTCGCTATTTGTTACCCCTACGAGGCTCCGCCTCGGTGCCTGAGAAAGAAAATTGAACTCACCTGCTCCGTAGGAGGGGGTAGCATACTCACCTGCTATAAAGCCCCGGCGTTGCCAATGCTCACCTCCCTTTTTCACTCCGCCTTGAGAGAGTTAAGAACTCGTTGTGATTTTGTGTGTAAAAAGGATAAGCTGTGCCAACAGTGTGCCTCCCCAATGGTGACCGAGGATCAGCATGATGACTGCTTCATCTGTCTGGGCTTGTGATAGCATTAGGAGACAAGTTTCTGCACTGCATATACAGCATTCCACCGGAAAGAACATGTGTATTGGCAGCAGTTCGTGCGGACCGCACGCATCCTCCAGGCTGGCGCGGAGCCAGTCCGTGAGCCGGTGGCGTTGGTCTGCTCAAAGTCTTAGCACAAGTATGATGAGGAGGATGATCATTGTGTGTATGAGGAGGACCCGACAATCCTCTTCTTGGACAATGACCCGCCCCCGGAGCATTGCTACTTGCTAGATGACCTCCCTGGGTTGTACCAGTCCGCGGCGGAGAGGATGGGGATGCCCCTACCACTGCAGCCCTCCGTTGAGCAGGGGGACGACTTCGCCATCGGTCTGCTTGCCCAGCCGGAGTCGAAGCCATGCCCCAAGGTGGTATGTCCCAGGATGGCACCCATCTTTGGCTATGCGCAAGGGGACTGGAGTCCCATGGAGGAGTCCCATGGCTGCCAAGTCCCCAGCGATGGCATATGCACCCTACACGACTGTGGATGATAGGGAGTGGGATGTTGGAGTCCTGGCCGTAGAAAATGCGGTGAGATGGTGTCTGCTTCCAACCGCTTCCATATGGGCAGGCGGTCGGCCGCTGCTCCCGTCCGAGAGGGACAGAATGTCGGCGGCCCTCTTTGACTGATGTTACGCTAGCGCAGCTCAGGTGATGGCGCGAGCTAACAATATGGCCTTCCTCGCAGGTTCAGTGGTTAGGCTGACCCACCAGAAGGCAGAGCTGTTGCCAGAGGAGATCGTGGAGATGCAGACGACTGCGGTGGTCATGCTCCGGATGTCGCAGGCATTCGCGATTGTTGGGGGGTGGTAGCATGGGAGCTGCGCAGGTGGGGCACCGCCACCTCTGGCTGGGGCTGTCTCCGCTCAAGGGGAAGGTGAAACGGGCGCTGCTCAATGCGGCCATTACAACCAACTCGCTCTTCGGTCCGGACATCCAGGTCATGGTGGACCGGTTAGAAGCAGCGAGGAAGGCATCGGAGCAGCTGGGCTCGCACATTCGCCCGCGACAGCAGCCCCACAGGCCCAGTTTCTCCCAGCCACCGCGAAGTCGCCGCCGTCACCGGTCTTCGGACGACCGATCTTCCCTGGTGCCGAATCAACCGGATCCTGAGCCGTGATGCCCTTTTACCTCAGCCTCAGCAGCCTCGCCGTAACCACACCAGGGGTGCAGCATCTAGTCGTGCAGCGCTTCGAAAGGGGTTGTGTGTGGGGGTTTTTTATTTTAATAAAACGTTACCAGTATGAGGTCTCTGGGTTGTCTTGTTGTATTGCGCACACACACTGATACGCTGGCTGTTTCAGGTGTTAGCACACAAAGTAATCTGGTACAACCTACTGGGAGAAGTGGAACAATCCTTCCTGTGACAAAGGGGTTAGGGAGAGAGACATGGAGCGAGAGGCTTGTGGTTTCTCTTCGCATTCTCTAAAGTCTGATCCTCGAATTGGGGACTCGCCAACTAATAGCTTGTTTATGAAGCACTGGCTAGCTAATCGCTGGCAGGGGTGGCGTGGTCCTACCCGTGGAGGTAGCACACAGTCAAACTCCGGGGTTAAACCAAAACTTAAAACCCTTCCATCAGTCTGTGTTGGCTCTAATCAAAATAAAGCTCTTTTTCCTGGTTCGGTACCAGTGAGAAAACGATTGCGAATTGAGGCAGACGGCCAGCACAAATCCAACGCTACTAGCTGGGCTGGCTCCAGCAGAGTGTTTGGTGTAGGTCAACAGGCTTCTTCTTCCAGGTGGCACGGAAGTGGAGCGACCTGCCATTTTTGCTCCAAGGCACTTGACGTGGCAAAGAATACTGAAGGGTGCAAACCTGTGAAGGAGATCTTCACTCGTTAAGTGCTACAGGTTAAGGCCTGTTCGGACGTCAGCGTTTATAAAATTAAAGACTGGGGGCTCCCAAATGCGGAAGTAGCCGTGCCCTCGCTACCTATGGTGAGTGAATCACCGGGCAGTGTGCACGGGAACGCAGCAGAAGCATTACTGCCATTATCCTCTAAGCCCTTTTGGGCAGGGTCCCCCGGTCGAACTCTCCCTCAGGGGGAGGGGCGTTGCGGGAGGGCCCAGGTTAGCGGGAGCTATGGAACAAACAGCTTTGTCCTTTGCGAAATATAACCAATTTTGGGTGAGATAGTGTGCCCCCCTCCCAGGCTGGCTAGACAGAGCATTGCGGAAGGGATACACTTTGCAGTTTCAAGATTGTCCACCCCCATTCAAGGGAATTGTGCGGACAAGGCTCTCCAATTCCACTTTGAAGGAGGCCCTGAAGGAGGAAGTGAACTCGCTCCCACAGAAGGAGGTGGTAGAACCGGTCCCTCTGTCTGAAGCTCGAGTGGGGTTTTATTCCCCTTATTTTCTGATCCCCAAAAAGTCAGGAGGCCTCAGACCTATTTTGGATCTACGGGAACTGAACACTCACATTGCGCGCAGACCATTCCGGATGCTGACGGTGAAGTCTCTTCTAGAATGTGTCAGACATGGCGATTGGATGACGTCAATAGACCTGAAGGATGCCTATTTTCATGTCCCAATTCTGCCGCACCATCAGAAGTTCCGGCGCTTTGCAGTGGAAAATCAAGTTTCCAATTTTTCCACTTCCCGTTTGGATATTCCCTGACTGCATGTCTGTCCGTGGACAGAATAGAGGCGATTCTATCCCAGACCTAGGACATTCTAGATGCAGTATCAGTGCCAGCAATAAGGGTCATGTCGTTGCTGGGCATGATGGCTGCTGCCCATTCAGTAGTCCACCTGGGGCTGCTGCATATGCTAGACCTGCAGCGCTGGTTCATACGCCTTTGTCTGGACCCAAGGCGGGACTAACAGCGTATGCTCCACATACCAATGCGAGTGCGACAGGCACTGACATGCTGGGCCTCACCCATTCAGCTCCGCGAGGGGGTTCGGATGGGGTGCATGGCACACTACATCCAGATATTCACAGATGCCTCCCAAACAGGATGGGGCGGGACTTGCGGCTCTGCTTCTGTCGCAGGTACAGGGCAGGGGCCCCAGCACCATGTCAACCATCTGAAACTCATGGCAGTTCGGAAAGTGTTGCACCATTTTGCCCCGCAGTTAGAAGGGAGGCACGTCCTGTTGAGATCGGACAGCACAACAGTAGTGGCCTATCTCAACAGACAGCGGGACGCCAGGTCGGTAGCCCTGCACAGGGGGCCGATTCCATTCTAATCTGGGCGGACCGCCGTCTATGCACTCCGACAGCCCGGCGTGTTCCGGGCATCCTCAACACCCGGGCAGAGGGGCTATCCAGGGGAGCCCTGCTCGAGGAGGATTGGAGCCTTCCACTGACGACGATAAAGCAGATGTGTAAACTGAGCGGTCGTCCAGTAGCGGATTAGTCTCCAAGCAAGGAGAACGCTTTGTGCCCTCTTTGGTTCTCATTGAGACCCACCAACGACCCTCCCCTGGGGGTGGGTGCGTGGGCTTATCCAGTGTGGCCCGCTGACCTGCTTTATGCATTCCCACCCCGGCAGCTACTGATGCCAGTGCTCCGCAGGGTATGGGAGCAGTGGCTATCCTTGACTGTCGTAGCACCGAAGAGGCCGAACGCCAGGTGGTTCCCAGATCTTATCCAGCTGGCGGTGGCAGGCCCGTGGCGGATTCCGGACCTTCCCTCAACCATGAGGCAGGCGTCAAATGTCACTCTCGCCCACCCCCTCAGGGCCTGAAGATAGAAAGTAGTTGCTGCGGCAGTAGCGGCAGGACACGATGGGTTGGACGGCTTCATGGCCAGAAATCACCCCCTAATAAAGCGTTTTTAAGAGGAGGTTGCAGAATTAGGCCCCTGTGCACCGCGAAACTCTGCAATGGGACCTGGACACGGTGTTGGGAGGCCTGGCTGGACTACCCTTTGAGCCTCTTGACCAAGCAGACCTGCACTTGTTGTCTATTAAGACGGCCCTCCTCTTGGCTCTGGTGTCGGCCAGGAGGGTAAGTGAACTGAGTGCCCTCTCTGTGCACCCGTCTTGTCTGACCCTAGAACAGGATCTAGGGTCAGTGGAGCTACGTCCAAACCCATCATTCCAGCCGAAGGTCATAACCACTGCCTTTAAATCATCAGTCCTTCGGCTACAGGCCCTCTGCCCACCTCGTCATGCTACCAGTGAGCAGGAAAAGATGCACAGGTTGCCCAGTGCGTGCGCTGAGTGCTTACTTGGAGCCTTAGTAAGGGGGAGCAGCTGTTTGTAAGTTATGGGGGGGCAGACTCAGAGGGCCCCTCTGTCAACACAAGGCCTCGCCCACTGGATCTGTGATGCGATCTGCAGGGCCTATCCAGCGACGGGCCTGGTGGCCCCGGCAGGATTGACCGCACATTCTACCAGGGGGTTTGCATCCTCTATGGCACTACTGAGGGGCAGTAGAGGACATTTGCAAGACAGCCTCTTGGTCATTGACATCTACCTTTGCGCGTTCACATCTCAGGGATATGACAGCTGACACCGTGGCGCATGCAGGCTTGGGAACCCTACCAGAAGGGTTCCCTTCCGGTGCTAACTAGCAGTTGATCATGGCCAACATGGGGCGAGGCGTCTCGGGGGTGCCCCACCTGCAGCTGTTCGGCGTGTCATGGGAAAGTGACATAGCCTCCCCCAAGCGTGGGGTGTGAGACCCCATTGGGGAGAGAGCCCCTTCCAGCAGTAGCTGTGGTTATGTTGGTACAATGGTCTGGGTGTGGCACTCAAGTGTGCCTACCTGGGGGTATGAGACCGACATGGGGGAACTCTATCAGAGGGAGTCCCCTTTTTCAAGTAACGGCTGATGTCGGTGGTCCGCAGCCTGACGCGGGGCACCCTGGCGGTGCCCGCCCACAGGTGCGAACCCTGTTATTGGAATGACAATGGTCGGGCCTTTCCATTTTTTCCCTGGGAGAGGTGGATAAGGAAGGGTCCCCTCCCAGCACCGGTAATGGTTTGGGCACTACTTTGCCACTATCTGGGGCGGGGTACACAGTCTGGCGGTGTGCGCCCCAGGGTGTGGATAGGTTTTGCTTGGTTGCGAGAGGATCTGTGTGCCCAGGGTCCACCTGGGGTACATCCATCCATAATGGCCTTTGCCTTAGGTGTAACCAATAGCGTAGCCAGTTAGAGGGCGGAGCACGTATGAAATAGAACTAATAATTACCCTGTTTGTAACTCCAGATCTATGAATACATGCGCAGCCCTATAACATCTTGTCCAGATGGCCCTAAGTGTGGGGTGCTGAGAATCAAAGGGAAACTTGCATTGGCAACACTTTAATTCAAGGGAGATGAGTATGCAACCCCCTCCCCCTACAGGACAGATGCATTCAATTTTCTATCTCAGGCACCAAGCTTCATGGGGGTAACCAATATCAGAGCTCGGTAGAGGGCTACGAACGTAATCATAGAACTGGAGTTACATCCAGGGTAACTATTAGTTCTCAAACATTTGCATTTATTGACGCATTTTCCTATTATCGTGCTTGGCAACTGAAGTCACGGTTTCTCTCCGTATGCGATCTGCAGCGATTAAATCATGGGCTAAATTCAGTCCAGTTGCGGAACAAGAACAGAGAATTTGGTTGCACAAAACTTCCGTTCAGAACAATTACTAGTCCTAACCTGTTCCTAATCGGGGAGAACAAGCCGCACCTGTTAACTGTGGAGTGCCCTCGGAGTGAACCTTCTGTTAATTATGAAAATGACTGTGAACAGGAAGTGATGTGACATTTGAAGCGAGGCGCCAGAGCCTGTGTGGAGCAATAAGGGCCGTGCCAGATGAAGCCCCGATTCGAGGCTTGCGTCGTTACCGTATAAATCGCGTGACAAATGACAAACGAGGCCTCGGTTTTGCGGAGACTATGTCATTGGTTCGTTCAACGTATCGCCTCCTCATAAATACGCTTCGAATCTCGCGCTAAACTGTGGGTGTTGTCGACGTTTGTCTAAAGATAGAGAGAGGTGTAGTGAGTTGCATATTATTTTCCCCATTGTTGGACATTGACGCGAGTGTCAGTTATTTCGTTTTTTTCCAATAATGTCACTCCTGTATTTGTGTTTTTGAATAAAACTGAATTAAAAAAGCAAAGTATCGTGATAGTTTCATTGCTCTTTTAATTATGAACAAATATAGCTTCTTACACAATTATGTCCATATACTTACACATGCACATGCTATAGAAATAAATCCATTGTTTATTGTTTCTGCACACAGAAGTTTTTCATACATTTCCGCTCAGGTCATGGTACTGTTCATTGACTGTCATATGTTGTTTTGCCCAGCAGATGGCAGCATTCAGTGTTTCATTGAGGCCTCGAGTACTGAACTTTTTGGTGAAGCAATGGGCTGGAAAGCCTCAGTGATTCATGAGGCTTCATTTGGCCATCATTAAGAACAGGTCAGGACTAATAATTGTTTTAAACGGAAGTTTTGTGCAATCCAATTCTCTGTTCGTGTTCCGCAACTGGACTGAATTTAGTCCATGATTTAATCGCTGCTAGATCGCATACTGAGAGAAACCGTGTCTTCGGTTGCCAATTGCGATTATTGGAAAACGCGTCAATAAATGAAAATGATTGAGGACTACTAATTGCTGTCAAAAAGGGACGTGTCTCAGCACCCCCACTGGCTACGCCACTGCGTCAGTTGGTTAGTTCAAGAGCAACTGTGCTCTTTTCCGAGCAGCTAAAGTGCTGTAATTTTTAAAGTATAGCATACAAGTGAAATGGTGTATTGTTTTCAGGTAGGACCTCTTTTTGGCATCGAAAATACGCTGTTTCCGTGTTTCTGCTCACAACAGTGTATCACCAAAATTTCCACCCAGCACTATGCCCTGGTGCGGCTACCTGGAGGAGAACAGCGAGCCCTCTACTGCATGTAATGTAAGTTGTGGCAATTTGTAGCTCATACAACCCCACTTAATAAAAGTGAACTATCCCTTTCAGTCAAAGTAATTAAGATCCAGAACTGAACAGCAGGTGGCAGCAATGCGGTAGTATGCTCTAGTTAAAGACGAAGAAGAATCTGCGAACTGCGGCCATGTGTGCTTGTGCAAGGGATCCAGTTAGATTGGAAATCAGTTGGAACATAGACTAACACCGACTTCTCAGAGGAGTTACGATTGCTCTAGCATAAATGTGCTTAATCGTAGTGATGGCCAAATGAAGCTTTCTGAAACATTGAAGCATTGATATTTTTTTTTGGGGGGGTGAAAAAATGATATTATGTTATTTGATTAATTAATAATTTTGATGAATGAACTTTCCTTGTTTAAACATGTACCATGTTGTGGTCTCTCTTTGCTTGTGACTTCTTGATGTTTGTAAACATCACAGATGAAAAAAAAAGTACAACACTATCTTGTAATAGCATTTGTTATGGCACCAATTTGTTATGACATTTACGACAGCAAAGGATGACAGACAAAATTTTAAAACTTAAACACATTTCATTAAACAAACACTTTTAACTAATCTACTATCTACTCTACTGACCAAGAGTCATTATATACAGAAAAATAAATATTTACAGTCCCTTTGGTTGGGTTGCTTGGTGATGTTCGGGGTGAGGAAAACGCTCCAACCAGGCAAAAATCCACTAAAAGCTTCACAGGTCTTGAAAAGAGTGACAGGTCTGGTCAAATGTATCCTTCTCCTTGCAAGTTCTCCTACTACATTACTCTCTCAATTTTCCTCTTTATATGCTCTTTTGCAGACCCCTCCCACATTTAGACCTTTTTTTAATTCTCTGGGACTTGTCCCAGACATGCCCAAACTTAGATCCAGTCTGGGCTTAACATAAGAAATGACGATACTGCCATCTAGTGGCTTCTATTCGCATTACACCTTGGAGTATGTTTGTGCTGTGAGTTCTCAGCCTTCACTTATAAATGTAATTAATTAACCAGTGAACAGCTACGTGTATCATATAGTAACTTCTATGTATTGCATATTTCTATTGTATATTTTTACCACGGGGTAGAAGTGTTTAACTGGGCAGTGAAAATGCGTTAAAAGGCATAAAAAACACATGAAACATATAAGGTTATATAATTTGGTTTTTGTTTAGGAAGAGGATTTGTTCCACGATGCGAGGGCCGTGTCTGTTTCTCTTCTTGGAGATAATTTCTCCAGCCTTGGAGAAAATCCTCTCAATGGAACAGAGGAGGCAGGAGTGCACAGAAACTAGTGCAAGTTGATAAAGTATTCCCACTCGAAAGAAGGTCCTCTCTTCCTCGCTGGCTATTTGTCTCTCAATATGCCGTTGATTGGTTCACTGTCTATCGCACGAAATCACCAAAACACCTCACAAATCCCGCCAATGCTTTACTGCCCGATAAACCTTCTGAATTACTACCAAAGCAGAGACATCGTGAACAAAGCTTCAGACGTCATTAATCATGTGACTCCGGCCAAACAAATCAAGCCTCGGCACAGTGCTTCTAAAGCACTGTGTTGTTTTTTTAGACACATGCGCCGGAGCCTCAGCTTCAAATGGACCATCACTACTTAATCGTGTAATTTTTTTCTCCGAAAAACAGGTTTTGCTAATATATTTATTACATATAGATTTATTTCGTCGGTAAAATGAGCGACTCTGCAGTCTTTCAGACGCAGGTAGCCTCCGTTATGGAAGAACTAACTAAAGCAGCTGTGTCAGACTTAAGCAGAATATTTGATGATGGGACCGTTGTGTTGCGTTTGGAAGTATCCCGAAGCCAGGAAGAAATTGACGGTCTGAGGAGGAAATTACAGCTCGTGGAGAGCGAGTTGAGGACGGTGCGAGAAGCTGCTCGGCGAGAGCATCGCTCAGTAGGAGTGCAGGTCACGGAGCAGTTAGGAGGCTCTGGAGGTATGCTTCCTCGCTGATGTCGCCGGAAACACGAAAGTAACGCACCAGTATAGTTTGTTCTTAAAGGGGTCGAGTGAAGTAGACAGACATATCATTTTTTCCGTTTGTTTGCGAAGGGAAACTCATTTTAAAACATCCCCGTAGGATTTTTTTTTTTTTTTACAAAACTCCATCCGATTTACGAGTAATGGCCCTAGCAACGCTGACAAAATTCTTCAGCGATCTTCGGTAATCTTGGTGGTGACGTGAACTCCAGAACAGCCATAGATATGAATCTTTGCAGGCCATTGACATTCCTGTTCATTGGGTTAGGACTCGTTAACACGCCTCAGATGGACGGTCATTACATATGCAGTATGCACTCATGCATTATTAGCATACTGAATTCGCCAGTCCCCCGCTTCTTCTTCGGGGTTTCAAGGCAACTTCCTAACGCAAGGTGTATTACCGCCAACTACTGGTTCTATATTCTCGCTTAAAGTAACTTGAATTAAAAAATATATAACAATAATAATACTAAGAAAAACAACAACATGCATTTCTCGATTAACAATAGCTAGCTAAACGCAACTAGTCAGTTGGTATCTGGCTGCCGCTCCCTATAAACCCTTTTTCCAAAACCTTGTGGATGTCTTCTCCCTTCACGTCAGTAATCATCAGAAACTCCACTCTCATCCTCTCCGTCAGGGAATTTATTTCGCCCGCACAATGAGTGACCATCGCCACAAACACTAGAACCCTCATTTGTCCGCACTAAACCTGCTTTTACACCCGACGAGAAACGAATTGCGAGATTACTTTCAAAGTCAATGCAAAGACGCGATATTCGCGTTTTTGCATTGACTTTGAATGTTACTGTATAATCTGACGTGCGAAAAAAATGTTCGTGTTCATTTGTGAAAGCAGCCGTACACAGTCACGATCTGGTCTTGGTTCTTTTGAACTGTCTTTGTAATACACAGCTCTGTATTCTGCAGTGGATCGTTTTGTGCTCCCGCATACTCAGTGAATCAGTCCACCGCATCTTCGTATTCGGCTTTTATTGGCCAGTGATCGACCCCTGTGGGATAGTAATCGGCTCTAGACACCTTCGAAATTTACTGTGTGTATTCAAACTTTTAAAAACTCCTTCATTACTGTTTCAGATTAGAGTAGCTCTGATGGACCTGGGGCAAGGCAAGGTAGGGGCAAATACCTAATTGCTAATTTCATATTTTTCATTCAACATGGTTGGGAAGTAACTGGGGAGGTTATGCATTTTTTTGGGGGGGGGGTCACAATTCAGCCAGATATAATCCCATCACCTCTTGAAAACTCATTATTAATGATTAATGCCAAGTTAGAAACAACCACGGTATTAGACATCTGGTTTGACAAAGTACAATAAAGTACGCACAATATTTATCTGCGATCCTTACCGACCAGATACATTCAAGAAGTCCCACAAAGTCTACTGGAGTGACAAGCATATTAAATTTGCTGGGGTGCCATATTTTATTCTTTGGTTCATGGTTGCTGGCCAAAGAATTACCCACAATACTTTGTCTTGCATAACTTGTTTTAGATTTCCTCATATATCCTATACTCTCGTGCACTGCATAGGAGATCTGAAACTGCCCATTTTGTGTTGAGATGGATTGATAGTGATGGATCCCCTCCTCACAGAAGGATGCTGTAAAATGACCCCCACCCCACCCCTCAGTCATGTCCAATTTTCTACTACCACCTCATTTAGAATCCTGAGCGTGGATATTTTCTGGGACTGACCTGGACCTACCTTCCCACAAATCCATGAGGTGTGCACATAAAAAACTCAGGGTTTTCATAAGCAAAATATGCATGCTTTGTGTTAAAAAATTGACCTTGGTTTCATGCGTGGGCAGCATGGATTTGTGGGCTGGAACCAGGGAGTCAGTCATGTGTCTGCATGCATATTCCTGAAAAATTGTGTCATTAACAGAATGAATCAGACCATGGCTATACAAGAAGCAAGAACGAAGTATACCAAAACACCAAAAAGATGGACTGCCCTGCCCAGATTGCTGCCATCTTACATGAGAAGACCCCAGAAATTGTGCTGAATGTTCAGCTAGTCCAGCAGCAGCAATATGGTACAGATTGTGGAGTGTTTGCCATAGCTTTTTGGTCTCTCTCCTAAATGGAGAGAACCCTTGCACCACAACTTGCATCAAAGCTCATATGTGAAAACCCCTGCTTTCCTGTATCAAAGATGGAAAAATGACTCCCTTCCCCAAAGCGCCACCAGCAACTAGAGTAAGAAGGTGTAAGAAAGTCAAAGTTTTGGTCGCCTGTGAAGAGTGTTATCATCGCTCATGTGAGAGCTTACCAGACGGTTTTTGGCAGACAAAGTCATTGGAGATGCCAAAAGTGCGCAGGAAAACACTGGCTCTTTTGAGAGGCTGCCCCATGCTCAAGGATCCAGTAACTGCTGTGAGAATTTTAAGGGTCACTCTGCAAGGTGCGGGAGAAGGAACCTGCATGTTTGAATTATCTGGTGTGGTAAATTACTGCAAGGCCATAGGTTTTTGAGTACTTTAATCCAACTGCTCTGACGACTGTTACTAATGTGGAATTTGCAACAGTTGTCACATGAATAGCACTGTTACAGTCAGGTGGTTAGGTGATATAATTGTATAATTGTGCATTTTGGGGTACAGATATTAAAATTTGCCGGAGGATACTTTTAAAAGGGTTTTTAAAGATAGGATATGGTGCCACGTCAAAATTCACCCGTAACGGCATTTACAAAGACGCTTTAGATAAAGTCCCATGTTTCTTTGTTGTCCGTCATCTTGGACGTATTGTTATTGATTTTTGTGGCAATCAGAAATTTGCTCTCATAGTTTTGTCTTTGGACTGTAGCGCTAAGCAGATAACAATCTCATGTTTCTGTCTGCAGAAAAATTATCCTTTGCATAGATTCACATGAGTAACTATTGGATCCAAATTTAACAGATTTTTTGCCATTTATGAGGAGCTTGTTTTTTACATCCCAGTAAAGCTCTGTATTCGAATTAAAAATAATAAAAAATCAAGTTGGTGCCGAGTTTGCTGAAATTTTGCTGATGTTTTGCCTGTACAAATTCAGAGATATTAAATGATCTCATTTCAGTTTGAGTATTAGAACATTGAACTGATATTGTTGCACAAAACTCAACCCTAACTCTGCCGCTGTTAGGTATTTGTTACACAGCCTGTTAGACGCCAAAAGTTACTTCTCTGCAGGCAAAATGGCTAGTGTAACTGGACTTAAAATCTCCATTGAGTGACAGAAATGTGTAATCACCCCTTCCGGTGGCGCAGCCAAGTCATTAAATGTCACTTGGTGGGCTTTTGTGGAAGTTGCATTGGAAAAATCAGCAATGAACCTACACAAGAAACCACTTGTTTTTAAATGTTCTCAGACTTTCAGTCTAAAAAATGTAACAAAAGAGTAAGGGAGAAAAGTGATGGCTCTGTCATGAGTGATTGGGTAAACTTTCACCTGAGATTCTGCATCCAGAATGCAGATGGGAAGTTTTAAACTTCCTACATTTGCAAAGCCTAGTCTCATACCAGTCCTTGGCTTTTGCATTTTTGCTATTCCATGCTTTAGAGTAATTTCATTTTATGGAATTCACAATACCTGACATATTCACAATGTTCAAAGATATACCTTTTAAAAACTACATGGTATGAAGTAGTCATCACATCACTTCTTGGACTGATCTGTCAGCAATGCTGAAGAAGGCTGAATGCCAAGAATTTAGTACTTTCTTTTGGAAAAAGAAAAGGCATATCTGAGAATTCATTTTGATTATGAGATCTGTGTTTTAGTTCTATTTTTGTTCATAATATAGCAAGGCACTTTTTGAATATTAATTAGCATATGAAGAATGCTTTATCATTTTCAGCTTGTTAAAAAAATGCCTTTTCATTTTCATTGTGAGACAAAAATGCATTTGCTTATTAAAAATGAAACATCTCTGAGTATGCATTGTCATTTTAATACGTTTAACTTTATGCTCCCAGACTGTAGAGAGTGAAACCTCTGAAATCCTGACTACAGCAGTGCGACACGTCTTTTTTAAACAGTTGGATAATTCAATTGCCAAGTGACAAACTTTGACCACTAGTCTGTAGACAATTAGGGCATTTTATATCCAAGCATGATGGCATCGCTGTTCTACACCTGATAATCAGAATTCCAGTGCTTTCAAAGTCTTATATTGCTCCTGTCCAGATCTCTTATGGAATATTTTGCAGGTATTAGATTCAGAATGAAAAAATAAAAAATAATTTGAGAAAAATATTGATGAGGTGAAACATGAAATATGTAGTTCTTGTATAGTTTAATTTTTTCAAGGTCAAAGACTGCTGTCTTTTTTTAACCCTCATTTTTCATATGGTCCCAACTTTTTCAGATATGAGGTTGCAAATATCTCAATTTGCCTGTCTCATGATCACCATTAATTTTTTAAAGTAATGACCACCTGCCTTGAACTTAAGTACAGGTGTGCGAGACACTGCCTCAGATGCATAATGTAGCACGCCTATGAAGCAGCAAGGCTTTCAATGCTTACGGTATCTCGGACACGGAGAAAAAAAAAAGGCTAGCAATATAATGTACTCCCCAATAGCGATTCTGTCTCGTGAATCTCGTATTAGTCATAAAAATGGGCGAAAGAAATCTCCTGCATGTGAATGTGAATATGGATTTTTGCCTCAATCATTGAAATTATAACTCAATTCTACTGCATCGGAGTGTTTTCTAAAATCAATATTTGAGGAATGAACAACACTCAAAAGGACGCACGGTGATGTTAAAATTAATTAACGCTTGCACGCAGTAAACCGATCGAAGCACCGAGTTTAATATACTCGTGATGCGTGAGTGCATATCTTTAAGCAAGAGTATAGAACCAGTAGTTGGTGGTAATACACCTTGCGTTTGTAAGTTGACGTGAAACCCCGAAGAAGAAGAAACGGGGGACTGACGAATTCAGTATGCTAATGATGCATGAGTGCATACTTAATGACCGTCCTTCTGAGGCGTGTGAACGAGTCCTAACCTGTTCATTGTGTTGGATTGTATTTATTTCCACACAGTAAAACTCGCTCAGCCATATGACTGCTTTTCAGCGGGTCCGTGCATAATAAAACATAACATACATCAAATAAACAAATTACACATCAGTACAAATATACAAAAATCCAAGCCATGAAATAAAACACAAAAATATCAAACACATATCAAAGTAATTATGCTAAATAGTACATCATATACTGATGGACTTAATACACTTAAGTCTGACTAGACAGAAATAGTATAGTTGGGTTTGGGGAACTTTTAATTAGATGATTACATAATTGATATGCAGTTGTCTTTGAGCAACAAGACACAACCGTGTGTGAGGTAATGATCAGTGGCGGCCGGTGCAAAAAATTTTTGGGGCGGGTGCAATTTACCTTGGCGCAGCACTCCTGGCAGCTGCTTTGATGTCGACACAGTCACTTATCAAGGAGGAAAATGTAGCTGAAAGGTTATCAGGGTTTGTACCCTTTTTTATTATGCATTGAGGATGTATCGCCTATGTCCACATGTCCACAGATCACTGTATCAGTCCTTACATTACTCACAGATTGATTGTAAAAGCGGTCGTGTTAAAGATAGTCCACCAACTAACTGGGATTTTGATGTTTCGTAAAGATGCAAACAATAAATCGAACGAAGTTAAACAGAAAAACAAAACACAGATTTGAAAACACAACACTGAAATGCTGTCTACAGGCTTCGTACACCTTTTCCGAAGTGAAATTCAAGCACTTTTCAAGGTGCATTTTCATGCTTTTCCAGCACCTTACAGCTGTGGTAAATTACATATTTATAGACATAAATGACAGGTTCCACAAAAATCCACCCCTAGAATCCACGCCATATAGACACATTTGTAGAACTGGTTGACATGCCCAAGTGTAGATGGGAGACCGTAGAAATCCGGTGGGTCTGGGTTTAGAGGGAAACATGGACAGTGTGGTGTGTTGTTGGCGTGGAGAAACGAACAGCTTCTGCGCTGGTATATGACGGAACGGCGAAAGCGCCAAGCTTAACGGCCTTTTTGGGAATTGCCCGTGATAATGGTTTACTTATTGCTTCGGAATGACCAGCTTTTCATTGCGGAAAATGGGCGCATTATGCATAGCGTGCAAGAGCTAGACAGAGCTCCGGTTATGTCATTAACATAATACAGGTTTTACAGACCGTAAGTTCCGTCTGTGTGATCCCTTGCTTATGTGGAGCTTGCGAATCGATCACTTACACCGGAAAGAATTTAATACTCAATCGATGGCAATGCAGCGCTTGTTATACCGAACATGTTAGCCTGTGCGCTTCCCTATTGCTTTCACCAGTAGTATTGGAGAGCTCGCCCAGCCGTTGGAGATGGATCAGGCTTACCACGATCATGGATAAGTGAAGCGATCGTTTCATAAGCACCCAAAAACGCACCCCAAGCTCTGCAAAATCTTCGTCTGGTCTAACTGCAGCCCAACTCGGCTGACACATACAGCACCTCTCCGGTTAGCTTCAACTGTAGTGGCTACAATCAGGCAACGTTATGATGAAACTGCCACATTGATGCTTACCTCAAGTAACTCAAGCATACCGATCATAATTGCTGCGTACAAGTTAACCAGGAGCATTTTTAATTAGCGGAGCACGCAAACTAACATGCAGTAGCTGGTAACCGAGCGGTCATAACCACCAAGACAAACCCTTGCAATATAGGTTGCCACCCGTAACACGTTAGCTTCACTTACATTATTTGCTGTTATATGATTACTTATAGCTTGTGGCTCCAAGCGCTTCATTGATGCAACTGCTTCAGGTTTGAGAAACAGCTGAAACGGCAGCAAACAAAAAAAGCTACCCACTGATTTCTGGTGGATCGTCTTTTGAAGATAAAATTTGCATCCAAGAGTAAACAGACAAATAGCGTTGGGAGAGATGCTGACAAAATTGCACCTCAAATGATCTGCGGTTCTTCTTTTGTATTTCCAAAAGTGTAGACGCTAGTAAGGCATAGTATGATCTGCCGTTGTCTAGTGCCTGCTAGAATAGTTTCCGGTGGTGGCAGGTCCAGCGCAATGGTTGGCTCAGCGAATATATGCGTCATTACGGTAAAAGCGTGTCAAAATAAAAACTAACGTACAAAATGTGTTATGTAAATCAGGAATTAGTTCATTTAGAAAGAAATAGAAACCGCATTAATGACTGTAATAAAAAGAAATACGAAACTGAATAATTCAAAATTAATAGTAATTTAAAAAACCAGATGAAGATGATCAGGTAATATTCTGAGGAAGTATTTCAGAACTAAAACGTCCTATGAAATATATTGTATTTTGTTCCGTTATCTGCTCGAACTTCAAAAATTTTGTGGTCACAGAATACTTTCTCTACAGCATGAGAGTAAACCACTTCACAGAATCACGCAGAGAATATCATGACATTCTGATGTGTTTCAAAATTATTTTCCTCTAAAATGTCATACATTTTGGTTGTGGTCCCTCTAATTTCAGATTAGAATTGAAGGGAAACTCCCCAGTGCCACAAACTGATTTCACTAAAGCGTGTTAGAACAACACAGAAGTCAGTACGTTCTGATATGATATTTCAAAATTAAAGCCGCAAAACATCATAAATGTTGTTTCCTTCCAAATTTGGATCAGAGTGAAAAGAAAATTCCATGTTGCCACTGAATGATTTAACTACAGCGTGATAGAGCCGTATCATGGCCTGTTAGACTGAGTATATTAAAGTATTCTGGTGTGACATTTTGAAATAAAAGGCCTCTGAAATATCATGTAGTTTTTGCTGTGTTCAGTGGAAATTCAGATTAGAATCAGGGCTAAAAGTTCTCCGTCCTGGGGACGGATTTCCGTCCTGGAGATTCCCTAGGGGCCATTTATGAGATCGATGCAGATTTGCCATGGCCGCGATGTCAATGAAAAAAATGTTAAAATGCTGCATACACTTGCTTGTGAGGTGATTTCCAAACTGCGATGCATCCCTCCCCAAGGAAATAATGTAAATTTAAACATCTATGAAGATACGCAGCTCAGAGTGCACTCAGTAGGGTGCCGCTGGCTGCTGAGCTCTGATGTAACCTGACACCAAGCATTATCTTAGCGTCAACCAGCTAGCGTTTGTTGTGTCGTGTTGGAGTAACTTAAATAGCAGATCAGCAATGTGATTTCATGATTCATAGTGCTGCGGATTTTAACGGTGAAGTGATGAAATTCGCTCAGTATGGATGGCAGTGTCCAAAAGATGAAATCACAAGGAATAATGGCAGTCAGTGGATTTTTTCTTAAACATCGAAAGTGGATTACACCATGTGAACATCAGGTATGATCTAAATATATAACGTTAGCCTATATTTACTGGGAAGGTAGCAGTGGCCAAATCCCAGTGACGGTCCGTTGGCAGAAACACAGGGCCAGCAATAACCTCACCTTTCACTTCTTAATGACAGACACCTCTCGCAGTTTACCTCCACGATTAGAAACAGTTGCTCAGCCTGATTGGAAGACGAGAATCTAATTTATTTTTGAAAGCCTCGTTATACATTGCGTTACGAAATTATACGTCGTTTACTTCCACACACCAATGGCTACGGAAAATATCAATAGCCTACGTCTTTATAATTTCTGGATTTGCGTAAATTAGTTCGCGAGGTTCATTAAGCAGTAAGCCATGAGAATCCGTTCTATAGTCTGAATGTAGTGACAGCTAAAGAGCGTTGTAAGGTACGATGCACAGCTGAGTGATAACGAAAATAATTGCTGCCGAGTCCGCGAAAGTTTCGGATTTTTTCAGATTGTCATCCTTGCGGAATCACATCAACTATATCAACAAAGCCAATCGCTTTGTCATTAACATTTCTTAATCATTACTTGTCATGCATTGGTGGTGGCTGTTCTGTTAACTGTTTGATTGTTAATCAGGCAAACCTGATCGCAAACAGTTTAAGAGCAATTATCCGGGAAAGGTAATGTTACTGAAGGCCTTCCTGACATCTGACGGTACGCCACTGCCAAATCCTCATCATAGAAGCGCACCAAAACGTTCAGCACACGGTCCATGTTTGTATTGGTGGCCTCGTCAGCATTTAGAGAAAAATAAATCATGTTCAACTTGTCTGATAACTGTTTTTTTTTATCTGAGTGGAAATTCCATGGATGTACTCATATGACGCCTGTGTGTTTTAGTTTTAGTAGACCATGTACTAGTGAACTGTACCGTTATGAAACTGTATGAAACAGCAAACTTCTAATAAAGTCATCAATCAATGACTGTGCAACTGTGAACGAAAGGTCTTGCTCTGCAATAAATTTGCAGATACGCACTTTATGATTGCACACACGATCGGTCATTGATTCGTTGTTGTTATGTATTCTTTCGTTATCTTGCATTAAAAAAGCATTGTTACGTGTGCTAATCTACTATTCTGGGTAATGTTTTAGATCAACCGCGTCTGCAACTACTGTATCATGATTGGTTGGTGTATTCACCGAGTTGCATTGTTTGACTCAAAATATTACCCACGTGTGCTGTCACTGCTGTGGTACCGGTTCAGTCTGCGAAAAATCATGGAGCGGTTAGCTGTGAAGGAAGGATCAGACGTGACTAATATTGACAGCACTGTCAAAAACAAATGGAGGTGGGCTTGGTTGGACGAGATAGGTGACACAGAAAAGCCATTCAGGTCCTGGTGTCAAAAATTGAAGGAACCAGGAGCTTGTTTCTGTTGTGATTGCAACAGAAAGCAGTTGTACGGTTCAAATGACAAAAAAAGCTTTTCAAGCACAACAATGAACCAGGTCACAGGGCTGCTGTCAGAGCTCTCCAACACTGTACAGTGCTACCAGGTGCGTCAACAACGAGTGAAGATGCTCGCCAATCAATGACAGATTGTGTGTGCAATCATAAAGTGCGTATCTGCACATTTATTGCAGAGCATGATCTTTCGTTCACGGTAGCACAGCCACTTGCTGAACTGATTAAAACTGTTGCACAGGACAAAAATGCACTGTCTAGATTAACAGTTTCAAACACACAGGCGTCATATGTGTGCACTCACGGAATCTCCACTCAGATGAAAAAGCAGTTATCTGACAAGCTGAACAACATTTATTTTTCCCTAAATGTTGATGAGGCCACCAATACAAACATGGACCGTGTGCTGAGCGTTTTGGTGCGCTATTATGATGAGGATTTGGGCAAAGTTGTTACTCATCACTTGGCCTCAAGAAAAGCCAATATTGCTGATACAACAACCCTCACAATCGAGCTGACAGATGTCATAAAATCCTATCGCCTAAACTGGAACCAAGCTGTCAGCATTCTGCTGGACAACTGTGCTGTCATGAGAGGAAAGAAGGCTGGAGTGGAGACAATGGTCAGGAAGGAGAACCCTGCATTGCTTATTATCAGTGGAGATACAGTGCACATGGTATGCACTGCTCAGCAGTGTGTAAAAAGAATAACATAATTAGACTGTTTTGCTAGACTAGTGTTAACTAAGTCTGAGCAGGTGCAGTTAGTATATTAAAGATTTGTCAATATTGCCAATGCAACATTACAGCCTGGTAATAATACTTTTTCTCTGGACTGGCATTTTTATTTAAAAGGTTGTAACAGCTTGCCTCCATTTAGTGTAAGTCAACATACAATTTGCTCCCACCCAAAAAGGCGTGTGGGGACTGGGGACCCCCCTAAATACACGTGGTCTGTGAGCATTTCATGCGGTAAAACCACAAAATTTGCGCCGTGGGCCCTGTGGGTGCTTCGCGCCCGCGCATGTGTACTCAAAAAAAATTGCCAAGGTTGGCAGGTCTGCTGCTACGCACTTTTGCTTTAAAGTCCTACAGTAATTTTAATATTTGAAATAGACCAGACTAGCAATACAGACTACAACTTCAGCAGGTGTTTATGTTAAAATGAAGCACGAATTGTACACATTCACAATTAAGGCATTTGAAAACTGTGAAGTAGCATATCACCCAATTAATGGGTGTTTGCTGGGCGCACAATGTTGTTTATATTTCTCTTATATTGCCATTGTCTAGGACGGGGGCCAGGGCTAGACCGTTGCAAGCTTAGAGCCCCTTTCAGAATGTCTTATCCCACGTCTGAAATTTTCAGTCCTGGGATTTTTTTTTGCTTTAAGTCCTGTTAGAATTAAGTGAAAACTCTCTGTTGTCACAGAATGATTTCACTACAGCATGACAGTACAGTACTTCAGTGTCACTCGGCGGATATCAGGACATTCTGATGTGGCATTTCAAAATTAAACCCCTTTGAATATAATATGCTTTTACCTATTTTGATTGGAAATTCAGATTAGAATTAAGCAATAAGTCCCTGTTCTCATAGAATGATTTCACTACAGCATGATAGTGCCGTACCTCAATGTGTGAATTAGAGGACATCAGGATAATTTGATGTGGTATTTCACGATAAAAGCCCTTGAAATATCATGTATTTTTTGCTGTGTTCAGTGGAAATTCAGATTACAATTACGAGAAGACTCCAGTTTCCACAGACTAATTTCAAAGCAGCATGATAGAACAGTACCTCACAGTGTCACTCAGTGGATATCAGGACATTGTGATGTGGCATTTCAAAATTAAAGCCCTCTGAAATATCATGTATTTTTTGCTGTGTTGAGTGGAAATTCAGATTAGAATTAAGCGAAAACTCCCAGTTGTCACAGACTATTTTCGCTACAGCATGACAGTACAGTACTTCAGTGTCTCGACGAGATGCGTGTGTGCCTGCTGGAGAAGTTATAATAAAGTTCAAGTGAGCGACGATACTGCTCTAACCATCCACTCTTTAAGGTTACCACGATAATGGGCTAGAGTGAAACGGGTTGCTTCAACCAAATGAAGCGTGCGTTCAGGAGATCTGTGACTTTCCACAGACTACCAGTTCAGGACCTTTAAGACTACAGCTATGGTTGATAGATCTTTGTTGCGATATCAAGACCGTAGTGCCCACAGCTGCCCGGGAGAAACGCGTGAGCGCGCCTCCTGGCAAACATACTAGAGAGAATAATAGGCTATAATACTGTAAAAAATTACGTTGTTTCGGGTAAACTCTGGATGTTACCCCTTCTGGACACTTGGATTGCTGTGGACGAGCAGTATGGAGGAATATTACTAAGTTTTTGCGTAGTTTTATGGACCTTATCTTTTCTATAACCATAGACGCTCGTTATATGGATTTGCGGTGCAGGATGAAAACCCCCCCCAGTCTCCGGCTACACTTTGAGGAATAAAAAACTACTTCTCATCAGCATGAGGGTTAGTCGATAATGACTGAATTTTTTTTTTGGGTGAACTATTCCTTTATAAGCAATAAGTCCCTGTTCTCACAGACTGATTTCAATACAGCATGATAGTGTCGTACCTCAGTTTGTGAATTAGAGAACATCAGGACATTCTGATGTGGTATTTCACAATAAAAGCCCTTTGAAATATCATGCATATTAATAACCAGATGCTTCAGGTCAATGCTATTATGAAGTGAAACTATCCTGTGGAAAAAGGAGGTTTATCTGAAATGAGAGGGATCACAGAAGAGAACACATGCCATTTTCAAGCAGCAGAATATAAAAATTGAATGTTGTGAAATAGTCTGAGTAACACTTTGCAATGGCTTATAGTCACAGGGATGGGAAAATGAACTGTGGGAGAAAAGAATAATCCTTTGATTCTTAAATGAAAATAGAGGGAACATACCAAAAAATGCACAATATTTCAAAGCCCTTTAGTTTTGAAATGCACATCAGAATGTCCTGATATCCGCTGAATGACACTGTAAGGTACTGTAGTATCATGCTATAGTGAAATCATCCTGTAACAACAGGGAGTTTTCACTTAATTCTAATCTGAATTTCCACTCAACATAGGTAAAAGTATATTATATTTGAAGGGCTTTAATTTTGAAATGCCACATCAGAATGTCCTGATATCCCCTGAGTGACACTGTAAGGTACTGTACTACCATGCTGTTGTGAAATCAGTCTGACAGCAGGGCGTTTTCACTTAATCTGAATTTCCACTCAACATAGGTAAAATTACATTCTATTTCAAAGGGCTTTAATTTTGAAATGCCACATCAGAATGTCCTGATATCCGCTGAATGACACTGTAAAGTACTGTAGTATCATGCTGTGTTGTGAAATCGTTCTGTTACAACAGGGAGTTTTCACTAAATTCTAATCTGAATTTCCATTGAACACAGCAAAAATTTGTTTCTATTTCAAGGGGCCTTTATTTTGAAATGCTACATCAGAATTTCCTGATATCCGCTGAATGACACTGTAAGGTACTGTAGTATCATGCTGTGTTGTGAAATCGTTCTGTAACAACAGGGAGATTTTTTTACTAAATTCTAATCTGAATTTCCATTGAACACAGCAAAAATTTGTTTCTATTTCAAAGGGCCTTTATTTTGAAATGCCACATCAGAATGTCCTGATATCTGCGGAGTGACACTGAAGTACTGTAGCATCATGCTGTCGTGAAATCATTCTGTCACAACAGGGAGTTTTCATTAAATTCTAATCTGAATTTCCACTGAACACAGCAAAAATTAGTTTCTTTTTCGAAGGGCTTTTATTTTGAAATGCCACATCAGAATGTCCTGATATCCAATGAATGACGCTGTGAAGTACTGTACTATCCTGCTGTAGTGAAATCATTCTGTGACAATAGGGTGTTTTCACATAATTCTAATCTGAATTTCCTCTCAACATTGGTAAAAGTATATTATATTCAAAGGGCTTCAATTTTGTAATGCCACATCAGAATGTCCTGATATCCTCAGAGTGGCACTGTGAAGTACTGTATTATCATGGGAGTCTAATCAGCCTGTGACAACAGGCAGTTTTCACTTATTCTTACCTGAATTTCCACTGAACACAGCAAAAACTACTTTATTTATATTTTAGAGGCCTTTTATTTCAAAATTCCACATCAGAATACCTTGATATCCTCTGACTGACACTTTATGATACTGTTCTATCATGCTGTAGTGAAATCATCCTGTGGCAACAGGGAATTTTCTCTTCACTCTAATCTAAGGGCTTTAATTTTGAAATATTACATCAGAATCTGTTCTTTCATGCATTAGTGAAGTCAGTTCATGGCACTGGGGAGTGCCCCTTTAATTCTAATCTGAAATTTGAGGGACAACAAAAATGTATATTTTAGAGGAATATAATTTTGAAATGTCACATCAGAATGTCATAATATTCTCTGCGTGACTCTGTGAAGTGGTTTACTCTCATGCTGCAGAGAAAGTATTCTGTGGCAAAAATGTTTAATTCTAGTGTGAAATTTGAGCAAATAGGGGGGAAAAAATACATGATATTTCAAAGGACGTTTTAGTTCTGAAATACTTCCTCGGAATATTACCTGATCATCTTAATCTTGTTATCCCCCGCCAACACGAAGTGGGAGGGGGATATAGGTTTGACCTCCGTCCGTCCGTCCGTGCGTCCGTGCGTCCGTCCGTCCGAGATAAAGGGGACAGCTTTACTCAGAAACTACTACAGATACAGCAACCAAATTTGGTGTGTAGCTTCAGACCATAAAGGCCTTGATTGTGTTCGAAAATGAGAAGCGCACGATTGGCGGGGGATGTTGTAGACCACGTCGTCTTGTTTTTTAAATTGGTATTAATTTTGAATTAATTATTCAGTTTCGTATTTATTCTTTTTATTGCTGTCATTAACCCTTTCACTACCGCTTACTGGGAATAAAACAACCCTTGCTTGCCGTAAATTTCCGTGCTAACACAGCATGATATTGCTTGTGGATTTTCACCTCCTTTTTCGAACTAAAAACGCCAGAAATGGACAATTTTATGTCCAGAAAACATGTTCAAAATGCGTTCTTTTCCATTTACTCATAACTTTGCTTAGATTTTCCAAAAGTAAAAACAGAAAATGAGGATAAAAACCAAAAACCATTGTCAAAACGAAACGATTTCTCATCTATGACATTTATGTGCAAACGCAGATACATGCGCATTTCTATACAAACGGAGATACAGGTGCTGCAGCATGCGCTGACGTCAGCGAGGGACTGTGCTTTACCAGAGGATCGGGAACTACAGGAAGCCTGATGACATCACTGACGTTTTGTGCGATACCAGACTCGTCCAAAGGGGTGTTTTGTTGCGGAGCTTTGAAACTTTTTCTGAAAGACTTTCTCTGGGCGCAAAATGCGACAATGGTAAGTGAAGCGGGATCGGCGCTGTCGCGGAATTGCGACCGTGGTAATGAAAGGGTTAATGCAGTTTCTATTTCTTTCTAAATTAACTGATTCCAGAGAGACGGAACGCATTTTGTTTTCCAGCTTTTATTTTGAAAATTTGAAATCAGTCGAGAGACGTTGTTACCTAAATGCCGCGTTTATTCGCACACCACTTAAATGCGTGAGGGCTGGCTTGACCGTGTTTTCCGGAGTGGAAGCTGGCTTGACCGCAGTAAAAACTTTTTCGTTGCCAAAAAGAAGTACTTTCTATAAGCGGCACTGGAATGGTCATCCACTGGCGCACTTAGCCTATAAGTGTGGCAAAGAAAAAAATACAGCATTGGCCACACGTAAAAGAGCGAATAACATCGGCCTTAAGAAATTAAATTTATAGATCCATGATATTTTTTGTTATATACCCAATATATCTGACAGGCCAAATGCTTTACATGTAGGTCAAAAAAGTGGCCCGATTTTATCATCGACACCAAATAATGGGTTGCTGCGCCCAAGTGCAGCAGCGTACAGACTGGTGAAGGCCAACCAAGCTCAAAACACCAGCTGTCAGCTTTTGAGGAGCGCGTGGAAGCGGGGTTCCTTCTCTATTGTGGGAATACGAGGCGGTGGGGACATGGATGAATTGTGTTGCATGTTCAGTTTATTGTCTTGAATCCGTAGAAGATAATGGAATTTGCACGCAGACCAGCAAAAATCATCTGACCCCATTAATGTGGTTATTCATAGTTGAACTAAAGCGGACACGAGCCGGGGCTGCGTTTTCAAAAGTAGGCAGTCGCATATTTTTACAACATTTGAGCTATGGCCTTGGAAATAACTATATGTTGAGTGGAAAATTCTGATATTTATATTTGTATATCTATGATGAACAGCTGAGAAACTACTGGCCCTCAAAGTTGAATCAAAGTCCCATATTTTCTAACGCCTATAGGTGAACCTGTGACCCATGCGTTCATATAAGCAACCCATTCAAACTTGGTTCTAACGATGTAAAATTGAACATCATTTTATTGCCTCAACCAATATTAAGAAATAATTACCAAGGGAAAATATTGTAATAAATATAGTTAATGCAGCTGTGAGCTAAGATGTTTCATGTGCCCCAATTTACAAACGCCAGTGGACACGTCAACTTTGGATCAAAATAAATCAATTCTCGCAAGGAATTTGAAGAAGCCGTTTATAATACCTTTAGAAAACATCATCACTCTCATTTCAAAGATATAAAGAAATGATACTGACCGATTGGCTTCGTTACCGCCGTCAAACAAGACAAAACTTCAACGGTTCATTGACTCAAGAAGGAAAAATTAGCATTCGGAAAAAAAATTAGTCAATATTAAATTCAGGTTTGCGGAACCTACTGATAATTTTCGAAGCGGTTCTTGTTCACTATTTTGCATTATTTACTTGACAAGATCGGATCCCTCGTGCAGCTACTCTCCTGCGGAGGTCACCGATGAGCGATTCTCAAGAGCGATAGATAAACTCAGGCTCGCCATCTAGCGGAAATGTGAGTGCCTACCAATAGGGAAGTTGCAGCAACTGACGTAGTTCGTCCATTCATAGTCAATGGTTCCAACTATGACTGGATCCAAATCTCCAGCCTCTGGACTTGCAGACTGAGCCCTCACGAACTTCAAGCGTATGTAATGTGACGTCATCACCATCATCACGTAAAGTCTGCAAGAGCGGAAGTCAGCAGCATTATAACATGAGCTGATAGACGGGCTTCGAGTCTGTTTCACTCATTTCCGTGCAATTGCATATTGATTACCTCTGTAGCCTATGTTTCTGTATGATGATGTTGAATTTTACATCTGGCCTACGTTATTTAAGGAAAGCTTTAATATTTTACATTTCTAATAAGTTTGTGGTTTTATGTCTGTGAATGTGCTTTTCCTCTGTCTGCAATTTGGAAAAATTAAAACGTCACGTCCCTATTGCAATGAATTATGGGTAATTACACTAGTGAAGTCTGCTGGAGTCTGCTCCCCAAGCAGACTCTCTGGAAGTCCGCTCAAGCCACCTTGTGGATTGGATCAATTGTAGATATGGACAGCCCTCGGCACTCCCGGACTTCCTGTGAACGCGCCCTTAGTAAGCCTTTAGTATACATGTATATATGTAACCTATAAAAACAACTACCTTTAATGTATAGCTTTACTTGAAAAGAAATGCCCACCTTGATCCTAGTGCTGTCCGGCCCTGCTGGTATCACTACTGCTAACACTTTAGAATCATATATATTCTATAAAAAGACAATGTTTACAAAAAAAATTAATACCATATGAAAACAATATGTAAACAAAATGTGCAGTGCTGGGTAGTCCATCTACATAGTAGTTCCACGCAATGCATCTACCACCTATGGTTAACAAGATGGGTTTGTATTTCAAGGCTTTGCCTGGGAACACTTACACAGGCTACAATTTACCAGACATAAAATAACTTCCTGAATGCATTAAAATACTAGTAAGCACATTAAAGGTTGACGGAACTTTTGCTGTGGCTTAAATGGTTTGGTTGCTCCCTGCTTCCAGCGTCGGCAACTTGGACTGTCTACCGCACTTCCTTAGAAACAGGGTTTTAGCAACTATCGCGAGAGAATGGGGTTGTTTTTTTCAACTACCACTAGAGCACTCGCATTTTCACGCCAGCGGTGTACCGGGTGATGCCTCTTTTGACAGGGTCCTAAAGCCCTACCTTGTCACACTGGTTACGGACCAGTTGGGAGGTTCTAGAGGTATGCTTCCTTGCTGTCCCCGCAAATACGAAAGCAACGCACTTGTGTAGTTACCCTTGCCCTAAAGAGGGAGTGAGTGTATTGTAATCAGGTCCGTCTGTTTGTCTGTCTGTCTTTCCGGATGCAGACCTTGAAAACTATTGGCACGATTTGCATTAAACTTTGGCAGGAGAAAGGTCCTACCCGTGGCTCAGTCCTCATCTAACCTCCGACTGCTTGGTCAAAAATCAAAGTCACAAACAAATGTCAAATGGGCGAGGGTTTGCAATCCCTGATTGTCTTGTTTGTTTTTAAGTCGCCAGACGTGAAATGTACAAATGACAGCTCGCTACCATGCGCGTAAATATGAAAGTTGCAGGTGTTCATATAGGCTATGTGAGCCACAGTGATCTTGGTACCAAAAGGTTGTGGCCAATTTTCTTCTAATGAGAAATGCAAGGTCGTACAGAATCTGTCTTTATGAAGTATTTTACGGAACCTTTTTCACAGCGTCAGGGAATCGGCATGAAACTTTTGCAGACCATGATTTTTCTTACAGAGAACATAGAATATTGCATTATAGGGGTGCCACCGCAGGCGAGTACTCTGATTTCCTCCCACAGTTCAAAGGCATAGCTGTCCGGTAAATCTGAGACTATATTGCCCATAGATATGAGTGAGTGTGGAGTATGTAATATGCATGTGTTTGTGCTGACAGCCCATTGTATGCTGGAATAGATTCCAGACCCCTACCAGACTCATGACTCCTTCCAGCGCATTAGATAATGGATGAATGTTAATTGAAGACAGTTCCCAGTTAGCTTAAGAAATATACAAAAAGCTACCATCAATAGCTACTACTTAGGAAGTGGATTAGAGCTGACTTGCGACTTGTCTACATGCAGAGAATCGCTTAAAGTCCAAGTGTCTGAATTGCTGTCAAATATACTTCCTGCCATTTTGTTGGCTAAAATTTGTGGGCAAACCTCCCAATATTTTTGAGTGTAGTTACACCATGATTATGGAAATCTTATAAGGCTTTTTCTGATTGGTTAACACTGGACAGTGTTTCCCACAGAGCAGAAAGCAATGTGTGGTGGCAGACCAGGTGGGGGGGTGGTGATGGTTGCTGTAGAAACGGGGGAGATGCTTCTCATTTTGTTAAGCAGGGGGGAGAAACCATAGATATATATTTAGAACATATATATATATATATATATATATATATATATGGGAGAAACTAATATTGCGCTAATTCTGCATCTTCTAGTACAGAGGTTCCCAAACTCGGTCCTGCGGCCTCCCTGCTGGTTTTTGCTCCACCCTGGTTTGCAGTTAGGATTTTACCAAGCTGTTAATTTATCTTAATTAGGTCTATTTTTGTTCAGAGCAGCTATTTATCCTCTCTTGACAAACAGTATTTTGACAGATATGCATACAAACAGTGAGGAATAAATTCTGCATCCACATTGCAATATATGAGTAACAACTGCATAAAAAGAGGGTAAAAAATCACTGGGTTCTTAATTGGTGAAACTGTGGGTACATGGTTGCAAAAACTAACAATTGACTAAACAAGCAAATGACAGAGTCAAACCAAGCAAATTAGTTTGAAAGAACTCTACTCACCCATCTTCAGTAACCTAATTTGGAGGCGACTGATTTTCTCACTACCTGATTTGTTCTGTTTAAAAATGTTATAATCTGAAATTGCTTGCCACACAGAAAAAACAAACAAACAAAGAAAACTTTTATTCTGTCTTTTATTCTTCATGGCACAAATGATATTTTTATTAAAAATTGGCTTAAAACAGCAAATAACATATTTAAACACAAAATACACCCAATTTGGACAAATTAACAGTCCTATGATGGCAATTGTGGTTAGGACCAAAACCAGCATACACAGGGAGGTCCCAGGGCCGAGTTTGGGAACCCCTGTTCTAGTACTTTTAATTTTTAAAGTTTTTTTCCTGTCTTCCTTCTTTCTTCGGCGCGCGGCAGAGATGAGAATGCGGTATAGGAAATCGCGTTGGGGCGGAATCAATTTGTGGCGGTCCGACCTGATTTTCTGGCGGCCTGCCACACAATGGTCTATGTGTGGGAAACACTGCAGGATAGCAAACAGTTGAAACAATAAAGAAATGTTTTGCTTATAGTCTAAGCATTGCAACAATGAGAGACATATAGCACTCTTCAGAATATGAAGGCATTATTGGAGAGTGATTTATGGCACTCTGAGGAGGTTTACAGTTAATGGAAAGGAGAGATAATGAAGTTTATTCCCATGTTTCCCACAGGAGGTGCTGAGGGTGGTGCAGATGCTGGAGAGAGACCTCACTTTCAAGAGAGACTCGAGGAGAAAAAGTGTGACTCAAAGATACTGGACACTCAGCCAGTTTTGGGATTGTCTGTGAAGGCAGAGCAAGAGGAAGAGCACATAGCTCAAAAACTCTGTCAGACAGGATGTGAACTCGACGAAGGAAAAATCAACAATCTGGGTTCTGAGTATGTGATGTATGACAGAGGTGATCAGCTGTGGGGTTCTGTTACCCGAGGGGACAGTGACATTGTGCCTAATGATCCAGCTTGTTCCTCCACCACAGAACAGGGCTCACAGGGTCTGTCTTTTCACACTCCGCTACAACACTCTCCTGCTATGGTGGTAACTGAAAGGCTTCTGTCTACCTGTGGGAAGGACGGACATGTTGCAGATGTTGGCCTCGTGAAGGAGGAAGCAGGTGGGCACTGTGCATACCATGAAGTGAACAGACCTGAAATGGGTTACACACAGCACACACAGGATAAACTAATGCAGCAGCCCTTAAACTGCCGAACAGGAGGGAGTGGTAGCATCGCAAATGCAGTTTCTAACACCAGGAAGGAGACCAGAATCACCTGGAGACCTGGGACAGAGAAAAAACCTTATGGCTGCACGCTGTGCGAGAGGAATTTTGGTCAAGTTTTTGAGTTAAAGAGTCACCACCTGATCCACACAGGGGAGAAGCCATTCCGCTGTGCACAGTGCGGCAGCTGTTTCCAACAGAAGTGCGCCCTCGTCAAGCACGAAAACATTCACAGCGGAAATAAACCTTTAGTTTGTGGACAGTGTGGGAAGGGTTTCAGTCGAAGGTGCCACCTCGTCGCACACGAGGTGATTCACAGCGGGAAGAAGCCGTTCATTTGTGGACAGTGTGGGAAGGGTTACGGTCAAAGGGGCCACCTCGTCAGACATGAGGTGCTTCACAGCGGTGGTAAACCGTTTGTTTGCGCACACTGCGGGAAGGGTTTTACTTCAAAATGTTATGCTGTCGTGCACGAGAGGGCTCACAGTGGGATTAGACCGTTTGGTTGTGAAGTGTGTGGGAAGCGATTCACTTTGAAAGGCGACCTGAATAAACACTGCAAAATTCATACAGGAGAGAAACCGTTTGTCTGTGCTCAGTGCGGGAAGAGTTTCTGTAGGTTGGATTATCTACAGAAACATCAGAAAGTTCACAGTTGAGTTGCTGCTACACTTGTAGTTGTACCTCAGGTGATGTTGAGGATATTATTAATTTCATCGCTGTCTGGTCTGTAGAGGTTTCTAGCGATCAAATAGCAGGTCACCATTGTGAGATAATTTTATTTATATTTGGCATAGACATTTGTACTGGTAAGGATTCAACGCCAATCGATTTAGGTTGAAATTTAGGTCCGAATTTATGAATTTAGCATCTAAATGACGCACAGAAAATATACTCCGGCACTCACTGAAATTTTTTGTAATTATTGTACAAATTGGGCAAAAGATGGACGCATTTCAGTCATAATCCATCATCAAAATCACGCATATCAGTTTTTGACCTGGTATTTCACCTTTGACCTTCAGTTCAAGGTCATACAGGAAAATGCTCTGTATCTTGTTTGGATCAAAATGGCCAATATTTCATTAACCTTCACATGTAGGGCTTAGGTTTGTATTAGGGAATGACAGGAAGTCATATTTTGAACATGAGTTTGTGACCTTGTGTTCAAGGTCAAGCAGGAAAATATCCTGTCTCTCATTTCTTATTGCATTGAGACCTTTGTTGTGTATTTTGAACTAATGGAGGATATATTGCACATCAGTTCATGATTTTGGATATGATCTTTGTCCTTGGATTTAAGGTCAAATAAAGATGCATTTAGAGCTCAGGTTTGAAGTGGGGATTAATTGGAAGACTGACGGCATTAATCTGTGTCCTTGGATTTTGGTGTTTGACCTTGTGTTCAAATTCAAACAGGAAAATGAACTGTATCTGGCTTTTTTTTTTTATACTATGAATTTACAACCCCAATTCCAATGAATTTGGGACTCTGTATGAAACGTGAATAAAAAAATAGTATACAATGGTTTTCAAATCTTTTTCGGCCTATATTCAATTGAGTGCAGTACCAAGACAAGACATTTAATGTTCAAACTGATAAACTTAATTGTTTTTTTGGAAATATTCATCCATTTTGAATTTGTTGCCTACAATACGTTCCAAAAAAGCTGGGACAGGGGCAGCAAAAGACTGGGAAAGTTGATGAATGCTCAAAAAACACCTGTTCGGAACATTCCACTGGTGAACAGGTTAATTGGAGACAGGTAAGTGTCGTGATTAGGTATAAAAGGAGCATCCCTGAAAGGCTGTCGTTCACAAGAAAGGATGGGGCGTGGTTCACCACCTTGTGAACAACTGCGTGGGCAAATAGTCAAACAGTTTAAGAACATCTCTCAGCGTGCAGTTGCGAGAAATTTAGGAATTTCATCATCTACAGTCCATAATATCATCAAAAGATTCAGCGAATGTGGAGAAATCTGTACAAGTGCACTACCAGTCAAAGCTTTTTCTATACCGTAAGACTTTTCAAGTCTTTATTTTATATGTATGTTTACAACAAAGATCTCTGAAACCCAGTAATTGTTTGTTACAAACAATACATTTACAAGAAAAATTCACAAGGAATCCAGCACAGTTGATTTAAATGATTAGCCCTGAAGCTGCTTGATAATGAGTTTATCATTTGAATCACTGGTGCTGGAGCACGGAGAGATCTAACACATGCAGGACAGGTGGTCCTCCAGGAGGGGTTTGAGAAGCACTGGATTGCTACTGATTTGCTTAAATACTGACAAAATGAATGATCCTGGTTTTTCTTAATTTATTTTTTTATACACACAGTTTATACATTGGTTTCAGTTTTCCTACTTTTCTGCTCTACAACCAATATGAGACCATAACACAAGAACAAAATATAAAAATTCTAAGAATTACAGAAAATATAGGGGTGTGCAAAAAACTTTTGACTGGTGATGTACATTATTTAAGCACTAGCACTAGCCCTCCGTGCAAGTTTAAGCCAAACTAGTGCTGTAAAACCCAGAGGCTGGGGGCCGCTCCAGCGGTCCTGAATGAAGTTGGTGCCAGACAGAGTCATATTTGAGTCTGCTCCCGTTACTCAGGAGGGGCTCTGCAGGATGCAAATGGCTTCAAGACGATAGGAGTAAAACTACCAGTCCTGTGTCTTTGTCAGGAAACGTGCACTTAAGATAAGGCTTCCTTCCCATCGCGGCTTACAGTCCTCCCCCTGACCCAATGGGAACCTCAGAATTGTCCCAAGGAGTCACAGAAAATT
Organism: Gymnothorax reevesii; assembly: GCA_029721435.1. Lineage (NCBI taxonomy): Eukaryota > Metazoa > Chordata > Actinopteri > Anguilliformes > Muraenidae > Gymnothorax > Gymnothorax reevesii. Next base: position 18,077,869 of record CM056577.1, on the reverse strand, counting down.
CCCTGGGCTGCTCCTTGCTGGTGCCCCCGGTCCTTGAGGGTTAGGATGGCGTGTGTCGAGGCTTGTAGGGAGCCGATGGGGTGCTGGAAGTACCAGCCCTGGCGTTGGGTGAAGTTGAAGCGGGGGGGTCGTTGCTGAAAACGCACCCTTTGAACACCCTGTCCCATTGGGTGCATGTTTCCTGAGCAGAGCGGGCAGATGAGCTGGCCAGGAGGGTTGCTGTCTGGCCAGGTTTATCTCCACCTGCGCTTGGTCAGTGTGATTTGGTTTTCTCAGAGAACAGTTATAAAGTAGTGCGAACGCACATGATATAACTGGACGTTTCAAGACAACCCGCCTGAGTGGTAAACATGGTTTCTCTCATGGTAATGTAACCTGTTACATGTCATTTTAATTTTCACTCCAACGCCAATAGTTGTGGAATTTGGATAAATTTGGTTTGGATGAATTAAAGGTAAGGAAACAAAGAGGCTGATACACCTTATACATTTTGTACTGGTATACAATTTCACAGTAGTGGTTACTCATTTAGAGAATGGTTCTGTGTTGTGCATAAGTTCTGCAGGCTATGACACGCTCAACGGTGTGGGTCTGTTTGTATAATGAATGGCTGATGGTGAGAAGTGTTTGAGCCTCTGACCGCACCGTATTGATATTAATTTTGTTGCTTTTGGTGAGGTGTTGGAAACCAGGGGCCCTCTGGTTGCCAACTACGCTGGTGGCAAATCTGCCCATGTTATCAGGAATTGAATCATCGAGCCATGCAGTTGAAGTTGACCAGGGTTATGACAATGTTTCTATGAAAATAAAAACATGTTGAATGACAAAATAGAAATGGAGAATAACCACATTGAGCATGCAGTAAAACAGACGAAAAATACAAACACAACACAATGGGAGAAACATCAGAAGTAAATTTTCTGACATGACAAATAATCCAAATTGGTATTATCACAAGTTACATTTGGGTTTATGAATCAGAATATTGGATAACACAGACAGAATGACTGACAGCACCGTAAACATGTTTCTTACGTAATGATTAACATACCACATCAAGGTACAAATAAAAATACACCGAGACATTCATACATATCAATATAAATACTGAGAAGATTTTACCTTACACAATGTAGATATGAATGTATTCATTCACGATTAGAGAATCAGTGACTGAGTCAAGACAATAAGGAATTTGAATATTTCACGCAAAACATACAGTAAGCAATTGCTGGTCTAAAATGATTACATCACATTACTTCATTCCTTTGAAAAACATACTGTATGCTTGCAACAACAGGATGATAATGAATAAAATGATACTGAATGAAACTATTCAAACCGAACACAGTTTTGCATTTTGAACCAGAGAGCAACATAACACTGAAACACACCCACACAAAGTCAAACCATAAAGAAACAAATGTGAAATTGACTTAGCATTCTCCTTTATATCTGTAGTTGTGTGCGTTAAGATGTGTTGTTATGTGAGGTTGTGGACTGGGGCAACTCTGAGGAGTTGTTCTGAATGGGATGGGGGATCCTCTAGTCAAACAAATCAGTGCTGTACATTTGGCTCTGGTGCTACACCAGGGGGCCTGTTACTGCTGTGGTTTGACCTGGGAGCGTTGAATGAGTTTATGGCCCCATTAAGGATCCCAACTCATCTTCTGCAGAGACTGCAGATACATTCTGACCCCCGACTGGAGGCTGGGGTATCTGAAAAAAACAACTATGCAGGGTTTATGTCTGCATAGTTCAGAATCTGGACCAAAACTACTAGAGTAAAAAACGGGAACATTAATCATAAATGAAGTCATGCATTCAGATAGGAATGCAGGTACAAGCTCTTAAGTTGCACATTGAACTCAGTCACAAGGACAGACAGAGAGAAGTGTGAGCGGGGGGTGGAGACAGAGGGCACAGGAAGAGGAAAGGACGGCTGTGAGGATCTGAAAAAACAGAAGTGCTCAGATTTCACAGGCATTCAAACAGTATGTTTTATTATGAAAGAAAGTATAGACAATAGTGCAATTAGATTTGCAAAATTGTCTGAACTCCAATTAAAGGGGGCAGTATTCAAGAAAGTTTGTTGGTGAATAACCCCTCCTGAACAGAGCAGGTTGCACTTGCAATTTAGTTTATGCAGCAGGCAAACCGCTGGGTCCATCCTAGTGAAGCAAAACCCAGCGGAACAGCAACAGGAAACAACACAGAGCTCAGTGCTATTCAGCAACAAAACTTCTTGATAAGTTCTATCTTTCTGCAAAGATTAATTTTTGCAGTTCTCCAACTGTGCACTGTCTTCAAAGATACAGACCCAGGCTGTAGAATAGCGCTTTTGTTTAACCAAATTTAGCCAGATCGCAGGTTATACATCTCTGCTAAATTTGAACAATTTGGATTTACTATTGATTTTTAAAGATTGATTATAATCAGTGACAGGCCGTCAGCTGCTCAGAAAGGCCCCTTAGTAAACTCAACCCCCAGCGCTTGCCTGTTCCCAAGCTGCTAGTGTTTAAGTGCACTTGGTCAACCAACAATTAATGGATGAATAATAGGAAGGCCAATTCCCAATGAGAAATGATAATGAAAAAGTGAATGCTTATTGTCTACATTTATATAATTGACATGCCGTTAAGGATGGCAATAGAAAATGCCAAAATTCCAAAACTTTCGCTGACACTGCAGCATTTATTTTCAGCCTCTCTGCAACTGTCACTCAGCTGTGTATCGTATCCAACCGCACCTTTTAGCCGTGACTACTTTCAGAAACTAGGCTTATACCATCAGAGGCGATGGCTGGGGGTATATCCCTGAATGCCTCCAATCCTCCAATTCCCCAATTCTTGAATAGGCTTTGAATAGACATTCATTTGAACTTAATTTCAGGTGAATCGGACAAATGGTTTGAAGATATGGCCAAAATGGTAATTTTTCCATCACAAAGCGCCACCTGGTGGCAAAATATTGAACCATACAGGTATGATGTCATCATGTGACACATTGTGAGGTCATGATCTTGCAGCTGCACATAGTTTCATGTCAATTGGACAAATATACTCAGCAACAAAAGTTTCTGTGACACCATTTATGTGTATGTTATAAATGACACGCAAAGATCTCAATGCAATCAATATGTTTATTTAACAGGAGAAACTCTGACTTTTCAGTGCCAACGTCACTCAAAACGAAAAATGTCATTTTCATGCGTCATGAAGCACTTGTCTGACGTCTAACCAATTGTGACCTTCACACTTCAATACCGGGTGTGACTTCCTCGTGCCATGATGCAAGCAACGCATCTCCGGCGCATGGACTGAATCAGATGTGCCAGAAATTGCTGTGGGATGTCATTCCAAATCTGACATAGACGTTGTCGCAATTCCTGGAGTGTAGCTGGCGGGTTATCCAACCGCCGCAAACGTCGATCCATCTCGTCCCAAAGATGCTCGATTGGGGACATGTCTGGGGATCTGGCTGGCCATGGCAGGACATTGACATGTTGTTGCATCAGATACTGCTGTACAATCCTTGCAACGTGTTGTCTGGCGTTATCATGTTGCAGCGTTATTCCGGGACCATGTTGCATCAAAAACGGTACCACCAATGGCCGTAGCACTTCATCGCGATATCTTTGACCTGTCAGATTTCCATCAATAACAAGCAAATCTGTTCTGTTTCTAGCCGTGATCCCTCCCCAAATCATGACACTACCACCTCCAAAACGATCAAATTCCTGAACACAGTTGTTGGCATAACGTTCTCCACGTCGACGGTATACACGTAAACGACCATCACATCGGTTAAGCATGAATCTTGATTCATCAGTGAAGAGTACAAGATCCCACTGACGTTGGATCCACCGTCGATGTTGTTGTGCCCACTGTAGACGCAGTCGTCGGTGTTGTACTGTGAGTATTGGACGTCTTGCTGGCCGACGTGGGACAATGCCAAAATGACGGAGACGGCGACGGATTGTCTGTGCAGACAGTCGCCTCAAACCAGGTATCGTTCTTGCAGTTATGGTTGCAGGTTGGAATCGATTTCGGAGATGGGTTGTTCGAATCCAGTTGTCCTGTCTGGGAGTGGTTACTCGTGGACAACCGCTGCGAGGACGGTCTCTGACATGTCTTGTCTGCTGATGACGCTGCCATAAGTTCCAAATGGTGTTTCGGTGGACATTCAGGCGATGAGCAACTTCCCTCTGCGAGGTTCCGGATTCAATCATCCCAATGGCCCTCCACCGATCATTTTCAGACAGTCTTGGCATTTAGAGGGTAGAGTTCCTGATCTGAAATGGCTGTGTTTTCGATAAGTGATGTTTCCGTCGTTCATCAGGCACAATGTAAACATTCCAAAAATTCTCCTCTTTTATTGCCATCCACAAGCATGATTTACGCACATTTTCACGTGCAAAGTCATTTTCTCGCATTTTCATGATTTCCATTTCAATGTTGTGTTTACGTGTACTGTTTCAGTCTGATATCACCATGTATGACAATTTCATAATTGCGTTATGAAAAATAATTAACAATATTGGTGTCACAGAAACTTTTGTTGCTGAGTATAGTTCCAAAGATGTGGCAAAAAATGGTGAATTTTATGTGACAAAGCTCCACCTTGTGTCAAAATTTTGAACCAAACAGGTACAACGTCATCGTGGGACATATCCTCAGCTCACGACCTTTCATTTGCACTTGATTTGTGGTGAATCGGACAAATACTACCAGATATATGATAAAAACAGTGATTCTTACAGTTTTTGGCCCCTGGTGTCTCACCTCTTCCAGTGTTTGGGCAAGATGGCATGCACAGTTATAGCAAGACCTTGCACCAAATCCCCCTGGAATAATAGCCAACACAATTTTCCTTCACACAAGCCTTCTAACGCAGTATCCCCAATATTATATATTACTACGTTCCGTTCCAGCCTCAAGCTCAATCCAGAATATTCAACATTTTCAGCGGCGAGCTCAATCCCCGCTATGACATAGCTACTGGAAACATGCCTTACCACTCGCACAGCCTAGATGCATGAAACACAAACAACCTGCAATCTAAGAAGCGCGCAGCCCATGTGCAAGCAACAGCAACAGAAATGCAGAAAATTCCGGATGCACAGAGAAGCACAATCCTATCCGTATCTTTTACTCCCTCTTCATAAATAGCTCAAAAACACCGCAATAAACACAGTACATTGATAGCAGAGCGTTCTGCCAAGCTCTGCAAAAAGTTTTCACAAGCCATTGTAATGTGAATATAGGCCACTGGATGGCAGTATTTACCTTTTTTTTTTATTCAGCTCAGACTGGAGCTATGTTTAGACATGTCCTGGACATGTCTGGGGCAAGTCCCCGAAAAGTAAAAAAAAGAGGTCTAAATGTGGGTGGGGTCTGCAAAAGAGTATATAAGGAAAAGAATTGAGACAGTAAAGTAGAAGGAGAAATTGCAAGAAGAAGGATACACGTGACCAGACCTGTCATTTCTGTTCAAGACCTGTGAAGTTTCTTTTGTGGATTTTTGCCTGTAAAAAAGAGCCTTTTCCTCACCCAGCACATCACCAGAAAACCCACAAGGACTGTAAATATTTCTGTTTTTTTTTGTTTTCCAATCAATCTTGGTCTGTAGTTGTAAATAGTAGTTTAGTCTTTGTTTGTTAATTAAATGTGTTGAGGTTTTTAAAACTGTGTCTGTCATCCCTTGCTGTTGCTGTTGTGTTGTAAATTGTAATAACAAATTGGGGCCATAACACCATCATATTTGAAGGCCGTGCAGTTGAAAATTACACAATGCTTTGTCGCTTTAATTGTGGACAAGACTGAAAACATGCATATCAGTCATTTCTCCTAATCTGACCCATAGTCTCCACTCCCATGGGGGTTTGTAAACTGGATTATGCCTGGTTTCTACGGTCCCAGGCCTATTGGGGATATTTTGATCCCTTAAAACGTGACTATATTTGGTGCAACAGTAAAAATTTCCCTAACATACACTCGTTGATAAAGTAATTGTTTTACTTACCACCAAAAGTCTGGAAATCAGGAGGGTAGCACAGATCCTCTCGGTTAGGAGTGTCATATTGGGTGTTGGGGTCCGGACTCCCACATACAACGCAGACAATCGAGAAGAGGTTCACTCACACTCCCACGCAACGACATCACGTCTGCTCTCGAGTAGAGGCAGCACTCGGCTGTTAAGCACTTCCCGAGACACAACATGAACACTCCCAATCACGTCGGGGTCACCAACTGTAAACACCGTGCAACTTGGCCATGGAGGGTCCTAGCTGAGGCGGAGGCTCTCAGCGTGTTTGCCTTAACAGCCAGGGAGAAGAAAGTCTTAACGGTCTCCATTATAATAATGGGGTCTGGCTACAGCGTCAGCACTCGACCACTGCCTCAGGCGCGCCCTGACTGAAGGGCGTGTTAAATTGCGCCCGTGACGACGACCTGCCTGCGTTTACGGGCACCGGAGCGATCGCGCCTGTCTCCTTGCATGCACTGGTGTAGCAGTATGCACTGTCAGCGATTGCCCTGCATCGGTACTGTCAACTCATTGGGTTCACGTGGATATCAGCACTGACATTGTAAAACAAGGCTTTCACTTACTGTGTGAATTGGCGACATATGAGAGTGTCGTTGGGAATTCTTCTCTTAAGATTTTTTGCCTTGGTTGTTTTGAAGAACTGGGTTTGACTGGAAAAACCGTTGGTATGTTTACCGTACGTTTTCCTCCAGCCTGAAAACGGCTGCTGCTGACTTGGAGGGTTGAAGTGGGCTGAAGTTGCTGAATTCTCTGTTATTACCAGCCCGAGTGACATCATGTGTCCACTTAACTGCCAGAATTTATAATGGTCAGGCGGATTTCTATTAGGGGTTGATATATGTATGATATTAAATGGCCTGAAATTTCTTGTGGTATAAGATCTATTAGTAAATAGGAAAATTCCAGGTTTTCTGGTTCCAGAAGTCGACGGTTTGGTTTTTATGGTCTCGAGAAGGGTAACCTGCCAGAGGGCCAAAATTGAACTTTTAAGAAAAACAGGTATTTGAGTTGAAATATCTCTGTGCGCCCTCAATAGCCCAGCTTCATTTTCCCTGCTCTCAGTCTATATTAGCAGCAGTTTTGGAAAATTACAAAATTTTGGTGAGCTGTTGAGGGCACCACCTATGGGGGCGTTTGAAATCGCCATCTTGGACCAAAGTAGCTGTCACGTTTGAGGCATTCCTTGCTTGCGCCCTTATACAAGATATGATTCTACCTCAGTGCCTTGTACAAATCCATTTGAAATTGCAGTGGGATTATGAGGGTGCAGAACTACAGGTGGCACTCAATTCAGTGAAAATGCAAAAATGGGGGTATTCCGTGGCTGTAGATCTCCATGCGCCCCCATCAGATTTCAATGAAATTCCATTTTATTTGATAGCCCTACATGTCCTCTATGAGCCCCAAAAAGGCTGATGTGGGGTTCAACAGTTTTAACCCTTTTTGACCATCAATCTGTAAGGTGTGATGTGACCATTCCATACACTTGTCTATGTGGCGCTGTTACGGTACATAAGTCAGCATAGGTGTCAGTTTGAATTCAATGCCAATGGATGATTTTTAGTGGAGCAATCATCAATTTAAAGCTCTCTTCTGAACCAATGGATAGGGTCTGGCATTCTGCTGACTTCCTTTGGAATATTTGGAAGATTGGAGGCGGGGCCGGACGGATTGCACGCTTCACCGCTCATGAATAAGTTTTTTAAAAAATTGTTTACTTCTTTTGTCATGCTAATTTCAGGAAAATAAATCACTCATTATCTCCATCATACCTACTTTGTTAGACAAAACTCAGGTGAAAGTATGATGTCAGACTCTTGGTTTTCCCCCCTAGTCTGTTATTGTTTTGGAGATAACGACAGAAAACATGAAACAAGCCAAGCGTTAGAATGTAAAAATTGTGCAGTTTGTCAGGTGAAACTGAAAGTACACAATGCAACAGCTTGATGCATACAGATGTGAATGAGAAAATGTGGTGACTCCTTTCCGATGATCTTTTCCTCCTTCTGCTCAGCAGAGGGTTCTATCTGTTCCCCCGTCCTGGGCCCACCCACATGCGTGCAGTGACATGTATTGCTTTTGCAAACAGGGCTTAATGCAGTTGAACTCCACTTCAATCTTTTTGGTTCATATAGTGGACATGTAGGGCTATCAAATAAAACAGATTTCATTCAAATCTGATGGGGGCGCATGGAGATCTGCAGCCACAGAATACCCCTATTTTTGCATTTTCACTGATTGAGCGCCACCTATAATTCCGCATCCTCACCATCCCACTGCAGTTTCAAGTGGAATAGCACAAGGCACCGTTATAGAATCATATCATGCATAAAGAAGCTTGGCTAAATGAGGGCGCAGGCAAGGAATGCCTCAAACGTAAGTTCTACTTGGGCTCAAAGTGGTGTTTTCAAGCGCCCCCTATAGGTGGCGCCCTCAACAGCCCACCAAAATTTTGTGATTTTCCAAAACTGCTCCCAACACTGATTGACATGAGAGAAAATGAGGCTGGGCAATTGAGGGTACCTTGAGATATTTCAACTCAAATCCTGAGAAAAATGATCTCAATTAGATTTCTCAGTACAGGTGTAACAGATCTTTCAAAATAATTTGCCTTCTAGTTCATGTATTAACTATGCCGATTCATTCGGACAATACAAACTAAAAGAGTTTATTTCGAGAGCATTTCTCTGTGAAATAATCGTTCTTGATGGCAGACCCGAAACGAAAACAGTCATCGAAAGACCGTAGTTCCGTGTTAGGTTCTTCCAGGGGACGGTGCCCTCAGAAGCAGTCATTTCATTTTTCCGGCCCATTTACTGCGTATAAGGATATCAAAGATATACAGTCACTGTGCTGTCACCCACATGCAGTGTATGATCTGGACTGCATGGCTCGGTCCGTGGATTGTCCATGTCATTGGTCTAATCTATGCTCCGTATTGCTTGCGGCACCCAGCAAACCCAGACTTTCAGTACATCCGGCGGAAACCCCGCGATCTCGCGTCTAAACAGTATCAAAATAAAAGCTGCGAATGACTTTTCGAAATTAGAAATGTTATCGTCAGTATTTTGCGCTTCCACTGCAATTTACTCCTCAATAGTGGAATACTGGCGTGAGATTGTAACAGAATTATGAACTAATATCTTGCCATTTGACTGAAATGCAAGATGCTATACTTCATGTGTTTATTACTTCACACCGTCACGTAATTTCTAGTTCATATCTGTAGCCTTATGAATGAAAAGAAGTTCTACTATTGAGTACATAGCTTCTTATCATTCACATAGCTTTGTTAAATGCTTGATTTCAACTGGTCAATATTGACACTCTGCAGTTTATTTCTGAGGAACTGATTGTTGCCATGAAGATCTGATCATAAACTGTAAGTTCTGAACCAAAAACTACTTTTTACCTGACAACAGATAACACTGAAGATTATAAGTAAATTAAATGGGACAAATATTTATGTATATTCCAGTATACTCTGCACTCTGAGAAAATATATGAACAGCTATTGTGGCTGCATTTCAATTGTTGCCCAGTTCTGCACTGTTTTCACTGAGTTTTCGACTGCCTCATTTGCATACCTTAGAAGTGTAAGAATCATAAATTGTGACTGAATTAAACTTGGTATTGTCAACCTCTAAATCCATGTCTTTAATATTGTACACTCTTTTCTGCAAAATTTTGTTCCCAGTTATTGTAGCAGCATTTTAGGTGGGGCCCAGAGATGCTAGGTCATATACTGTCAATGCACTACCAGCTCATTTGTGTTCCTTAGTATTGCTAAAACTATATATTCTTCCTCATTGAAAGGGGGTATATGATTAACCAATAGAACCATGTTCTTAATATCCTATTCTCAATTCTTGGAAATTTTGCTCCTAATTCATATTTCTGAATTTTAAGTTGGACACATTCATGCCTTACCACATACTGCATAGCGAATGATGCCCAAACCTACTACGATGGGAAAAAGATTTCTCTGAAATGAGCATACTGCCTGAAAGACATGGGTGTATAATAGGCAAAATGAATACCCCCTTTCATTTGGTGGGAGATTATGGTTCTTGCAATAAAGTTGCATTGAAATGAGCTGGTGGGGAATTGACAGTTCGTAGTAAGGCATGACTGGGCTCCATCCAAATACCAGCAACTAGAGCTGCAAACAATTTTTCGAAGAAATGAGTGCACGTTATCAAATAAATTGGTCTTTAGGTTCAATATATATCACATTTCATTTGCTCTCTGTTATGTGAGTAATGAGGTATGCAAATGAGCTGTAGTAAACTAATACTGTATTGCCAACATGTCGTAAACCTCATCTTTAATGCAGTGGCAATAGCTGGGAACAAGATTCCTCAGAAATGAATGTACAATATTAAAGAGATGAGCTAGTAGGTTAAATGTATACCCCTTTTCATTTGATAACAATTTATAGTTTTTAGGATAATGTGGTTTGCGAATGAGTGGGTAGGGAATTGACAGAACATAGCAAGTCATGACCGAGACCCATCCAAAATGCAGCAACAATATCTGGGAGCAAGCTTTCTCAGCAATTAGCAAACAATATTAAAGACATGTGTCCATTGGAGAAAAGTGTACTCTCTTTGATTGGTTAGCAATTTATTACTTCTTACAGTAATGTGGTATGCAAATGATATGGTAATAAAATGACTGTGTCCAAGAGTACTTGCCATGGGCACTCATAAAATGCTGCATTGATAATGGGGGGAAAAAAGAAAATGTTTGTGCAGTTATTACATAACTCTATAGCACAGGTGTCAAACTGACCCGTAAGGCGCCAAGTGGCTGCAGGTTTTCACTCCAACAATGCAGAAGCACACCTGATACAGCAGTTGCGCAGGCCTAGATCAGTTGATTAAATCAGTGGTTTCAGGTGAGCTTCTGCTTGGTAGGATTGAAGACCTGCAGACTATTGGCCCTTTTACGGGACAGTTTGACACCCCTGCCCTATAACAACCGAATATACAACGGTCCTCGGAGCAGAGAATAGAACTACAATATTTCAATTTTTGTGTCACCGTACTTTTATTTTGAAACAATACCCGAGGTCTCCAATTGTCGCCAGCAATAAATGCCGACTTCTCGGAGGTGTAACTATTGCTCAAAAATAAATGTGCTTATATTGGAGTTTTTCCAAAATATAGATTTTACATAACACGTAGATTCAATTCGTCGGTGAAATGAGCAACTGTGGTACAGTCTTTCAGACACAGGTATCGTCCGTTATGGAAGTACTTACTAAAACAGCTGTATCAGAAATAAGCAAAATATTTCATGATGGAACCGTCGTGTTGCGTTTGGAAGTATCCCAAAGCCAGAAAGAAATTGACCGTCTTAGAAGGAAATTACAGCTCATGGAGAGCGAGTTGAGGACGGTGCGAGAGGCAGCTGGGCGAGAGCATCGCTCAGTAGGAGTGCAGGTTACGGACCAAATAAGAGATTCTGGAGGTATGCTTCGCCGTAAATACGAAAGCAACACAGTATAGTGGATGCTTCTTTAAAGTCGCTCGATGTGCGCAATACAAATAAGTGCTCGCCACCGTGTATGTAAATATGAGAGTCGTCTGTGTTCATTAAACCATAGTGATGGGCTGGCACCTAAATGTTGGTGACAGACAGCAAGGTCCAACAGCATCGGTCTTCATAAATTATTTCACGGAACTATTTTCTTTCTCCGTATCGAGAACCAGCATTAAACATATGCAGACCGTTCATTGCTCTGTGATTGCGAAACTTCGTTTGATTGTATCACCCGGACGGACATGCAGGTGATGTGGAATGTGTGTCTTTCCTCTAAAAATAATTTGGGGGTTTCGACCTTCCGAAAGAGATCTCATATTGGCACTCAGTAAAGAACGGAATTGATGTAACGTTAGCCTAACTGTACTTCATCTTATTTTCAACATTAAAATGCCGTCCTTCCTCGCTTGGTGTAACTCTGTTGCTAAGCCTCTCACCCCGAGCACTGAGTTGATGGTGCTGCACAGTTTTGTTTCCGTCTAATCAATATGATTTTCTCAGACATGGAACATAAGACATTGCATTTGGGGCGGGGCACGGCAGGCTAGTAGGCTACTCTGGTTTCCTCTCGTAGTCCAAAGACATGGGTGTCAGGTGTATCTGAGACTAAGGCCCTACTCAGAAACGACACTCACCCTCCACTCACCATATAGTGAGTACGATTGAAATGTAACTGGAGTGTGAGAAAGTGATCGACCGACCACTTACCGAGGGAACGGTCCCACTCCTCGCCAGTTGCTATTTACAAACGCCACTTGAGCATAACTGACAGTAGAGGATACTGGGTACCATTGGCGGTGCGTCGGCTGCTGCAAAGGGACGCTCAATACTCACCCCTCAGTGCTGAATGACTCAAGCCTGTTGCAGTTTACTTTCTTGATTAAAGTTTCTCGGACTAATAGGTAAAACGACAATCAAATTTATTTTTGATAGCGTTGTTATACATTGGTTCACAAAATTGAGGCATTTCTTTCGCACATACATGACAACGTAAAATGTCAGTATGTCTTCATAAATTCTGTGGTCGCGTGGCTCAGGACAGCCCGTGAGGCTCACGAAGCAACAAGCTGTGAAACGTGCCAGCCATTTCCTTCTATATTCAGCAACAAGGCAATCAGAGATAGCAGACCTGGCCCCAGCCACGGGCTGACAGACAGACAGACAAACAAACACACGCGCGCACGCGCGCACGCGCGCACGCACACGCACAACCATGATCATTGCTTAACCTGGCCCCCTAGGGGAGGGGCCAGGTAGTTAAGATCGTAGAAATGAATGGAGTCTCGTGACTTACAGCTACGTGAGCCTCGCAGACCAATCCACACGCGCCCCACGAGCCAGCTGAGCGCAGAATTTTCCAACCCATCAGTTAAGAAAAGCGCGAGAAATCCGAATGCGTGAGAGTTGGCAGATATGCGTCATTAATGAAAACTGGACACACCTGATAATGTTGAGGAGTTTCTGCAATGGTAATTTAAATTAATTGAAATCAGGGCAATAATTATCAATGCTCATTCTAATTTAACAAGTAGAACTGGCGACACATGATAATCCTGAAGATTTTTGGAGTTCAAGTAAATAAAATTTTATTAAATGATTGAAAACAGGTCATGTCGAATCATTATTTTTAAGGGACGGTTTTAAGTTCCCCTATTGCCAGTTTACCAGTAGCCACTGGTGGGTGCACAAATGCTAACCTCGAGTTCACTACAGTGCAGTTCGTAAACACTGAAACCAAGTGGTCAGTCAGTAAGTTACCAGCATCGTTATCATCATTGGAGTTAAAATTTGGATAGTTGTGATTACGTCGAGCACGTGGCTGTAAATGATCCAGAGTTTCTAATGTTTGTAACCACCTGAAAGCCATGACAACGAAATACCGGCGTAAGTTAGTGTGGCTCAAGGGAGGTGTTACCTGCACTCAACCTTCACTTCGAAAGAGACGCCATTTTCAGTGTGTGAGCTCTCTGAAAACAAATGAGTGTTAGAACAACCTCTGACTCATTTAGTATTACCTGACACTAAGTTTTAGTACTCACTCGCACTCAATTAGTGTGAGTGTAGTTTCTGAATATGGGCCTAAATTGCCCCATCATATGAATCTACTCTCAGTAGCTATTACTTATCTATCAGATTAGAGCTGACAAGCAACAAGTTCTCTGAACTTGGCAATATGATGAACCTCAGCAATTACCCAGCACTGGTGTGGATGTATATTTTTTGTTAAAACCCAGCGCTGTAATACCTGGTTTAAAAATTATTTAAACCGAGAATTCAGTGTAGAACTCCAGTGAAGACCCCTGGAGAATAACCAGAAATTAACCCTTTACCTCAGGCGTGAAAAGTGTTCAAGGCCCCTGCTACCATAGGGCAGTTTTAGTCAGTAAGTTACTTTTTAAGTTACCCTCATAAAAAAAGCTCTGTACAGCATAAATTATAAGGTCAGCAATATTATACTATTAAAGAAAGTTGTGGCAAATATATTGGACTTGCATGATCATAGTTTTAATTGTTATTAATTATAAAGAGATCATAAATAAATCTGTTGTGACTCTAGAGTACTTGCATATTTACAATTAATCATCTGTTTTACAACTCAGTGCTCAAAAATTATTTTATGTTTATGTGCTCTGCCAAGGATGGCTCAAAGTCCAATGGTTCTGAATCTGTCAAATATTCTTCCTGCCATTTTGATGACTTAAAACTGAGGGCAAACATCTCAATTTTTGAGTGTAGCTATGCCATGATTATGGAAATGAGTCAGTCCAAGTGAAGGCATCCAGAAAATTATAAAATTCCTGCGTCACCCCCGCAGAAATTTCTCCAAAACTTAATATAGGTACCTCTGGTGGATTTATGAAATAATACCAAGTATTAGACCAATATCCCTAATAGTTTTGAAGCGATGGACTGTCACAATTTTAAGTGTTTATTTATTTTTTTATTTTGACAAAATTGTGCCTCATCCAACTTTGGGCTTCCACTGCTCCTCTATTATTTGACCTACTAGAATCAGAATTTCTGGTCTGATTAGGTGTATCTACCTTAGTTGCTCCACAATAGGGCTCCAAATTTGGCTGAAAAGCCAAAAATCGCAAAAATTGCTGTACTTTTTAAATTCTACAGATCAGAAAGTTTAGGGAATTCAAGCTTGAATTTTTTTTTGTGACCAGTCCTGATACCTCTCGTAGTTGCTAATCCACTTTAATCTTGTTTGTATCTTGGCAGGAATGAGAAGAAAAAATATTTTTTAATTTTGCTCGTTTTTCATTTTACGGAAGAAAATAGCAATTTGAAGTCCATGGTTCACCATGTGCGCAATTGACCACATCCTTCAAATCTTTACCATAGATTGCTATAGTTGTCAACTTCATCTGACAAAAAAATTGGGATGGTGTTCAGCCTAGTTTAGTTTATGTGAATTTTTCAATAGACACGCCATATTGGCCATTTAAACGCGCCATGGTACATCATAAAATGCTACAGATTTGTGGAAAGTATGAAGATTAAGTAATGCTCAGTTCATCATGTTAAAACTTGAACAAATAATGAAATCTTGAGACAAGCACAAACTTTTTTCATCTTACATCATCAGGGAAGTGAAGTGTGATGACTTAATCCATAATTCGTCTGAACTCGT
This sequence comes from Gymnothorax reevesii, assembly GCA_029721435.1. Classification (NCBI taxonomy): domain Eukaryota; kingdom Metazoa; phylum Chordata; class Actinopteri; order Anguilliformes; family Muraenidae; genus Gymnothorax; species Gymnothorax reevesii. The sequence continues at coordinate 18,062,634 of CM056577.1, read as the reverse complement.
TTTGGTGTTGCGTAATGATGACCAGTATAAAAGAGCTCCAATGATCAGATTATCATAATCACTCAAATCATGGAGGGTAAGAAGGATTTACCACAGTGTGACTTAGGCACCATATTAGGTGATGAATGTCACAATACACGCACGGCAAGAAAAACTGGCTCCTTCAGAGTGGACACCTTAAGCAGTGAGCATCAAGAATTGCTCGCCTGGAGATCTGGAGTTATGCTTGAGGAAATTGAGCAAATTTGTTTTCATCATGAGAGGATATTTTCATCTCGGTTCATGAGTGAACAGCGTACATGTGCAGATCCAGGAAATATTGTTAACTCACAGTTAAGTAAACATAACTTTTATTAATATTGCCCACTTTTATTTCCACAACGCAAGCTCACGTTCATTCCCATGGCATCCAGACACAGGTCTCCTTCATTTCGCGGGCAGAACAAAACAGACCACGCATGTATCATCGCGCCGAGATGAGTACCGTAAATTAATATAATATAGGGGAGTTACAAGTTAACAATATTCATGCCAAACAGATTTCACATAAGTATATTTTCCATGTTTTGGTGTAGCAATTGTATAAGTTTATCCTAATTCCATTACAGATTTGCATAATGTGTGATTTTTAGTCCTCTAAGTTCCTGGCAGTGAATGTAAATTTGATAATTAGCAATGTTAGCAAAAATTACATCATGAGATTAAAGGCAGCATTCTTATGGTCTCTAACAAAAACCACACAAACCATTCCAATGTAGTAGTGTACATGTAATCCATTGTTAAGCTTCAAATAAAACAATGATTTTGCTTGAAAAATTGTATTGAAGTTATTCTTTGCATGTATTTAGCTGTTTCAAAGAGCCTAGATGTGGCAAATGTGCTGAATTTGGCAATTGATGCTACACGATGCTGAATTTTCATCAACATCTGCTCGAAATAGGTAACATCATTCAAAAAAATTGAAGTAAAAAAATCCCAATTTTTTTGTCAGATGAAGTTGACAACTATAGCAATCTATGGTGAAGATTTGAAGGATGTGGTCAATTGCGCACATGGTGAACCATGGACTTCAAAATTGCTACTTTTTCCATAAAATGAAAAACGGTCAAAAAAAAAAAAAAACTTCTCATTCCTGCCAAGATACAAACAAAATTAAAGTGGATTACCCATGAGAGGTATCAGGACTGGTCACAAAAAATTTCAGGCTTGAATTCCCTAAACTTTCTGATCTGAAGCATTGAAAAAGTACAGCAATATTTGGCTTTTCGGCCAACTTGGGAGCCCTATTGTGGAGCAACCAAGGTAGATACACCTAATCTGATCAGACATTGTGATTCTAGCAGTAAAAATGGCCTGGGAAACCAAAAATCTGACCTGTAGGTTAAATAATAGAGGAGCAGTGGAAGCCCAAAGTTGGATAAAACACAATTTCGTCAAAAATTTAAAATATACTGAAAATTTTGACAGGCCATCACTTCAGAACTATTAGGGATATTGGTGTAATACTTGGTTTTATTTCATTAGTCCACCAGAGGTTCCCATATGAATTTTTTGAGAAATTTCTGAGGGGGTCATCTGGGAGGGTCTGGATGCTTAGATATGGACTGACCCCAGTGTTATCTATATGGCTTACTCTGATTGTTTAACACAGGATACCAAACAATTGAAACATTAAAGAAATGTTTTGATTGGTCCAAACATAATGACTTAATGTCCCATATAGCACTCTTAGGAATATGAAGGCATTATGGGAGAGTGCTGTGTGGTACTCTTAGGAGGTTAAGGGCTTCTGGAAAGGTAAGATAATGAAGTTTAGTCCCATGTTCCCCACAGGAAGTGCTGAGGGTGATCCAGATGATGGAGAGAGACCTCACTTTCAAGAGAGACTCGAGGAGAAAAAGTATGACTCAAAAACACTGGACATTCGGCCAGTTTTGGGATTGTCTTTGAAGGCAGAGCAAGAGGAAGAGCACATAGCTCAAAAACTCTGTCAGACAGGATGTGAACTCGATGAAGGAAAAATCAACAATCTGGGTTCTGAGTATGTGACGTATGACAGAGGTGATCAGCTGTGGGGTTCTGTTACCCGAGGGGACAGTGACATTGTGTCTAATGATCCAGCTTGTTCTTCCACCACAGAACAGGGCTCACAGGGTTTGTCTTTTCACACTCAGCTACAACACTCTCCTGCTGTGGTGGTAACTGGAAGGCCTCTGTCTCCCTGTGGGAAGGACGGACATGTTGCAGATGTTGGCCTCGTGAAGGAGGAAGCAGGTGGGCACTGTGCATACCATGAAGTGAACAGACCTGAAATGGGTTACACAGAGGATAAACTAATGCAGCAGCCCTCAAACTGCCGAACAGGAGGGAGTGGTAGCATCGCAAGTGCAGTGTCAAACACCAGGAAAGAAACCGTAATCTCCTGGAGAACTGGCACAGAGAAGAAACCTTACGGCTGCACGCTGTGCGAGAAGAATTTTTGCTGGCTTTCTGACCTAAAGAGGCACCAGGGGATCCACACAGGGGAGAAGCCATTCCGCTGTGCACAGTGTGGCAAGTGTTTCAGACTTAAGTCCATCCTCGTCAACCATGAGAACATTCACAGCGGTAATAAACCCTTTGTTTGTGGACAGTGTGGGAAGGGCTTCAGTCGAAGGAGCAGCCTCGTCGCACATAAGGTGATTCACAGCGGGAAGAAGCCGTTTGTTTGTGCACACTGTGGGAAGGGCTTTGCTAGAAAGAGGCATGCTCTTCTGCACGAGAGGGCTCACATTGGGATTAAACCGTTTGGTTGTGAAGTGTGTGGGAAGCGATTCACTCAGAAAAGTGACCTGAGAATACACTGTGGAATTCATACAGGAGAGAAACCATTTGTTTGTGCTCAGTGTGGGAAGGCTTTCAGCACGAGTAAAATCCTTCGCTCACACGAGAGGGTCCATGGCAAGAAGAAGTATAGTTGTGAAGAGTGTGGGAAGAAATTTTCCAGGGAAAGTCATGTAAAAAAACATATCAGAATTCATACAGGGGAGAAACCATTTCAATGCACCAACTGCGCAAAGAGTTTCACCACATCGGATTCTCTCAAACGTCATCAGAAAGTTTACTGTAGAGAATAGCTGCTGGAGTTTGTAATTTCATTCCTTGGGGAAGTTGGGGATACGATGGATTTACATACCTTCCACTGCATGTACGTCTGTAGAGGTTTCTTGCGATTGAATTTCAGGTCACCATCCTCGACCGGTATTATTTGTATTTGGCACGGTCATCCATTCTTGTGAGGATTCAATTCCAATTGGTTTTGGTCAAAATCGGGTTATAATTTACAAATGAATTAATCAGGCATCAAAATGACACAAACAAAACATAGTTTGGCACTCACTGAAAAAATCTTCCTGTTTAATTTATATTGTGGGCAAGAAGACGAATGCATTCCAGCTAGAAACCATTTTCAGCATCACGCACATCCAATTTGTGACCCCTGATTCAAGTCATTAGATACCTAATAAGATCACAAGCTGGGCAATTAAGTAGCTTATTACTTGAATCAGGGGAGCTGATGAGGAGGTAGGGCAGAAACCTACAGGATGATAGCTCTCCAGGAACAGGGTTGGTGACCCCTGTGTTTGACCCTTGACCTTCAGATGAAGGTCAAACAGAAAAATGCCCTGTATCTTGCTCACTATTGCGCCAAAGTGGCCGATATCTCATTTACCATCACATCTTGGACTTAGTTTTTGTTTTACGTACTGATAGGAAGTCATGATGCACATTAGTTTCTGTTCAACGTGAAGTGGGAAAACGCCCAGTGTCTCACTTATTATTGCATTTTGGCCTTATATGTTTATTTGGGACTGATAGAAGTCGTGCTGTGCTGTTCTGGAAATTTTTCATTATTCCTGTAAGAAAACACTCGGAGACGGAGGTTGTAAATAGGATCCATTCTTTACTATATGCATATAGGGTCCAAGTTACATGCAGGAAAAAAGACAAAGGAATTCTTCCTTTGCTTGGATATTTGTATGAGCACTAAATGCCCTAAATGCAAGCCCCTTCCATGAATATTCCCAACAATTCACTACTCTCCTCCTGAATACAGGTACAATTTATTCATAACTCTTCCTTAAGGAACTGATTTATGTAGATATATAATCTCTCAGCATTCCACAGCTGAGTGCACATGTCCCACACATCTCTGGTCCCAACACACCATTCAGCAAACACATCTCATTACGCACAAGCTAGATTACAATGATAATTATGCATGACCTAGGTCACTCAAGGATAAGCAATTAATAACAAAATAAGCAATTTATGACAAAACTTCTCTCACACTGCATCAGTTCATAATCTTGGATATGACCTTTGACCTTGGGTTCAAGGTTTCATTGAACTACAGGTCACAAAAAGGACCTGATTTTGTTCATAGTTGGCTTAGATATTTGTAGTCCCAAAGACATGAAGCCTATTATTTTTAGTTGGTGTTGGAGAATAATTAATACAATAATGAATTACATATGAATGTAAATGACACAAGCCCCCACAAAATGGCCCGTATCTCATTTACTGTGTCACTTTAGGTGTAGGTTTGTATCATGGACTAATATGAGCTCATATGTGGCGTATCAGTTTGTGACCCTGCAATTGAGCTTTAACTTTAAGATGAAGGTCAAAAGATGATCTTTTAGTATTACTTGGTTGAACAAGTAATGCATGCCTCTGGGGACACACATATTAGTTGTGGGTGGCGAAATTGTCCAGTTAATCATAAAACACACATAACGAAGCTTGCCCTCTGAAGGCCTCAGCATGTGGGCAGAATTTACATGTAAGAAGTGGAACTGTATGAGGGCTTGTACTCTCAGCACACTGCACCAATGGCCTGTGCTAATTCTTGAGCCGGACTTTGACCAAGTGCCAGTGTTCGAGTTTCAGCTTTGATGGGCCAGCCACTCTTGGGAAGATTCACCTCTGTTTTGAGTTTTCTCCATCTGTAAATAATGGCTCACACCATGGTTTGCTGCAGTCTTCGAGTCTTAGAAATGAAAGATCTGCATTTTTTGTTAATTTTATATACAACCTCAATTTCGAAATGGTTGGGACGAAGTGTAAATTGTGAATAAAATCAAAAGGCAGTGACTTTCAGATCACATGAGCCAGTGTTATTTACAATAGAACATGGATAACGTTTAAAATGTTGATTGACATTTTTATCCACAAAATGAGATTATTTAAAATTTTATGGCTGCAACAGGTCTCAAAAAAGTTGGGACACAGGTAAAAAAAAAGGCTGAAAAAAAGCTGTTAATATGTTAATAATAAGAGAATCAGCTGAAAATTCAGCAAGTGATTAAGTTAACTGGCATCAGGTGTGTAACATGATTGGCTATAAAAGGGATGTCTAAGAGAAGCTGAGTCTCTCAGAAGTAAAGATGGCCAGAGGCTCTCCAACCTGTGATGGCTTGCGTAAAAAAATTGCGGAATACTTTGAAAACAACGTTCCTCAACGTCAAATTGCAAAGGCTTTGAAAGTCTCATCATTGGCAGTGCATAACATCATCAAAAGATTCAGAGAAACTAGAAAAATCTCCGTGTGTAAGGGACTAGTCCGAAGACCTTTACTGGATACCTGCGATCTTCGGGCCCTCAGACGCCACTGCATCACTCACCGGCACGAATCTGTCATTGACATTACTAAATGGGCCCAGGAATACTTCAAGAAACCACTGTCTGTAAACACTGTCCGCCTTGCCATCCACAGATGCCACCTAAAACTCAATCATGCAAAAAGGAAGCCATTGTTGAGCATGATCCAGAAGTGCCGCTGTGTTCTGTGGGCCAAGGCTCATTTAAAATGGATTATAACAAAGTGTCCTGTGGTCAGACAAGGCCAGATTTGACATTTTTTTTTGGAAATCATGGGTGTCGTGTCCTCCGGGCAAAAGAGGAGAAAGACCACCCCCCCTGTTATCAGCATTCAGTTTAAAAGCCAGCATCTCTGATGCTATGGGGATGCATTAGTGCATATGGTGTGGGACACTTGCCTGTTTTAAAAAGTACCATAAACGCTGAAAGGTATTTAAAGGTTTTAGAGCAACATATGCTCCCCTCCAGATGACATCTATTCCAGGGAAGGCCTTGTGTATTTCAGCAGCAGCTATTATAACAGCATGGCTTCGTAGTAGGAGGGTCTGTGTGCTGAAATGGCCTACCTGCAGTCCCGATCTTTCACCGATTGAGAGCACTTGGCACATAATTAAACGAAAAGTCCATCAAAGGAGACCCAAAACTCTTCAGCAGCTGGAAGCCTGTATTATACAAGAGTGGGATCAAATTCCAATGGCTAAACTCAAGAAACTTGTCTCCTCAATGCCCAGACACCTCCACTCTGTGTTAAAGAAGAGGGGATGCTACACCATGGTAAATGGGGCCCCTGGCCCAACTTTTTTGAGACCTGTGGCAGCCATCAAATTTGAAATAAGCTTATTTTGTGGATAAAATTGTAAAATTTCTCAGTTTCAACATTTGCTTTTTTATCTTTTTTGTGAATAAAATACTGGCTGTAGAGATTTGAAAGTCATTGCGTTTTGATTTTATTCACAATTTACACTTTCTCCCAACTCTTTTGGAATTGGGTTGTTCATAATAAAGGGCTATTCCGTGAAAATGTCACCTTCAAGTGATTTTTTTTTTTTTCAAATTGATGCTACATGGTTGAAAGATGTATCATTTAGGAGAGAATTATTTTGCATTTATGAATTTAAGTGAGTCTAGTTAGAGCAGAACTTGGATTTTGGTAAAATTCTGAGAAATTAACCCCCTCTAGATTTTTCCCCATTGTATATTCTTTGTCATATTTTCCAGTCTGCACGGACAAGATGATTATTACAGTATATTCTAGTCATTTTGGTTCTTTCGGGTTGTCATATGTAGAATAATATAATCATTGCCCCAAGATTTTTTCACAACTGCAGTGGGAAAATTGGTGCGCTACCATCTATCAGACCGTCACCATGTTGCATTGGAATGTTTTGCACTGATTGATAGGATTCCAAGAAATTTTGCTAACTTTGATATTAATAGTCTGTTTCCTTCACCAAATCTGAAAACCATAATTAATTTCACTTTCTAAGTGGCATTATTGATTTATCTTGGTAACGGACTAACAGATTTTCACGGACTGACAGTAACGGACTGACATGCTAGTTATAACAGGTTCTCACTTTTCAAACATGAAAAGCCACAGTATTTAATTCAGGTATCTGCCACAGGATGTCACTTCAGTGCAGATTTTCTTTTGCAATGAATTCTGGAAAACCAGATGTGATCATGGAGGGAATTTTGAAAGATTTTGCCTTTATGAGGCACAAATTTCATCCTGTCCCATCCTGAAGTTACCCTTTATAAATCATACCAGGTAAGTACTTTTTTTCACAAATAGTCCAAGTTAAATAAGAATATATGATCATTACATATTTCAGAGCATGCCACAAGATGGGCGCGATCACGCAGGCACCCGTAAACGCCCAAGTCCTCCTCACGGTCGCAATTTAATTAACAGTCACTTCAGGGCCTCGCCACTATTTAATGCAAGCGTTATCCCCTTTCACCCACCCCTGTAGACCATGAGGATGAAGACAGTGTCATAATCAAAACAGTCACTTCAGGGCCTCGCCACTATTTAATACAAGCGTTATCCCCTTTCACCTACCCCTGTAGACCATGAGGATGAAGACAGTGTCATAATCAAAACTAGTCTAGGGAGTTTTCTTTAGCTCCGTAGAATTTTTGTATTAATGCTGTTTGATCTTTGACATTTTGGCAAAGTATCTTCCTCCAAATTCGCGGTATTCTCCTCAGTATTGAGCTCTGCTGTGAAGAGGTAAGATGAAACAAGTGCTCTTCAGGGGTTTTGTAAAACGCTGTGAAATGCTGAACGGAGAGGCGAAGATACTTCTTTGTAGCAGTCAAAGATTTTGTTTATTATTGCTTTGACAGTTACTTTGGTGTTTATACATTTTTATTTTATCGTGTACGGCACTTTTGTGAAGCATGCTAATTTACCTATCGTAAGTCCAGACTAATGGAGCTTTAGGTGGTTCTTCATGCAGTTCGCCGTTTCCTCCATCTCTACTTTAAAGGTGCGCTTGTAGAAACGTGACATGCCAAGTTGCTGTAGTGACATTAATGCATTGTATGCAGGTACGTGAGCTCCCCATTTCTAAATTACCTTCGCCATCAAAGGTAAAAGGAGGTTATATTTTCAGTCCCGTTAACTGGAAAATGTTATGACATGCTCAGCTAGTATTAAGCTCTGCTGTGGAGAACAGGGGCCTATTGCACAAAAGTCGGATCCTGAGATCCTCGATCAACGCCAAAGCGAGGATTGCCATATCCCAAACACTGCATCGGTGGCTTAATTGATTGCACAAAGCCAACAGCGGGTGGAGGAGGATAGGCTAAGTGAAGCCTGTTGCCGGTGATCCTGCTGAGTGCGCGCACGTGGCTACCTCTAATAGACCCAGAGATCGATCACAGAATCGCTGATCATCACCATGGGCACGAAGTAGCTACAGCAAACGCATGCGCCATCAACACTCAAAGACGTCCTTCAAACAGAGGGACGATGGGATTGCTGAAAAGTTTCTGCTTGCTATTCTTTTAGTCTCTGTCTGAATGGTGCGAGATGTTTGAGAGGAGCATTAAAGTTAGCTAAACTACCCATGTAACATACAGTACCCATGGAAGCATACATACTTTTCATATATGCTAAATGATTTTGTTTCATGCCCTTTTTTTGTCCTCTAGAGACTGAATTGACAGTTCGATCTAGAAGACGTTCTCAGATTAGCTGAGTTTACTTTATGCTTATAATCACCTTTGATGGAGGCATACTCAAATAAATGAGTAGAATGTTAGCGTCAGAAAACTACGTCATGGAGCCTCCTGAAAATGTTTGATTCCAGTATTGTGAAGCGAGCGACATTGCACTCGAGTCCAGCATTAAAGCAATGACTCTACCTTACCCGTCACGGACTGAATAAAGACGGAGTAAAGTAGCAGCAGTGCTGTAGGTAGGGGGTAACCGCAGCGATTTAAGACCGCGCTGAAACCTAATTCATCCAGCACTGCTCATTTTCTATTCTGATGGATGTCTCAACTTGTGGAATAAGGACAAATCTGATAATGACGGGTTCTAAATATGGTTAAAATGTAACATGGAAGGGGGACTGATTAAACTGATGGTCACCGTCACATGGATACTTGAATATAATGATCGAATATTGGCTATTTTACTGACATCAGTGGTCACGAGTTTCAAAAATATTTACTCTGGGTCTATTATAATTGAGATCGCAATGGGTAGTGGACAATCCAGAATGACTGTTAAGGACATTGATTATCAAATTGGGCGACTGCTGAATGAGGTGAGGTAACATTGGCTGCAGACAGGAGCTTAGCTAGTTCGTAAGCTTGCTCCGGAGCAGGCTAGCTCCACAGACTTTGCTTCCATAGTAACTAGTGCCATGGCTTAGCTCACACCTGTGCAACCGAAATGGGGCTTGAGATCAGGCTAATCCCGTGCCGATTCCGGGCTAATCCCTTATCCTGCCTTTGTGCAGTTGGTCCCTGTGGGTGTATCTTGTCTTGTTTTAACACGTTACGAAACAAAAGAATACAATTTGATGAAAATTAAGTGTCATTTCTTAGTCATTTTCGGAGATATCAGTCTATTACCACCAGAAGTCAGTCTGTTACCAAACTATTTTCAAAGCTGACAACAAGATCAAAGCAGCCAGATACAATCAAAAATGTTTATGTTATAGAGACAATATCCATACATGCTTTGGTAATGAAAACTTGTCCACTATGTAATCGACTTCAGAAAATTTTGGAACTGAAAATGTCACGCTTTAAGTTTTAGTATTTCTGGGTCAGTCCATTACTGACGGAATTTTCACCAATAAAAAATGACTTGATGGGACAAACCTTTATTATCATGGTTGTGGATGAATAACTCCCTCTAACCCTTTATAAACTCACAGAACAGCTGCATTTTCCAATGCCTGTAAATGGTGTGGAGGATAAAATTCCATTATTTTTCTCTGATTTGTCGGTCCGTTACTCACGGAATTGCCCTAAAATTAATACGATGATCTGAAACATTTTTATGTGACAAATATGCAAGAAAAGAGAGGAATTTGGGGAGGTTGGGCAAATGCTTTCTCACTGCCCTGTACACTGAGGGTCAGTGCTAGTATATTAGCCCAACTGACACAGAGAGTGTGTGAAAGTAGATTTGCCAAATTACACTGAGGGCTTGTGCTTGTCAGTTAGCCAAACTCGTGCTGAGGGTAAATGCTTACACTTTTGCAACACGCAACAAATGGATGGCTGGGTTTTTGGGCATCAGGTAGAACTTTTTAAATTGGCTGTAATGTTGAGCCACGTCTGATCACTTTCTTTGACCAGTTCTGGTCTATGGTGGGATGAGCGATGGGGTTGTCGCAAACACTATACTCTCTCATTATTACAAGGTCAGAAAGAACAGTGAACACTTTTGACTCACCATGGTAGAAACTGGCCTCTTTACAAACTTGCCAGTTGAAGCTCCACAACACCCAGCAGACAAATCAAAATAATACAAAAATGGCATGTTGACAGTTTCTTTGAGTCGTTGGCCATAACATGTAACAAGACATCTTTTTCTGAATTATGAAAACATATTTGTTTATCAACTGGTTTAACCCTTTTGTGCAACCTCCCACTAATTGGAAGTCAATATTGTTATGGGATAAATATCTTGCGCCATCAATCTTCCACAATATATCACCCTGAACTGTGCCAGGCAAATTATGATGTTGAACAGAAATAAATAAAAATAGAATGAAGGAAACTATATGGTATTCAGCTCTTGTGTTTATTTGTAGTTTTTTTTCTCAATCGTGGAAAAAAAGAAATAACATAACATAACATGAATGGCGAGAACAGGCTGTTCAACCCAACTACGCTCACCAGTTTCTTTACACTATTGTGAATATATCCCTTCAGATACTCAATGACTCAATGGTATCTAGCTTTAAGTCAAGCCTGCTCTTGAAAACCACCAAGGTCTCGGTCTCAACAATATGGTCAGGCAAGCTATTCCATATTGAAATTACTCTTTGGGTGAAGAAATATTTCCGAATATCAGTGCTAAATTTACCTTTGGTCAACTTCCATTTGTGACCCCGAGTTCTACTCACAACACTTAGTCGAAAGAATCCTACATAATTCACTCTGTTAATCTCTTAAACATATTTAAAGACCTCAATCAAATCACCCCTTAGTCTCCCTTTCCTAAGACTAAAGACATTAAGGATCTTCAGCCTCTTCTCATAGCTTTTATACCTGGAATTAGCTTAGTGGGTCTTCTCTGAACTTTCTCTAAAGCCTCCATATCTTTCTTAAAGTATGGTCCCCAGAACTGTATACAATACTTCCAGATGTGGTCTGACGAATGTATTGTACAAAAGGAGCATCACTTCCTTAGATTTGTACTCAATACTTTTGGCAATGTATCACAGCATCCGACTGGCTTTTTTAACTGCTACGGTACAATGGCTAGAGCCTGTGAGGGTTTGATCAACAATCACTCCCAGATCTTTCTCGTGTGGAGCACATTCCAGTTTTAAACCTCCCATGAGGTAATCCCGTCTAATGTTTTTATTACCTTCATGTACAACTTTACACTTTGCTACATTAAATTTCATTTGTCACATTTCTGCCCAATTCTGGATTCTATCCAAATCATCCTGAATCACTTTAGTGGACTCTAAACTATTTGCCCAACCCACAATTTCATATCATCTGCAAATTTAACTAATCTGTTCTCAATATTCATATCAAGGTCATTAATGTAGATGAGGAACGGCAGGGGTCCCAACACCGATCCCTAGGGGACGCCACGCCCCTCCATACCTGGCTCAGATGAGATACCACTGACCACTACTCTTTGTGTTCTCTCCTGTAACCAGTTTTGAATCCACTCCAGAATACCTCCTGTAACTCCAATAGAGCTCATTTTAAAAATTAGTCATTTATGTGGTACTGTATCAAATACTTTCTGAAAATCCAAGTATATGATGTCATAAGCCCTGCTCTGGTCATAAGTCTTGGTGGCCTCTTCAAAAAATTCCAGAAGGTTTGTCAGGTTTGACCTTCCCTTACGGAAACCATGTTTGCTATCCCTCAAGATACTGTTACGTTCAAAAAATAAGTCCAGCTCATCTTTTATGATAGATTCCAATATTTTGCAAGCAATGCATGTTAAACTGACTGGCCTGTAATTTCCTGGCTCGGTACAGTCCCCTTCCTTATATATTGGTATTATATTGTCCTGTTTCCAATCATTTGATATTTCTCCAGTTTCTAAAGACTGTCTGAAGATGGCGGATAGCGGGTTAAAGATGATCTCACCAACTGCCCTGAGCACTCTAGGATATAAGCCATCAGGACCCGCCGCCTTATCTGCCTTTAGTTTATGCAACTTGTCTGATACTTCGTTATCCCTAACCTCAATTTCCACTAAATAATCTTGAGCATTTCACATGCCCTCTGGCTGAATAAAGGCCCACTCTGAGGTAAAATTCTCAACAAAGTAACCGTTTAAGGCATCCGCAATATCGTTGTTATCATATAGCAGCGATCCATTTTTATTCTTTATGCACTTAACCAGCTCTTTGACTTTCCTTTTTCTGCTACAGTACTGAAAGAAGCGCTTAGGGTTAGTTTTTGCCCCCTCTGCAATTTGTCTTTCATACAGTCTTCTAGCATTCCTCGGCTCTTTTTTGACTACAGCCTTTATTTTACAGAATTCAGCCTTCATGTTTTCATTGTTATCCTTTATGTACAGTAGTGTTCAAAATAATAGCAGTCCAATGTGACAAACCAGATTAATCCAGGTTTTAAGTATATTTTTTATTGCTACATGGCAAACAATTTACCAGTAGGTGCAGTAGATTTTCAGAAAACCAACAAGACCCAGCATTCATGATATGCATGCTCTTAAGGCTGTGGAATTGGGCAATTAGTTGAAAGGGGTGTGTTCAAAAAAATAACAGTGTGGCATTCAATCAGTGAGGCCATTAATTTTGTGAAAAAACAGGTGTGAATCAGGGGGCCCCCATTTAAGGATGAAGCCAGCACTTGTTGAATATGCATTTCTCTTTGAAAGCCTGAGGAAAATGCATTGTTCAAGACATTGTTCAGAAAAACAGCGTACTTTGATTAATAAGTTGATTGGAGAGGGCAAAAACTTATATAGAGGTGCAAAAAATGATAGGCTGTTCAGCTTAAATGATCTCCAGTGCCTTAAAATGGGGAGCAAAACCAGATACACGTGAGACAACCATCAAAATGGATCGAAGAATAACCAGAATGGCAAAGGCTCAGCCAATGATCAGCTCCAGGATGATCAGACAGTCTGGGGTTACCTGTAAGTACTGTGACAGGTAGAAAACGTCTGTGTGAAGCTAATTTATTTTCAAGAATCCCCCGCAAAGTCCCTCTGTTAAAAAAAGGCATGTGCAGAAGAGGTTACAATTTGCAAAAGAACATATTAACTGGCCTAAAGAGAAATGGAGGAACATTTTGTGGACTGAGGAGAGTAAAATTGTTCTTTTTGGGTCCAAGGGCCGCAGTCAGTTTGTGAGACGACCCTCAAACTCTGAATTCAAGCCACAGTACACAGTGAATACAGTGAAGCACGGTGGTGCAAGCATCATGATATGGGCATGTTTCTCCTACTGTGGTGTTGGGCCTATTTATCGCATACCAGGGATCATGGATCAGTTTGCATATGTCAAAATACTTGAAGAGGTCATGTTGCCTTATGATGAAGAGGACATGCCCTTGAAATGGGTGTTTCAACAAGACAATGACCCCAAACACATGAGTAAATGAATAAAATCTTGGTACCAAACCAACAAAATTAATGTTTTGGAGTGGCCAGCCCAATCCCCTGACCTTAATCCAATCGAGAACTTATGGAGTGACATCAAAAATGCTGTTTCTGAAGGAAAACTAAGAAATGTAAATGAATTGTGGAATGTTGTTAAAGAATCTTGGAGTGGAATAACAGCTGAAAGGTGCCACAAGTCGGTTGACTCCATGCCAAACAGATGTGAAGCAGTAATAAAAAATTGGGGCCATACAACTAAATATTAGTTTATTATTAGATTCACAGCATTGCTAAATCCTAGAAACTAAAATGTTTGTACATAATAGTTTTGAGTTTGTAAAGTCAATGGCAGACACTGCTATTTTTTTGAACACACCCCTTTCAACTAATTGCCCAATTCCACTGCCTTAAGAGCATTCATATCATGAATGCTGGGTCTTGTTGGTTTTCTCAGAATCTACTGCACCTACTGGTAAATTGTTTGCCATGTAGCAATAAAAAATATATTTAAAAATCTGGATTAATCTGGTTAGTCACATTGGACTGCCATTATTTTGAACACTACTGTAAATTTTATAAAGATTCATCTTTTCCCTCAAAATCCTACGAATACTTTTTGTCATCCACTGAGGATTCTGCTTTTTCAGCTTACTTTTGGACACCTTTGGAATGAATTTGCATTTTGATTCAAGTGCACATCCTGTCAAAGTTGAAATTGAATTAAAATTGAAAATTTATGTTTTTGAAGACAGCTCTTTAATTTCACATGAAACATCAAAATTAACAGCAGAGTGATCACTTGTCCCAAGTTGCTCCAGTACCTCAACATTGCTAATTCTATCTGGGTCATTACAGAGCACTAAGTCTAAAATTACCTTCTCTCTTGTAGGTTTATGAACAGACTGCAACAAAAAATTATCATTTATAACATCTAGAAATTATTCCTCCCCCTACCCTGTCCTTTCACAATTTTCCAATCGATACCAGGATAATTTAAGTCTCCCATAATAGTCCCTCCAACTCTACAAGCTTGCGTAATCCTCTTAAAAAGCATTTCATTCACAGAGCTGTCCAAAGCTGGCGGTCGATAGCAAACTCCAGTGTTTAAACCAGCCTTGTGTTTGCCAATGAGCCTGACGCAGGTATCTTCACAGGGGAAGGAATGTTCAATTTTGGGAATTTCCTGTACATTTATGTCTTTGTTCACATAGATTGCTACGCCCCTCCTCACCTATTACATCTACCCTTCCTAAAGAGCTTATAACCTTTTTATATTATATTCATCTCCATCCTCTTCAAAAAGCCATGTCTCTGTAATCCCAACTGTGTCATAGCCCTCACTAATCATAATGGCCTCAAGCTCTGGAAATGTATTTTTTATGCTTCTTGTGATTAAATAAAAACATTTCAGGTTATTACTAATGCTTTCCCCCCGTGATTTCCCATGCGGCCGCTGCTTCAAGCCCCCCACTGCGCTTTGTTGCTCTAAAAGTATTTCATCATTAGTGCATGTAATGCCGTCAGCTTCCATCAGGGCAGTCTGCTTTTCCCTATGTGTAACACTCACTAACTTCCCTGCCCCCCAAGTCCCTAGTTTAAATAATCCTGTGCTACCCTCAACATACGCTCACTCAGTGCAAAGGTACCCCTCCAGTTCAGGTGCAGCCCATCAGGCTTGAACAGGTCACCCCTAACCCAGAAAAAGTTCTAGTGCCCCATAAATCTGTACCCCTCTTTCCTACACCAGGTTCGTAGTCACGTGTTAAACCTACAGATAAAATTCTGCTTTCCTCTGCTTGCACGTGGTACCAGTAGAATCTCAGAGAACACTACAGTTGAGGATCTGCTCCTAAGCTTCTCAGCTAATTCCACAAATTTGCCTTGTCTTGCAATATATAATGGGAAATTTTTACCCAGTACTGCTGGATGTGGTAATGGCCATTTTGCCTTGTTAGTAGTACAAGGTGACCAGGGACAATTTATCATAAGGTGTGAATGCTGTAACTGTATGATTTTTATATGTTAATTTGTGTTGTTTTGGTCATTTCTTGTATAAAGCTGGCATGTTCTGTCTTAAGCCATATTTTGACAGAAACATCCATGTGTGACATGAAAAATGAAAGGTCCTTCAAAATTTTGTATTTTTTTCGACATTGCATTCAGTTTCAAATGTCAGCGATTTTAAAGAGATCAACTTGTTCTCTGATAAAAATAATCTGTCGGTTAGATTGCTCAGCACAGGTGTGACAGTTCTGTAAGGGATAATCAACTCGTAGGTGTGCATTACACGGTTTTAAGGCACGACGCTGAGGCGAAAAGCCACCCGATGCAAAGTGGAGAGTGATTGCCTCCAAGATGTCTTCTCATGCAATATCCAACAGCATCTATCTTCATAAAGTATTTTACTGAACCCTGTTCTCAGCATCAGAGAACTAGTATGAAACAATTTGATGTTGATGGATGGTGTCATTTTTTTGGTAGGCTATAAAATGTTTAAAATACCGAATCCCTGTCTTTGAAATTAGGCTTTTTACAGACCTTCAAATATGCCACTGCAGAGCGCTGAGTAAATTTTTCGAGGAACTTTTAGCACCCAGAAATATATGATGAACTAAAGGGACACCTTTATAAGCCCATATTCCTCAAGTTATAGTTTCAAATTTTCACCCCTGAAAGTTTTAAGGACTCAGCTGAAATATTCAAAAAAATAAAGGGAACACTTAAACAACACAATGTAACTCCAAGTCAATCACACTTCTGTGAAATCAAACTGTCCACTTAGGAAGCAACACTGATTGACTAACAATTTCACATGCTGTTGCGCAAATGGAATAGACATAGGGTGGAAATTATAGGCAATTAGCAAGACACTCCTAATAAAGGAATGGTTCTGCAGGTGGTTCCTATGCTTTCTGGCTGATGTTATGGTCACTTTTGAATGCTGGTGGTGCTTTCACTCTAGTGGTAGCATGAGACGGACTCTACAACCCACACAGTGTCTCAGGTAGTGCAGCTCATCCAGGAGGCACATCGATGCGAGCTGTGGCAAGAAGGTTTGCTGTGTCTGTCAGCGTAGTGTTCAGAGCATGGAGGCACTACCAGGAGACAGGCTAGTTCATCAGGAGACGTGGAGGAGGCCGTAGGAGGGTAACAAACCAGCAGCAGGACCGTTACCTCCGCCTTTGTGCAAGGAGGAACAGGAGGAGCACTGCCAGAGCCCTGCAGAATGACCTCCAGCAGGCCACAAATGTGCATGTGTCTGCTCAAACGGTCAGAAACCGACTCCATGAGGATGGTATGAGGGCCCGACGTCCACAGGTGGGGGTTGTGCTTGCAGCCCAACACCCTGCAGGACGTTTGGCATTTGCCAGAGAACACTAAGATTGGCAAATTCGCCACTGGTGCCCTGTGCTCTTCACAGATGAAAGCAGGTTCACACTGAGCACATGTGACAGATGTGACAGTCTGGAGATGCCGTGGCGAACGTTCTGCTGCCTGCAACATCCTCCAGCATGACCGGTTTGGCAGTGGGTCAGTAATGGTGTGGGGTGGCATTTCTTTGGGGGACTGGACAGTCCTCCATGTGCTCGCCAGAGGTAGCCTGACTGCCATTAGGTGCCGAGATGAGATCCTAAGACCCCTTGTGAGACCATAGGCTGGTGCGGTTGGCCCTGGGTTCCTCGTAATGCAAGACATTGTTAGACCTCATGTGGCTGGAGTGTGTCAGCAGTTCCTGCAAGAAGAAGGCATGGATGCTATGGACTGGCCCGACCGTTCCCCAGACCTGAATCCAATTGAGCACATCTGGGACATCATGTCTCGCTCCATCCATCAACTCCACGTTGCACCACAGACCGTCCAGGAGTTGGCGGATGCTTTTGTCCAGGTCTGGGAGGAGATCCCTCAGGAGACCATCCACCACCTCATCAGGAGCATGCCCAGGCGTTGTAGGGAGGTCATACAGGCATGTGAAGGCCACGCACACTACTGAACCTCATTTTGACTTGTTTTAAGGTCATTACATCAAATATGGATCACCTGTAGTGTGTTTTTCCACTTCAATTTTGAGTGCGACTCCAAATACAGACCTCCATGGGTTAATAAATTTGATTTACATTGATAATTTATGTGATTGTGTTGTCCGCACATTCAACTATGTAAAGAACAAAGTATTTAATAAGAATATTTCACTCAGATCTAGGATGTGTTATTTTAGTGTTCCCTTTATTTTTTTAAGCAGTGTACTTTTCTAGATATAGCCAAGGGAAAGTGGCTACCCAGAAATCGCAGTTCAAAAAGGGCAGGAAAACAAAAGTAACTGTTTAAAAAATATTTTTTATGACAAAACTATTCGGAGTTGAGAACTTTGAGAGCTAAAATTTTGGATTTATCCTACATGGAGGTGTATGCACCCACTAGAAATTTTTTTCAGCCAAATCTTACATGGTAAAGTGGGTAGTTTCTCTGAAATTCAGACATTTCACATGGAATGAGCCAGAAATTAAGCCCTTTAGCTCTTAGGCCTGAAAAGCGTACCATTGCAGAATGCCTGAAAGACCAATGTGTACAAATCGCCTTCAAATATACTTCTTGCAATTTTGATGACTAAAAATTGAGGGCAAACATCTTAAAATTTTTGAGTGTAGCTACCCCATGATTATGCAAATGTGATCTATATGGCTTGTTCTGATTGGTTAACACAGGATAGCAAACAATTGAAAAATAAAAGAAATGTTTTGACTGGTCCAAACATAGCCACTTAAAGTGCCATATAGTGCCCTTAGGAATATGAAGGCATTATGAGAGAGTGCTGTGTAGCATTCTTAGGAGGTTTCCAGGTAATAGAAAGGTAAGATAATGAAGTTTATTCCCATGTTCCCCACAGGAGGTGCTGAGGGTGGTGCAGATGCTGGAGAGAGACCTCACTTTCAAGAGAGACTCGAGGAGAAAAAGTGTGACTCAAAGACACTGGACACTCGGCCAGTTTTGGGATTGTCTGTGAAGGCAGAGCTAGAGGAAGAGCACATAGCTCAAAAACTCTGTCAGACAGGATGTGAACTTGACGAAGGGAAAATCAACAATCTGGGTTCTGAGTATGTGATGTATGACAGAGATGATCAGCTGTGGGGTTCTGTTACCCGAGGGGACAGTGACATTGTGTCTAATGATCCAGCTTGTTCCTCCACCACAGAACAGGGCTCACAGGGTCTGTCTTTTCACACTCCGCTACAACACTCTCCTGCTGTGGTGGTAACCGGAAGGCCTCTGTCTCCCTGTGGGAAGGACGGACATGTTGCAGATGTTGGCCTCGTGAAGGAGGAAGCAGGTGGGCACTGTGCATACCATGAAGTGAACAGACCTGAAATGGGTTGCACACAGCACACACAGGATAAACTAATGCAGCAGCCCTCAAACTGCCGAACAGGAGGGAGTGGTAGCATCGCAAATGCAGTTTCTAACACCAGGAAGGAGACCAGAATCACCTGGAGAACTGGCACAGAGAAAAAACCTTATGGCTGCACGCTGTGCGAGAAGAATTTTTGTCGAGTTATTGACTTAAAGAGGCACCATCTGATCCACACAGGGGAGAAGCCATTCCGCTGTGCACAGTGCGGCATGTGTTTCCGACTGAAGTGCACCCTCTTGAAGCACGAGAACATTCACAGCGGTAATAAACCGTTTGTTTGTGGACAGTGTGGGAAGGGTTTCAGTCAAAGGTGCCACCTCGTCACACACGAGGTGATTCACAGCGGGAAGAAGCCATTCGTTTGTGCACACTGTGGGAAGGGTTTTACTCGAAAGAGTTACGCTCTCGTGCACGAGAGGGCTCACAGTGGGATTAGACCATTTGGTTGCGAAGTGTGTGGGAAGCGATTCACTCTGAAAGGCGACCTGAGGATACACTGCAGAATTCATACAGGAGAGAAACCGTTTGTCTGTGCTCAGTGCGGGAAGGGTTTCAGTGTGAGGAGCTACCTTATGGCACATGAAGTAATTCACAGCGGGAATAAACCATTTGTTTGTGCCCAGTGCGGAAAGGGTTTCAGTACAAGGAGTATCCTTCTCTCACACGAGAGGGTTCACGGCAAGAAGAAATATAGTTGTGAAGAGTGCGGGAAGAAATTTTCCCGGGGAAGTCACCTGAAATTACATAGCATAATCCACACGGGGGAGAAACCATTTCAGTGCACCAAGTGCGGGAAGAGTTTCTCTCAGTTGTGTTCTCTTCAACGTCATCAGAAAGTTCACAGTTGAGAGTTGCTGCACCACCACCACCATTGTACCTCAGGTGATATTCGGGACACTGTGAATTTAAGATCACTGCTGTCTCGTCTGTAGAGGTTTCCCATGATCAAATTTCAGGTCACCATTGTCAGGCAATTTTATTTATATTTGCCTTAGACATTTGTACTGGTGAGGCTTCTACGCCAATCGTTTGTGGTCGAAATCGGATTGTAATTTACAAATTCATTAATTAAGCATCTAAGTGACACACAGAAAGTATACTCCGGCACTTATTGAAAAAAATCTTTATTGTACAAATTTGGCAAAAGACGGACACATTTCAGTAACAAGCCATCGTCAGTGTCACGCACATCAGTTTGTGACCTGGTATTTCACCTTTGACCTTCAGTCCAAGGTCATACAGGAAAATGCTCTGTATCTTGCTTATAATTGGATCAAAATGGTCAATGTAGGGCTTAGCTTTGAATTAGTGAATGATAGGAAGTCATATTTTGAACATGAGTTTGTGACCTTGTGTTCAAGGTCAAGCAGGAAAATGTCCTGTCTCTCACTTCTTATTGCATTGAGACCTTTGTCGTATATTTTGGACTAATAGAGGATATATTGCACATCAGTTCATGATCTTGGATATGATCTTTGTCCTTGGGTTTAAGGTCAAATGAAAATACATTTAGAGCTTCGGTTTGACGTAGGGACTAATTGAAAGACTGAGAGTTCATACATATATCATTAATTTGTGACCTTGGATTTCATGTTTGCCCTTGTTTTCCAATTCGACCAGGAAAATTAACTGTATCTGGCTTTTTATACTATGAATTTACATCCTACATGTTCCAAAAAAGCTGGGATGAGGCAGCAAAAGACCAGTAATGTTGATGAACGCTAAAGAAACACTTGTTTGGAACATTACACAGGTGAAACGTTAATTGGAAACAGGTGAGTGTCATGACTACATATAAAAGGAGCATCCCTGAAAAGCTCAGTTGTTCACAAGCAAGGATGGGCCGAAGTTCACCACTTTGTGAACAACTGCATGAGCAAATATTCAAACAGTTTAAGAACAACATTTCTCAGCATGCAGTTGCGAGGAATTTAGGGATTTCATCATATACAATCCATAATATCATCAAAAGATTCAGAAAATCTGGAGAAATCTCTACACGTACACTACCAGTCAAAGGTTTTTGTACACCGTAAGATCTTGTTAAGTCTTTATTTTTCATGTATGTTTAAAACAAAGAAATCACTGGAACCCATTAATTGTTTATTACAAACAATAAACTTATCAGAAAAATCCACAAGGGATCCAGCACAGGCTATTTAAATGATCAGCTTGCAATCAACCCCCTGAAGCTGCTTGATAATGGGTAGATCATTTGAATCACCTGTTTCAGTCAAATTCAGGTTAGGACTTTAATTAGGCTGCTTCAAATCTTTCATTTTGTTTCTTTTGAGGAATTCAGGGGTGGATTTTCTTATGTGCTTTTGGTCAGTGTCCTGCTGCTTAACCCCAGCTGCGCTCGACCTTTAGGTCACAAACTGATGGCGGGAGACTCCCCTCCAGGAGTTTCTGGCTGAATTTTAGCTAGTCGTCCAGGTCCTAAGGCAACAAAGCAGCCCTGACCATCTCACTTCCACCACCATATCTGCTATAAAAGTTCTTGTGGAATACTGTGCCGGCTTTACTATCAGGACCCATTTCCTCTAAAAAAAATTCTACTTGTGTGACTCATCGATCCTCAGTGTATTATCCCAAATGTCTTCTGAGTCATCAAGATGCTTTTTTTTTGGCTTATGTTTACCACCTTCCAGTCCTTTCATGGATGCCATTTTCCAGTCTCCATCTTACTATGGAATTGTGAAACCTTCATTGAGGCAAGTTAGGCCTACAACTCTTCATATTTTAGTCTTTTATGACCTCCTACATGAGTCATCGATGCACTCAATTTTAATGGGCTGGCTACTACTAAGAAAATTTACCACTGTTCTGAGTTTTCACCATTATTAAATAATGGCTTTCATTGTGGTTCACTGGAGACTTGGAGCCTTAGAAATGGCTTTGTAACAGTGGCAGTTATAGGGGATGTGCAAACCATCCCCTCAAAAATAATGATTGGTCATGACCTGTTTTCAATCTTAATAAAATTGACTTTATTTGACTCCAAGAATCCTAAGGACCATCAGGTGTCACCAGTTCTCCTTGTCAAAGGAGCAGTGTGTAGAATTTAGATTGATATTTTGGCAGAAATGGAATATATTATTCATAACTCCTTTTTATGCCCCTGCCTTCCAAAGAGGAAAGGGGGCATTATGTCGACACCATGTCCGCCCGTCGTCCGTTAACTTTTCGTTTCCGTAGGATAACTATAGAATCCCTCGTCGGATTGATGCCATTTCTTTATGGCGTATTGGGAGTGGCTAGAGGAAGGTTCCTTTCGAAAACCAGCGTCATGTGATATCTAATATGGCCGCCACAGCAGCCATCTCAATATGCCCTTGATCAACATACAGGCGCGGCATACGCCACGCTCTGCGTTGCTCTTGTTTAGTAGTGTATAATCAATACTAAGTGTATATAATAATTGAAAACAATAATCTTTGAGTTTCATTTCGCTTCGAATAAGCCCTTTAAACCTTCATGGGAACGGGTTCATCTCCGTGGAGGCCGCCATGTTGCACCGCCATTTTTTCTACAGTAGCCCAGAATGGAAAACAGTAAATGAATAAATCACTGACACGAGAGTGCCTTTCACGTTTCCGCAAGTTTTGCGGCCACCGTTGGTTTTCTGAGAAAAGGAATGGTCAGTTTGTTGCAATCTATAATCTGACCACGCTGATCCTTGAAGTAAAAATGAGCATGAATAGCCTAATTTTTGACTTGTTTTCAATCATTCATTTAAATAACCATCACAGAAACTCCAAAAACTCTCAGCATTATCAGGTGTGGTCAGTTTTCATTAATAACGCCCACCTGTCAACTCTCATGCATTCTGCGTGAGTTTTCGTGGCATATTTATGTTCCCCTGCTGTAGTCAGCAATTATTCAATCAACCATGTAAGAGATTCTAATTTGAAACTGATTATGACTCCGGACTTCTCGCTTTTCTTTACTCAGGGGTTGGAAGCAATGCATGTGTTTCATGATTATTTAAATTGTTTAAATGAAATAAGATCATTGGAAGCAATGGAATTGCATTTAGACATTTCAAATGACCAAAATGGTTTTGCAATCTGACTGCAACATTAACACCTTTTTCATTACCCTTGTGTGGCATCATTGGTCCTTGCGATAGTCACCTATACTTTCAAAAATGTCTTGTCACTTAACTGAGGGCCCATGATAGTGGGAGACAGGTTACATAAGTGTACTGAAGAGATATTAAATGTGCAGATGAGCCAAAATCTTTGCTGTATCACAGAAATGAACAAATAAAATGGCATGAACAGGCAAATTCTGCATTCATATCACGTGAACTATTCCTGCTGTCCTCCAATATTCTTTTCCCTTCAAAAACACAGAATATGAGGATGAAGAGCATGAAATGATTCATTCTGGCTGTGGTAGTGACTACATCCAAGCCAACCACAGTCATGTCCTCCTTCCACCTGTAATGTGCTGTATTTCAAAATCATTCGGTCTCTCCAATGCAATGAAATTCCTGTTGTAATTCTAATTCAAGGAACAGAATGTTTTTCTTGGAAAGACGGTCAACGGAAGATTTCATCAAGCCAAGCGGTTTGACACTGATGACTTTTATGAGGATAGCCCATGCATTTGGGATGCATTCTGTGATATGGGTTTTTTTCTCAATACAGGCACTTTTTGGATGTCATTTTTTTTTTAAGTTGTCTGATTCTGATTCTTTTTTCCCCCCAGGGGAAGGGTTTCCCCTAAAGAACTCAAAAAGCTATGAGGCAGAGCTTAAACCAGGGCAGAATTTTTTGATCAAGCCATTTTAATTTTTTTAATTTAATTACCGTGTCCTCGGATCCACTTAACTCCATTACTTTTTTAGGTGAAGCTCTCTTCTGGTACATTGTGATAAACCCGAGTTCTGAAACTGGAGTGAATATCACCCTTTTCAGTGCCTCTGATTGAAACTGATTAACCATTACCATTTTACTCACCTCCATAACCAATATTGGTAACGAAGTTGAGGTTATGGAGTTGAGAGTTTTTCAGAAAAGTGGAATTTTCCATGCACCAGTGCTGTAACTTTTCATGCTTCCTTTCATACCATGGAGGGTTTTGCATGAGTATTATCAAAAGCATGATTTAAAATATATCCTGCCGTTACCATGGATTGTAATGAAGGTAACGGAATGGGGTTTGAAAAGTATACTCACTATAAGATGCCAAAACTTTGAGAAATATTGAAATTATCATAAAGCCATTTCGAAAAAAAGTCCACATGGCTGCCACAGGGGTCACAGAAAGGTTGTTTGCATGGGCCATATACTGTGATTTCAGCTTCTGTCTCCAGGGGGAGTCTCTGTAGTGATGGTTATGGGGTTGAGTGGGTTTTTAGCACATCATTATTTTCAGTAATTCTTCTCTGAAAACCATCACCTTTGATTTTTTTTGCTTAGGATATTTATCTCACAGTGTCTTTTAATGTACGCATACAGTTTCCAGCCAAAGGAAATTGAAATCATTGGAGTATTGAGAGTTTCAAAAATATCATCCAGATTTGGGACACTCCCAAAATGCCCCAAAATCCACTTTTTTGACCCCAAAAATGAATCAAATGAAAATACACCCATGAGACTTTATTTCCAATTAGTAAGGAACATAACTGTAGTTTAATATGTATAAAACTAACCCTGTGGGATTATTTCAAAAATAAGGGACCCAGACTCGGCATTTCACCAATAGTGCCCATATTGAGAAAAATACTCACATACATACATCATCGACACTGCTGAAGTGGTAACATCAGAATCCACTAAGGGCCCTGGTAGACAAAACCTCTCCTCTGGACCAAGGAAAAAGGCAAAAGCAGAGAAAAAAATGGATTGTGGAGCCTCAAGCTTTTTGTAGTAAAGGCACTGCATCTGTGCATGAATCTCTTGTAAGGAGGGAAATAACACCAGTGGTTTGAAAAGCTGCAGAGCAACTAAGAGCCTATCCAACCTGAGGGCCACCGAAGCATTGAATGGATCCTCGCATCCAACCTGCACGGGGAGGCAAGGGCCTGTTCAATGCTGCCTGCAGCTTTAATTATATTATTTGCACAAAATTTTGCACATTGTTGCTAGTCGCCTTTTTCATGCCTCTTAGTATATTTAAGTGCACATACTATTCACCTCTACTTGCTCACTGAGAAGTATAAAATGGGCTTTAAAATCAGTGAGCAAGTATAGCCTCACTGTTGCCCTCAAAAAAAGCCCAATGTTTCTGGAATGTAGCGATATCACATCCAAATCTTGATAAAAGTTAGTTAAAGACTTGCTGTGCACGTGCCGGATGATTTTGGGCATGCCCTCATTACAGTAAAAACCTACAAGATGTAAAAATGTCAATGAGGTAAAACCTTTTTTGAAACCTTATGTATTTTATGCCAACAAGTATTTGGCAAAAAACCCATAATAGCTTGGGGGGTATTCTGAAGAAGCAATACGTGTTTGGACTGATTATGTGCAGTGGCTCTTATGAAAAAGACAGTAATTTTAAATGTGCTTACTGGGCATTACAAAGAGGGTATAGTGTCTGCAAGCCATGACAAAGTAAGCATTTATAACAACACTGCAGCTGCATAGAATTGACCGAATATATACATATTAACAAACTCTGAAGCTGGCAGCATTTTTTGATTCATACATTTATTTTCTTTAGTATAATACAGGCATATATTGATTCATCATTTTTTTGCGAAAACATGACATTTCAGGCTCAAAGAATACAAAAAACAAAACAACTTGCCAGCAACTGGAGCATCAAGGCACACAGAGGCAAGTCATTTATTTTATACCATCATATCCTATCCTGATGTTTAATCATAAATCAATGGTGAGTGGAATATCCAATCATCAGTCTGTTACTGCCATGTAATTCATCATATTTTCTCGCTTGAAGTCTCGTGATGATTCACAAGACTTGCTGTGCAGCAGTCTCACCTTGCTCCTCTAGCTGACTTGCACAGCCCCTCTAAATGTACCAGGTGAATGTGCCACTCAGCTGCAGACCTTGCAGACAAGCTTGGATGCAACCAAAGTATTTTCTTCAAACGTGACACTAGCAACATATTTATATGGTGAGGTAGTTGACTTATTGATGACAGCATAATAAATCGACAGCTTCTCCAGTGGTTGAGGTGTCCAACTGATTCCGGTCCTTGCAGGAACTCGACTTGGCCCCTGACCCCGAGAGTGGGGGGATTGATGAGCATCACGGCACCTTGTTGGCCTCTTCCCTCAGAAAAGAGTTAGTGATAGTGGGGGACTCAATTGACCGATCCCAAGCCCCACACCCAATTGTTACTGTTCCTAGGGCGGACAACTAACCCGGCAACTTCAGCCTTGCCCGAGTTCAAAACAACAAGCATGGCGACCCTGGTACTGTTCGCTGGTGTGTTGCATGCGAGACGGAGTTATTTTGGTATTGCTGTGCAGAACGGCATTTTGTCTCCCCGAATATGTGCTTTTTGGAGGGTGGAAAGCGGCACACTTACTAATGGGAAGATCGAAATGTGACTCGGTGACAATGTTAAAGTGCGAGCAGAAAAGTCAAAGGAGCAGTATGTAAGAAATGTATGTTGATTAATCATGAAATGGCCCTGATGTTAAGGACTGATGTTAATTTCAAATACTCATTTCACTGACAACAGTCGTCCAGTCAGAATATTCTCATTAGAAAAGCGAAGTTGCAGCCCTCAACTAATGTTGATGTTTTCATTTTGTGTTTTAGCCTGTTGCGCCGCCCTCCACCTATCTCCCAATCACAAAGTCAGTAGCATTTTGGCATCCAGGCTGCCAGTTACCACTGAGCTGCAGCTATCAGCGTTTCGGACCACTTATGTCTGACGTTACGAAACCTAAAAGGCCTCCTTATGATTCCGAAATACGTTGTGACAAAGTCAGAAACAAGGATTTGTATAGGACATGCCTTTGAAAGATGGAGACAGCTGAAAGCGGAGAAGAATTTGAAGACCGACGCCGAAGTTGCTAATTTTCTCCTGGACAGGTAAGATTCAGCTAAGTTTGGCAAACTAAATTCTATTTAATGTAGGCACAGACATTTCAAATATTCTCTACAGTCGAATAAGGTTTTGCATGTTCTTTCGTGGTACGTTAGGGCGTATGCAGGTGGGTCATCAAATTGACTTGGTAACAAATTGAGAAATAAAACTCGCCATTGCTAAAACCAGCAATGCATTATTAGAGTCCGTTTCTCTGGAATTGTGCTGAGACACTGGGGAAACCGTTCCAACATTAGCACAGCCATTATTACAATATGATATGCAATTGAGACAGTACATTGGTCAAATGAGTCCTCCTTCATTCTTTATGCATATTATATACTTCAGTGGGCTATCCACACAGAAGAGTGACGAGCAAGTTGACCAATGCTGAAGTTAGTTAGTCATTAGTCTCGATCTTTTCTGAACTGTACTGAACAAAACCCTGTGAGTCTGTAAATGAGATGAGGGAAAGAATTAAGGGGGTTTTACTTGATTCACAATGTAAATTCATACCAAAGGTGACCATAAGTAAGCTGAAAAATCAGAATCCTCAGTGGATGACCACAGCTATTCGTAGGGGTTTGAGAGAAAAGAGGAATCTTTATAAGATGTACATAAAGGGTAACAATGAGAACACTAGGGCTGAATACTGTAAAATGTGGGCTGTGGTCAAAAAGGAGCTGAGGAATGCTTGAAGACTATGATCGGCAAATTGCAGAGGGGGCAAAAACTAATCCTATGCGCTTCTTTCAGTACTGTAGCAGAAAAAGAAAAGCCATAGAGGAGGTTAAGTGCATAAAGAATAAATATGGATCGCTGCTACATGACAAGAATATTGCGGATACCTTAAACATTTACTTTGTTGAGAATTTTACCTCGGAGCGGGTGTTTATTCAGCCAGAAGGCATGTCGAATGCTCAAGATTATTTGGCGGAAATTGAGGTTAAGGTTAAGTATTAGACAAGTTACCTAAAATAAAGGCAGATAAGGTGGCGGGTCCTGATTGCTTATATCCTAGAGTGCTCAGGGAAGTTAGTGAGATCATCTTTTAACCGCCCTCAGCTATCTTCAGTCGGTAAACTGGAGAAATAAAATGATTGGAAGCAAGGCAATATAATGCCAATATATAAGAAAGGGGACCGTACTGAGCCAGGAAATTGCAGTCCGGTCAGTTCAACTTGCATTGCATGCAAAATACTGGAATCTATCATAAAAGATGAGCTGGAATTATTTCTTGAATGTAATAATATCATGAGAGATTGCCAACATTGTTTTCGTTAGGGAAGATCATGCCTGACAAACCTTCTGGAATTTTTTGAAGAGGCCACTAAGACTTATGATCAGACCAGGGCTAATGACATCATATACTTGAATTTTCAGAGGGCATTTGATACAGTACCACATAAGAGACTAATTTTTAAAATGAGCTCCATTGAAGCACAGGAGGTATTCTGGAGTGGATTCAAAACTGGTTACTGGTCAGAACACAAAGAGTGGTTGTTACGGTCCCGCACTAGCCTAGGCTCGCCGTTACCCACCCCTAATGGAAGCTAGCACAGTACCCAACATTTCCATTAGTTTAAAGTTACCTCTTTCCCTGCGTGTTGCAATTGACGTGACCGTGAGACCTGGTATATTGTCAGTGAGGACATAAAGGGGGATAAAATGTTAAAAATCCACTGGCTCTGGTGAATAAATAAGCTCTTCATCAGTGATAGATTAGACATACCGCCACAAATACTAACTGTACGGCAAATAATGAAGAAATCAAAGTAGAAGATAGCGAGCAAAAGGCACTTTCTGGCAGAAATTTTAACAATAATATCCTGTAATACATTTTAAAATTTATAAGAAAACGTTTTACACATCCTAAACTAACAGACTGTCTGACAGGAAAACCAGGGGGACCTCAAGAACCAGATCTGCAAACCACTGAGCTACTTTGCCTGCAGGAAAAAATATATTAGCAATTTTCATTTTTACAGTATTAGCACCAGGTTGTAGTGTTTGTATGGCTGTTTGACGAGTGCTAGCCCTCTATGGGAATGCGCCAGCAAAAGCCCTCCATGAGAGTGTTGCTAATGCACTAGCCCTTCGTGTGAGCATGGTAACTGTACCATCAACAGCAAACAATATGGCCAATGCTATAGCACTGGCCTTCAAATCGAGTGTTGAAGTACGATCAACGGCCCTCATAAGGACACAGTTCTGATAGGTCAATGGTGTCAAGAGACTGAGGCATTTAGCAGTGAGCCATTTAATATTTGAGCTTTATTTGTGACCATACACAACATTTTTTAGCTTGGCTCAATCACGTACAATTAACCCGTAACTACCATTTCATTTCTGTTGTGGATTTTCTGATGCGTTTTCAGAGAGCTTATCTGAATGAAACTTTTCCCACATAATGTACAGTGATATGGTCTCTCACCAGTGTGAATTCTGTTGTGTACTGTAAGGTGCGATCCCTGAGCGAATCGCTTCCCACAATGAACACAACCAAATGGCTTATTCCCAGTGTGAATCCTTTCATGCGTGGTGAGGTGTGTCCTTCGACTAAATCCCCTCCCACAATGCTTACAACAAAAAGGCTTATTCCCAGAGTGAATCCTTTCATGTCTGCAGAGGGGGCTCCTAAAACTGAAGCGCTTCCCACACTGCGCACAACTGAACGGTTTCTCCCCCGTGTGGACTTGCTGATGACTCTCCAATTCAGAGAAAAGATCAAACCTCTTCTGACACTGTGCACAAATAAAACGTTTATCCCCAACACCAGGTCTCAAGGGGGTGCTGGAATTGGGATTGCAGTTTGAGACAGGATCTGAGCTGTTCTCAGTAACTCTTATTTGCATGTCTAACTGCTGCTGTACTGGATGGAAAACTTGCGAGGTCAGATCATCATTTGTTGAGAGAGGAGGCTGTTCATGTTCCGTTTGCAGTGTGTTACCCATCTCAGATCTGCCCTCTTCAGTGTATAAGCACTGCCCACCTGCTTCCTCTTTCAAAACACCTCCATCAACAACATGATCACGGTTATCCAAGGATGGCAAAGTGCTTCCAGGGATCTCCATGGTGGCAGGTGTATGCTGTATGGGTGAGAGAACCGATGGGCTCGGTGAGCATTGTTCTTTAACACTGGAACAAACAGGATCAGCGGTCATGTCACTGTCCCCTTGGGTAAACAAACTCCACAGCTGATGACCTCCCTCAAACATGACATACTCAGAGCCCACATTGTTCAGCCTTCCTGCACTGTGTTCAGATTCGGTCTGATGGAGTATTTGGGCCACAGACTCCTCCTCAGGCTCTTTCTTCACAGCAAATCCAAAGTCAGGCCTTGTGTCCTGTCTCTGTGCTTCACACTTTTTCTCACTGAGTTGTTCTACAATGGCAGCGCCAGCGCCACCCTTAAAAATTCCTGCGGAGAACATAGGAATAAAATCAATTATCCTCCCTAGACAAGATCAAAACTGTTTGTTCCTGTGCAAAAAGATGGATAAACACACATGATTTCACTCCATATCACCACTATGACAATTTATTGGACTTGTCAAGGGCTTCCCTGAAAACGACGATCAGTTCAGGAATGCTCAGTTTAATTTTCATTTCGTGTGTAAAAGTTAAAACAGTAAAAGAGGTAAGACAGTTTGCTCCCGAGGTATAATCTTTGTCACATTAGGGACAGGGAGAAACTTCCCTCCCCCTCCCCCCCACTTTTTTTCCTCCTTGTAACAGTTCGGTTAGCAAATAGCCAAATTAAATCTGGTCAAACAAAAGTGACGGGGGTTTTTGGGGTTTCTTTCTCCTGGGAGCATAGTAAAATAAATGTAAGCGCTAAATAATAAGCTAGCTAAGTAAAGCTTCTCAATGCTAAGAATATTATCACACTAGGCTTATGCCGTCGGAGGCGATGGCTTGGGGTACATCCCCCAACACCCCCAATCCTCCAATTCCCCAATCCTTGAATTGACTTTCATTTGCACTTAATTTTAGTTCAATCAGACAAATGGTTCTGAAGATAAGGCCAAAATGGTCATTTTCCATCACAAAGCGCCATCTGGTGGCAAAATATTGAACTATACAGGTATAATGTCATCATGTGACACGTTGTGAGGTCATGAACTTGCAGTTGCACATAGTTTCATGCCAATTGGACAAATGGTTCCAAAGATATGGCAAAAACGGTGAATTTCATAGGGATGCACAATATATCGGCATTCATATCGGTATCGACCGATGTTCGTCATTTTTTAACATATCGGCATCGGTCCGATGAGTAAAACTGGGCCGATATAAACAACCGATGTTTATATCCGTCTAGTTGCCATTTGTGTATGTGTGTAGGGAGAGGGGCAGGGGAGGAGGATTTGGTCATGCAGTATTTGTTTGGGCATGTGACAGTGTCAGTGACAGGAACACAGCACAGGATTTCGGGGTGTTAAACTGAAGAGGGGAAAAAAAAATGTTAGCGGTGTGGTCGTTTTTCATAGTGTCAAAAGAACATACTCGAAAAGCAGTATGCAACGCCTGCAAGGTCGAGGTAATGCGAAGATGATGCATTGACGCCAATTGATGTTAGTTAGTGATATTGGTCACCATTTTACAAAAATTTACACCATTCGATTTTGTTGTATTTGGCCGTCTTCTTTCACGCTAGATCGGTTCGGTTTGTTTCAGCTCCATGCTTGTTTTCTCTTGTACCGGCTGCGAGATTCCAAAGAGCAGGGGTGTCAAACTGACCTGTAAACGGGCCAAGAGGCTGCAGGTTTTCACTCCAACAATGCAGAAGCGCACCTGATACAACTAATCAGTTGTGCAGGCCTAGATCAGTTGTTTAAATCAGTGCTTTCAGGTGAGCTTCTGCTTAGTAGGATTGAAAACCTGCAGACTCTTGGCCCTTTTACGGGCCAGTTTGACACTCCTGGCCTAGTCTGTTCGCGTGACAAGGAGTCTCGTACAGTGTGTTGCCTGCCTGGTGCCCAGGTAGGAAACCTCCTGGAGTGTGCGGACAACCTCCTAGCCAGAGCGGGGAGGGATCCAGTGGTCATGGTCCATGTCGGGACAAATGACATAGGTAGGGGTAGGTTTGAGGTTCTGCAAGGCAAATTTGTGGAATTAGCTGAGAAGCTTAGGAGCAGATCCTCAACTGTAGTGTTCTCCGGGATTCTACCGGTACCACGTGCAAGCAGAGGAAAGCAGAATTTTATCTGGAGGTTTAACACGTGGGTACGAACCTGGTGTAGGAAAGAGGGGTATAGGTTTATGGGGCGCTGGAACTTTTTCTGGGACAGGGGTGACCTGTTCAAGCCGGACTGGCTGCACCTGAACCGGAGGGGTACCTTTGCACTGGGTCAGCATATGTGGAGGGTAGCACAGGAGTATTTAAACTAGGGACTTGGGGGGCAGGGAGGCTAGTGAGTGTTACACATAGGGAAATGCAGACTGCCCTGATGGAAGCTGACAGTGTTACGTGCACCATTGATGATATTTTTAAAGCAACAAAGTGTAGTGGGGGGTTTGGAGCAGCAGGCACATGGGGAATCAAGGAGTATTCATAATAACCTGAAATGCTTTTATTTAATAGCAAGAAGTATAAAAAATAAATTTCAGGAACTTGAGGCTGTTATGATTAGTGAGGGTTATGACATCGTTGGGATTAAAGAGACATGGCTCAGTGAAGAGGTTGGAGATGAATATAATATAGAAGGTTATAAGCGCTTTAGGAAGGATAGATGTAATAGGCGAGGAGGAGGTGTGGCACTATGTGAACTCTATTAACCACAAAATGAGCTTATTTCAAATTTTCTGCTGCAACAGGTCTCAAAAAAGTTGGGACACAGGCAAAAAATGAGGGCTGAAAAGGCAATTGATATGTAAGAGAATCAGCTGAACGAACATTTCGCAAGTAATTAAGTGAACTGGCATCAGTTGGTAACATGATTGGCTAAAAAAGAGATGTCTTATAGAGGCTGAGTCTCTTAGAAGTAAAGATGGCCAGAGGCTGTCAAACCTGTGAAGGCTTGCGTAAAAAAAATGTGGAATACTTTAAAAACAATGTTCCTCAACGTAAAATTGCAAAGGCTTTGAAGGTCTCATCCTCGACAGTGCATAACATCATCAAAAGATTCAGAGAAACTGGAAAAATCTCTGAGCGTAAGGGACAAGGCCGAAGACCTTTACTGGATGGCTGTGATCCTCGGGCCCTCAGACGCTACTGCATCACTCACCGGCATGATTCTGTCATTGACATTATTAAATGGGCTCAGGAATACTTCAAGAAACCACTGTCTGTAAACACAGTCTGCCGTGCCATCCACAGATGCCACCTCAATCATGCAAAAAGGAAGCCATTGTTGAGCATGATTCAGAAGCGCTGCTGTGTTCTGTGGGCCAAGGCTCATTTAAAATGGACTGTAGCGAAGTGGCAAAGTGTCCTGTGGTCAGACGAGTCCAAATTTGACATTCTTGCAGAAAATCAGGGGCATTGTGTCCTCCGGACTAAAGAGGAGAAAGACCATCCCTCCTGTTATAAGTGTTCAGTTCAAATGCCAGGATCTCTGATGGTATGGGGATGCATTAGTGCATATGGTGTGGAACACTTGCATGTTTTAAAAACCACCATGAATACTGAAAGGGATATAAAGGTTTTAGAGCAACATATGCTCCCCTCCAGATGACACCTATTCCAGAGAAGGCCTTGTGTATTTCAGCAGGACAATGCAAAATCACATACTGCAGCTATTACAACAGCATGGCTTCGTAGTAGAAGAGTCCGTGTGCTGAAATGGCCTGTCTGTAGTCCTGATCTTTCACCGATTGAGAACATTTGGAGCATATTTAAGGGAAAGGTCCGTCAAAGGAGACCCAAAACTCTCCAGCAGCTGGAAGCCTGTATTAAACTAGAGTGGGATCAAATTCCGATGGCTAAACTCAAGAAACTTGTCATCACAATGCCCAGACGCCTCCACTCTGTGTTAAAAAGAAGAGGTGATGCAACACCATGGTAAGAACTTTGAGACCTGTAGCAGCCATCAAATTTGAAATGAGCTCATTTTGTGTATAAAATAGTACATTTTCTCAGTTTCAACATTTGCTGTTATCTCTGTTCAATAGTGAACAAAAGACTGGCTGGTGTGATTTGAAAGTCATGGCATTTTGATTTTATTCACAATTTACACTTTGTCCCAACCAATTCGGAATAGGGATCATAAATTGGGAGGTTTGGCAAATAGTTTAAAGTCCATTAAAGTGATTCAGGATGATTTGGATAGAATCCAGAATTGGGCAGAATTGTGGTGAATGAAATTTGATGTTGCAAAATGTAAAATTGTACATGTAGGCAATAAAAACATTAGACAGGATTACTTCTTTAAAACTGGAATGTGCTCCACATGATAAAGATCTGGGAGTGATTGTTGACCAAACCCTAACAGGTTCTAGCCATTGTTCAGTAGCAGTTAAAAAAGCCAATCAGATGTTGGGATACATTGCAAAAAGTATTGAGTACAAATCCAAGGAGGTCATACTTCCCTTGTGCAACACATTCGTCAGACCACATAGGCTGAAAATATTCAAACTATAGAGCAAATTTGCCACCATTTCGAAAACGTGTCGGCCATCTTGGATACAACTATAAATTGAAGTGGCCGGAGGTTGATTTTGATTTATAGGGATATTAAGAGTTCTCATGCAAAGTCTGTTGCTTGTATCACCATTTGCACTTTTTTTCAACTACCCCGCTCCACTATTAAAGTACCCAGATGCTCCATAGTTATAAAATAGTGAACACTGTAAAAATTGTTTTCAATTCTGTTTTTAAAGCCTGACGAGTCAAAACTCTTAGTAGATTTCTTCTAGATCTCCCAGTAGTTCATCGTTTTAAATCCCATGTTTAAATCTTTATTTTTTTAAGGTAATGTCGCATAAAGGGGATTTCTTTCATCGATGCATATTAGTTATGCTGCTTATTTTCGTTCGTTCCGTGCTTCAGAAAGCCTGGTCGCCGTGCTAGCTATACGCTCTACACGTACAAGTTGTCTAATCTAGAAAGAAAATACTGTTTTTATTGGAGTCATGCTACCATTCCGAGGAAGGTTGGATAAGCCAATGTTCCGGTGATATAAGGGACACGATCCAGTGAATTCTCATAAGGGTGATTGACTGTCATTGCAATATGGAGTGACGAGGTCGATGCCATTTAGAACACAACCGTTCCCCTTAAATATCTTCGCCCAATACCTCAAAAGCAGTCTGAATCGTCCGCCAGAACATGCACTGAAATTCAATTTTAATTGTTTTTTTTTTTAATCGTTGTAGTACCTCTGCCCATGGTTCTTTCTTCAGTTTCTCGTCCATCCTCTACCATAATGGCCAAAACGAAACAGAACCTCGCAAATGTAATAGCGTGAAATAGTTACAGTATACGCAATAGAAAGATCTGACAGGCAACTGCAAGTGCATGTATTCCAGCGCGAGTTAAGAGAGAATTCTAAAAATCTTCCTTTCTTGTTTTGTCGTCGCTCTTATCAAGTCTAATCATCGAAATAATATAAATTAAGGTATGTTAATTATGTCCATTATGTCCATGTTAATCTTCAATGTACTATATAGAAAAATACAAGTGTAAATAAAAAGACAGATGAATGTTTCTTCATTATAATTTATCCATCTGAAGTAAAGTACTACACAATTTGAACCTTGAATAACAAAATATGAAGCTTGGAGAGAGACATGCACTGCATGCAAAGTCCAAGAGCAGAGCTTGCAAAACCCATATGTTACATCACCCAAAACGGGCGTCATTCCTAGTATCTCGGAAGTATTGATAAAAATTTTGCGTGCATGTTTCAATTTTCTCGCATCGATAATGTGACGAAATTACATTACATTGCATTCTTTGCGTTCTAAGCTTTCCATTGATGTCGAAATTGCCATATTTCCTTTGAATCCCTACTTTAAAATGTTTATAAAGCCCCCAGTACCCGGCCAAACGTGGGCAAAAAATACAAAGCAAAGAAAAAAGTCACTGTAAGAATTGGGGGAGAGTGAGAAGGTGCACGAGAAGATAAGGGAAAGAAAGTTCCAGCCTCAATGACGAGACCGCTGGAATTGGCTTAGATATGTAGTGGTTCTAGAGGCCAAAATGAGGTCTTTTGTGAACTCTGCAGATCAATGCCCAGGTTTGCAGACGAGTAAGTTAGAGTTCAAGTTAACGGGTACGAACAGAAGTGTATAACGAATTTCTGTGGAACTACGGAGAAAATAACGACGTCATCCGACGGTCTCGCTTGAAAACGCACATCTGCAACCCCCAACGTGTCTCATTTCTGACACACTGATCTTGTAGATCGGCGTTTTCCGCGTTGTACCGCAGCAATTCGATATCATAGACTTCAGTCTCTAAATCAGTATTTCTCAAACTTTTACATCAAGATATCCCCTTAACTCTGGGAGGGTGAAATACCTACGTGTCAATCAGAATAGGGCAATTGGAGTTATTATGATACAAACATTTTAGTAATATAATGATAAACACTTGCTTTATATATATATATATATATATATATATAAATATATAAATAAATGTATAAATGTATAGTAGCTAGTTGAATCAAATTGTTGTTTTTTCGTTATTATGGGGATCGATACCCAGTGTTTCCCGCAGCGCTTCATAGTTAGGGCGGCCGCCTTGATAGCAAAGCCTCCCCGCCTCGACTACGTCCCCCCGGGTTAAAAAAATAAAAATCTGCTGCATCCACGCATGCAAACACAGTAAAATAAGGCCGCATCGCGATGAGGCCGAATAGCGGCAGGCATCTGTAGGTTAATATGTTACTGCGCCATCCATCACCTGTTGGTACGCCAACATTTGGCAAGATATGTTGGTCGGAATGTTTGTTTATTGTTCATTGTTTATTTGTTTATTTTTGTCTGTAATCATTTTTCTTGAACACTTTTCTCTGCTGTGCGTGTTGCCTGCTCCTTGTCATCTCTTGTGCAGTTGCCTACCAATAACTCATCACGATTCCCATCATTCAGGGGACTCCATCAAGGTCAAGGTCAAAGGTAAAGGTCAATTTTTGGTAAATTTGAGGGGTTGACGAAACCCTTATTTTTTGAGTAGCTTTGATCGGATCGACTTCAAACTTGGTGTGAATGTAGTATATGGTCAGGCGCTCAGCTGATTAGTTTTTGGTTGTGATCGACCTTGACCTTCATGGTTCTCGCTGAAGGTCGAAAGTTTTTGACCCCAAGGTCAAATTTTGAACTTGCAGGAACTATGTCGAGTAATACCTCATATGAAAGCCCTTGATGGCCGCTTTCCAGATCAGTCAAAATTTTAGCGCTCTGACGTCATTTGGTGACGTTATGATGAAAAAACTGTTTCTTACCGGAAATTTTTCTTCAAGAATTTTTTCTGCTCGGCGTGATGCCTTCTCCTTGTGATCTCTTGTATTGATGCCTATACAAGAGATGTCATTTGGTGACATTATAACGTTAAAACTGATTTTCTACCAGATATTTTTCTTGAGCACTTTGCTCTGCTCTGCGTGATGCTAGTTCCTTGTGATCTCTTGTACAGTTGCCTACCAATGACTCATCACGATTCCCATCATTCGGGGGACTCCATCAAGGTCAAGGTCAATTTTTGGTCAACTTGAGGGGTTGACAAAACCCTTATTTTTAAGTAGCTTTCATCGGATCGAATTCTATCTTGATGTGAATGTAGTGTATGGTCAGGCGCTTAGCTGGTTAATTTTTGGTGGCGATCGGCCTTGACCTTCATGGTTCTCGCTGAAAAAAACATGGCCCTTTTGGCAAGATACCGTTCAACCTATGGTTGACATCCTTCATTTTTGTCTCTGGAAGAAGCAAATTATCCGGATATACAATAACTTGTTGTCGTGGGAAGGACATGTGGAGGTGAGATAATTATTCATCTAAAATAAACATTGGAATAGTGTCTCCTATCAACTGCTTGCCCGCATATTCTGTTTCATTAAGACAGGCTATGCAATTCGTTTAGTTCCTTATCAAGGCTACTGATGCGTTTGCGCGCGGCTTTCTGCTATGTTTGACAATTTGCGCGTGGTTTTCCCTAGTGTACAGTAATGGATGGGGAAAAAGCAGTCAAAAATATCAGGATACTTTATTCAAAGAAGCCGGCCTACTTCACCATCTACGCGTAATTAGATGTTGTAATTACGAGATAATGGGCATTTTTTTATCCTGTGAATGCACTGCGCTTCCTTACATAATACCGTTCTCCTCTCCCGAAATATAACCACAACCGCAAAGCATTTGGGGAATTGGAAGTCAAAACCGATAAATACATTTTCCGTTCTTACATTAATTTTCGTTTACCCCTTGGGAGGGTTTTGCGCATTTTATGTTTTTTTTTTTTTTGGTAATTTTGGCTGTGTTCATGCATTTACCATGAATTTTGGCAAGATTGTGTGTTTTTATTCGATCTTCTCATTTCCAGCTCAGCTCTTACACCCATTCAAATTGCAATTTTTTAGCTCACTTCCATGAAAGCATAATACATGTATTTTATTATATCTGCATGTCAATCAATTAAGTTACAGGACTGTGGGCTTTGTCACTTTGTTATTGCACTTTTAGCATTAATCTACGCACGGGAACCGCCTAGCTAGCCAGCTAGTGAGCCCATTACATCTTATGCACATCGCTGAACCGTCACCTACTGTTAGCAAGCTACCTAGCATGATTATTCAATAAATATCACTAGCTAAGCTAGCGAAATAGCTAGCTAAGCAAATTAAAACCAGTGAAGAGCCATTATTTGGCTACAAAGCGTTGAGCTGCGAGCATTTCACAAGCTGGCATTTAACAAAATACGTCAAATAAATTACCGAGCAAGCCAACTACCGAAGTCGGTAAACTAGCTCGCTGGCTAAGTTAGCCCGCTGACAGCTAGTTCGCTGTCAGTTACGCTTTGACGAGGCCGATTAGCTCGTTCACAAACTACTGAGTTTTTAAGAAAACAAACGTTGGCTAAAATGCTTGGCTATAAAGGTAAATTGGTGCCAATAGTAGAACTTGACATCTAGCAAGGAAAGCGTAACCAAGTAGAACGTAGAGTGCAGGCGCGTGCAGGCCCATCTGGACGCTCTGGACTTTTCCCGGTGGCCTGTGTCCTTATTAGTCTGCCTGGCTGCCAATAAATAAAATGCAGCCACTGGCCCGCTGTTTCCAGGCAGACAACATACACTTGTTGCAACAGCAGCTGCGCTGGCAGCACTATATTGACAGAGAACACGCCCCCTCACTGCATAGTGCACACGTAGCCAACATGAACTCTGTGATCAGAGGGTAGGATTGGTCGAAATTACAGCGATCATCGTTTTTCTTTTAGAGGACTCGTGTTGTGTCTGGTTAGTTGCTTTATGGCCTGCCTCTACACAGCCAAAACACTGGAAGTGTAGAGAAGCACGCGGCGCAGTCTGCGAGAGGAGGGGGGATGAGTGAGAGAGACGCGTCCAGTGTTGGCAACTTAGCGACTTTAATAGTTACTACTCTCGACATGCAGCGGGTGCTTCCTTCGGCCTCTCCCCCGTCACAGAGCACTCACAGGCGGCCCAGTGTTTTTCAGTGTTGGTTTACAGTCACGGCGGGATAAATGTGATTTTTTTTGTCTAAATAAATAACTGTATTAATAAAGATGCTCGCCTCGTCCAGACAGTTCCGTGTGTGTTTGCATTTCTCCGTGACACAAGCTAAACCTCTAGCTTAACATGGCTCAGTCTAAACTGTACAGTCAAAACAAGTACAGAAAGGAGTGGGAATCAAACCCTGAACTCAAAGGCAGGCTGAAGCAGTTTATCGGGGCTGATACTTGGGCATACTGCATATATTGCAAGGCTGATTTCTATGCCAAACTAAGAGATATAAAAAAAACACACGGCAACTCCAAAACTCTTGTTACCATTTTAAGTCTGTTCAGTTGAAGCTATGTTTATTTTAAATACAAGTAACAACACTTTATTTTTTGGATCCCAACTCATAAGTGAGTGACAAAAGGGAGGGCATGTGCAAAGTTAAATGATTGTATTTTTATTGAGAATATTGGATGTATAGTGGAAGGCTTTGTTTAAGGCTGTTATTGTTGAAGCTACCGTATGTTTATTTTTAATAGAAGTAACAGCACTTTATTGTTTTCTTGATTATTTACATTTATTTTAGTATTTTTAGCTAAAATGTGCCACCTACTGTCCTTTTTAGGGAGTATTTTTGTTTTTCAAATTGTGGGTCCCAAATTTAGACCACAGCAGAGGCCAGGTGCCATAATGCATACTTCTGGACTTTATTTTGTTATATAATAATTTTGATGCACGTTTATTGAAGTTGTAACTGTCATTGAGTGTGAATTCCCTTTCGTTATTTATTTCTTACAAAAGTTTGTGATTTTGACCTGCCTTTTCTGTTTCATTTGATCATTATTACAGTATGTTTGAAGAATGAAAAATAGAATACCACTGATGACCACTGATCAATATTCAGAGAGAAATTCATTAATAATATCAATTAACACCTTTGTTCTGGGTAATGAAAGTGTAATGCCAATTTTAATGCACAAAATATTTGGTGGGCAGGCCCAAAAAATCCATAGTTGCCAGGTGAGTTGCAGGGAGCCTGAATAAGCCTGAGACTGAGACCCCCTCTTCAGGTATCTTCTATCTTGTAATCGGTCTAAATTGAGTTGAGTTTCCAATATCTAATGTTACTGAAATAAGCTGAAGTTTCTGTCGACCTACATCTTTCAGTTTTATATTCAATATTGGTATTCTTTTTAGCTATTGTAAGCTGGCATGACATTACACAATTTGCTGACAAAATAATACAAA
Source organism: Gymnothorax reevesii (assembly GCA_029721435.1). Lineage (NCBI taxonomy): Eukaryota > Metazoa > Chordata > Actinopteri > Anguilliformes > Muraenidae > Gymnothorax > Gymnothorax reevesii. Next base: position 18,021,400 of record CM056577.1, on the reverse strand, counting down.
CATGTTTTTGTGTAATTCTGCACATTATATAAACAAGTATTTGCCACTAACGTGTCTTTGTCCCCCGCCACAAGGCTATCAGTGTGAAAATGCACAATGTCTCGGTGTGACCTTGAGAGTGACGCTAAGGTCACCGAAATAAACTGGCGCCGGGGTATCACCCTAATACATGTTGACACGAAATTTGAAGGAAATCCGTCAATTCGTTCTTGAGGTATCTCGCTGACAAGGATTCGGGACGTACGGACGGTCGTGAATACTATGTCCCGCCGCGCGCGGGGGACAATAATATAGAACAAAAGGACACAGTATGATGTAGAGAAGAGATTAGAGAAGACAAAAGTACTGCTATGGAGGACTGTGTGGAGCTGTCGTCATGGTTGTGTTTAACAGAGTGTTGTTGTGTGGTTGTCAGTCTAATAGTGTTGTTGTAGTTGCTATGACAACTCTAACTGCTACCTAAAGTAGTCTTTTTTGAAGAAAAACCCCCACAAATTTTTCGCCGCGCGCGCTTTGCGTCCACGGCGACGCTTCAGTGGCCTGCTTGCTTGGCAGTCTCCTGGCCTGAATTGGATCCCCAGCGCGCGGTGGCTAACTAATTAAGCAAACAAACGGCTATGGCAATGTTCTGTAAAATTCGAGACGGGAGAAGTCTTTGAACTCCTTCAGCCCGGGAATCAGGAGGATCATGGGACGTGTAGTTTTTAGACTACAAAGAGGATTAGCATTGTGGCTAAAAATAAAATGGACTTGAAATATGGGCAATTCCGGTCAAGAAAAAATATATTTGTTTTTAGACAGAAAAATAATGCAATATCTCGTAAAAGATGGAGCCATAAAAACAACGGGAAGTGATTTAAAAGTGAACTGAACAAACAGTCTATGGCTAAAATGAATGGGAAAATTTACTTCCGACACCAGCGTGACATCACTTTAGTTCTCTACTTCCATTTCCACAATGTTCAAGTAAACATTCGCAAGCAGTGCCTTAAAAGTTCGAAATAACCATATTCGTATCTACCGCGATACCAGCGAACATAAGCATCACTACCTCCAGCTCCATCAAACTGGTCCACAACCTGAACTCCAACGGAGCGGCTCTCTCGAGTCGCTGCTTCCGGCGCCGTCCTCCGCTCGCTCTCCACCTGCTGTAGCTTCCTGTTCAAACGTTCAATTTCTTTTTGGCTGCGGGATACTTCCAAGCGAAACACGACGGAACTATCTTCAACAAGTTTGCTTATAGCTTTGGCTAGTGCTTCCATTATTGAGGCTAACTGTGTCTGAAAGGCTACACTATCCTTCATTATTTCAAATAATAAATCTTTCCTCTGTAGTGATGGCCCGTTTGCAGCTAAGGCTTCGGCGCATGTGTCTATTTCTTCTTCTTCTTGTTTTATGGTGGTTGGATGCCAGATTGGAGCATTACCGCCACCATCTATACTGGAGTATGACTCCGGGATTCTAACATCCCAAATCTCAATAAAAAAATAAAAAAAACACTCCCCTATACTTACACTCCCCAAGGCTATTCTCTAGCAAGTCAACTACCCATCTTGGAATGTTAAACCTAAGTATTGGGTCCCGCTCTACCCCCTCCAGACCCTTTTTCTAACATTTCCTGGATTTCTTCCCCTTAACTTCCCTAACTCCCAAGAACTCACTAGCTGCGTGAATAACCATCTTTATGCGCTCAGTTTTAGACTCAATTTCACTTGCACAGTTAATTACCATTGCTATGAATGCTAGAAACCTTTTCTTTTCTATACATATACGCCCTTTATCCAAACCCCCCGCCATCTCCTCAGTGTATCGGACTTCATCTACCAACTCCTTTTTCTTCTCTCACTCTCTTAACAGCCTCTGCATACGAAATTGTACTTTCTACACGTTTCCGTGCAATCTCACCCTCAAAATTCCTTCGCTCGCATTGTTTTACACCCGCTTAACGATTTCCCCCACAGTGAAGGCATACAGCTCTTTCCTTCGTCAATTTGCATTCGTCCTCATTACACCCATCCTTCCCACACAGTCTACAACGATAAATCCTTCTCCTACAAACTGCCGCCACATGACATGATCGTAATCTTGACACCAAGAGCATCTTAATGGAGTCCGTTCATAAGCCCTTACTCTGTAACTAACATAATCCAAATATACTCGTTCCGGTAGTCCCCCCTCAAACTCTAATAAAACTGATAAGCCATCAGTTTCTTTGCCGTCTCGATAACTTTTTAAGCGTCTAGCGCCACAGACACCATCTACCTCCATCAGCTTTCACCGAGTGAACAACGCCACTAATAACTCCTTTAACAGTTGGCTGATTGCGCATTTTAAAACATGTTACTTCATTTAAATCAAAGTCTTTGATTTTCAGAGCCCTGTCCCTTTGACGCTTTGATTTACTCTCAATTATTACCAGACCACTCCTGCAAACCCTCACTGCTTTAACATCACCCACTTCTTGCTTAATAAATTTACCTACGAAATGGCTGTCACTGAAAGCACGATTTGTTTGATGATACTCTCCCACTAATTTCATTCCGACCACATATATTTCCTCCCCCTCTCCTTTTTCTATTTCTTTTTTCCTTTTCTTTTTCCCTCCTTCCTCCTCTTCCCACTCCATCTTCTCCCAATTAGTTACAAGACTCGTTAATTCGCCTGTTTTCTTTACGTCAGCAACTCAATTTTATACGGCCCGTTCTTTGCTCAGCCTCCGCATGCGTCTAATAAAACAACTCAGTGCTTTAGAAGCACTGTGCCGAGGCTTGATTTGTTTATCCGGAGTCACATGACCAATGACGTCCGAAGCTTTGTTCGCGATGTCACTGCTTTGGGAGTAATTTGAAAGATTTATACGGCAGTAGGGTATTGGCGGGATTTGTGAAGTATATTATAAGTATATTATAAGAATATTATATCCCTAAATTGATGAAAACAAATATTTTTCACTCCAGCGTTGGGAAAAAGAAGAACATGACAATCAGCCAATAGTAAGGTGCACAGAAACACCGTACTGAGAGTTTTATGAGGCCATGACAAGGAAAGGTGTCTGAAAATAGGTAGCCTACATACATGATGACAACACGATACCTTTAGAATCTATTAACTGATTCTACAGTACAAATGCGACCAACACAACCCATAGAGGTCTGATGAGGCCCTGTATGCTCATTTGGGCCGCTTTTCCTAAAATCACAGATGCTAACTTACGTAGTTGGAGCCACTGACTGAATGGAAGAAATATGCAAGTTAACTATGCTTTTGGGAAAGTCACCCCATGCCAGCTAACATACTTAAGCTTTTCCCTATTAACGTATAAACCTACATGCGTAACAGTTGTGGCAGAAAACCTACTATTTTGATGCCAAAAAGCATTAGCATGCTAGCTTGCAAATCATTCATCCTATTGACTTGAGTAGACAGAAGCTTACGCTCTTTTCATTCTCCAGTTGCAGCTCCTGGTTGTCTCGCTCCGGCTTCGCAATCGTGGCCGAAGTTTTGATTACTCCACATTTCGTGACGGATGATCGTGGAAGGGAAAAATATCCTAAAATATTCTAAATTTAAAGGATAACCATAATCACAGTTCAGCATGAAGAACTGAGCCAGGTTTATATGGCTTTCTTAAACTGCTGTAAGGGAAAGGAGCTGGAAATCAGCAAAAACTCAAATCTGTTAAAAAATAAAAAACCTGATAAAGAAGCTCCTACTACTAGCTCTAGGCCTGTTGTGTAAGCTAATCTTCCAGAATGACCATATGGGTAATACTGGCTGGATGAGCTAATCCTCCGAATTACCATATCAGTAATCTACTAATCAGCGGTCCCATTATATGAGCTGCCGTACTCTGGTTTATTCTGGAAAAATCCAAGAATCCAGCCAATTTGAGCACTTAGACTGACCCTCAGGTAAACACAAGGTTTGGGAGGCTTAGGTGTAGTGCCTGAGCGTCCCTGGAGGCCTAAAATGAATTTATATTTGTATATAATGGCAAACTTGTAACTAAGGGTGCAGAGTTACAATATGACAATGTACCAATCAGAAATGAACAATGTTTGATAAGGTAGAGAGAGTCAAGTTTAACCCCACTTAAAAGGGGTTTATTTCCCAAAAGGAGATAAATATGAGGGCTCGGACAGTTGGTGGTCAGTTGGCGTGGGGTGATTGATTGAAGGAGGAATGCTTCTTGGTTTGCTCAGACCAGCCTGGGTTTTTCTATTCTACTTGGGGAGTCACTTACAATAAACACGATCACATCAGACTCTAGAGAATGTGTCCGATCTTTGAGGATAGATTTACAAGAGTGAGAGGAACACTTAGTCCACTTGCCCGGGCTAAGTTTTTTTCTAATACAGGATGGATTGTTTCATTTTGAGTATTTTTTTGCTTAAAATAGTTTCTACACTCATTTTAGGATGGACTTACTAACCCGCTTTTCAGAGGATGAAATAGATGGGGAAGATTTGGAACTGGCTTATTGAACGATAGCTTAAAAAACAGCGGTTTCTGCAATTCACATCCAGACCTTCAAAATCTGGCTGATTAAACACTTTGCAGACGACTGATTTTGAGCAGATCACTGATCCTGATCTGGTGTTGTGTCCAATTGAGTTATCCGGTCAAATCGTGTATCCACAAACATTACAATGACATAACTAAATAGCGTGGGGAGCGATGGTACATTTTACTCTGAATTTGAAGGCCGAACAGATCATTAAAGCATGGGATAATTGTGTGATTACTATCGAGCAGAAGAGCTCAATATTGCAAAAAGACAAATCACAGGAGACGGCAGAGTATCAAAATGCATCGCTTTATGCGGCATCATCTGTGATAACTTTCTCGAGTAAGCAGATTCATCGATGCCCGCTACATTATTTTTTTCATGATTTTCTTAAATCGGCAACAAAACATTCTCGAAGGGGTAACACGATTAGATGGGGGAGCAGAATCGGGACACCTCACCAGGCTCAGTGAAATCAGCGCACTCATCTCAAAATAAACCCATGCCTTTTGAATCGTGGGGTTTTTTTGTTAATTTATGGAGCATAATGCCTCTGCAAGCATTGGCCTTATTGTTGCAGCCATAAACAAGGCAGATATTTGGCATATTTTCCAAAGGAAATAATCCACAATTACGAATCACTGAGTCCAATGACATTGACAATGCATTCTCTGCCACTGGCCAGGTTCCTCAAATATCATCATCATCATCGCTGAAGATGGCCGTAAATAACTTCTTAGCCTGATATAATCGCGATTTGCAGTGATTAAAATGCGAATAAATTTGTAACGGCTGATTAGAATTTGAAATGACCAATGCACGAAGGATGTATTTATATCAAAGATTCTGTGGTCCAAATCTTATTGTTGGATGAACAAGCACTTTAAAGTTAACACACACAACACTGTTTGGAGGTTTGCAGTCAGGCGCAGGGAATGCACTCAGAGAAGAAAATGAGTGGCACAAAACTGAACCCTTGAGGCACTAAAAACTCATGAACTGTTCAATCGAGGGCAAATTCATGACAAGGGTTCCCGTAAAAACAGCTGAATCTAGCATAATTAACAGCCTCAGTGGCTCTGGCGTTTGATCTTGAGGGAGCCCCATGTGTGTACTGGCATTTGCACTGTATCTTAATTACACTGTTCTGGGGAACCATCTACCCGTTCCCAATTGACAGAAACTGCTCAAGCGTTGAGAAATAATTGTCCCCAATTTACCTTGTTATATTGTCAGTGAGGACCGAGAGGTAAAATATTAAAAATCCAAAGGCTCTGGTAAATAAACAAATTCATCAGTAGTGAGGTGGACAAAACACAAGCAAAACTGTTCAGCAAATAATGAAGAATTCACATTAGAGGATAACAAGCCATAACCATTTTTTGGTAGAAACTTAAAAAACATTCTAAAATAACTTCTAAAATGTTAAACAACATTAAATGGGCAAAGGACTGTCTAAAAGCAAAACAAGTGGGTCCCCCAGAACAAAATCTGCAAACCACTGAACTACATTGCCCATAAAATATTTTTATGACTTTCATTTTTTACAGTATTGGCAAAAGGCTGTAATGTTAGAGTGGTTGATTGATAAGCACTCACTCTCAATGTGAATGCAGCTAGCGCACTAGCAAAAACCCTCGGTGCGAGTGTTGCTAATGCCCTAGCCCTTAGTGCGAGTTTGGTTACTGGACCATCACTAGCCCACAGTGCAAGCATGGCCACCGCAATAGCACTGGCCATCAAAGTGAATGTGGATAAAGTATGATCAACAGCCCTCATGAGGTTCCCGTCCTGATATGTAAACAGAGCCTAAAAACTGAGGCGTTCAGCACGCAACCTTTTGATATTTGAGTTTTATTTATGACAACACACTGTATTCAACATAACTCAATCACATATAATTAATCCGTGACACAAGCAGTTCATTTCTGTAGTGGATTTTCTGGTGAGTTTTCAGAGTAATTAACTGATTAAAACTTTTACCACATATGGTACAGTGATATGGTCTCTCGCCAGTGTGAATTCTGCTGTGTACTCTGAGGTTCCATCTCTGAGTGAATCTTTTCCCACACTGAACACAACCAAAAGGTTTATTCCCAGTGTGAATCCTTTCATGCCTGCTGAGGTTCCAGCTCAAACTGAACCGCTTCCCACACTCCACACAGCTGAACGGTTTCTCCCCCGTGTGGACTCGCTGGTGTCTCTCAAAGTCGGAAAAATGCTCAAACCTCTTCTGACACTGTGCGCAACTAAAGGTTTTATCCCCTACATCAGGTCCCAGGAGGATTTTGGAATTTGGACTGCAGTCTGAGACAGAATCTGGACTGTTTTCAGAAACTCTTATTTGCATGGATAAACCTGGATGGATAAACTGAGGGGTTAGATTATAATTTGTCATGAGAGGAGGCTGTTCATGTTCCAGTTGCAGTGTGTCACCCATCTCAGATCTGCCCTCTTCAGTGTATAAACACTGCCCACCTGCTTCCTCTTTCATAACACCTCCATCAAAAACAAGACAATCTTTCTCCGAGGACGACAGAGTGCTTCCAGACATCTCCAAGGTGGCAGGAGTACACTGTAGGGGTGAGAGAACTGACTGGGTCTGCAAGCTTTGTTCTGTAACATTAGCACAAACAGGATCATCAGTCCCGACACTATGCCCTTGAGAAACGGAACTTGGCCGCTGATGGTCTCTCTCAAACATTATAAACTCAGAGCCCATATTGTTCAGCCTTTCAGAATTGTGCTCAGATTCTGTCTGATGGAGAATTTGAGCCACAAGCTCTCCATCCTGCTCTTCTTTCACCGCAAATCCACAGTCAGGCCGTGTGTCGTGTTTCTGTGCTTTAGACTTTTTCTCATTGACTTGTTCCAGAGGGGCAGCATCAGCACCACCCTTAAAAACTCCTGTGGAGAACATTAGAGTAATATGAATTATCTTCCCAAAACAAGATCAAGGGTGTTTGATCCTATGCTTGAAACGGAGGATAAGCACACGATTCTGCTCCAGAACCCACTGTGACTCTTCATTACGCTAATCAAGGGCTTAGCTGAAGACAACGATTAATCAGAGCACAGTTTCCTTTTGCTGATTTATTTTTGGTCTATTAAAATAGGACAGTGCACATCAACAACATTTAGTGAACTCAAATGTTTTTGGAAACCGATTACCTCAAAAAAACAATTGTGCAAGCCAACTTATTTGCATTGTGCAGCAGTAGGAATGTTACTATCAGTGCATCGGCCGCCGCGATATTGGTTCTGATAGCGCGTTGCAGAATTTCCTGAAGTGGCAGAGGTATACCCATCAAAACCGCCTTTTATGGGCAAAAGGAAGGGAATTCCCGGAAATCCCATAGAGGACTCAAATTCCCCTAGTTACCTAGTTTTCAATTTCCGATTTCCCAGATGGCCGCCTGAGCACTTCAAAGTTTGAGGTGACAAAAACACCGTTCAATTTTATAGAAGCCGAGTAGGAATTCAAATGAAAACTGCACAGATTATTAGATTAAGAATTCAGGATCCAACAGGCAAACAAGTAGATCAGAGGGATCTAATAGCTGCGACCTGGCCTAGCATCCGTCACGTGGCCTAGTGTCCATGACTGGTGGTTTCTTGTACAAGTGTGACCTCGAAATTGGCAAATAACCTTGAAAATCAATAGGGAACCCTTCCTCTATACCAAGAAGCTTGTTGTAAGATTTCATAGCCATTCATTGAATTAAACTTGAGTTACCGTGCGAAAACTGTCAAATCGGGCAAAATTGACACTTTTTTTTTTTACCCGTGTGACCTTGGGATTTGACGGATGACCTTGAAAAACAATAGGGAGCACCTCCTCTATGCCCAGAAGCTATTTCCAAAATTTCATAGCGATCCATGAATTCTAACTGGAGTTACAGCGCGAAAACTCGCAAACAAGCTCGTGACCTCTGTGAACTTGACCTTTTACCTCGACCTTGCGCATGGACATCACTTTGGTGAAGGGCAATATCTCCTGAAAATTTCATGATGATACGACGACAGGAACATGGTGAAAAAGGTGTCACAGACGGACGGACAGACAGAAGCGTTCATAGAGCTGCTTGGTCGCAGCTAAAAAATATGAGATTTGGAGCACCAGCAGTCTGTTTCAACCGTCAGCCAAAAAAAAAAAAAAAAAAAACTGTCTGTGGTAAAAATTCCAGAAATGGCGCCCCCATTGGGGATTGCACAGTGAAGTTCAATTCTGTTTTCATTCATCATTATGGAATAGGTAGATAATATTCAAATGAACATTTTCTGAAAGTATCATAGGAATAAAGAATTAAGAAGGTTATTGGTATTTAATGCAAACCATGTTTTCGGTCACAGATTTCTCATTTTTTCTATAGAAAACTAAGGACAAGTTTTAACCCTCATTTCCCATTCAAAGTTTAATAACCGTTTGTCAGTTCTTAACCTATCACAATCTTGATCTTGGTGTCATTGGAAAGTTAATTTGAAGCTCTTTCAAGATAAATAATTTATTTCAGCATAGAACAATTTTGAAAATTTTAGTAACACACCCAGTGGCAGGAACTTAAAGAAAATAAGATAAAGCTTTTTTTTTTTTTTTAATGTTTTAAGGGGGCCAGTCTGGTAAAATACAGTGAAATTCAAGTTGATAAAGAATTCTGAATAAATCATTACTTGATTAAGTAAACTCCAGTAAACCATATATTTCTGGAAAGCTGAGACAATGGAGCATCTGAATCTTCTTAAGAAATGTATTTATCTAATTATGCAAATTATATGCAAATTTCGCAAGGACATAAATATTCAATATATTGTAGTGTTTGTTCTTTGTACTACTACAGTAATTGTACTTATAATATCAAGGCACTTTTATGCGAGTTGATAGTATATGGAATGCACAACAATCCTATGACACCGTTTGTATGATTTCCATCATTTACATATAATAATAATTTTTCTAAGAAAAAACAGAAATTATGTTTTTTTAAATAATTTTGCTTGTAAGGCATGTATGTGCAAAAACCATCATAGGATTGCTTGCAGTATGAAAACAAATCTTTCTGCCAATTTTGAAGAAATTCTGATGAATATTTTTTAAGTAATAGCAATTTTTGTCCAACATTTCTAATTCTGAGATAATTAGCATTTTATAAAGGAAATAATTGACCCTACTTGGCCAATAGATGGCAGCAAACACATTAGTGTCCTGTCAGTGACATCCAGAGGTCCACTGCAACACTAAAAAATAGGCGTGCAATGCACGGAGTACCCCCCCAGCCCGATGTCGAAGTTTTTGAAGACGCCCGCCCGCCCAACCGCACGAAGGATAGTAATACCCCGTCAGCCTTGAGGGCTGAGGGGTAAAAATGGTAAATTTTGACTGTTTTTTTTTCCTTTTTCTTTTTTGACCACAATGATCCACTTCCGGTCGGGTTATAGGCTTACCTGATTTTTTTTTTTTGCCCTGAAATACAATAAAATACTAAAAATATCATGAAAACAACAATTGAATGTTGAAGAGTATATCAAAGTATCACTTACTTACAAAAAACAAAAATTAAGATTTTTTTTTTTTTTTACCAGACTGGCCCCCTTAAGTGCTGTGAACACAAGACCATTAAGTTGGCATACTCATTTTTATCATTATTATTATTATTATTATTATTATTATTATTATACGCCCGTCATAAGATTATGGAGTCATGATGTCCGCGTGTCTGTCTGTCCGTTGCTTGTGTTCACAATAACTCCGCCAATTCACAATCGATTTTATCCAAATTCACACAGCATGATCATATCAGGTGAAAATTTGATGAGTTCAGAGAGCAGCCTGAATGGATAACCCTTTTTCTCAAAATTAACCCTTTTATGTCCCGAAATCCACAAAAACAGTACACAAAGTAAGGCGACAGAATGAAGAAATTCGAAACAGAGAAGCTAAAAAACATGCTGAGGCAAACAAACTAAGAACACAAAGTGAAGAATTCCGAAAGAAAGAAGCCAGTAAGGATGCAGAGGCACGCAAAAGAAAGCGACAGAATGAGTTTAGAAAAGAGGAAGCTAAAAAGGATGCAGAAGCACACAAAGTAAGGCGACAGAATGAGGAGTTTAGAAAAGAGGAAGCGAAAAAGTATGCAGGAGCACAGAAAGTAAGGCGACAGAATGAAGAAATTCGAAAGAGAGAAGCTAAAAAACATGCTGAGGCAAACAAACTAAGGAGGCAAAATGAAGATGTACCTTCCCATCAAACTGTTGGGTGACGGGCGTATATTGCTGTCTCGGACTGCTCTTGTTTTTTAAGATAATCCGTTCCCACAAAACATTTCAGTTCACACATGTCAGGGTTTACAGTGAAGGCGGCGAATTATCCATGTCCGCAATGCACGAGTAGCTAAACGTTCACAACAAGTGCTTTGAAAGTTCAAAATAACTACCTCCGTATCCACGTTAGCAAACACGAGCATAACTACCTTCTGGTGCTTCAAATTGGCTCTCAAACCTAAGTCCAACGGAGCGGCTCTCGCGAGTCACTGCTTCTTGCGCCGTCCTCAGCTCGCTCTCCAACCGCTGTAGTTTCCCCCTCAAAAGGTCAATTTCTTCGTGGCTTCGGGATACTTCCAAGCGCAACACGACGGAACTATCCTCAACAAGTTTGCATATTTCTGTCACAGCGGTTTTCGCGAGTGCTTCCATTATTGAGGCTAACTGTGTCCGAAAGGCTACATGATTCTTCATTTTGCCCACGAATGAATTTTACCTCTTCGTTTACGTATTAACTACCACTATGTATTTATAAAATATAAACATGATGTGTTGAGGTCAAGCTCTTCATTGTGATAACATGAAACGAGTATGTAACCCCTAGACGTAAATCCATCACAGACCAAAACTTCCTTTTGTACTTCTTCTTCTAGTTTTACGAGTGTTTTTACAGCTTATTGGTGCATTACCGCCACCTTCTGTTCCGGAGTGTGGACCAGGCAGTAGACTTACAGTCTAACTCAGAGGTGGGCAGCGAGGGCCGTATCTGTCCCTGGTTTTCACACCAACGTCTGGTCTTTAATTAGTTGATTGTCTCAATTAGCCAAACCATTTATGAAATCTGACGTTTCATGCGCATTTCTTTAAATTATCATGAAACTACAAAGACTAGTCTTGTGTCCCTTCATAAAACATTTTCCTTTGATCGAATCATTGCAAAAATCTATATTTGTGCATGCAATCAATTAACTCAATTACTCAGGGTAATTGATAGGAATAAAAACCTGCATACACACCGGCCCTCCAGGACCGTGATTGCCCACCCCTGGTCTAACTCCTTTACCAGACTTAATCAAACACAATATTATACACATTACACACACACACATAATATATATTAACCTTACTTTAAACTTTCCACACTTATTTCAACTACAACCCCCCTATTCTTTTATCCCTGCTTATCCATCAGATTCTATCATAAACCCCTGTCCCCCTTAGAAATCTATCAGTGCCCTAATTTGTGCCCCCTCTCCCATACTTAGCAATCCTTATAATGAAAATTCCTGTATCCCAACATCCTTCATCTTATTCATCATCTCCTCTCTCTGCACTTCATATCTCCTACACCTCATAACTACATGCTCCACTGACTCCTCCACCTCCTGACACCCCTTACACTGGCCTGTCTTGTGCTTCCCCATCAATTTCAATGTCTTATTTAGTGCACTATGTCCCAACCTTAACCTTGTCAACACAATCTCTTCTCTCCTGTTTCCACTGCTCATCCTCCCACCTCTTATACTGTTTTGAATTTGATAAAGATGCCTCCCTTTCTCCTCTCCATCCCACCTTTATTGCCACATTGCATTGGTCTTTTCCCAGGCTACACTTTTAACTTCTGCTTTGCTGATACTGAGCTGCATATCTACATTTACTTTGATTAAAGCTCTCTTAGCCAACTCATCCGCCCTCTCATTTCCCCTCACCCCTACATGCGCTGGAACCCACATAAACTTTACTTGACCTCCCTAATTAACTATTCCTGTAATTGACTGAAGGACTGAATACAGTTTGTTTTGACAGCTGTTTGAATGGAATCACCTAAGGCTTGCAAGCACTGCAGATGAATCTGAACATACCAATGCCTTATCCAGACCAGCTTTCTCCACCCACCGTAACGCAACTAGCACTGCCACCATTTCCACTGTGTACACTCCTAACTTATTAGATGTTCTTCTATTAATCCCAATTCCTTTTGCCGATACTGCCACTTCAAATCCTGTCGCTCCTGTCTCAGGTTGTTTAGCACCATATGTGTATTTATGTGTAGAATCACTATACTCTGTCATTGCATGACATGTAAATGCACTCACCAAATCAACCATACCCTTCCCCTACCTTTTAGCCCCTAACAAATACCAGTCAACCTCAGGCCACATCCTTTTGCACTTCTTCTTCCTTTTCGTTTATGTTATAGCATAACAGGCTTACTGCACTACTGCCACCTACTGGAATTATAATACTTGCGCAATCAGCTTCTCAGTGCAGCCCGAATAAAAGCCCACTCGGATCTGCAGTCATTGATATCAGTTATCGAACCCAGATAACTGCACGGTGTCTGGCTTTGACCAAACCCGTTTTGCAACATCCCTTGTATTTCATCTCCCTTGACATAAGTGATCTCGAAAATGTCCCAAGATGCATATACGACAATCCTTATCCCTTCCGACTTTGTTTAAATTTCTTTTGCAGTTTATCAACATTTCTATAAATACTGAAAACCATCCTTTATTGATACTTATACATCCTTTATCTGGTCTATTTTGCTCTGTCTTCACCATGATCACTGCAATCTGCTCTTTCCTCGCCGTTCACATTCTAATTTCCTTTGTTCACTCTGCTTCGCCCCTGCTTCATGATTACCTCCACCGTAACAGCAAACAGCCCGGGGTGCGTTTCCCAAAAGCGTAGCAGCTAACTTGGTTAGCAACTTGCATAATTTGTCCATTCACAGTCAATGGGTACCACTATGTACGTTAGCATCTGCGATTTTGGGAAACGCACCCTTGGTCTTTCAATATATTACGGTCATCTTTTGAGCATCCTTTTTTTCCACACACCGTCTACATCAAAAGGTCATTGTCCTGCATACTGCTGCCGAGTGTCAATATTCTTGACACCGAATGTATCAGAGTAGAGCTCTTTCAAAAGCCGACACCACGTTGCTCACATAATCAAGAAAGCCCCATCTGGCAATTTTTTTTCAAACTCGAGCACCACCACCAGGCCATCTTCCCTTTTCCTGTCCTGATAGCTTTATAAATGTCAAGCTCCCCATACTCCCTCAAATTCCATTAAAAAAATATGTTTAACTAAAAAAGGAACACCTCAAATTACACAATTCTCTGTAATTCGGTGACTCATTTGAAAAATATCCTTGGACTGAGGTCAAATAAAAAATAAATAAAAAAATAGAACCTTTTCCCTGCTTCTTCATTGTGCATTCTATAATCACAATACCGCATCCGCTCACCTTCACTGTTTGTATATCACCAACCTCTTTTTCACATATTTCCCTACATAGTGTAAGTGATTATCACTGGATATATGGCTGACTACCCACTTAGTCCCAACTGCTTTCCAACTGGACACATTCCTTCATTAGTTTAATTTCTTATTCCTGTTTTCTGTTATTTACCCCATTCAGTCTCTCTGACAGGACTATTTCAGGGAATCTTTAAATAGACAAAGCTCCCATTCTCAGAATTTCCTGTTTCATAGGGGAATGTTGTGATTCAGCCCAGGAATCAAAAGTGAAGGCAGAAGACAATCCAAGAGTCTGGATTATTGATAGTAATACAGATGACAGTGGGACAGAGCCCAGAAAAGAATGGCACAGAACAGTTCAGATTTGACAGGCAAATCTCCGTGGGTGTAGCCAGTGGCCATCTGGCATAAGTGCTGGATGGAGAGCAGACTTCGCCAGAGAAAACTCTCAGATGGCGGTATGGAAGAGTTTAGCAGGAATGTGGCCCGAATCCTGATGACTGTACAAGGTTTTAGAGCTTGTTCCTCCTAAAGTTGGCAGAGGAACAGACAGAATAGATAACAGGACAGCGGTCCACATCCTGGAGACCAGGAGAAAGGTTTGGGAAATTATTTCCGTAAACTGAAATAGAAAAAGTACTACCATGTATTGCAATAATTTAAGATTGCAAATTCAGTTGAAAAGAAAAATGGCTTTACGAGCAAATAACTCGTGCTAAAGAGCATATAGCTAATGACAATGCAGCGGCTTGCAAACTTAAAGTAGGGGGTATAAATAAGTCAACTCACACGAGAGGAGGGAGGAAACATGAATGGGACACAAAGGTTGAAAGGAAGCAACGAGACCTAAACCAATCAGAAGACACATTACTTCTAATAAACACGTAAGCTGCTGGACAGGACCAGACACAGCTGACATTCACACAAGGTGTGTGACCGTTCTGTAACACTTTTTTTCCCCCCTTTTCTTCGAACCTTTCTACAGGTTCGGTGGAGAGGGAGACCCGCCATCAGCTGCCGGTGAACTCGCGATTTTGAGTTTTACTGCCTGAACATGCAGTGTAAGTATCATCAGAATTTGAAAATATTTGCGGCCTCGTCCACACGTATCAACCCATCATTAGTTGCATCAGGTGTGCAGTCAGGAGAAAACAACAGATATCTGGATCTGGCAGTCGGGCCCCAATTAGAGGTTTGGGAACCAATGGGTTAGATCATGGATGGCTGCATCGAGCAACGAGTCATTTTTGTTACTCTCTTCTTAATTAGCTTAATTGTGATTTTGAATAGTTTTAATGAATATTAATCCACGATCAAAAAGCAGACCATAGATATCCATGAAGACTGAGGTCACATGCATTCATAATGCAACATCAGCAAGTGAATGCCACAATCACAGTGGCTGTGAAAATGATTTTCATCAGTTCACCAGAGCATGAAATGCAATCTTGTACTAGAGCAGACTTACACCTTCACAATGACTAAAGCAAATTAAAGTGAACGCAAAAACCATTGTTTGGAAGTATGTGTTCAGGCAGTAGGAATGCAAAAAAAAATTGTGGGCACATAACTGAACCCTTGAGGCACTAATAACTCATGAACTGTTTCATGGAGGTCAAATTTAGCTGACAAGGGTTCCAATAGAAACATCTGAACCTGGCATAATTAACAGTGTCAGTGGCTCTGGATTTTGACCTTGAGGGACCTCCATGTGTGCACTGGCATTTGCACCATGTGTCTTAATTACACTTCAATGCTTTGAGGGACCATTGACCCAAATTGTCATAAATTGCTTTTCAAGCGGTGAGGAATAATTGCCCCCAATTTATTGTCCTATGTTGTCAGTGAGGACAAAAAAAGAGGTAAAATGATAAAAATCCACCGGCTCTGGCAAACCAATATGCTCCTCACTTCCATTAACCTGGACACACCGCCACAAAAAATAACTTTGGTAAATAATGAAGAATTCAAACTAGATGAAATAGAGCAATAGACACTTCCTGGTAGATATTTTAACAATAATATTCTGAAATAACTTTTTAAAATAAATAATTAAAAGTATCAAACAACCTTAACTGGGCAACAGACTGTCTGAAAGAAAAATCAGTAGGTGCCCCAAAACCTAATCTGTAGTGATGTGACACTCTGGGCCGAGGCTTCGGGGCTTGTGCCAAGTAATACAGGTATTATTTTGCGAAGCGCGCATCGATGACGTATGCAATGAATTCGGAAGCCTCGCCGGCCGGCCGTACCTCATGACCAGTTCATGAAGTGGTTCGCAATTTGAAATAAATGGGGCTGTAGAACGCGAGGGGGATCCCTAACATTTTGTTGATTCTGACCGTTAGAAATTCTGATTGTGTGCTGACCGTCAAAAACCCTTTTTTGCTTGCGATGGAGCCGCAGAGAAAGAAAATGTCCACAGGGTGGGAACATTTTGACCTAATTTCTCCCAACAAGGTATGTGTATTAATAACTGCAGATGCATTTCTCCCAGTGAAAGACTCTTTTCCAAAGTAGGGGAAATGTTATCCAAAACAAAAAAAAGAGAGAAAAATCGCTTGAGCCCCAATAGCGGGGATAAACTTTTATTCCCGAACAAAAACCAAGTATCATCTTGAGCAAATTCACTGCCCATATCCCAAAGTCTCACCCTACATTCACTGCCCTCACCCCAAAGTTACAAAAGCATTGCCCTCACTCCAGTGTAACTGATCATTTCATCTGTGCATAAATGCCAACTTTTTTTTACAATTTGTTATTGCTTCTTAAAATAGACACCATATGGTAATATGAGTACATTTCATATTTCTTGGCGTCATTTGACTGTTTCATTCACAGGCATTTCGAACTGATGTTGTCTTCTATAATATTTTGTCTGCTTTACACTTTTTGTCCTGTAGATGCCGCAGTGAGCAAATCAAGCCTCAAGAAGCGTCACCCATTAGTGAACCATTTTGGGAGAAAGCTTCAATCCTCCATGAAGCTTCATCTCACCATCACTACTAATCTGCAAACCATAGCACTACATTGCCCATAAATAAAATATTTTTGCCATTTTCATTTGTTCAGTATTAGCTCCAGGTTGTAGTGTTCATGTGGCTGATTCACAAACACCCGCCCTCAATGGGAATGTAGCTAGTGCACTAGCAAAAGCCCTCCGTGAATGTGCACAAGCCCTTCTAGGAGTATGGTTACTGTACCATCACAAGTCCACAGTGCAAGTATGGATAATGCCGTAGCACTGGCCATCTAGATGTGTGAATACAGTGTGATTAATCACCCTCAAAAGGATCACTCATGTGGATCCATTCCTTATTTCATTTCTGTTGTGTATTTTCAGGTGAGTTTTCAGACTACTAAGCTGATTGAAACTTTTCCCACACTGGGTACAGTGATATGGTTTCTCACCAGTGTGAATTCTGTTGTGTACCCTAAGGTTTGATCCCTGAGCAAATCTTTTTCCACACTGCACACAACCAAAAGGCTTATTCCCAGTGTGAATCCTTTCATGCGTGATGAGGTTCGCCCTCAGGCCGAATCTCTTCCCACACTGCGCACAACAGAAAGGCTTATTCCCAGTGTGAACCCTTTCATGTGTGATAAGGTTGCACCTCAAACTGAACCGCTTCCCACACTGCGCACAGCTGAACGGTTTCTCCCCTGTGTGGACTCGCTGGTGTCTCTCCAAGTCGGAAAAGCGATCAAACCTTTTCCAACACTGTGTGCAATTAAAATGTTTCCCCCCTACAACAGGTCTCCAGGGTATTCTGGCATTTTGCTTGCTGCTTGAGACTGGATCCATGCTATTATCAGTAACACCTATTTGCAAGTCTAACTGCTGCTGTACTAGTCTGAAATCATGCATGGTTAGATCATCACTCCTCAAATGTGGAGGCTGTTCACATTCCATTTGCTTAGTACCACCCATCTCAGATCTGCTCTCTTCAGTGTTTAAACACTGCCCACCTGCTTCCTCTTTCACAACACCTCCATAAGCAACATAATCAGCTTTCTCCAAGGATGACCGTGTGCCTCCAAACATGTCCATGGTGCCAGGAGTATGCTGTGCAGGTGAGACAATTGATTGGCTCTGTGAGCATTGTTCTATAGTAATAGGACAATCAGGATTATCACTCAGATCACTGTCCCCCTGGGTAAAGGACCTCCATAATTGATTTTCTCTCTCCAACATTATAAACTCAGAGCCCATATTGTTCAGCCTTTCAGAATTGTGCTCAGATTCTGTCTGATGAAGTATTTGAGCCACAAGTTCTCCTTCCTGCTCTTGCTTCACTGCAAATCCAAAGTCAGGCCGTGTGTCGTGTTTCTGTGCTTTACACTTTCTCTCATCGAGTTGTTCCACAATGGCGTCTTCAGCACCACCCTTAAAACTTCCTGTGAAGAACATAGAAATAAAATTAATAAACCTCCCAAAACAAGATCAAGGGCGTTTGATTCTATGTTAAAATGGAGGATAAGAACACATAGTTTTGTGCAGACCAGCACTGACGCTTTATTGCACTTATCAAGGGTCTAGCTGAAAACGATTAGTTCAGAAGTGCGCAGTTACATTTTGCGGATTTATTTTTGATCTACTTTAATAGGGCAGCGCACATCAAAACATATATTCAATGGTGCTGGAGCTCGCAAAGGAGGCGAGTTTTCCACTTCCACAATGTGCGAGTAAACGTTCGCAAAGAGTGCCCTGAAAGCTCAAACGAACCATCTTCGTATCTACCGCGATATCAGCAAACATAAGCATAACTACCTCCAACTGCTTCAAGCTGGTCCTCAACTTGAAGTCCAACGGAGCGACACTCCCGCGTCGCTGCTTCTTGCGCCGTCCTCAGGTCGCTCTCCACCTGCTGTAGTTTCCACCTCAAACGATCAATTTCTTCATGGCTTCGGGATACCTCCAAACGCAACACGACAGAACCATCCTCCACAAGTTTGCTGATCTCTGCCACAGCGGCTTTAGCCAGTGCGTCCATTATTGAGGCTAACCGTGTCTGAAAAGCTACACTATTCTTCATTATACCCGCTACTAAATCTTGCCTCTTAGTTTAAGTATTATCCTGATGGATTGATACAATATAGGCATGAAGAGTTTAGGACAAGCACTTTATTGTGAAAACATTAAACGAGTGCCGTGGTCCCGAGGCATAATCAGTCGTCAGAAGACAGTATGACCGCTCCTTCTTCTTTAGGTTTACAAATATTGTACAGACTTATTATTACATTACCGCCACCTACTGGAAGATAATACTGGCACAAACCGTTACTTCATGCATACTTTGAAAAAACGCACCAAACCGGCAGGTTTCCGTGTCAATAACTAAAGTCGAATAACTACACGGTGTCTGGCTCCCACCAAACCCCTTTTCCAACATCTCATATATTTAATCTCCCTTAACATCAGTGATCTCTAAAATCTCGCCCGCTGCATATTCTACCACCTTGATCCCTTCGGACTTTGTTTCCGATTCTTTAAATGTTAAAAAGAACTTCTTTTATCAACATTTTCACATTTTTTATCCGGTCCAATTTGTTCTTTCTTCTCCATTTTTTTTGAGCTGTTTTTCCTCACTACTCATTTTCCCTCATTCACTCTTCATAGCCTCCACATTTGTCACCTGGTTTTCTATCAGTGTCCATTCCACCCTCACATTCTAATTTCCTTCACTAACACTGCTTTGCCCCTGCTTCATGATTACCTCCAGTTACAGCAAACAGCCTGCTCTCTCAGTATTTTACAGTCATCTTTTGTGCGTCCTTCATTTCCATACCTTTGAAATCTAAAAGTCACTTTCCTGCGCACTGCTGCCACATGCCCACATTCTACAGAGCAGTAATATTAGAGTTGAGCCTTCTCAAAAGTCGTCACTGCAGCTCACATTAGCTAGAAAACACAGTCTGGCATTTTCTTTTCGAACTCAGGCATCAGTACCAGACTATCTTGTTCTTTTCCCATTCGAACTTCCTTTAAAATGTCGAGCCCCATATGCTCCCTCTACCTCCAGGAAAGAATCACACATAACTGGAATCGGTCCACCTCTGATGTAGAATTTTCCCACACAGTGATTATCCCTGGATAATATACGGTTGATTTCCCATTTAGCCATCCATCTCTCTGACAGGACTGTGTCAGGGAATTTCTAAATAAAGAGAACTCCCACTCTCAGTTTCCAGTTGCATAAGGAAGCGCCTGTGAGATGGTCCAGGATTAATAGGGGCCAAAAGACCTGCGGTGCAAAAGCGCAATGCGCATGGGGATAAAAAAAATAAATAAAAAATTCCGCTAATTTTCTAAATTCATGCTTTCGATATAACAGGTTGAGACAATATATATGGTCCGATATTTACATTTTCTACGGATTTTCAATTACAGTAATTTTGCTTTTTGTATTAGTGATGTCACGCGCCACAAGCCACTTTTTCACCCAGCCACTTGATCGCAGTGGACCAAAAAGGATATGCAAGTTTTCTTAACCACACTCCTGACATCTTTTGCAGTTATCGTATGTAAAATACGCACAAAATGTAATATACACCTAGACAGAAACCATAATGTTTGCGATTGTGTTCATATAATTGGCCCAGGGCAAGTTAGACCAAGGTAGCGTTGCTGGCTAACAGAAGGCTTTGGGTGCCGTCAAGGGAGAGTATTAAGTCGCAAACGCTCGAAGAGAGATACCATTGCAGATCTCTTCTACAGCAAGGCTTCCTGCTCCCTAGTGATGCCTTTGCAATGCAGTATACTCCAATTCACCATGAGGACAGTTGCAAGATGGTCCTTCATGAATGGGAGTGGACGGAGCTTAACAGCAAAAAATGATTACTTACACCTGTTCTGGGTCAAAAAAGGCACTCCTACCTGCCCCTCACTTCTCGGGTGGTGCCTTATGTCCTCCGTCACAAAGTGCGCTTGACAAGTGCCGTCTTTGGTCTCTGATTACCACCGCTAAGAGATACTGTGACCACTTGTGTGAGTTTATGTCAGTTTCTCATCAGAATTACTCAAAGACTGTTCAACGGATAGCCTAAAAATTGTATGGGAAGCTGCATTGTACGAATGGGAAGAGGTGACTAAATTTCCACAGCAATCCAGATACCGTTCCGGATTCCGCAACTGATTATACGCGCCAGTGGACCAAAACCTGCTGGTGGAGGTATGTGCCCTCTGAGTGTCCCCTAGTTTTCCCTTGCGTTAGCCCGTAACATTAATGCAATGAAAGCTAGCTAGCTAGCCAGCCACTATGTTCACAGCTAGCTGGCTGCCTTAGCAAGTAGTACTTCACTAAATTACTCTTCAAGCGAACAATAATCTTCCTCCAACATTACCATCAGGTAGGTTTTACTTGCGCACTAATTGCAAAACTCCTCAGATTAGTGGACAGTTTTAGTTAGCTGCTAGCCAGAAAACGCTTTGGGACGTGAAAAAAAAAAAAACAGGCACGCTCCTTTGTTGTGCACTCTGAGCAAGGACTGAAGCGCTCAGCTGCGTCCTGCAGAACCACACCCATTCAGGAGAAATAACGTTTTTAATTGGTCCCTTGCTTTGGAGGGGAGAGTGGTGATGTGGGGTCAGAGGAGGAGCTTATTGCGGGGCCCGCAAAGAATTTTGTAAACAAAAACCAGGGAACAACAGCAAGTTGGCAGTAAACTGTAGTCTCAAGAGACCTATAAATGATTTCTCTCACATTGCAAGAGGTCATTGTACTCAAAAAAAAAAAAAAAAAAAGAATACCGTGAGAGTACCGTTGACCATCATGTTTTAGATTTCTCCCTGCTCCACTATTCGAACAATCAAGTTATAATCAACCCATTGAAGTTGTGTGACAATGAGCCGATCAGTTGGATCTCTAGTGCTGGAGCAGGGAGAGATCTAAAGCATGCAGGACAGACGGTACTCCAGGAGACGTTAGAGAAACTCTGATTCATCCCACAAATGTGATGATTCAGGAGTTTACTGTTAAGAAAAAAGAAACTAGAATGCGTTTTTACTCGTAAAAACGTAGGTCTCTCTCCCAGCCCACCTCCCCTGCCTAACCCACCGGACGGACAGACAGACAGACAGACAAGCACATACTAAATGGCACCAGTGCAAGATCTGAGTAGTAAGAATGCTGAGGTTTGTTGAGATCATGCTAACGGTTTAGGGGTTATATTCCAGACAGTAGTAGATCACATCCAGACAGGCAGACAGATGGACGGACAGACAGGCACATACCAAAAAGCACCACTTCAGGACCTGAGTAGTATGCATGCAAAGTTTTGTTAAGGTCATGCAACCAGGTTTGGAGTTCCACTCCGAAACAAAGTGGGAATGCCACTGCGAATGCGAATGGGAACCGAGCCTTAAACAATCTGTCTCCCCTCTCCCAGGGAGACTGAAAAACACAGAGCTCAGCCGTTAATCACATCAAAGTCCATGGACAATCAGAAGCAAAATACTTCTCAAGCATAAAAACAAGAAGTCCGCACACTTACACACATCCTTTATTTACTGCACTAGAAAAAATACTGGCAGACCTTTCGGAAGAAGCCTTCTCCAGTGCAACTTTCAGAGTTCTGTGAGATATGGTGTCACTACCCTCCTGCCTTGTTAATCATTTCCTCCTCCCTCCCAGCAACTTGCATGTGTGCCAGAGGTACTGTCTCTTTTAATCGGTTTGGCATCTTTTGTGCCTCACCCCTCCAGGCGTACTTTATTTGCATGCCCTACTCTGCGGAGTTCCTTTGGTGCATATAACCTTAATCGGTATCAAGCAAAGTCGCTTTAGTTTATACATTAAGCAAACAGCCAGTTTACTCCTTCAAAGAGGAAATTATCATGACCTTCATGATAGTGAGATATGGAAGTACTCTTCACAGCTTTATGAATAGGAACAATCTCCCAAGCCTTATTCCTGGTCTCCACGATTTATCTCCACAGTTTATTAAGAACATCTCCAAAATTTTCATTGGTAAACCAAAGGCTGGACAGAAAAGGATCCCCGTATATATGGGTTTTCATTCTAATCAGAAGGGCAATGTTTAATAGGCTCTATCAATGTTTGGAGGGATCATTTACCAAAATTGACAGAAATTTCTTTTCAAGCTGTGGGGAGTAATAGTCCCATATTCATAGTGCAATATTGCCAGTGAGTACGAAGAGGTTAAACGATCATAATCCAAAGGCTTTGGCAGATCATTCGGCTTTTCACTGACCTGATAATACGGACACAAAGTCACACATACCGTTTGATAGGTAATAAAGAATTCAAAGCAGAAGATGACAAAACATAGTCACTCAGTAGTAAAAAAATAAATGTTACATTATGAAATAACTTAAAAATGTTTTAAAAATAAAACTCAGGTTAAACAACCTTAAGAAAAAACCAGCAAGTCCCACAGAACCAAACCTGAGAACCACTGAACTACATTGCCTGTCAAATAAATATTTTAATTATTTTGATGGCATTCGCACCAGGTTAAAGGATTAATGTGGCTGACTTACGAACACTAGCCCGTGATGTGAATGTGACAAATGCACAAGCACAAGCCCTATTCCTCAGTCTGAATGTGGCTACTTAATTATTAATAGCCCAAGTGTGACCGCAGCTACAAGGAAAAGTTCACCCAAAAATGACAATTCACTCATCATCTACACATCCCAAGGCAAATCGAAAGGTGCATGAAGTTCTTTCTTCCTCAAAGCACTTTTGGAGTTACAAAGAAAAACAACACTGAAGACAAATCCAAATCAATTGAAGTCATTGGAGACCACTTTTTCACGTGTAAAAACATTTAAGGGGTGATCTGGGGTTAAATGAAAAATGACACAAGGAAACAACTGAGAATTAATCTAAAGAGGTATATGTAATAACAACCAAAAAAGATACAAGTTGGCATTTTTTTGTTTACGCGGTTGCCATGGTGAGCAAGCTCATTGAATATGCAGAAAACTTCTGGCACCAATTCCTCTTGAAGTCTATGATAGAATTCAGTTTTTCTTTCATTTAAAAGCCATTGCTTTTGGCAATGCAATAACATAGCCATTCTTGGCCCAATTTATCAGTTGTGTGATTTTGAGGCATTTTACTCAAATTTTGAAATTATTTTGCGCAGAATCTGACAAATACTCAAAATATTCAAAGTATGTCACAGATAGGCAAAATTTCCCAACGTCATTGCATTTCTAATGAAGTGAAGTACCTGCAGCCCAAATTTCATTGATTTTCGATGATAAATAAAAAAAGTTATAGATGCCACAAACATGAGAAACGAGGAAAAAGTAATACCTTTGGAAATCCGTGGAAAGTGCATTAGACCACATTGAAGAGTTGAGTTCAGTTTTTAATCCTTGTAGCAATTAGTGATTATTAAAAGTGGCTTATTATAGAATATTTTTATTCAAAAAAAATTTTTGGAAAATAATCAAATTTTGCCAATTTAACCCCAGATCACCCCTAAAAAGACCACAAAATGCCTCAATACCTCTCGTGCAGCGTAATCCAAGTGTCCGTTAAGATGTCTTTTCTCGATATTTTTAGCCTAAATGTCCAATGTAGCCACTTAACTAAGAGCCCTGTTCATTTTTGTGGAAGAAGTTAACCTCACCAAGTTGGCCAACCATAAAAATGCGCTCTTCAGTCAGTGAATACAAACATTCAAAACTGCAGCGCATTTCTCCAGTTGGAGATGATTAAGGCCGTTGCAGCACTATTTGCCCTAATTGGCCACCGTAGCAAAAGGACTTGAATTTTAAACTTCTTCCGTAAAAATGAACAAGGCTCCTAGCTAAGTGGCTACATTGGGCATTAAGGCTAAAAGTATTGTGAATAGATGTCTTTACAAGTCAAATTTGAATGTCAGAGCTTATGGACACCTGAATTATTCTGCATGAGCAGTATAGAGGCATTTTATGGTTTTTAAAAGTTGTTTTTTTATACTTGAAAAAGTGGCTTCCATTGACTTCAGTTGCATGCATTATAGGAACGCTCCAACCGGTATCCCTGATCAAGGTACTGGCTTTTGAACTGCAGTTGGTCCCTGGGTGCTGTTCTGTGTGGCTGCACACAGCTCCTTACTATAGGATGGGTCAAATGCAGAGGGCGAATTATCCCATGGGGTTCAATAAAGTATATCTTAATCTAAATTTGGACTTGTCTTCAATGCAGTTGTTCTAACTCCATAAGTGTTTTGAGGAAGAAAAAAAATTCATGGACATTATGATTAGCCTTGGGGTGAGTAGATGAGCGAATTTTAATTTTTGGGTGAACTTTTCCTTTAAGTAAGACCAACAGCCCTTAAAATGATTTAGTCCTGATATGGACAGCCTTTAGAAATTTTTAGTTCCATTTGTGACCATGAATCACATTTCCATTACGTTTTGCACAACTCCAGTAAATCATTTCCGCTGTGGGTTTTCAGGTGAGATTTCAGACCACTCAATTGAGTGAAACTCTTCCCACACTGGGTACAGTGATATGGTCTCTCTCCTGTGTGAATTCTGTTGTGCTCTCTGAGGTTTGATCCCCGAGCAAATCTCTTCCCACACTGCACACAACAGAAGGGTTTATTCCCAGTATGAATCCTTTCATGTCTGATAAGATTGCTCCTCAAACTGAACCGCCTGCCACACTGCACACAATCAAAGGGTTTATACCCAGTGTGAACCCTTTCATGTCTGATAAGATTGCTCCTCAAACTGAACCGCCTGCCACACTGCACACAACCGAAGGGTTTATTCCCAGTGTGAACCCTGTCATGTCTGATAAGGTTGCTCCTCGAAGTGAATCGCTTCCCACACTCCACACAAATGAATGGTTTCTCCCCGGAATGGACTCGCTGGTGTCTCACCAAGGTGGAAAAATTATTAAAGCTCCTCTGACACAGTGCACAGCTATGATGCTTCTCCCCTCTACCACATCTTCTGGGAATTCTGGCATTTTGGTTGCAGCTTGATGCCGTGTCCATACGGTTCTTAGTGACTCCCATTTGTGAGTCTAACTGCTGTTGTACTGGATGGAAAACTTGGGAGGTCAGATTATCATTAGTCGAGAATGGAGGCTGTTCATGTTCCCTTACCTGTGTACCACCCATCTCAGATCTGTATAAACACTGCCCACCTGCCTCCTCTTTCATAAAACCACCATCAAGAACATGACTGTCTTTCCCCAAACAGGAAAGTGTGCCTCCAGACATTTCTACAGTGGCAGGAGTATGCTTTACTGATGAGAGAATTGACTGGCTCTGTGAGCATTGTTCTGGAACATTAGAACAAACAGGATCATCAGTCATGTCACTGTCACCGCGAGTAAAGGACCTCCATAACTGGGGGTCCATCTCAAACATGACATACTCAGAGCCCACATTGTTCAGCCTTCCTGCAATGTCTTCAGATTCTGCCTGGAGTACTGGAGCCTCATTCTCCTCCTCCTGTTCTTCTTCTTTCACAACACATCCAAGACCAGGTCTTCTGTTGCCTGCCTGCGCTTCGCACGTTTTCTCTTTGAGTCGTTCTACAAAGGGAGCATCTGTGCCACTCTTCACAGCTCCTGTAGGAAACAATGAAAGAAAATTAATTATCTTCAATTAATCATCTTCCCAAGACAAGATCAAGAAAGTTTGATCCTGTGTGAATAGAAAGCGGAGGACACGCGCTTTTGGGCTGCACATATCCGGGACGAGGCTGAAAACCACGATTAGGTGATTAGTCAATAGTTTTATTTTATTAGTTAACTGGTGGCTCGTTTGACAGGTACAGTACACATTTATGTAAATTTACAGTACACAACAGCATTTACGTAATTGTGCTGGAACTCATCAAGGGAGCGAGATTCCAGTTTTCCATTTCCGCAGTGAATGTTCACGGAGTCCCTTTGAAGGTCAAAATACTCTGTCGAACCATCTTCGTATCAACCGCGACAATCAGCGAGCGTAAGCATGGTTACCTGTACCTCCAGCAGCTCCTTCAAACTGCTCCGCAGCCTGAACTCCAACGGAGCGGATCTCTCGAGTCGCTGCTTCTTGCGCCTTCCTCAGCTCGTCCTCCATCTGCTGTAGTTTCCTCCTCAGACGGTCAATTTCTTTGTGGCTTCGGGATATTTCCAAACGCAGCTCACCTGAACCATCTTCAACAAGTTTGTGTATCTCTGTCACAGCGGTTTTGGCAAGTGCTTCCATTATTGAGGCTAACTGCGTCTGAAACACGAAATGATTCCTCATTTTACCTTTGAGCAAATATCTTCACTTAATTTATGTATCAGTTTACAACCTCAATGCAGTTATTTGATAAAAACTTAAGGGTTCAGTTCCAACACTTGATAATGACACCACTAAGCGGGCAAAGTATCCCTGAGATGTAAACTGTCATCATACAACATTACTTCCGGGGTTTCATTACTTCCGGGGTTTCTCATGACGACGCACACGGCAGTGCAAAGACGGTAAAATTAACAAGACGAATGATTCCGGAACCGTGCACTAACATACTACTCGCACTACCGACGACGGTTATACTAAAATTATTTAACAGAGTTTGGGAAACAGGGAAAATTCCGAGTGCATGGAAACAGTCAATAATTATATCAATATTAAAACCTGGAAAAGATCCATCAGAACCTTTAAGTTATAGACCAATTGCGCTTACATACAACTAGGGAAAACAATGGAGAGAATGGTAACGGATAGGCTAACAACATTCTATCTTGAAAGAAGGGAATTGTTATCTCCATATCAAAGTGGGTTTCGTCAAGGAAGAAATACAATGGACTCAATATTACGACTAGAATCAGAAATTAGGAAAGCACAAACCAATAAAGAAGTAGTGGCAGCAGTATTTTTTGACATCGAAAAAAGCTTATCATATGTTATGGAAAGGAGGACTGCTCATCAAATTAAATGCATTGGGGGTGGGTGGCAAGGTGTATAACTGGGTTCAGGATTTCCTAATAGGAAGAACAATAGAAGTAAGAGTTGGCAAAGAGTATTCAAAGCAATATCAAGTTGAGAACAGCACCCGCAAGGCAGTGCTTTTAGCCCAGTCTAATTCAATATAATGGTTAATGATATATTTGATCATGTAGAGGAAGGAATTGGGAAATCATTGTATGCAGATGTTGGGACAGTGCGTACAAGGGGACGGAACTTAGAATATTGTCAGAGGAAATTACAAACAGCTATAAAATCAGTAGAACAATGGTCAAACAAATGGGAGTTCAAATTATCAGTGGCAAAAACACAGTACATATGTTTTTCTAGACGACATAAGGAAATATCCTTAAAACTATATGGACAAACACTCAAACAGGTTAGTGAAGTGAGATTCCTTGGTCTGATGTTTGATGAAAAACTAACTTGGAAACAATACATTGATATAATTAAAAGAGAAATGTAAAAAAGTCAACAACCTCATAAGATGTCTGTCTGGGCGTGACTGGGGAGCAACCAGGTCGCCAATAATAAGTTTATATCAATTAATGGTGAGATCGACGATAGATTATGGCTGTATTGCATATATGTCAGCAACAGAGAGTCATCTGAAAAAACTGGATGTGGAGCAGGCATGAGGGCTTAGGATATGCAGCGGTGCCTTTAAAACATCACCAGCATCAGCCATGAGAGTTGAAACGGGGGAACAACCACTGCGAATAAGACTAATGAAACTTATGATGGCATACGGGGTTAATTTGCAAGGACACAGGCAATCACATCAAACAAAAAATATTCTGGAGGAGTGCTGGGAACATAATGAATCAAACTTTAGAAGCTTTGGGTGGATAGGCAATATCAAAGCGGATAATATAGGACTAAGCAAAATTCAAAATAGCTCTACAGTATCAGTATCATCACTAACAACCTGGCAGTTCATTATGCCAATAATAGACACAAATATTAAGCAAGCAATAAAGGCAAAATCTAAAATGATATCAGCTGGGAGAGTGGCAGAGATATACATCGAACAACACTGGAGATTAATTATTATTTACAGACGGGTCAAAAGATCCTGAGTCAGGAAGGACAGGAGCAGCAGTATTTATCCCAAAATATGAGGTAGTAATTAATAAAAGAACATCTAATAAAGTGTCTGTGTATACCACTGAGCTTATAGCAATATTAACAGCTCTGCAATGGCTGGAAAGGAATATCGAAAAGAACTCTGTAATTGCTTCTGACAGCTTGGCAGCACTGGCAAGCATCAAAACACATGCAGACAAGATTTAATTTTTCAAATCCATAATATTACATACAGAATGCACAGACAAGCTTTGTATGGGTTCCAGCTCGTGTAGGTGTAGAGGGAAATGAAGGTGTAGACAAATTGGCCAAGCAGTCACTCAAACTGCAAACAATAGTCCTGGAAATTCCTTTGTCTATATGAGAGTAAAAAGATAATCAGAGAACAAATGGAGAAAATATGGCAGGAATACTGGGATATACAGGACACAGGAAGACATCTTTATAACATCCAGAGACAGGTTAGGAGGGGTAGAAATATTGTCAGGTATCAGAGAGAGCAGGCAGTCATCACTCGACTTAGAATAGGACATACAGGGCTATATTCATCACTTCAAAAAATAGGGAAACACACAACAGGGAAATGCTCGAAGTGTGAGGAGGTAGAATCTGTCCGACACGTGCTGATAGAATGCAGGGGTTATGAGGAAGACATTGATTATCAGCATTAGAAAAAGCAAAACTGAGTATCAGTCTGAGGAGTAACTTAGGAGATTCAGGACAGCTAGTGATCAGAGAATTAGTTGAGTATTTTAAGAAGACCAGGCTAATGGAAGGAATATAGTAAAGTATCGTAAGTTTTGTGTTCGTGTTTTTTTTTCTTTTAGGTATTTAATTTAATGTTATTTAGATGCGGCAAATCTCCTGATCCACACTCCAGTCCAGTTGGTGGCGGTAATGCACCAAAATGGTTGCCAATGGTTATATCATCATACTATAATTTGAGGAACGTTTGTCTGTCTGTTTGTTCCCCTACTCCTCCGAGGTCCTCTGATGGATCTTCACCAAACTTGGTGGGTCTATGTAGGTTGTCCCGTGAATTGTCCTTGAGGGGTTAGTTTTTTGAAAGGTCAAGGTCACTGGGGTCAAAGGTCAATTTCTCGCAGCCACGGGTAATTCACTAGTGTAATTTAAATGATTGAATGTAATCTGCCATGCGAAAAATTAGTTTCGCGTCCGGTGTGAAAGCAGCTTAAAGTGTCCGGTTTGTTTACATTATGCTTGGCGCATCCGCTCACATCACAGGAATATCCATCGCATTTGCTGGCGCAACCATGTTCAGAAAATTCCGGTATAGTGACCGAAATCTCCTTTGGTCATTCCCTATGTAGTGCACTATAACATATACAAGATGTAGGGGATAGGGAGTGAGTGAATGAGTGGACAATTTCGAACACAGCTAATGACAGCGCGGCGTTCGTTGGGAACTATACGCTTCCCCACATGACCACTCGAACAACGAAGTCAATGGGAGTTGCCACTCAAGAGTTATCAACCGCTCTGGTTTATATGAATGAAATTGGTCATGTGATAATGCAAGATGTCAACAATGTTTGTAAACATTGGACGTTCAATGTCCCATCTGAGAATCGACTTTAGATGCCCTTCAACATTCATTATGCCTAAAAATTCCGGCGCTGCATCAACTACCTTTTGGATTCTCTCCATTTTCCTTTCAAGGTCTCTAGAACAAATCACCAACATTGCAATAAAAGCCGAAACGTGTCTTCTTTCCATTCTAATGAACTTCTTGTCTGGTTTTCCAATATCCTGAACCCTAGCCTGCTCCTTCCCCATATTTTCTTTTTCCACCTGCACCCTCTTAATTGCCTCAGCAAATGACTTTCTCCCCTGTGATCTTATTCTTCCCACCTCCTGTTCCTTTTTCCTTCTTTTACACTCCAACGCCCCAACTTCATGGTTTCGCCCACAGTGAAAACACACTATCTGTGCCTTGATAGTACCCTCATCCTCCATACATCGTTCTTTCCCACAACTTCTGCATTCTTCTCTTATTTTCCATACTACTCATGCAAACCAAAGACGGAGAGAAAAACAAGACTATCAAAGCCCACGTTCTTGTGGTAAATTGGCTTACACATCCGGTCATGGCAAAACAAAGCATGTAGTGCTTTATCAATTTGCATGCGTATGATTTATGTGCCAAAAGGTTCAGTTCCGTTTGCACAGTTGGCTGTGAAAACCGTGCAGAAATATGTCTTTCATCTTTCTAAAACTGTAGTTTTACTAATATATATGGGAAAATATGAGAGTTTTATGATCATCAGATAACCTAATTTTGATCATATTGGTTACATCCTGACAGCTTTCACGTATACAGCATCTCATAAAACTGAGTGCACCCCTCACATTTTGACAATTAATTTATTGTCTTTTCAAGGGATGTTACAGAAATGAAACCTGAATATATTCTAGAGTAATAATTGTTCAATATGTGTAGCCGTGGAAATTTACTGCACTGTCCAAATAACTGAACAAAGAGTCACTACTTCAAAAATGGATGGCAGCAAAAGTGAGTACACCTCACCGCCAACATGCCAAATTGTGTCCATAGTGTCAATATTTAATGTAGCAACCATTGTTGTCCAGCACTGCCTTGATTCTCCAAGGCATGGAATTCACCAGCGCTGCATGGGTTGTTGCTGGGAACCTCCTCCACTCCTCCATAACAACATCATGGAGCTAGAGGATGTTGGACACCTGCTGCTCCTCCACGTTCCTCTTGAGGATTCTGCACAGTTGCTCAATGGGATTCAGGTCTGGAGACATACTTGGCCACGCCTTCACCTTCACTTTCAGCTGCTTCAGGAAGGCAGTTGTCATCTTGGAGGCGTGTTTCGGGTCGTTATCATGTTGGAAAACTGCCGTGCGGCCCAGTTTCTGAAGGGAGGGCATCATATTCTGCTTCAGAATCTCACAGTACATGTTGGAATCCATTATCAATGAAGCGCAGCTCCCCAGGACCAGAAGCACTCATGCAACCCCACCATGTTTGACAGTAGGCAGTACACACTTGTTTTGGTACTCCTCACCAGGGTGCCGCCACACATGCTGGTCACCATCTGAGCAGAACAAGTTTATCTTGGTTCAAATATATCCATGCACAGCCTCGAAATGGGTGCCGGTAGGTCACAGGATTATCTATAGAATCATAGAAGTGAATAACAGGCTACCGCACACCGTGTAGACTTTACTTAGTTTTTATTTTGAGCAAACAACACGTTTAGCCAGTAGCGTCATCAGGCTCAGATACTAAGCAAAGTCTACATGGTGTGCAGTAGCCTGTTATTCACTTTTATAAGTTTATCTTGGTCCCGTCAGACCACAGAACATGTTTCCAGTGGTTCATGTTCTTGGACTAGTTGTCTTCAGCAAACTGTTTCCGGGCTTTCTTGTGGGCTAGCTTCAGAAGAGGCTTCCGTCTTGGCTGACGAACATGCAGATTGACTTGGTGCAGTGCACGCTGTATGGTCTGAGCACTGACAGGCTCTTTTCCCACTGCGGAAACCTCATTAGCAATGCTGCCAGCACTCCTGCGTCTGTTTTCTGAAGATAGCTTGTACAACTGACGCAGAGCATGAGGACTCAACCTTTTTGGTCGACCTTGATGAGGCCTGTTTAGAGTAGAACCCATCTTGGAAAACCGCTGAATAACTTTGGGCACTGTGCTGTAGCTCAGTTTCATGGTTTAACAGTTCTTATCGTAGCTTAGACCTTCTTTGTGGAGAGAAAAATTCTCTTTTTCAGATCCTCAGAGAGTTCTTCCCCACAAGGTGCCATGTTGACCATCCAGTGACCAGAATGAGGGTATTGCACTTAAAGAACCACAGTTGAAACCTTCAACACATTACACAACCTCATATGGCCCAGTCGAATATACAAAGGCATGAACATGATGAATAAGACACGTTTCATTGCTTGGTTGATTGGAATGTGTACTCACTTTTGTTGCCAACCATTTTGGAAAAAGTGGCTGTCCAGTTATTTGGACAGTGCCGTAAATCTACCCTGCTACACATATTGTACAATTAGTACTCAATAATATATTCAAGTTTCATTTCTGTAATGTTATCCCTTGAAAATATATAATAAATTAATTGTTGAAATGTGAGGGGTGTACTCACTTTTGTGAGATACTGCAAGTATGTCTTTATTTGAAAAAAGTGGCCTATAGCAACTATATATATATTTTTTTTTGATTACTTATTTCTGAGCAGGGGTGTTTATTATGATTTCTATGCATTTTACCCTTTGGTTTTGATATGACCAGAAGCAGGCGCCTAAATGACCATGGCGGAATGCACCAAGAATAGAGAGTGCGCAGTCTGGTTTTTTCTTCACGTCATTGGTGCCAAGTGTTTCTCAATGTATACTCTGGGGGAAAAAAGCCCACCCCCTAACGGCAATCTTCGATATCAATGATTGTGTTGACATGATGTTAGAAAAAAATCGAATTATCGTTAGTCCGACTAAAACCGGACTTTAAAATACATGTAAAAATGTTAGTCTGACTGGAATTGTACTAAATTGAATTTCTCATAATAGGGCGAATACTCCTATATAATGCAGTTACTAGTTGCATTCTTCCCCCATGTATACGCTTGAATCGAACCAAACTGGACTATACCCTCTGTTCATGCTCCACAGATCATTGTGCGGGGCGTTGATCCGGAAGTCTTGTGGACGTGTAAACACCAAACTGATTAGCAACAACTGTGCACTCTGCCGAGCTAATAAGTTTGTACAGACAAGGAGCAATCCTTGTCTGCAAGGGTATTGGTGCTTAAACAGTCATGCCTTGGGGGCTAATAGCTTCTTCAATTAATCGGCGGAATTTATCGATAACTTGCGCACAATCCGAAAATTTTCCTTCCACTCGCCATTGGAAAACTCTGCTCCACTAGTCATTACTCCTGACCTGCAACCAACACGCAAGGGGTGCATTTCCCAAAAGCACTGATGCCATCTTACATAATTGAAACCACAGACTGTGAATGTGAATGGACAAACTATGTTATTGGCTATCTTAATTAGCAACAACGCTTTTGGGAAACGCACTCCGGGGTAGTAGACGGGGCGCAAAGTAGAGCATAGGGGCATTGCCGCCTAGCATTGGTTACCACAATAACTATCGGGGAAAGCGTGCAGCTCAACTGTATGAGAGGTATAGCATACAGCCCGTATGAAATGCACAGACCCGTAAAGTTGTCCATTTTCCTGCCTTTCGACATGTTACTAGTTTACCTCCAGCTAACTTGTTTGTCGACTGTTTGGTTTGTGACACAATAGATCAACCAGAAAAAGGCCCAACACGAACAAGCTATCGTAGCAGAAAAGAACATGCTTTGGTCAACAAGTCGAGTTTTGAGTTTAAGTTCCGTTTCTACATTTGGATTTTCCACTGGAAACTGTTCCAGATCTCCTGGTGCAAACACATTTTCATCAATGTAATATTCAACAATCTCTCTAGCCAGTCTTGCTTTTCGCATCGGTGGTTTTACCTCTATCAGCTCTAACTGTCTGCATATTTCTAGCAGTTCTGTCTTTTTAAAAGACTTCAAACGTTGGTGATGCCAAGAAATCATCCGTTGCTGTTTATCTGTGTATATTATATATATATAGGAAAAAAAAATTTCACAATTTGAAATGTTAGATTTTCAATAAATGACTCACACACTGGTTTATCCCGGACTTGAGCCCCCAATTTGTTATGGCCCCAATTTGTTCTGACATATAAGACAGCAAGGGATGACAGACAAAATTTTAAAACTTAAACAGATTTAATTAAACAAAGACTGACAACTAACCTACAATTTATACTACTGACCAAGATTGACAAATACAAGAAAAAAAAAAATTTACAGTCCCTTGAGATGCGGTTGCTTGGTGATGTCCCGGGACAGGGAAATGCTCCAACACTGGCAAAAATCCACAAAAAAACTTCACAGGTCTTGAAAAGAGTGACAAGGCTGGTCAGATGTATCCTTCTCCTTGCAATTTCTCCAACTACTTTACACTCTCAATTTTCCTCTTTATGTACTCTTTTCCAGCCCCCTCCCACCTTATAGACTTTTTTTTCAATTCTCTGAGACTTTCCCCTCTCAGACATGCCCAGGACATGCCCAAAACCTAGCTCCAGACTGGCTTAACAAAAAAAGTCAATACTGCCATCTAGTGGCTTTTCTGTTTTCCACATTACATAATGATGTCATTTACTTTTCTGGAAGTTTCTTTTGTAATGAAGATTTAATCAATTCAACCTTGAAATTCAATTACCAATCCAGCCATTGGTAAGTAGCATTTGATTACTTTGTTTAATTATTGTTCATAGAATTCTAAGAAAATTATATTTCACTA
This sequence comes from Gymnothorax reevesii, assembly GCA_029721435.1. Classification (NCBI taxonomy): domain Eukaryota; kingdom Metazoa; phylum Chordata; class Actinopteri; order Anguilliformes; family Muraenidae; genus Gymnothorax; species Gymnothorax reevesii. Next base: position 17,985,981 of record CM056577.1, on the reverse strand, counting down.
AAACAACAAACATTTGTTTGAAAAATAAAATGATTTAAATGCAAATGATGCTTTATGTGATGTACATGGAAGCAAAAGCAGATGAATCATGTCTATACTCAATGCTCTTGCCTTGGTGGTACAGAGAGAGTTATCTTGTCCAAAAGCAATTATCCCATTCCAACATGCTTGTGGTTGGTTGCTCCATAATTTCTGCATAAACCCAACTGTAGCAAAAGTAAGTACTGGCCCACCCAAATTGGCAGGTTAATTTTCTGGTCATTGTTAAATTTGGATTATTTCAGACATTTCATTCATGTCAGATGGGACTAGCCAGTAAAACAAAAAATGTGAGGAATGAAAAAAGCAATGAAATAATAAGTCTCTTAAATATGATTGCATTACATTTCAGTGATGCTTAAATTAACCCCAGCAGAAAAATACGATATCGTGATCGGTTGAAAGCCTGTAACAAGTATAATATGCCTGAATCTTAGTAAAAATGTTCTCTTGATTAAAAGTTGTCTAATGCCAAATCCTCTTCACTGAAAGAAAAATGTTCTTTGTGATTGATGACTGATAATTCTTTATGTACTTGTTTGAATTTCAGAGAATGTCATGTGTGTTACCTGACATGTCACATGTGTTACCACATTAAACTGCAAAATTTTGAAAATAATTTCTTTTCTTTTTTTTTAATTTCATCGAGTGTCACATTTCCTAGGTCATTCACCCCATCATCAAAATTATAAAAGGCCAACACACTTCACAGTTTTTTTGTTTTTTTGTTTTTAAATAAAACTGAATGTGATGAGAAGTTGTGTCCAAATAGGCGTCACATGTGTTACCACACATTTTGAACCCTTTCTTAGAATTTTTACTTACTGGAAATCAATAATGGGTAAGTATGAAGGGTGACTAAATAGGTATCCCAGAACAGCCCGATCAATATCCAGCATCATTTCATTAACTCTGCGGAACCCAGTTAATGTCTGAAAATGTCACGTGTGTTACCATGGAATTGCCCGACAGACCAGTTCGGTTTAAGGCCGGAAGTCGGCGCGCCCTACATAGCTGATGTGGGCCAAAAGGAAATGTTGTGGCTATTTGTTGCAAAGAGTGGTGCATAAACCGGTATCATAAAGACGGGTACAAAAGGTTTTTTTCCTTTTCCCCGTGGCAAGAGACAACGACAGGCGTGGATTCAAGCTATAAATCAGAAGAACTTTGTCTGCAGTACTCATTTTGTCAGGGCTGGCCAGACTTCGTTGATGCAAATAATGTTGGCTTTGCTTTGTGTTTCCCTACAAACAAAAGGATCTCACACCGACGCAAGCTAAAAGGAGAAAGCGAACTGATCGGAGAAATATAGTTAAGGTACTGGTTGATATTATAAGTAGGGCTGCACGATATACGGAATCACGGTTATCGCTAGCGCAACAGAAGCAACTGCCACTACGAGGCAGACAAGACGAGCTTGCTTATTACCTTTTCTATGACACATACCTAATGCGGTCATTTGAAATGTTTCCGGGAAGAAAACTAAGTTACCCTGGATGTAACTCCAGTTCTATGAGTACGTGCGTAGCCCTCTAATGAGCTTCGCCATTGGTTACCCCTACGAGGCTCTGCCTTGGTGCCTGAGAAAGAAAATTGAACTCACCTGCTCCGTGGGAGGGGGTAGCATACTCACCTCCCATAAAGCCCCGGTGTTGCCAGTACTCGGCTCCCTTTGAAACTCAGCATCCCACACTCGGGGCTACCAGGGCAGGTTGTTAGAGGGCTACGCACGTACTCATAGAACTGGAGTTACATCCAGGGTAACTATTAGTTCTATTTCGTACGTGCTCCGCCCTCTAACGGGCTTCGCTATTGGTTACAACTAAGGCGAAGGCCGTTAGGGATGGATGTACCCCAGGTGGACCCTGGCCACGTAGATCCTCTCGCAACCAAGCAAAACCTGTCCACACCCTGGGGCGCACACCGCCAGACTGCGTACCCCGCCCCAGGTGGTGGCAAAGTAGCACCCAAACCACTACCGGCGCTGGGAGGGGACCCTTCCTTATCAGGCCCCTCCCTTCAGCCCCTTCGGCTGGGCCAGCAAACCGATGGTGAAGTCGTTCGCCTGATCATCGGAGGGCTGCGGTGGTAGGGGCATCTCCATCGTCTCCGCCGCGGACTAGAACAACCCAGGGAGGTCGTCCAGCGGGTAGCGATGCTCCGGGGGCGGCTCATCGTCCACGAAGAGGGTCGTCGGGACCTCCATATACATACGACGATCATCCTCCTCATCATACTCGTCCCAAAGCTTCGACCGGAATGTCACCACCGGCTCACGGACTGGCCTCGAGCCAGCCCGGAGGGTGCGTGCGGCCCGCACGAACTGCTGCAGGCGCTCATGCTCCTCCCGGGGGAGCGCTGCGCAAGCAGCACAGGAACCTGCCTCCACATGGTGCCGCAAACCCAGGCAGACGAAGCAAACATCATGCTGATCCTCGGTGTGCTACCCCCTCCTACAGAGAAGGCGAGTTCAGTTTTCTTTCTCAGGCACCGAGGCGGAGCCTCGTAGGGGTAACCAATAGCGAAGTCCGTTAGAGGGCGGAGCACGTACGAAATAGAACTGTGAATTGAAGTCCACTAATTACCAGCGAGGTTGGACAGCCTCCATCGCCTTGGCCTAATTAGCTAACCTTAAATCAATTCCCGTGTACTTTGCCTAACTTGCAATCAAGCCGATTATTCAGCTCAGACTACAGCTCCGGCAATCTTAAACCAGCTTAGCATTCTAGCAGCTAGAATGCTAAGCTGGTTGAAGATGGTCTGAGTTGTGTTATTTGCTGGTTATAGCTGGTCTAGCTGGTCTTTATAGCTTGATGAAGGTGGTCAAAGCTGGTTAAGTTGGTATTTTTAGCTGGAGGGCTGGTCGACCAGCTAAAACTGTCCAAAACACAGCTTAAACCAGCCTAACCAGCCTAGGCTGGTCAAAGCTGGAATTTTCAGCAGGGATATCATTACTGTTTGACTGAACGCTACACATTTGACTTTGGATTTTCATCTGTGCTGAAAATAACAATGTCAAAGACTTGCCTTGACAGTATCTCACCGATATAGCCTAGTCTCTCAAGTCTCTGTTGCGCTGAAGAAGTCAATGCTTTCAGTTTGTAGAAGAAAACTAATAGAGCTTAGTCTAGCTATGTCGTCAGGGGTAGAAGAATTTCGGATCCAGCCTTCACTTTTTATTCCTGTTTATTTTCCGAATACACGCCGTAAACTGCCTTTTACCATGGGGAAAGAGAAAGAACTTATAATTCCCCACCTTTTAAATAGGATTTGTGCATCTTCGGCCCCACAGTCTGCAAAGAGCATGCGCACTCCAAATCTCACTTTTTCACGTCCTTAAACCAAAAGGGTTTTTAATATTGGAACCAAGGAGGCGAGATTCCAATTTTCCATTTCCGCAGTGAATGTTCACAGTGTGCCTTTAGAGGTCAAAATAACTATCTTCATATCAACCGCGACAAACGGCGAGCGTAAGCATGGTTACCTGTACATCCAGCAGCTCCTTCGAACTGCTCCTCAGCCTGAACTCCAACGGAGCGGCTCTCTCGAGTCGCTGCTTCTTGCCCCTTCCTCAGCTCGCTCTCCACCTGCTGTAGTTTCCTCCTCAGGCGGCCAATTTCTTTGTGGCTTCGGGATACTCCCAAATACATTTAAACGGAACCATCTTCAACAAGTTTGCTTATTTCTGTCACAGTGGCTTTGGCAAGTGCATCCATTATTGAGGCTCACTGCGTCTGAAAGGCGACATGATTCTTCATTTTACCTTTGAATAAATCTCATCTCTTCATTTATGGATTAGCTAACTACTTCAGTACAGTTATTAGATATAAACTTAAGAGTTAATTCCAGCACTTGACAAATTGTTTGTGTTGTTACATACTGTATTGACCAACATCTAAATAAAGTTTGTAAAAAAATAAATAAATAAATAAAAAATTAAATAAATAAATAAATTCCAGACGAGCAAAACTAAACGAGCAAAATAGCCCATAGACGTTAACAGTCATCGTGCGACAGTACTTCCGGGGTAACAGTTTCTCATGTTGGAACACTTGAAGGTCGAGTCTAAGCAAAGACGGTACAATTTACAAAACTATGGCTGACCACGCACTAACATACCACTTGCACTACGGACAACGTCAGAGAAGGGGTAGGGTGTTCACTTATGCATGGAGAGTGAGTTTGTGTCCGCGAGAAGTTCCCGGATGTATACTAGATCAGGCAGAGATTTTGTGGGTGCATTGTAAGCTCACTTCATACACACAGAGGCGGTCCCAGACTTGGGGGCAAATATCCATCCCTTTATTGACAACAATTAATCCTGGCTAGTTTTCCTTCATCCACACATTTTCCAGTTTCAGAAGTGGCAGTTGAAGACACACGGCTTCTATACCCCATGCAATCTAACAGCAACAAAATAATATAATGGGCTACATTCAGTACAGAAAAATAATTTAATTATAATTGGGTCTATGCACTGGCACTCAGCGACGTAACTTTTTTCCAGCGAGAGCGGCATTTCAGAACTCTTCAGCGAATGAAGGTAATTCTGGTGACAAGTACGTGGTTTCGTTCGTTTGCATTTTCCAATTGGACAGCGGTCTATTTTTTACAGAAAGTTGCATGACCGTGCTGCAATAACAGGTGTACATGCTTGTCACCGAAATTACTTTCATTCACAAAAGAGATCTGAAATGCCGCTCTTGCTGTAAAAAAAAAAAAAAAAAAACGTTACTGAGTGTTTTACCGTTACCGTTTACGGGTAATTTCAGTAAACTTAGACGACAACGATAAAAGTTAAGCAACAAACAGAAACATCTGGAAGAAAAAGTAAATTCACATCACTGAAAATGCGTATAACATGCCATTTCCACAAATTACACGTTTGTGTCTTAAGCTTCCTGATGTTATGTTGGTTTCCTATATATTCTTGTTAATCATAGTTAAATTGGTGAATTCAATAAGGGCCCAACTCCATTTTGAAGATGTGTGGTGTTGGGCCCTTACTGAATTCACCAATTCAATTTCATAATATTGCTTATCGTATCAAATGCTTGTTTGATTAAAAAAAACCGTAGAACTGTGTGTGCAACCCGCTGCAGTCTACCTTCCCCGGTTGACTGGAGAAACTGAATTGCTTTTTTAGGACAAATAAAGTCGTCTGATTCTGATTCTGATTCTATTACCCCAAGGGCATAACCAGTAATGGACCTAGGTGGCACTGGCCCACCCACTTTGTGCACTCATGAAAGTTTTTTTATTTAAAAATATTTGATCTGTGAATATAATCTGAATTATCTGTTTAATTTGCAATTGGCATAAGGGGAACATTCAAAAAGAAGTTGGGAGAAGTATGTGGAAAGTAACTGCTTCCAACTCCAGCGACTACGGAGTCAAAAATGGAGAATGCGTCAATGTGAGGGGTGTATATACACCATAAATTGGATTTTGTCATTTGGAGCCTTCTATATAGGGAAAAAATACCACTTTTTTAACAGTCTCCAGTGATTCAAATTCTCTAAATTCACCCTATATCTGACTAATAAACCTGATGATATGAACATGCTTGAAACATGATGTAAGCACCACTGAAATTGCACTTTAGTCCTCTTTCAGACGAACACTTTCAAATTAACCTGGTCTAATCAAACAAATGGGCAAACACCCTGAGCAATTTCATTTTCTTCTGTGAATTTTCAGGTGAGTTTTCAGATTACTCAACTGAGTGAAACTGTTCCCACACTGGGTACAGTGATATGGCCTCTCCCCTGTGTGAATTCTTTTGTGTACTCTAAGGCTTGTTCCCCGCGTGAATCTCTTCCCACAATGCACACAAGCGAAGGGCTTAGTCCCAGTGTGAATCTTCTCATGAGTGACGAGGTTGCACCTAAATCTAAATTGCTTCCCACACTGCGCACAGTTGAACGGTTTCTCCCCTGTGTGAATTCGCTGGTGTCTCTCCAAGTCAAGAAAACGATCAAACCTCCTCTGACACTGTGCACAACTGTACGGTTTCTCCCCTGTAACAGGTCTCCTGGTAGAGACAGGAGCCTGGCTGTTCTCAGAAACTGTTTTCAAGTCTAACTGCTGCTGCACTGGATGGGAAACTTGCGAGGATAAACGATCAGTCGTCAGGAGTGGAGGCTGTTCATGTCCCGTTTGCTGTGAGTCATCCATCACAGATCTGCTCTCCTCAGCGTATAAACACTCCCCTCCAACTTCCTCTTTCACAACACCTCCATAAACAACATGATCGTCTTTCTCCACAGAGGACAATGTGCTTCCAGAGACCTCCCTGGAGGCAGGAGTACGCTGTATGGGTGAGAGAACTGGCTGGCTCTGTGAGCACCTTTCTGTAACATTATCACAAGCAGGATCATCAGTCACATCACTGTCCCCTTGGGTAAAGGAACTCCATTGTGGACAGCCTATCTCAAACAGCAAGTACTCAGAGCCCACATTGTTCAGCCTTCCTGCATTGTGTTCAGATTCTGTCTGATGGAGTATGCGGGCCACATGCTCTCCCTCCTGCTCTTCCTTCAGAGCAAATCCAAAATCAGGCCTTGTGTCGCCTGTCTGTGCTTCATAGTTTTTCTGGTTGAGTTGTTCTGCGAAGGGAGCATCCGTGCCACACTTAACAGCTCCTGTGGAGAACATTGGAGTAAAATCAATAATCTTCCTAAAAACAGCAAAGTGAATTGCCTTCCCTAACAAGATGAAGGGAATTTGAGCCAATATGAAAAAGGAGGCTACGGGCGTATGCTTTTGCTTTAGCCAATCAAATTGGCCATCATTTATCAAATGTGCGTACACCAAAAACAAGACACGCCCGCGTTTGAACACCCCCGGCCTGACTTATGAAGTGTCCCAGAACAATTACACAATAACCAAAGCAGAATTCCACAGAACATACATTTACAAATACAAAAATTCCAAAAGTCTCACAAAAATATTGGAAAATTCACATTTTTTTCACTAATCTAGAGCCCCACATATTTTGTATGATTGTTCCCCCAGGTATAAACCCCCTAGCTCAAATGCTTCATCAAAATCAGTCCACGACAAAGTTTTTTTTCAAAAACGCCAAAAATGCCACTTTTTCCCCAAAAAATGGCCCGATCTGAAAAAGTCTTTCCTGGTCTGGATTCCCTACATTACCGCGAATGTTTTGGCATGGGTAACTAGTTTATTGATGCTGACTTTACAGGTGCACACGGACAGACAGACAGACAGACGACAAACTGATGACAATACCCTTTGGCCTGAAGTTGGGCCAAGGGTAAAAATGGGTGTAAGCCAAAACTCCCATACTGAACATGAACGAACGGTCCGCAAAAATCTCATGCCAGGTCTGACCAGGTGTACACAGATTTGAAACCAGTGAACAACACGTAGGAACGAATGCAGCTGTCAAAATGAGTACAAAACCATATGCAGCGATGCAGACATCACGCTGTTGTTGCTCTTACAAGAGAAATGAATAAATTGTCTGAATAGATAAATTGGCTAAATTAATAAATAAATAAGACAACTGTATTAAGATATTCATTACATTTATATTTTGAGACAACCTTCTTGACAAGATCTGTGGCTGACAGAGCTATATAAACCCTCATGAAGCCAAGCCTATCTCTATCGTGGGTTTCTTACGAACAATAGTTCATATCATTTTATGATAGTTATATGCTTAATCTACACACGTTATTTAAAAATTATCAAATTAGTAATTTTCTTATTTTATTTGATTTGATTTTTTATTTTTCTCTCACACTGATTTGCAAATGTATCAAGGTGATTGCTGGGTAATGTGTTGTCCAATGTCTGTCAAGTCTGTATTTGATTTGATCATGTGACCAGGTTGACAGCTGATAGGTCGAGCGCAAAATGTGAAGATTAGACTTACTAGCAACTTTTCAAACTTCCATTCAAACATTAAGCAGTAGTCAATAAAGACAAGTCGAAATGGTCTGCAACATCCCCCGCCAAAGTCGTGTGCTTCTTATTTTCAAATTCCATCAAGGCCTTTATGGTCTGAAGCTACACACCAAATTTGGATGTCCTATTGTAATTGATTCTGAGAAAAGTTGTCCCCTTTCTCTTGGACGGAAGGACGGACGCACACACGGACGGAGGTCAAACCCATATCCGCCTCACACTTTGTGTTGGCGGGGGATAAAAATAAAGAACAGGAGGAGAGGGTGGCAAAGCTGCAAAAACTAAGTTAATTCGGCTTTCTTACAAGCAGTTGCCGCACCGCGGACGACCCTCCATCAAGCAACGATGCAGCCAGCTGGTAACATATCAAGCGAAGATAGCGGTTGACCTGTACAATGATAACTTTCCTGGCTATTGTATAAATTTCAAGACAAGTCGAGGAATTTGTTCTACGCAAAGCTTGCCAAATGCCATTTAAGTAGGTAAGTAGGCCTATAAGTGACTTTTGTTTTAGTCCAGAGTCGATTTTATATTAGGATATAAGGCAGAAATAAGGCTGTCTGTGAAGTAAATTGATCATTTTATGGGGTTTATGCCAACAATGTTCAGCTGGGCTATTTGGGGGACATGGTGGCATTGTTTCAAATATATTTATATATTGTCAAATATTGCAGCTGTGGTCCAACTCGTCGTCTGCTTTCTCAAGTCACTATCATATCCCGATATTATGTCAAATAATGCACTTGTGAAGTAGCTGCACAAAAATGCAGGTTTTCGGATGTTTTAAGTGACCCAATTATCGCAGTAGAGGAGAAAGTTGCGCCTGCCCGAGCAACCTGATATGTCATCTGTAACATCTGTTGCTCTTAAATTCTATTACCACGTACAGCAGCACTAGAAATTAAACTCAAAATTTTCTTGACTGGATGTTGTCAACACACCCGAATGCTTCTCTGGGTACCCAAACATCAAGATGAGCCGAAAAAGTACTGATTTCATTTGATATTGGTTGAATATGGAATTCCTTCCCAGCTGATGACCAATTTCGTTCTTATTTTCTTCCCAGAAATTTGACGTTCGCTTGTGCCTTAATGAAATATTACCTGCAGTATTAACTGCTAACAATAGTATTCGTGCAATATTTTTCGCAGTAACCCCGTTAATGGCCGGGCTGCAACACACTTGTATTTATGCACGTGCATGTGACCTGGTTTAATACCGGCGCCCACTGGAAAATGGGGCTCCCCTGAAAGCCAATGTGTAATTCGAACCCTGATAGTAACTGTTACCCCTTTCCTAATACAAACTGGGTAACCCAGGGATAAGCCGCCCCGCGTTAAGCTTTTGCTATCCCTGGGCTCGTTAACTCCGATATTTTTTCCGATTACTACTCATTACTCAGGTGTTTTGGTGTTCAGTTTTGCGCCTTGCAATTTCCCAATTTTGCTACGTTCATTGATAAACGCCAATTTCTGCAAATTACTTCATCGGTTTTGCTGGTAACCGTTCACCATCGCTGACGTTGGCTTTGTCGACAGTTTATTTAAACAATGGAATGAAATGTAATTTCCAGGTATCAATCCTGCGATTGAATTCCCCGCGGTTGGGAGAAGAAAAAAAAAAACTACTTTTAACTTCTAATTCAGTACATGACAGTCGTCGGGTTTCCTTCGCACTATTAAGTGTATTTTTTCTTTTTTTTTTTTAATTGCGACCTCCTCTTCTACTGTTGTACTGTAGGGCCTATCTATGGTACACAGGTTACAAGTGATTTATTTGCTCCAAGCCAGTTGATGGAAACGCAGGTCAGTTGCATTTCCTTTGAAGCAAATTGTCTAAAATTCCCCCCAAAAAATTGCTTGATATGAAATAGAAACTCGACTATTGACTTAAAACATGGAATACGCTCATGCATGAGATGGTGGCGTTTCACCAAAAGCGAAAACATTAAGAGCCAGATTCTGTAAGTTTCACCCAGGGGGTAATATATCACCATTCAGTTGTACAATGAAGCTTTTATTGTGGGTAGATATATCCTACAAACTGACAAAAATCATGTTTTTTTTATCGGAAAGACCACTCCGGTTGAAAAATCCAGCCCCTTTTAGGGTAGGGGTCCAAAGGGCCTAAATGGGGCCAAAGTCAAAAATTGGACTTTGTCCTCTGAATATCTTTGTGCGCCCTCAAAAAGCCTCCTTCTTCTTATGGTATTTTGATATGAGGGCAGAGTATTTCCAAATAACGTTAGAATTTTCAAGGCTAACTGAGGGCGCCACCTATAGGTTGGCGCCTCAAATCCCAATTTTTGGCATTCAAGACTACATTTGAGGCCCTCCCAGTTCCTGCGCCCTCAAAAAGCCTTGCTGGTTTATGCTTATTTAGACATATAGGGGACTTAACGCTATTTTTAAAACAAGAACTTAACAGCGAGTGAACCCTTTGTTAATTATGAAAAGGACTGAGAACTTAGAAGGTTCACTCCGACAGCACTCCACACTTAACAGGTGCTGCTTGTTCTGTCCGATTAAGTAAGACGGCAATCATTCATCTGGACGCGTGTTTGCTGTATTTAAGTCAATGCCATTCAAAATTGCAAACCTGTCGACCCTCACGCAAGTAGCCCATTTCTGTACTGAATTTAGCCCATGATTAGTTCCCAGTTGCCAGTTCCCAGTTCTATCTGCGCCCCTGTATGACTCGCAGTCAAGACGATTCACTTTCCTGGGATGAGATCTGAGTATGCGCAGTAATCGTGACACTGCACCTTTAATTAGTAAAGTTTGATTTTATTGGTTTATTAGTGATTGGTTTGGCTGGCAAAGTGCATATCAACAGCATTTATGCAATTGTGCTTGTACTCGCTAGGGAGGCGAGCTTCCAATTTTCCATTTTCACGATGCAGGTGTAAATATTTACAGAGTGCGTTTGAAAGTCAAAACAGCCATCTTCGTATTTGCCGCGAAATCCGCGAGCAGTAGTTACCTCCTTCTTCAAATGGGTCCTCAGCCTGATCTCCAGTGAAGCAGTTCTCTCGCGTCACTGCCTCGATGAGATTCTCAAACTGAACTCCAACGGAACGGCTCTCACGCGTCGCTGCTTCTTGCGTCGTTCTCAGCCTGCTCTCCGTCAGCTGTAGTTTCCTCCTCAGACAATCAATTTCTTTGTGGCTTTTGGATACTTCCAGTCGCAACACCACGGAACGATCTTCAACAAGTTTGGTGATTTCTATCACAGCGGCTCTGGCGAGTGTTTCCAGTATTGAGGCTAGCTGTGTGTGGAAGGCTTCACGGTTCTTCATTTCACCCATAAATAAATCTCGGCTCTTTACTGATGCATTACTATTGCGATGCATTAATGCAACAAAGACTCAAAGAGTTTAGGCAAAGCACTTTATTATAAAACTACTAGGTGGGCATGGTAGTCTCTAAACATAAACACTTATCAGAGACAGTACTTCCGGGGTCACAATTTCTCCGAGCCCGGTGCGATTTGCATACTTCGGAAGAGCGAAGAGACATTTAGAAGAGGCATGGACCAATGGGAAGAGGCAATAACACTACTGGGAGGAGAAATGGTCAAATCATTGAGTGTATATAGAACTGGAGAGGCTGTCGGTACGAAAAGTTGAAGAAATCATTATGGCGTCCAGTGCACCGGACCTCTGAATTTCCCATTGACTATTATAGAAAAACTCCTGCTATTATTTTGTTATATCAAAGGTATACAACCGTAAATCCTTACTGCGTAGGACTGGATTACATAATAAAAAAATGAATCGAAGCGCAAGTTTGCTTGACACTTTTTTGAGAACTAACGTTAAGTTATAAGAGGTTGTTTTAGTCAACGGTTAATCCATTGGGTAGGTCAATTAATTTGTATTTTTATGTTTTTCGATCACAAATGTCCATCTTTTCGGAAGACCCCTTAATTCGGCAGAAAATAGTAAGCATTTCTTCATTATAGTCTATGGGAAATGACGCCATATTGATTTCTTCAATTGATCTCGCAGAAGGAAGCAGCGACAGCCTCTCCAGTTCTATACACTCATTGGCTGTATCCGAATCCTTGTTCTTGAACGTTTCCGAACAGCTCGGTAACGAGTCGGGATTGGAATATGTCAGAACAGTCGGGAACGGTAACCATCCCTGCTGAAAATTCCAGCTTTGACCAGCCCAGGCTGGTTTAAGCTGTGTTTTGGACACTTTTAGCTGGTCAACCAGCCCTTCACCAGCTGATAATACCAGCTTAACCAGCTTTAACCACCTTCATCAAGCTACAGAGACCAGCTACACCAGCTATAACCAGCCAAGAACACAGCTCAGATCATCTTAAACCAGCTTAGAAATCTAGCAGCTAGAATTCTAAGCTGGTTTAAGATGGTTTAAGCTGTGTTCTTAGCTGGTCATAGCTGGTGTAGCTGGTCTCTGTAGCTTGATGAAGGTGGTTAACGCTGGTTAAGCTGGTATTATCAGCTGGTGAAGGGCTAGTTGACCAGCTAAAAGTGTCCAAAACACAGCTTAAACCAGCCTGACCAACCTGGGCTGGTCTAGGCTGGAATTTTCAGCAGGGATGGGTAAGCGTCTGCAATCGTGTGTGGACCCATGCTGCCGAATGCTTGGCAGAGGTACCGAGGTTGTCAGAGACAAGGCGGTTCTCCCTAATAGTCTATTCAAGGTCACGTAACAAAGAATTGTGAGCATTTAAGTGATTTTTTTTTTTTCAATCCTGAATTGGGTCAAGTCAAGGCCTAATGGATCAGTGAATAGATGAAATTGTTCAGAAATATACAAATTATGTAAAATAGACCATACGAAGGATACAATCATCTTGCATTTCATCAGTTTCGCCAGTGGCCATCATGTTTGTTACCCGTCGTTCTTGACCCGAGGTGGTGTGGTTAAGAAAGCAAGAACGCGTTCGCAAATACATTCTTGGGTATACAATTTGCGACGAACAGTGTTCTTGTTGTGGTTTTCATTCAGACATCCCCCATCCCTAAGCAATTGGAGAGACAGATTCTTCAGACAATTTGGCTTTATTGTGGCATTGATATGGGATCAGTAAGACACCAGATGCGGGGAGAAGGGAATGAGGATTTATTAATAAACAAAACAAAACAGGCACGAGGGCCAACAAAAAACTTGGCCCAAAGGGTTGCAAAAAACAAACTGAGGTAAGCTACACAGAGCTATAAAACAATAAATGCAAAAGGCAAAAAACAAAAGGCACTGGAAACTCCAGGCGAGAAGATCAAGAAAAATAAATAACAAGACTAAATATATATACACAAAACAAGACGAGAGGCTAGGACAAATACTAGGGAACTTGACAAGAACTTGGCTAAACGAGCCGCAACTAGAAACAAACTTGAGACACTGTCTGCCAGCCAACTTCCACCGCATCCAGATAAAGCTTGGAAATCAAGGACACATGAGGGGCAACACCTGGAGAAGCAGAAACAAGAGGCATGGCAAGATCAAGACATGGACAGAGATTGGATGACATGACCTGCTCATTAAGAGAATGAGCGTGCTCAGCTTAAGTACCAATTAAGTATGCAGTTTGGAAGCAAGCATGAATGTTAAGAACAGAAAAGCACAGCAAGATCTTGAAATAGCAAAGCAGGAATCATGACAATAAACTCCCTGTCTAAATTAGTAGTATTAGTAGTGTGCCTATCTAAGAATTACACCAACCAAGTGAGTGTTAGTAAATATTAGTAACTTAAAAACAGTTAATTGCCAATTAAGCTTAGACAGCCCCGAATCAGCACAGCACGGAAGGAAGGGGGAAACCACAAAGCCAACCAGAGCTCTGAAATGTGCAACAACGAAGGCACGGGGCGGAACGCAGACAAGCGGTGGAGTGGCATGGCAGACCTGGCGAAAACAAAAACATGGAAAAGTAAAAACATGGACATGGAATGAAACTTGAAATGTAAAATCCTGAAACAAGAAACTGTTAAAACTATGACTTGAACTATGAACATGAACTATGAAACTATGAAATCTTGAACATGAAACTGTTAAAACCATGCAATACTGTTCTGGCCAAAGGCCAGAACCCTGGAACACAACAGGCATATTGATAAATATAAAGCAGAGGTTTTTTTGCGCAAAAAGAACTGAAATCTTGCCTATCACACCCAGTTTTATACCTTCATCACAGGAAATATCTTCCAAATATGGCCTTTCCACCTTCTCATTCTCACGCTACACCAGGACGGGCAAACCAAAACACTGCCAACTTCCCGTGGGAACTTCAACCAAAAGATAAGCATGCACATCACTAAAAAGGACTAGAAAATTTCACAGTTGAGAGAGGAAAAATACAGTCAGATGAGTAGGATACAAGTACATACATAAATGATTCAATTGATTATGCAACAACTTATGATTTTACTGAACAAATATTGATTAAAGCTACAGAAATCAAGTACATCATCTGATTATGTTATCAAATCAACTAAACAGAAGCCTGCTTACTCATCAAAGCTACAGAAGCCTGCTGCTTATGTGTGAGAGCTGCGTATGCATGTGTGAATTGAATTGCTTGTATGTGTGTGTCTATGTGTGAACTTCTTGTATGTGTATCTGTGTGTGTGTGTGTGTGCGCATGTGCTGCTTGTGCCTGTGCATGTGTCTGTGTGCACTGCTCATGTGTGTGTGAACTGCTTGTATGTGTATGTGTGCGTTACTGCTGCATACATAATATGGATACTGATTATGATTATTGATAATGGTTATTCAACATGGCAATTGATCTACTGATGAAAATGCTGAGTAATATTGAAATATAATCCTCAACATTCTCTGTTCGAGAACCGGGATTCAAATTCAGCCATTTGGTCAAATCTAATGGTCTGAAGAAGGTGCTTCCTCTTCTGGAATTGCAAATCGCACCGGGCTCTGGAGAACGGTGCACCGATCGGGCTGGAGGTTCACTTTAGTGTCGCGCAGTGCCTGTTAATTCATCCAAACGGTGCAGTCGTTTGCGCTAAAATAAATGAGCTTGGACATTTATTTATTTATTTAGAAATAAGAATAAATTCTTCGAATAAATTTAATTTTGGCACATTTATTTGTGGGTAAAATGAGGCATGAGTAACTGATGAACCATTCGATTCAGGGCCAAGCTGGTAAATGTTCCCTTGGAAACAGCTGAACTTGGCTTGGCATAATGAACCATCTCAGTCACTGTGCAGTATGCTCCTGAGGGACCCCCATGTATAGACAGGAGTTTGCCCCTTTGACAACAGCAATGCCAAAATGTTAACAGGATCTTTTTAAGGATCATTTTGTTTAAGTGACTGCGTGTCGCTGGTATAAGGCAAATTAACCAAAAAACGTAGCCTATGAATAGGTACAGTACAGGCCAAAAGTTTGGTCACACCTTCTCATTCAATGCCTTTCCTTTATTTTCATGACTATTTATATTGTAGATTCTCACTGATGGCATCAAAACTATGAATGAATACACATGGAATTATGTATGTATCTAACAGTTGTCCAATAGGGCTGTGAGGTGTGTATCAGGATGACTTCTGCACAACACAACTGATGGTCCCAACCCCATTGATAAGGCAAGAAATTTCACTAATTAACCCAGACAAGGCACATCTGTGAAGTGAAAACCATTTCAGGTGACTACCTCTTGAAGCTCATCAAGAGAGTGCCAAGAGTGTGCAAAGCAGCAATCAGAGCAAAGGGTGGCTACTTTGAAGAAACTAAGACATGTTTTCAGTGACAGGTATTACACACTTTTTTGTTAAGTACATAATTCCACATGTGTTCATTCATAATTTTGATGCCTTCAGTGAGAATCTACAATGTAAATAGTCATGAAAATAATGGAAACACATTGAATGAGAAGGTGTGTCCAAACTTTTGGCCTGTACTGTAAGTTCTAAAATGATGAAATCGATTGTGGACTTACAGGCATGTAAACCAGCAATTTATTAGGCTAGCAAATTACAGTGTGGTGGGAATTTTCTATTAATGAGCAAACCAAAGAGTGTCTTTTAAAAGGAAAAAGATTTATTTGATTTTATGCACTTGCAATTCGGGAAAATCATATGCACTATGATCAACACAAAAGCAACAAGATGATGGTGGGGATCCTGAGCATAATCAAAATGTTCACAAAAAAAAAATGCTTTTCGTCGCCTATAATTAAGTTCTGAATTGGAAAAAAAGTCAATAAAGTTGAGGGGAAAAGGCAGGGTTGTTCATTTGCAAGAGATCATGAAAATGTAAGAGACACGTGTTATTAGAGTTGTGACCAGCTGGTTTTCATACACTTTTACAATCTTTTGGTCTGATGATGCATAACAACCTAACACGAGAGAAAAAACTGTCAAGTACCATGGAATACAGACACAAATTGCATTGCCTGAGAGGACCTAAACTATAATGGAAGGTGTTGCATCTGGTTTTTGCTCTGCAGAAAAGTACTAAATATTGCATGTGAAAGTCAAATATCAACCAGTTGACTAACTTCACTAAAAACCCCTCATTTTCAGGCAGCAACAATTATACATCAATTGAGCTACTTTTTTTTTAGCTTTCATCGTCCAGCATCATGTTTGAGGGAGAGACCTTTGACTTCCACACTTAGCTAAAGGTTTTCCAGGAATATTTCTGTATTCATAACTTTTCTGCTAAGCAGGTGATTGGTCCTCATAGTTTTACCAGAGCCCTGTTAGCCAGTGCATTTCCAGGTAGATCCAGACAGGCCTTCATGGTTACAGTATCAGCCAGGGTGGTTAAACCACCCACCATACTTCGCCCTGCCTGGCAAATCCTGTACTTCACCCTTTTCCACCTCTTATGACTCAGACGAGGGGTTGGATTTTTAAGAGGCAATAATAAAAGAACTATAATCCAGCTATGTACATCAGGGTTGAATAACACTTAACATTCGAGATAAATCAGGAACAAAGAACTCCCTGGGCAGAAAAACAAACCCCCCCAAAAAAAACTAACAATAATCATGTTCCTGCAGCACTGCAATGGGAACATCAGGAGCAGACACCGATGCTGCAAGTCTGCCCCTGAGGGTGTCCCCGGACCACTGGAGTGGCTCGCGGGCTTTAACATCATCCCTGTCATCCTCGTCTTCGACCACAGGCTCCAAGACGTCCCTGTTCCCGAGGCAGACGCTGTGCAGGAAAAGGCAGGCACAGATGACCTTAGGCATAAACTCCACCTTCGCCTCCAGTGCTTTCAGGAAAATGGAGTGCCACCTGGTCTCGAGGACCCCAAATGCCTTCTCCACCATGCACCCTGCCCTCGACAGCCTAGTGTTATACCTGCTCTCCACAGGATTCCGAACAGTCTCCTGGAATGGAGTCATCAGGCAGAAGGGCTCTGCCAAGCACAAGGATCTGCCATCGCCCAGCAGACACCATCCATGAGGTGGGTACAGCCGGTGGACATAGAAGGGGCTGCACCTCAGGACCCGGGCATCATGGACACAGCCAGGGAAGCCCACCACCACATCCAGAGAGCGACCCTTGTGGTCGCAGATGGCCTGGAACTGGACCGAGTAGAACAGCTTCCTGTTGTAATAATCCACTGCAAACCGCCCAGGTGGAACAATGCAGACATGGCAGCCATCAATGCTCCCTGCCACCTGCCCAAAGGCTGGGGAACCAGACAGCTGCTGGAACCCGGCTCCCATCTCCTCCAGCTCTTCAGGGGTGGAGAGGCAGATGAGCCTCCTTAAAACCCTTTGGATGCCCTTACTGACCCGGCGGATCATGTCATGGCATGTGGTGCAGGGAATGTCAAAGGCCTCCGACATGACCAGGTAGGACGTTCCACTGGCCAGCCAGTACACAAACACTAGCAACTCTATTTACTACCCCCATCCATGGTCGTTCTCTCCCAGGAGACGGATAATGCTCTCCAGTGATGACCTTGATAGGCGGAAGTCCTTCTGCAGGTCACCTCCCTCAAAATAGAGGCACAACAGGGGACTACGGGGATTCACCCTGCAGTATGGCCCTCTCAAACCCAACTGTAAAGGACAATATTTAAACTTATTTATCGGACTATGTACTGAATTTTTTTCTGTTGTCAATATATATGAAATTATTTAACTATTTCATGCAATTATTTTCTAGAACCATTTTCTTAAATTATATAATTAAATTATTTATTGAACTTTTCTTTAAAGTGATTGAAGTATTTTATTAAATTTCTCATTGGAATATTTCTATGAAATTATTGCATGATGACCGTTTTTAAAAGATTAAATCCACATTTGCCATCTTATATTGAAATAAAAAAATAATAATATCTATAAGCTCAAATGTTTCCCTTTCTGCAAAATACAAATAAAGCACATTTTTTTCCTGTTGTGCAAGACCTTATTTAATATTTCATCACACAGTATTTGGATAGTAGATACTGGCCAAAATTGTTCCATTAAAGTAAAACATTCAAATTCAATTACGTAATTAATTTAGACATTATTATTATTATTTATCATTATTATTCATAAGAATTAACATTAGATGATAATTAGAAGAGTAGTTTCTTCATGGTAATTCAGTATTCTGATATCAGTACTGATACAATTGTTCTTTGGTTGAAGCCAAGCTAACATTTCACTCTCATCGTTCACATCATCCACTGCGAGTAAGTAAACTGAGTGCAGGTAGAAACTTGTTTAAAATGGTATCTTACCTCTAGCGTACAAATGAAACGCAGATGGCGGGTCTATTATCTCCGTCTTCTCCTTGCTGACCGCATCTTCACCAAGTAAAGCATAATAGCGAAATGCCAGTCGGGGGGTTGAAAGCTGCTATTTCAGGTTGGCTAAAGTCAGGCAATAGGTTATCATCCTGTTTCAATCCCTTCAAAACAATCAATCCCTTTTTGGTCTTCTGCGTATTGTTAGGTTAAGGGGGTTTTATTTTGTGGAAAACATTCGGAAACATTCATTTCTCAAATGGGTTCATTCGTAAATCATTATTTTATACCACACAAAGGGTGCAGGTCGTACACAACCTGGTGTGTCAGTCTCCATAAAACTCAAAAGAAGAAGAAGGAAGGGCTCGTAGAGTGTAGTGTGATTAGTGTGTGGTGACAATAGTGTATGTAGACCTTAGAGCGTGGTTTCGAAGCCGTGTTCGAAACCACGCACGAAAATACTGCTCGCACTACCGACAAGGTCAGAGTTAGGGGGTAGGGTGTTCACATCTTCGTGGGGAGTGAGTTTGCGTCCGTGAGAGGTTCCCGGATGTATACTAGATCGGGTAGATATTTTGTGGGTGCATCGTAAGCTCACAATTCATAGACACAGAGGCGGTCCTAGACCTGAAAAATTGGGGGCAAATATCCATTCCTTTATTGACAACAGGGTCATTCCATGTCAGTTCAACAAATTTCAGAAAATTTCCCCACCTGACAATCTCAGATCTATTAAAAAAAAATTCTCACGCCAAGGCCATGTATTTATTACGATGTGTGCAATGTTTCAGTTAAATATCTTCTTTAGTTCTGGCCAAAAAAATTAGTAAAGATGGCAATGTTTTGCTGATTTTCGCATTCCTTTTTGCAATGTCAAATAAAACAGGATTTTTAGGAGGTAATATCTCTAGTTATATCAATGCCATGGGCGTAAAAAAGATGCTACACTGTGTAGCATCTATGCCCAGTACACTTGTGAAACACATTTTCAATGGCAAATATGTTTCTATTAGGGAACTGTGACTGTTTGAAATTGCTGATTTATTTGATGAAGTTGTCTGTGACACCAACTTTGAAGGCCAATTGTGACCAAAGTTATGAAGGTAGAGAGATTATTTTTTCTGGGCAAGTTCTCCTGACATAGTGCTATTGGTACAACAAACAGCAGGCATGTCAATTTTATGGTTGTCCAGAAAATACACAGCAAAATCCCAAAAAAAAACAAAATTTCCTGAAATTTGACATCAAATTGCAGAGTTATGGCAACCTGCAAATTCTTGAAATCTTCACCATCTTAAAGCTCACATTCTTGGCTATCATTGTTTCAAAGGTGGTTGTGGTGCAACTCTTCATTAAATAGTTATGAATTCAATAAGGGCCCAACTCCATGTTGAATACGTGTGGAGTTGGGCCCTTATGAAATTCACCAATTCAATTTCATAATATTGCTTATTGTATCAAATACCTGTTTGATTCAAAAACAGTAGAAATCAGCATATTATCCCAAGGGCATAGCCAGTAATGGACCGAGGTGGCACTGGCCCACCCACTTTGTGCGCTCGTGAAATTTTTTTTAGTTAAAAATATTTGATCTGTGAATTAATTGATTTATTCATTATTGATACATAGACATAATGAACATACAATATAATTTTGTGTGTGTCCTAATTTAATTTACAATTGGCATAAGGGGAACATTAAAAAAAAAAGTAGGGAAAAGTATGTGGAAAGAAACTCCTTTCAACTCCAGTGGCTACTGAGTCAAAAATGGAGAATGCGTCAATGTGAGAGGTGTGCTCACTTTTGTGAGATACTGTGTATACACAAATCAATAAACTGGATTTTGTGATTTGGAGCCTTCTATATAGGGAAAAAGACCACTTTTTTTAACAGTCTCCATCGATTCAAATTCTCTAGATTCACCCTACAAGTATACCTGACAGATAAACCGGATGACTCCTGATATGAACATGCTCGAAACATGATGTAAGAACCACTGAATTTGCAATTTAGTCCTCTTTCAGATGAACACTTTCAAGTTAACCTTGTCTACTCAAACATACAGGCAAACACCCTGAGCAATTTCATTTTCTTCTGTGAATTTTCTGGTGAGTTCTCAGATTACCCAACTGAGTGAAACTGTTCCCACACTGGGTACAGTGATATGGCCTCTCCCCTGTGTGAATTCTTTTGTGTACTCTAAGGCTTGTTCCCCGCGTGAATCTCTTCCCACAATGCACACAAGCGAAGGGCTTAGTCCCAGTGTGAATCTTCTCATGAGTGACGAGGTTGCACCTAAATCTGAATTGCTTCCCACACTGCGCACAGTTGAACGGTTTCTCCCCTGTGTGAATTCGCTGATGTCTCTCCAAGTCAGGAAAACGATCAAACTTCCTACGACACTGTGCACAACTGTACAGTTTCTCCCCTGAAACCGGTCTCCTAGTAGAGACTGGAGCCCTGCTGTTCTCAGAAACTCCGGTTTGCAAGTCTAACTGCTGTTCCACTGGATGGGAAACTTGCGAGGTTAAACGATCAGTCGTCAAGAGTGGAGGCTGTTCATGTCCCGTTTGCTGTGAGTCATCCATCACAGATCTGCTCTCCTCAGCGTATAAACACTCCCCTCCGACTTCCTCTTTCACAACACCTCCATAAACAATATGATCGTCTTTCTCCACAGAGGACAATGTGCTTCCAGAGACCTCCCTGGAGGCAGGAGTATGCTGTATGGGTAAGAGAACTGGCTGGCTCTGTGAGCACAGTTCTGTAACATTAGCACAAGAAGAATTATCAGCCACATCACTGTCCCCTTGGGTAAAGGAACTCCATTGTGGACAGCCTATCTCAAACAGCAAGTACTCAGAGCCCACATTGTTCAGCCTTCCTGCATCGTGTTCAGATTCTGTCTGATGGAGTATGCGGGCCACATGCTCTCCCTCCTGCTCTTCCTTCAGAGCAAATCCAAAATCAGGCCTTGTGTTGCCTGTCTGTGCTTCACAGTTTTTCTGATTGAGCTGTTCTGCGAAGGGAGCATCCGTGGCACACTTAACAGCTCCTGTGGAGAACGTTGGAGTAAAATTAATAATCTTCCTAAAAACAGCAAAGTGAATTGCCTACCATAACAAGATGAAGGGAATTTGAGCCAATATGAAAAAGGAGGCTACGGAGTTATGCTTATGCTTTAGCCGAGCACAATGACACTTGATCCCACTTATCCAAGGCTAGGCTAAAAACCATATTAATTGGTATAAAGATCTATGTCACGATTACTGTGTATGCTTATAACTTTGAACGAAGAAATTCCGTTCAACTGCAAGTCAAGAGATCTAGAGGGCATTATTCCTCTTCTATTCTTCTGGGCGATGGCAATCAGCTAACATTATTCGTATTGGCTAAAGCTTAAGTAGCGCTTTAAATCCCCAAATTTCCGCAGAAAAATAATTTGAAAAGCATTACTTTGGAGTAACTAAAATATATAAATACAATGAAGAACGAAGACGGACTGGCATTTGTCATGGATGGAATCAGATACAGACTCGCAGTCAAGCCGATTCACTTTCTTGGGATAAATTCTGAGTATGCGCAGTCATCGTGACACAGCACCTTTAATCAGTTAAGATTTATAGTCTCGTTTGTGATTGGTTTGGCTGGCAAAGTGCATATCAACATCATTTATGCAATTGTGCTTGTACTCGCTAGGGAGGCGAGCTTCCAATTTTCCATTTTCACGATGCAGGTGTAAATATTTACAGAGTAATTTTGAAAGTCAAAACAGCCATCTTCGTATTTGCCGCGAAATCCGCGAGCAGTAGTTACCTCCTTCTTCAAATGGGTCCTCAGCCTGATCTCCAGTGAAGCAGTTCTCTCGCGTCACTGCCTCGATGAGATTCTCAAGCTGAACTCCAACGGAACGGCTCTCACGCGTCGCTGCTTCTTGCGTCGTTCTCAGCCTGCTCTCCGTCAGTTGTAGTTTCCTCCTCAGACAATCAATTTCTTTGTGGCTTTTGGATACTTCCAGTCGCAACACCACGGAACGATCTTCAACAAGTTTGGTGATTTCTGTCACAGCGGCTTTGGCGAGTGTTTCCAGTATTGAGGCTAGCTGTGTCTGAAAGGCTTCACGGTTCTTCATTTTACCCATAAATAAATCTCGACTCTTTATTGATGCATCAATGTTACAAAAACTCAAAGAGTTTAGGCAAAGCACTTTATTATGAAACTACGAGGTGTGCGTGGTGGTCTCTAAACATAAACAGTTATCAAAGACAGTACTTCCGGGGTCACAATTTCTTCTTCTTCCTCTAGAATAAAATTCTCAAACACAGCTTTTAGGTGCATATCGCCACCTACTGTACAAGAGTGTGCAACAACATGCCCTTAACTTCCTAAATTCTTCCTCCGTCTGATAGGAAAGTAAGGCCCAATTCCAATCCGACCCCTTACGGACTCACTGATTTAGAGGCGCGTTCGCGGGGAGTCCGTGAGTATGTGAGGGCTGTTCCATTGTTAGATCATCAAGTCAGTTAGTCCGTGAATGAGCCCTTACTGCCCCCTTACCGAAAGTCAACACCGAAAAAAATAAAACGGAAAATAAACCAAAGAGCGGTCCGATCGAGATAATGGAGGGAGCAAGAAAGAAAAAGTTAACGTGTAAGTATCAATGTTAATTGTGTAATGTGAATAGAGGCCACAAGATGGCAGTATTTACCTTTTTTTTGTGAAGCTCAGACTGGAGCTAGGTTTAGACATGTCCTGGACATGTCTGGGGCAAGTACCAGAAAATAAAAAAAAAGAGGTCTAAATGTGGGTGGGGTCTGCAAAAGAGTATATAAGGAAAAGAACTGAGACAGTAAAGTAGTAGGAGAAATTGCAAGAAGAAGGATACATGCGACCAGACCTGTCATTTCTGTTCAAGACCTGTGAAGTTTCTTTTTTGGATTTTTGCCTGTGTTTGAGCATTTTCCTTACCCAGGACATCACCAAGCCACCCCAACAAACAAAGGGACTGTAAATATTTCTGTTTTTTTTTTTACTAATCAATCTCGGTCAGTTAGTTAGTTGTTATTAGTCTTTGTCTTCGTTTAAAAATTAAATGTGTTTAAGTTTTTAAAACTGTGTCTGTCATCCCTTGCTGTTGCTGTTGTGTTGTAGATTGTAGTAAGAAATTGGGGCCATAACAAATTGGGGGCTCAAGGTCCGGGATAGACCATTTTGTGAGTCATTTATTAAAAATCTAACATTTCAGATTGTAAAATTGTTTTGTGAATTTTCCTATATAATTATATTGACAACAGCAATGGATGATTTCTTGGCATCACCAACCGTAGGGGTTTTGAAGTCTTTTAAAAAGACCGAACTGTTGGAAATATGCAGACATTTAGAGCTGACAGAGGTGAAACCAGCCATGCGAAAAGCAAGACTGGCTCGAGAGATAGTTGAATATTACATTGATGAAAATGTGTTTGCACCCGGAGATCTGGAACAGTTTCCAGTGGAAAATCCAAATATAGAAATGGAACTTAAATTAAAAATGCTAGAGATTGAAAGGGAGGAAAGAGAAAAAGAAAGGGAGGAAAAAGAAAAGCAAAGAGAATTTGAGAGGGAAGAAAGAAAGAAAGAAAGGGAAGAAAAAGAAAAACAAAGGCAGTTTGAGTTAGAAAAATTAGCAAGAGAAGAGAAAATAGAAAGGGAGGAAAAAGAAAAACAAAGAGAATTTGAGTTAGAAAAATTTGCAAGACAGAGAGATTTTGAATTAGAGAAATTCGATAGAGAAGAAAGACTCCAAATGGAGCAACTAAAAATTAAAATTGAAACTAAAAATACATTTTGTGCCAGTCAGGAGGTAAAACTGGTGCCTCCATTTTCGGAAAAGGATGTTGACAACTATTTCCAGTGTTTTGAAAAGGTAGCAAAGAGTTGCCAGTGGCCAAAGGAACACTGGCCTCTGATGTTGCAAACTGTCCTCAAGGGTAAAGCTCAACAAGCCTATTCGGCTTTGTCTGCAGATGATTCCTCTGATTATGAGGTTGTCAAAAAGGTTATTTTGAGAGCTTATGAGTTGGTTCCAGAGGCTTACCGACAGAAATTCAGAGGTCTGAAGAAATCTGAAAATCAGACTTATGTTGAATTTGCTAATGAAAAGCAGGTTTGCTTTGAGCGCTGGTGTACTTCTATGGAGGTCAAGGATGATTTCAACTCACTAAAAGAGTGAACTGTGACAAGAACTGTGTTAAAGATGATGTTAAGACCTACCTTAATGAGAAGCAAGCACTGAATTTGCAATCAGCTGCCAAATTTGTAGATTAATATGTTCTCACACATAAGTCCAAATTTCAGTCTAGCAGTAATAATAGATGGTCCCAATTTCAGAAAAAGGGTTATGGTGATACCCAAGATTCCTCACCCAAAGACAAAGAGAAATCTGGTGATGGTGCTCAGAAATCCAGTAACAGGTCTGATCAAAGTGTGAAAGCTGACAGTGACAAAAGTGGTCTAGTTTGCAGTTATTGCAAGAAATCTGGTCATGTTACAACTAACTGTTGGTTCCTTAAAGCTAAAAAAGAAAAGGATACCAAACCAAATGCCTTTGTGAAAACAAGGTTAGAAACCCCTGTAGTAGATAACCAATCTGCTAAATTGCCTGCTTCTTGTGGGGCTAAAAAGCCTGATACAGCTGACTTCGTGAGGGAGGAATTTCTTCCATTTGTGTCAGAGGGATTTGTGGCTCTGAATGAGCATACTACTCCTGTCCCCATATATATCCTAAGGGATACCGGAGCTTCTCAGTCACTTTTGTTGATGGACTCCTTGGAGTTACGTGATGAGACCGCTTCAGGGGATTTCATACTTGTACAAGGTATTGAAGGGAGGACTGTATCTGTACCCCTGCGCTCTATATTCTTGAAGTCAGATTTAGTTACAGGACAGGTAAAGGTGGGACTTATGTCAAGTCTACCTATAAAGGGTGTTTCTCTGTTGCTAGGCAATGACCTGGCTGGGGGCAAAGTAGTTCCCCCTGTACATCTTACTTCACAGCCGAGCACTGAAGATGGGGATGAGGACCCATCTCTGTATCCTTCTTGCGCAGTGACTCGTGCTATGGCCAAGAAGGCTAAAGAAGAAGATGATGTGGTGCCGTCCAGTACATTGAATAGTCAGGACTCAGGTGGTTCGCCTCATGACTCTGATTGGCCTACTATGGTTTCTCCGTTTGAGGACTTATCAGATACTTTTATCAGTTCTCTATTCAGCCAGCCGGATGGGTCTGGTGATTCTGATGTGTCTGGAGACTTGTCTCTGTCCAGAAAGCGGTTGATTGAGGAGCAAACTAATGATCCTGAAATTTGTGTACTAAAGAGGAGAGCCCTTCCTGATAAAGAAATAGACGCAGTTCCAGTTGGGTATTATCTCAAGGATGGTGTGTTGATGCGGAAGTGGCGCCCTCCTGATATCCCTGCCAATGCAGATTGGGCAGTGGTCAGGCAAATTGTTGTTCCGAAGGTCTACAGGAATGAGATCTTAACAATGGCTCATAGTTTACCTTTAGGAGGTCATCTTGGTGTTAACAAGACTGTTGATAAGATCATGAAACACTTCTTTTGGCCTGGGCTTCGGAAAGATGTTTCCAACTTTTGCAAAACCTGTCACACTTGTCAGGTAGTTGGAAAACACCAGTTAGACCCACCTGTAGCTCCATTGCAGCCTATCCCAGCATTTGGGGAGCCGTTCTCTAAGGTCATTGTTGACTGTGTTGGTCCATTACCCAAGACTAGATCTGGAAATCAGTACTTGTTGACAATCATGTGTGCATCTACCAGATTCCCTGAAGCCATACCTCTACGTAACATCAAGGCAACTGCAATCTCAAAGGCTTTGATAAAGTTCTTCACGTTGTTTGGCCTTCCCAGGGAAATTCAGTCAGACCAGGGTAGCAATTTCACTTCCGGATTGTTTCAGCAGGTTGTGTATGAACTAGGTGCAAAGCAGATTCTTTCTAGTGCCTATCATCCAGAAAGTCCGGGTGCCTTAGAGCGGTTTCATTCCACTCTCAAGACAAGGATGAGGACTTATTGTTATGACCATGAGAAAGACTGGGATGAAGGTGCTCATTTGCTGTTGTTTGCAGCTAGAGAAGCAGTGCAGGAGTCTACTGGATTCAGTCCATTTGAGCTAGTCTTTGGCCATGAAGTGAGAGGACCTTTGCTATTGTTGAGTGAACAATGGCAAAAGAAAGAACCGCATATCAGTCTGTTAGACTATGTTAGCAAGTTCAAAGACAGATTGCGTGCAGCATGTGACCTAGCCAAAGAGAACTTGAAATCAAGTCAGGGAAAAATGAAAACTTGGTATGATCACAAGGCTAGAAGCCGTGAGTTTAAACCAGGAGACAAGGTCCTTGTGTTGTTTCCCTTGCAGTCAAATCCATTGCAGGCTAGATTTCATGGTCCTTATGAAATTCTGACAAAACTCAATGATCTCAATTACATTGTGATGACTCCAGATAGGAGAAAACCACAACAATTGTGTCACATTAACATGCTGAAGCCTTATCATGACAGAAATGCTAGGGTTGCAGCTGTCACTTCAGATTCTCCTATGGCCGAGATTTGTGAAGATGAGGGGGAGTTTCAAGATGATGAACCTAGAATTAAAGCTGAAGTCTCTGCTGTGTCACTTCCCCGTGCTCAAATCTCCTGACTTCAACAAACCGTTCTCCATCGCGGTCGATGCTAGCGACCAAGCTTGTGGATCTGTGCTCCTACAGAGAAGTGACTCTGATGACATTGAGCATCCCGTGGCATACTTCTCCAGGAAGTTCAATCGCCACCAAAGGAACTATTCCACAATAGAGAAGGAGCTGTTGGCTCTGGTTCTATCTTTACAACACTTTGATGTTTATGTTTGTACAGGGCAAAAGCCAATGATTGTGTACACTGACCACAATCCGTTAATGTTTTTGAGTAAGATGAAAAACAAGAATCGGAGATTGTTGAATTGGAGTTTGATTTGGAATTTGGAAGAGTTTGACTTGGAAATTAAGCATGTGAAGGGTACAGACAATGTAATTGCTGATTGCTTATCCCGTGTTTGAATATGTAAATATATGTCACGTGTTTATTTGAATATTGTATGATATGTATATATAGACAAGTGTCCACTTAACCATTTTGTATTGAAAAGAAAAATTTTGCCTTTATGAGTCAAAATTTTTCCCTTTTGGAATGGAGGTGTAATGTGAATAGAGGCCACTAGATGGCAGTATTTACCTTTTTTTTGTGAAGCTCAGACTGGAGCTAGGTTTAGACATGTCCTGGACATGTCTGGGGCAAGTCCCAGAAAATTTTAAAAAAGAGGTCTAAATGTGGGTGGGGTCTGCAAAAAAGTATATAAGGAAAAGAATTGAGACAGTAAAGTAGTAGGAGAAATTGCAAGAAGAAGGATACATGCGACCAGACCTGTCATTTCTGTTCAAGACCTGTGAAGTTTCTTTTTTGGATTTTTGCCTGTGTTTGAGCATTTTCCTTACCCAGGACATCACCAAGCCACCCCAACAAACAAAGGGACTGTAAATATTTCTGTTTTTTTTTTACTAATCAATCTTGGTCAGTTAGTTAGTTGTTATTAGTCTTTGTCTTTGTTTAAAAATTAAATGTGTTTAAGTTTTTAAAACTGTGTCTGTCATCCCTTGCTGTTGCTGTTGTGTTGCAGATTGTAGTAAGAAATTGGGGCCATAACAAATGTCACAACTGCATGTAGCTTGGTAATGTGAAAGGGGGTAAGCGCTGTTCCATTCCAATTTAAAAGATCTGGAGCTGTCTCAGACTCAGTCCCTTCCAGCTGACGTCAATTAAGCCAGTGAGGGTTCAGGGCTTGAGTCTTCAGGGGGCGGATTGGAATTGGGCCTAAAGAGTGCTCTCCTGACTGCTGTTACACCTTCTGCCTCTCCCTCTGTTCCCAGCAGCCCTGCCAGACTCCACTCATGCCCTGATGCTCTGACTCTCTCCTGGAGCTGCTCTCGCTCAGCTGCATACTCGCTTCAACACAACATTACAGGCTCAACATTCTCACTCACTCCCCACCCCTCACACCAATCATTGTTCCCTTTTCCTAATATATACAAAGTGTTATTTAACCCTGTATGTCCCACCCTGAGTCTCATTATAACAACTTTCTCCCTTCTCTTCTTTTCTTCATAGGTGTTTGTTATTACGGTTTTTTTTTTTTTGTATTTTGTACAAGCTCCTTCCTTTCTGGTCTTTTTCCCACCTTTTCTGCTATATTTCAGTTCCTTTATTTTTAATTACTGCTTTCCCTTCCCCTATCCCAAGAGATATTTGTACTGTTATGTTCTTCTCCAGTGCCTCTTTTGCTAGTTTATCAGCCGCCTCGTTTCCTTTCACCCTCTGGTGTGCTGTACCCAACAAAACTGCACCTCCACACCACCCTCGTGTTAACGAAGTAAACTGTGCTGTATATCAATGAATAGATCTTTCCCCGTAGTGTTTGATGTTTGAATGCTTTCTAGAACAGCCACTGAATCAGTGCACACCACCACCCTGTCTGGCCTGACCACCTCCACCCTCTGAAGGCTGATAATTACAGCCACCATTTCAGCTGTATACACTGATCAGACAACCTTTTGAACATATTGATTCCAAATTCTGGTATATATCCACCAGTTCCCACACGCCCACTCGTGTTTTTAGACCCATCTGTCTAGATCTTCAGGTAACGAATATAATTGCTCCTCAGGTACACACTTGTCTTAAATCCAACGTCATTCATACTCCATTCTCTCTTCATTTCTAGTATACTCATGTCTCCTTTATCCTCAGGATAGAGCCAAGGGGGAATGTTACTGACTGGAGTGGGCCGGGCAACCTCAATATTGTCAATTCCAAATGCTTTGACTCATTCATTCATACTCCATCCAAACCCTTTCCTCTGGAGCCTAGAGTATTCCCAGCAGTTTTGTGTGGTCCTTGCTGTAGGATTTTCTTCCCCACTTCCTTTCAACTTGGCCAAATAAACCAATGCCAGCTTTTCTCTCCTTTTATCCAGCGGAGTCTCTTTTGCTTCTCTGAGTAAAGCGTTAATGGGGGTTGTTTTAATAGCACCTGTGCACACAAGAAGGGATGTGCTGTGTATTACGTTCCCTTGTAGCACTGATGATGGTTTAATGGACTGAAACGTTTTCAACATTTTTAGGAGGCTAAACATCCAGCAACTGCACTTAGTTTTTGTGGCATTGATAGAATTGACCCTAGTCGCAGACACACAGATTTTGAAACCCGACTTCTTCAGTGTGAAAGCAAATGGATTTATACTCTTAAAACTGAACAGCCTTATGGCCTTAATGAAACACCTAACTTATCTTGCTTCCTATAGCCAGTCTAGTTTTATTTTTTTGTACATCTGCCTGCATCAGCATAGTCTTGTTATACAATCTTTTTTTTTTTTTATTGTAATTGAAGTGCATTAGTTGATCCGTAATTGCATTGAGTGTTCTTAATTGGTTAATTGGCTGCACCTGACTTTGATTCTGCCTGCCTTTATCTCTGCTGTGTATTACGTTCTCTTGTAGCGCTGATGATGGTCCAATGGACTGGAACGTTTGCTTTTTCTTTTGAGTAATTTTTATTTATTTTTTTGTGATCCGTCATGCCTCATTAAACTGTTTTTGGCATATATCTCAGCATATTAAGAAGCTTTTGTGGCAGTTTCTGCCCATCTTTTTAGTGTGCGAGTACTTCCTTTGTTGGCAATTTGTTTTTCACAATGATTTATTGGCTCTATAAGTGAAAAACTGATGTTTAAAAATGCCATTTTCGCATTGACTAAAAATTGTTTGCAATAGAGCGAAATTCAAAATTCATCCAAATTCGATAAAGGTGGATGTTGCATACGGAATTTTTTCGCCCTTGCGTTTTTGGCCGATTTTGCTGTCCACTGCCTCATACCACAAAAATTTATCGATCTCATAACTTGAGCTGCCTGGCTTTCATATCGCGTCCTACGCTTTGAAATATCGCAGCCACATTTTTAGTTTGTCACGACACGGATCTATTATTTTATGATAACCATGCTAATGTAACTACTTACAAATTATTCCATGAATCTGAGTTTTTGCGTCTAGTATCCAGTTGTGATAGCATGGTGTTTTTTTTTTTTTTTTTTTTTTTGTCTGCCTACATTTCGAGCATTGAATTTCTTTGTTTGAATGGAGATATCTTTTCGCTGCTGCATTTGTTCAAACAAGAGAGCCTTGACACAACCATAATCTTCCGTGCTCAAGTGTGGTTGCTTTCACATTTGGTACGAGTAGCCATTTATCTGTCTCAGCAAACAGATCCGTGCGATCTCATAAAAACGCGCACTCTGTGCGAGGCCTGGATGGCCAAGGCGTCCAACAGCAATAGGTAAGCCACTCAGAAGCAGAATGCATGCAAGTATATAAGGGGTTTTATAGCTTAGTCCTAATCATGATCAACTGGCCAAACTCTTTAGCCCAATAATTAGATAAAATCATAATTTCTCAAACAAAACAATCAAAATTGGGATGATGATGCATTTTTAATGTTTAGGTATTAAAACTTGTGTTTCCATGCATTGGACAAGCAATTTGTGGACCAGAAGTTCTGTTTTCTCATCTTGGTAGGAGTGCTCTCGACCACTCGTAAAACTTTTTCTTACCTAAGAGAAGAGCAAAAATAAGAAAATGTTGGTGCAACCCAGAAATCAACGGGGAAGAACATGCGCGCGCATATCTGCGATGACGTTGCACAGCAACCCATCTATTTGGACCGTGCTATTCTTACTAACTGTTCTGCAGAGAGGCAATCTCGGACCAGCCGCTTCTCGTCCGTCAGCTCGCTCTCAGCCTGTGTTATGATTCTGTGTTGTGATTCTGCCTGTTTGCCATGCTTTTGATCTGTCTGCTATATTTATGATTTCATATTGATCTTGTTCTTGCTGACCATGCCTTGAGATATGTATTGTTATTTGGTTACTTAGTTTTGTTCACGTATTGTCTAGATTAGTTTGTCCATGTTTTGTATTTTACCATAGTTTTATTCCGATCCATGTTTTTGTTTCTGCCATGCATTGCACTTTGTCTCCCCCAGTCTGGTCTCTTGTCTTGTCATTGCTCACAGCCCCAGTATTGCGTGCCACTCTTTTGGGTGATTTAATGGTTTCTGGATTTCAACCATGTGTTATGATTCTGCCATGCCTGCCTGGATCTTGCCATTTTTTGATATCTGCTTTACTGTTTTCCTGACTCTTTGCATTGTCTGACTATTCTTTTGTATCATGTATTGTGATTTGGTTACCTTAATTTGTCATGTTTAGTCTTGGATTACTTTTCCATATTTTACATTTTGCCATTTATCATATTCCGGTTCATGTTTTCCATTTTGCTTTGCACTTTGTCTCCCCGTCTGGTCTCAGGTCTTGTCATTGCAATCTGCCTCAGTCTTGTATTTTCACTCTTCGGGTGATTTATTGGATTCTGTTTTCCAATCTTCCTTCCTATCTCGTTTACTGGCTTCTCTCTTCTATTCTATCTACTCACAATACTAACCGTTTATTATTTTCTTCTGAGATTACTAATAACTAACCTTGTATGTAAGACTTACTTACTAATGAGCACCAAGGATTTGTATAGTTGCACTAACTAATTGACTAACGATCTCAGCACTCGCCCTGTTCTAGTCTCCGCCTCCTTGCCTATCCCTAATTATCTCTGCTGCAGTTTTCTGTGGATCTCCACTTATACTTTATGCTTTCCTTTTCTTTAAACTATACACTTTAGTACTCCTTGACCGGAGCTGTTGTTCTGTTCATAGGTTTGTCTTGTGATCCCTGTCTGCGTTTTGGCTACAGCCAAATTCATGTAATTAGTTTATTCCTCATGTGTCTCTCCCTGATCATTGTTACCATTGATTGCACCTGTTCTCCCTGGTCATGCGTTTACCCCGGATGCGTATATAAGATGTCTGTTTGGTTCACTTTCTTGTCAGATCGTTTTCCTCAGTCTTCTCGTGCTACGTCTCTTGCCTTGATTACTCAGTGTTTATCTTTCTGACTATATTGCCCGACTTTCCATTTTTGCCTTTGTGAGTTTCGGATTACTGTTGAATCTGTGTTTTTTAATTTTTTTAACCTTTTTCTGCCCAACCTCGATTTTGTGGATTGCTGCCCTGATTACGATTTGGACTGTCCTTTGGCTTATGAGTTCGCTTCTCCCTCAAACCTTCGCCTGTGTACCGGATCTGTTTCTGCTGACTACGATTTTTTGTGATTGGTGCCCTGATTACGAACTCTGCTCTGTCCCATTGGAATTTGAGTTTTGGATTGCGGACTTTGTACTGTTGCTTTTTCTCTGCAGGGGTTATCCCCCTTGCTCAATAAAGCTCCTCATTTTTGCAATCCCGTGTCCTCGCATTTGGTTCCAGATCGCTACCTCACACCATTCCTTCCAATCTCGTTAACTTCCTTCGCCTTGCTTTTTCTATATTACTAACCCATACTAGCAGTTTGTTATTTTTGCTAGAGTTACTAACATTGTATATAATACTAACTTACTAACAAGCACTAGGGATTGTATAGCTGCACTTACTAATTGATTATCAAGCTCTCAGCCCTCGCCCTGTTCTAGTCTCTGCCGCTTGTCTCTCTCTAATCTTCTCTGCTGCGTTTCTGTGGATTCTCCACACCTGCTCACGCTGTCCTTTCTCTAACTATCTATGCATGTTGGAACTCCTTGACCAGAGCTGTATATCTGTCTATATGATTGTCTCATGATCCCTGTGCACGCGTTTTGGCTGTTGCCTATTTCATGTGATTAGGTTCTTCCTCATGTTCCCTCCTTTGTAATCAGTCTGACTTCCTCCACCTGTGTGTTAAGCATGTGACTTCCCACGAATGTATATTAGGAGTCTTTTTTTACAGCACTTCCTTGTCAGAACGTTTCTCTTGTTTACCTGTGCTGCTATCTTTTCACCTTGTACTCATAGTGTTAGTCTTCTCACAAGACCGGTCGACTTAGGATTTTTGACTCTGCTCTTTGGTAGTATTGTCTGCATCTGTTTACGAATCCTTTTTGCCCGACTACAAGTTTTGTCATTGCTGCCCTGGTATTTGACTCTGTTTAGGCCCCCTGGATTTTGGCTTTTGCTTCTCTGACATACCTGTGCCTGTGTTCTGAACCCATTTTTGCCCGACCACGAGTATTGTGATTGGTGCCCTGTTTACAGCTCTGGATTTCGCCCTTTGGATTCTGGTTTTTGTATTGTGGACACTGTACCATTGCCTGCTCTGTTGGGAGTTTCCCCCCCTTCAGAAATAAAGCCTCCCTTTTTTCGTATTCAATGGTTCTTGCTTGTGGTTCCTCAGGTAATCCTCACATTCTGCTTTTCTCTGTCCATGTTTTTATTACCCTGACTCCATGCGATGTTTTGCATTTTGCCTGTCTTGCCTTGCCATGTCTTTTTCCTGCCATTTACCATATTCACTGTTTAGTTATCATTCTGGTTTTTGTTCTCATACCCTGCATTGCACATTGACTCCTCGGTCTTGTCTTGTGTTCTGAGACAGCTTTATTTCCCCAGTCTTGTACCACAGTTTCAGGTGATTTCATAGTTTCTGGGTTTCCAAACATTCCTTCCAATCATCTGCTTCCTTTGCCTTGCTGTTCTATCTTTACTAACAGTTTATTTTAGATAAATTACTAACAATGCTTATAGTACTAACTAGCACTAGGGATTGTATAGCTGCACATTTCTAATTGATGAATGAGCTCTCAGCACTTGCTCTGCTGTAGCCTCCACCCCTGGCCTTCACTCCATTTACTTCGCTGTGCTTCTGCAGATTCTCTGCACCTTGTTAATCACTGTTCTGCCTCTCACTCTGTGCACTCCCTGACTGGAGTCGTTGGTTTGTCATAGACTGTCTGTATAATCCCAGTCTGCATTTTGGCTTTCACCAATTTCATGTGGTTAGGAACTTCCTCTTGTTCATTTCTCTGTTAGTCTGACCCAGCTCACCTGTTCCCTATCATAGCATGTGACTTCCCCGACCTGTATTGAAAGCAGTGTAATGTAGAAAGAAGCCACTAGATGGCAGCATTGACTTTCTTTGTTAAGCCAGTCTGGACCTAGGTTTGGGCATGTCTGAGAGGTGTCCCAGAGAATTGAAAAAGTCTAAAAGGTGGGAGGGGGCTGCAAAAGAGTATATAAAGAGGAAAATAGAGAGTAAAGTGGTAGGAGAAATTGCAAGGAGAAGGATACATTTGACCAGACCTATCACACTTTTCAAGACCTGTGAAGCTTTTTGTGGATTTTTGCCTGTGTTGGAGCATTTTTCTCACCCGGAACATCACCAAGCAACCCCATCTCAAGGGACTGAATTTTTTTTTCTGGTATATTTTCATAGTCAATAGTATAAATTGTAGGTTAGTGTTAGTCTTTATTGAATTAAATCTGTTTCAGTTTTAAAATTTTGTCTGTCATCCCTTGCTGTCATATATGTCGTAGCAAATTGGGGCTATAACAGCAGTCATTTCAAACCGCTCTTGTCAGAACGTTTTCCTAGTGCAGCGATTCTATGCCTTGTACTCTTTGTGTTATACTTCTGGACTGTCCCCGTTTAAGATTTTGGCTTTTTCTTGGATTTCTCTACACCTGTGTAAAGAACCTGTTTTGCCCGACCCTGATTATTGTGTTTGCTGCTAGTGATGGTGTGATGAGGCCCCGTGAATGTATCGAATCTTTCCAGGCAAATGCTTCATGAAAAGGCTAATCATGAAGCCCCGTTTAACTGCTCATTTGGGAGTACTGACAGCTGCAACGAGGCAATCACGTGATTTCAGAGTTCCGGGGTCTCATGCCTTTGGTCACGTGATATTCTGAAGAACAATACAGACCTCCAAACAGGCTTCATTTGGGCACGCCCACTTTAATCAATATAGACCTCGAGGCTTCAGTGTCAGACGTAACATCACTATTTGCTGCCCTGTGTACGCCCAGTATTGCGTCCCTGCTATTCTGATTTTGGATTGTGGGCTCTGTACCGTTGCCCTCTGCCCTGCGGGGGTTCACCCCCTAGCTTCAATAAAACACCTTTTTGCTGGATCTTTTGGGTCTCACGTTTGGTTCCTGCACGATACCTCACAGCCTGCGGTAATGTCCTCCGCAGACCGTCGGTTTTTGACTGCTTTGGGGAAACTTTTAAACGAATGACAACGGATCCCTCACACATTGCTAATTTTAGAGTCGGCTGCTTAACTTTGGCACGCTAAAACGGATATTCTATAACCTGGCTGTTAAAGCACAGTCGCTCATTTTACCGGCGATATATTTGCGAACTCCTTCATTTTAAAGAAAATTGATCACCCAAGCATATTTCAGAGCAAACTTTTGAAGCAGCATATTGTTCCGATCATACACTGCCCGTCCAAAATTAACACGCACACTAATAATTAGGCTTTGGTTACAACAGGCATTCGGTGTGTCGTCGTTTGGATTTACGCAATGTCACTACATTTATCTCTATCCAGAGTTGCCTAACTTTTTTTTTTTTGGCGAAGATCTTGTATTGATGATGGGAGAGTCGGACTGCAGCGAAAAGTCTTCTTCTGCACATCCCGAAGATTTTCAGCGGGGTTGAAGTTTGGACTCTCTGGTGGCCAATCCACGTGTATAAAATATGTCTCATGCTCCCTGAATTATTCGCCGACATGGTTGTATCAGATAAGAGGTTACTCTCTCTGTGTCGGTTAGAATTAATATTGTATATTAGTTAATAATACTAACTATGTTTAACACTGAAAATAAGAACACTTCCACACGCGCAATCGTCGTCTGTCAGCAGTTTATTTTCCTTGACCGGTGGTATGCATCTATGGTCCTGTACATGAACTGTTGCTAGGCGACACTACTTTCGACTGCTCTTTGAGAAGCTGTAACCCCGGAAGCACTGTCATTTGATGACTGTTTTTATTATGTCTCTGGTTTGAGCTGTCATGCATGTTTAATATTTTCATAATAAAGTATTCTAGTTTATATAGCGTAAACGCAGAGAGAGCGTTAACACGTCGATAAGGAGGCAAGATATATTATGGGTAAAATGAAGAAACGTGTAGCCTTTAACACTCAGTTAGCCTCAATTATGGGGGCTTTAGCCAAAGCTGCTGTGACAGAAATAAGAAAAATTGTTGAAGATGATTCCGTCGTGTTACGTTTGGAAGTATCTCGAAGCCACAAAGAGATTGACCGTCTCAGGAGGAGAATTACAGAGGTGGAGAGCGAGCTGAGGACGGCGCTGGAGGCAGCGACGCGGGAGAGTCGCTCTGTTGGAGTTCAGGTTGTGGACCAGTTTGAAACGGCAAGAGGTAGCTATGCTTGCTCGCCAGTGTCGCGTTATTTAGGAAGAGGAAGGTATTTAGTCGGTCTTAAGTTGAAAAGCATTCTTTTTGAACATTTGCTTTAGAGCATTGTGAAAACGTAACGTCAGAAACTCGCCTCTTAGGCGAGCTTCTTCACGATTGCCCTTGCCTGGTCAAATAAACCAAAAGTAAAACTGTTCAAAAAATCTAAACTAATTGTCTAATTATGGTCCTAGGGCGAAGCCCTTGATTAGAGGAATCAATGTTATAGTGGTGTTCAAGAGGGGAAAAAAACGTGCGTACTCGGCTTCTCTCATCACTTAGGATCAAACACACTCAATACTGTTTTGGGAAGGTTATGCATTTTATTTCGATGTTCCCTACAGGAGCTGTTATGGGTGGTATGGATGCTCCCTTGGTAGAACAACTCGCCAAGAAAAGGTGTGAAGCACAGACACAGGACTCACCGCATGACTTTGGATTTGCTGTGAAGAAAGAGGCAGAGGAGGAGTCTGTGGATCAAATACTCCATCAGACAGAATCTGAACACAGTGCAGGAAGGCTGAACAATGTGGGCTCAGAGTATGTCATGTTTGAGATCGATAATCCGCTATGGAGTGCCTTTACTCAAGGGGACAGTGATGTGACTGATGATCCTGTTTGTTCAAGTGTTACAGAACCATGCTCACAGAGCCAGTCAGTTCTCTCACCCATACAACATATACCTGCCAGCATGGAGATGTGTGGAAACAGACCGTCCAACTTGGGGAAAGATGATTATGTTGTTCTTGGTGATGCTGTGAAAGAGGAAACAGGTAGGCAGTGCTTATACACTGAAGAGAGTAGATCTGAAGTTGGGGACGAACAACAAACAGAACATGTACAGCCTCCTCTATCAACAAATGATAATCTAACTTCACAAGTGATCCATCCAGTACAGCAGCAGTTGGACTTGCCAACAGGAGTTAATAAGCGTAACACAAACCCCGTCTCAAGCAGCGACCAATATACCAGTGTCAATAGGGGACCTGGTAAAAGGGAGAAACGTTTCAGCTGTGCACAGTGTCAGAAGAGCTTTGATCGCTTTGCTGAATTGGTGAGGCACCAGCGAATCCACACGGGGGAGAAACCGTTCAGCTGCGCGCAGTGTGGGAAGAGGTTCAGTTTGAGGGGCAACCTCCTCAGGCATGAAAGGATTCATTCTGGAAATAAGCCCTTCTGCTGTGTGCATTGCGGGGAGAAATTTTGTCAGAGAGAGAAGCTGGTGACTCATGAAAGGGTTCACTTGGGGAATAAGCCATTTGGCTGTGCACATTGTGGGAAGAGGTTTGCTCGGGGTTGGACCCTCAGAGTGCACAACAGAATTCACACTGGGGAAAGACCTTATCCCTGTGCCCAGTGTGGGAAGAGTTTCACTCAATGGAGTGGTTTGAAATCTCACGAGAAAACCCACAGCAGAAATACACAAAGACAGAGCTTGCCAGATAAGGGCATGACATTGACACTATATTAACCTTGTATTGACAAAGATGCACAAAGAAAAGCTCTTGCGTGGCTGCAGTGGTAGCACTAGAATGGCGGACTGAGAGTCACTTGTGATTTATCCCAGTCTTCCAGACTAAGTGACTTAAGATCGAAATTTAAAGGAATATTACGAATGGGATGGTAAAATTACCAAACCAATTCATTTGCCGATTGAAAGTGATAATTAGATTTTTTTGAGTAAGAAATGAATGGTCATGTACAGCATCAGCCAGTATTTTATTCACAATAGAACACAGATAACATAGCAAATGTTGAAACTGAGAAATTTCACAATTTTATCTACAAAATGAGCTCATTTCAAATTTGATGGCTGTTACAGGTCTCAAAAAAGTTGGGACAGGGGCCTATTGAACATGTTGTAGCGTCCCCTCTTCTTTTTAACACACAGTGGAGGTATCTGGGCATTGAGGAGACAGCCATTGAGTTTAGCGATTGGAATTTGAACTCACTCTTGTTTAATATAGGCTTCCAGCTGCTGGACAGTTTTGGGTCTCATTTGATGGACTTTTTGTTTAATTATGCACCAAATGTTCTCAATTGGTGAAAGATCAGGACTGCAGGTAGGCCAGTTCAGCACATGGACTCTTCTACTATGAAGCTATGCTGTTGTAATAGCTGCAGTGTGTGGTTTTGCATATTCTGCTGAAATACACAAGGCCTTCCCTGTCGTCTGGAGGGGAGCATATGTTCATCTAAAACCTTTATATGTCTTTCAGCATTCATGGTGCTTTTTAAAATATGCAAGTGTCCCATACCATCAGAGATGCTGGTCTTTGAACTGAATGCTGATAACAGGAGGGGTGGTCTTTCTCCTCTTTAGCCCAGGAGGACACGATGCCCATGATTTCCAACAACAATGTCAAATTTGTACTAGTCTGACCACAGGACACAGTGGCACTTCTGGATCATGCTCAACAATGGCTTTCATTTTGCATCATAGAGTTTTAGGTGGCATCTGTGGATGGCATGGCGAACTGTGTTTACAGACAGTGGTTTCTTGAAGTATTCCTGGGCCATTTAGTTATGTCAATGGCAGAATCATGCCGGTGATTGAGGCAGTGGCGTCTGACGGCCCGAAAATCAAGGGCATCCAGTGAAGGTCTTTGGAGTTGTCCCGTTACGCGCAGAGATCTTTCCAGTTTCTCTGAATCTTTTGATGATGTTATGTATTGATAATGAGACCCTCAAAGCCTTTGCAATTTGACGTTGAGGAACATTGCTTTTAAAGTATTCCACAATTATTTTTATGCAAACCATCACAGGTTGGAGAGACTCTGGCCATCTTCTGAGAGACTCAGCCCCTCAAAGACATCCCTGTTATAGCCAATCATGTTACACACATAATGCCAGCTAACTTGCTTGCTGAATGTTCTTTCAGCTGATACTCTTATATACTGAGTACAAATGAAAACGCACCACTCACGAAATCTTGAATAGCTCCACGGATTGATATGTGAATTATATACTTATGATGCATTTGAGATAATGAATTATTTAAGAAGACATGTAAACATCATTTAATTTCATTCACGATAATGTTAATGCGCAAGAGAGGTTTAACTGTGTAGGGGTCAAACAGGAAAGTTAGTAATGGGTGTGACCGGCATTTGCATTGACACATGCGGTGCATCGTTGTCACATGGAGTTGATCAGTCTCTGGATAGTGTTCTGAGGGATAGCATTCCACTCCTGAACAAGGGCAACCTCAAGTTCACGGATGTTGTCCATCTGGCGTCGACTTGAAAGACGTCGTCCAATTTCATCCCGTTAGTGCTCGATAGGGGAGAGGTCGGGTGACAGAGCTGGCCACTGAAGCACGGGGATGTTCTGCTGTGCAAGGTACTGCATGGACACCCTTGCAGTCTGTGCCCTAGCGTTGTCCTGTTGGAACGTGTGGACATGGTCCCGGTAGTAGACGCTGTTCACCCTTCCTCTGCAGATATGGAGAGGGGTTCTGTGACGGTAGCTTATTCCACCCCACACCATAACGCTGCCACCACCCCAACGGTCCGTTTGAACGACACAATCGGCGTTATAACTTTCACCACGTCTCCGCCAAACATGTATATGGCCATCTGCGTTCCTTAAGTGAAATCGTGACTCGTCAGAAAAGATGACACCGTACCATTGTCGTAGTCGCCAATTCTGGTGCCTGTTTGGCCACTGTAGACGCTGGTTTCGGTGACGATCCGTCAATATGGGGCCGAAATAAAGACGTCGTGCACGCAGGCCTGCAGCTGGCAGACGGTTCCGTACGGTGTTGGAGTGAATGAATCCACGTCGTCCTTGGACTTGAGCTGCCGTTCTTGTCGCTGGTAGTATTCGGTCTCGGACATGATCCCGTACGATCTGACAGTCCTGACGTGCCGTTGTCACACGTTGTTGACCCGGTCGAGGACGGTCCCGAGTGCTCCCCGTTTGCAGAAACCTTTGATGGAGTCTTGCGATCGTTGTGTGTGCGCAGTGTAGTCGTCTGGCAATTTCCCTGGTGCTGGCGCCAATTTGAAGCATGCCTATGGCACGTTCCCGTTCAGGGGCTGTAAGTCGCGGCATAGTGTCGACGTTTCACAAGTGTCAGTGAAGGAGTGAAATTTTATTCGGATTCGCATGCTTTTAAAGGCAATGTGTGCAGAAATTCAGAGTGAAATTCATTTTTCTCGTGGTGTGCGTGCAAGATGTTGCGTTTTTGCAAAAAATTGCCTAGCGTTACAGTTAACTTGAAATTCTCGCATTTCTTGCACCTGGCATGTCGGGTGACGTCACTGTAGTGTTGTTGTTGTATAAAAATTATATTGAAGTTCATTTGAACTTAAATATTGACTTTTTTCAAGTGGTGCGTTTTCATTTGTACTCAGTATATATGAATTACTTTTTCAGCCCTTTTATTGCCTGTGTTCAAACTTTTTTGAGAACTGTTGCAGCCAGAAAATTTCAAATAAGCTCATTTTGAGGATAACAGTGAAATGTCTCCGTTTCAACATTTGAAATGTTATCTAAATTCTATTGTAAATAACATCTCGGCCCATGTGATTTCAAAGTCATTGCATTTTGATTTTATTCACAATTTACACTTCACCCCAGCTATTTCGGAATTGGGTTTGTAATATTCAGCTACTGTGGTTTTGATTACGTTCTGTTGAAACTTTGCTGACTAATGCTACAAACAAAGAATAGGAGAAAACTTGTTTGGAACTAACGTGTGTGCGCCTGGTCTCCATGACTGTGTTGCAAACCGCTCATTATTACTCAAGATGGTGTACAGAACTCTGCCTGCATGTATCAAATATTGGAGTGCGAGATTAATGTATTTCATTGTGCGAGGCTCAAAGGAAATGCAGTGTATCGTCACAAATAAAACTTGAATATCAAAAGGCTGCCGACTAAATTCTTCAGACTTTTTGTGCCATTTACGTATGGATCCTCATGAGGGCTGTTGATGGTACCTTAGCCGCACTCACTTTCAGGGCTAGAGCTCATAAATTTGCAACACTCACATGAAAGGCACGTGCACTAGTCATAGTCTCATTGAGAGCTATGGCCAGTGCATTGGCCTCACTTGCACTGACAGCTCGTAACAGAGACGTATAGTAATCACACTCACACAAAGGGCTAATGCATGAATGCTAGCACTGAGTGGTATTGCATTAGCCACGCTCTCACTGAGTGTTAGTGATGGCACATTAGCCATGGGCACATGAAGGTTTGTGCATTAGCCGCACTCACTCGGAGGCTAGAGTTTTTGCATTCGCCACGCTCACACTGAGGATAACTGTGAATGCATCAGGGCAAGGGATAGTGCATCAACCGTACTTACTAGAGATGGCAACTTTGAACTTCAATAGCAGTGTCCAAACCTTTGAAACACCATCAAAATGTTTTGAAGCAATGTTTTGACCAGTTGTGCACAGCATACGAGCAGAAAGTTCTATTGCAGCTGTTTTAAATGTTTTCTTTTTTAACCTTGATTTTACCAGGTATATTCACTTCGTATCATTTATCTCTTTTGAGGGAGACCTGGTCATAATGGTGTCATCTAAAAAAGTACAATTTAAAAAATGTAGGCATGTAGGCACAAAGACAAAAACATAAAAAGCAAAGGGGGGATAGAATTAGAGCAGAAGAGGAGGAGGGTTGGGTTGAAGGGCAAGACAGAGGAGGGGAGGAAAGGCTGCTCAGGATTACTGGGGACCAAAGATCAATCAATGAATAGAGCATCACTTTGTAAAATAAAACATCAAATTTCTTCCTCTCTTTCTTAAAATGTCAGGTATGATGATGAAAGCCTGTAGTTTCTGAGTTTTTTGAAGTCCATTCCAGCCAGAGGGAGTGGAGTAATTGAAGGCCTTTTTCCCAAACTCATACAAACTATGGGTACTGAGGCATATAGTAGTATAGTTCTCTGAGCGTATGATGGGTTTGATGTGATGCTGGAGAGACAAAGTCTAAGATCAAATATCTCACACTTCATTACATCATGGTCCACTGTGTCAAATACCTTTGAGGAAACAACTGAAAAACAAAATAAAAAACAACTGAAAAGAGCTACGGATGAAGATAGACAAGCTTCAACTGAGGATCTATTACTGATGGTTTTCCAACTATAATTAAATAATAGAAGCCTTCACAAAGGTACGCAGTATGATTTACTAACTTGAATTTAATTTTGATTGGCTAATATTGCATATCATCTGCCTTTGAATCCCATTGAAGTGACGATTATTTAAGTTTCAAAGCATTTGTCTGTCAGTTCAGGAACGGAGTTCTCCTTAATTTAATAGTTCATACATTGCGTTGTGAGAAACGCCCAAAGGGTCACGACTCTGCCTTAATTTGACGCTAGCCTGGTGGCGTATATGAGGCATTGCCTGGCAATGAATTGACTCCGCCATACGTTGTGTCATCTGGTTTCGTCCCCCCACATTTCTTATCTGTGTATATTGTTATGGATGAGTATTTTATGTAATGTGCCATATATCATTTGTAAATGGAGATTTGTTACATGCTGTTTTTGCTGCCTTGCTGGTCAGCTATATATTTTGTTCATAAGCACCCTCTGGTGGTGTGTCTGTAGCAAAACATGATCTGATGCAATACCACTCCTTTGTAATGAAATAGACTAGTGCTTTCAGGAAGTTTCTGGCTTCTTCTTGCCTGAAGGGGTGGGATCACCCAGGAAATCCTGTAGATCTTTCACAGAATGTTGCTAGTCTATATAAATGCTTTGATTTTGGTCACCAGGGGTAGAGTTTTTGTTTTGGCAACAGTTACATAGTGGCATTAGAGTGTTATTATAGGATTGAACAGTGGATTATTTGTAGAAGTTTTTTTCAGTGAAGAATAAATTTGTTTAAGTTGTCATTGCTGGTTTTCTTTGTTGTGATTTTCAAGTCAGAACAATATAGACTTTGATGGGGTTCAGTTCACCAAAATGGCTGTCCAAATGTTTCAAATTCCGTTGCACAAAGCAGGTGTCTTGTGAGAAGAAATGGCAGATGCAATAAA
This sequence comes from Gymnothorax reevesii, assembly GCA_029721435.1. NCBI lineage: Eukaryota > Metazoa > Chordata > Actinopteri > Anguilliformes > Muraenidae > Gymnothorax > Gymnothorax reevesii. The sequence goes on along the minus strand of CM056577.1, from coordinate 17,941,878 downwards.
ATTGTTTTAATTTGGTTATTTCTGTTTTTATGGGCTATGCCAATTGCAACAGTGGAAAACAACCATTTATTAGTGCAATTGTAAATATTGTAAAATTAACAATATTATGCATGTAAAAACTTCGTTGTTATCATACCGATTGATGTATTTGCACTGGCAGAGCATGCATTTGGTAGCCTAATGGGATACCACAAAAATATTCAAGTTTGCTTTGTCCGTTTTTGTTTTTGAGTACTCCTTGGCCATAGTGAACGTACCCTTTGTTATTGTCATCATTTAATGAGACCAAATTGAAATTGCCATTTAATATTAACTGACAGTTTCACTGTCAACCTTCCAAAGTTTGCACATCTCACTATTCCTTATCGTGACAAGGAAAATTTATTTACAGTGAATCAAGTATATAATATTTGGTATGAGTTGTAATGCATATTTCACTGGGATAATTTACAACCCCTGACATCACCACTCCTAGTGGTTGTTCATCCAGCTTTTTGCTTCATTGCAAATAAACAAATCATAGGTATGACAGAAAATAATTGAGGCTCTAAGAACCATATCGGGCCATCCCGCGCTTTTGGTGAAGTTGATTTGAGGTAGTCGGCATGTGCAGAAAACTGAGATCTATATTTATTAAATCGGCCGACCAAGTCTGCCCACATCGATTGTTGATACAACCAAACATCTTCTCTGCCACTGCACATATGCACTGCACTGCCTCAGCCATAGTGGGCCATCCCACAACTTTACAATAATTCATTGTAAACAAGGCAATTACGTATCTCACCGATGAGGAATCATTTGCAATGATTGATGATGATGGTGAAGTGGAAGATGGCCGAGACCCATGAGTTTTTCCCAAATGAATCCGAGGATGATGGTTCCTCTTCAGAAGGAGGTAGTTTTCACTTTATATGATGATTGCTCATAAGCTAGCTCATAGTTTGGGTGATGTGGGTTGGCCCACTTTGCCTCGTTGGAAAATGTACAACTATCTAGGCCCAGCTGCAAATAAATTGGCTTAGAAACTGCAGAACCATCTTGGATACAACTAAAATGGGCTCTGCTGCAGAGAATGGTAAATAATTGCATACTATCAGCCATTAGTTGTCGAAAAAACAACATCAGCTGTGTGATCCAGGACATGCCTGGGAACGCCCATATGAGTTGTATTTTCGTGTTTTTCAAAACTGTTCTATAATAAAACAAGTTTAATAGATTATTGTACATATGTAAGATGGAGGCCTTTGGTCAATTGAGTCATCCCATGGGACCTGGTCCATAATGGTGTGCCAATATGGGCTGTCCCATGGCAAGGCCCATGGGAATTTTGCTCCTCCGATGTCAGAATGGGCCATCTCAAGATGGTACCAATCAAATCCCTTTTTCTTGCAAAAGAGCAGGTCATAATTTTACATATCTTGAGTTTGCAATATATGTAGTGTTTTTTGTTGCCAGTTGCTCTAGGTGACACAGGAGGCCAGCACCTTTGAGTCCCATTTTTTCAAAAGTATCCCAACATGGGTTGGCCCGGTAAGGTTCTTAAAGGCTCCGCTTTTGTTATGTTCCCTCTCAATTATCGAAGTTCGACACTTCATTAAGGTCGGCAAGCACTCTGTTTTAACTACCGACTACTTTGCACATTCACAAATGCCAATTACGGTGTGATTCTATCATTTTTCCTTAACATTGAGTGATTCTGTGATTTTTTTCCTTCTATTTGATTTGTCAAAAAATTAGCCTGTAATTAAAATAATTCAATCTGATTTACAGCCCCAGTTCTGAAATAGTTGGGACAAAGTGTAAATTGTGAAGAAAATCAAAACGCAATGACTTTCATATCACACCAGACAGTATTTTATTCACATCGCAAATGTTGAAACTGAGAAATTTTACAATTTTATCCACAAAATGAGCTCATTTCAAATTTGATGCCTGCAACAGCTCTCAAAACTGTTGGGACAAGGGCCTATTTACCATAGTGTAGCATCCCCTCTTCTTTTTATCACAGAGCGGAGGCGCCTGGGCATTGAGGAGACAAGTTTCTTGAGTTTAGCCATTGGAATTTGATGCCACTCTTGTTTAATACAGGCTTCTAGCTGATGGAGAGTTTTGGGTCTCCTTCGATGGACTTTTTGTTTAATTATGCACCAAATGTTCTCAATCGGTGAAAGATCAGGACTGCAGCCAGGCCAGCTCAGCACAAGGACTCTTCTACTACCAAGCCATGCTGTTGTAATAGCTGCAGTATGTGGTTTTGTATTGTCCTGCAGAAATACACAAGGCCTTCCCTGGAATAGATGTTGTCTGGGGAAGAGCATATGTCACTCTAAAACCTTTAAATACCTCCGAGCATTCACATGCTTTTTAAAACATACAAGTGTCCCACACCATATGCACTAATGCATCCTCATACCATTAGAGATGCTGGCTTTTAAACTGAACACTAACAGGAGGGGTGGTTTTCTCCTCTTTCGCCCGGAGGACACAACGCCCAAGATTTCCGACAAGAATGTTAAATTTGGACTCTTTGCCACTTTGCTACAGTCCATTTTAAATGAGCCTTTGCCCACAGAACACCGCGGCGCTTCTGGGTCATGCTTAACAACGGCTTCCTTTTTGCATGATAGAGTTTTAGGGCATCTGTGGATGGTACGGTGGAATGTGTTTACAGACAGTGGTTTCTTGAAGTATTCCTCGGCCCATTAGTAATGTCAATAACAGAATGCCGGAGAGTGATGTAGTGGCGTTTGAGGGCCCAAAGATCATGGGCATCCAGTAAAGGTCTTCAGCCTTGGCCCTTATGCAGAGATTTTTCCAGTTTCTCTGAATCTTTTGATGATGGTATGCTCTGTCGATGATGAGACCTCCAAAGCCTTTGCAATTTGACATTGAGGAACATTGTTTTTAAGTATTCCACAATTTTTTTACGTAAGCCTTCACAGGTTGGAGAGTCTTTGGCCATCTTTACTTCTGAGAGACTCAGCCTCTCTAAGACATCCCTTTTATAGCCAAGCATGTTACACATCTGATGCCAGTAAACGTAATTACTTTTTAAATGTTCTTTCAGCTGATTCTCTTCTATATTAATCGTTTTTTTCCTTTTTTGCCTGAGTCCCAAATTTTTTGAGACCTGTTACAGCCAGAAAATTTGGAATTAATTCATTTTGTGGATAAAAATGTAAAATGTCTAAGTTTCAACATTTGAAATGTTATCTATGTTCTGAGGAAGACGCTAGTCAAAACGTCAATCACCTTTTCCCCTCAATAAACGTGCAGACTTGTAAAGTGTGCGCCAATGTTTTTACTTTTGGGTAGTCTTTTTGAAGTACCCAGGTAAAAGTCTTCTTCTATGGTTATCTATGTTCTATTGTAAATAACATATTGGCTCATGTGATCTGAAAGTCATTGCATTTTGATTTTATTCACAATTTACACTTTGTCCCAACTATTTCGGAATTGGGGTTGTTGTTGAGGTGCGTTTCATGAAGCCATACTGTTCAAGTTTGAACCGGTTTGAACAAAAAAATTTTTGTGTCATATCTGCAATTTATTTATTTGCCAGGAAGCTTAAATAAATAAATAAATAAAAATAATTAGAAGCTGGGCGAATATCCTCTATGTGCCGTGATTCCTTTTTTTCTAGGGGTTGCATCACCATAGCTATGAAAGCTATAAACCCTCTTCTGTCCATACTTATATGCAATTTCTCAGGTCGTAGTTTCTTCCTGACCATCCACTCTGTCTACTGCTCTTTCCCTATTGCTCAACAATCTGGGGTCTCATCATTGTATTTCGCGCTTCATAATGCACCACACATTTTCAATGGGAGACAGGTCTGGACTGCTGGCAGGCCAGTTTATTACCCGCTCTCTTTTACTACGAAGCCACGCAGTTGTAACGTGCAGAATGTGGCTGGGCATTGTCCTGCTAAAATAAGCAGGGACGTCCCTGAAAAAGACGTTGCTTGGATGGCAACATATGTTACTCCAAAACCTGTATGTTCCTTTCAGCATTAATGATGCCTTCACAGATGTGCAAGTTACCCATGCCATGGGCACTAACACACCCCCATGCCATCACAGATCCCGGCTTTTGAACTTTGCACTGATAACAATCAAGATGGTCCTTTTCCTGTTTAGCCCGGAGGACACAACGTCCATGATTTCCAAAAACACTTTTCCCCTTTCTGTCAGTCCATCTCAGATGAGCTTCGGCCCAGAGAAGCCAGCGGTGTTTTGGGTCTTGTTGATATATGGCTTTAACTTTGCATGGTAGAGTTTTAATTTGCACTTGTAGATGTAGCGACAAACTATGTTAACTGACAATGGTTTTCCAAAGTGTTCCTGAGCCCACATGGTAATATCCTTAACAGAATGGTGTTGGTTTTTAATGCAGTGCCACCTGAGGGACCAACGGTCACAGGCATTCAATATTGATTTTCGGCCTTGCCCCTTACATGTGGAGATCTCTCCGGATTCTCTGAATATTTTGATAATATTATGCTCTGTAGAAGATGAAATCCCAAAATTCCTTGCAATTGCACGTTGAGAAACGTTGCTGGTAAACTGTTAGACTGTTTGCTCACGCGGTTGTTCACAAAGTGGTGAACCTTGCCCCATCCTTGCTTGCGAACAACCAAGCCATTCAGTGATGCACCTTATATACCTAAACATGTCACTCACCTGTTTCCAATGAACTTATTCACCTGTGGATGACCTGTAGCGATGTAGAGTACTCAATTCAATATCGGCCGAAAAGGATTTGCAAATCATTGTATTCTGTTTTTATTCATGTTTTACGCAACTTCCCAACTTCTTTGGAATTGGGGTTTGTATATTGCTTAGGTATAAGTTTGAGTAAAAGAGAGAAAAAAATTGATATTCTCTTAGCAAGTTTGCTTACTGTTCGCTGCGTTTGATGCCGTTTGTGCTCGCTGCACCTGAGGTGGTGTGAGATTTGGGAACAGGAACATGATCACAAATGCGTTCCCGGCTGTTCTTCGCACCAGAATAGGGAATCGAATACGCCCTTGGCAGCGATAACACCCAAGTAGAACGCGTTCAAATGCCCTAACCCTTTTGCTAAGTCCAATAACACTCAGTCTGGTAACTCATTTTCAAACTCTAATAATTCCTTTGCACTATGAATTTATTTCCTGTCTCGGTAAATTTTAAACTCCCGCACCTCCATAAGTAAACCAGCTTTCAGCGATGTCTCAGTGCTGCTGATCACTACTTTAGATTTTGCATTGGGAGACAAGTAATGCGAGTCAAATCAAACGTATAATTTCCCCCTTTTTTCCTCGTTGTGAATACAATTATCACTAAACCATTTCTACACACTGTCAGTCCCTTTAGGTCCCTGATTTTTTTTTTTTTTTTACAGATTATATAAAAATGTCTGCCTCCACAATTTTTTTTTTCATGACTTTTCCGACCAGTTTCTTTCTATAACTCCTCCTCTACATCCTTTTCCATTTGTTTCACCTCCAGTCATCCCAACCAAATAGTCAGCTCTCTACCATTACCTTACTCCTACCACGGCTATGACCTGCAGTTTCCCTCGCAGCCCGTCAGTTTTTTTTTTTAAATGGTTTCGGGATATTTCCAAACGCATTATAACGGATCCTTCCCCAGATATTTTGCTCATTTCTGAGACAGCTGCTTTAGGTAGCAACTATTTTCATCATGGAGGCTACCTGTTTCTGAATGACTACACAGTCGCTTAATTAAATTCTGAATAAATACCGCATATTACAAATATATTTGTAATATTTGTCTTTGTACATTTGTTGTTGTCTAATTTGTCTAACTGTGCATGTAAAAAAAAAAAAAAATAGGCTTGGCGTTTGTTTTTCAATGAATTAAAGAGAGTTTATGAATATATTTGAAATAGCTATGAGGTTTCTTTTTCGTGATCAGGTGCCCCAAAACGAATTATTTATATCTCTCTGAGTTAGCCTCAGTTATGAAAATTGTAGCTAAGCAACACTACTTCCGAGTCTTCTGCCTCTATAAACGGTGATCCCGGAAGTACTGTCGTTTGATGACTGTTTTCGTTAGAGGACGACCATGTTCGTTACATGACTTTATTATTAAATGCTTGACCTAAACTATTGATATTCAATAAATGCCTGTAAATACTTACATAATCTGAACAGATTTATTCAATTCCTGGGTAAAATGAAGAACCGTTCAGCCTTCCAGACACAGTTAGCATCAATAATGGAAGCACTGTCCAAAGCTGCAGTGACAGAAATCAGCCAACTTGTTGAAGAAGGTTCTGTTGTGTTACGTTTAGAAGTTTCCCGAAGCCAAAAAGAAATCGACTGTCTAAGGAAGAAACTACAGCAGGTGGAGAGTGAGCTTAGGACGGCGCAAGAAGCAGCGACACGAGAGAGCCGCTCCGTTGGAGTTCAGGCTGCGAACCAGTTTGAAGCGGAAGAAGGTAATTTGGGTATATACTTGCCCGCTAATTCCGCGTTAGATGAGAAGATAGCCGTCTTGAACTTAAAGGCTTCGTGAACATTAACTTTGTGCAGTGTGAAAATGTAAAACTGGGTAAACTTTCGGCCATTTCCAGCATAAATTAACGACCAACAAACCGTTAAAATGAAACTGAACTTATTAAAAACTAACAATGGCATTCAATTCAGCCCAGTCGTTGATGTGTGGAATCAACTGTCATAGTGCTGTGCTAGAGCCTGCGTCCTGAACCTTTTTTGCATAAGATCAAATACCCTTGATCATGTTTTGGGAAGATGTTTATTTTTATTCTAATGTGCCCCACAGGAGCTGTTAAGGGTGGTAAGGATGCTCCCTTTGTAGAACATCTCAATGAAAAAAAGTGCAATGCACAGACACGTGATGCAAGGCCAGATTTTGGATTGTTAGTTAAAGAAGAGATAGAGCAAGAGCATGTGGCCCATGTACTCCGTCAGACAGAATCCGAACAAAATGCAGGAAGGCTGAATAATGTGGGCTCCGAGTACGTAATATTTGAGAGAGAAAGTCAGTTATGGAATTCCTTTATCCACAGAGACAGGGGTGATCCTGTTTGTTCTAACACTATAGAACGGTGCTCACAGAGCCAGTCAGTTCTCTTGCCCATACAGCATACTCCTGCCGCCATGGAGATGTCTGGAAGCACACTGTCATCCTTGGAGAAAGATGGTCATGTTGTTGATGGTGGTGTTGTGAAAGAGGAAGCACATGGACAGTGTTTATACACTGAAGAGAGCAGATCTGAGATTGGTGACACGCTGCAAACGGAACCTGAACAGCCTCCTCTCTCGACAAATGCCATTCTGACCTCACCACCAGTACAGCAGCAGTTAGAGTGGCAAATGGGAGTTTCTGAGAACAGTATGGATCCAGTCTCAAGCAGCAACCAAAATGCCAGAATTTCCCAGAGACCTGATGTAAGGGGGAAACCCTACAGTTGCACACAGTGTCAGAAGAGGTTTGACCGTTATTTCCACTTGGAGAGACACCAGCTTGTCCACACGGGAGAGAAACCGTTCAGCTGCGCGCAGTGTGGGAAGCGTTTCAGTCAGAGAATCAACCTCATTACTCATGAAAGGGTTCACACTGGGAATAAACCCTTCAGTTGTGTGCATTGTGGGAAGAGATTTGCTCAGGGATCAAACCTCAGAGTGCACAACAGAATTCACACAGGGGAGAGACCGTATCACTGTACCCAGTGTGGAAAAAGTTTTACTCAGTTGAGTAGTCTGAAAACTCACTGGAAAACCCACAGCAGAAATGAAATACTAGAGTTTGAGATTAACTGTGTATGATTGTGCAAAGATAACATGCTCTGTTTAGTCACAAATAAAGCTCAAATGTCAAAGGCTGCAGCTCAATGATTCAGTCTCTGGGCACCAATTCCATATAAAGACTGGGTCCTTAAGGCTAAGCCTTGCACTGAGGGCCGGTGGAATAGCTACGCTGAGTTTGGGAGCTAATGATTGTAAATTTATCGTAGTCGCACAAAGGGCAAGTGCATTAGCCGCACTCAGAGCAAGTGACGGTCCATTAACCACACTACCACTGAGGACCAGGGCTGGTACGTTAGGTGCGCTTGCACTTAGGGCTAGTGATGGTGGATTAGCCATACTCACACTAGCCCTCATTTACCAAACTTGCGTACACCAAAAAAATGGGTTTACACCAAATCTCCCGCAATAATCGGCATTTATTAATCTGAACGTGAGGGAACAGTCCGCAAAAATCTCAGGCCAGCCCTGACCTGGTGTACGCAAATCTGAAAACAACGAGCAACCTGCAGGAATGAGCCCAGCTGTCAAAACAAGTAATAAACTATATGCAGCGATGCGGACATCATGCTGTTGTTGTTCTTATTAGTAAAATTAATAAATAGGCTAAATGAATAAATAAATGAATAAACGCAGGTTGTTTCCAAATATAAGTGCAATTAATTTCTCTACACAGATGTCATTTACTTATTTATTTAATAAATAAATTAATTGCACCTATGTTGAGAAATTAATTACACTTATTAGGAAACAACCTGCTTGTCAGGCCAGAAGGCTGACAATTAGAATCAATTTGATTAAGCGCAATGCGTGGCTTCACAGATATGCAGTGTGATGGGTCAGATGCTCATCTAATCAGATATGTATCGGCTAACAAACACTTTGACTGTGATCACATTTTGTCAATGGCAGATCATGTATTGCTAGAGGAATAAGCTTCTGTCCGACATGAGAGGAACTGTCGGCACCGAGAAGATCTCCTCCAGGAAAGTGACAAGTGGCTGCTCATTTTGTGTGCTACCCAATAAAATGTCATCGAGTAATACTATTAAAAGTACAATGAAGAGTGATCTCTGCAGACTATTTTAACAATTACATTCATGCAGCTTCAAGCGAGGCGGTGGGAACTCATCCGCTCCTCGAACGGTGACAGCTGGAGTCTGGTTGGCCTCCACCGGTCCGTGCGCTGCTGATCCAAAGCGCTGTAACCCGTTTTTTGGTGGCGATCTTAAAATTGGACCATTTTTTTTTTACCTACATGAAAAGCATTTGGATTGTCAATTATGTAGGCATTATAACATGAAATCTGTAAATTGAATTTATTAAGGCCAATGTTATTCACTTATACGTGTGGCCAATGCTAATTTATGTGTTCTTGGTCACACTTATAGGTGTGCCAGTTGATGACCATTCCAGTGCTGCTTATAGAAAGTACCACTTAAAATAAGTTTGGCCAAGAAAAACTTTTTAGCTTTGAACACACTTTAAGTGTGGGCAATGGAGAAACGTGCATCTGGGCACACAAGTGTGAATAGTCGCTTCAATTTATTAATGAATTAAATTAATCGTCTGCACTCCGGTTTTCCACCCCAACGGGGTTTACCGCAGCATCAAAAGTTTTCCAAACTGCAGCCTTCTGGGCTCCATTTATGCCACTTTTAAGGCTTCCAAATAAAATTATTTTGTTTTTCCTCACCTCGGACATGATAATTTATATTTCCTCCACGGTGAAGTTCTTTCTTCTTTGCCGTCTTTCGAGAGTCGATGTCGTAAAGTGGGCAGGAGTATGCCTCCCGGAGCATTAATTTATAGGGGCGTGTCATGTAAATTACAATGGTTCGAGCCACCAGATTTATCAACGCCACGCCAGTTTTACACTGAAATCAGCGACGTACACACTTTTAGTAAATCAGACGTGACACCTGGCGAACGCTGATATTTACACCAGAATCTACACCAGATCCTGCGCGACTATGATAAATGAGGGCCACTGAGTGCCACTCTCACAAGCGCTGATGCATTAGCTGAGGTCACACTGATGATTTGCGCTAATGTACATACATCGCCATTATATCAATCAGCAGACAGCGCAGTTTTAAAAAAATGAACAATTCCTCGAACTGCAGGAGCTACATTGTCGAATCCGCTGATTCCATTCAGGAAACCAGCAACAGTTGTTCGTACAAAGGATTACATGCATTGTACTTCCATACTACAGCAAGCCAGTTAGCTTTTTGACCCATGTTGTGCATCAGAGGATTAATGTGAGCTTTGCTAATGTGTCTGAATAGTAGTCAAATGTGCAACTTCAATGTGGCTGTCGTTAGTCATGTTTAACTGTGAACATTGGCAAATGTAGCCAATACAACACTTTCAGTTTTTGAACTGACCAAGCTTAAAAGTGATTTTGATTACTTTGTAGGCATTGCCAACAAAATTACGAACATGAGGCAAGCATGCATAACTATATGATTACTGATGAATAATCCTGAATAATGCTGATGATTGACCAGCTTTTGACTGAACTGATGTTAATGAAAGCTACAGAAATCAAATGAACAGACTGATTAAATCAACTGAACAGATATTAATCAAAGCAGAAATCAACTGAATGAATAGCTGAATCAACAGAAGAGATGTTAATCAAAGCTGCAGAAATCAGATTCAGAAATCAACTGAACAGATATTGATTAAATCAGCTGAACAGATATTAAAGTTACAGAAATTGACTGCGGTTTTCACAGAAGATTTTGAAATGACTTGCGGCATTATTTAACGTTTTGATTTAATGGTCAGTACTTGGTGTGATTCTCGTCTTTCCCATCTACACCCTGTTTTGGGTTAATGAAGTAGTCTAATCAAATGTTTTGATGCAATTTGTGTTCTGAATTTACACCAATGGCATAACACCTGGGATTTACGTTCAGTCAATACATTTCCCAGTCTCAGGTTACAATACGATGTTCCTTAGCTTTTGTTGAGCACACAAATAGCTCTTCATCTGTCATATTCAATTCCCTTTTTCTTCTTTTTTCTTCCCCCATCCCCCTCTTCACACTCAATTAGTCCGTAATCCAAAATCTTAACCCTATAATGCCCAGACACAGACATTGTTACAGGGAAAATATGACCCAGTAATATTTTTGAAGTTTTGAAGGGTAGTATTCAGATCCACTGTTCATCATTAGGTTTTGTGACAGCAAAATATACATTGCTGAAGAGAACAACCTCTAATTCCTGGAGTATTATATCTGATACAGCCAAAAATCAGCACCCCTCCAGACTCAACACTCAAAATTTCAAATTATTTATATGCTCTCTAACCCCTATCTATAGCTATCCCTTAACATGTATAAGAATATGTTTTTGTGTAATATTTACCTTGCAATGCAGAACTTCACTGCCAAAGTCCAAGGAAATTCGTGAATTTCCATTCACATGGGAGCTACTACCTTGAAGTGAGTGACTAGGGGAGAGACTACTGTAATCTCACTTCTTCCTCCCTGGTGGCAGCACTGTGTATCAGATATGATACAGTGAGCAGTTGTGGTTGTGTTGCATCTTACCAGGTGGACATGGTCCTTCAAATTTGATACAGGGGGCATTATAGGGTTAATCCATAACCACAATTAAAGCTGTGAACCGAAAAATCCATCCAATTTTCAAATACGTGCTCAACTCTCCTCGACTTGCCTCACCAACTCCGATAAAACCAGCCACTTTTGGAACCATGGTCTTGTCTGGACAAATAAACCATCCTGAGTGACACTACAACAAACTTCTGTGGTCACGGGCCATTCCTCAGAGCTCTACTGATTTGTGTAAGGGTAACTTTTGTGGAATTGATGTTTCTGTGTTTGACCCTGTTGAGACCCCATGTGGAAAAGTCTGTTTCTCATCATCCTCTAAGACCACTAGCAGAGCTGTATGCTCTCTGTTCTGAGAAAATGTTGTCACAAAGCCTTATGTAATCACATTCTGAAATGGTTTTACTAAAAACATTCTCTGGATAAAAGTTTGGTCTTTGCCTTATAAATACTTCATTACCAATAAGATTAGAGATGCTTCATTTAAAATTCTACATCAGTTCTATCCAATCAGGCATTTCCTCAGAAAATTTTAAAATGATATAAATGCAAACTGTAACTTTTGTGCCGCTCATCCTTAAAATGCACTTCATCAATTCCGCCATTGTCAGTACTCCAAAAGGTTATGGGAAGATCTCTCTAATTTTATTGCTGATTAGTTGTTTAAGGATTTTGAGCTACTTTACGAACGTTATTTTGGATTCTTCATCCAGGATAAAGGATTGAGAAAGAGTCATATATCGTAAACTTAATGATTATGCTGGCCAAATTCTACATATACAAATGCAAGGTTAGCAACCAGAAGCCCCTTTACACTGTCTTTTACAAATTTTATGAAGAATACATAAATGCCATTAAATCCTGTCATGACAAGAAAGTCTTGAAAACTGACAGTGTTTGTGTTGCTTGTGAAGTGGTAATTCTGTGATTTGAATAGTTTATTTTAATTTCGCCTCTTATTAACTGTCATCCCCTGGCTGGTGACTGTTTTTTTTTTTTGTTTGTTTATTATTTTCTTGCATGTATTTTGCTCTATGGTGGATGATGGTCATCCTGTCTGTTTGCAATGTGAAATTTTTCAATATAGTTAAAAAAAAAAATAAAAAAAAAACATCACTACTTCCGAGTGCTCGTGGAGGATAAACTGTGACCTCGGAAGTACTATATTTTGGGTAGGTCTGCCGCCATTGAATCACGAAGAAGAAGAAGTACTACTACTGTCGTTTTGCTGTTTACATTTGGGGACTAACACACGAGTAATAGTTTTATGATAAAGTGCTTGGCCTGATCACTTGCAGTTAACATTAAATAAATACATCGACAGTGGTAAAAAGTCCATAGAGAGACGACATTTGTTCATGGATAAAATGAGGAATCGTGCAGCCTTTCAGACACAGTTAGCCTCAATATTGGAAGCACTAGCCAAAGCCGCTGAGACAGAAATAACCAAGCTTGTAGAAGATGGTTCTGTTGAGTTACGTTTGGAAGTATCCCGAAGCCACAAAGAAATTGACTGGTTGAGGAAGAAACTTCAGCAGGTGGAAAGCGAGCTCAGGACGGCACAAGGAGCAGTGACTCGAAAGAGCCGCACCGTTGGAGTTCAGGTTTTGGATCAGTTTGATGCAATGGGAGGTAATTATGTTTGCTAGCGGATGTCGTTGCCGATGGGAAAATGGCCATTTTAACTTGAAAGGCACTTTGCACACATTTTCATGTGCAGTTTAAAGATGAGAGAATTGGAAACTCGCTTCCTTGGCGAGCTCCAGGAAAATTGCTTAAATGCTTTTGATGGTATGCTCTCTGTCTGGATCAGGTCAATTTGAATGCGCACTCCTCGTAGTTCTATCCGAGAAATAGACCTTTCCCGTACACCAGAACAGCGATCAGATTTGGCGGATTCGCATCGCAGAATGCGAATCAAATTTCAGCAGTTTTGAAGAAATTATAATCCTCTCATCAATCACATCGCAAAAAACTGCCATTCAAAAATTGTAATGCGATTTCACGGTTTCCGACTCACTGGCCTGCGAACTTCCGAATTCCCGAGCAACATAGCAATATGAGAAGTTTTCACGACGTTGAATGGTTGGGATTCGGGAGGCTTTCTGGTACGCGCATACGCTCTATCATCTTTGGTCGTGACGGCTGGGCTCTGCTGTGTGAGCCAGTCGGAGCCATCGCGTATAAAATGACGTTACTCTTTGGATATATCCACCTTGTTGGCTAGTAAGGAAACTAACGTTAACATTGGTAAATCTTTGTGAATGATGGTCATATCAAGGCGATATGATTTATTTCTTGCCCCAACTTCACTAACTTCGCCACTCGCCAGCTGTCAGAGGCATGAGCTTATCTGAGGTTTCGCAGCAGTTTCGTGCGACCCAACGGAACCCGGATGTACTTTTAAAACCGTCAGGGCCACCAGAACGCTCCAAGCGCATCATGGTCAGGCGTTAAACAACATTATGCTACAGTAAGGTGTAGATAAGACAGCTGTTCTGCCCGTTACAGTTAGTTTAGGGGCAAGTCACGGTATTGGCGACATGGCTGTTGAGAAAATAATTTATGAATCTTTATTTTTTCAAAAAAGTGTGACATCTTGATCTAGGATACCTATAGCTCCCGATAATGTATGATTCAATTTCGTGACACGCGTTTTGCATATGCAAATGAGGTAATTAATGATAAAATCAGAGAAAATATCGTTACGGACGGGACATCAGTTTTTTGGCTCTACGTTATGTAATTATTGGAGTACAATCATAAAATATGGCGTCAGTGTGTACTGACGTGATATAGAGTGATACATATGCGAAAACTGCATATTTTTCTGTTTCTGAAAAAAATGGACTTGAATCAATGAATGTTTACAAATTACAAAAAAAATCTACTCAAAGTTTCCTGTATTGTTTCGATGTGAATCAGAGAACGTTGCAATTAATTTTCCTCTTCCTAGGGATCATAAGTAATGGCGGTAAACATATTCCAGGCCAAAAAAAATATTCAATCCGGAAAGCAAAGGGTTCAAATTTTGTCCCATCCGTAACAAAGACGGTCGCAGAGAGTCCGGATTTGGTAGGACCCTTGATTAAATGTGCTAATTTAGAGTTCTGAGGATGAATTAATGTGGACTTGAAAACCCTCTTCAGTTTGCATCGTGGCAGAAGTGAATAAATCTATTGGTGATAACTAATCACGGAAGTTGTCACTGATAAAATTAGTTTGCCAATTGGCTGTCATGTGTGACACTGAGTCCGTGTGGCACCTGACAAATAAACTTCTGACATGTTTATACATTGTTACCAACAGTAAATTCATTGTGAGAACAAACACTAGGGGGCCGCCAAGCAGTCACGGAATTACTGTCCCATTACATTTTGGGTTGTAACTCTACAACTAAATAAGATAAAATCAAGTATGATATGCCATATTGAAGGTATTAACTTGTTCTTTAATATTATTAAGTGAAAATATATTTTTTGAGAAATTTTCATTGAGGAAACAAGCAAAAACTACTCCGTCACGGAATTACACAAAATTGACGTGGTTTTTTTAATGTTGTGTTTAACTATCCAGAAAGTGATGTTCCTATCATAATTAAGTTATAAAACTTCATTATGTTCATATCTAAGGTGTTTTTTGTTAATACTGTAAGTTATAGAAACAAATATTGACTTTAACCCTGCTTTATGGGCATGAAATTTCAAAAAGTCAATGTCACGGAATTACAAGAGGCAAATTGTCATGGAATGACAACAATAGTATTAATTAGTTTCAATGTATTTATTTCAATATATTATACATATATACATAATGATTTACATTTTTACAGTTTAGCAATATATTACAATAAGTTTTCCACTTATAATGACCAATCATAATACATACTTCAAATTTTTTTTTTAATCTCCATGTCAACATTGGCTTGGCGGCCCCCACTATTCAAATCAAAGGCCTGTAAGTTATAGAAAGTTACTGATGTGGCACAGTTTAGACAAAGGTGTTAAATTCAAAGGGATGCCAGTAATGCTTCAGAGATGGATAAATATGGGCCGGCCCAAAGTCAGAATCGGTAGCAACCATGCCGAAGACAGTTAAGGAACGACTGCAGGACCACAGAGCCAAGATGCATGAAGATGAGGAAAGGCTAAAAAAAGCGAGGGCGAAAGATGCGGCTATGAAATGCGAGGCGCGGGCACGTAGGAAACTGACCACTAGAGTAGCCGAGAAGGAGGCCGTTCAGGAAAAAGAAAGAGAACGCAAGAAAAGGGACAGCAAGTTGTTGCAGAGAAAAGTTGTTCACGTTACTCCAGATCTATTCATTTGATGTAGTAAATCTTGATCATTTGTATAAAATCAATAATCTGTTTGATTGGTGGCAATTGGTTCTCACTAGTAAGATACTCTTGAATTGATGAGAAATGATTATCAATTTAGAAAAACTAGAAACTTACTCTTTTCCACATGTATTGATTATTGATTTGTCCCGTCCGTAACGTTTTGGAAGTGTCCCGTCCGTATCGGATGCTTAATGAGCCTATTGCCTATAAAAAAGCCATTTTGTTCGAAATTTTCTTTTGACGTTCTAGAGAAACTCTCTACTATCATGTGAATGAGGAAATGGTTTGGAATTCTGCATGAACGAAGACAATTTTTCTTTTCCCCAAAGCAACTAGAAAGTCATGTCGCCAGCTGTCCCGTCCGAACCAGAAATTCGATGCAAGTTTTTAAGCCAGGGGAAATGGTCAGACTGAAATTCTTCTTGTCGTCTCTCACAGCCCCTCCGGGTCAATACTGTGACCCCAAAAGTTTTTTTGTCTTCTCTGCCCATAGACAGTGAGGCAAAAGGCCGCCTTAATGTCCCGTCCATAACGATTCAGATACTGTGACTTGCCCCTTTACAGGAATTTCATTGGGAAACGGAAGTGTGCTGCATTAAATTATGATTGTTCAGGGTAAAATTGATGCCTTTTGGGAATAATTTGTTTTGCTTTCAGAGTGGAGTTGTATTTTTCTTGTAATTTGTCATTAGGAAAGAATAAAAAAAGCCCTTTTGCCATTTAAAATCTGGCATACTGTTTTCTCATTTTTTGCTAATCGTTTTTCAGATGTGCTAAACAATTGCTAATCAATTGGAATGATGATTAGCAAAAAATGCTCATTAATTTTTTTTTTCCTTAATCTGATCACTGCAGAAGGTGTCAGTATAAAACTGCAATGTCTTTGTCTCCAAGCACTGTATAGTTCTAGTTTGTATGAATTTCTAATGCTCATGATTTTAGGATTGTGTAGTTCTGGCATGTATGAATTGGTGTTAGTCAGTCCATGTGAAATCACCAGAACTCCCAACCCGATGGTCTCGGAACAAATCTGTTCTATGATATTTTGGAGCCTGTTAAGGCAGAATAAAATTGCAGTCGGTGGATTTTAATAGATTTATGCTGAAAGCAGCTTTCACCCAAAAATATGGCCTATTTTTCCATGAAGGACTGCTTGTTCCACAGAGGTTTTGAGATTTTTTAATACCGATAAAGACCTTTAAATTGACACATTTGTTTTTGAAATCGAAGGGTACCCACAGGGTCAGTTTTGAGGTTGAAAAGGGCCACACCAACATGACTGCCCGGTTAAGGGTTAATTTTATTCAAAACGTTCATATGCCATTTAAATTCTCTTTTCACTTTTAGATAGGCCTTCTTGTGCCTTTCAGCCAAAATCAACTACAAATTCTAACGGTCTTTGAGAAGTATGAGAAAACACCCTCAAACAGGGTCATTTTTGGTATGCTTTGTTCAAATTTCAATTTTTGATTGTTGATTGCATGGCCCACAAAGGTTTAATGTGAGTTTATGTTCTATGTAGCAAGTGTCTGAGATAAAATAAAGATATCTTGAAGAAACAAAGTTGTTATCTTGCTTAGTTTTTAATACAGAGGCAGTTGAAGTGCTTACAAACTGGTCATGGAGGGCTAACATGGACACGCCACCTTTTTCAAGCCCCTATAAAAATCGGAAGGAGTGAGGTGCGCTAAAACCAACTGCAGTTTTTACGCTTGGCCCGACTTCAGGCCGAAGGGTATTGTCATCAGTTCGTCGTCTGTCTGTCTATCTGTCCATGTGCGCACCGACAGGCCGAGGGTGTTCAAACGCGGGCGTTTCTGGTCTTCTACAACAGCCTCCAAAATATTAAAGAACGGAGTCATTCTAAGGCCATCTAGATGGGAGGTTAACCCATTTTGGGTGATTTCTTATGGAATGATCCATAACTCATAATTAAGTGCCAGTTTTTTCTTCCTACATCCATTGAGGTCATGGAATGGATTCAAGTGTTGCTATTGTTCTTGCTTGGGGTTAGAGTTAGGGTTTTACAAAACATTTCTCTCAGGTGTTAAGTCGGCTTTTCCGGTGTTCCGAGATTTCCGGCTCATCGAATTCTGAGCTGCCCTGGGTGGGAATTTAGTAAATATTCATTACGGAGGTTGTCATACGCGCTCACGCGTGAGGCAGTCATTTATGGCAAGTGAACTGAGAGGAGCTGAATATCTTGGTGTAGCTCAGTTGTTAAACAACGGCGTACTTCTAAAGCGTTTTAAATGTGGATATGTGTTAATGTGGGGAACAGTGACTGTTTGGAGAACAGCTGATGCGAGAGTAAGTGCAACATTAAGCAATTTGGTGATCCTGTTCTCTTTTTGCAAATGAAGCTCATACATTTCATATATTGGCGCGCACGACAACCTCCGTAATGAACATTCACTAAATCCCCGCCCAGGGCTGCTCAGAATTCGAGGAGCCATATATATCGGAACACCGGTATTTGAGAAATTGACATTTCTCGAAAATACGAGGAGTGCCCCTTCAAATTGACACGATCCCTCTGCCTGTCAAATTATCCAATAACAGACTAATTTAATGAAACTGACCTGATTTTCAGAAACCTCTGTATGGATCATACTTAATGAGAATGATACCCGGATGTCCTACTGTGTTCGGCTGAAATCTGCTGCATACTACTGATGGACACTATGTCATCCTATAATGCCACTTGCTCTGAGATGCCAAGCCATTTTCATGATTACAGAGAAAGTGATAGCTCTTTGTGAAAACAATTCATGAAATGGAGAATATAAATATTAAACAGAAACACTGTATTAGCCTGTATAACAAAAAAAAAAACACACACACTGCCCGGCCAAAAAAAAAAGTCACTGTTTGGAAACTAATGAACAAATTCTATAATTGGATCATTATTGCGGTTATTAATATGTTTCAGCTGGAAATAATCATTTTAACCCTGACTGATGAAGCGCGTTGGTACTGATTTTTTAAGAAATGATGTCGGAAGTCACATCCCTTGATGGTGGAAAAGATGTTACAGTATTTCAGAACGGGCAAGTTATTGGCTTGTATTTAGCAAAGTAAACCATGAATGACAAAAACAAGTATGAGGAATCATTTTCACAAACAAATTTGCCACCACAAAATCCTGACCTTAAACACATTAAAAGTTATTGGGATGTGCTCAAGAAAGACCACAGAGTGGTTCAACCATGTCGAGAGGATAAGATCTCGGCCAAAAATTATGGCATTTCTGATTGAAGATAAATGTTCTGGCATTGCATATAGTTGTCAAAACAATGACGACACGAATATGCACTGTAATCAAAGCCACAGGGGTTCCAACTAAATATTTGAGTGAGCGACTTTTTTTTTGGCCGGGCAGTGTATATATAATTGCTGCCATTTCTGAGGTAAAGTTGTCTTGAAAGTTTGTCAGGGAGAAGTTACGCTATGTCATGGCTAAACCAGGTCAGGAGATGGGTGAAATGGTGGCTGTGTAACATGTCCGACTTTGCGCACATGCTTCTGATTCATACGCATTTTACCAACTGCATTGGCAGATGAGTCCTTGGTATGAGACCAAATTCTGAGTGCACATATGTAGTATGGT
Source organism: Gymnothorax reevesii (assembly GCA_029721435.1). Taxonomy (NCBI): domain Eukaryota; kingdom Metazoa; phylum Chordata; class Actinopteri; order Anguilliformes; family Muraenidae; genus Gymnothorax; species Gymnothorax reevesii. Next base: position 17,922,561 of record CM056577.1, on the reverse strand, counting down.
TATTTGGAGCCACCAGTGGTCTGCAGCCAAGCGCTGGATGGGGGAAATTAAGTGTTATAATGCTGGGCTAGAGCAAAATCACACTGGATTCAACACCCTTGATCTTGTTTTGTGAAGATAATTTTATTACAATGTTCCCTCAGGCGCTGTTGAGGGTGACACAGATGCTCCCTTCATAGAAAAACTCAACGAGAAAAACAGTGGAACACAGACATGTGACAAGAGGCCTGATTTTGGATCTGCGGTGAAGGAAGAGCCAGAGGAGGAGTCCGTGGCCCTAATACTCGGTCAGTCAGAATCTGACGACAGTGCAGGAAGGCTGAACAATTTGGGCTCAGATCATGAAATGTTTGAGAGTGACCACCTTTCATGGAGATGCTTTACGCTAGGGGACAGTGACGTGACTGATGATCCTGATTGTGCTAATGCTACAGAACAATTTGCACAGAGCCAGTCAATTCTCTCACCAAAACAACATAGTAAAGTCACCTTGGTAGAGTCTGGAAGCACACTGTCTTCATTGGAGAATGATGATCATGTTCTTGACGGTGGCGCTGTGAAAGAGGAAGCTGGTGGGCAGTGCTCATACCCTGAGGAGAGCAGCATTGAGATGAGTGACACACGGCGAACGGAACATGAACAGCCTTCACTCTCGACAAGTGATAATCCAACCTCGCAGCAGTTCTGCCAGATAAAAGTAGTTTCTGATTACAGCACGGGCCCAGTCTCGAGCAGCGACCAAAGTGCCGGAATCCCCTGGAGACCTGGTGAGAAGGAGAAACGCCACAGTTGTCCGCAGTGCCAGAAGAGGTTTGATCATTCTCGTGACTTGAAGAGACACCTGCGTCGCCACACAGGGGAGAAACCCTTCAGTTGTGCGCAGTGTGGGAAGCGGTTCAGCTTGAAGTGCAGCCTAAATAGACATGAGAGGATTCACACCGGGAGTAAGCCCTTCAGTTGTGTGTACTGTGAGAAGCGATTCGCTCAAGGATCGCACCTCAGAGAGCACTACAGAGTTCACACTGGCGAGAGACCATATCACTGTGCCCTGTGTGGGAAAAGTTTCACTCAGTCGAGTGGTCTGAAAAATCACCAGAAAACCCACTGCCGAAATTAAATACTGGAGTTTGGGATTAATTGTTTGAGATCTTGCGAAGCAAAAAAAATAAATGAAAATTCACTCATCTACTCACCCTAAGGCTAATTGAAGGGTCAGTGAATTTCTTTGTTCCTCAAAACACTTTTGCAGTTAGAAAGAAAGATGGCATTGAAGACAAATCCAAATCAACTGAAGTCAATATTGGCCAGTTTTCCAAGTGTAAAAAAAAGACATTTAAATAAAAGAAAAACGCACAAAATGCCTCTATGCTGCTAGTGTGGTGTAATCCAAGTGTCTGTAAGCTTGGACATTCAAATTTGACTCGAAAATAAGTCTCTTCACCATGTTTTTAGCCTAAATGTCCAATGTAGCCACTTAGCTTGGAGCCCTGTTCATCTTTGCAGAAGGAGTTTAATATTCAAGACCAACCTAAGGTGGTCGATGAAGGTAAATGCGCTGTTCACCCAGTGAAAAATATTTGAAACTGCAGCACAGTTCTCCAAATTGGAGATGTTTTGGGTGTTGAAGCGTGTTTACCCTCGTTGGCAGTCAGTCTTTTATTTTAAACTTCTTCCACGAAGATGAACAGGGCTCCTAGCAAAGTGGCTACATTGGACATTTAGGCTCAAAACATGGTGGAAGACGTCTTTTCGAGTCAAATTTGAATGTCGGGGCTTACGGATACTTTCATCACGCCACACGAGCAGGATGGAGGCATTTTATCTTTTTTTTTTTCTTTTTTACTTTGTAAACGCTGGTTTTTTCACTTCAGAGAATGTGGCCATAGTTCACTTCAGTTTATTTGGATTTGTCTTTAATGCTGTTTTTCTGATAAACTGCCAAAGTTTTTTAAGGACCAAAGGAATTCACCAACCCTTCAATTAGCCTCGGGGTGAATAGATAATGAGTGAAGTTCACCCAAAAATGAAAATATCCCTTTAAGGCTATTGATGCTATTTCAGCCTCATACTGAGGGGCAGTGCATTCCCTACACTCCTTTTAAGAACTAATGATGACACACTGACCGCACTCAGAGAGGGCGAGTGCATTAGCCACGCTCACACTGAGAGCCACTGCTTGGGCATTAGCCACATTCACAACACGAGCTAGTGCTTGTTAATCAGCACATCAGCAAAATCAGCAAAACTCTGTAATCTAAAGCTAATACAGTCATACAAAAAAATTACTGTAAAAATTTAATTGTCCGACTACTTTTGATGGGCAATATAGTCGAGTGGTTCCCAAGTTTGGTTCTGGGGGAACCATGCTGTTTTTTTCATTGACTTGCCCTTTTTTGGTTATTTAATGTGTTTAATTACAATTTTCATTTGAATTTACTTCAGAATATTACTTTTTTCCACTGCATAGTGGCAATGGTTCCTTCTCTACCACTTTGGTCAGTTTTGGTGGCTATGTGTCCTCATTACCACCAATCTGGGGCCTATTAATTTGCCGGAGCCTTTGGATTTTTATTATTTTACACCTCATGTACTCACTAGCAATACAGCACAGTGAGTATGGGACAATTATTTGTCACCACTTGAAAAGCTATTTCTGACTATTTGGGAGAATGGTCCCTCAAAACATCCAGAATGTAGATCAGGGAAATGGTGTGAAAGCCAGTATATACATAGGGGTCCCTCAGGACCAACCAAACTCCGGAGCCACTGAGACTAATTATACCAAGTGCAGCTGTTTCAATTGGAACCCTTGCTCGGTAACTTAGCCCTCAAACAGTGCATCACTTACTCATGCCTCAAGGGTTCGGTTTCTGTGAATGCATTGCTTGTGCCTGACGGCGCACATCCAAGCAATGTTTTGTGCTTTTAACTTTAATGTACTTCTGCTTGAGTAATGCTGTCCGTCTGCCGCAATACATCGTTGTATTGCATATACTCTGCTGAACATAGTTTACATGGGGCCTGTGATTGTGATATTTGTCTGTAGATGTTTAATTAGAAATGCATGTAACCTCAGTCTTCCTGGATATCTCTGACCTGCTCTTTCATTACAGTGTTCTTTATCAATATTTCGAATTCGCCATTAAGCATTGGAGCAAGACTGTAAGGAAAAGTATGAGTTCCTTGATACATCCATCCATTTGTTACCCACTCACTCCTGGTCAGGACACCACAGAAAGTTAAGCTTTTGCTGCAGCTTTTGTTTTGTTTGCGTTCAAATGGTTGTTTTTACACTGCTGTCAGGCAACTAGTATTTAGTTTTGGTGGTTTGGACTAAACTTCAGAGTAGGGCAGAATAATTGATATGTAATGACTTATGCATTCCCTGGTGATGGGTCCTGTCCCCCCTTAACTGTAGGAATTTATTCTGTTATTTCTGGCCCGTACTGCTGTAGGTATTCTAAAGATGACCCTTTTAGGGCCATGAGGGTCAAGCAGAGGGTCATAAACTATGAGTGCACACCCCTGCAATCGCTGAGATAAGAGAACACCATTGTTACAGCCTTCTGACCTCCAGCAACATATGTACATGTCACATTTAATTTTCCTCAATCTTTTTTTCTTTCAATTTTTTTGTACGCGGGTCAATCATGTGACATTGTCCGAGTGCACAACTTTGTTTTAAAACAATTTTAAATGATTCACAATAAGCATCATTTTATTCTATAAAGCCTGTTTAATTTGAACATATTTCCTGTTTATCATAAAAATGATATATATTTTATGTTTTGCCATCTCAAACCCTCAAAATGTCTGGTAGCGCAACTGTCCGAGCAAGTTAACACTATCTGACATTAATATTTGAAATTACATATTTCATTTATTAATATAATATTAACATGGGGGCATAATTTTATATTGAAAACCTTTCAAAAAAAGAGTTTAATTGTTTAATTGTTCTTAAATTGTTTGGAAAACCAAAATCCCCCCCCCCCTACAAAAAAGAATCCATAAGTTACTTTTAATACCCAGCTCAACTACAAAATGGTAATGTTTTAGGCAGAGTTGACACTCTCCGGTATACTAACTAAAGAAAATCACTTAGAAAAAAAAGAGGGGGAAAAAAGAGTGCCCCCCCCCTCCCCAAGAAACTTTTGGTTGCGCCACCTGACATTTTTTTTTTTTTTTTTTTTTTGGCTGGTGAAATTGCAAATACAGTCTGAAACTGTACTAAAATCCTTTGAATGTTGTGCAACCATTAAGACTGGTTTAAACACAGTCTTCCAACTTCAAATAAATGTATTCTGTACATTTTTAAAGATTTATTTAAATATAAAACATTTTTAAAGGCCTTATTTGTCCCCAGATCTAGCCCATATCATGTATGGTTTTAGGACCAGTAGTAAAACTTCCCAAAGCAATTTGAAAACTAGGCCTCATTTCAACCATTTTCATGATCGGTCTCATTAGAAAGACACCAAATCTGTTAATCTCTGTATAAAAATGCCATAGTGCTCAGCTCTGCTCCTAAAAACAAGCGAATTTTAATACATGAATGGCCAGTTTCACAGGAGACAATTTACTATTGCTGACGCCTTTCGGCATCCACTGCTCCACCAATCAGCACAGCCTGCTTTCCTCCCCCATCCCCTCTCTCTAACCACATAAAAATATGGGTCTTTGGTCTGTACTTGGTGCGCTTTTGGTATGCAGAAAATTAGCGGGGGCTTTTTGGCACCTAGAACAACGGCCATATAGGAGTTTTAGCATCTGTCCAGTGGATTTTGGGATTGTTATCTGGCTTTTTCATCAGAAGATTTTGCTGCCTTTTGTTCCTGAAACGTAGATTTGTCCTTCCTTGGGACAGTTTCTGGAGGAATAAGCTTTTGTGTGGTGTTTTCTTTCTCTTGTTTGATTGTTCATGTCTGATTAATTATTGTAAAAGGTAGTAGACCCTCGTCTGTAGATACAGATGTTGTATATTTTATTGCAACTTTCATTAAATTTCCTACTTCTGAATCGGAGTCTGAGTTGTGATTTTGACCAAGGCTGATCCAACAAGTTGCTCTGCCAATCGAGGAATTCAGCAACTTAAGTGTTAGTATCTTTGATGGTAATTAGTAAACTGAACAAATTTGTTTTCTGTGTTGGATGAGTGAGGAATTTTAACAGCTGAAGCACTTGTGGCCATTATTCAGAATGCCGGGTGTTAAGCAAGGGCATCGAACTGTTACAACTGCTGGATTCGGACATCGCAAATAATTCAATTTAACTTCACTTCCCCGACACTGCTAAAGGATAATTGCTGGGAAAATCCAACAAAAGAAAACGCTAGAAAAGCACCTGCTCCATCATTGTCAGGATCACTTTAAACATCACAGTGATGCTGGATTTTTGGGTAACAGTGTACAGGAATACGCAGTCTGTTGCAGACTTGCTGTTAGGACACATCAGGGCTGTACTGAGGGCTGTACTTGTGCTTTGCCATGGAACCACATTGAAGAAATGGGGTGGCACAAGGGTGTAAGTGTGAGTTTTGGTGCAAGGCCACAGACTCCACAATTAGCTGGAACTGCATGTCTTTGGGCTGGGGTACGGAACTGGAGTAAGTGTTAGAAATGCACGTGGACACAGGATGGGATGCAATCTCTGCTCTAAATTTGAATCTGAGACCTTAATTTTTTGATGCAACTGCATCACTCACCGGCATGATTCTGTCATTGACATCACTGAATGGGCCCAGGAATACTTCAAGAAATCACTTTCAGTAAACAAAGTCCGCTGTGCCATCCAGAGATGCCACCTAAAACTGTCATGCAAAAAGGAAGCCATTGTTGAGCATGATCTAGAAGCGCCACTGTGTTCTGTGGGCCAAGGCTCATTTAAAATGGACTGTAGCTAAGTGTCCAGTGGTCAGATGAGTCCAAATTTGACATTCTTGTAGGAAATCATGGGTGTCGTGTCCTCTGGGCTAAAGAGGAGAAAGGCCACCCCTCCTGTTATCAGTGTTCTGTTCAAAATCCAGAATCTCTGATGGTATGGGGATTCATTAATGCATATGTGTGGGACACTTGCATGTTTTAAAAAGCACCATGAATCTTAAAGTATGTAAAGGTTTTAGAGCAACATATGCTCCCCTCCAGACGACCTCTATTCCAGGGAAAGCCTTGTGTATTTCAGCAGGACAATGCAAAACCACATACTGCAGCTATTGCAACAGCATGACTTTGTAGTAGAAGAGTCCGTGTGCTGAACTGGCCTGCCAGCAGTCCTGCTCTTTCACCGACTGAGAACATTTGGTGCATAATTAAGCGAAAAGTCCTTCAAAGGAGACCCAAAACTCTACAGCAGAGAAGTCTGTATTAAACAAGAGTGGGATCAAATTCCAAATGGCTAAACTCAAGAAACTTGTCTCCTCAATGGCCAGACGCCTCCACTCTGTGTTAAAGAAGAGGGGATGCAACTCCATGGTAAACAGGCCCCTGTGCCAAATTTGAGACCTGTAGCAGCCATCAAATTTTAAATGAGCTCAGTTTGTTGATAAAATTTGTAAAATTTCTCAGTTTCGATATTTGCTATGTTATCTCTGTTCTGTTGTGAATAAAATTCTGGCTGGTGTGATTTGAAAGTCGTTGTATTTTGATTTTATTCACAAAATACATTTTGTCCCAACTATTTCAGAATTGGGGTTGTATGTTTAGAGCAGTAATTTGTCCTCATAAGCCACATTCTGACATATCTATGTATGCCATGATGAAATTTCATATTCACATGGTGATTTTACAAACCACTACAGAGGAAAAAAAATAACCAAGAATTTTATTAAAGTTAACAATTATTGGGTTCCTTTTTGGTGAAACCATGGACACATGGTCACGAAAATGACAATTTACAAGGCAAACAAACACGTCACACCTGATTTGTCATGTTTGTGTAATCTTAGGCGAATTACTTTGAAAGAACTTGGGACACCTGCTTTCAACCACCTAATTTGGACCCGAGTGATTTTTCTCCGCGTCTCATTTGATCGGTTTTAAAATGTTACTGGAAAGTCCTTAAAAAATAGAAAAATAAACACAATTGGGGTTTAACGGTCTTTTCTTATTCATGGTTCTCATGGATATGTCTGTCATAATGTGGTTCACAGACCGCTTTAAACTTGAAATGCAGCAAATTCTGAAAAATCAACAGCTCACTAAACTTAAACAACTGTGCAATTCAGGTTGGAACAAAAACCAGCTCGTAGAGGGGGCCCAAGAACCGAGTTTGAGAATAAATGGACTTGACAAAGATTTCCCTATAAGCCACTTTGTAAGAATAACTGTTATTAGTCCTTTCATCTTCTCGCGCCGCCGACAGTACGGTCTTCGCCCGCGATAGTTTCCTCCTCATACCGAAGCGCAACAACGGATTTTTCTCAAATAGCCTACTTCACTCATTGGAGAAACAGCTGCTTTAGCTGGTTAGCTTTTTGCTCAATAACGAAGGCGACCTGCCTCAAGATGACTGCACAGTCATCTCATTTTACCCTAGAATAGATCATACATGTTCTAAATCTAATAATAAATATGAGTCAATCTTTATTTCTAGGAGGGAATAAAACGCCGAAGCACATTTACTCGAGAGCAAACAATTGAACATCCATTTCGCCTGTATACAGAACAGTTGGAAAAGGCTGAGCAAAACTATCCCCGACTGTTCCGGCTTGATAAACCGTTGCCCCGGAAGTACTGTTTTTCGATGGCTGTTTACGTTTGGGGACTCCCAGGCATTCATAAAGAATGATCAGTAAGGGTCCTTAAAAATTTAAGGTAGTAGTAATGTATCAATTTGGATGCCAACTGCTATAAAACCTCAAAGGAGAAGAAGACTACCATACACGTTTAATAGTCTCATTATAAAGCGAAAGGCCTGAACTTTTTCAGTTTACATTGAATTAATACAACGGATAGATAAATCGTCCATTAAGAAAAGGCATTTTGTTCACGGATAAAATGAAGAATCGCGCTGCCTTTGAGACACAGTTAGCCTCAATATTGGAAACACTCGCCAAAGCCGCTGTGACAGAAATAAGCAAACTTGTTGAAGATGGTTCCGTAGTGTTGCGTTTGGAAGTATCCCGAAGCCACAAAGAAATTGACTGGCTGAGGAGGAAACTGCAGCTGGTGGAGAGCGAGCTGAGGAAGGCGCAGGAGGCAGCGACCCGAGTGAGCCGCTCTGATGGAGCTCATATCGTGGACCAGTCTGAAGCAGCAGGAGGTAGATACGCTTGCCCGCGGATGTCTTGGTAATTTGGGAAATGCGTAGAAAGCTGTTATGAACTTGAAAGACACTCTGTGAACGTTTCCACGTGCACTTTTACAATGGAAAATTGGAAACTCTCCTCCTTGGCGAGCTCCGGGAGAATTCCAGAAATGCCGCTTATGATGTGCGCTCTGCCCGTATAATTTACCGAAATTAAATCATTGTAATGAAACTGTGAACCAATTACGTTATCCTGGGCTGAGTCCGAACACCCATAAAAGTTTATGGTTCAGTTGGCGAAGTACGTACAAATCCTCTGAAGCTGTAGATCAAACTCTATAAGAACAATACCCATATGCCGAGTCGGAGATGCGTGAGATGGTGACCATATAGTCCGTATACTCTCCATCTGCAATTATGTAGTAGGTATCAAACCAAATTCTGTGCCTCTTGATGTAGTACAGGTGTTCAGACGCACCCATGGTCTGCAGCCATTCCTGAATAAGGGCAATCGCGTGTCGTAAAGTTGAGCTTGAGCAAAAGCCTGTGCCCTTAACCTCATTTTCCACTAATGATCAAACACCCTTGATCTTGTTTTGGGAGGATAATTTTATTTCAATGTTTCCAACAGGAGCTGTTCAGGGTGATGCAGATGCTACCTTTGTTGAACAACTCAGGAAGAACTGTAAACCACAGACATGTGACGCAAGGCCTGATTTTGGATTTGCGGTGAAGGAGGAGCAAGAAGAACAGCATGCAGCCCAAATACTTCATCAGACAGAATCTGAACACGGTGCAGGAGGGCTGAACGAAGTGGACTCTGAGTATGTAATGTTTGAGATAGACAATCCGCTATGGAGTTCTTTTACTCAAGGGCACAGTGACGGGACTGATGAACCTGTTTGTGCAAATGCTACAGATCAAAGCTCACAGAGCCAGTCAGTTCTCTCATCAAAACAACGTACTAATGCCTCCATGGTCGTGTCTAGAAGCGCACTGTCCTCCTTGGGGAAAGATGGTCATGTTATTGATGGAGGTTTTGTGAAAGAGGAAATGGGTCAGCAGTGTTTGTACGCTGAAGAGGGCAGATCTGAGATGGGTGACACACAACAAATGGAACATGAACAGCCTCCACTCTCAGCAAATGAAAATCCAACTGCACAAGTTTTCCAACCGGTACAACAGCAGTCAGACTGGCAAATAGTTGATACTGAGAACAGCACAAACCCCGTCTCAAGCAGCGACCAAAGTGCCGGAATCCCCTGGAGACCTGGTAAAAAGGAGAGAGGTTACAGTTGCACAAAGTGTCAGAAGATGTTTGCTGGCATTCGCGATTTGGAGAGTCACCAGCGAGTCCACACAGGGGAGAAACCGTTTAGCTGTGCGCAGTGTGGGAAACGGTTCAGCTTGAGGGTCAGCCTCACCACACATGAAAGGGTCCACACAGGGGAGAAACCATTCAGCTGTACGCAGTGCGGGAAGCGGTTCAGTTTGAGGTGCAACCTTATCAGGCACGTGAGGGTTCACACTGGGGATAAGCCCTTCAGTTGTGTGTATTGTGGGAGGAGATTTGCGCAGGACACACACCTTAGATCACACTACAGAGTTCACACTGGAGAGAAACCGTATCACTGTACCCGGTGTGGGAAGAGCTTCACTCAGTCAAGCACTCTGAGAACTCACCAGAGAATGCACTGCAAAAAGGAAATTCTGGAGTTTAAGATTAATTATATGTGATTGTGCTTAGCTGGAAAAAATACAATGTGGTGTACATTTACAAATAAAAGTCAAATATCAAAACGCTGCCTGATAAATGTATCAGTCTCTGGGCACCAGTTGCGTAAAAGGATGGGATTCTCGGCTATTGATCGTAGTATAGCCTCACACTGGGTGCATCTCAAAGCCTAGGCTATATCCTTTAAAGTCTGCATTTCTAGGGGTAAATGCACCCAACTGACTTAAGTTCTTTTCATCTCCGTTAAAGAGCTTTGGTTTAAGCTAGTCGTTATTGGTTTCCCTAACCTTAACATTAACCCCCAACCCTAAACGTAGCTCAAAAGCTAACCCTAAATTTAACCTTGTCCCTTACCTTAAATCAGTGGTTCCCAGCAAGTTGTGAACTCTGTGACCTACGTATAGTTCAACTGATACAATGCGCTGTTATTGGTTGAAGGGGCAATTTATTTATTTATTTATACTGGGAGTCCGATTGAGAGCAAGCTCTCTTTTGCAACGAAGCCCAGTTGCGAACAACAAAAAACAACCAAGTGCAATAAATAAAAACAATGATTACATTACACATGTACATTCCGACTTTGTGGCAGCCAATAAAAGACATTCAAAACAATCAATTGTAGTAAGACTTTCCGGCTTTTAAAACTGTTGAAGCCAATTCCATTTCTGTGTAACATAATACACAAAAGCAGTTTTGCCCAGTTCAGTACACACCCTTGGGACATCTAAAATCAAAAAGTCAAGAATGTGCGGACCATATTCCCCCCCTCTCAAGTTAAGCAACTGGTGAAAGGCAGTTTACCTAACAATGCCTTGTTTATAAAAAGGCAACGATGTTGCTCCCTTCTCATGGCCAGCGAAGACCAACCAACCTTAAAATAAAGAGTACAGTGAGGTGTTTGGAAGCCATCTCCAGTTATGAACCTTAATGCAGCGTGGTATACTGCATCAAGTGACTTCAGCAAGGAGGGAGCAGAGGGCATATAAATTACATCTCCGTGATCTATTTTAGAGAGAATAGTTGCCTGAACAATCTGTCTTCTGCAACTCCCCGTAAAGCAGGCTTTACTCCTGTACATCATAGCCAATTTAGGTTTCAAATTCTTGATTAATTCATCACTATGCCCGAGTACAGGCCAATGAGTGCATATAGAACTGGAGAGGCTGCCGCCGTTTTCCTCTACGAGCGCAGTTGAAGAAACCAATATGGCGTCAAGTGCACCGCACTTCTTAATTTCCCATAGACTATAATGCAGAAATCAAAGCAATTTTCTTTGAAATTGATGGGACTAGTGCCGGTTTTCAACACATATATAACTTGAATGTGTGCAAGAAAAAGAATCAGCAAGTTATTTTACTTGACACGATTCGAGGATGAAGGTATCGGGGGTGTTGTTTTACTCATCGCACTCGATGTTTGATCGGCCGGTTAGTTGTACTGAGTTAAGCTATATTTCCATTAACACAGTTGAAATCCAGCTGTGGGGCAGACACGGAACATCGCATGCGTCCTCAGTGTTTCCATGTAAACGGCTGAACTACGCTGTTCATCCGTTTTCGTCTTCATGGCAGGACCCAACACAACACTACTTAAGCAGCACCTCATGGTGGATGAAGAGCTTGTCATAATAATTAAAAGCTACATTTTAATGCAGAAGAAGAAACGAACAAAAAGAAAGCACCGTTAAAGATGATATAAAGATGGCTGGAATTGTGTTCTGTTGAATATAAAGTCTGATATTCTGAAAATTCTGCTTCATTCTCTGAATTGCAAGAATTAGATGAAATTATGTTGAAACTCAGCACAAATGTCAAACCACTACTCTACTATCATCTTGAGACAAACTTAAGCATATGATACTCAGGAACGCTGCTGATTTACAGACATCACAAAGGTATCGTGGCATTACAAAGCTCAGATCATAATTTAAAGCGGCAGTTGATTCACTGTGAATGGTAAATACATGAATGTTGCTGCAGAAACCTCGGCTCTGCTCAGTCTGAACAGGGTAATACACAATGCTTCAATGGTATTCATTTGTGAACAAAATAAAGTGGGGAAACCTCTTTCAGGCATACAAAAGAAAATGTAGTCTCAGCACACAAAAACTTTGAAATGCACTCATTAATCGCGGAAATAGCAACAGAAAAATTTAACCCTGAGAGGTTTTTGGCGCGAGATTTGAAATAGAGTTACGGACTGTTTGGTATTTGAAGATTTTGAACGGCTTTTGGTTTTGGTTTTGATTTTGGATTGCGGATGAATGTTTTTTGAAAAATGGATTGTGACGTGGCGGAGGGAGTGAAAAACCAAAGGAAAAAAGGAAGTGATAACGAAAATGAAGTAGAAACATTTGTTATAGGAATCAAAGCAGATGTAAAGGGTGGTGAAACAAATTGTCTTTTTACTAATGCGCATGATATCGGGAAATTTGTTAAAAGCAAAATTGGGGACGTGAAAGCAGTAAGGGCGTCAGGGAAGGACTAGAGATAGTAGAATGCCGAACGGTTTGCCAGAGCAATAATGCATTGAAAATTAAAATCTATACTCGGGTAATTAGTTTTCCTCTGAGGAATAACCCAACCCTTAAGGGTGTGATCACTGGCGTACCTTTGGATGTAGAGTTAGACAATTTTTTGAAGGTGGAGGGAGTTATGTGGGGTAAAGCGGCTAAAGAGCTATAGGGAGGGTAAGGTGCAGGAAAGTAGGTCAGTACTACTTGAGTTCACTGGTGAAATTCCAGTCTGGAGGTGTGGTGAAAACCTTATCTTTCAGATAACCCCACAGGAAGAAGTCACAGGGGGCAAGATCTGGGGATTCCTGTGGGCTTATCTGAAAGATAAGGTTTTCACCACACCTCCAGCAAATCTGGATGATTTAAGGCAGAAGATCACACAGGCAGTTGATAACTTGCGCCATGATCACCAAATCCAACGAGCTGTCCGCGACATGGTCAGACGATGCCAGCTATGCATTGATAGGGAGGGTGGTCATGTTGAGGGGCCAGGGCCATGAATTTACTCTGGGGAACATTTCACTGAATAAATGAGTACTCTTCATCAATCTTTTTGTTTGATTTCTCTTCCCAATTCTTCGTAATGAAGAACACAACATTTGGTACAGTAAGGATCTGGGTGCCCTTCAAAAGATGCATTGCTGCTCATTCACCCGTGGAAATGAATGCATGTTCTATGCATCATTGGAAAGAGCTCAATCAGCCCTTTCCAACTACATATTACACTTAAAAAAATTACGTTTTTTCATAAAAAATGATGATTTTATTTTGGCATACTTAATTTTTGAAACACCCTGTATATTGGTATTATAGTGCCCTGTTTCCAATCATTTGGTATTTCTCCAGTTTCTAATGACTGTCTGAAGATGGCGGATAGCGGCTTAAAGATGATCTCACCAATTTCCCCGAGCACTCTAGGATATAAGCCATTAGCACCCGCCGCCTTATCTGCCTTTAGTTTATGCAACTTGTCTAATACTCCGTTATCCCGAACCTCAATTTCTGCTAAATAATCTTGAGCATTTGACATGCCCTCTGGCCAAATAAAGACCCCCTCTGAGGTAAAATTCTCAACAAAGTAACTGTTTTAGGCATCCGCAATATCCTTGTTATCAGATAGCAGCGATCTGTTTTTATTCTTTATGCACTTAACTTGCTCTATAACTTTCCTTTTTCTGCTACAGTACTGAAAGAAGCGCTTAGGGCTAGTTTTTGCCCCCTCTGCAATTTGTCTTTCATACAGTCTTCTAGCATTCCTCAGCTCTTTTTTTGACCACAGCCCACATTTTACAGTATTCAGCCTTAGTGTTCTCATTGTTATCCTTTATGTACATCTTATAAAGATTCCTCTTTTCCCTCAAAATCCTACGAATACTTATGGTCATCCACTGAGGATTCTGCTTTTTCAGCTTACTGAAGATATTTTAGATGTCAACAGTACGGACATGTAGCAGCAGTTTGCAGAAGGGATATGCGTAGGTGTAAGCGGTGTGGTCAGGAGGGATGTAAAGAGGATGATTGTGAATTGGTAAAATGCTTTCACTGTGGGGGAAATCAGGAAATGGGCTCATTGCAGTGTGATCGAAGGAAAATGGAAAGGGAGGTGGAAAAGACAAGAGTACAGGGTAAGATTTCATATGCAGAAGCTACAGAGAGAGTGTTGAGCAGAAATGAAATGGTAGGGAAAGCGAGGGGCAAAGTGCAGACTGTAGGAAAGAAACAACAGGAATATGAGGGAAATGAGATTAGGACGGGAAGAAGTTTCTTGGCTTTTATATCAATGGTGGTGAATTGTGCTTGTGAGATTGAAAGTAAAACTGAGAGAATAAAGATGGTGGTGGAAGCAGCAAGAGAGATTTTGGGTGTTGTAGATGTTAAGAGGGAAGACATACAGAAAATTTTGGAAAGAGGATTCGGTGGTGGTCAGATTGTAGAGAAATAAGGGCATAGAGAAAGGTGTAGTAGAGGTATTAAAAGGAGTTACGATTGAATAATTGGAATTAGTGAGCAGTTTTTTTTTTTTTTGGTTCTTTTGGTTTCTTTAAATATAATTTAAGCGATAATATAAATCCAGTAGGTGGCGGTAATACACCATATGGTCTGTCATTTCCATAAAATCAAGAAGAAGAAGAAGAAGAAGCTGTGACCGCGGAAGTACTGTTATCATCACTGTTTATGTTTGGGGACCACCATGCACGTTTAACAGTTTCATTATAAAGAGCTTGCCTTTCACTCTTTCGGTTTATATTGAATAAATTCATAGAAATCGAGAAAGCATAAAGACGAGATTTGCTCATTAATAAAATGAAGAATCGGGCAGCCTTTCAGATACAATTAGCTTCAATACTGGAAGCACTTACAAAAGCCGCAATGACAGAAATAAGCAAGCTTGTTGAAGATAGTTCCGTCGCGTTGCGTTTGGAAATATCCCAAAGCCACAAAGAAATTGACCGTCTGAGGAGAAAACTGCTGCAGGTGGAGAACGAGCAAAGGACAACGCAGGAAACAACAACAAGAGAGAAGCGCTCTGTTGGAGTCTGCCAGATTGTAAACCAGTGTGATGCAGCGGGAGGTAATTATGCTTGCTCGTACATTTTTTGGAAGATGCGACGATCGCCGTTTTGAACGTGAAAGGCACCCTGAACCATGCATGTGCATTTGAAAAATGCTCGTCTCCTTGACGAGCTTCAGAAAAATTACATAAATGCTGTACACTGTGCCTGGGAAATTATCCAAAAATGAAACAATTCAATACAATTGTGAACTAATTAACTCATCCTGGGGTGCTTCCGAATACCCATACACGTTCAGTCTTCAGTTGGCGAAAATGCGTTCTCTCGCTGTGGTATGTCCGAAACCTCTCTATGGATCAGGCTGTATGTGAAAGATAACCCGGTGTCGCACTGCATTCGGCTGAATTATGCTGTATGCTACCGATGAGCAAGATGAGGCCACTTGCAGTGAGATGGTAAGCCGTGTTGATGACAACAGGGGAAGCGATGGCTGTCTGTCGAAAATTATATATATATATTACAGAAGCACTGTAGCGTTGAGCCTTTATTATTAAAAAGAATAAATAGGCAAGTTAATATAATTCATAAATTCTATATATTAATAAATAAATAAATAAAGAAATATAATAATATCAGTCTCTCTTTTTTTTGGGGGGGAGGGATGTTTCCTTTATTTGACAGCTATACAGTGTAGAGACACAGGAAAGTTTGGGAGAAAAATGGGGAAAGTCATGCAGCAAATGACCTGAGCTGGAATCGAACCCAGGTTGCTGCGGGAAGGACACAGCCTTTATGGTACGCGCCCATTGACCGACGAGCCACCGGGGTGCCCAATTAGTATTATTCTTAGATGAAGTTATGTCAATAAAATTTAGCGGGGGGGAGGTTATGCTTGGAGGGAAAACCGGGTCAGGTGATGGGTCAGATGGCGAGAGAATATTATGTCCTATTTTAGGCTTACACTACTGATATATACACATTGTACCAACAACATAGAAGGTTGATTTGTTATCAAACCAAATCCTGTACATACTTAGTGTTGTGGTTCCAATTCAGGCATGTTTTCGTGGTCCCGTTATCTTCAAATAATTGGAGAGGGACAGAATCTTCAGAAAATGATCAGACTTCATTCCAGCTCATGATAATACAATGACCTTAGGACCAGAGTCCTCTGCATGCAAAGAACACGAAATGCAAACATTCCAAACTGTCTTTTTTTATCAGAACCACCTTCCAATCACGTAAAACCAATGATCTTTTGTCTCTTTCTCTTCCCCTATTGGTTGACATGTTCTCTGTGAGATTTTCTGGAAAATATTGGAGGCAAACTGAGGTATTGTCCCCATAAAAAGAAAGAAAAAAAAAACATTTAAAATAAAGAAAAATGCATTTAAAAATAGGATACAAATAAATAAGTAAATTGCTCAACTTGATTATGTTTCCAATTATGGGTGTAACTATTGATTCTACTGAACGGATATTAATAAATGAAGAAATCGACTGAACAGATATTCATTACATCAACTGAAAAGATATTCATTGAAGCTGAAATCAATGAATCAGATATTTATTAAGTCAACTTAACAGATATTAAAGCAGAAATCAGCTGCTTGTGTGTGTGTTACTGCTGCTTACATAATATGATTACTGATTGGGATTATCGATTTACTGACGAATATGATAATTAGTACTGAAATATGATCCTCGACAATAGTGTGGGTATTCGGACGCACCCTGGGTCTTCAGCTAAGCCCTGAATAAGAACAATCAAGTGTTATAATATTGGGCAAGAGCAAAAGTATGCATCCTCGCCCCCCCCCTTGTCACACAGGATTTAACACCTTTGATTTTGTTTTCGATAGATAATTCTATTACAATGTTCCCCACAGGAGCTGTTGAGGATGGTGCCGGTCCTCCCTTTGTAGAGCAACTCAATGAGAAAAGGTGTAAAACGGAGACAAATGGAGCAAAGGCTGATTTTGGATTTGCTGTGAAGAAGGAGCAGGAGGAAGACCATAAAGCCCAAATACTCCATCAGACAGAATCTGAACTCTGTGCAGGAAGGCTGAACAATGTGGGCTCTGAGTGTGTCATGTCGGAGACTGATCATCCACTATGGAGTTTTTTTACCCTAGGGCACAGTAACGTGACTGATGATCTCGTTTGTTCTAATACTACAGAACAGTGCACACAGAGCCAGTCAATTTTCTCACCCATACAGCATACTCCTGCCACCCTGGAGATGTGTGGAAGCAGACTTTCTACCTTGGGCCAAGATAGTCATGTTGCTGGGGATGTGAAAGAGGAAGCAGGTGGGCAGTGTTTATACAGTGCAGAGAGCAGATCTGAGGTGGGTGACACGCAGCGAACAGAACTTGAATGGCCTCCTCTCTCGACGAATGATAATCTAACCTCACAAGTTTTTCAACCTGTACAGCGGCAGTTGCGCTTGTTAACAGGAGTTGCTGAGAACAGTCTGGACCCAGTCTCATGCAGCAACAAAAACGCCAGTATCCCCTGGAGACCTGGTAGAGGAGAGAAACGTTTCAGTTGCGCAGTGTGTCAGAAGAGGTTTTTTCGTTTTTTCCATTTGGAGAGACACCAGCGAATCCACACAGGGGAGAAGCCATTCATTTGTGAGGAGTGTGGGAAGCGATTCACTTCGAGGTGCAACCTGATCACGCATGAAAGGGTTCACACTGGGAATAAACCCTTCGGTTGTGCGCAGTGTGGAAAGCGGTTCAGTTTAAGGTGCAACCTTATCAGGCATGAAATGATTCACACAGGGGATAAGCCGTTTGGTTGTGTGCAGTGTGGGAAGAGATTTACTCAGGAATCGCACCTCAGAGTGCATGACAGAATTCACACAGGCGAGAGACCATATCACTGTGCCCAGTGTGGGAAGGGTTTCACTCAGTTGAGAGGTCTGAAAACTCACCAAAAAACCCACAGCAGAAATTAAACTACAAAGGTTTTTACACGTAAAAACAGATGTCTCCGCCTTCCCCCATTTCACATTTTAGAGTAATGGTCTGGAAACGAGTCCGACCCTTCAAGATGCCTAAGTCCAAATTGTTTCCATGGAAACAAAAAATAAAATTCAAAAGCAGTTCAAACCCTCAAAAGGCACATCTACATGTTATGGAGAGACAGTATATCAAATTTGCTGAGAATCCGTCGAACAGTTTCAGAGTTATGCACCGGAAACAAATGGGAATGCCGACGCCAATGGGAATTCAGGCAAAAACAAAATTCCCCCCCCCCCAGGAAGGGGGTAGACATAATACTCAAGTTCAAATTGTGTGCGATTGTCTGAAGGCCGAAGGATAAGTGATTTATAGTTGCAAATAAAACTCAAATGTCAAAAGGCAGTCTACTAAATCAGTCTCTGTCTCTTGGCACCATTTACTTATTTATCATGGTCCTTTAGGCTTATTCACACCGAGGGCTAATTCCTTTGCCTCGCTCACCTTAAGAGTTGGTTCTAGTGCATTAGCCACAGTCACAGTAGGGGCTTGTGACAGTGCATTTACCACACCCACTCAATGGGCGAGTGCATTAGCCGTATTCTCTTTGAGTGCTAGATGGTGCATCAACCTGAATCACACAAAGTGCAGGTGCATTAGCCATGCTCACACTGAGGGCTCACGTTTGTGCATGAGCCGCTGTCAAACTGAGGGCCGCTGCTAGTGCATTAGCCTCATGAACAACAAGGGCTAGCAATGGTACATTCACCATAGTCACATTAAGTGCTAGTGCTACCTTGAGGGCTAGCGTTCATGCATTAGTCAAATCCACTTTGAGGGCTAGTGCTGGAATTTTTGCCACACACACTGACACTGCGTGCAAGTAAAAGTGCGACAGTACATACTCACACAAGGGGCTAATGCGTGCATGCTCACATTGAAGGCTAGCGCTAGTGCATAAGCCATATGCCGAGGGCGACTGATGGTACATTAAAACATAAGCAAAGTGCTAATGCATTAACCACTCTCTCACGGAGAGCTTGTGATACCAGGCCTTGCCTCTTGAAATATACAGGACGTCAGTGGATCACTCCCTTACAGTATGCTATGAAAGCTAATCGCTCTCCGTCCTCGCAAAGAACACAGCTCCGCAAGTAACCTGAGGAGTGTGATCTGCCGCTTACTGAAATTTGTCTATTAAGACTCAGAAAGATGTGAATAGGCATGTAGATGGAAGCCATCCATTTTGTACAGTGGTGGCTCTGTTCCTGAGTAATAAAATTGTTTGGATTCTAAATGATTTTCAATTTTATCAACATTTATTATTAATATTCCAAATTCTTTGGAATATCTTTGATTAAGTCCTTGGGATGAGGTCTGAATCCCATCTTTCAGTACAACATACTTAACTTGCAATGTGCAGAAGTATAGGTTTCAGGTCTTAATCTCTGAACCTGGAACCTTTCACGTGATTTTGTTTCTGACTAATACCAGCTCGATACGTTGCTGTAAGAGGTTGTTGTTCTGAGACAAAAGTAGGATTATCATTGAGAAGATGATAGCAAGAGGGTGGACTGTGGTAAACTGATGAAATTATATGAAAGATATTTGAAGAGTTTGTTTCCAAAACGCAGTAAGTGCCAAAATTACAAAAATTGAGACAATACCATAGAGCGATAGCCCTGTGTTTCTTGCATACGGTGCAAAAATCTATTTTTAGAAATTCATCCTGTAAAGGTTTATTTTTTCATGGTCAAAGTTTGTGTTTTTCTATAAAATGCAGTAGGCTCCAACACTGAAAAAGCTGATTTACTCAAAATGTGTAAAGTGGATATATATTCCATTTTGGAAACAAACTCTTCATTGATTTAAATACATGTAATATTATATTGGAATTGTACAAAATTGTAGATCAAGACATAATCGCATTGACAAGTTATTATATCCCCGAATGGCGTTTCAGGGATATTATGTTTTTGGTCCGACCACCGCCGCCATGCCGCCCTACGTGTTAATGCGATAACTTCAGTAATTTTTCAATTGGAAATTTCATGTTTTGCATGTAGGTAAGCACCATCAAGAGGAAAAACTGATTTGATTTTGGACAATTCACAATTTCTAGATTGGCCACCAGGGGCCAAGGAAAAATCACTTTTTATCATATCTCTGGAAATATTTGTTTGATTGACCTCAAATCAAGTGCAAATGAAACGTCATAACCTGAGGACGTGTCCCATGATGGCATTATACCTGTTTGGTTCAAAATTTTGACACAAGGTGGAGCTTTGTCACATGAAATTCACCATTTTTGCCATGTCTTTGGAACCATTTGTCCAATTGACATGAAACTATGTGCAACTGCAAGGTGATGACCTCACAACGTGTCACATGATGACATCATACTTGTATGGTTCTATATTTTGCCACCAGGTGGTGCTTTGTGATAGAAAATTACCATTTTGGCCATATCTTCATAACCATTTTTTCGATTGACCTGAAATTAAGTTCAAATGAAAGTCTATTCAAGGATTGGGGAATTGGAGGATTGGGGGCATTCAGGGAAAAACCCCAAGCCGTCGCCTCCGACGGTATAAGCCTAGTTCACTAATGTGAGTGAATGACGTGCATTGCAGCACCTAGCAGTGGATGAACAAACTGCAACTTTTTAATTTATTATTTCAAGTTGAAATCCATGTGTCTAACTCTTCATGATTCATATTGTTGAAAATCAGTGATGCCAGTCATGAGACTTTGGTTGTCACAACTGTCACAGTCAGAAGCCAGTCTCTCTGATCTCCGACTATGCATGGTCTTTCAGACGGGAATTGCTTTCAAATTTTACATCTAGACAACAGTGTCGCTGACTGCTCTGTACCTTATCTGCTCAGATAACAGCCCTGCAGCTGCAGCCCTAATGTGTCCCTTCAACAAGTCCACATCAGACACACTTTCCTCTATACTATCAGGGCCGTTGTATAGGGGGGAAAGGTGGTGACAATTATAAGGGCCCTCAGGGGCCCACAAAACCCTCAGTGACCGCCATGACTAAATTATTATGCATAGACCTAACTGCTATTCATACTAATGCACCAGAGTTAATCACAAAGGCACAAAGGCATGCAATATTGATGAAATAGATTTCAACAACCCCCTTCTTAAAAAATAGTTCGGTCCAAGCTTTGTGCTCCTCATGGAAAATTTTCTGTGAGTTTTTGCTTGCGAGGTTCGCAAGCTATGGCAGTCAAGAGTACGCGCAGCCCACACACACCAATCTGGACACCAAAAAGGAGAGAGAGAGAGAGAGAGGCCAGCAGTGCAGGGGCCCAGAAAATTACAAAATTCTTTTCAAAGAAAGGTGAGAGTATTTAAGTATGCCATGTTTGCTGTTCAGGCTGGCTGTTCAGCTGCTAATGTGACGTTAATGTAACATGCGGTTAGCTGAGTAAATAATGGCCTGACAAAAATGACATTACTCAGTTATTAAAGGTATTATCTACAGAAAAGATCAGTGTGCTCATCAGTCGCCACTGATAGTATCCCGTCAAAAAATCCAGTAGCAGCAGGACTCGTGCATACAGAGGCGCCGCCGGGATTCAATTTCATAGTACGCACAGACCCCCCCCCCCCCCCCATAGCTCTAAGTACCATGTGCCTAGAGCTATGGTACTGAGAGAGAAGCCCATCTAATTATGGTTTATTCCAAGACTAGGTATGTTAGTTCTTAATTAGTTGGTCCATAAAGTATAATTTTAAATGTTTACAAAAGCAATATGAAATGGAATAATTAAACCTTTATGTACTGCCACTTCAGAATCAGCTGTGGTCACTTCGTGTGAACCTGACCCAGCGGTAGCTTCTCACCACCAGCAGTCTGAAGATGTTTTTGACGGTGAGTGAGTGAGTGTGGGAGAAACTGGTTGGCTGTTTGGATTTATTAGTGAACTGTTGTACCAATGGCAGTTACTTACATATAGGTCTGTCTCTCTGAGCCAGGCCCATCTCCCCAAAGCAAGGCTACTTCAGGTAGTGAAGGGAATAGTGAATCAGATCATAGCTGTAGGCTACAGCAACAACAACCCAAGAGAGGTTTAATAGCCTTGACAGACTTTCAATTGAAAGTCATTTAAGCAGACAGATGGACTTCAAAGCCCTTAAGCTGTGAACAAACAAAATAACTTAAGCTCAAGTTGAGATAAGGGAAGACTTAAAATGATAGTTTTTGATATTTATTTTACAAGAAAGTATTTCATTGTGTTGTGAAAACTACTTGCAAGAAATTGAAATAGTTAAGTAACATAGCTACCTTTGTGATTTCACTATAACAGCTCCAGCTTGTGTTGTATCTTTACCCAGTATACTTTGAGTTGTCTGTTGCATTAGTGCTCGATGTTTTGCAATAGAATACCAAGTGCCCATTTGCTGAGTGGTTAATTGAACATTTATTTCTGATCAGACTAAGTGAAATAATATGGTTTCAGGTAGCCTCTTTTGTGAATACGTGCCACATCTAATAATTCAGAATTTGCACAATAATACTCTTGACTCGGTGTTGAGTGGGTAATCGTTAAAAAAAAAAAAAAAAAAAAAAAAAAATTGGGTGTATTGCATCTAGCACTGTCAAAAACACTGAGAAACAGCAAAATGAATAACAGCCATTGTAAAAAATGGCTATGAAATGTCGGGGGCGGGGGCCCACTCTGACATTCTTTCGGGGGGCCCAGAATTCCTAGCAACTGCCCTGTATACTATTACCCATAAATCCAGTGTGACTTTGGCTGGATTTACACTACAAATCTTGTTTCCCAGATCGGATATGGAGATCGGATTTCGGGGCCCATATCCGATTTGTTCAACTGTGTGTTTACCTCTTGTTTTGAGCTTGAATGATATCGGTTTCGTTTCGATTCCGTTTGTTTACACCACTCACTACCTGGCCATTGTCTTGGGCGATCCACATGCGCACAGTGGAGAAGGCTACCGAAAATAAAAGCAAATGTGCGTGCAACGCAACAAAAGCATGCAGGCTTAATAGTCATAGAAATGATCAAAACATCAAGCAAGCTCGCAACATTTCACTGGGTAACCTACATCTGATTCTCCCGTTAACGCCTTTTAAGCCGCTTACCCACTTGACGCGAAACGAATTAATTTGGTTACTGATTTACTGATGAATATGATGAGAATTATTGAGATATGATCCTCAACACTTTCAAAGTGAATGCAAAGACGCGACGATACGCGTTTGGCGTGTTTTCGCGTCTTTGCATTCACTTTGAATGTAATCTGTCGCGCGAAAAATTCGCTTTGCGTCTGCTGTGAAAGCAGGTTTACACCCATCACCTGCATCATCGCAAATGCGTTGGCAGACTCCGCCTTAGTGTAGGCCTTTATTATTATTAATATAGCCTATATATATTTTTTTTTTTACAAAATATCCGATCTGCATGTTGATATGCATTTACACAACGGGCACATATCCGATAAACATCAGATACATATCCGAACAAAAACCACATTTGAATGAGGCCGAATCCGATGGAGGGCGGAATCAATGTGTTTTTTTTCTGTTTACTCAGCCATGTGACAGATCGGATATTAGCCACATTTGAGCAAAAGATCCGATTCGTGTCACATTTAACCTGCAGTGTAAATCCAGCCACTGTGATCCTTTATGTGATTCTGGCAATGATGGAGAAGAAGGTGCTTTTTAGGCATCCTTTTTTGAAGTGGATTTTTCCTGCAATTTTTCTTATGCAGTGTAAAAGCGTCCCTTTGAACATGAACAAAACAAAACCTACAGCAGGCACTTGAATCTCGACGGTGAACCTAAACAAGTGTAAGTGACTTACCTGTAAGATGAGTGACACATTCCAAGCAAGAGTCTGTCCCAGTCCGGCACCAAAATTTGAGGTTCTCCCCTGCAGAAATGCAGACTTTAGGTCCGCGCTTTTTGGTCCACGTCATGTACATCACACAAGTGCGCACTCTGAGGAGGACCAGAGGGCTTAGGGTGGGTATCGGGACAAAGTCTTTATTGGTCATAAGAGTTCAAAAGGTGTGTGAATGAATGGTGCGCACCTGAACAGAGATTGGCGACCAATCCAGGATATATTCCAGCATCTCGCCCAAATACATTCTGGGAATGCAGCCCTGACCAGGAGCAAGTGGGTAAGAATTACTGGATGTATCTAGTGGCAAGTAATTTTCCTTACCCCCTTCATCATATGCTTGACGGTGATGGGCGGTACGATGGCACTGTGGTTAGCATTGCTGCCTCACAGCAGGTTGTGGGTTGAATCCGGCCTGGGGCCTTTCTGTGTGGAGTTTCCCCATGTTCACGTGGGTTTTCGCCGGGTACTCTGGTTTCCTCCCACAGTCCAAAGACATGCATATCAGGCTAATTGGAGATACCAAATTGCCCATAGGTATGAGTGTGAGAGTGAATGGTCTGTGAATGGTGTGTGCGCCCTGCGATGGATTGGCAAGCTGTTCAGGGTGGGTCCCTGCCTTTGCCCGTAGCCAGCTGGGATAGGCTCCAGCTCGCCCTGTGACCCTAGTGAAGAATAAGCGGGTTTAGAAAATGGATGGATGGATGATTCTGTGATGAAAGGGCAGGTCACAGATGTCCATGAAGACTGAAGTTACACACATTTTTAATGAACAACTATGGACGAATATCACAGTCTGTGGAAATCATATTCAGTAGGACAGCAGAGTATATGCAGGCAAACCTGTATTGTAGCTGACATGGACCAGTGGTTCTTAAACTCAGTCCTATGGGACCACTGTGCTTTTCACTGCAACCACAATTTCAATCCCAGAGTTCTTTCAAGCTGTTGATTTGTCTTAATTAGTTGGAATTTTTTTTTACCCTCCAACTTCACATAATGAGAGAAATGCAATGCCTGCCATGGGAAATGAAAGCCCCCGTCCTTATTATGTTTATAATGCTGAAATACAAGTAATTGCACAAGGTCAAATGTATTTACTCATCCAAGTCATACAAAATTTTTTAGCTTCATAAGTTGCTGCACAGACGCTTTAAGTTCTTTAATTTTTTCTTCAGCGTAAACATGAAACGGATGCGAGTCATTGTCAATTGCTTTGCCTTCTAGCTTCTCATTATCAAACAAGTGGTTCAATTTAGTGATCATGCATCAGTAATACCACCCTGCATCATTTTTGCTGAATAAAATCCAATTCTTGTTTCTTACTAACCTTAGGGTGCCAATTCCAGAAATAGTGTCAGTTTCGCTCTAGGAGGTCATATTTTCTCACAATGCATGATGAGCATTTCATACTATTGTCACTTTCGACAACCACTCGTACGATTAACAAGTGCTTAACTGCCACAATGAGTGATTTCTATTTTCCTCTGAGCCAGGTGAGAACTATTTGTTCAATGCTAGGCTGATTTTCACCTGTAGAATGATTCTAAGGACATTATTTTGTGCTTGATCCTGATGTCAGGTGCAGTTATATGGCCACCGACAGAGGAAAATGCAAACATGATACAGATGTTTTCTGTTACATCTGTTGGTGTTTCACTACACCCAAATAGTATTTGTTGCGGTTTTGATTGGCGTGGAATCATTTTTAATATTTGATTTATTTGCTTTATTATTAATTGTTTATCCTTGGTTGCTCTGGCTCAGTTTTTCTGAGGCCTCAGTGTGTACTCTCGCATGTTTCTGATGAGCCAGGGCCTGCATACCTGTACTTATCCATGAATCTGACCAAGTGCATCATGGAATATAGTTTATCTGGAGCCATGCAGGCCTGACAGGGCCAAGATGTTCTCTTTCTCTCCCAAGTTTATGTTCTCAGGAAAAAGAGAGCAAGAGCCTGGGACGCCGAACGATAAGATGCATGCAAACTTGGGGGCCGGCTTTACGTGGGCTGTGTGTCTGCAACATTCCTGTTGATGCCATGATGTGTTAATCAGCTCGGGGGGGAGGATGTCAAGATGGACTCTTACTTAAACCATAGAGAAAGAAACTGTTTTCACCTTGTTACGACTGACGAGACCAGTTGTGTACAGGGAAAAAAAAGGGAAAAGTAAACTGACCTTGATTTGGATATTGCACTCTCTGCCTCCGTCTCATTTCTTTTGGAGTCGTCTGAGTTCTATTCTGAGGTTAATACCAGGGGTATTATACAAAAAAAATTTCTACAACAATCGATGCATAACAGTCGATTTATATGATATATTAAATAAAAATATCATTTTTATTTTGTGAAAAAACTGTGATAGACACTTTTTACTTGCATTTGTTAATTCAGCATCCTTAAATGAGGTAATTTGAGGCCTTTTTGGGAAATCAGCAGGAAATTTTTTCAACATGCAGGGTGGTGTTACTATTGGAGCCGACAAAGAGACTGCCCCGTATGAAATTATTCCTGTAAGTCAAAGAAAAGAAAATGTAATCCTTGGGTAAGGTACATTTTGTTTTATTACAAAACCCAAAACCAGTGAAGCTGGCAAGTTGTGTAAATCGTAAATAAAAACAGAGTACAATGATTTGCAAATCCTTTTCAACCTATATTCAATTGAATACACTGCAAAGACAAGTTACTTAATGTTCGAACAGGTAAACTTTGTAATTTTTTGCAAATATTAGCTCATTTGGAATTTGATGCCTGCAACATGTTTCAAAAAAGCTGGCACAAGTGGCAAAAAAGACAGAGAGTTGAGGAATGCTCATCAAACACTTATTTGGAACATCCCACAGGTGGACGGGCTAATTGGGAACAGGTGGGTGCCATGATTGGGTATAAAAGCAGCTTCCCTGAAATGCTCAGTCATTCACAAACAAGGATGGGGCGAGGGTCACCACGTAGTGAACAAATGCGTGAGCTGACTGGCGAACAGTTTAAAAACAATATTCCTCAACAAGCTATTGCAAGAAATTTAGGGATTTCATCATCTACGGTCCATAACATCGGCAAAAGGTTCAGAGAATCTGGAGAAATCACTGCACGTAAGCGACAAGGCCGAAAACCAACATTGAATGGTTTTTCTCTCTCCTGTGTCACGAGCTGTTCTATTTTCTTGATGCAGAAGCCTTTTTTGTTTTTTAATTAGCTTTATGTAGGCTATTGATCACACCAAAAAGAACAAGTCAAGTGTCACTGTACACATCACGAACAGCTCAATGTTTGTTATTACTGAAGTGCTTAGCGCATTCATGCAGCGCGCGTCAGGATAACAATACCCCTCGCTTTTCTTTATTTCCTTGTGTCTCACTGAAAAAGCAATAAAAATCAATCGATTCTTTAATTTGCCACAAATACAGTACATACCTCACCAGTGCGTTTTTAATGGCGCTGAGTATACAAGCACTAGCCCTTGTTGTGAGTGCGGCTAATGCACAAGCAAAAGCCTTCAGTGTGCGTGTGACCGTAATACTAGCCCTAGCCCTTGGTGTGAGCGTGGCTAATGCATTAGCCCTTAGGGAACCTTTTAACTACACTCTCTCTATTATGCCACCAGGTGACAGCAAATTAGCCATTATGAGCCAGTTCAAAGTCTACCCTACCTGACATGACAAGGGAGAGTGACCACCCAGAATAATGAAATCTGATTGAATTCTTGGCTGAAGGTGATCAGTTCTTCTCGCCTCTGCTTGGTTACTTCCCCATGTGATGTCAAGAGGGAAAAGATTTTGAAATGGCTTGTAATAACTAATTAGCTGCGCACCTGGTGACAAAATAGTGGACCTTAAATGTACCAACCCTGCCCCTCAGGGTGAGTATGGCTAATGCACTAGCTCTTGCCCTCAGTGTAAGAATTTCTAATGGACCATCAGTAGTGCCCATTCTGAAAGCGTTAATGCACTGGCAGTAGCCCGCATTAGGAATGCGGCTGATGCACTTGCCATTTGTGCGAGTACGTTCAATGTACCATCATTTAGCTCTCAAAGTGAGGGCAGCTAATGCACTGGCCCTCACAGTGAGGCTTAACTACTATCAATAGCCTTCAGGTCGCACTCCTTATATGGAATTGGTGTCCAGAGACTGAGATATTTAGCAGGCAGCCTTTTGATATTTGACTTTTATTTGTGACTATACACCGCATTTTTTTTTTAGCTAAGCACAATCAATACCGAACTCGAGTATTTTATCTCTGCTGTGGATTTTCTGGTGAGTTTTCAGACTTTTGGACAGACTGAAACATTTACCACGCTTGGTGTAGCGATATGGTTTCTCTCCGGTGTGAATTCTGTTGTGTGTTCATAGGTTTATTTCCTGAGCAAATCTCTTCCCACACTGCACACAACCGAAGGGCTTATCCCCTGTGTGAATCCTCTCATGCATAGCAAGGTTGCACCTCAAACTGAACCGCTTCCCGCACCGCGCACAAACGAACGGTTTCCCTCCTGTGTGGACACGCTGGTGTACTTCCAAGTTGAAAAGACGGTCAAACCTCTTCTGACACTGAGCACAACTGTAAGGTTTCTTATCCATTCTACCTGGTCTCCTGAGGTTTCTGGAATTTTGGTTGGTGTTTGGGACTAGGTCCGTGCTGTTCTCAGCAACTCCTTTTCGCCAGTCTAACTGCTCCTGTACTGAATGGATGACCTGTGAGGTTACATTATCATTCGACGAGAGTGGAGGCTGTTCCTGTTCCATTTGCCGTGCGCCGCCCATCTCAGATCTGCTCTCTTCACTGTATAAACACTGTCCACCTGCTTCCTCTTTCACAACACCACCATCACCAACATAGCCATCATTCTCCAAGGAGGAAAGTGTGATTTCAGACATCTCCATGGTGGGATGAAAACGCTGTATGGGTGAGGGAATTGTCTGGCTCCGTGAGTACTGTTCAGTAGCATGAGCAGAAACAGGATCATTGGAGAAGTTACTGCCCCCTTGGGTAAAGGAACCCCAAAGCTGATGGTCTCTTTCAAACCTGACATACTCAGAGCCCACATTGTTCAGCCTTCCTGCACAGAGTTCAGATTCTGTCTGATGGAGTATTTGGGCCACACACTCCTCCTCTGTCTCTTCCTTCACAGCAAATCCATAATCAGACATCTGTGCCTTACACTTTTTCTCATTCAGTTGTTGTACAAACGGAGCGTCTGCACCGCCCTTTACAGCCCCTGTGAGGAACATTGTAATAAAATTATCCTCTAAAAAAAAAGATTAAGAATGTTGGATCCTGTGTGACGAGGGGCGCTAAGGTTGCATGATTTTGCTCTAGCCCTGCACTATGATGCTTGATTACTCTTATCCATGCCTGAAGACCATTGGTGCATCCAAATACCCATACTACAAACGTACACACAGAATTTGGTTTGATAACTACAACTAAACTGCCAATGTACTTGGTACAATGTGTATGTACCAGCTGCGTGAGCTAAAAATTGGACATAGTACTTGGCTGCCATCTCGCCCATCTGACCCCGTTTACCCATGATGTAGCATAAACTCTCTCCAGCAAATTTTAAAGACATGACTTTTCGTCAGAAATGGAGGCATGTAAATTCTTTATAGATAATAGAGGCTCATACAGTGATCCTGGTAATGATATGTCGTTTAGTCTCCGTATTGTTTCCTACACGGAGTTATCAGCTGCCCTGTTGTCATCAAAACAGCTTGCTTTCTCAGTGCAAGTGACCGTTACAGAGCTGTGTCGCGATTACTATGCACGTCCAGAACAAAGTAAATCTGTTCCACTGCAAGTAAAGATCAAGAAGGCATTTTTCTTCTTCTGCGGGTCTTGGCGATGGCAACCAAATCACCTTTTTCATATCCCATAGCTAAAGCTTAAAACAGTGCTTTTAATCTGCAAATTTCCAAAACAAGTGGCCAGTCGGCCTAGAGGGCTCCGCTGAGGATGACTGAAATGTCCATGTCATAAATTAATTGCAGAAATCCTTTAAAACTATTGCAAAAGGAGTACAATATCAGCACAAAAAATGAGGGCAAACACTGATTTTCTAAGTCCAAAATGCTGAATTTATGAAAAACCGGGACGTAGAATTTTCCCATTTTCGTCGGAGATCATCAGAACATCATAAGGAAGGTTCGAAACCTTTTGACTTATTTGTTATCATACAGTTTTTATGCCCCCGCCCTCCAAAGAGGAAAGGGGGCATTATGTTGACACCATGTCCGTCCGTCGTCCGTCCGTCCGTCGTCCGTTAACTTTTCGTTTCCGTGGGATAACAATAGAATCCCTCATTGGATTGATACCATTTCTTAATGGCATATTGGGAGTGGCTAGAGGAAGGTTCCTTTCGAAAACCAGTGTTGTGCGATACCTAATATGGCCGCCGAAGCAGCCATCTCAATATGCCCTTGATCAACATACAGGCGGGGGCATCTGCCACGCTCTGCGTTAGTCTTGTTGAGATATTAATGAAAGACTGAAACATGTGTACAAACTGTCATGGTTGGGAGGCGTCGAGAGCTTTCTTGTTGCTCTCGTCCAGGACGATATCGTTTTGCTCCCAATCGGATTCCTGGGCCAGCTGGCATTAATTGGGGGCGTTGCCCAGATTCTATTTAAGCTCTAGTCTTTGTTAAAGAGCATAATGCAGACATATGGTTTGGCATATGAATAAATGCATTAAGGTCGGCCCAACGAGTTTCGAAATTCACCAGACGCTACAAACACGAGCACGGTAAAATATGTATTATATGCGCCATGTCCAATCCGCTTCAAATACTCGAACTGTAACCTATATTCACTGTTTTAATGCTGCATTCGGTAACGCGTCCCACGAGCCCTGTTTTTGAGACAAGACTGGTGAATTTCA
The DNA here is from genome assembly GCA_029721435.1 of Gymnothorax reevesii. Taxonomy (NCBI): domain Eukaryota; kingdom Metazoa; phylum Chordata; class Actinopteri; order Anguilliformes; family Muraenidae; genus Gymnothorax; species Gymnothorax reevesii. Next base: position 17,891,821 of record CM056577.1, on the reverse strand, counting down.
TTCTTTCGTCTTCACGGTCCGAATGACCCTTCCTCGTACCTTCGACTTAATTCACGACACGACTCGTGTTTACGAGTGTGACCGAATGCTGCATTATTCACTTAGCTAGTTACCTAGCTATGCTAGCAAACTAGCTAGCTAGCTATTTCGCTAGCCTCTCTAGTGATATTTATGCTAGCGAACCACCCAACTAGCTAGCTTTTGAGCGAATTGCAACTTGTGCACATAGCTTAACCGATAGAAACAGTAAATGTTTAGTTTACCGTCACTTACTGTTATTCAGTAAGCTCGCTAGCATGACTATTCAATAAATATCGCTAGCTAGCTAGTTGCTAGCAAAATAGCTAGCTCTAGCCTAGCCAGCGAGCCAGCTACGTGAATAAAAACAGTGAATAGTCAGTATTTCACTTCTGTCACGCCAAGGGCACTTCTGTCGAGCCAGGGGGAGCATCTCAAAGCGTAGGCTGCATTTTAAGGGGTCGTCACTTAAATGTCAGTTTGGCAGATGGAATTGAGTCAGAGACTAGGTTAAGTTTGGGGTTAAGTATAGGGCTAAGTATTAAAGTTAAGGTTGGGAAAAACAGTGACAACTCGCTTAAATCATAGCTGTTTAACTGAGATGAAATGACATTACGTCAGTTTACCAGATGGGATGAAATGGCAACTCCTAAAAATTAAGCCTCGAAGGATGCAGCCTCAGCTTTGAGATGCACCCAGGGGCTCGGGTCACATCCGGGGCTTCTGCTCCAGGGCTGCAGCTGGATAGTGTTGCATGGAAATGTCCGACATGAAAGTAGTTCAGACCATTTCAGCCCCGTATGGCACTCGTGAACATGACAGTGAAAATTATGGCATGGGTGTACTGGTACTGTCAGCGAGACACGTGCATATAATACCCAAAATTGTTGTTCAATCTTACTTGTGAAACATAATCCAACGTGATCTGCTTTCAATACTGCGCAGATTATTTCAAACGTAGGCTGCACAAAATACGGGCATAGCTGCTCTCTTTGCGTTTACTTTGATTGGCTCTAGTGCTAGCATAGCGTGAGGAGACCCATCCAATATGGCGGCAACGCTGGATTACGCTCCAGCACGTAATGAGGCCTCTACGTATATTATGTCTATGATTGTACGTGCCAACAGCCAATCACAGCACGACTATAGGCTACTCACGCATCAGTGAGAACGGTAATGCATACAACCTTGTCTCCGTCAGCTGAGTTGTGTACGCGGCAAATTTGTAAATGCTCGCCTGACAATCACGATTAAAGTGCTTGACAATACTCTAAATAGCAAGTAAACTAACCGGTCTGCTGCAGAAGTCCAACATGGCTTCGGTGACTAATGCTGCGGATCAGAGCGCAAATTTTGTGACATCTGTAAGTGAGGACGATGTCAGACTGCTTTGTAACAGTAGACTGTTCGTGACGCAGGCTCCTAGATGAGGCATTGCGCTGATCAGCAGATGATCCTCACTGCCCTGATAACAAAGAGACATTGAAACACTGTTAAATCAACATTGTTTTGTCAACGTTAAGATATTGAAACAACGTTGAACGTGCACCCTCAATTAACATTGAATCAATGTTGATTTTCTAATTAAAGATCAATGGTGTTTCAATGTTATTTAAAAAGAACATTGAAACAATGTTGAGATTTCAACCTAACCATAGAACAATGTGCTTACAATGACTTTTCCACATTAGTATCATCACCCTGTCAACCAGGAATCGATGCTCAATCAATTGTAATCATAACTTTAAATCAAGTTTCAATTTCGCTGTATCAACGTCGGGTTTCATCGCTATTGTAACAGTGATTCAACATTGACGTTTCAATGTCAACCATTCTGATGATTCAGATGGAAAATCAACATTGTTTCTATGTAGTCATGCTATCTGGGTGGAGTATATTGGGGAAGATAGTTTCTGAACCAGTATTTTAAACATCTGCTACAATCGACAAAATACTTTTCAACTGACCGCTGGCTAATTATCGCAACCCCAATGAAAATAGACTTTACATCTAAGAACCGCAGGTTTTCTAATCTTTATCGTACTCTAATGATAATAAATCACCTTGCACCCAGACCATCAACTTCATTTATGCTGCGCAAATAATCATGTACATGCGGGACTTGAGACCAGAGTGGAAGAGCGCATCTAATCTCATCCATGAGGATAGAAGTTTAGCGATTGATGTTGATACGTGCAAGCCAAATAAAACAGTTTGCCAATAAACGCATGCATCCATAGCTCATATCAACATCCATTTCTTATGTTCTATCGTGATGGGTCAGATTGGATGCTCCCTTCCACTCTGATGTGAAGTCCCGCATGTTGAGGATTATTGACGTAGCATGTATGAAATCAGTGACTGCTGGGTCCAGGTGCAAAATGATTTATTTTCATTAGAGTATGATAAATATGATGCGGCTATAGATTTATAATATATTTCTATTTTGGGGTATTTTTTGCGCTACTACCTAGCTCATAAATGTCACATTTCAGGCATCATGAACTTTGTGGGTGCAAACATAGACATACATATGGGCGGAAGAGGGAGGCTTTTATGAGAACGAAACAGACACATAAGCGTCCCCGTAACTACAGTAACTTTGTAACGCACGCCGTGAATAAATTAGTAGATACAGGCTAAAGACTCAGTGGTTGCAAGAGCTGAAAGTTCATTCTCGTCCCATTTTTTTTACCATAAGAACAGACCCCGGGCCAAAGAAAAAATACCCGAGGCTATAGCCCAGTAGCCAGGCCCTAAACACGCCCCTGGCGCAGTCCCAATGAGTAGCACAGAGCCGCATGGAAAAAGACATGGGGGTAACATTCGGACGATCCATATGGAGGTTTTCGACATAGGCTACTATATACTTTGTGCACATATTCACCCACTGCACAGAGCTAGTGTACAGGGGCGGAGCCAGGGGGTGGTCAGGGGTGGCCACAAATTAAACTTTGGCCACCCCTCCACGTCTAGTGGGGAAATCCACCGTGATGCAAGTGAAACTGATTAACTTGATGCTCAACGACGTAAATTCTGCAAGTGATTTTCTTCAGTGAGCGTTGATTGGATAATTGCTGTGTTAACTTGACCAAGGCTTATGACCCTCTGATACGATAATTGCTCGGACGTTTTCGCCGTTATAAGAAACGTTGATGAATGTCCGCACGTGATCAAATTACTCTCTGGTTTCCTCACTTCATTGTGCCCTGGTTGAGCATATTTGCCGTCAACCGAGCCGTTTACATTGAATCATATGCCTAATACCAACGTTGATAAAAGGAAGCGCTAGTTAACTCTGGCTACTCCTTTCCTCCCCAGATAACATGCCGGAGGTGGCCCAACTTTGGCACAACGTAGTCATAGACGTTGGCATTACGTCACACACCAACAATGGGCCAACGTCATTTTGGCCGCTGGGGACACGTTGGGCCAACATTGTGTTGCCAACGTTCGTGTAAAGGTTGGCAATATGTTGGCTTATATCCAATTACCAACTTAAAACTAATTTCCTTTTAAATTTAGCCCATACAGTTTTTATTTTATTTAAACAGGGAGTTAATCCAGTTGAGATTGATATCTCTTTTTCAAGGAAGCCCTGGGGGCCGAGGTGGGGAGGGAGAGGGAAATTTGAACAGGATGATTAGGTGGCAAGTTGAAAGAGCCAGGTTGGGACTTTTAGCCATGACACCAGGGAACCCCCTACTCCTATTGCAGAGTGCCATAGAATTTTTATTGACTAAGGCAAGTCAGGATCTCTACATACTGGTCCACCAACTGGGATATGTCTCCCATCCAAGTACTAACCAGGCCCACACCTGCTTAGCTTCAGCCACACGGCTGGAGCAGATCAAATAGTGGCTGCAGGCACATTTCATACGGTCTATGGTCATTACTAAACTTTGAATGTAGAGAGGAGTCTGATATGGATGTAGTCTGCAAGTAACAGTAATAATATTTATTTACACAGCAATTAATAATCAAGTAATTACAATCAAATAATTCCACAACTTAATTACAATAACAAGAACAAAATTAACGATGATAAAAATAATATTATTAATAGTAATAATAGCTAGCTAAATGGAGCCAACCTCAGGCGACCAACAACCCCTCCTTCGAATAGCTGAACACCCGCTTGCGCTCCAACATGGGACCTCCCACTAAAAAACTCATTTTTATTTCAGACTGACATATACAGTATGTGGTTTTCATTGCCCATTGTTTTGTTTTTTGTATGTTGTATATTGCTTGTTTTGTATTCATGTGTGTTTTGTTTCACTTTTCCAGTTGTTCTTTTGTTATATGTACATGTACGTGTCCTTGAGTGTCATGAAAGGCGCCTTTAAATAGATAAAATGTACTATTATTGTATGCCATATTGCTCAATTGTAGAGATGAAATGACCTTAAGGCCAACCAACCAACCTCAGTCCTTCAACCAACCTCCGGTAGAATTCCAAAGTTTGGCCAACACTGAACCAACGTTAGTGGCCCAACCTATATATTTGGTTGTTTGCCTTACGTTAGTTCAGTGTTGGCCCAGTGTTGGAATTCCAACTCTGACGCCGCCAACCATTGCCAACGTTGGGCCAACGTCTGCTGTGTCATCTGGCCCCTGTCCCGCTAAAACACTGCTCTCAGAAATGTTCACTGCACAGCACGGATGGATGGGACAGAGGAAAGTGTTTTTTTTCCCCCCTCCTGATTTGTAACAGCCAAGCCTTTCTCCCCTCCTTGTCTTTTAGAGCTCTGTATAAACAGACAAAGCGACTTGTCCACACTTTTAAATATTTTGCAGGTAAGAAGTATTGTTGTTGTCAATTACAAGTAACGTTAGCTAGCTTGTTAACCACCACGTTAATAAAATTAACTACTAAGTCAATGCAGTCCCCGCGACGGTAAGGATACCAAGGTAGCTCGCTGACCATTTTCAGTCGCTAGCGTTTGTTGTTAGTCAGCGGTCTATTCAAGTCAGTGGGATGGCTAATTAGCTTGCTAGCACGAGGAAGCGATTTTTTTTCCTATTTAAGTTACAAACTTGCATCTCTTCGTTAACTTATGCATGAAACGTTTTATTCCTGCCCTTCAAATGAATATTGCTGCAAAAGGCAGGAGTATACAACTGTGTAGGTTTGTTGATAAAAGTGCATTGTGTGTCGTATATTGTAATTATCTTGTGAGATTTATCACCAATGGAAAAGACACGAATTTCACAACTGTTTCAGATCTTTTTTTTTAATTACTTTAGGCATACATACATTAAAAGCTTATTGTGCGGGTCTTCATGGTGTAATTCTACAAGACAGTCACTGCCTGTTGGTTAATGAGTGACAAAGAAAGTGACCAAGAAACGCTACTAGATCCGCAGCTACTTGGAAACATCAGACATCAGTTTCTGTGCCACCCCTATGTGAGCAATGGCCTCAGTCTGGCCACCCCGATGAAAATTGTCTGGCTCCCTGACTGCTAGTGTATGTGTATTTGGAAGCACCCCAGCATTAGTTCATCGGTACACCGATAGGTAAGAGAGATTGCATTTTTTTTCTCGGATAATTTTATGCTATTTTTTCTGAAGCTCGCCAAGGAGGCGAGTCTCACATTTTCCTTCTTCAAAATGCACGTGCAAAAGTTTTCACAGTGCCCTCCCAGTTCAAAGCGGATATCTTCAAACTGACCACGACATCTGCGACCATGCATATCTAACTTGCCTCCTGAACTCCAGCTGAGCAGCTGTCTCGAAACGCCGCTCCATGTGCTGTCCTCAGTTCGTTGTCTTTCTGCTGAAGTTCCCTCCTGAGACAGTCAATTTCACTGTGGCTTCGGGATAACTCCAAACGTATTTCGACCCAATCATTTTCAAAAAGTTTGCTTATTTCTGTCGCAGCGGCTTTGGTTAGTGTATCCATTATTGAAACCAACTGTGTCTGAAAGGCTGCAAAATTCTTCATGCTGTTAGTGAAGAAATCTCGACTCGATGCTTAATCTATTTCCTAAGAATTTATTCAATACAAAAAGAAACTAGAACGGGCACTCGGTAGAGCGCATACCTTCGCCGACGCCACTGAATCCCTCGCCACATAACTCTGAGGACCAATTTTTATTTTTTTAAATGATCGATGAATGACAAGAGTACGATATATTTTTTTTTACATCAATACGCCTTTAAGTTCGAAAGGTAGTGACCCCCCTGACCTTTGACCCCCAACCGCTAAGAAGGGTATTGACCCCATTGTACCGTGTTTCACATCACAGGATCGGGTATATAATTCTGCACATTTTGGCGTTGGTTTCATGCCGATCGGATAAAAATTGACGAGATATGGCCGAAAGTCGGTTTTGACCTTTTCGTGGCCTTGACCTTGACCTTTGACCCGATCACTCCCAAAATCTAATCGATTGATCCTCAGGTCATGCCAAATCAACCCACCAAATTTTATGAAATTCCGTTTGGTACTTTTTGAGTTATTCGATACACATACATACACACACAGACAGACAGACACACAAACAAATAAATACACGGGGATCAAAACATTACCTTCGTCAGCGTAGTCGCTGGCGAAGGTAATAATTTACGTCAAGTAGTTTATAATGCAACTGTTAAACGTGAATGGTTGCTCCTTGGAGGAGCGTTAAGATAGCCCAGAGATTTCCCTCATCTTTTTGGAGCAGTGTGAAGCAAGCCTCAATAAGGATCCAGCCTCAAAAAGACATCCGGTCGCGGCAGTGAACATAATTTCAAAATAAAAGAAAATATTAAAGTTTCCAGTTTTAGATTAGATTTCAGGTTTGGTTGTTGGTGTAATGTTCATAAAAAAGGAGAAAAGATTTAAATAAAAGCAAATATTAAAATTTCCAGTTTTAGATTAGATTACAGGTTTGGTTGTTGATGTAATGTTCAAGTTCATAGATAAAATATTTTTCCCTTTTTTTTTCTCGTACAGATACAATAAATAAGTGTCAAAAGAATTAAGAATTCCTTTTTTGCTGATGCTCACATCAAAGGTGACAAAAACGGAATTAAAAATTCTTTATTTATGGTGATGCTCACAAAGGTAAAGATTCAAATCATGAAAAGAAATCTGCATGAAATACGTCTGTGTAGATACAGCGCCTATCCATGTGCACGACTCTGAGCCAGACTTGAGACAAATTCCATTTTGCCAATTCCAATTCCTTTTTACAAATATTCTTCAATTCCAATTCCCCAATTCCTTTTACCTCAAAGTTCAATTCCAATTCCTTCTGAATATTTTTATAAGGAAATGTAATTGGAATTGGAATTTAACTTTTTGAGGTAAAATGAATTGGAAAAGGAATTGGGGAATTGGAATTGAATATTTTTAAAAATGAATTGGAATTGACGTAAAGGAATTGGTCCCAAGTTTGCTCTGAGCACTACTCACTGCCTGGCTATTGGAGGATTTACAAAGTAAATTTTGTGAGGCTGTGAAAACTATGCATTGTGCCCCCAAACAATGGGGGGAAAATTAAAACCATATTATGTTAAGCTTACAAAAATGAAAAGAAACCTGCATAAATCATATCTGTGTAGGTACAGCGCCTATCCATGCACAAGACTCTGAGCACTATTCACTGGCTGGCTATTGAAGGATTGGAATTTTTTTTTGAAGTTTGATTTTTGTCTTTATAGGAATGATCTTATTTATTTTTGAATAGTTAATGTTTTTCTAATGAATTATATTTATGTTTCACATATTATTACCATTACATGACAGTTGTGAGTGAGTAAATGAACTGTCTTTTGGGTGTCTGTTCCAGTCTATTGGACATTGTTTGAACATAAATGAAGCTAATCCTCACCTTAAACCTGCTACAGGGCAAGATTGCCTTGCAGCTTAAATCACCATGGTTACTAGGCTGGGATTCACATTAACCACCTTGATGGAACAGAGATGTGGCTCAGACTGATGGAACAGAAATCGGAGTTTAGCGGGATGCATCAGGCTTAGCCAGAACCCTAGTTTCCAAGGTTACCGATGTGGGGCAAATCTCTGCCACTTTGATGGAACTGAACTCTCACTATCATAAGCCAGACTTGGCCATTTAAGTCTGGATTTTCCTTTAGCCCGCTTGATGGAATACCCCCCTGGTCTTTGGTGGTCTGTATAGGGAAAAACATCATAACTGACATTTTATCTGTTTTCACAAATCAGAAAAAAGTTTCATAAATCTGAAGCTATTCTCAAAAGAACAATTACCTTCTCAGAGATGATGCAGTCCTGCTTTGATAAGTCTTTTTATGGTAGGATTTTTTTTTGTGGATGTGGTCTTATTAGGTCTTTATGGAAATGAGTGGTTAAATTGAACTTTTCTTTAGTTTCACAAATCAGGAAAACATTTCACAAATCTGAGGCATGGTTTAAAAGTGTATTTAGATTCTTATTGTGAATATCTCTCAGGTTTGATTAGTCTAAGTATAGCAGTTCAAATTTTCCAGGGATGAAAAAATATGATATTCTCAAAATTCAGCCAAAATATTTTGCGCAGCCCAGTTTTTGGTCCCAAATAACCAGTACACAAAGTTTCAACAAAATCTGCATTGGTGAGCAATACCTGTCCCTGAACAGACATGGAATGACCCTTTCAACATGAAAATTTGCATTCAGCTAAACACGTTGATGTTATATGAGTAAGTTGTGCCGTGGAAGATTGTATGCAATACAGAAGAACATACCCAGTGTTGTAAAATCTGGCTATTTGTAGGGTTTACAAAATTTCTGTTAGAAAATCATCAATAATGTCTCAGCCATTTGAGCGACTGGATGAAAATTTGTTGTGTGAGCTCTTCAACCGATTGTCCAAACAACAGAATTAAAAAAAAAATCATTTCGGCAGAAATTGAGTGACGTCATTGAGACCCCTAACCCCTAGAACTGCATTGTGTTGATGAAAAGAATGGCATTAGTCTCAAGTCTCTAGTTTAATGAAGTTTTGGATCAAAATATATTTTTGGCCTTTTGTGTGACCCTGACCTTTGACAAAGAAGCTTAAGAAAGTACAGGTCTGTGGCAAGTAGCCTAAGCTAACATGTCTTCAAAACTAATAGGTTTTCTTAAGATTGGTCCAGGATAAATAGCAAAAGGGTACGTAACTAACAAACTGACATCTAATGCAACCCATTGATATACTTGCTGCAAGTAACAAACAAACGGGTGAAAACATGACCTCCTTGGCAGAGGCAATAACGAACCATAGCCACTAAGTTGAAAAAAAAAAATTTTACAGGTAAAATTATGAAATCACTTTAAATTAAAATAAATAAATAAATAAACATGTGAAACAGCCACGAACAGGGAAAAATGACCGCAAGTTAAAAAAAAAAAAAAAAAAAACACAAAGGTCCTCACTCAACAATATTGCCATCAGAAGTTTGGGGACAATTACTGTTGTACATCTTTTGACAGTATTGGCATCAGGTTACAGTGTCAGTGTGGGTTATTTATGAGCACTAGCCCTTGCTGTGAACACAGCTAATGCACAAGCACAAGCTCTAAATGCGAGAGTTTCCAATCCATTAGCCCTAGCCCTCAGCGTGAGCATAATGTATAATCTCGGGCTCCCAGTGTTAGGATGGCTAAGGCACTAGCTCTAGCCCTCCGTCTAAGCGTAGTTCAATAGACCATCACTAGTACTCATTCAAAGTGCAGCTAATGCACTGGCAGTAACCTTCAGAGTAAGTGTAGTACATAAACCATCGCCAGCGCTCATTGCGAGTATGGCTAATGCACTAGCTCTTGCCCTCATCATAAGCATTGCTAATGGACCATCAGCATTTTGCGCGCACTAATGCACTGGCAGTAGCCCTCATTGTGAGTGTGGCTAATGCCCCAGCTCTTTGTGTGAGTGTAGATAATGTGCCATCATCCGTTCTCATAGTGAGTGTAGCTAATGCACTGGCCCTTAGTGTGAGGCTAAACTACCATCAATAGCCTTCAGGTCCCAGTCCTTATTTGGAATTGGTGCCCAGAGACTGAGACATTTAGCAGGCAGCCTTTTGACATCCGACTTTTATTTGTGACTGTATAGACATTTTTTTTGCTAAGCACAATCACTTGGAATTAATTCTGGAGTTGGGTATTTTATCTCTGCTGTGCAATTTCTGATGAGTTCTAAGACTGCTCGACTGAGTGAAACTCTTCCCACACTGGGTACAGTGATATGGTCTCTCTCCTGTGTGAACTCTGTTGTGTGTTCTGAGGTGATACTCCTGAGCAAATCTCTTCCCACAATGCACACACCCAAAGGGCTTATCCCCAGTGTGAATCCTTTCATGTCTGATAAGGTTGCACCTCAAACTGAATCTCTTCCCACACCACGCACAACCGAAGGGCTCATTCCCAGTGTGAGCCATTTCATGTGTCATGAGGCTGAACCTGGAAGTGAGCTGCTTTCCACACTGTGCACAACTGAACTGTTTCTCTCCTGTGTGGACTTCCTGGTGTCTCTCCAAGCAGTGAAAACTTGCAAACCTCTTCTGACACTGTGCGCAACTGTAATGCTTCTCCTTTTTACCTGCTTTCCGGCGGATTCTGGCATTTTGGTTACAGCTTGAGACTGGATCCGTGCTCTTCTCAGTAACTCCAGTTTGCCAGCATAACTGCGGCTGAACTGGTTGATAAACTTGCAAGCTTAGTTGATCATCTGTTGAGAGTGGAGGCTGTTCATGTTCTGTTTGCTGTGTGTCACCCCTCTCAGATCGAGTCTCCTCACTGTAGAAACACTGCTCACCTGCTTCCTCTTTCACAACACCACCTTCAAGAACATGATTATCTTCCCCCAAGGCAGACAGTGGGCTTCCAGGCGCCACCATGCTGGCATTATCATGTTGTTTTAGTGAGAGAATTGACCGGCTCTGTGAGTTTTGTTCTGTAGCCTTAGCACAAACAGGATCATCAGTCACATTACTGCCCACTAGGGAAAACGAACTGCATAGCGGATTGTCTAACTCAGACATGACATACTCAGAGCCCACATTGTTCAGCCTTCCAGCACAGAGTTCAGATTCTGTCTGGTGGAGTATTTGGGCCACACACTCCTCTGGTTCTTCCTTCACTGTATATCCAAACTCAGGCCTGGAGTCACAAGTCTGTGCTTCACAGTGTTGCTCCATGAGTTGTTTAACAGCTCCTGTGGGGACCATTGGAATAAAATTATCTTCCCAAAACAAGATCAAGGGTGCTTACTCATATGTGATAAGGGAGGCTAAGGATGCGTTCTGTTGCTCAAGCCCAGCATTATGACACTTGCCTGCTCCTATCCAGGGCTTAGCAGAAGACCACCCATCTGACTACCCATACTACATAAGTAGGCAAAGAATTTGGTTTAATACCTACTACTCAACCTCTGATGGAGCAGGTACAATGTGTATGTGTACCAGCAGTGTTTGTACAAGCTCGGACATAATGTATGGCAGCCATCTTGCCCATCTCCTGACCCAGTTAAACCATGACATGGCATCAATTCCCCAATACCCCCACGCAAAATTTCAAAGAGACATCTTTACCTGAGAAATGGCAGCATTTTTTTTTTTTTTAATTAAGGCCAAAACAGTGTTATAGTTAGTCTGTTTTTCATGCATTTTTTTAAATAGCAGGCTATTGCTTCCCCTGTCATCATCAAAAAGGCTTGGAATCTGAGAATCAGTAGTCTTATGGGATAGCGCAGTGTCCATCGGTCGCATATGCAAGTGTGAGAAGTTAGCTCTGATGGCCTTTCTGCCAAAAAACTTCCGTTAGAAAGCCTCTTGAAGCTGTGGTAAACACTGTAAAAGGGTCTTTTTTTAACAAAATAATATAATAGAGTCCACACACTGTAGGACTGGTTTCCTGAAGGTTAATTGTCAAAACATCAACATTTCAATCAAAAAATCATCATAAAGATCTTTGTGATGAAAATATTGAGGTTTTGGCGAGTAACTTTTGGGAGGCCAGTCCTACAGTGTGCATATCCCATTACATTTTGTTGGATGCGGATCTTGTTTGTCCTGCATCTGTAATAGAGTGGCTGAGCAAGCTCTTTTTTATAACCGAAACCATGATCATTATGCCCAACCACCAAAGAAAAGGGGGAAAGGTAATGACGAAATTCGTCTGCGACTGGATAATGTTTTTGTCGCCTAAATCCAACCAAGAGCTCTTGTTGCCTAAACCTAACCAAATAGTTTTGCTGCCTGAACTTAATCAAACTGTGACTGAGAACTGAAAATGATAACTGAAAAAGGCGAGAAGTCAGTCGAAAAGAAGTCAACCAATGCACGAACAGACATTGGACTTAGTGGTTGTTTATACTACGTCACCTGACTTCCTAAACGCTCTCTGGCAAAAGGCTTTCCCGACAGAAAGCCTTCGGGGCGAACTCCTCTCAACACCATCGCGTACAGCGCAATTCAGCCGAGAGCAGTCGGGCATCCAGCATCCGCATACAGCCTGATTCATACAGAGGTTTCGTGCACATATTTTCGCTTACTGAATAATACATGTGTATAGCTATTCAGAAACACCCCAGGATTAGTTAATTAGTTTACAGTTTTATAATATTGGTTTATTTCCGGTTAATTTGGCAGGCACTGTCCACTCAAACAGCATTTAAGCAGAGACGCAAAGTCTCACGCCTTCGGCGTATAGGTCTTACGCATTTTTTAGGCTTATTCGCTGTCATCCATAATTATTCATTGAATGCTTAATGAGATTCTCATGCGGAATTAAAATCCGTGTGCACTGAAGTTTTCGTTTCACTTGCGTAAAGTTGACCCTCGTCACAAGTAACATGGACAGCGATTATGACTCCGGACTTCCCGTGCTTCTCTTTACTCTGGGATTGGAAACAATGCATGTGTTTCATGATCGTTTATATTTTTAAAAAATTAGATAAGACCATTTTAAACGTTTTTATGCAATTCCATTGCTTTTATTCCATAAGTAAAGACAAGCCTGAGAATTCCCGAGTCATAATCGATTTCTGTGTCATTAGAGGGAAAATCCACTGTAATGCACGTGAAACTGATTCACTTGATGCACAATGACTGAAATTGAAGTTGTTCACTTAAAGTGAATTTCTTCAGTGCGCTTTGATTGAATAGTTGCTGACTACGGCACAGAAACGTGAATGCCACTAAGAAGAGAAACTCACGCCAAGGACGTAAGCCTTGGCATCTCTGTTTAAGCAATTTTGCTGGAGCTCGCCGAGGAGGCAAGTTTCCAGTTTTACATCTTCAAAATGCACGTGCAAACGTTCAGAGTGCCTTTCAAGTTCAAAACTGCTATCTTCCTATTTAGCAAGACGTTCGCTAGCAAGCATGAACTACCTCCCGCTGCCTCAAACTGGTCCGCGACCTGAACTCCAACGGAGCGGCTCTGTCGAATCGCTGCTTCTTGCGCCATCCTCAGCTCGCTCTCCACCTGTTGCAGTTTGCTTATCAGACGATCAATTTCTTTGTGGCTTCGGGATACTTCCAAACGCAACACAACGGAACCATCTTCAACCAATTTGTTTATTTCTGCAACAGCGGCTTTGGTTAGCGTTTCCATTATTGTGGTTAACTGTGTCTGAAAGGCTGCACGAGTCTTCATTTTACCCACGAATGAATCTATCTTCTTTACTGATGTATTGACGGTCTTCAAGCATTTACACAATACTAATTGAGTTCAGTCTAATGTGGATGTAGTACAAGCGCGAGACAGCCCAAAATGTACAGTCCTAGAATTCTTCTTCTGTGGTTGTCAATACCGTTACACATCTCGATGTTACACCGCCACCTACTAATTGCATGTATGCAATAATAAAATACATTTATTGTTTAAAAAAAAAACTTGGCCCCAATTCATAATTATATTTTTCAAAATAAACTCTCCCTTATCACCGCAAGTTGTGACTCCCTGAAATCTCTCTTGCCAAAATTCTTCTTCTTCTTTAATGTTCATGCGCGGTTTGCAGACACTTGGTGCATTACCGCCACCAACTATAGAGGTGTGGAGCATCAATGGAGCAAGGACATGATATTTTGTTTTTCAAAAAAAATCTGCTAAATAATCCTGTTCTTTTTAACCATGCCATTACATGGAGCCAGGCAATTGGCTTTAGAATAGAGAAAACAAGTAAGCCCTCAAGAGTCAGACTGGTCTGTCCTAGCGCACTGATATCCTCTAAGAGCATTAATCTCTGCCCACTATATGCTTGGCATTCCAATAATACGAGCTCAGCTGTTACCCTACTGTTGCATTTGGGGCATAGACCAGTTTCATGTTTACCCATCAGATCAAGGTTGTGATTCCAGCACGTGACCTGTTCTTATTCGAGTAATAACTATCTCTTCCCTGCGGTTCCATCTCCCTTGTCTTATTTTTTAATTTTAAAGATTATTTTTTTGGGAATTTTTCCTTTATTCGATAGTTATACAGTGTAGAGAGACAGGAGGATTGGGGAGAGGGATGGGGGTAGACAGGTAGCCACTGACCTGAGCCGGATTCGAGCCCAGGTCGCTGCGGGAAAGACACAGCCTTTATGGTACGCGCACTTGGACAGGTGAGCCACCGGGGCGCCCCCTCCCTTGTCCTCTTGCTGTGACCTGTTTTTGTATTTTATAAAGGAAGCGGCCCCTAACTTCCCTGTCCCATTGCTTTTCCCAAGCTATATTAATTTCTGTCATAATAATGGTTTTGACTTCAGTTTTGCTTCGTGGGATGTTAATCCGTGCATCTGAGTCCAGGGCCTCAATTCTTATTCTTCTTCTTTTTGGGTTTTTAATTATTTTACAGACCATATGGTGTATTACCGCCACCTACTGGTTTTTATATTATCGCTTAAATTATCTATAAAGCAACAACAACAACAACAACAAAAAAAGACTCCTCACTAATTCCTATTATTCAACCATATCTCCTTCAAATACTTCTACTACAGTTCTCTAAATAACATTATTTCTCAACAGTCTTACCACCACCTAATCCTCTTTCCAAAATTTCCCGTATGTCTTCCCTCTTAACATCTACAACATCCAAAATCTCTCTTGCTGCTTCCACCACCATCGTAATTCTTTCAGTTTTACTTCCAATCTCACGAGCACAGTTCAACAGCATTGCTATGAACTGGATCCAACCCTTGAACTAGCTACATTAGACATAATTGAGTTATTCATCCAACATTCGTTACATCAGCATTTTCCCCCAAACCAATTTCTATGGCAATCTGACTTATGTGTCATTGCACGAATAGACCACGCAAAGGGTGATAACCCGGGGTCGGCGATTTTGCTGATATTTGGTAAACACATGCACCTTACCACGTTATGTATGAACCTACAATATGAGCATCATCCATTTAGTTATGTAGCAGTAATAACCAAAAATGTATTTTGACAGATTCTGGCCCATTTTTGAAGAAATTCAATTGGGTCATCCTCTACAAAAAAAGCTAAACTTTCAACTTTGCCCATGTTGCCCATAGGATGGCCTCCCAAACTGCCGAGAATGATCAAAAAATATTCCCAAATATGCCAGTTATGTGTCAAGATTTTTTCCCTACCTCAAATTTGGAATTGTGCTTAGGCCAATTCAACAGCTTATAAGTCATCTGCCACAGGGGTAGAAACTACGTACCATGGTGAAAATGGTGGCTAATGAGTTGCTCTTTAACCCCTTTCTGCAGATGTAGACGCTCGCATCTATAAAACTGCAAATTTAAGCACTTAGTTGCAGTACTCGACAACGAGATGGTACCCCCGGATCAGCTATTGAATATTCACAAGGCAGAGCTGAAACGCGATTTAGAGTATCGGGAAGTTCCCTCCAATCCCTGTTTTTCAGGAGATGCATGAATTAAACTCCTCAGCTAAGCCTGGTGTGCAAACTGGTCAATATCCTTGCCCGTAGTATAGATCCAGTAATTTCAAAAAATTATCACTTGAGACAGAAAAAAACTTAGTTCTCTGTCGCAACCATTTTAGCTACAGTGAGCCAACAGTATTCAAATTAGTGGTTAAAAAAATACGTTTTGTGAAGCAAACAAATCTGACATAGAATTGATTCTCTCACATTCTACTGTCAATTACAGTCATCACACACAAAACATGCGTAGTTCCCTCCCATGGCTTAACGCGTAGATTCTTCCATTGAAAAATTCAGCGCTCCCTTATATCCACCCAAGTACTGGTGTCGATAGTCAATTATATACTCAGATTCATCTGCGTAACTCTACAGTCATAGTTCACGCCCTCGTGAAGCTTCCCGGTAACGATGTATTGATAGATTCCTTTCTTATCCAATTCCCGAGTGTTTAAACATTCCTCAATAACTGAAATACATTGATGGGACAATAAGAATAGGATACAAAGCTAAGCGTAAAAGTAAGGTTGGTTGTATTCTTCGAATGTTGGCCACGGTTGCGCAGCTGAAAATGATGCGATATCAAAGAAACAAAGACACCTGAAACCGGCTTGAAGTGTTCAGTTTCATTTACGAGATAAATGTTGCATGCACACGGTCTATGGGAATTATTCCGAATGAAACAGTAGGCTACTGGAGGGTTCCTTCCACCAGATACATCTGTCTCTGGGGGAGGGCATCAATGGAGAAAACAGGTTATACTTCTACACTGTTTGCATTTTGCTCAATATGGCTTTTGCTGTAGAATTTATACCGTGTTTAAAGACATCGAATGCAGAGGTTTTCATTTCTCCAAATGCATGCAGCCCACGCACGTCGGTAGACCCTCTATACGTTCATTACACCATTCTGTTGAATATGGAGGCATATGTCGTTTGATTTGTCCTGAAACTGAAATTTCTGTTCTGTTAAAATAAGGTATATTTCAGAAATCAGATATTACGGTGTTAGCGGGTTTTTTCCCTTATAAGGTGTCAGGTTATGAGCTTGGATGTGAGAGCGGTTAGCTTTTCATTGCAGCGTGAATGTTATAGCTGTTTAATCAGCACTTTATTTAATGCTTGGGGGACTACGAAGAAAAATGGACAATATTGTTAACTTTATTATGGAGAAAAGGCATGTTTTGTGTTTGGAGAGGTTACTGGTGACCAATGAGGTTCAACTGCACTGATATTGATAAATTGCTAAACTCAACCAGAAAATAATAAGTTCATGCCCAAAAGTTAATTTGTGTTAAATATATGATTAATGTATGATTTGACAGTGAATCATTTTGATGGATCTCAGATTTTGGGGAGACACCTGGATAGCTGTCTAATTTGGCTCATAGCAAGCGAGTAATCCAGAATGTAATGTTCTAGATGAATTGTACTTGTGGTCAAGAAGTTTATGATTCAACAAATGTATAGTTTTAAGCCCCAGCAGTTTTTCAATTGTCAGTATTATTTTTTATCTGCCATTTCAAAGTTGAATTTTCATGAAGATTTTTTGTGTTTGCAGCCCCTTTTCTCCATACGATGGGAGTCTAAATACTTCAAGTGTCTAGACTCAATTGAGCCAAAGTTTTTCTGTCTGTAAAGCTGCAATCTTGAATTATAAAGCCTTAAATCAGGTAACACCTAAAAAGCCAGATTTGGCTTTTGCGCAAAGGGGTTAATAATCAAAAAGGGTCACTCTGTATGGAATCAACCAATTTCCAGACAAGTTCCATGGGCGTTGTCATGAATTTTCTTCAAACTTCAATAAAACGTGGCTTTGGGTGCCAAATGGAAAACAACCAAGTGTTTGCTCAATCGGCCAACTAGTTTTGATTTTCTGGGGGGTTAAAAAAGTAGCTGTGGCATCCTGGTTAGCGAACTTTGCATTTTTTTTTCATTTTTTAACAGGCTGTAACTCTGGAAGTAATGAAGCTAACCCCATGATTTTTTCAGGATTAGTTCTCTATGCAATGTACTACCCTTTATTGCCAGCGGTATCAAAACAAATACATTTAAAGGAACAGTGTACCGTACTTTCATAATGAAATATGTTTTTCAATGAAATGAGACGAGATGATGCGTTCCTCTCCGAGCTTTGAGCGACCACCCAATCAGCCAGACGCGCTGCCACTCCTGTTAGCATTTGTAGCTAGACTCATTGTGGTCATCGGTATTTTTCGGGGTTGTAATTAGATGCCACCAAAGTCTTCCACGTTTTTTCTGTTTACATAGGTTTATATGACCAGTGACATGAGTTCGGATTTGGGTACGCTAATCCAAACGTGGCTTTTTCTATGCTGTGGGAAGTGCGTACTATAATGACAGGCGTAGTAACACCTTCTGCGCGCTTCGACAGTGCATTGATATACCTTCACTTCTGATTTCTTTTCTCTCCCACGACCCCCCCCTACTTCCGTAAATACAACCAACGTGACTGCACTGCACTACTTGGTACACAGTCAGGAAGCCAGAGCTTGCAGAAAATTATCAAAGAAAATAATCAAGTGTGCTACTATGGAACATTTTCAAATGGAGGACATAGATGCCGACGACTGGCTTGTGGCAGAGCCGGAGCCATATCTATTTGAACCGGAATATACCAAGGAGGAGCTAGCCGAAATGGACCGTGAGAGGGAAGAAGAAACGGACGAAGATGAATCGTATGTGAAGAAGTGAAGTGATGAGGGTTAGTGAAGGAATGCTTGTTCCATAATGATATTTATATTGGTGACCATACACATCAAGAGCTTTCCAAAAATATAGGTTTCATTAAAATTGAAGGATACCCACTTGCTGAGAAAAGAGGCCGAAAAAGGGTCACCCTCCACCGGAAACTAAAATAAGGGTCAATATTACCAAAGAACTATAAATGCTACATGATATTAAATGGTGGCTAAAAAGCTCTTGACCATGACTAATAGCTGATATTACCACCAATCCACACGTCATCAGATGGGTGTGAAAATGGTACCCTTAAATGTGTATGTTTTGATACCGGTTTGTAAAAACAACATTTTTGAGAGCCTGTAAAACCACAATAAAAGGGTTAAAACTACATTGATTGGTAAAAAAAAAAAAAAGGTAATGCATTGCATAGAGAAAATGTCCTGAAAAAATAATGGGGTGGGCTTAATTACGTCCAGAGTAGCAGCATGTTAAAATTGGAAAAAATGCTAATTTCACCAACGGGGGTGACAAGCCCACTTTTTTTGACCGCCCCAGAAAAATAAGGGCCTCGGTGAAGCGGGCAATACCCCTCAGCCTCGAAAGTCACTGCTGCAAGGTCAAAGGTCAATCTGGGACGAAACCTTGAAAAGGCACACCTACCCCCCATGGGGAGTTCACATATGCAATATGAACTTCATAACCCAAGTGGTTACAGAGAAATACCCCGGACAAAATTGGCAGCCGCCCGCCCATCAAAGTTTGAAGAAAATCCATGACTATGCCCATGGGAGCCATTGTTGATTTCATATGGAAAGACCCAAAATAAAAAAAATAAAAACTTGCCACTCTTCTCAGTTATTCGCAATAGCACCAGAAATGAGCAAAATATTTCATTGTTTTGCAGTGCCGCTACCAATATGCTATATGTGGAACTACAAACCTCGACACTAAACAAGCAACAATACCAATGTTATAATATCTGTCCTGGCCTTATCCATTCAATTATAATGCCAACACATGAAAACTAAGGGCATTCTATCATAACTTTGACAAATTCCCTGGGAAAGGGGCGTGCCAGGCATTTTTCAATGCACAACCCAGACTGTCTGTGACATATTACTTTCACTATGAACAGATTGGCAACAACACAATATAGACCTGAGCATCTTGTTTTGTCTTGTTTCAAACGTGAGGGTTAGAAAAAATAGAATCTAGAGAGTACAGCAATGAGACAGTAGAATGCAGAGGTAGACAGTAGAATGCAAAAAAAAAAAGTAAGAGACCCGAAACCAACAGCAGAATCGGCGAGAATAAAGCATTATTTACATGAGGACGAAATCCGCGTCGAAAACTGAATTGTAAACCATACTTGTGCTAACATCATACCAAGCTCAATATCCAACTTTTCAGCAACACTGTTTGGCTCAAAGCAGCCATTTCATTCATGGATAATGACAACATAATACTGAGACAGCGAAAAGGTCTTGTAACACGAACAAAAACACGGCATTTAAAAAGCTTGCTGCTAACTTAAATAGTGTTAAATTCGTGGGCAATGTAACACTAGAAGCTACTAGCTAGCTTAGGTGGTGCCAATTTCATGATGGCTATCAAGTAGATATGACAATCTGTAGGGAGTAGTGCGACATCATTTCCATTCAAAAAACTAACCAAACATTCATCTTGTTGTGGCTATAAGTCACTGATACCCAGGATTTTCTCCATGACCGAGCAAATAGCCTCCCTTGTATATGTCGGTAGCCATTGTTGATTTCGGAAACTACAATTTCAAACTTGGCGCAGCTGCTACATCATGGCTCTCGGCCACGCCTTCTGTTCACTGGTTGGTTCGGCGTACTTTCTGCCGTGGTAAATGAGGCAGAGTTCCGAGTGACAAGACTGAGTACTGAAGCGAAATGCACTTAAGCGGTAATACGAAGGCTGGCAGAGCCAGGATACCTAGGCCTAGCACCAGTAGCACATTTGCAAGTACCTACCTGATCCAATCGGAAGTAAAACATTCCAAATATCAAAATTTTTCTTTCGACGTCGATGCCGAAATTGCGCTTTCTTGACACGGCCGGTGACTTGAATGGTGGAGGGTATGCTGGCACTTCCGCCACAGCTTTCTGTCAAGGCCAAGCTTCTATCCATGTACTGGACAGATGATGTCTTTGTCAACAACATGGAATAGCCCAGCATGCAGCACAATGAGGTCACACCCTTTCTCCAGGAGCAGCTGTGGGCCCCTTTCTCCATGTTCTCATCCAAGAGGAACTTTCGGCCCTGAGAGATGACTTTGAATGGACTTTTCGCACTTTCTCAAAGCAATATAAGTATTCTCTTTTGAATATTTCTTCATTACATCATATGCAACGGCAGGAGAGAATGAAAAACTTGCATTTTATCGCCATAACGTCCTGGGATTCATCACTGCCAGCAGCCATGGCTGCCATTTTGAAACTGTTTAGAATGTGTGTCAAGTGTCACTAACAGGGGCAGCCTAAAACTGCTGCTGCCATGAAGCCAGTTGAGAAGCGGGTGTGAGGTGTGGGTGGGGCTGTTTAGATGGGGAATGACCTCAACTTGCCTCTTTATGGGCTAGCAGGCATTTTTAAGTTGTCCGCGGTCATATCCAGCCACAAAACATGGTATTTCAGCTTGGGGATAAATATAAGTACATGGGATCAATCAAAGTGCTCCCGATCAAAACCAAAATGAGCAGCAAGAAATAGCATTTTTTTTGAATGATCAAATAACATTTGAATTTGCTCCCCTGGGAAAACCGCCGTCCAAATTCCTGTGACAGTTGGGATATTGGCATGTAAATATGGCATTATCTTGTTATTATACTCTTCCAAAAAAGAAACTATACAAATATTGAATTATTGATTACACTTTCTTTTCAACATGTTTTCCACATTTGTCAAAACATTTCATGTATAATAAATTGGTGTTAAAAACAATGTATAGTTTCTTTTTTGGAAGAGTATATTTTGAGGGGTTAACCTTTTTTAAGGGGTTAAAATACCCATAATGACTTGCAGTTTGAAACATTTTATATTTAAAGACTAGGATGTCTGCTGCAGTGTATAAATAAGCAAAGTCTGCCTTTATCGTCAAGTATAGTGTCAAGAATGGGCAAAGTTTGTCAATTTTATCAAAGTTTGCTTGGGAAAATGCATTGGAAGGGTTAATTGCCCCTTATTCTTGAACAGAGTGATTATTCACTGAATGGTTTTACCTGCTTTCATTCTTGTCCAGGACTAGCATATGGGAGGAATTTGAACAAAATCCGTTGACCTCGCAGGCTATCACTTTTTGCAGATTTTGCATCGTCTATCCATGCAATGACACTTAACTCATTTTGGCTAAGGGACTGACATTCTGAATCCGCTGGCTAGCTACTTAGAAACTTTATGGTGGGAAAAATAGACTAAGCAGATTACTTCATGCTATGACAAAGTCCTTCACCATCTGGTTACACGTTTTATTATCCAGTGCTGCAAATGCCTGAGCTGGTTTGCACTAAGGAATCATGCTCTCAGCAGAATAATGATGGGTTTGTATCATGCAGAAGTCCACTGTATTTGTTGATCCTATTCACATTGAATGGCGTGTGAGGTCATCCTTGTCTTAATCCATCGCAAACACTTCTACAGCTGCGTTCTTGACTTTGGAAAACTGATTAATTGAGCTCCCTGTAGCTGGGCAGGGTACCTTTCGTCAGTATTACAGGTTTCCAAGTGCATCTAATAACCATTTTTGGAAAAAGTCTTGCACCTGGCCTATTACTAACAGCGAAGCGCTGCACTGAGTGTGGGACAGTTTGGCGGTGTAATCACGGTAGGCTGGACCTTCGTAATATAAGGCAATCTGATTGGTTGTATTGCAACATGTGATTTACAGGTCTGAAAGGTTCACTGGTGCCCAGACACTGAGACATTTATCAGACAGCCTTTTGGTATTTCACTTTTATTTGTGACTGTATACACCGCATTTTTTTATCACTATCACACAGAATTAATCCCGAATTGCAGCATTTCATTTCTGCTGTGCATTTTCTGGTGAGTTCTAAGAGTGCTCGACTGAGTGAAACTTTTCCCACACTGGGTACAGTGATATGGTCTCTCTCCTGTGTGAATTCTGTTGTGCACTCTGAGGTCCGATCCCCGAGCAAATCTCTTCCCACACTGCGCACAACTGAAGGGCTTATGCCCAGCGTGAATCCTTTCATGCCTGAGAAGGTTGCACTTCAAACTGAACCGCTTCCCACACCACAGACAACCGAAGGGCTTATTCCCAGTGTGAGCCATTTCATGTGTCATGAGGTTGAACCTCGAAGCGAGCTGCTTTCCACTCTGAACACAACTGAACGGTTTCTCTCCTGTGTGGACTTGCTGGTGTCTCTCCAGGCAGTGAAAACTTGCAAACGTCTCCTGACACTGTGCGCAACTATATTGCTTCTCCTTTTTACCAGCTCTCCGGGGGATTCTGGCATTTTGATTGCAGCTTGAGACTGGGTCCGTGCTCTTCTCAGTATCTCCTGTGAACAAGTATAACTGCGGCTGAGCTGGTTGATAAACTTGCAAGGTTAGTTGATCATTTGTTGAGAGTGGAGGCTGTTCATGTTCTGTTTGCTGTGTGTCACCCATCTCAGATCGAGTCTCCTCACTGTAGAAACACTGCTCACCTGCTTCCTCTTTCACAACACCACCTTTAAGAACATGATTATCTTCCCCCAAGGCAGACAGTGGGCTTCGAGATGCCACCATTCTGGCATTATTATGTTGTTTTGATGAGAGAATTGACCGGCTCTGTGAGTTTTGTTCTGTAGCCTTAGCACAAACAGAATTATCAGTCACATTACAGTCCATTTGGATAAACGAACTGCATAGCGGATTGTCTAACTCAAACATGACATACTCAGAGCCCACATTGTTCAGCCTTCCAGCACAGAGTTCAGATCCTGTCTGATGGAGTATTTGGGCCACAGACTCCTCCTCTGGCTCCTCCTTCACCATATATCCAAACTCAGGCCTGGAGTCACAAGTCTGTGCTTCACAGTGTTGCTCCATGAGTTGTTTAACAGCTCCTGTGGGGACCATTGGAATAAAATTATCTTCCCAAAACAAGATCAAGGGTGCTTACTCATATGTGATAAGGGAGGCTAAAGATGCGTTCTGTTGCTCAAGCCCAGCATTATGACACTTGCCTGCTCTTATCCAGGGCTTAGCAGAAGACCATGGGTGCGTCTGAATACCCAAACTACATAAGTAGGCAAAGAATTTGGTTTCATACCTACTACTCAACCTCTGATGGAGCAGGTACAATGTGTATGTGTATCAGCAGTGTTTGTACAAGCTCGGACATAATGTATGGCAGCCATCCTGCCCATCTCCTGACCCAGTTAAACCATGACATGGCATCAATTCCCCACGCAAGATTTTAAAGGCATAGCTTTACCTCAGATATGGCAGCATCTCTGTCTATTTTTTAATTAAGGCTAAAACAATGTAATAATGTATTTTTCACGCATTGTTTTCCATAGCAGGTTATTGCTTCCCCTGTCATCATCAAAAAGGCTTAGAATCCGAGAACCAGTGGCCTTATGGTATAGCGCAGGGTCCATCGGTCGCATGTGCAAGTGTGAGAAGCTAGCCCTGATGGCCTTCCTGCCAAATATCTTGAAGGTGTGGTTAACACTGTGAAAGGGTCTATTTTTAACAAAATAATATAATAGAGTCCACACACTGAAGGACTGGCTCCCCGAAGGTTAATTGCCAAAACATCAACATTTCAATGAAAAAAAATCATCAATAAGATCTTTGTGATGAAAACATTGAGGTTTTGGCAAGTAACTTTTGGCAAGCCAGTCCTACAGTGTGCAGATCCCATTATATTTTGTTGGATGCGGATCTTGCTTGTCCTGCATCTGTTCTTGAGTGGATGAGCAAGCTCTTTTTTTTAACCCAAACCATGATCTCTTACTCAGCCAAACAAAATAGTTTTGATGCCTAAACCAAAAAACAGTAGTTTTGTTGCCTAAATCCAACCAGGAGCTTTGTTGCCTTAACCTAACCAAATAGTTTTGTTGCCTGAAGTTAACCAAACTGTGACTGAGAACTGAAAATAATACATAAAACCGAAAAAGGCGTGAAGTCAGTCGAAAAGAAGGGGATCTGATCCTGACCTGCCTGCTCAGGAATTCCACACTTTGCCCTTTCAACAACCACAACTGACAAGCACATTGGACTTAGTGGCTGTTTATACTCCGTCACCTGACTTCCTTAAGGCTCTCTGGCAAAAAGCTTTTTCAACAGAAAGCCTTCGGAGCAAACTCCCCTCAACACCATCGCGTACAACGCAATTCAGCCGACAGCAGTCCTGAATCCTGGTATCGTTAGCATACAGCTTGATCCATACAGAGGTTTCGTGTACATATTTTCGCTTACTGAATAATACATGTGTATGGCTATTCGGAAGCACCCCAGGATTAGTTCATTAGTTCAGTTTTATAATGTTGGTTTATTTTCCGTTAATTTGGCAGGCACAGTCTGCACAAACAGCATTTATGCAATTTTGCTGGAGCGTGCCAAGGAGAGAAGTTTCCAGTTTTACATCTTTAAAATGCACGTGTGTATTTTTCTCAATATGGGCACTTAAGTGAAATGCAGAGTCTGGGTCCTTTATTTTTGAAATAATTCCACAGGGTGTGTGTCCTTACTAATTGGAAATAAAGTTTCATGGGTATATGTTATTAATAATTTTTGGGGTCAAAAAAGTGGATTTTGGGGCATGTCCCAAATCTGGATGATATTTTTGAAACTCGCAATACTACAATGATTTCAATTTCCTTTGGCTGGAAACTGTATGCATATATTAAAAGACACTGTGAGATAAATATCCTAAGAAAAATAAAATCAAAGGTGGTGGTGGTTTTCTGAGAAAAATCACCGAAAATAGGGGTGTCCTAAGACTCACTCAACTCCATAACCATCACTACACAGACTCCCCCCGGAGACAGAGGCTGAAATCAAAGTATATGACCCATGCAAACAGAACCTTTGTGTGACCCCCATAGCGGCCATGTGGACTTGGCTCAATGGCTGAACGATTATTTCAGTATTTCTCCAAATTTTGTCATCCTACGGTGAGAATACTTTTTAAACTCCACTCCATTACCTTCATTAAAATCCATGATAATGGTAGGACAAATTTTTAATCATGATTTTGAAAATACTTGTGCAAAATGCTCCGTAGTATGGTAGGAAGCATCAAAAGGTTCTGCACTGGTGAATGGAAAATTCCGATTTTCTTAAAAATACTCAACTCCATGACCTCAACTCTGTTACCAATATTGGTTATGGAGGTGAGTAAAATGGGAATGGTAAATGGTAATGGTTTATCAGTTTCAATCAGAGGCACTGAAAAGGGTGATATTCACTCAGTTTCAGAAATCTGGTATACCACAATGTACCAGGAGAGAGCCTCACTTGAAAAAGTAAGAGTTGAGTGGATCCGAGGACATGGTAATTAAATGAAAAAAATTTAAATTGCCTGTCCAAAAAATTCTGCCCAAGTTCAAGCTCTGCGTTTTGAGTACCTTAGGGGCAACCCTATCTCTGGGGGAAAAAAGAATCAGAATCAAACAACTTAAGAGCCATTCCACGAGATCGATTGACATTTGGTGCGTAATTGGCCCCCCTGGAATTGACTGAAACTTGGCACAGTGGTACGTACAGGTGTCTCACGGAAAAAGCCAAATTTTCAGGTCCATATCTTATTTTGCCTGCCGGTAGCGCCACTCGGAAGCCATTAAAGTGGCTTAGTTTCGCTGTCAACACCAAATTTTACATCAATGATCATGACTTAAGGATACACAGTACCAAACATGTTATACTTTTCCCATGACCTTAGACACTTCAAGCCTGCATAGACATCAGCACCACATCAGCGCCAAACTGGGTAACAACATTATAGAGCCAGAATTATTTGAGAAATACCAGTAAAAATTAAAAATGGAAATAATATCCCAGATACATACCAATATAGAATGTTTTATAATGCGTTTACTCACAACAAGACTTTCATTTTAAGTGAATAGAACCTTGGGATCCTGCTGGGTTAGTGCAATAGATGGCCGGAAAGATGGTTGAAATTGATTTTGGTGCATATTTGCAGTATATTTTCTCAGTTACCCAGATATGTACTGTGGTGGTAAATGCCATCGTTGTGCTTTTGGAACTCCATTTTCAGGAATACCAAGCATTTCTTTGGTAGTATCAACACTTTCAAGCAAGACAGAGCCAAAGTTGGAGAAAAACTCAAAACGGAATATTTCATAGCAGATTGTGCCTGTGTTTAGGTGGCATTATTTTGTTTATCCAGCAAGATAGAGATCTGAAATTCTCTGGTTACACAGTCCCTTTGGGATACATTACAGCATTCGTAAAATCTCACTGGTAGTATTTTCATTGTAGTTGATATTCAGCATCAAAAATCGTAAAATGTCACCCTCAGGGGGCGCTGTATGGTGGATACAAGTACTGGCTATCCCCGGGAACGTACCAAAGAAATTTTTTTTTTTTTTAAATTGTGATGCACACAGCTAGTTCTCTGAGAAAATGAGGAGTTTGGTTTGGTACTATGCTGGGTAGATAACTTTCTGACCAAGGGCGGCGCTTTAAAGAGCTAATGTTCTACTGACCTAGTATTCCGTATTTCCAGACATATACCAAAGTTCTGCCTTTTGAAATATATACTCAAAAAAGTTTCTGTGACACCAATATTGTTAATTATTTTTCATAACGCAATTATGAAATTGTCATACATGGTGATATCAGACTGAAACAGTACACGTAAACACAACATTGAAATGGAAATCATGAAAATGCGAGAAAATGACTTTGCACGTGAAAATGTGCGTAAATCATGCTTGTGGATGGCAATAAAAGAGGAGAATTTTTGGAATGTTCACATTGTGCCTGATGAACGACGGAAGCATCACTTATCGAAAACACAGCCATTTCGGATCAGGAACTCTACCCTCTAAATGCCAAGACTGTCTGAAAATGATCGGTGGAGGGCCATTGGGATGATTGAATCCGGAACCTCGCAGAGGGAAGTTGCTCATCGCCTGAATGTCCACCGAAACACCATTTGGAACTTATGGCAGCGTCATCAGCAGGCAAGACATGTCAGAGACCGTCCTCGCAGCGGCCGTCCACGAGTAACCACTCCCAGACAGGACAACTGGATTCGAACAACCCATCTCCGAAATCGATTCCAACCTGCAACCATAACTGCAAGAACGATACCTGGTTTGAGGCGACTGTCTGCACAGACAATCCGTCGCCGTCTCCGTCATTTTGGCATTGTCCCACGTCGGCCAGCAAGACGTCCAATACTCACAGTACAACACCGACGACTGCGTCTACAGTGGGCAAAACAACATCGACGGTGGATCCAACGTCAGTGGGATCTTGTACTCTTCACTGATGAATCAAGATTCATGCTTAACCGATGTGATGGTCGTTTACGTGTATACCGTCGACGTGGAGAACGTTATGCCAACAACTGTGTTCAGGAATTTGATCGTTTTGGAGGTGGTAGTGTCATGATTTGGGGAGGGATCACGGCTAGAAACAGAACAGATTTGCTTGTTATTGATGGAAATCTGACAGGTCAAAGATATCGCGATGAAGTGCTACGGCCATTGGTGGTACCGTTTTTGATGCAACATGGTCCCGGAATAACGCTGCAACATGATAACGCCAGACCACACGTTGCAAGGATTGTACAGCAGTATCTGATGCAACAACATGTCAATGTCCTGCCATGGCCAGCCAGATCCCCAGACATGTCCCCAATCGAGCATCTTTGGGATGAGATGAATCGACGTTTGCGGCGGTTGGATAACCCGCCAGCTACACTCCAGGAATTGCGACAACGTCTACGTCAGATTTGGAATGACATCCCACAGCAATTTCTGGCACATCTGATTCGGTCCATGCGCCGGAGATGCGTTGCTTGCATCATGGCACGAGGAAGTCACACCCGGTATTGAAGTGTGAAGGTCACAATTGGTTAGACGTCAGACAAGTGCTTCATGACGCATGAAAATGACATTTTTCGTTTTGAGTGACGTTGGCACTGAAAAGTCAGTGTTTCTCCTGTTAAATAAACATATTGATTGCATTGAGATCTTTGCGTGTCATTTCTAACATACACATAAATGGTGTCACAGAAACTTTTGTTGCTGAGTATATATGAAGTACTACTCGCTCGATGCGACTGCTGTGCCCTTTTTCTTACCTAAGCACCCTGCCCTTGGGAAATCCTAATTAACACTGAAGCCTGCTCACTAATTCTAATAGCAAAGGAAAAATGCTGAGCATTTGTTATTTTCTGAAAAACGCACCAACACTACAAAACTGCACACTGTACCAGTGACGTGCCGTCGGAGGTCAATTAGGTAAGGCAGAATCCTCACCGTTAAACGATTACTTCCCATTACTTTGCTTGATTAGCAATCAAAAGATTGACTAATTTAGTATTAAAGACTGTTCAGCAGAATGACAGGTCAGTTTCCGCGGATTTATTACTCAGTACAGCGAACTTGAAATGGTCTCTAGACACCAGATTTGTGTGTACTTGCTTCCAAGAAGCCGAAGCAATGTCATCAACAAATATTAAAACAGTTCGACTTATGCAGAGTTCAATGCTTGATCAATATACAATGTATTCTCCTTTAAATACGCACTTACCCAAACAAAAAAAAAGTGGGCGTTTATTTTCAGTCTCCTTTCAGAATTGCCAAGAGGCAAGAATATTTCCTAATTGATCATTCATATTTCCATCTTTGCAGTCTCTAATTGAAGCATATACGAGAATGAATCTTTTTCTCATTATCCCCTCTATCAGTATAAGGCCTGGTCAGTAAAGGCTTGGTCTTAATTGTATTGATTGTCAATCAGGCATAGTATGTGGGAACAGGTTCACAAAATCCTGTGATAAAAGTCAGGGTCACTGCCTCACCTCACTGCACGTCTCTGCACTGTACTGACGACTGGAGAGATTCTTGCATGTTGACATAATGCTACAATCACCACTAGCTTTCTTTTCCAATTTACAACCAACCCAGCTTTATGCCAAAGAGATTACCAATTTTATGTATAACTGTGCATGTACTTCATATATGTTAAAACTCAATTTTGTTACATGTCTGGGTATATGACGTCAGTAGAAGTTTAAAGGTGGCACTCGAAGAAGCCAGTAAGATAGCTATCCACCCAGCATAGTGCCAAGCTAAACTCTTAATTTTCAGAGAAAACTAGTTGTGTGTATCACAATTCAAAAACAATTTCTTTGGTCCATTGCTGGGGATAGCCAGTACTTGCATCCAACCTACAGCGGCCCCTGGGGGTGAAATTTTCCCACAATTGATGTTGAATATCATCTAGACTGAAAATACACTGAACAAAAATATAAACGCCCCATGTCAAATTTTAGAGTTTTGATTAAAAAAAAAACTGGAACTGAGATTCGTCTGTGAATAGCACTCTTCTCCAGCGTGCCAAGGGCCATCGAGCGTGTGTGTTTGCCCATGTGAGTCAGTTCCGACGCCGGAGAGCGACAAGATCCAGACCACAGTGAGGCGCCTGGCCTGCCAGCTGGCTTCTCGCAGGCGGTTACGGACTGTCTGTGGTGTGATGCGTCGGTTATGCAGACCAACGGTCTCATCCACTGTGCATGTCGCTGATCTGAGCCAATCCCGCAGGTGGGCGAGCCGGATGTAGCGATCTGTGCTGGTGTGGTCACACGTGGCAAACGTGGATGAGACCAATTTGCAGAACTGCCCATCTGTTGAAAACGAATTCTCAAATGGCCTATCGTCTAATAGTTATCATACAGCTGCACAGCGACCGCTCTGGTGGACATCCCCGCATCCAGAAAGCCAATGGCACGTTCCCGCATGACCTGAGACTAGGGCTGGGTGATTCTGAATCCATTTAAGGCGTAGCACCACTACCTGTTGCCATGGGGTGAACATCCGAGCTTTCCCTTTTCCTTTACTAAACCCGACGCAGGTTGAGCGAAAGCGCCAAACATCAGAAGGAATGTGAAATGCTTCCGGAAAAATACTTGACATCAGTATTTTTCGGCGACATGCTGCATGGAGCCAAGCAAAGGACTACAGCATCGTCTCTTGTTAACCAATTAGGCTACTTTAAGAAAAGTAACCCGTTCCAGTTTACTTTACTTGATTAGCAATCAAATGGTGGATGTGTTTACTCTCGAACTCGAATGAATGCTGTTTATTAAGGCTGTATGTTTGATTGCTGCATTTTGAAATTTAAATGGCCATAGAACAGCACAGCATGAACACGATTTCCATTGCCACGCATTTTGTGCAACTGTGATAATTTTTTTCTCACATTCATGTTTCATCTGCTTTTCAGCATGTTTTCCACCTTGTGCATTTTTTTAGACGCTTAAAATCCAGGGCGATCTTACGACAAATCTGCTCAAAATTAATCTTTGATAATGTCCTAAAATGCTGAGAGATGCAATTCAGTGGAAGATTTTTTTTTTTTTAATTATTCAAACTATTGGCATTATTTCACTTGAACACCGTAGCCCAGTTATGTTTGTCTGCTTTTCACCATCACTTCTGAATCGGTGCAGGCTACTGAAATTGCGTTATTGTTATTTAGGACAAGTACACGGGAGCAGATTTAGGGAAGGGCGGAGCGCCTGCAATTAGCGAAATCTAAACTCAGGATTCCTCCCGACGGCATTTTAAATCGTTTAAGCCACTTCAGGTGTGTATGTTTCAAGAAATTACACGCGACCCCATGACGGCAATTGGTCTTATCAAACTTAAAACAAAAATCCTCGTTCAACATCATCATATCCCAACTCTGCATTTCATTTCTCATTGTACCATTTTTAGGAGATCTATAATGATAAAATAAAAATAAATAGATTCGTTTTCAAATTACCCTGGATTTCAAGCGTCTAAAAATACACAAGGTGGAAAACATTCTGTAAAGCGGATGTAACGTGAATGTGAGATATAAATTATCACAGCCGCACGAAATGCCGTGGCAATGGCAATCGTGTTAATGTTGTGCTGTTCTATGGCCATTTAAATTTCAAAATGCTGCAATCGAACATGCTGTCTTAATAAACAGCTCTACTCATTCAACTTCAAGAGCAAACGCATCCACCATTTGATTGCTAATCAAGCAAGTAAATTAGAACAGCTTACTTTTCTGACAGTAACAAATTGGTTAACAGGAGACGATTCTGTAGTCCTTTACTCGGCTCTGTGCAGCATGTCGCCGAAAAATACTGATGTCAGACAAGTTTTTTTTTCCAGACGCATTTCACATGCCCTTTGATGTTTGGCACTTTCGTTCAACCTGCGTCAGGTTTAATAAAGGAAAAGGGAAAGCTCGAATGTTCGCCCCATGGCAGCAGGCCATGGTACAACGCCTTTAAAAAGAATTGATTCAGAATCACCCCAGCCCTACCTGAGACATCTGAGGCATGATGACTTATGCCAATAACTTGCCCATTCTGAAATACTGTAATATCTTTTCCACCATAGGATGTGTCTTCCGACATGATTCTTTTGAAGAAATGAGTATCGACGCGCTTCAGTCAGGGTTAAAATTATTATTGCCAGTTGAAACGTATTATTAACTGCAATAATGATCCAATTATAGAATTTGTTCATTCATTTCCAAACGGTGACTTTTTTTTTTTTTTTTTTGGCCGGGCAGTGTATTTGGTACTGTGTAGTCATGATAGTTCATATAAAATGTGGTGTCAACAGCAAAACTGAGCTACTTTAGTGGCTTCCAGGTGGCGCTACCGGCAGGCAAAGTGAGATACGGACCTAAAACTGTGACTTTTTCCTCGAGACACCCGTATTTACCTATGTGCCAAGTTTCATTCAATTCCAGGGGGGTCAGCTCCTCAAAAAATTGCCATTTTCTCACTGAATGGCTCTTTTAAAAAATGACATCCGAAAAGTTTCCTTATCGAGAAAAATACCCACATGAGTTCCCTTTATGTTAAAAACTTCCTATATAGCAAGACATTCGCTAACATGCATTAACTACCTCCCACTGCTTCAAACTGATCCGCAACCTGAACTCCAACGGAGCGGCTCTCTCGAGTCCTTGCTTCTTGAGCCGTCCTCAGCTCGCTCTCCATCTGCTGCAGTTTACTCCTCAGACGATTAATTTCTTTGTTGCTTCGGGATACTTCCAAATGCAACACAACGTAACCATCTTCAACCAATTTGTTTATCTCTGTAACAGTGGCTTTGGTTAGTGTTTCCATTATTGTGGCTAACTGTGTCTCAAAGGCTGCACGAGTCTTCATTTTACCCACGAATAAATCGAGCTTCTATACTGATGTATTGACAGCCTGCAAGCATTAACACAATACTACATGAATTCAAGTAAAGCAAACGATTGCGGATATTTAACAAAGCGCAAGAGAGCACAGAATGTAAGCTGTGAATTCTTCTTCTGTGTTTTTTTCTTTTGGTGTGTGTGATGCCACATATCGACGTTTTACCGCCACCTACAAACTGTATTTATTCAATAATTACCCAGATAGCATAGAAACGATGTTGATTTTCCATCTGAATCATCAGAATGGCTGACATTGAAATATCAATGCTAAATCAACGCTGAATCACTGTTACAATAGCGATGAAACCCAACGTGGATACAGCAACATTGAAACAATATTGATTTAAAGTTATGATTATAATTGATTGAGCATCGATTCCTGGTTGACAGGGTGATGATACTAATGTTGAAAAGTCATTGAAAGCACATTGAGCAATGGTTAGGTTGAAATCTCAACATTGTTTCAATGTTCTTTTTAATTAAATAACATTGAAATACCATTGATCTTCAATTAGAAAATCAACATTGATTCAATGTTAATTGAGGGTGCTCGTTCAACGTTGTTTCAATGTCTTAACGTTGACAAAATAATGTTGATTTAACAGTGTTTAATGACTCTTTGCTATCAGGGTAGCCTATTTAACAAGATGGCCACGCCTACCGGAAAGCATGAAAAAACACTTCCTGTGGCTAATACGACAGAAGCTTACAGGCATATACTGTTCACTTGTCTTCTCGCAAACTCTTCTTTCTTTATTTCAAGAAATTATTACAGTTGTGGTCCGTATTTTGGAATTACCGGGTAGCGTGAGGAGGTTTACATTTGTTTAAGGTTATTAGGTTAGCCTTTTCTTTTCATTTTGATTGTATAGGTATAGCTTATGATAGCTGACATTTCAGATAATTTGGCTACCTAGCCTGTGAAAATGTTAGCTAGTAAACGACTTAATGACTTACATGCCTGCGTTCGTAAAACTCGCTGTTTGTATGTTTGTTTCTCACTTCACTAAGCTATACTGAGTACAAATGAAAACGCACCTCTTGAAAAAAGTCAATATTTAAGTTCAAATGAACTTCAATATAATTTTTATACAACAACAACACTACAGTGACGTCACCCGACATGCCAGGTGCAAGAAATGCGAGAATTTCAAGTTAACTGTAACGCTAGGCAATTTTTTGCAAAAACGCAACATCTTGCACGCGCACCACGGGAAAAATGAATTTCACTCTGAATTTGTGCACACACTGCCTTTAAAAGCATGTGAATCCGAATAAAATTTCACTTCTTCACTGACTCTTGTGAAACGTCGACACTATGCCGCAACTGACAGCCCCTGAACAGGAACGTGCCATAGGCATGCTTCAAATTGGCGCCAGCACCAGAGAAATTGCCAGACGACTACACTGCGCACACACAACGATAGCAAGACTCCATCAAAGGTTTCTGCAAACGGGGAGCACTCGGGACCGTCCTCGACCGGGTCAACAACGTGTGACAATGGCACGTCAGGACCGTCAGATCGTACGGGTTCATGCCCGAGACCGAACACTACCAGCGACAAGAACGGCTGCTCAAGTCCAAGGACGACGTGGATTCATTCACCCCAACACTGTACGGAACCGTCTGCGAGCTGCAGGCCTGCATGCACGACGTCCTTATTTCGGCCCCATATTGACGGATCTTCACCGAAACCAGCGTCTACAGTGGGCAAACAGGCACCAGAATTGGCCACTACGACAATGGCATGGTGTCATCTTTTCTGACGAGTCACGATTTCACTTAAGGAACGCAGATGGCCATATACGTGTTTGGCGGAGACGTGGTGAACGTTTTAACGCCGATTGTGTCGTTCAAACGGACCGTTGGGGTAGAGGCAGCGTTATGGTGTGGGGTGGAATAAGCTACAGTCACAGAACCCCTCTCCATATCTGCAGAGGAAGGGTGAACGGCGTCTACTACCGGGACCAGCTGCTGCAGAACCATGTTGTGCCGTTCTTCAACCAACACCACGATGTCCACACGTTCCAACAGGACAACGCTAGGGCACACACTGCAAGGGTGTCCATGCAGTACCTTGCACAGCAGAACATCCCCGTGCTTCAGTGGCCAGCTCTGTCACCCGACCTCTCCCCTATCGAGCACTTATGGGATGAAATTGGACGACGTCTTTCACGTCGACGCCAGATGGACAACATCCGAGAACTTGAGGTTGCCCTTGTTCAGGAGTGGAATGCTATCCCTCAGAACACTATCCAGAGACTGATCAACTCCATCCGACGACGATGCACCGCATGTGTCAATGCAAATGGCGGTCACACCCGTTATTAACTTACCTGTTTGACCCCTACACCAGTTAAACCTCTCTCGCGCATTAACATTATCGTGAATGAAATTGAATGATGTTTACATGTCTTCTTAAATCATTCATTATCTCAAATGAATCATACGTATATACTCCAAATGTCAATCCGTGGAGCTATTCCAGATTTCTAAGTGGTGCGTTTTCATTTGTACTCAGTATATGTCTACTCTCAGACATTATAGTGGTCACTGGGTTGGATGTTATATCGTTCAGTCACAGAGGAAGCTTGAAGCTAGCTCATTGTACCAAGGTTGTACCTCCAATGAGGCGAGATTGGGGGTTTGCTAGCTAGGCGAGTTGCGTTTGGCCTGAAGCCATATTTTATTTTTCTGTCACGAACACAGCTCGGTTTTATCCAGGCTAGAACGCTTAGCAATGGTATATGATGGGGAGCTTGAGGTTTTACCTGTCAGCTTGTGCAAAGAAAGTCTGGCTAAGTGTAACTTGCTTCGCAGTAGATGGCTATCTAGCTAACAAGTAAATTAAGATATTGCAAATGCATGTTGGTCATGACCACCATTACCTGGCGTTTCTTTTTGATTACTGCAGCTGCTGCGACTTGCGTTTTAAACATTCACCGTGGAATTCAGTCTGGAGTAGCCTGTTAAGGCCCAGTAAACCTTCGCCAACTCCGCGCTTTCTTCTCCAGAAGCAGTGTTCTAAAAGAGGAGGAAAATGCAGTTTTTCGTCAAGGCACATATCAAAAAAAAGTATACCATACCTGCGCAGAATTAGTAAAGGTGTAGCCTTGAACCAAAAAGAAAATAATTACCCGAACTGTTCTGAAAATAAAACAATGTTTCTTCCCGGGAAATCCCCTCTGAAAAAATGGTTCGTCGTATTTTCGGGGACTCGGCTTTTTAGTCAAAATCAGTGATTCTGCGTATTAGTTTATAGTTAATATACGTTGACAACAATAGATGGCGCCGAACTATCGTGATTAAAACAAGATGTCATGAAAACCCCCTTTTTCCAAAAAAATTGTCTTGAGAAAGGGGGCTCGCCTTACATCCAAAATCCTTATCTTCTATGTCCTTTTGTGGGACATACTGAAATAAATGCCCCATCAAGGAAATTGAACACCCATGGGTTTTTCACATCTAACATCAGGGAATGAATTAAATCGTAACTATCATTGTTGGTAAATTCCATGAGTCAGCTAAGCAAGCCCAACTGGGTGGAACACGTAAACTGCCAGGTGTTCCAGTCTGAGACTTGAGATGTCTGGTCACCGTATTTATTAAATTTACCCCGGGTGTACTCAATGAATCTCCAGGACTTGTGAAATTAAGATGTCAAAAAAAGTTTACATCATAGCCCATTACAGCACCCTTGGTTCGAAATATGTCCCTGCTGCTGCTTACATGAGCGTACAACAGATTTGGCACTGGCCCCATGCTCATGTAGAAAGGGAGTGACTGAAGTCATTACCGGATTAAGATGAATGAAAATGAAAAAATGTAATTTAAAAATTTTTATTTGAAAAAAATGTTCTTTGTTTGGGCACTGCTTCAGAATGCGCTCAATTCTGAAGCCGCAGGTACAAAGTCTGTGCAGTCAACACTACTGTGCATACAGAAGTAACTATCTCAACTCTGCATCTTTTCAAGACTATAAACTTCAAACAAAAATATTTCTGGACCACTGCCTAACAAGGACAACTTGACTGCAACAGCATCAATAATTGGCCTTCGACCACAGCTGCTTACAGCAAAGATTAGAGATGGCTTGTCAGCACTGAGCTGACTTTCCAAAAGGGGTCCTGAGTGGATAACATGCAACATCATGGGTGCATCTCAATTCTCTTAAATAGCATCCATGTTTCCCTCACTAGTCTTTTCCTCGTGTCTCAGTCCTACCCACCATGGTGAGATGCAAGGAAACTATGTGAGGAGGGAAGACGCAAGGAATCCTTTCCTCTGAAGAATCACATGAATCCACATCCATTTCTGATGATGGCACACAGCTGGACCTGCTGCCAGTGTCTGTCATTATGGACTGACCGCGTGGTTTTCAGCTGAAGTCTTCCAGGAAGGCTGCCCTTGTGAATACTCGCTCATGGCTGCTCAGAGCTCTCTCCTCACAGCAGAAATGAGAGCTTTGATATGACCTTCAAGATGGCTGATACATGACAACTTCTGGTTCAAGTGAGGAGCAAGCAAGTATCTAATAAGAGATACTCAGATCCTGAGGAAAGAAATATTGTCCTTTTCGCTCAGCATCACTGATGAGGTTGTCAGAACCTTATTTTGTATATTGTATTATATTGTATGATTTTTTTCTTTTTTATTTTATTATTATTTTTTCTTATTTGTTTGAAATAAAGTCTGACTGACTGACTTACTTTACCGTGGAAATCTTTGTCTTGAAAGAAACTAGACGCATTTTTCAGAAACTTGAAGTTTACAGTTTTGGTCAAAATTCAAGTTTTTTGGCAGCAAACACTTACATGACACTACCAGTCCTTCTTCTTTCCAAGCACTGATGTTGCTGGTATTTGTCACATAATTTGTACATTTTTGTTTTCCCATCCGTGTGTTTGGAATGAAAAAAACTGGGGTGAGGGACCTTACCCCGTGGCCGAAGTAACCCCGGTCCCCCCTATTGGGTATGAGAAGGTGCTGCGTCTGTTTAATGATGAATAGCTCGTTTTTTACATGCAAAACTTCCACAAAAATTTCTGAATGCTTTGATTTGATATTGCTGACAAATGACCATGGTGTAAGCGGGATAATCAAGTCGTAGGTGTGCATTTACATGGTTTAAAGTCACTTCATGGAGGCAACCACCCTTGGATGGTTATTCGCCTCTGCGTTGTGCCTTAAAACCATGAAATGCACACTTACAAGTTGATTATCCCTAATATAACATGCCAAAAGACAAAACATGGGGGGGGGGAAAGGGAACCTTGAAGTTCATTCTTACTCTGTCACTATATAGGAACTGCCATGTGTTCCAGATTAACACAACTGCCAGATTAACACAACTGTAACGATAACTTTATTGTTTCATTATGATTCATGTCCATACATAAATCCTTACTTTAACTGCTATCAACATCTGCTGCTGCTGTCTCTCTCAAATTGACATTCACAAAATCAATAACTGCTACCCTACTCTAGCTCTTTGTCTATTCAAATCTATAACTCGCTTTTGATGTTTTCCTTACTCAAGACCCCCCCTCCACCTTCCACTCTCTCCCACTCACACTTTGGAAATAATTTATCAGCTCCAGCTCATTACTAAACTTGCACTACAATTGCCTGAGCTTTGCCTTATTTAGCACCCTTATCTTGGGCCCACATTCTCATACAGCACTTGGCGGCCCAGCTGAATACTAGATTGCACCTAGTCTTGTTTAAACCTGCAGTTGGTAAGTTTAAGAGAAGAAACTTTTTGTCATTTTTGCCAAAATTGTCACTATGTACAGACAGTATTACATAAAACTAGTACTCTGTAATTTAAAAAAGGCTCCTTTAAACCCACCTAATGCTCCTACTGCAATTTAAAAGAATCTTTCGGACCGGCCAAAAAGAACCAATTAGAGCCAGGATGGTGGCTGACAGCCGTCAAACAGTGCACATGCACGCGCTGCAGACAGCCCCCTCCCCCTTCCTCCTCAGTTCACGCCAGTGCTCAGTCAAGTTCAAATCTCCGAGAGCGGGTTCAGGAGCTTAGAACCATCAGGGAGGAAAAAAATACCGATACCTACGTTACCAGCTACAGCACACACAGCTAAGACAAGTAAAAAAAGAAGCCAGAAGAAAGAAAAGCACAAAAGAAAGAATTTAACAAAACCCAGGATAACACCAGAGTGAACATCAGAGTGGCTTTTTAGAGGTGGAAGGAACTCCGTGATCTGGAAGGATTAAAAACTGATGCAGAGTTTGCGACTTTTCTCCTTGACAGTTTAACCCCTGCTTTATTTGTTGGTTCATTTTTGCTCTGCAAATTAGCAAGTTGGCATCACTGACATGATTACCAAACTAACCCCAGCCCTAACCAGCATCAATTCATTTTCACTCTGCAAATAAGCGAGGGAATGTCGCTTACAAGCACAGTTGCTGTTCGAATAGCCAGAGTCTTGTAATTGTTACAGTACTCCGCAGTGCATGTGATGTAACAGCAATGTTGCAGTCGAGCTACCGTTAGCTTGTTTCAGTTGCTAGGGATAACGGTACTGGCATTGTTTTATTAGAGAGCAGCAGAAAATATCTTTGTGAAGTGATACATTATTCAGTTTTTGGCCCCTGGTGGCCAATCTAAAAATTGTAAATTGTCCAAAATCGAATCAGTTCTTCCTCTTGATGATACTTATATGCGAAACATGAAATTTCTAATTGAAATATTACTGAAGTTATCGCGTTACCATGTAGGGTGGCGCGGCGGCGGCCGGACCAACAATATAATATTCCCGAAACGCCATTTGGCCTTCGGGGATATAATTAGTCCTGGCAAATTCTACATGGGTTTCCTTCATTAACATGTTTTCCAATTCGAGAATAATCAAGTGACAATCGAAGACATGGCTTCTCTCCCTCATGAGATCTAAAGTGACAAAATAATGGGCTGCATTCAGGACAGAAAAATAATTAAATTTTTATAAGGTCTATGCACCAGCACTCAGCAAAGGCATTTCAGACTAGTAAGTGGTTTCGTACATTTACATTTTCCAATCGGACAGCTGTCTATTTTTTCTTTTTACTACGAATTGAGCGACCATGCGGCAAAAACAGGGATATGTACTTGTCGCCGAAATTATCTTCATTCGCTGAAGAGTTCTGAAATGCCATCACCGAGTGACGGTGCATAGACCCAATTGTAATCAAATTATTTTTCGGTACTGACTGCAGCCTATTATTTTGTCGCTTTTAGATTGCATGGGGGAGAGAAGCCGTGTCTTCAACTGCCACTTGACGTGTGAATGAAGGAAAACATCTAGAACTAGGCTTATGCCGTCGAAGGTGATGGCTGGGGGTATATCCCTGAACGCCCCAAATCCTTGAAAAAACTTTCATTTGAACTTAATTTCAGGTCAATCTGTCAAATGGTTCTGAAGATATGGCCAAAATGGTAATTTTCCATCACAAAGCGCCACCTGGTGGCAAAATATTGAACCAAACAGGTATGATGTCATCGGACACGTTGTGAGGTCACGACCTTTCAGTTGCACATAGTTTCATGTCAATTGGACAAATAGTTGCAAAGATATGGCAAAAATGGTGAATTTTATGTGACAAAGCTCCACCTTGTGTCAAAATTTTGAGCCAAACAGGTATAATGTCATTGTGGGACACATCTTCAGGTCATGACCTTTCATTTGCACTTGATTTGAGGTCAATCGGACAAATATTTCCAGAGATATGATTAAAACAGTGATTTT
Source organism: Gymnothorax reevesii (assembly GCA_029721435.1). Lineage (NCBI taxonomy): Eukaryota > Metazoa > Chordata > Actinopteri > Anguilliformes > Muraenidae > Gymnothorax > Gymnothorax reevesii. The sequence continues at coordinate 17,851,070 of CM056577.1, read as the reverse complement.
TTCAGTTTTTGTCCCCTGGTGGCCAATCTAGAAATGGTAAATTGTCCAAAATCGAATCAGTTCTTCCTCTTTATACTTACTTATATGCAAAACTACGAATTTCTGATTGAAATATTACCGCAGTTATCGCGTTAACACTGAAATCAGTTTTTGGCCCCTGGTGGCCAATCTAGACATCGTAAATTGTCCAAAATCGAATCATTTCTTCCTCTTTATGATACTTACTTATGTGCAGAATTTGGAATTAGTAATTGAAATATTACTGAAGTTATCGCGTCAACACGTAGTGCGGCGGCAGCCGGACCAAAAACATAATATCCCCCGGAACGCCATTTGGCGTTAGGGGATATAATTAGCCAGGAATAATTATTTTCAATAAAAGGAGGGATATTAGCCCTGGAGTTGTCAGGTCTAAGGACGCATCAGTTTGTTGGCCAGCAATGTTGACTGTTCGCAACAGTAACGTCTTGCCTCGGCAACTTGGCCGCTTTCATACTGTGAATGTGCAAAATCTCTCCGCAGTTGCATGTATAACAGCTCGCGTGCATGATAGCCACCTGGGGGAGGGTGTTAGGAGTACAGTGGAGAGGGAGGGGGAGGGATCTGAAAGTTGCTTTTTCTCAAATTTTTGTGCGAAGTCCTCTTCTCTCCTCAAAGTTACCAACTGCAGCTTTAAATGGAAGAAGTGCACAGATAAACCCGCCCTCACACACGTGATGTAGAAAATTGTGAATTGCCCCATAGCTGCTTTAGTTCTTACCAGTACCATTACAAGTGTTGCTGGTTTCTATTCCACTTGGTCATTCTGTTAAACTCACATTCAGAAAGAGTGTATGGCCTTCCACATCCTACAGTACTTAGTGCAGAGATGATTAAGAAATGGAGCAGCGGGACATTTTTTATTCTGGAGCCACTGAAACTTCTGTGTTGGTCCATCAGGGTGCATGAATTTAACATTGACGTCTTGCATACATCCAAAGAATATAAGGACAACTGCCAGCCAACAGTAGCCACCATACAGGCTGGCTACATGAAGTCCTGGTGTGAAATGTTCAAGGGTTGCCTGCTCTTTCTGATCAGCGTCCATTATCGGTACAGACTGAAACCCACTATCATCCCCAGAAATGCGTTTCACGATGATGGAACCATCTGCTTAAGGAATGAAGCAGTGATTATCCCTGGAACCAGGAATTTTAGGATCATCTTCACAACATCTGTTTTGGTCAACTACATGTTTCTGCATGTTATGTTTTTTGAGGGGATTCTTTTTAATTCCTGTGCCCAATACTTACCTGGCATTTTGTGACAGTTGTTAAGTTGAGGATGTTCCCAATGATGCAAGACTGATAGGTAGTTTCACAAAATTGGGAAGCCATTTTCTCAAGACGTGCTCATTAGCATGTCCTGCCACCAATACAACTATACTCTGTCAAAAAAGAAAAGCTAAAGTGTAAAAACAGGAAATAAATGACAGAATTTTGCTGATATTGTTACGATATAAGTACTAATTATAAATTTTGAATGTCTGCACACATAGGGAATAATTTGTGCCTTTAGAATAAAGTACGACCTAAAATTACTGGAAAAATCTAAGAAACACAAAAACACAACCATGTGGAAAAGTGGCGAATAAACACACCAAAATGATAGGCACCTGCAGCATGAATTGGTGGGCTATGATAAAAGGGAGGGGTTTTCATTTGTCCGTCGTCACAACTCTTCAGCAAGTAAACCGTTACAACATGCCACGGCTGACAGAAGATCAACGAAACAACGCCATTGGCCGTCTGCAGACAATCTGCTTCAGCCGTAGCCACATTCTTCAAGGTATTGCCAAGCACCATAACAAGACTATGGAATCAGTATCAAGCACAGGGGTCAACACATGATTCTCAGTTCTGGCTGACCTTGTGTCACAACAGCAGCGCAGGACCGGTACATACGGCTACATCACTTTCGTGATAGACTCACCACGACCGCCTCTACAGTGACAGCAATTCCAGGACTGCGTAGAATTTCAGCCCAGACAGTGAGGAACCGTCTACGTGATTCTGGTCTTCAGCCCAAGATGGCCAGTTCAAGGTGCCATTCTCACTAATCAGCATCGTCGGCTAAGACATCAGTGGTGTCAAGGACAAAGAATATGGCCACAACATAGATGGAGACGTGTGTAGTTCAGCGATGAGTCACGGTATCTGCTTTGCCATGCAGATGGAAGGCACAGTGTTTACAGACGTCGTGGGGAACGTTATGCTTGGATTTGCGTACTGAAAGTGGACAGGTTTGGCGGCGGAAGTGTAATGATGTGGGCCACCATCTTCTATACCGGTAGAACAGACTTGGTTCACATCCAGGGCAATTTAACAGCACAACAGTATACAAATGAAATTCTTCGCCCGCAAGTCCTTCCCAAAATGCAACAAAAAAACGCCTGACCTCAAACGGCAAGATTGCCAACAGCATTTTTGAGGAACCACAACATCGAAGTACTGCAATGGCCCTCCAGGTTGCCAGATCTTAACCTCATCAAACATCTATGGGATGCGCTTGATCAACGCTTGCGAGCACGCCATCAACAGCCACGGAACCTCCAACAGTTGGCAGAAGCATTTCAGGAAGAGTGGCTGAACATTACCCAGGCCACAATTCGTAATCTGATTGCTTCCATGGGACAACAATGCCAAGCAGTTCTGGACTCTCATGGAGGCCATACACGATACTGAGGTCGGATGACTTTCACCGTGACATTCCATTGTTTCATGCGTGTGCCATAATGAACTCGTTCAATGACAACGACTTTTGCCAAATTTGAACATTTGACTGTTATTTCCTGATTATTATACAAGACAAAAAATATACATCTGAAAACCACTTTTGCGTTTCTTTTTTTGCAGAGTGTATTTAGGAGGTACTGCTGTCATCAATTTGCTAGGATAGCAATAAAAACAGCATCTCACTAGATTGTCTGTCATCTTCTATCGCTTCACTCAGTTCATTTTGCAATGGAAAAAAACCAATCAATTTTTTAACCCTTTCATGCATGGAGGTCACTACAGTGTACAGCTGTTTAAAAGTGTTTTTTCTCTATATATGCCTGCCATTTTGGCACTGCGGCATATTAGCAAAAAAATCCTGACTGAGTTTATCATAATTCATGCATGAGAGGGTTAGTGAAGGTATGCTTGTTCCATAATGATATTTATATTGGTGACCATACACATCAAGAGTTTTCCAAAAATATAGGTTTCATTAAACTTGAAGGATACCCACATCCTGAAAAAAGAGGCCGAAAAAGGGCTACCCTCCACAGGAAGCTAAAATAAGGGTCAGTATTACCAAAGAACTATAAATGCTACAAGATATTAAACGGTGGCTATAGAAAGCTCTTGACCATGACAAATAGCTGATATTACCACCAATCCACATATGTCATCAGATGGGTGTAAAAATGATACTCTTAAATGTGTATGCTTTGATACCGGTTTGTAAAAGTAACATTTTTGAGAGCCTGTAAAATCACAATAAAAGGGTTAAAAGTTTGTTGATTGGCAAAAGGAAAAAAAAGATGTTTTTGCAGAACACTGATGCCCCCGGTGGCAGGTTAAAGTTTTTTTTCTCTGTAGATAAACAGACAGACAGACAAATGGACAGGTGCAAAACAATTAGCCCCTGAATCTTCGATTCCGGGGGCATAAAACAGGTAATGCATTGCATAGAGAACAAGTCCTGAAAAAATCGTGGGGTGGGCTTAATTACGTCCAGAGTGACAGCATGTTAAAAATGGAAAAAATCCAAATTTCAACAACCGGGGTGAGATGTCAGATGATTGAGCCAAAACTTGGCATTGCTTCATTTGGCAACCAAAGCGACATGCTGTCGAAGTTTGAAGAAAATCCTTGACTATGCCCATGGGAGCCATGGTTGATTTCATATGGAAAGACCCAAAAAATAAAAAACTTGCTGCTCTTCTCAGTAATTCGTAGTAGCACCAGAAATGAGCAAAATATTTCATTGTTTTGCAGTGCTGCCACCTATATGCTGTATGTGGAACTACAAACCTCTACACTAAACAAGCAACAATACCAATGTTATTTTATCTTCCCTGGCCTTATCTATTCAATTATAATGCCAACACATGAAAACTAAGGGTATTCTATCATAAATGTGGCCATTTCCCTGGGAAAGGGAAATGTAAGGCATTTTTCAATGCACAACCCAGACTGTCTTTGACAAATTATTTTCTCTATGAACAGACTGACAACAACCCCAAGAGACTGAGACATTTATCAAGCAGCCTTTTGGTATTTGACTTTTATTTTTGACTGTATACACCACATTTTCTATCTTCGCACAATCACACTGAATTAATCCCCAACTCCTGTATTTTATTTCTGTTGTGCATTTTCTGGTGATTTTTAAGACTACCAGACTGAGTGAAACTCTTCCCACACAGGGTACAGTGATATGGTCTCTCTCCTGTGTGAATTCTGTTGTGCTCTCTGAGGTGCGATCCCTGAGCAAATCTCTTCCCACACTGCACACAACCAAATGGCTTATCCCCAGTGTGAATCCTTTCATGTCTGATAAGGTTGCACCTCAAACTGAACCGCTTCCCACACCACGCACAACCGAAGGGCTCATTCCCAGTGTGAGCCATTTCATGTGTCATGAGGTTGAACCTCGAAGTGAGCTGCTTTCCACTCTGAGCACAACTGAACGGTTTCTCTCCTGTGTGGACTCGCTGGTGTCTCTCCAGGCAGTGAAAACTTGCAAACGTCTTCTGACACTGTGCGCATCTAAAATGCTTCTCCTTTTTACCTGCTCTCCGGGGGATTCTGGCATTTTGGTTACAGCTTGAGACTGGGTCCGAGCTCTTCTCAGGATCTCCTGTTTGCCAGTATAACTGCGGCTGAACTGGTTGATAAACTTGCAAGGTTAGATGATCATCTGTTGAGAGTGGAGGCTGTTCATGTTCTGTTTGCTGTGTGTCACCCATCTCAGATCGAGTCTCCTCACTGTAGAAACACTGCTCACCTGCTTCCTCTTTCACAACACCACCTTCAAGAACATGATTATCTTCCCCCAAGGCAGACAGTGGGCTTCGAGATGCCACCATTCTGGCTTTATTATGTTGTTTTGATGAGAGAATTGACCGGCTCTGTGAGTTTTGTTCTGTAGCCTTAGCACAAACAGAATTATCAGTCACATTACAGTCCATTTGGATAAACAAACTGCATAGTGGATTGTCTAACTCAGACACGACATACTCAGAGCCCACATTGTTCAGCCTTCCAGCACAGAGTTCAGATCCTGTCTGATGGAGTATTTGGGCCACACACTCCTCCTCTGGCTCCTCCTTCACTGTATATCCAAACTCAGGCCTGGAGTCACAAGTCTGTGCTTCACAGTGTTGCTCCATGAGTTGTTTAACAGCTCCTGTGGGGACCATTGGAATAAAATTATCTTCCCAAAACAAGATCAAGGGTGCTTACTCATATGTGATAAGGGAGGCCAAGGATGCGTTCTGTTGCTCAAGCCCAGCATTATGACACTTGCCTGCTCTTATCCAGGGCTTAGCAGAAGACCGTGGGTGCGTCTGAATACCCAAACTACATAAGTGGGCAAAGAATTTGGTTTCATACCTACTACTCAACCTCTGATGGAGCAGGTACAATGTGTATGTGTATCAGCAGTGTTTGTACAAGCTCGGACATAATGTATGGCAGCCATCCTGCCCATCTCCTGACCCAGTTAAACCATGACATGGCATCAATTGCCCACGCAAGATTTTAAAGGCATAGCTTTACCTCAGATATGGCAGCATCTCTGTCTATTTTTTAATTAAGGCTAAAACAGTGTAATAGTGTATTATTCACGCATTGTTTTCCATAGCAGGTTATTGCTTCCCCTGTCATCATCAAAAAGGCTTGGAATCCGAGAACCAGTGGCCTTATGGTATAGCGCAGGGTCCATCGGTCGCATGTGCAAGTGTGAGAAGCTAGCCCTGATGGCCTTCCTGCCAAATATCTTGAAGGTGTGGTTAACACTGTGAAAGGGTCTATTTTTAACAAAATAATATAATAGAGTCCACACACTGAAGGACTGGCTCCCCGAAGGTTAATTGCCAAAACATCAACATTTCAATGAAAAAAAATCATCAATAAGATCTTTGTGATGAAAACATTGAGGTTTTGGCAAGTAACTTTTGGCAAGCCAGTCCTACAGTGTGCGGATCCCATTATATTTTGTTGGATGTGGATCTTGCTTGTCCTGCATCTGTTCTTGAGTGGATGAGCAAGCTCTTTTTTAACCCAAACCATGATCTCTTACTCAGCCAAACGAAATAGTTTTGATGCCTAAACCAAAAAACAGTAGTTTTGTTGCCTAAGTCCAACCAGGAGCTTTGTTGCCTTAACCTAACCAAATAGTTTTGTCGCCTGAAGTTAACCAAACTGTGACTGAGAACTGAAAATAATACATAAAACTGAAAAAGGCGTGAAGTCAGTCGAAAAGAAGGGGATCTGATCCTGACCTGCCTGCTCAGGAATTCCACACTTTGCCCTTTCAACAACCACAACTGACAAGCACATTGGACTTAGTGGCTGTTTATACTCCGTCACCTGACTTCCTTAAGGCTTTCTGGCAAAAAGCTTTTTCAACAGAAAGCCTTCGGAGCAAACTCCCTTCAACACCATCGCGTACAACGCAATTCAGCCGACAGCAGTTCGGGATCCTGGTATCGTTAGCATACAGCTTGATCCATACAGAGGTTTCATGTACATATTTTCGCTTACTGAATAATACATGTGTATGGCTATTTGGAAGCACCCCAGGATTAGTTCATTAGTTCAGTTTTATAATGTTGGTTTATTTTCCGTTAATTTGGCAGGCACTGTCCGCACAAACAGCATTTATGCAATTTTGCTGGAGCTTGGCAAGGAGAGAAGCTTCCAGTTTTACATCTTTAAAATGCGCGTGTGTATTTTTCTCAATATGGGCACTTTTAAGTGAAATGCAGAGTCGGGGTCCTATATTTTTGAAATAATTCCACAGGGTTAGTTTTTTACCTATTAAACTATAAGTGTGTGTCCTTACTAATTGACAATAATAAAAAAAATACTGATGTCAGACAAGTTTTTTTTCCAGAAGCACTTCACATGCCCTTTGATGTTTGGCACTTTCGTTCAACCTGCGTCAGGTTTAAGAAAGGAAAAGGGAAAGCTCGGATGTTCGCCCCATGGCAGCAGGCGGTGGTACAACGCCTTAAAAAAGAATCGATTCAGAATCACCCCAGCCCTACCTGAGATCTGAGGCATGATGACTTATGACAAAAAATGACTTATGCCAATAACTTGCCCGTTCTGAAATACTGTAATATCTTTTCCACCATAGGATGTGTCTTCCGACATGATTTTTTTGAAGAAATGAGTATCGACGCGCTTCAGTCAGGGTTAAAATTATTATTGCCAGTTGAAACGTATTAATAACTGCAATAATGATCCAATTATAGAATTTGTTCATTCATTTCCAAACGGTGACTTTTTTTTTTTTTTGGCCGGGCAGTGTATTTGGTACTGTGTAGTCATGATAGTTCATATAAAATGTGGTGTCAACAGCAAAACTGGGCTACTTTAGTGGCTTCCAGGTGGCGCTACCGGCAGGCAAAGTGAGATACGGACCTAAAACTGAGACTTCTTCCGCGGGACACCCGTATTTACCTTTGTGGCAAGTTTCATTCAATTCCAGGGGGGGTCAGCTCCTCAAAAATTGCCATTTTCTCACGGAATGGCTCTTTTTAAAAAATGACATCCAAAAAGTGCCCGTATCGAGAAAAATACCCACATGCAAACGTTCACAGAGTTCCCTTTAAGTTCAAACCTTCCTATATAGCAAGACATTCGCTAACATGCATTAACTACCTCCCACTGCTTCAAACTGGTCCGCAACCTGAACTCCGACGGAGCGGCTCTCTCGAGTCCTTGCTTCTTGAGCCGTCCTCAGCTCGCTCTCCATCTGCTGCAGTTTACTCCTCAGACGATTAATTTCTTTGTTGCTTCGGGATACTTCCAAATGCAACACAACGTAACCATCTTCAACCAATTTGTTTATCTCTGTAACAGTGGCTTTGGTTAGTGTTTCCATTATTGTGGCTAACTGTGTCTCAAAGGCTGCACGAGTCTCCATTTTACCCACGAATAAATCGAGCTTCTATACTGATGTATTGACAGCCTGCAAGCATTAACACAATACTACATGAATTCAAGTAAAGCAAACGATAGCGGATATCTAACAAAGCGCAAGAGAGCCCAGAATGTAAGCTCAGTGAATTCTTCTTCTGTTTTTTTTTTTCTTTTGGTGTGTGTCGCCACATGTCGACGTTTTACCGCCACCTACAAACTGTAGTTATTCAATAATTACACAGATAGCATAGAAACAATGTTGATTTTCCATCTGAATCATCAGAATGGCTGACATTGAAATATCAATGCTAATTCAATGTTGAATCACTGTTACAATAGCGATGAAACCCAACGTTGATACAGCAACATTGAAACAATATTGATTTAAAGTTATGATTATAATTGATTGAGCATCGATTCCTGGTTGACAGGGTGATGACACAAATGTTGAAAAGTCATTGAAAGCACATTGATCTGTGGTTAGGTTGAAATCTCAACATTGTTTCAATGTTCTTTTTAATTAAATCACATTGAAATACCATTGATCTTTAATTAGAAAATCAACATTAATTCAATGTTAATTGAGGGTGCTCGTTCAACGTTGTTTCAATGTCTTAACGTTGACAAAACAATGTTGATTTAACAGTGTTTCAATGACTCTTTGCTATCAGGGTAGCCTATTTAACAAGATGGCCACGCCTACTGGAAAGCATGAAAAAACACTTCCTGTGGCTAATACGACAGAAGCTTACAGGCATATACTGTTCACTTGTCTTCTCGCAAACTCTTCTTTCTTTATTACAAGAAATGATTACAGTTGTGGGCGGCACGGCGGCACAGTGGTTAGCATTGCTGCCTCACAGCAAGAAGGTCGTGGGTTAGGGTTACCCCCCTCCTGCCTGGGGCCTTTCTTTGTGGAGTTTGCATGTTCTCCCCGTGTTGCGTGGGTTTTCGCCGGGTACTCCGGTTTCCTCCCACAGTCCAAAGACATGCATATCAGGCTAATTGGAGACGCCAAATTGCCCATAGGTATGAGTGTGAGAGCGAATGGTGTGTGAATGGTGTGTGCGCCCTGCAATGGATTGGCAAGCTGTTCAGGGTGGGTCCCCGCCTTTGCCCGTAGTTAGCTGGGATAGGCTCCAGCTCGCCCCGTGACCCTAGTGAGGAATAAGCGGGTATAGAAAATGGATGGATTACAGTTGTGGTCCGTATTTTGGAATTACAGGGTAGCGTGAGGAGGTTTACATTTGTTTAAGGTTATTAGGTTAGCCTTTTCTTTTCATTTTGATTGTATAGGTATAGTTTATGATAGCTGACATTTCAGATAATTTGGCTAGCTAGCTTGTGAAAATGTTAGCTAGTAAACGACTTGATGACTTAAATGCCTGCGTTCGTAAAACTCGCTGTTTGTTTTTCACTTTACCAAGCTATACTGAGTACAAATGAAAACGCACCTCTTGAAAAAAGTCAATATTTAAGTTCAAATGAACTTCAATATAATTTTTATTCTACAACAACACTACAGTGACGACACCCGACATGCCAGGTGCAAGAAATGCGAGAATTTCAAGTTAACTGTAACGCTAGGCAATTTTTTGCAAAAACGCAACATCTTGCACGCGCACCACGGGAAAAATGAATTTCACTCTGAATTTGTGCACACACTGCCTTTAAAAGCATGTGAATCCGAATAAAATTTCACTTCTTCACTGACTCTTGTGAAACGTCGACACTATGTCGCAACTGACAGCCCCTGAACAGGAACGTGCCATAGGCATGCTTCAAATTGGCGCCAGCACCAGAGAAATTGCCAGACGACTTCACTGCGCTTACACAACGATCGCAAGACTCCATCAAAGGTTTCTGCAAACAGGGAGCACTCGGGACCGTCCTCGACCGGGTCAACAACGTGTGACAATGGCACATCAGGACCGTCAGATCGTAGGGGATTATGTCCGAGACCAAACACTACCAGCAACAAGAACGGCTGCTCAAGTCCAAGGACGATGTGGATTCATTCACCCCAACACTGTACTGAACCGTCTGTGAGCTGCAGGCCAGCGTGCACGATGTCCTTATTTCGGCCCCATACTGATGGATCATCACCGAAACCAGCGTCTACAGTGGGCAAACAGGCACCAGAATTGGCGACTACGACAATGGCACGGTGTCATCTTTTCTGACGAGTCACGATTTCACTTAAGGAACGCAGATGGCCGTATACGTGTTTGGCGGAGACGTGGTGAACGTTATAACGCCGATTGTGACGTTCAAACGGACCGTTGGGGTAGTGGCAGCGTTATGGTGTGGGGTGGAATAAGCTACCGTCACAGAACCCCTCTCCATATCTGCAGAGGAAGGGTGAACGGCGTCTACTACCGGGACCAGGGGCTGCAGAACCATGTTATGCCGTTCTTCAACCAACACCACAATATCCACACGTTCCAACAGGACAACGCTAGGGCACACACTGCAAGGGTGTCCATGCAGTACCTTGCACAGCAGAACATCCCCGTGCTTCAGTGGCCAGCTCTGTCACCCGACCTCTCCCCTATCGAGCACTTATGGGATGAAATTGGACGACGTCTTTCACGTCGACGCCAGATGGACAACATCCGAGAACTTGAGGTTGCCCTTGTTCAGGAGTGGAATGCTATCCCTCAGAACACTATCCAGAGACTGATCAACTCCATCCGACGACGATGCACCGAATGTGTCAATGCTAATGGCGGTCACACCAGTTATTGACTTTCCTGTTTGACCCCTACACCAGTTAAACCTCTCTCGCGCATTAACATTATCGTGAATGAAATTGAATGATGTTTACATGTCTTCTTAAATCATTCATTATCTCAAATGCATCATACGTATATACTTCACATATCGATCCGTGGAGCAATTCCAGATTTCGCGAGTGGTGCGTTTTCATTTGTACTCAGTATATGTCTACTCTCAGACATTATAGTGGTCACTGGGTTGGATGTTTTGTCGTTCAGTCACTGAGGAAGCTTGAAGCTAGCTCATTGTACCAAGGTTGTACCTCCAATGAGGCGAGATTGCGGGTTTGCTAGCTAGGCGAGTTGCGTTTGGCCTGAAGCCATATTTTATTTTTCTGTCATGAACACAGCTCGGTTTTATCCAGGCTAGAACGCTTAGCAATGGTATATGATGGGGAGCTTGAGGTTTTCCCTGTCAGCTTGTGCAAAGAAAGTCTGGCTAAATGTGACTTGCTTCGCAGTAGATGGCTATCTAGCTAACAAGTAAATTAAGATATTGCAAATGCATGTTGGTCATGACCACCATTACTTGGCGTTTCTTTTTGATTACTGCAGCTGCTGCGACTTGCGTTTTCAACATTCACCGTGGAATTCAGTCTGGAGTAGCCAGTTAAAGCCCAGTAAACCTTCGTCAACTCCGCGCTTTCTTCTCCAGAAGCAGTGTTCCCAAAGGGGAGGAAAATGCAGTTTTCCGTCAAGGCACATATCAACAAAATGAATACCATACCTGCGCAGAGTTAGTTAAGGTGTAGCCTTGAACCAAAAAGAAAATAATTACCCTAACTGTTCTGAAAATAAAACAATGTTTCTTCCCGTGAAATCCCCTTTGAAAAGTGGGTTCGTCGTATTTTCGGGGACTCGGCTTTTTAGTCAAAATCAGTGATTCTGCGTATTAGTTTATAGTTAATATACGTTGACAACAATAGATGGCGCCGAACTATCGTGATTAAAACAAGATGTCATGAAAACCCCCTTTTTCCAAAAAAATTGTCTTGAGAAAGGGGGCTCGTCTTACATCCAAAATCCTTACCTTCGGAACAACACGGTGATAATGATTTTTATTGCGTCCTTAATGGTAAATGTGTAATTGAGGTACCTTGTAATATAGACTAAATACTGCAAAAATGAAAAGCAAAATTACGTTTTACTACCCTTTATGTATTAGAAATGTAGATCAAGAGTAAATCTTATTTTGCTCATGTGATGCGTTTTTTTTTTTTTTTTGTGGTCAGGTAGGCAATCATATGTGGGACATACTGAAATAAATGCCCCATCAAGGAAATTGAACACCCATGGGTTTTTCACATCTAACATCAGGGAATGAATTAAATCGTAACTATCATTGCTGGTAAATTCCATGAGTAAGCTAAGCAAGCCCAACTGGGTGGAACACGTAAACTGCCAGGTGTCCCAGTCTGAGACTTGAGATGTCTGGTCACCGTATTTATTAAATTTACCCCGGGTGTACTCAATGAATCTCCAGGACTTGTGAAATTAAGATGTCAAGAAAAGTTTACATCATAGCCCATTACAGCACCCTTGGTTCGAAATATGTCCCTGCTGCTGCTTACATGAGCGTACGACAGATTTGGCACTGGCCCCATGCTCATGTAGAAAGGGAGTGACTCAAGTCATTACCGGATTAAGATGAATGAAAATGAAAAAATTTAATTAAAAAATTTTTATTTGAAAAAAATGTTCTTTGTTTGGGCACTGCTTCAGAATGCGTTCAATTCTAAAGCCGCAGGTACAAATTCTGTGCAGTCAACACTACTGTGCATACAGAAGTAACTATCTCAACTCTGCATCTTTGCAAAACTATAAACTTCAAACAAAAATATTTCTGGACCACTGCCTAACAAGGACAACTTGACTGCAACAGCATCAATAATTGGCCTTCGACCACAGCTGCTTACAGCAAAGATTAGTGATGGCTTGTCAGCACTGAACTGACTTTCCAAAAGGGGTCCTGAGTGGATAACATGCAACATCATGGGTACATCTCAATTCTCTTAAATAGCATCCATGTTTCCCTCACTAGTCTTTTCCTCGTGTCTCAGTCCTTCCCACCATGGTGAGATGCAAGGAAACTATGTGAGGAGGGAAGACGCAAGGAATCCTTTCCTCTGAAGAATCACATGAATCCACATCAATTTCTGATGATGGCACACAGCTGGATCTGCTGCCAGTGTCTGTCATTATGGACTGACCGCATGGTTTTCAGCTGAAGTCTTCCAGGAAGGCTGCCCTTGTGAATACTCGCTCATGGCTGCTCAGAGCTCTCTCCTCACAGCAGAAATGAGAGCTTTGATATGACCTTCAAGATGGCTGATACATGACAACTTCTGGTTCAAGTGAGGAGCAAGCAAGTATCTAATAAGAGATGTTAGATGTACCCCATGTCCTCCAGTTCTCAGATCCTTTCCAAAGGTGAGCAAGTGCATCTGATGAAATAAAAACAAAAAAGGCTGAGCAATTTATGTATAGAATGTCATATAATAAAAATATAACTTCTTAAATTAATAAGAAATATGGCACAAAGACAGCGTAAAAATTCAAAGAGATTAGATGATAAAAGAGCAATAGTAAACGAGTAGTTGGAGTACTATCTGAAGGACTGTATATGACAAGGTAATAATGCAAAGCACCGCTAAACACTAAGAAAAAACCTTGTAAATTTGCAAAGATTGAAGCAAGTAGGACCAATTAGTCATAATTAAGCGGCTAAAGGTTGTCAGTGTGTCTTCATGAAATCACAAAAGAAGTTGAATAAATTAATCCCCTCTAAATAAGTGTTGGGTAATGGACTGAAAATGTTAAGCGCCAGTTAGATAGCCTGCATTGCAGGATGTTCCAAAAGCGAGCACAGAAGTTCAAAGTTGTGTGATTTTTTAATTTACTTTTTTATTTGGGCTACATAATTAAAACAATGTTTGTAATTGAATTTACCACATTGTAGCATTGCAGAAATAAGAACAATGAGTGTTAAACTGCCAAAGGATTATTCTAATCTTTGGAAAACTTTATTAAGCATAATTATCAAACAGTGGTCGGTAAAATTGTGTTACTCACTCAAGCCATTCTCCACAACAGCTTTTTGACGTTCTCTAAACCGGTAATAAGCAACTTCAGAGACGTGATATCTAGAAAACAAATTCATAGATGTATGTTCACCAGCTAAATGGTGCAAGCTATCTTTGATACTAACGTAGTTCGAGCAAACACAGAAGACTAGCAAGTTAGCCACGGATTACAGCATGAACGATAGGTAGCAAGCTAATGCTAGTATTTTTATGTTCCATTAAGTAAATTGTTGATGCCATAATATTGTGTCAATTGGCCAATAACTCAAATTTTCCGATTAACTGGCTTTGCAAATCCTATTGCTATGTAGATATGCAACTTGGGTAACATTACATGGACATGAGAGCTAGCTGGCCATCACCATTTGAAAGCAAATTGGGTTTATTGTGCCACCTAAGTTTATCTAGCTAGCTAAATAACAGACAAAGTTCGCCATCACAGCCGTCTACAGCGACCCGATGACCAAACACGCCAGCTAGACAAGTGGCTAGTTAGTGTTGCGCTTCCCATTAAGATGTGTTTTTATATGCTCGACCTCTCAAACAGTGTCATGTAAAATTGCGCATAAATTTTTATTCTTATATGTTTTTCGATCACAACTATGTTGAAGTTGTTTCGGAAGACCCCTTAGCTTGGCGGAAAATAGCAGGAATTTCTCCATTATACTCTCCATGGGAAATTCAGAAGTGCGGTGCACTTGACGCCATATTGGTTTCTTCAACTGCGCTCGTAGAAGGAAGCGGCGACAGCCTCTCCAGTTCGAAATACATTGGGGGTGCATCTCAAAGCCACGGCTGCATCCTTTGAAGGCTGCATTTTTAAGGGTTGTCACTTACTTCCATCCGCCAAAGTAAGATTTAGGGTACGGGACAAGGTTAAATCTAGGGCCAGATTTTTGGTTAAGGGTTAGAGCTTAGGTTAAGATTAGGGAAAGCAGTGCCAACTCACTTAAACCAAAGCTGTTTAACGGAGATTAAATGATGTTACGTCAGTTCGGCAGATGGAACTAAGTGACGACCCCTAAAAACGCAGCCTTCAAAGTATGCAGCCTAGGCTGCAGCCTTCGAATGCTGCATTTTTAGGGGTCGTCGCTCAATTCCATCTGCCAAACTGACATTTGGCTAAGGGATAATGTGCCAATGGTTATGTTATGTTGTGCCTATGTCCTTGCTCTCTGCGGACAACTTCGCGGTTTATTTTTGAGTAAATGAGAGAGAGCCGCAGTTTTGGAGAGGACGGAGCCTGTTCTCTACCAGCCTTGTGTTGCTCATCAATAAACCCCCTTTTAAAGCAATTCACCTGTCTTTGCGTGACTGAGAGCGTTACAATATTATTTATATTCAAAATATCAAGTATTCTGACATTGGTGCTAATTGCACGACACCAACTTCTTTTGCAGTGGAGAAGATTTACAACAGTTTTTGGAGGTGGTCACTAAAGAAATTAGTAGACTAAAACTATGGTTTGACAAAAACAAATTGTCATTAAATTTGGACAAAACTAAGTTTGTAATTTTGTAATCGGAAAATAAATGCACATATACAAGTGACGATTGATAATGTAAAGATAGAAAGAGTAGACGAAATTAAGTTCTTGGGAGTAATACTTGACCACAAGCTGTGCTGGAAAGCGCATGTAAAATAGCTGCATTTAAAGCTGGCTCGAAGCTTTGGAATTTTTGGGAGAACTCGGAGCATTCTTGACCATAAGGCCATGTTCATGCTGTATTGTTCACTTGTACTGTCTTATCTGATCTACTGTGTTGAGGTATGGGGCAATACCTACAAGAGTACACTGCAGACATTTTGCACAATTCAAAAAAGAGCAAAAAGGATTATAATGTCGATGATTATGATCATACTAATGCATTGTTTTCAAAGTTACAGACATTGAAATTTATGGATCTGGTAGGATTCCAAATTGCACAAATACTGTTTAAAGCAAAAAATGATCTACTACCAAATAACATACAAAAACTGTTCAAGGAAAGGGGGGGGGGTACGATTGATGGGGAAAAATGAAGTTAAAACAACCTAGCTTTCACACCACTCTTTAAAGTATGTGTGGTGTAAAATTGTGGAATGGTCTGCCTGATGACATTAAATTCAGTAAAAGTGAAACACAATTTAATAAAAACCACAAGCAAAATATTCACTGTAAAAAAAAAAGAAATGGTTGTCTCAACTGAAAAAAGTTAGTGTCCAGGCTGCCTTAAAATGTTAAGCTCATTGAACTTGAGATAAATTGAGGTAATATTCAGCTTATAATCTTAAATTCAGTTAACTTGACATTTTAAGGCAGCCTGGACACTTTTTCAGTCGAGACAACTTTTTTTTTTTTTACTTGAGAATTTCAGTCTAGAAGAAAGGGAACGTAATGCATACTAGTATTGCTAAATGATCATTTCTATCCTTGATTGATTGATTGATTAGTAACTGGCTGATTGTTTAAAGGATTGTGGAGATTACATTGGTAATGGATGATATATTTGGACTGTTCCATGTATTTTGACTTGGTACTAGTAAAAGACTGATTACATATGAAATGGAAGTTAAATGAGAAATGATATAGAAACAAGGGGTTAGACTTGAAAAGCATTCTGCTTCCTCTAACTCCTTTTCGGACACTGAGGAAAGAAATATTGTCCTTTTTGCTCAGCATCACTGATGAGGTTGTCAGAACCTTATTTTGTATATTGTATTATATTGTATGATTTTTTTCTTTTTTATTTTATTATTATTTTTTCTTATTTGTTTGAAATAAAGTCTTACTGACTGACTTACTTTACCGTGGAAATCTTTGTCTTGAAAGAAGCTAGACGCATTTTTCAGAAACTTGAAGTTTACAGTTTTGGTCAAAATTCAAGTTTTTTGGCAGCAAACACTTACATGACACTACCAGTCCTTCTTCTTTCCAAGCACTGATGTTGCTGGTATTTGTCACATAATTTGTACATTTTTGTTTTCCCATCCGTGTGTTTGGAATGAAAAAAACTGGGGTGAGGGACCTTACCCCGTGGCCGAAGTAACCCCGGTCCCTCCTATTGGGTATGAGAAGGCGCTGCGCCTGTTTAATGATGAATAGCTCGTTTTTTACATGCAAAACTTTCACAAAAATTTCTGAATGCTTTGATTTGATATTGCTGACAAATAACCATGGTGTAAGCGGGATAATCAAGTCGTAGGTGTGCATTTACATGGTTTAAAGTCACTTCATGGAGGGAACCACCCTCGGATGGTTATTCGCCTCCGCGTTGTGCCTAAAAACCATGAAATGCACACCTACAAGTTGATTATCCCTAATATAACATGCCAAAAGACAAAACATGGGGGGGAAAAGGGAACCTTGAAGTTCATTCTTACTCCGTCACTATATAGGAACTGCCATGTGTTCCAGATTAACACAACTGCCAGATTAACACAACTGTAACGATAACTTTGTTTCATTATGATTCATGTCCATACATAAATCCTTACTTTAACTGCTATCAACATCTGCAGCTGCTGTCTCTCTCAAATTGACATTCACAAAATCAATAACTGCTGCCCTACTCTAGCTCTTTGTCTATTCAAATCTATAACTCGCTTTTGATGTTTTCCTTACTCAAGACCCCCCCTCCACCTTCCACTCCCTCACACACTCTCACTCACTTCCACTCTCTCCCACTCACACTTTGGAAATAATTTATCAGCTCCAGCTCATTACTAAACTTGCACTACAATTGCCTGAGCTTTGCCTTATTTAGCACCCTTATCTTGGGCCCACATTCTCATACAGCACTTGGCGGCCCAGGTGAATACTAGATTGCACCTAGTCTTGTTTAAACCTGCAGTTGGTAAGTTTTAGAGAAGAAACTTTTTGTCATTTTTGCCAAAATTGTCACTATGTACAGACAGTATTACATAAAACTAGTACTCTGTAATTTAAAAAAGGCTCCTTTAAACCCACCTAATGCTCCTACTGCAATTTAAAAGAATCTTTCGGACCGGCCAAAAAGAACCAATTAGAGCCAGGATGGTGGCTGACAGCCGTCAAACAGTGCACATGCACGCGCTGCAGACAGCCCCCTCCCCCTTCCTCCTCAGTTCACGCCAGTGCTCAGTCAAGTTCAAATCTCCGAGAGCGGGTTCAGGAGCTTAGAACCATCAGGGAGGAAAAAAATACCGATACCTACGTTACCAGCTACAGCACACACAGCTAAGAAAAGTAAAAAAAGAAGCCAGAAGAAAGAAAAGCACTAAGAAAGAATTTAACAAAACCCGGGATAAAACCAGAGTGAACATCGGAGTGGCTTTTTAGAGGTGGAAGGAACTCCGTGATCAGGAAGGATTAAAAACTGATGCAGAGTTTGCGACTTTTCTCCTTGACAGGTTAACCCCCGCTTTATTTGTTGGTTCATTTTTGCTCTGCAAATAAGCGAGAGAACGTCGCTTACAAGCGCAGTCGCTGTTCGAATAGCCAGAGTCTTGTAATTGTTACAGTACTCCGCAGTGCATGTGATGTTGCAATGTTGCAGTCGAGCTAACGTTAGCTTGTTTCAGTTGCTAGGGATAACGGTACTGGCATTGTTTTATTAGAGAGCAGCAGAAAATATCTTTGTGAAGTGACCTGTGTAATGTGAAAAGAAGCCACTAGATGGCAGTATTGACCTTTTTTTTTTGTTAAGCCCAGACTGGAGCTAGGTTTGGGCATGTCCTGGGCATGTCTGAGACAGAAAGTCCCAGAGAATTAAAAAAAAAGTCTAAAAGGTGGGAGGGGTCTGCAAGAGTACATAATGAGGAAAATTGAGAGAGTAAAGTAGTAGGAGAAATTACAAGGAGAAGGATACAAGGATACATTATTCAGTTTTTGGCCCCTGGTGGCCAATCTAGAAATTGTAAATTGTCCAAAATCGAATCAGGTCTTCCTCTTGATGATACTTATATGCGAAACATGAAATTTCTAATTGAAATATTACTGAAGTTATCGCGTTACCATGTAGGGTGGCGCGGCGGCGGCCGGACCAAAAATATAATATTCCCGAATCGCCATTCGGCCTTCGGGGATATAATTAGTCCTGGCAAATTCTCCATGGGTTTCCTTCATTAACACATTTTCCAATTCGAGAATAATCAAGTGACAATCGAAGACATGGCTTCTCTCCCTCATGCGATCTAAAGCGACAAAATAATGGGCTGCATTCAGGACAGAAAAATAATTACATTTTTATTAGGTCTATGCACCTGCACTCAGCAAAGGCATTTCAGACTAGTAAGTGGTTTCATACATTTACATTTTCCAATCGGACAGCTGTCTATTTTTTCTTTTTACTACCAATTGAGCGACCGTGCTGCAAAAACAGGTGTATGTACTTGTCGCCGAAATTATCTTCATTCGCTGAAGAGTTTTGAAATGCCATCACCGAGTGACGGTGCATAGACCTAATTGTAATCAAATTATTTTTCGGTACTGACTGCAGCCTATTATTTTGTCGCTTTTAGATCGCGTGGGGGAGAGAAGCCGTGTCTTCAACTGCCACTTGACGTGCGAATGAAGGAAAACCATCTAGAATTAAAGCTGCAAGCAGCGTTGAAAGGGCCCTCGCCCCCCTCGCGCACGTTGGGGTGGCAGCAAGATCTTGATGGGTGTAGGTGTCCATTAAGAGCCATTGGGCACTGCTAGACTGTGTGCATTGTGGTTTCCTGAGGGGAGTGCAAAAATTTTCTAGAGGGCGCTACGATACCATTTTGACATGCCTGTGTGCAAAATCTACAACAAGGTAATCGTAATGTCAGGCTCCATGAGTGTGTTGATTTTTGTAAATTTTCCAATATGGTTAGACGATCAAAGAGGCAATACTTTGAAATATCTGACTGGGGGCGCTATTGAGCCATTATGCCATATTTAATGCCAATTGATGGATGACATTGAAGAGAATAAGACATTTATAATGTTTGCTAGGTTTTTTAAGGTTTGGAGCATTCTAAGGCCTGAAAACATGAGTTCGTAAAATTTGGAGAAACGCAGGAAATAGCTCATAGCTCACTTCCTGTTTATGCAATAATTTTCAAAAAATTAACCATCGCCCAGAATGACTAATGCAATGATCACCCCAAATTTCATGAACATTCAAGCACTTTTAACTTAACATGGCCGTATCTAGAGGGCGTCGTGGAGCCACCTGGCCACTCCCTATCTAATATTAGCATATAGTTATACTTTGGAGGAAAATATTATCAAGCTTGGAAACTTTCAGGCAAATCGAACGAAGTATGATGGAGTAAAAGCAATTTCCTGTTTCATGGCGGGACATCAAAATTCGCCGCAACGCCACGGATACACCGTTGCATCAATCCAAAAAAGCTTTGCAATTTAACATCAGCAAGGTTTTTGGATATTACTTGCCAAATATTAAGTTGATCGGATAAAATCTCTAGGAGGAGTTCGTTAAAGTACGACGCCTGTGAATGGCAAAAAATCAAAAAAAGTTGCAATTTCAATTAAAAATGGCGGACTTCCTGTTGGGTCTAGGTCATGGCACCAAGAGACTTTGTTTTAGGTCTCAGGATATTCCACATGTCCACCGAAGTTCATACATGCAGGTCAACCACGGTGCGAGGGCTACTTTTTTGAAATTTTCCAGGGGGCGCTATAATAACATTTTTGCCACGCCAATATGTAAATTTTTATCAGTGTAATAGGAATGATGGTCTTTAGAATTGTACCAAATTTTGTGAGTTTTTGAGCATGCTGAGACCCTCAAAAAGGCAATTATTTGAAAAATCTGATTGGGGGCGCTATAGAGCCATAATGCCTCATTTACTGCCAATTATTGTCTCAAATTGAAGACAATTGGACAAATATAATTTTTGCAAAGTTTTACAAGTTTTCAAGTATGCTAAAGCCTTCAAATGTGTGTTAGAAAAATTTGGAATAACGCAGGAAATGGCTCATAGCGCACTTCCTGTTTGGCCGAAAAATTTCAAAAAAATAATTATAGCCCAAAAAAACCAATGCAATGATCAGACCAAATTTCATGAACATTCAAGCACTTTTATATCAACATGGTCGTGTGAAGAGGGCGCTGTGGAGCCACCTGACCACAGCCAATCCAATATCAACATATAGTTATATTTGGAAGTAGACTACTATTAAGCCTGTAAAGTTTCACGCAAATCTCACAATGCATGTGCTCATAAAAGCAACTTCCATTTTCATGGCGGAACATCGAAATTCGCCACAACGCCACGGACACAATTTTCGATGAAACCAAAAAAGCTTCGCAATTTAACATGGAGAATGTCTTTAGATGGCCTGTGCCAAATTTTTAGTTGATCGGATAAAATCTCTAGGAGGAGTTCGTTAAAGTACGACGCCTGTGAATGACAAAAAATAAAAAAAAGTTGCAAATTCAATTAAAAATGGCGGACTTCCTGTTGAGTCTAGTTCATGGCACCAAGAGACTTTTTTTTAGGTCTTAGCATAGTACACATGTCCACCGAATTTTGTACATGTTGTTAAACACCCTGCGAGGGCTGCTTAATTGAAATATTCTAGGTGGCGCTGTAATGCAATCCTGCCACATCCATCTGTAAACCTCATAGCCTAGTGAAAGGTATGATCGGCTTAATATCGTTGCAAAGTTACGTGAGTTTTCGAGCATGCTGAGGCCCTCAAAAATGCAATTATGCATTAGGGGGCGCTATAGAGCCACCATGTCACACTTAGTGCCAAATGAGACATCGAATCAAAGAACTTAATATTTTTAGTCTATGAGCCAAGACTGGTGAGTTTTCGAGTATGATAAGGCCCTCAAAAATGTGTTTGTAAAATCTGAAAAAACGCAGGAAATGGCTCGTAGCTCACTTCCTGTGCGGCAAAAAAATTTCAAAAAAATTACCAAAAAAATTTATCATGACTGCTATGGCCCAATCGAATTGCGTGAGAATCCGAGCAAGTGCGTTCCAAAATGGCCTCGTGTTTGGTGGCGCTATAGAGCCACCTAGGCATGTCTAAGCACAAAAATAGTAATACTTTGCAATTTTCACCACGACTGACGTGTGGGCAAATTTTTGTGAGTTTTCGTGCATGGCAAAGCCCTCAAAAATGCGTTCTCGCAGAAGAAGAAGAAGAAGAAGAAGAAGAAGAAGAAGAAGAAGAAGAAGAAGAAATAGAAGAAATAGAAGAAATAGAAGAAATAGAAAAAATAGAAATCCCATCAAAAACAATAGGTTCCTCGCACCTTCGGTGCCAGGACCCGTTCCGGGCCCTGGCACCGGTCGGTGCTCGGGCCCTAACTAGGCTTATGCCGTCGAAGGTGATGGCTGGGGGTATATCCCTGAACGCCCCCAATCCTTGAAAAAAGTTTCATTTGAACATAATTTCAGGTCAATCTGTCAAATGGTTCTGAAGATATGGTCAAAGTGGTAGTTTTCCATCACAAAGCGCCACCTGGTGGCAAAATATTGAACCAAACAGGTATTATGTCATGTGACACGTTGTGAGGTCACGACCTTGCAGTTGCACATAGTTTCATGTCAATTGGACAAATAGTTCCAAAGATATCGCAAAAATGGTGAATTTTATATGTGACAAAGCTCCACCTTGTGTCAAAATTTTGAGCCAAACAGGTATAATGTCATTGTGGGACACATCCTCAGGTCATGACCTTTCATTTGCACTTGATTTGAGGTCAATCGGACAAATATTTCCAGAGATATGATAAAAACAGTGA
Source organism: Gymnothorax reevesii (assembly GCA_029721435.1). Classification (NCBI taxonomy): domain Eukaryota; kingdom Metazoa; phylum Chordata; class Actinopteri; order Anguilliformes; family Muraenidae; genus Gymnothorax; species Gymnothorax reevesii. Next base: position 17,828,316 of record CM056577.1, on the reverse strand, counting down.
TTTTTTCAGTTTTTGGCCCCTGGTGGCCAATCTAGAAATGGTAAATCGTCCAAAATCGAATCAGTTCTTCCTCTTTATACTTACTTATATGCAAAACTTGGAATTTCTGATTGAAATATTACCGCAGTTATCGCGTTAACACTGAAATCAGTTTTTGGCCCCTGGTGGCCAATCTAGACATGGTAAATTGTCCAAAATTGAATCATTTCTTCCCCTTTATGATACTTACTCATGTGCAGAATTTGGAATTAGTAATTGAAATATTACTGAAGTTATCGCGTCAACACGTAGTGCGGCGGCAGCCGGACCAAAAATATAATATCCCCCGGAACGCCATTTGGCGTTCGGGGATATAATTAGCCAGGACTAATTATTTTCAATAAAAGGAGGGATATTAGCCCTGGAGTTGTCAGGTCTAAGGACGCACCAGTTTGTTGGCCAGCAATGTTGACTGTTCGCAACAGTAACGTCTTGCCTCGGCAACTTGGCCGCTTTCATATTGTGAATGTGCAAAATCTCTCCGCAGTTGCATGCATAACAGCTCGCGTGCCTTCGCGTGCACGATAGCCACCTGGGGGAGGGTGTTAGGAGTACAGTGGAGAGGGAGGGGGAGGGATCTGAAAGTTGCTTTTTCTCAAATTTTTGTGCGAAGTCCTCTTCTCTCCTCAAAGTTACCAACTGCAGCTTTACATGGAAGAAGTGCACAGATAAACCCGCCCTCACACACGTGATGTAGAAAATTGTGAATTGCCCCATAGCTGCTTTAGTTCTTACCAGTACCATTGCAAGTGTTGCTGGTTTCTATTCCACTTGGTCATTCTGTTAAACTCACATTCAGAAAGAGTGTATGGCCTTCCACATCCTACAGTACTTAGTGCAGAGATGATTAAGAAATGGAGCAGCGGGACATTTTTTATTCTGGAGCCACTGAAACTTCTGTGTTGGTCCATCAGGGTGCATGAATTTAACAGTGACGTCCTGATATTCTTCGGATGTATGCAAGACAACTGCCAGCCACCAATAGCCACCATACAGGCTGGCTACATGAAGTCCTGGTGTGAAATGTTCAAGGGTTGCCTGCTCTTTCTGATCAGCGTCCATCATCTGTACAGACTGAAACCCACTATCATCCCCAGAAATGCGTTTCACAATGATGGAACCTTCTGCTTAAGGAATGAAGCAGTGATTATCCCCGGTACCAGGAATTTTAGGATCATCTTCACAACATCTGTTTTGGTCAACTACATGTTTCTGCATGTTATGTTTTTTGAAGGGATTCTTCTTAATTCCTGTGCCCAATACTTACCTGGCATTTTGTGACAGTTGTTAAGTTGAGGATGTTCCCAATGATGCAAGACTGATAGGTAGTTTCACAAAATTGGGAAGCCATTTTCTCAAGACGTGCTCATTAGCATGTCCTGCCACCAATACAACTATACTCTGTCAAAAAAGAAACGCTGAAGTGTAAAAACAGGAAATAAATGACAGAATTTTGCTGATATTGCTACGATATTAGTACTAATTATAAATTTTGAATGTCTGCACACATAGGGAATAATTTATGCCTTTAGAATAAAGTACGACCTAAAATTACAGGAAAAATCTAAGAAACACAAAAACACAACCATGTGGAAAAGTGGCGAATAAACACACCAAAATGATAGGCACCTGCAGCATGAATTGGTGGGCTATGATAAAAGGGAGGGGTTTTCATTTGTCCGTCGTCACAACTCTTCAGCAAGTGAACCGTTACAACATGCCACGGCTGACAGAAGATCAACGAAACAACGCCATTGGCCGTCTGCAGACAATCTACTTCAGCCGTAGCCATATTCTTCAAGGTATTGCCAAGCACCATAACAAGACTATGAAATCAGTATCAAGCACAGGGGTTAACACATGACAACACATGATTCTCAGTTCTGGCTGACCTTGTGTCACAACAGCAGCGCAGGACCGGTACATACGGCTACATCACTTTCGTGATAGACTCACCACGACCGCCTCTACAGTGACAGCGATTCCAGGACTGCGTAGAATTTCAGCCCAGACAGTGAGGAACCGTCTACGTGATTCTGGTCTTCAGCCCAAGATGGCCAGTTCAAGGTGTCATTCTCACGAATCAGCATCGTCGGCTAAGACATCAGTGGTGTCAAGGACAAAGAATATGGCCACAACATAGATGGAGACGTGTGTAGTTCAGCGATGAGTCACGGTTTCTGCTTTGCCGTGCAGATGGAAGGCACAGTGTTTACAGACGTCGTGGGGAACGTTATGCTCGGATTTGCGTACTGAAAGTGGACAGGTTTGGCGGCAGAAGTGTCATGATGTGGGCCACCATCTTCTATACCAGTAGAACAGACTTGGTTCACATCCAGGGCAATTTAACAGCACAACAGTATACATATGAAATTCTTCGCCCGCAAGTCCTTCCCATAATGCAACAAGAAAACGCCTCACCTCAAACGGCAAGATTGACAACAGCATTTTTGAGGAACCACAACATCGAAGTACTGCAATGGCCCTCCAGGTTGCCAGATCTTAACCTCATCAAACATCTATGGGATGCACTTGATCAACGCTTGCGAGCACGCCATCAACAGCCACGGAAGCTCCAACAGTTGGCGGAAGCATATCAGGAACAGTGGGTGAACATTACCCAGGCCACAATTCGCAATCTGATTGCTTCCATGGGACAACAATGCCAAGCAGTTCTGGACTCTCATGGAGGCCATACACGTTACTGAGGTCTGATGACTTTCACCGTGACATTCCATTGTTTCATGCGTGTGCCGTAATGAACTCGTTCAATGAAGACTTTTGCCAAATTTGAACATTTGACTGTTATTTCCTGATTATTGTACAAGACAAAAAATATACATCTGAAAACCACTTTTGCGTTTCTTTTTTTGCAGAGTGGATTTAGGAGGTACTGCTGTCGTCAATTTGCTAGGATAGCAACAAAAACAGCATCTCACTAGATTGTCTGTCATCTTCTATCGCTTCACTCAGTTCATTTTGCAATGGAAAAAAAACAATCAATTTTTTAACCCTTTCATGCATGGAGGTCACTACAGTGTACAGCTGTTTAAAAGTGTTTTTTCTCTATATATGCCTGCCATTTTGGCACTGCGGCATATTAGCAAAAAAATCCTGACTGAGTTTATCATAATTCATGCATGAGAGGGTTAGTGAAAGTATGCCTGTTCCACAATGATATTTATATGGGTGACCATACACATCAAGAGCTTTTCAAAAAATAGGTTTCATTAAACTTGAAGGATACCCACATCCTGAAAAAAGAGGCCCCCCACAGGAGACTAAAATAAGGGTCAGTATTACCAAAGAACTATTAATGCTACAAGATATTAAATGGTGGCTATAGAAAGCTCTTGACCATAACTAATAGCTGATATTACCACCAATCCACATGTCATCAGATGGGTGTAAAAATGATACTCTCAAATGTGTATGCTTTGATACCGGTTTGTAAAAGTAACATTTTTGAGAGCCTGTAAAATCACAATAAAAGGGTTAAAAGTTTGTTGATTGGAAAAAAAAAGATGTTTTTGCGGAACATTGATGCCCCTGCCGGCAGGTTTAAGTTTTCTTTCCTCTGTAGATAAACAGACAGACAGACAGATGAACAGGTGCAAAACAATTAGCCCCTGAATCTTCGATTCCGGGGCCATAAAACAGGTAATGCATTGCATAGAGAACAAGTCCTGAAAAAATCGTGGGGTGGGCTTAATTACGTCCAGAGTTACAGCATGTAAAAAATGGAAAAAATCCAAATTTCAACAACCGTGGTGAGATGTCAGATGATTGAGCCAAAACTTGGCATTGCTTCATTTGGCAACCAAAGCGACATGCTGTCGAAGTTTGAAGAAAATCCTTGACTATGCCCATGGGAACCATGGTTGATTTCATATGGAAAGACCCAAAAAATAAAAAACTTGCTGCTCTTCTCAGTAATTCGTAGTAGCACCAGAAATGAGCAAAATATTTCATCGGTTTGCAGTGCTGCCACCTATATGCTGTATGTGGAACTACAAACCTCTACACTAAACAAGCAACAATACCAATGTTATTTTATCTTCCCTGGCCTTATCTATTCAATTATAATGCCAACACAAGAAAACTAAGGGTATTCTATCATAAATGTGGCCATTTCCCTGGGAAAGGGGTGTGTAAGGCATTTTTCAATGCACAACCCAGACTGTCTTTGACAAATTATTTTCTCTATGGACAGACTGACAACAACCCCAAGAGACTGAGACATTTATCAAGCAGCCTTTTGGTATTTGACTTTTATTTTTGACTGCATACACCACATTTTTTATCTTAGCACAATCACACAGAATTAATCCCCAACTCCTGTATTTTATTTCTGTTGTGCATTTTCTGGTGTTTTTTAAGACTACCAGACTGAGTGAAACTCTTCCCACACAGAGTACAGTGATATGGTCTCTCTCCTGTGTGAATTCTGTTGTGCTCTCTGAGGTGCGATCCCTGAGCAAATCTCTTCCCACACTGCACACAACCAAATGGCTTATCCCCAGTGTGAATCCTTTCATGTCTGATAAGGTTGCACCTCAAACTGAACCGCTTCCCACACCACGCACAACCGAAGGGCTCATTCCAAGTGTGAGCCATTTCATGTGTCATGAGGTTGAACCTCGAAGTGAGCTGCTTTCCACTCTGAGCACAACTGAACGGTTTCTCTCCTGTGTGGACTTGCTGGTGTCTCTCCAGGCAGTGAAAACTTGCAAACGTCTTCTGACACTGTGCGCATCTAAAATGCTTCTCCTTTTTACCCGCTCTCCAGGGGATACTGGCATTTTGGTTACACCTTGAGACTGGGTCCGAGCTCTTCTCAGGATCTCCTGTTAGCCAGTATAACTGCTGCTGAACTGGTTGATAAACTTGCAAGGTTAGTTGATCATCTGTTGAGAGTGGAGGCTGTTCATGTTCCGTTTGCTGTGTGTCACCCATCTCAGATCGAGTCTCCTCACTGTAGAAACACTGCTCACCTGCTTCCTCTTTCACAACACCACCTTCAAGAACATGATTATCTTCCCCCAAGGCAGACAGTGGGCTTCGAGATGCCACCATTCTGGCTTTATTATGTTGTTTTGATGAGAGAATTGACCGGCTCTGTGAGTTTTGTTCTGTAGCCTTAGCACAAACAGAATTATCAGTCACATTACAGTCCATTTGGATAAACGAACTGCATAGCGGATTGTCTAACTCAGACACGACATACTCAGAGCCCACATTGTTCAGCCTTCCTGCACAGAGTTCAGATCCTGTCTGATGGAGTATTTGGGCCACACACTCCTCCTCTGGTTCTTCCTTCACTGTATATCCAAACTCAGGCCTGGAGTCACAAGTCTGTGCTTCGCAGTGTTGCTCCATGAGTTGTTTAACAGCTCCTGTGGGGACCATTGGAATAAAATTATCTTCCCAAAACAAGATCAAGGGTGCTTACTCATATGTGATAAGGGAGGCTAAGGATGCGTTCTGTTGCTCAAGCCCAGCATTATGACACTTGCCTGCTCTTATCCAGGGCTTAGCAGAAGACCATGCGTCTGAATACCCATACTACATAAGTAGGCACAGAATTTGGTTTAATACCTACTACTCAACCTCTGATGGAGCAGAGACAATGTGTATGTGTATCAGCAGTGTTTGTACAAAATTGGACATAATGTATGGCAGCCATCCTGCCCATCTCCTGACCCAGTTTTACCATGACATGGCATCAATTCCCCACACAAGATTTTAAAGACACAGCTTTACCTCTGATATGGCAGCATTTCTGTTTATTTTTTAATTAAGGCTAAAACAGTGTAATAGTGTATTTTTCACGTATTGTTTTCCATAGCAGGTTATTGCTTCCCCTGTCATCATCAAAAAGGCTTGGAATCCGAGAACCAGTGGCCTTCTGGTATAGCGCAGGGTCCATTGGTCGCATGTGCTAGTGTGAGAAGTTAGCCCTGATGGCCTTTCTGCCAAATACCTTGAAGGTGTGGTTAACACTGTGAAAGGGTCTATTTTTCACAAAATAATATAATAGAGTCCACACACTGAAGGACTGGCTCCCCGAAGGTTAATTGCCAAAACATCAACATTTCAATGAAAAAAAATCAATAAGAACTTTGTGATGAAAACATTGAGGTTTGGCAAGTAACTTTTGGGAAGCCAGTCCTACAGTGTGCGGATCCCATTATACACTGAACAACAAAAGAAACGCAAGTTAGCCTAATTAAAGGCAGACTGGGAAATAAGTTTGCTCATAATTATTTTAGAAAATTTATTACTAGTGTGTGCACATTTTCACTAGTTTCATCAAACTTTTCTTTATTTTGCGGTCACTTCGACTGAGTAACCATAAGAGTACATTAACTAACTAGCTAGCTTGCGTTTCTTTGGTTGCTCAGTATATTTTGTTGGATGCGGATCTTGTTAGTCTTGCATCTGTACTTGAGTGGATGAGCAAGCTCTAATTCTGTTTAAACCAAACCATGATCTCTAACTCAGCCAAACCAAATAGTTTTGATGCCTAAACCAAAAAAAGTAGTTCTGTTGCCTAAACCTAACCCAATAGTTTCATTGCCTGAAGTTGACCAAACTGTGACTGAGAACGGAAAATAATACATAAAACTGAAAAAGGCGTGAAGTCAGTCGAAAAGGAGGGAATCTGATCCTGACCTGCCTGCTCAGGAATTTCACGCTATGCCCTTTCAACAACCACAACTGACAAGCACATTGGACTTGGTGGCTGTTTATACTCCGTCACCTGACTTCCTAAAGGCTCTCTGGCAAAAAGCTTTTTCAACAGAAAGCCTTCGGAGCAAACTCCCCTCAACACCATCGCGTACAACGCAATTCAGCGGACAGCAGTCCGGGATCCTGGTATCGTTAGCATACAGCTTGATCCATACAGAGGTTTCGTGTACATATTTTCGCTTACTGAATAACACATGAGTATGGCTATTTGGAAGCACCCAAGGATTAGTTCATTAGTTCAGTTTTATAATGTTGGTTTATTTTCCGTTAATTTGGCAGGCACAGTCCGCACAAACAGCATTTATGCAATTTTGCTGGAGCTTGCCAAGGAGAGAAGTTTCCAGTTTTACATCTTTAAAATGCACGTGTGTATTTTTCTCAATGTGGGCGCTTTTAAGTGAAATGCAGAGTCTGGGTCCTTTATTTTTGAAATAATTCCACAGGGTGTGTGTCCTTACTAATTGGAAATAAAGTTTCATGGGTATATGTTCATTCTATTAATAATTTTTGGGGTCAAAAAAGTGGATTTTGGGGCATGTCCCAAATCTGGATGATATTTTTGAAACTCGCAATACTACAATGATTTCAATTTCCTTTGGCTGGAAACTGTATGCATATATAAAAGACACTGTGAGATAAATATCCTAAGCAAAATAAAAGGTGGTGGTGGTGGTTTTCCGAGAAAAATCAGTGAAAATAGGGGTGTCCTAAAACCCACTCAACTCCATAACCATCACTACACAGACTCCCCCTGGAGACAGAAGCTGAAATCACAGTATATGACCCATGCAAACAGAACCTTAGTGTGACCCCCATAGTGGCCATGTGGACTTGGCTCAATGGCTCTACGATTATTTCAATATTTCTCCAAATTTTGTCATCCTACGGTGAGAATACTTTTTAAACTCCACTCCATTACCTTCATTAAAATCCATGGTAATGGTAGGACAAATTTTTAATCATGCTTTTGATAATACTTGGGCAAAACGCTCCGTAGTATGGCAGGAAGCATCAAAAGTTTCTGCACTGGTGAATGGAAAATTCCACTTTTCTCAAAAATAATCAACTCCATGACCTCAACTCCGTTACCAATATTGGTTATGGAGGTGAGTAAAATGGGAATGGTAAATGGTAATGGTTTATCAGTTTCAATCAGAGGCACTGAAAAGGGTGATATTCACTCAGTTTCAGAACTCTGGTATACCACGATGTACCAAGAGAGAGCCTCACTTGAAAAAGTAACGGAGTTGAGTGGATCCGAGGACACGGTAATTAAATGAAAAAAATTAAAATTGTCTGTCCAAAAAATTCTGCCCAAGTTAAAGCTCTGCCTTTTGAGTACCTTTGAGGCAACCCTACCTCTGGGGGAAAAAAGAATCAGAATCAAACAACTTAAGAGCCATTCCACGAGATCGATTGACATTTGGTGCGCAATTGAACCCCCTGGAATTGACTGAAACTTATCACAGTGGTACATACAGGTGTCTCACAAAAAAAGCCAAATTTTCAGGTCCATATCTTACTTTGCCTGCCGGTAGCGCCACTCGGAAGCCATTAAAGTGGCTTAGTTTTGCTGTCAACACCAAATTTTACATCAATGATCATAACTTAAGGATACACAGTACCAAACATGTTATACTTTTACCATGACCTAAGACACTTCAAGCCTGGATAGACATCAGCACCACATCAGCGCCAAACTGGGTAACAACATTTTAGAGGCAGAATTATTTGAGAAACAAGTATTTGCCACTAACGTGTCTTTGTCCCCCGCCACAAGATGTGAAATCGTGCCAAAATGAGCAATCTCTCGGTGTGACCTTGAGAGTGACGCAAAGGTCACCAAAATCAACTGGCGCCGGGGTATTACCCTAATACATGTTGACATGAAACGAAGGAAATCCGTCAATTCGTTCTTGAGATATCTCGCTGACATGGCTATCAATGTGAAAACCCACAATCTCTCGGTGTGACCTTGAGAATGGCGCGAAGGTCACCGAAATCGACTGGCGCCGGGGTATCACACAAATACATGTTGAAATGAAAATTGAAGGAAATCCGTCAATTCGTTCTTGAGATATCTCGCTGACATTGCCATCAATGTGAAAATCCACAATCTCTCGGTGTGACCTTGAGAATGGCGCGAAGGTCACCGAAATCGACTGGCGTCAGGGTATCACACTTATACATGTTGACATGAAAACTGAAGAAAATCCGTCAATTTGTTCTTGAGATATCTCGCTGACAAGGATTCGGGATGGACGGACGGCCGTGAATACTATGTTCCGCGCGGGGGACAATAACAGTAAAAATTGAAAATGGGAATAATATCCCAGATATATACCAATATAGAATGTTTTATAATGCGTTTACTCACAACAAGACTTTCATTTTAAGTGAATAGAACCTTGGGATCTTGCTGGGTTAGTGCAATGGATGGCCGGAAAGATGGTTGAAATTGATTTTGTTGCATCTTTGCAGTATATTTTCTCAGTTACCCAGATATGTACTGTGGTGGTAAATGCCATTGTTGTGCTTTTGGAACTCCATTTTCAGGAATACCAAGCATTTCTTTGGTAGTATCAACACTTTCAAGCAAGACAGAGCCAAAGTTGGAGAAAAACTCCAAATGGAATATTTCATAGCAGATTGTGCCTGTGTTTAGGTGGCATTATTTTGTTTATCCAGCAAGATAGAGATCTGAAATTCTCTGGTTACACAGTCCCTTTGGGATACATTACAGCATTTGTAAAATCTCACTGGTAGTATTTTCATTGTAGTTGATATTCAGCATCAAAAATCGGAAAATGTCACCCTCAGGGGGCGCTGTATGGTGGATACAAGTACTGGCTATCCCCGGGAACGTGCCAAAGAAATGTTTTTTTTTTTTTAATTGTGATGCACACAGCTAGTTCTCTGAGAAAATGAAGAGTTTGGTTTGGTACTATGCTGGGTAGATAGCTTTCTGACCAAGGGCGGCGCTTTAAAGAGCTAATGTTCTACTGACCTAATATTCCGTATTCCCAGACATATACCAAAGTTCTGCCTTTTGAAATATATGACGTACATGCACAGTTATATACACTGCCCGGCCAAAAAAAAAGTCGCTGACTCATATTTAGTTGGAACCCCTGTAGCTTTGATTACAGTGCATATTCGTCTTGCCATTGTTTTGACAACTATATGCAATGCCAGAACATTTATTTTCGATCAGAAATGCCATAATTTTTGGCTGAGATCTTGTCTTCTCGACATAGTGGTTGAACCACTCGGTAGTCTTTCTTGTGTACATCCCAGTAAGTTTTAATGCGTTTAAGGTCAGGAATTTGTGGTGGCAAATTTGTTTGTGAAAATGATTCCTCATACTTATTTTTGTCTTCATGGTTTTCTTTGCTAAATACAGGCCAATAACTTGCCCGTTCTGAAATTATGTAACATCTTTTCCACCATCAAAGGATGTGTCCTCCGACATGATTTTTTAAGAAATAACTAGCGACGCGCTTCATCATTCAGGGTTAAAATGATTATCGCCAGCTGAAACATATTAATAACCGCAATAATTATCCAATTATAGAATTTTTTCAATAATTTCCAAACGGAGACTTTTTTTTTGGCCGGGCAGTGTATAAAATTTGTAATCCCTTTGCCATAAAACTCTATTGGTTGTAAACTGGTGGTGATTGTGAGTGTTACAAACACACAATACATGTGTTTTTACCAAGTACAGCCCAGTCAGAAATGTACAGCAAGTTATAAAACATGACCAGTCCCAAAAAAATAAATAAATAAATAAATGCCAAAAAACAACTAATGTAAAAGGAGTATCACCGTAAGTATGAACACAGACATGCATCAACAGTATACGTACACTTGTAAAAACTAACTAAACTGAAACTGAAAAAGAATCTTCGTCACGCAACCGTGTACTTGATGACAAACGGTTTAGTACAAAAGTTAAAACTGTTTTATATTTTTCATGTTATCCAAAGTGAAATGATGTCAAACCAGCATGTGACTTGCTTTACCCTCAGTCTGTTGGTGCATGCCATAGGTGCTCTTCGGCCTTAGCCCTGAGCAGCTATCCAAGGCCTTCTTCGTTCAGTCGGGGTCCATGTTACCCTTGGAGCCAGTTGAGCCCCAGGCAAGCCCTACTACACTAGATCCTGGGTCTCTACAGGGCGGTTTACAGCCCATTTGATAGTGAGCTTGTCTGTCTCTGAATTAAATAGCTGGCTACAGCCTAAACGGCACAATAGTTGCGTTAACACCCACAGCTTGGTACGCACCAAAATAATAATAATAATAATAATGCATCAATTTTATATAGCGCTTTTTTGGACACTCAAAGACGCTTTACAAAGGAGGCATTATTCATTCACACTCTGATGGTGGTAAACTACGTTTTTGTAGCCACAGCTGCCCTGGGGCAGACTGACGGAAGCGTGGCTGCCAGTATGCGCCTACGGCCCCTCCGACCACCACCAAACATTCACACACAGCCATACAGGAGGGAGGGAGGGTTCCTGTATTGCATGTTTTGGATGGGTGGGGGAAACCGGAGTACCCGGAGGAAACCCACGCGAACACGGGGAGAACATGCAAACTCCACACAGAAAGGCCCCAGGCCGGATTCGAACCCACGGCCTTCTTGCTGTGAGGCAGTAGTGCTAACCACTATGCCACCATGCCGCCCATAAATAAGAAGTCTGAAAAAGAAACCCCGCCCTCCCACCCAGTGAGAATCCCGTAGGCTGAACATCATGGGCTGGTGTTAGGAATGAGGGCATGCAAGTTACCACTATAAATGAACTGCCCTTATCTTGGCAGGCTGCTGCTTGTTTACTACGAACTCTGTGGTCTTTTTCAGGACAACTACTCGCTCGGCGCGACTGCTGTGCCCTTTTTCTTACCTAAGCACCCTGCCCTTGGGAAATCCTAATTAACACTGAAGCCTGCTCACTAATTCTAATTGCAAAGGAAAAATGCTGAGTATTTCTTATTTTCTGAAAAACACTACAAAACTGCACACTGTACCAGTGACGTGCCGTCGGAGGTCAGTTAGGTAAGGCAGAATCCTCACCGTTAAACGATTACTTCCCATTACTTTGCTTGATTAGCAATCAAAAGATTGACTAATTTAGTATTAAAGACTGTTCAGCAGAATGACAGGTCAGTTTCCGCGGATTTATTACTCAGTACAGCGAACTTGAAATGGTCTCTAGACACCAGATTTGCGCGTACTTGCTTCCAGGAAGCTGAAGCAATGTCATCAACAAATATTAAAACAGTTCGACTTATGCAGAGTTCGATGCTTGATCAATATACAATGTATTCTCCTTTAAATATACACTTACCCAAAAAAAAAAAAACTGGGCGTTTATTTTCAGTCTCCTTTCAGAATTACCAAGAGGCAAGAATATTTCCTAATTGATCATTCATATTTGCACCTTTGCACTCTCAAATTGAAGCATATACGAGAATGAATCTTTTTGTCATTATCCCCTCTATCAGTATAAGGCCTGGTCAGTATAGGCTTGGTCTTAATTGTATTGATTGTCAATCAGGCATAGTACGTGGGAACAGGTTCACAAAATCCTGTGATAAAAGTCAGGGTCACTGCCTCACCTCACTGCACGTCTCTGCACTGTACACTGGAAAGATTCTTGCATGTTGACACAATGCTACAATCACCACTAGCTTTCTTTTCCAACTTACAAGCAACCCAGCTTTATACCAAAGAGATTACGAATTTTATGTATAACTGTGCATGTACTTCATATATGTTAAAACTCAATTTTGTAACATGTCTGGGTATATGAAGGTGGCACTCGAAGAAGCAAGTCAGACAGCTATCCACCCAGCATAGTGCCAAACTAAACTCTTAATTTTCAGAGAAAACTAGTTGTGTGTATCACAATTCAAAAACAATTTCTTGAGTCCATTGCTGGGGATAGCCAGTACTTGCATCCAACCTACAGCGGCCCCCGGGGGAGAAATTTTCCTACTTTTGATGTTGAATATCATCTAGACTGAAAATACAGTGAACAAAAATATAAACGCCCCATGTCAAATTTTCGAGTTTTTATTAACAAAAAACTGGAACCGAGTTTCGTCTGTGAATAGCACTCTTCTCCAGGGTGCCAAGGGCCATCGAACGTGTGTGTTTGCCCATGCGAGTCGGTTCCGACGCCGGAGAGCGATGAGATCCAGACCACAGTGAGGCGCCTGGCCTGCAAGCTGGCTTCTCGCAGGCAGTTACGAACTGTCTGTGGTGTGATGCCTCTGTTATGCAGACTAACGGTCTCATCCACTGTGCATGTCGCTGATCTGAGCCAATCCCGCAGGTAGGCGAGCCGGATGTAGTGAACTTGCGCTGGTGTGGTCACACGTGGCAAACGTGGATGAGATCGATTTGCAGTACTGCACGTCTGTCGAAAACGAATTCTCAAATGGCCTATCGTCTGATACTAACCATTCAGCTGCACAGCGACCGCTCTGGTGGACTTCACTGCATCCAGAAAGCCAATGGCACGTTCCCGCATGACCTGAGACTAGGGCTGGGGCGATTCTGAATCTATTTTTTTTTTTTAAGGCGTAGTACCACTACCTGCTGCCATGGGGTGAACATCCGAGCTTTCCCTTTTCCTTTATTAAACCTGACGCAGGTTGAGCGAAAGCGCCAAACATCAAAGGGAATGTGAAATGCTTCCGGAAAAAAACTTGACTGACATCAGTATTTTTCGGCGACATGCTGCACAGAGCCAAGCAAAGGACTACAGAATCGTCTCCTGTTAACAACTTAGGCTACTTCAAGAAAAGTAAACTGTTCCAGTTTACTTTACTTGATTAGCAGTCGAATGGTGGATGTGTTTACTCTCAAAGTCGAATGAATGCTGTTTATTAAGACAGCATGTTTGATTGCTGCATTTTGAAATTTAAATGGCCATTGGACAGCACAGCATGAACACGATTTCCATTGCCACGCATTTCGTGCAACTGTGATAATTTGTATCTCACATTCATGTTTCATCCGCTTTTCAGAATGTTTTCCACCTTGTGTATTTTTTTAGACGCTTAAAATCCAGGGCGATCTTAAGACAAATCTGCTCTAAATCTTTAATAATGTCCTAAAATGCTGAGAAATGCAATTCAGTGGAAGATTTTTTTTTTTTTAATTATTCAAGCATTATTTCACTCGAACATTCAGGTGTGTATGTTTCAAGCAATTACACGCGACCCCATGACGGCAAGTGGTCTTATCACACTTAAAACAAAAATCCTCGTTCAACATCATCAAATCCCAACTCTGCATTTCATCTCTCATTGTACTATTTTTAGGAGATCTATAATGATAAAATAAAAATAGATTTGTTATAAGATCGCCCTGGATTTCAAACGTCTAAAAAGTACACAAGGTGTAAAACATCCTGTAAAGCGGATGAAACATGAATGTGAGATGTAAATTATCACAGTCGCACGAAATGCCGTGGCTATGGCAATCGTGTTCATGTTGTGCTGTTCTATGGCCATTTAAATTTCAAAATGCAGCAATCAAACATGCGGTCTTAATTAACAGCTCTACTGATTCAACTTCAAGAGCAAACGCATCCACCATTTGATTGTTAATCAAGCAAGTAAATTGGAACAGCTTACTTTTCTTAAAGTAGCCGAATTGGTTAACAGTTAACAGCTGATACATAATCTCTCCATACAGCTAAATAACTCCCTGCAAGCAAAGACTTATAAAACAATCAGTAAAGGTATGGCTAGGGTCCAAAGTCGGACTTTCACAAAAAAATCTCAAAAATCACCCCAAGGTCGGTTGACCTTGTGAACAGTTACTCAGGGTAATGAAATTTGCACCACAGAATAATATGCATCTGTCCTTTATATGTACCAAATTTCATTGATGTGATTAAGTCCTTCAGAGTTAGGCAGTGTTTCAAAGAAACCCACTAATTTGATTGGCCGTAATTTCAAAACGGCTTGGAAAAATTTTCTGTGTGTTCGTTATTTGCATATATGAACATTTTCATGGAGCTTCAGCAAAATCTAAGAGGGTCACCTGGGGACTTTCCTAAAAATTAGGTGATTTGGCATGGAATGACCCTTTTGTTCACTGTTCTACCACTGAGATTTTAAAAATGTGGTAATGTACTCCAAAGGGACTGCGTACCCAGAGAACTTTAGATTTGCTTCTTGCAGGGTAAACAAAATAATTCCACCTAAACATAGGCACGATCTGCTATGATTTGGTCCATTTTGAGTTTTCCTCCAACGTTGGCTCGGTCTAACTTGAAATTGTAGATAATACCAAAGAAATGTGAGGTATTCCTGAAAATAGAGTTCCAGAAGCACAATAAATGGCATTTACCACCACAGTACATATCTGGGTTGCTGAGAAAATATACTGCAAACATGCACCAAAATCAATTTTGACCATCTTTCTGGCCATCTACTACACTAACCCATTAAGATACCAAGGTACTATTCACTGAAATGATAGTCTTGTCGTCCGTAAACACATAATAAAGCATAAAAACTTTTGTTTAAGTGTCTGGACTTTGTGGCAAATTTGTTTGTGAAAATGATTCCTCATACTTGTTTTTTGTCATTCATGGTTTTCTTTGCTAAATGCAAGCCAATAACTTGCCCATTCTGAAATACAATAATATCTTTTCCACCATAGGATGTGTCTTCTGACATTATTTTTTAAAGAAATGAGTAGCGACGCGCTTCAGTCAGGGTTAAAATTATTATTGCCAGTTGAAACGTATTAATAACTGCTATAATGATCCAATTAAGGAATTTGTTAATTAATTTCCAAACGGTGACTTTTTTTTGGCCGCGCAGTGTATTTGGTATTCTGTAGTCATAATACTTCATATAAAATGTGGTGTCAACAGCAAAACTGAGCTACTTTAGAGGCTTCCAGGTGGCGCTACCGGCAGGCAAAGTGAGATACGGGCCTAAAAATGTGACTTTTCCGTGAGACACCCGTATCTACCCATGTGCCAAGTTTCATTCAATTCCAGAGGGGTCAGCTCCTCAACTTCTTCAAAATTTGCCATTTTCTCACGGAATGGCTCTTTAAAAAAATGACATCCGAAAAGTTTCCTTATCGAGAAAAATACACACATGAGTTCCCTTTAAGTTCAAAACTTCCTATATAGCAAGACATTCGCTAACATGCATTAACTACCTCCCACTGCTTCAAACTGGTCCGCAACCTGAACTCCAACGGAGCGGCTCTCTCGAGTCCTTGCTTCTTGAGCCATCCTCAGCTCGCTCTCCATCTGCTGCAGTTTACTCCTCAGACGATTAATTTCTTTGTTGCTTCGGGATACTTCCAAACGCAACACAACGTAACCATCTTCAACCAATTTGTTTATCTCTGTAACAGTGGCTTTGGTTAGTGTTTCCATTATCGTGGCTAACTGTGTCTCAAAGGCTGCACGAGTCTTCATTTTACACACGAATAAATCGAGCTTCTTTACTGATGTATTGACGGCCTTCAAGCATTTACACAATAGTAAATGAATGCAAGTAAAGCAAACGATTGCGGATGAACAGAGCGCACGAAAGTCTAGAATGTTTACTCAGTGAATTCTTCTTCTGTGGTTTTTTACCGGTGTGTGATGCCACATGTCGACGTTTTACCGCCACCTACAAACTGTATTCATTCAATCCCAGATAGCATGACGACATAGAAACAATGTTGATTTTCCATCTGAATCATCAGACATTGAAATATCAATGCTAAATCCATGTTGAATCTCTGTTACAATAGCGATGAAACCCAACGTTGATACAGCAACATTGAAACAATATTGATTTAAAGTTAAGATTACAATTGATTGAGCATCGATTCCTGGTTGACAGGTTGATGAAACTAATGTTGAAAAGTCATTGAAAGCACATTGATCTATGGTTAGGTTGAAATCTCAACATTGTTTCAATGTTATTTTTAATTAAATAACATTGAAATACCATTGATCTTTGATTAGAAAATTGAGGGTGCTCATTCAACGTTGTTTCAATGTCTTAACGTTGACAAAACAATGTTGATTTAACATTGTTTCAATGACTCTTTGCTATCAGGGTAGCCTATTTAACAAGATGGCCACGCCTACCGGAAAGCATGTAAAAACACTTCCTGTTTACAGGCATATACTGTTAATTTGTCTCCTCGCAAACTGTTCTTTCTTTATTTCAAGAAATATTTACAGTTGTGGTCCGTATTTTGGAATTACAATGTAGCGTGACGAGGTATAAATTTGTTTAAGGTTATTTGGTTAGCCTTTTCTTTTACTTCATTTTGATTGTACAGGTATAGCTTATGATAGCTGACATTTCAGATAATTTAGCGAGCTAGACTGTGAAAATGTTATCTAGTAAACGATTTCATGACTTACATGCCTACGTTCATAAAACTCGCTGTTTGTATGTTTGTTTTTCACTTTACCAAGCTATGTCTACTTTCAGACATTGCATAGTGGTCACTGGGTTGGATGTTACATCGTTCAGTCCCTGAGGAAGCTTGAAGCTAGCTCATTGTACCAAGGTTGTAGCTAGAAATGAGGCGAGATTGGGGGTTTGCTAGCTAGGCGAGTTGCCTTTGGCCTGAAGCCATATTTTATTTTTCTGTCACGAACACAGCCGGGTTTTGTATAGGCTAAAGCGCTTCGCAATGGTATATGATGGGGAGCTTGAGGTTTGCCCCGTCAGCTAATGCAAAGAAAGTCTGGCTAAATGTAACTTGCTTCACAGTAGATGGCTATCTAGCTAACTAGTAAATTCAGATATTGCAAATGCATGCTGGTCATGACCACCATTACCTGGCGGTTCTTTTTGATTACTGCAGCTGCTGCGACTTGCGTTTTCAACATTCACCGTGGAATTCAGTCTGGAGTAGCCTGTTAAAGCCCAGTAAACCTTCGTCAACTCCGCGCTTTCTTCTCCAAAAGCAGTGTTCCCAAAGGGGAGGAAAATGCAGTTTTCCGTCAAGGCACATATCAACAAAATTAATACCATACCTCCGCAGAGTTAGTTAAGATGCCTTGAACAAATAAAATATTTCCCGAACTGTTCTGAATATAAAACAAATTTTCTTCCCGGGAAATCCCCTCTGAAAAAGTGGGTTCGTCGTATTTTCGGGGACTCGGCTTTTTAGTCAAAATCAGTGATTCTGCGTATTAGTTTATAGTCAATATATGTTGACAACAATAGATGGCGCCGAACTATCGTGATTAAAACAAAATGTCATGAAAACCCCCCTTTTCCCAAAAATTTGTCTTGAGAAAGGGGGCTCGTCTTACATCCAAAATCCTTACCTTCGGAACAACACGGTGATAATGATTTTTATTGCTTCCTTGGTAAATGTGTAATTGAGGTACCTTTTAATATAGACGAAATACTGCAAAAATGAAAGGCAAAATTACGTTTTACTACCCTTTATGAATTAGAAATGTCGATCAAGAGTAAATCTTATTTTGCTCATGCGATGTGTTTTTTTTATGGTCAGGTAGGCTATCATATGTGGAACATACTGAAATAAATGCCCCATCAAGGAAATTGAACACCCATGGGTTTTTCACATCCACACATCGAACATCAGTGAATTAATGAAATCGTAACTATAATATCATAGTCGGTAAATTCCATGAGTAAGCTAAGCAAGCCCAACTGGGTGGCACACGTGAACTGCCAGGTGTCCCAGTCTGAGACTTAAGATGCCTGGCCACCTTATTTATTAAATTTATCCCGGGTGTACTCAATGATTCTCCAGGACTTGTGAAATTAAGATGTCAAACAAAGTTTACATCATAGCCCATTACAGCACCCTTGGTTCGAAATATGTCCCTGCTGCTGCTTACATGAGCGTACGACAGATTTGGCACGGCCCCATGCTCATGTAGAAAGTGAGTAACTCCAGTCATTACCGGATTAAGATGAATGAAAATGAAAAATTTTAATAAAACCAATTTTATTTGAAAAAATGTCCTTTGTTCTGGCACTGCTTCAGAACCAGCTGATGCACTTGTAGTCCTCAATTGAAGCACTGATTACTAAAACCCCACAAGTCAAGTCAAGACAAGTGCGACTTATGGGGTTTTAGTAATATGTGCTAAAGCCGCAGGTACAAATTCTTTGCTGTCAACACTACTGTGCATACAGAAGTAACTATCCCAAATCTGCATGTTTGCAAAACTATAAACTTCAAACAAAAATATTTCTGGACCACTGCCTAACAAGGACAACTTGACTGCAACAGCATCAATAATTGGCTTTTGACCACAGCTGCTTACAGCAAAGATTAGTGATGGCTTGTCAGCACTGAACAGACTTTCCAAAAGGGGTCCTGAGTGGATAAGATGCAACATCATGGGTACATCTCAATTCTCTTAAATAGCATCCATGTTTCCCTCACTAGTCTTTTCCTACCATGGTGAGATGCAAGGAAACTATGTGAGGAGGGAAGACACAAGGAATCCTTTCCTCTGAAGAATCACATGAATCCACATCAATTTCTGATGATGGCACACAGCTGGATCTGCTGCCAGTGTCTGTCATTATGGACTGACCGCATTATGGACTGACGGTTTTCAGCTGTCCTCCAGTTCTCAGATCCTTTCCAAAGGTGAGCAAGTGCATGATGAAATAAAAACAAAAAAGGCTGAGAAATTTATGCATAGAATGTCATACAATAAAAATACAACTTCTTAAATTAATAAGAAATATGGCACAAAGACAGCGTTAAAATCCAAAGAGATTAGATGATAAAAGAGCAATAGTAAACCAGTAGTTGGAGTACTATCTGAAGGGCTGTATATTACAGTGCAAAGGACCGCTAAACACTAAGAAAACACCTTGGTAAATTTGCGAAGACTGAAGCAAGTAGGACAAATTAGTCATAATTAAGCGGCTAAAGGTTGTCTCTGTGTCTTCATGAAATCCAAAAGAAGTTGAATAAATTGATCCCCTACATCTACACAGGGCCGTCGTATAAGGGGGGAACGGTGGTGACAATTATAAGGGCCCACAGCCCATTGGGGCCCACAAAACCCTCAGTGACCGCCATGACTAAATTATTATGCGTAGACCTAACTGCTATTCATACTAATACAATACTAAGTTAATCACAAAGGCATGCAATGTCGATTAAATAAATTTCAATAACCCCCTTCGTAAAAAATGGTTCGGTCCATGCTTCGTGCTCCTCTTGGAACACATTGTCTGTGCATTTTTGCTTGCGAGATTGGCGAAGTAAGGCAGTCAATAGTGTGCACAGCCCACACACACACACACACACACGAAGCTGGACACCAGAAAAGGATAGAGAGAGAGAGAGAGAGAGAGAGAGGCCAGCAGTGCAGGGGCCCAGAAAATTTCAAAATTCTTTTCAAAGAAAGGTGAGAGTATTTAACTAGCTTGCTATGTTAGCTGTTCAGCTGCTAAAGTTATGTTACTGTAACTTGCAGTCAGCTGAGTAAATAATCGCCTGACAAGAATGACATTACTCAGTAATAAACGGAATCATCTACAGAAAAGATCGGTTAGGTTATCATTTGCTATCCATTATAATACCGTCAAAAAATCCGGTAGCAGCAGGTCACATGCCTCCATCCTTATTATGAGGGGTAACTGCATACTTGGCTCTCGTGACTGTTCAGGCTAGGTTTGGATAGCGAACTAAATGCAGTTAGTGTGGTAACCTTAGGTGGAACTGAAACAATCGTTTGACAAGGCTGACATTTTACCTTCTTACAAAAGTGTTCACTAAAACTGTTGCCATAAGTCTTGTTATTGCGGGGGATAATTTTGCAGAGCTTGGCCTCCTCATTCAATATCAAAGTGAAGCTGTCTACTTAGAGCTATGATACTGCGATAGAAGCCCATCTAAATTTGGTTTATTCCAAGACTAGGTATGTTAGTTCTTCATTAGTTGGTCCATAAAATATAATATAAAAATATAATGTTTACAAAAGCAATATGAAATAGAATAATTAAACCTTTATGTACTGCCACTCCAGAATCAGCTGTGGTCAGTTCATCTGGACCTGACCCAGCAGTAGATCCTCACCACCAGCAGTCTGAAGATGTTTTTTATGGTGGGTGAGTGAGTGAGTGCAGCAGAAGCTGGTTGGCTGTTTAGATTTGTTAGCGAACTGCTGTACCAATGGCAATTACTTACATATTGGTCGATCTCTCAGCCATTTGAATTATATAATTAACTGGCAAAATAGGCTGGATTCATTTTAAAAGTATACTTACTATCCATCCTGTTGACAGAGCAAGACCCATCTCCCTAAAGCAAGGCTACCTCAGATAGTGAAGGGAATGGTGAATCAGATCATAGCTGTAGGCTACAGCAACAACAACCCAAGAGAAGTTTAATAGCCTTGCCAGACTTTCAGTTGAAAGTCAGTTAAGCAGATGGTTGGACTTCAAAGACCTTAACCTGTGAACAAACAAAATAACTGAAGCTCAATTTGAGATAACGGATGACTTACAATTTTAGTTTTTGATATTTATTTTACAAGAAAGTATTTCATTGTGTTGTCAATATTAATGGCAAGAAATTCAAATAGTTACATAGCTACCTTTGTGATTTCACTATAAGAGCTCCACCCTGTGTTGTATCTTCAGCCAGTATACTTTGAGTTATTGTCTGTTCCACATCAGTGCTTGATGTTTTGCAATAGAATGCCCAGTACCCATTTGCTGAGTGGTTTATTGAACGTTTATTTATGATCAGACTAGGTGTAATAATCTGGCTTCAGGTAGCCTCTAATGTCAATACGTGCCATATCTAATAATTCAGAATTTACATAATAATACTCTTGACTCTGTGTTGAGTGGTTAATCATAAAAAAAAAAAAAGGAAAATTGGGTGTATTGTATCTAGCACTGTCAAGAACACTGAGAAACAGAAAAATGAATAACAGCCATTGTCAGAAAATCGAATCATTCTTCCTCTTGATGATACATACTTATATGCAAAACATGAAATTTCTAATTGAAATATTACTGAAGTTATCGTGTTAACGTGAGGGCAGCGGCGGCGGCGGCGGCTGGACAAAAAATATAATATCCCCGAAATGCCATTCGCCATTCAGCAGTCCTGGCTAATTCTAGATGGGTTTCCTTTATTAACACGTTTTCCAATTCGAGAATAATCAAGTGACAATCGAAGACACGGCTTCTCTCCCTCATGCGATCTAAAAAGTGACAAAATAATGGGCTGCATTCAGGACGGAAAAATAATTTAATTTTTATTAGGTTTTTGCACCTGCACTTGGCAAAGGCATTTTAGATTAGTAAGTGGTTTCGTCCATTTACATTTTCCAATCAGACAGCTGTCTAGTTTTTTTTTTTTTTT
Organism: Gymnothorax reevesii; assembly: GCA_029721435.1. NCBI lineage: Eukaryota > Metazoa > Chordata > Actinopteri > Anguilliformes > Muraenidae > Gymnothorax > Gymnothorax reevesii. Next base: position 17,806,142 of record CM056577.1, on the reverse strand, counting down.
TACTACGAATTGAGCGACCGTGCTGCAAAAACAGGTGTATGTACTTGTCGCCGAGATTATCTATATTCTCTGAAGAGTTCTGAAATGCCATCACTGAGTGACAGTGCATAGACCTAACTATAATCAAACTATTTTACGGTACTGAATGCAGCCTATTATTTTGTCGCTTTTAGATCGCATGGGGGAGAGAAGCCGTGCCTTCAACTGCGACTTGACATGTGAATGAAGGAAAACACTCTAGAATTAGCCAGGACTAATTATTTTCAATAAAAGGAGGAATATTAGCCCTGGAATTTTCAGGTCTGAGGACACGCCAGTTTGTTGGCCAGCAGGGTTGACTGTTCGCAACTGTAACGTCTAGCCTCGGCAACTTGGTCGCTTTCATAATGTGAATGTGCAAAATCTCTCCGCAGTTGCGTGCATAACAGCTCGCGTGCCGCGTGCACGGTAGCCATCTGGGGGAGGGTGTTAGGAGTACAGTGGAGAGGGAGAATTCTGAAAGTAGCTTTTTTTTAATTTTAGTGCTAAGTCCCCTTCTCTCCTCAAAGTTACCAACTGCAGCTTTAAATGGAAGAAGTTCACAGAAAACCCGGCCTCACAGACGTGATGTTGAAAATTGTGAATTGCCCTATAGCTGCTTTAGTTCTTACCAGTACCATTACAAGTGTTGCTGGTTTATATTCCACTTGGTGATTCTGTTAAACTCACATTCAGGAAGAGTGTATGGCCTTCCACATCCTACAGTACTTGGTGCAGAGATGATTAAAAATGGTGCAGGCCAGGGGGACATGATAAATGTCATCTTTATTCTGGAGCCACTGAAACTTCTGCGTTGGTCCATCAGGGTGCATGAATTTAACAGTGACGTCCTGATATTCTTCAGATGTATGCAAGACAACTGCCAGCCACCAGAAGCCACCATACAGGCTGGCTACATGAAGTCCTGGTGTGAAATGTTCAAGGGTTGCCTGCTCTTTCTGATCAGCGTCCATCATCTGTACAGACTGAAACCCACTATCATCTCCAGAAATGCGTTTCACGATGATGGAACCTTCTGCTTAAGGAATGAAGCAGTGATTATCCCTGGTACCAGAAATTTTAGGAGCATCTTCGAAACATCTGCTTTGGTCAACTACTTGTTTCTGCATGTTATGTTTTTTGAAGGGATTCTTTTTAATCCCTGTGCCCAATACTTACCTGGCATTTTAAGACAGTTATTAAGTTGAGGTTGTTCCCAATGATGCAAGATTGATAGGTAGTTTCACAAAATACTCCTTCAAAAAAGAAACGTGAAAGTGTAAAAATAGGAAATAAATGACAGAATTTTGCTGATATTGTTACGATATAAGTACTAATTATAAATTTCTGCACACACAGGGAATAATTTGTGCCTTTAGAATAAAGGACGACCTAAAATTACAGGAAAAATCTAAGAAACACAAAAACTAAACCATGTGGGCAAGTGGCGACTAAACAAAATGATGACACCAAAATGATATGCACCTGCAGCATGAATTGGTGGGCTATGATAAAAGGGAAGGGTTTTCATTTGTTTGTCGTCACAACTCTTCAGCAAGTGAACCGTTACAACATGCCTCGGCTGACAGAAGATCAAAGAAAAAAAGCCATTGGCCGTCTGCAGACAGGGGAATCTGCTTCAGCCGTTGCCATATTCTTCAAAGTATTGGCAAGCAACATAACAAGACTATGGAATCGGTATCAAGCACAGGGGTCAACACGTGACCTTCTCAGTTCTGGCTGACCTTGTGTCACAACAGCAGGACCGGTACATACGGCTACATCACTTTCGTGATAGACTCACGACCACCTCTACAGTGACAGCAATTCCAGGACTGCATAGAATTTCAGCACAGACAGTGAGGAACCGTCTACATGATCAAGGCGTCATTCTCTCTAATCAGCATCGTCGGCTAAGACATCAGTGCTGTCAAGGACACAGAAAATGGCCACAACATAGATGGAGACGTGTGTAGTTCAGCGATGAGTCACGGTTTCTGCTTTGCCATGCAGATGGAAGGCACCGTGTTTACAGACGTCGTGGGGAACGTTATGCTCGGATTTGCGTACTGGAAGTGGACAGGTTTGGCGGCAGAAGTGTAATGATGTGGGTCGCCATCTTCTATACAGGTAGAACAGACTTGGTTCACATCCAGGGCAATTTAACAGAACAACAGTATACATATGAAATTCTTCGCCCGCAAGTCCTTCCCATAATGCAACAAGAAAACGCCTGACCTCAAACGGCAAGATTGACAACAGCATTTTTGAGGAACCACAACATCGAAGTACTGCAATGGCCCTCCAGGTTGCCAGATCTTAACCCCATCAAACATCACGCCATCAACAGCCACGGAACCTCCAACAGTTGGTAGAGGCATTTCAGGAAGAGTGGGTGAACATTACCCAGGCCACAATTCGTAATCTGATTGCTTCCATGGGACAACAATGCCAAGCAGTTCTGGACTCTCATGGAGGCCATACACGATACTGAGGTCTGATGACTTTCACCGTGACATTCCATTGTTTCATGTGTGTGCCATGATGAACTCGTTCAGTGACAACGACTTTTGCCAAATTTGAACATTTTACTGTTATTTCCTGATTATCATATAAGACAAAAAATATACATCTGAAAACAACTTTTGCGTTTCTTTTTCTGCAGAGTGTATTTAGGTAGTACTGCTGTCATCAATTTGCTAGGATGGCAACAAAAACAGCATCTCACTAGCTTGTCTGTCATCTTCTATCGCTTCACTCAGTTCATTTTGCAATGGAAAAGACCCATCAATTTTTCAGTGAAAGTATGCTTGTTCTACAATGATATTTATATTGGTGAATCTTCGATTCCGGGGCCATAAAACAGGTAATGCATTGCATAGAGAACAAGTCCTGAAAAAATCATGGGACGAGCTTAATTACGTCCAGAGTTACAGCATGTTAAAAATGGAAAAAAATCCAAATTTCAACAACCGGGGTGAGATGCCCACTTTTTTGACCGCCCTAGAAAATAAAAACTAGTCAGATGTTTGAGCCAAAACTTGGCATTTCTTCATTTTGCAACCAAAGCGACATGCTGTAGAAGTTTGAAGAAAATCCTTGACTATGCCCATGGGAGCCATGGTTGATTTCATATGGAAAGACCCCAAAAATAAAAAAACTTGCCACTCTTCTCAGTAATTCGTAGTAGCACCAGAAATGAGCAAAATATTTCATCGTTTTGCAGTGCTGCCACCTATATGCTGTATGTGGAACTACAAACCTCTACACTAAACAACCAACAATACCAATGTTATTTTATCTTCCCTGGCCTTATCTATTCAATTATAATGCCAACGCATGAAAACTAAGGGTATTCTATCATAAATATAGCTATTTCCCTGCGAAAGGGGTGTGTAAGGCATTTTTCAATGCAAAACCCAGACTGTCTTTGACAAATTATTTTCTCTATGAACAGATTGACAACAACCCCAAGAGACTGAGACACTTATCAAGCAGCCTTTTGGTATTTGATTTTTATTTTTGACTGTATACACCACATTTTTTTTATCTTAGCACAGTCACACAGAATTAATCCCCAACTCCTGTATTTTATTTCTGTAGTGCATTTTCTGGTGATTTTTAAGACTACCAGACTGAGTGAAACTCTTCCCACACAGAGTGCAGTGATATGGTCTCTCTCCTGTGTGAATTCTGTTGTGCTCTCTGAGGTGCGATCCCCGAGCAAATCTCTTCCCACAATGCACACAACCAAAGGGCTTATCCCCAGTGTGAATCCTTTCATGCCTGAGAAGGTTGCACCTCAAACTGAACCGCTTCCCACACCACACACAGCCGAAGGGCTTATTCCCAGTGTGAGCCATTTCATGTGTCATGAGGTTGAACCTCGAAGTGAGCTGCTTTCCACGCTGTGCACAACTGAACGGTTTCTCTCCTGTGTGGACTTGCTGGTGTCTCTCCAGGCAGTGAAAACTTGCAAACGTCTCCTGACACTGTGCACAACTAAAATGTTTCTCCTTTTTTCCTGCTCTCCAGGGGATACTGGCATTTTGGTTACACCTTGTGACTGGGTCCGTGCTCTTCTCAGTAACTCCTGTTAACAAGTATAACTGCGGCTGAACTGGTTGATAAACTTGCAAGGTTAGTTGATCATCTGTTGAGAGTGGAGGCTGTTCATGTTCTGTTTGCTGTGTGTCACCCATCTCAGATCGAGTCTCCTCACTGTAGAAACACTGCTCACCTGCTTCCTCTTTCACAACACCACCTTCAAGGACATGATTATCTTCCCCCAAGGCAGACAGTGGGCTTCCAGGCGCCATCATGCTGGCATTATCATGTTGTTTTGATGAGAGAATTGACCGGCTCTGTGAGTTTTGTTCTGTAGCCTTAGCACAAACAGAATTATCAGTCACATTACAGTCTATTTGGATAAACGAACTGCATAGCGGATTGTCTAACTCAGACACGACATACTCAGAGCCCACATTGTTCAGCCTTCCTGCACAGAGTTCAGATTCTGTCTGATGGAGTATTTGGGCCACACACTCCTCCTCTGGTTCTTCCTTTACTGCATATCCAAACTCAGGCCTGGAGTCACAAGTTTGTGCTTCACAGTGTTGCTCCATGAGTTGTTTAACAGCTCCTGTGGGGACCATTGGAATAAAATTATGTTCCCAAAACAAGGTCAAGGGTGCTTACTCATATGTGATAAGGGAGGCTAAAGATGCGTTCTGTTGCTCAAGCCCAGCATTATGACACTTGCCTGCTCTTATCCGGGGCTTAGCAGAAGATCTGAATACCCATACTACATAAGTAGGCACAGAATTTGGTTTAATACCTACTACTCAACCTCTGATGGAGCAGAGACAATGTGTATCAGCAGTGTTTGTTCAAAATTGGACATAATGTATGGCAGCCATCCTGCCCATCTCCTGACCCAGTTAAACCATGACATGGCATCAATCCCCCCACGCAAAATTTCAAAGACACAGCTTTACCTCTGATATGGCAGCATCTCTGTTTATTTTTTAATTAAGGCTAAAACAGTGTTATAGTTAGGCTATTTTTCACGCATTGTTTTCCATAGCAGGCTATATTAATTCCCCTGTCATCATCAAAAAGGCTTGGAATCCGAGAACCAGTGGCGTTATGGTATAGCGCAGTGTCCATCGGTCGCATATGCAAGTGTGTGAAGTTAACCCTGATGGCCTTTCGGCCAAAAACCTTCTGTTAGAAAGCCTCTTGAAGGAGACTTTTTTGTTGTTGTTTAACCCACACCATGATCTCTTACTCTGCCTCACGAAATAGTTTTGATGGCTAACCCAAAAATAAAATTAGTTTTTGGTCTGATTCTGATTGGCTGCTTTGGTCTCCAATTAGATGCATTATGCCCAACCACCAAAGAAAAGGGGGAAAGGAAATGACGAAATTCGTCTGCGACTGGATAATGTTTTTGTTGCCTAAATCCAACCAAGAGCTTCTGTTACCTAAACCTAACCGAATAGTTTTGCTCCCTGAAGTTAATCAAACTGTGACTGGGAACTGAAATGATACATAAAACTGAAAAAGGCGTGAAGTCAGTCGAAAAGATGTCAACCAATGCACGAGCAGACATGGGACTCGATCCTGACCTGCCTGCTCAGGAATTCCATGCTTTGCCCTTTCAACAACCACAACTGACAAGCACATTGGACTTAGTGGTTGTTTTAACTACGTGACCTGACTTCCTTAAGGCTCTCAGGCAAAAGGCTTTTCCGACAGAAAGCCTTCGGGGCGAACTCCTCTCAACACCATTGCGTAGCACAATTCAGCCGAGAGCAGTCTGGCATCCTGGTATCGTTCATATACAGCTTGATCCATACAGAGGTTTTGTGTACATATTTTCGCTTACTGAATAATACATGTGTATGGCTATTTGGAAGCACCCCCGAATTAGTTCATTAGTTCAGTTTTATAATATTGATTTATTTTCCATAAATATGGCAGGCACAGTCCACACTAGCAGCATTTATGCAATTTTGCTGGAGCTTGCCAAGGAGAGAAGCTTCCAGTTTTACATCTTTAAAATGCACGTGGGTATTTTTCTCAATATGGGCACTTTTAGAGAAATGCAGAGTCTGGGTCCTTTCTTATGAAATAATCCCTAAGGCTTCGTTTTTTACTTATTCAACTATAAGTGTGTCCCCTTACTAATTGGAAATAAAGTATCATGGGTGTATTTTCATTCTATCCATCATTTTGGGGCATTTTGGGAGTGTCCCAAATCTGGATGATATTTTTGAAACTCGCAATACTACAATGATTTCAATTTTCTTTGGCTGGAAACAGTATGCAGACATTAAAAGACACAGTGAGATAAATATCCTTAGCAAAAAAATCAAAGGTGGTGGTTTTCAGAGAAAAGTCACCGAAAATAGTGGTGTCCAAAAAACACACTCAACTCCATACCCATCACTCACAGACTCCCTTTAGAGACAGAAGCTGAAATCTATGGAATTATATTTGCGCCACAATCCTGAGCAAGCCATTGGGAATTCTGAGCGCAGGAAAATATATTTTGCAAGCACACAAATCTTATTTTGAGGAAAAATTATGAGTAAGCAAACAAAACCTTCCGATTGAGCGAACAAAGCTCTATTCTATTCTGTGCTCAACAAATGTCTTTGCATGTTTACTATGATCAATATGAGCGTTCAATATTAACCCCCTTCCCTCAGTTTCACTGTATGCCCTCTCGCAAACTCATGTTCTGCGCGCTGGCAGACCGCAGCATGCTCGCTCAATGCATGTCTCTCCCTCTCTCTCAGTCCGTCCTCTCTGAGCACAATCAACTTCACCTGCGCGCGAGCTGTGCAGAGTGTCACAAATGTGCCGCAATTCTGATTGGCTGCTTCGGTCTCCAATTAGATGCATTATGCCCAACATCCAAAGAAAAGGGGGAAAGATAATGAAAAAATTTGTCTGCGACTGAATAATGGTGCTGCCTTTGTTTGGGATGGGTTAAGGTTGACGTTAAATCTCAATGTATCTTGAGACATTGACTGTTGTGTGACTCTTGAATCATATCCCTCTTTAGCAGCACTGGCTGCTGCTAACTATTGCATTGGACGATGTCTTCTGAACATCAAAACCAAAATGTCACACCGCAGCCGCCAGCACGATGTTTTATGGAACTTTATGAAATGTTGGTTAGTCTGTGCACCTTCGGCTTGCGAACCAAGTTAGCTATCTTGTTACGTTGCTAACGTCAGGGCAACTGACTAATGTCGGGGAGAAAAGCAGAAACTTACAGACATTAAACGTTACTTCCTTGATAGCTGGCGAACTTGACAGTCTTAAAAAAAGAAAAAAAAAGAGAATAGTTTTGGCACCTTTCTCCATCTGATTTATTGCAACACCATTGAAGAAGGAACTTCGCCGATATGTCTATCACCATAAATTTAAATACACTTAAGCTGCATATCAAGTCTGATAACCTAACATTACACATCCACAACTGAAGAACACGATCATCTGCGGGGATATTATGTTTTTGGTCCGACCGCCGCGGCCCCGCCCTACTTGTTAACGCGATTACTTCAGTAATATTTCAATTAGAAATTTCATGTTTTGCATATAAGTAAGTATCATAAAGAGGAAGAACTGATTTGATTTTGGACAATTTAAAATTTCTAGATTGGCCACCAGGGGCCAAAAACGGAAAAATCCCTGTTTTTATCATATTTCTGGAAATATTTGTCCGTTTGACCTTAAATCAAGTGCAAATGAAAGGTCATGACCTGAGGATGTGTCCCACGATGACATTATACCTGTTTGGTTCAAAATTTTGACACAAGGCAGAGCTTTGTCTCATAAAATTCACCATTTTTGCCATATCTTTGGAACCATTTGTCCAGTTGACATGAAACTATGTGCAACTGCAAGGTCATGACCTCCCAACGTGTCACATGATGACATCATACCTGTATGGTTCAATATTTTGCCACCAGGTTGCGCTTTGTGATGGAAAAATACCATTTTGGCCATATCTTCAGAACCATTTGTCCGATTGACCTCAAATTAAGTTCAAATGAAAGTCTATTCAAGGTCTATTCAAGGATTGGGTAGTTGGAGGATTGGGGGCGTTCGGGGATATACCCCAAGCCTTCGCCTCTGCCGGCATAAGCCTAGTTTTGTAAAAGCAAAGAAATGTGTTTTATTTTGTGATTGACATCTCATTCTAATGCTTAAACACTACTATCAATCAGTTTTACTTGAAATAGCAGGGCGAGTGCAGGTGTGATGAACGATGCAGAAACAGATCACGGTAACAACACACAATGCGCGGCTGAAGAGGCCAATCAGTCCAGAGCCAGGGAGCGGGCATCCAGCTGTGCAATGCCGGCCTTCATAGCTGCCAGCGGGGACACACGCATCAAAGACTGGCGCCGCTCTCACGAACATTAGCACCAAGTGATACTGGTGAGCTGAGCCTACGCTGGCACCAGCTGTCCCGTTGTTCGAAGCACTCGCCACGGTAGAGGTCATTATTCCGGTTGGTTCATTTGTAAATTAACTTCCAGGCAAACTTTTATGGCGACAGACATATCGGCAAAGTGCCTTCTTCAGGCGTTATATGCTGAAATAAATCAGCGGGAGAAAGGTGCCAAAACTATTGTTTTTTTAAGACTGTTCAGTTTGCCTGCAATCATGGAAGTAACGTTAATGTCAATAATCTTTTCTCCCCCGACGTTTCTTTCCCCTTTTCTTTGGTGGTTGGACATAATGCATCTAATTGGACACTGAAGCAGCCAATCAGAATCGTGGCACATTTGTAACACTCTGCACATCTTGAGCGAGCGCGCAGGTGAATTTGAGCACGCACAGAGAGGGCAGAAGGAAAGGCATGCCTTGAGTAAGCATGCTGCGGTTTGCCAGCGTGCAGAACATGAGTTGGCGAGAGGGCACAGAGTGAAACTGAGGGAGGGGGGTTAACATTGCATGTTCATATTGATCATAGCAAACATGCAAAGATATTTGTTGAGCACAGAATAGTTTTGTTCGCTCAATCGGAAGGTTTTGTTTGCTCACAATTTTTTTTTCTTAAAAAAAGATTCGTGTGCTTGCGCAATATACATTTCTGTGCTCAAAATTTCCAGTTGCTCGCTCAGGACTGTGGCACAAATATAATTCTATAGAAATCACAGTATATGACCCATGCAAACAGAACCTTTCTGTGACCCCTTAGTGGCCATGTGGTCTTTAATATTTCTCAAAATTTTGGCATCATATGGTGAGTATACTTTTTAAAGTCGACTCTGTTACCTTCATTAAAAATACATGGTAATGGTAGGACAAATTTTTAATCATGCTTTTGATAATATTTGTGCAAAACCCTCCATAGCATGGTAGGAAGCATCAAAAGTTACAGCACTGGTTCATAGAAAATTCCACTTTTCTTAAAAGTTATGGAGGTGAGTAAAATGGGAATGGTAATTGGTAATGGTGTACCATTTTCAATCATAGGCACTGAAAAAGGTGATATTCACTCAGTTTCAGAACTCTGGTACATCACAATGTACCAGGAGAGAGCCTCACTTGAAAAAGTAACGGAGTTGAGTGGATCCGAGGACACGGTAATTAAATTAACTTAAAAATAAATCAATAATTAAAACGGCCAGCCCAAAAAATTCTGCCCTGGTTTAAGCTCTGCCTCCTTTTTTAAGTACCTTTGGGGAAACCCTACCCCTGGGGGAAAAAATAATCAGAATCAGACTATTTTTTTTAAAAAGTGACGTCAAAAAGTGCCCGAGTCGAGAAAAATACCCACATTCGTTCACAAACGTTCACAGAGTTCCCTTCAAGTTCAAAACTTCTATTTAGCAAGACATTCGCTAACATGCATGAACTACCTCCCACTGCTTCAAACTGGTCCGCAACCTGAACTCCAACGGAGCGGCTCTCTCGAGTCCTTGCTTCTTGCGCCGTCCTCAGCTCGCTCTCCACCTGCTGCAGTTTACTCCTCAGACGATCAATTTCTTCGTGGCTTCGGGATACGTCCAAGCGCAACACAACAGAACCATCTTCAATCAATTTGTTTATTTCTGTAATAGCTGCTTTGGTTAGTGTTTCCATTATTGCGGCTAACTGTGTCTGAACGGCTGCACGAGTCTTCATTTTACTCAGGAATAAATCGAGCTTCTTTACTGATGTATCGACGGTCTTCAAGCATTTACACAATACTAAATGAGTTCAAGTAAAGCAAACGACAGCCCAGAATGTACAGTCAGTGAATTCTTCTTCTGTGGTTTTTGTGTAATGCAACATTTAGGTGGTTTACCGCCACCTACTTATTGTATTTATTCAATAATTCAATACATCTATAGTTAAAAAAAAATCTTAGCCCCGATTCACAATTATATCTTTCAAAATAAACTCTCCCGATCTTATGACTCTCCGAAAGCCCTCTTGCCAAAATTCCCTAAATTTCATCTCTCTTCTCTCTAAAAAACCTGATATTTCTCTCGTCGCATCCACCACCATCCAAATATGCTCTGACTTTGTCTGGATAGCACAGTTAATGACCAAAGCATATAAATGCTAAGAATCTCCATTTATCCAAATCAATTACCTCTTTTTCACATCTCTCTTGTTCTTTCCCTACCCCTCCTGCACTATCCAATGTTGTTTTTGCCATTCCAGCCTCTGACCTCACGATTTGGGTTGCCTCTGCAAACAATATTTTTCCCTGTGGCCGTGTTCGTCCTGCCTTCCTCTCAGTTTTCCTTCTCTCACACTGAACTGTCCCCACTTCATGATTAACCGCAGAGTGAAAACATTTAGCCTGTTCTATGGTGGGTTTGCAGTCCTCTTTATTGCACCCATCTTCCTCACGTGTTCAACACCTGACCTGAGTACTTTTTCCTACAATCTACTGCCAAATGCCCATCATCCTGACACCAGAAACACTGCAGTGGAACCCTGTCATGAAACTTAACCATGTAGCACACATAATCCAAGAACAACCTTAGTGGGATCCCCTCATATTTTAATTAATTTCAAGTGCTCCTGCCTTCCTCCCCAGTTCAATAGCTTTTAAAGCACCTTGTTCAACAAATACCATCCACCTCAAAAAAACTTTCCACCTTACTTTCCACAAACCTATCGATTTTTATTGCCATGGCGACAGTGTTGGCCGAATAATATGCAATAATAGTGGCAAAACATAGAGATTTCCTTGTGGACGCAGTACAAGCTGCACTTTTTGACCGACTACTTTCATATTTGGTGTGTACATGTGTTACACTTCACTTATGACACCTATCGATTTTGGTTGCCATGGCAACAATATTGACCGCATAATTGCAAATCAGTGGCAAAACATAGAGATTTCTGTGTGGACGCAGCACAGGCTGCAATTTTTGACAGATTACTTTCATATTTGGTATGGGCAAGTGATATACTTCACTTAGAACACCTATCGATTTTGGTTGCCTTGACGACAGTGTTGGCTGAGTAATGTGCATAAAGGGGCAGAAGCAGGCCTTCGGGGGCTACATCCATGTGGTCACAGCCAATTGGACTGTCTGGTTTCTGCATGCAATCACATTGGCTTTTTCAGATAGGGGAAAAGATATCAATTTCATGGGAGTGTATGTATCATATAACTGACCCATTTGAGGATTTTTTTTAGAAAAACCACCAGAAAAAGCAAATACACAATATACAGAAAAATCCTCACGTGATTGCTTTGCGCGATTGTATTACGTACATCTAACAAGGAAAAAAAGCATTATGTGATTTGGTTGGGTGGTTAGGGAGTAAAGTTTGCGACAATATAAACCATGTGTTATGATTCTGCCTCGTGTGCTTATTTGTGCTTGTGCGTTTTTTTCCTCGTGTCTCTCTTGATTTGTTTTTCAGCTCCATTTCCGCGGTCTGACCGTAGACTGTATAAAAAGATGGACGCAGCACTCTGGTCTGAAAAAAAGAAGCCCATGCGGAAGTACCATAAAATGGCATTCTATTTAATGGCCAGCAGATGGCAACGTCAGTGGTTGCAGAAAGAGGTTCAATGCTATAGAAGTCTATGAGAAAATGACCCTACTTTCCCACCTGATGTTTCATTTAAATAATAATTTTTTCACATCATCTCATGGTAGCTATAGCAAGTTTCAAGTCACCAATAGACTAGATAAAGAATAAAGCCAAAATATGCTTTAGAGGCATGGCTATCCTCTTGTCCTCCTCCGATACGGTCAGATCCACCTCTCACGTCCCTCCCCGGATCATGATTCTCGCTCTCGTCCAATATAAATCACATCCAGTTTCAAAATGACAGCATGGCACATCAAATTGCCAAAATCGAGGCTTCCTTTATGGTATGCTGAAACCAATGGGTGACGTCACTGTTGCTTTCTCCATCTTTTTTATATAGTCTATGGGTCTGACTATTGATTCCCTCCTGCCCTGACTCCTCTGATATCGTGTGACAGCCTCCAGCATGCCTGAGCCTCGTTGTCCAATCGCGTTTCCTCGGCTTTGGTAATTCATTCATTACTTCCACCAGTGCTTAATTCTGGGTCTTGCAAAATTCTGAGTGAATGCATTCTCTGATAGGGTCATTACTAACCAGCACTTATTTTAGGGTGTGTATATATATTCCATCACATAGTATTAACCTAGTTAACTCATTAGCGAGTGTTTCTAGTTTTTGTAAATTTCTTTCTAAGCTTTCCTTGAAACTGCGTTTAAAACTATGCTTCTCTTTTCTGCTCTCGTGGTGCTTTTTACTCGTCACGTTTAGATTATCTCAATTTAAACTGTCTAGTTTGATTGATCGTCTCAGCATCTTGTCTCGAATCATTATTGTTAGCCCGGTCCTTGAAAATTTGTTCATTAATCCCATGTGTTTCTGTTTCCACGGGAGATTATCTTCCGTTTCCCCTCCTCCTCCCATGTGTATTTAACCAGGGAAGATTGAAGAGACGTCAGATGGGACTTTGTTGTTTTGTTTCCTGAGTTTTTCCCCTCGTATGATTCCCGAGCCTCGTGTGCGGCGTCCACATCTTGTCTGCCCTTTGTCTAACAGGGCTCCCGTCAGTTTAGTTTAGATCCAGTATTTGTTTCTTAGGCCTGGACTACACGTATCTGGATATTTTTTAAGCGGATATTTTCCTCCTCGTTTAAAAAAAAAAAAAACTCTATCCACACCACAGAAATATCTCTGTCCCCATGAAGAGGCAAAACTGAAAACGATCGCCTCTGAAGCATGCAATGCCATTCCCTGGCCGATAGGTGGCGATTAGAAAATGTAAAATGCCAAAGAAGAACGTTTTGCGCACGTGCAAACGGCTTGTCGCTAGGTGCTTGACGTCATCGCGTCAACACCAGATCGGTTTAACCTCGCTACACGCAGAACGACTGTTGGACTGGTTATCTAAATTCCCTCGTTCTTTCATTGCTTTGAGCGGAGACTTTAATACTGTTTTGAATAATCACCTGGACAGGTGGCCTTCAAAGAATTTAGACCCCTCAAACTCTTATGCGAAGACACTCTTGCATAGTTTTAATTTAACGGATGCATGGAGGGATACCCACTCGCTACAGAAATCATATACACGGAGTCATAGAACACAGTCCAGACAGTCGCGGATTGATTTTTGGCTTATATCCAAGGATTTGAAGGATGTGGTAACAAACATTTTACCTTCACCATTATCTGACCATAAGACTATTCAAATTTTCATTCCTTCATTCTCCTCCAGGTCTCCTTAATTTTCTTACTGGAAGCTGAATAGTACAGTTCTTAAATACAAGGAAGTAGCTTCTAAGATTGAGAGTTTGATTCAGTTTTACTGGAATAAAGCTTTAAATGAAAATGTTTATGGTAATAACTGGGAGTTATTAAAGTAAGAAATTGCTAAATATCTTAGAAAGTATTGCAGCAATCTAGCTGAAAAAAGAAGAGCAGATGAAAATGATACTATACTTCAGATTACCTCCTTAACTTCCAAACCAATAGATGCACTCACTGAGCCAGAAAAGATGGAACTTATTAATCCGCAGCATAGGTTGGACAAAATTTATAAACAAAAAGCTGAAGGATCATATGTTAGATCTCGTTGTAAGTGGCTTGAAGATGGAGAGCAGAACACTGCATACTTTTTCAGATTAGAAAAACAGCATTCAAAAAACAACTCCATTCAGCAACTAAAAATTGATGGATCGGTTACTGATGACCCAAAGAAAATTGCCAAATATTGTGCTAGTTTTTTCAGTGATCTTTTTTCCTCCAGATACTGCTCTCATGATGCCTCCAGTTTTTTAGATTCTGTCCCTATTGTTAATCTGATTTCTGAGACTAATCATAATTTTTGTGATATCTCTTTATCATTGAATGAAATTTCTCATGCCATCGAGCAACTTAAAATTAATAAATCGCCTGGAACAGATGGCTTTACTGCCGAATTTTATAAGCAATTTTCTGTGACCCTGGTACCATTTTTAAAAGAAGTTTTTGTTGAAAGCATTGACAGAGGTTCTCTGCCCCCTACTTTAAGTCAAGGTTTAATTACACTCATCCCCAAGCCCAAAAAAGATACTCTCTTGTTAGACAATTGGCGCCTGATTTCCTTGCTGAATAATGACTATAAAATACTCGCTTTAGTACTCGCCAACAGACTGAAATCGGTACTAGATTCTATTATTGACGAGTTTCAGTCTGGCTTAATGCGGAATAGACATATTTTTAATAATATAAGATTAATCTTGGACATTTTAGACTACTCTGAATTAGTTTATGACGATAGTTTTATACTTTTTTTAACTTTTATAAAGCCTTTGATTCTTTAGAGCATGACTTCATATTGTCTACCTTGAACAAATTTGGCTTTGGTCAGTTTTTTTGCAAAGGGGTTCAAACTTTGTACATTAATGGAAATAGTTCTATTAAATTAAGTGGCGGCACTTCCCCTAGGTTCCCTTTAAATCGGGGAGTTTGGCAAGGGTGTCCCTTGTCTATATATCTTTTTCTCCTGGCTGCTCAACTTCTCAATCTACACTTTAAAAACAGTTATATTAAAGGGATTAATGTTGCAAACAAAAAAATTCTAATTAGTCAGCTTGCAGATCACACTGTCCTGTTTCTCAAAGATGCCTCTCAAATATCTGTTGCAATCAGCGCTATTCAGTCCTTCTCTAAAGCCTCAGGCCTCTCCCTGAACCTTAATAAATGTGAACTGCTGCCTGTGAATAAATGCTCTACAACTTCGCTGTGTAATATCCCTGTAAGAGATTCTGTTATGTACCTCGCTGTCTATATTACTAAGGATAAAAAATCCAGAGCCAGTTTAAAATTTTTTTCCTTTTATAGAAAAGGCACAAAAGGTTTTTAACCAGTGGTTACAAAGAGATCTGTCCTTAAAAGGCAGAGTTCACTAAGGCGGAAGGTATTTCTCGTCTCACCTATGCTGCCCAGTCATTATATGTTGATAATTCCATCTGCAAATCGGTTGATAAGATGCTTAACAATTTTTTATGGAAAAATAAATCATTACATTCGGAAATCTGTGTTGTTGAACTCATATGACAAAGGAGGATTAAATTTTATTGATTTTAGGTCTCACATTCAAACACATTCAAAATAAATTGGATCAAACAACATCTTAAAAACCCTACTTCCATTTGGAATTTTATTTCTCATCATATCTTTTCACAGCTAGGGGCCTAAAATTCATCTTACTCTGCAATTACAGTGTACAAAAAATCCCAATTAAGCTTTCCAACTTCCATCAGCAGGTTGTTTTGGCTTGGGCTTTACTGTACAAGCACAACTTTTCTCCTCAAAGATGTTATATCTGGAACAACTCTAATATTGTCTATAAGAATAAGTCATTATTTTATGATCAATGGTTTGCCAATGATATTTTACTAGTTAGTCAGCTCTTTAACAAAGGGCTACTGTATAGTTACTCAGAATTCCTTGCAAAGTATTAGATTCCAGTCAGTCCAAAAGAATTTGCTGTTGTGCTTGATGCCGTTCCTTCTGGACTTTGTATGTTATTCAGAACCGTTGATGTCTCTTTGCCAGTAAAATTTTCACCCCCCGACCCAACTCAACTTCCTTTAGGTAAAATTTGTTTCTCCACCTATAAAGGCTCCAACTTTAAAATCAAGTCTTTGTTTCAAGCAGATCTAGTTTCCACCTCCCCTGCAATTTTCTATTGGAGTAAATTTGTCCCTAACGTTGACTGGGTAAAAGTTTGGTCCTTACCACAGAAATTCTTCTTAACTAACAAGACTAAAGAAGTCTCTTTTAAGCTGCTCCACAGGTTCTACCTAACAAAAGTGCTTTTACATAAATTCAAACATGAAATTGATGTGAACTGTTCTTTTTGTGGTTTGCATTCTGAGACTGTCCCACATTTATTTTGGTCATGTGAATTTACACATAAATTATGGAAAGATATTAATTCATTAATTCAATTAGCTAGCAATATTTGCCCAAATTTTATTTTATATTACCATCATGTCATCTTTGGGTTTTTTGATTATAACGACTCTGATGCCTTTTTTCTTACTAATTTAATTTTATATTTTGCCAAATTTTATATTTATAAGTGTAAATTCTCCAAACGAAAACCTCTCTTTTTGGTGTTTAAAACGGAATTAGAAAAATATTTTGAAGCTCTATCACATATACAAAACAAAAAAGCCCTTAAAACGATTAAAGTCTGTACCACTTTTAATGTGTTTATTTGAAAAATACTCTTGTGTTTATAATTGTCTTTTTTGTATTTTTATTTTATTAGAACTAACTTTTTATTTCATTGTTTTATTTTAACATTTTTCTTTCAAAAAGTGATGCATTTGTTGTATCAGTCTCTGTTATTGCTGCAATAAAATTTTTTTTAAAAAAACCTCGCTGCACGGATCCACTGAATCGGATATTTTTATTTATTTCTCCACTTTTTTTATCCGTTTAAAAATATATCCGTTTTTGTGGGTGAAATCGCTGTGTTCGTGTGGTTGAGAGGCCCAATCGGACAGAAAAATGTGCGTTTTGAAATATATCGTATTCGTGTAGTCCAGGCCTCAGTCTAGCCACTCAAGGAGTGTGTACTTCTGTTCCCCCTGCCTTGGGCAGTGTACCTTAGTTCTCCCTGCTGTTCCGTGCATGTGCACGGTGTTTTGTGTCTGGCCTGTCTGCCGTCTTTTCCCTCGTGTTGTGTTCAGTAAACACTTCTGGATCCTGCATCTGGTGTCCTCCTGCCTACTTCCTCAACACTGTGACTTTGCTTATTATAGGAGAATTCCGGTGTGAAATTGACTTGGGGGGTATCGAAACATGATAATGAGTACTAACTTTTGTCGAATACCCCACCTCCGTACGCACGCAGCGTTTCGAAATAAATCGATTTTTGCCGTTGTCCGCAATTATTCATTGAATGCTTAGCGAGATTCTCATGCGGAATTAAAATCCTTGTACACTGAAGTTTCCGTTTCACTTGGGTAAAGGTGCACCTCATCACAAGTAACATGGAAAGCGATTATGACTCCGGACTTCCCGTGCTTCTCTTTACTCAGGGATTGGAAACAATGCATGTGTTTCATGATCGTTTAAATTGTTTTATTGAAATAAGACCATTTGAAACGTTTTTATTCAATTCCATTGCTTTTAATCCCTCAATGAAGACCAGCCTGAGAATTCCTGAGTCATAATCGATTTCAATGTCATTAGTGGGGAAATCCACCGTAATGCACGTGAAACTGATTAACTTGATGCACGATGACTTAAATTCAGCGAGTGAATTTCTTCAGTGCGCTTTGATTGAATAATTGCTGACTGCGGCACAGAAACGTGATAGCCACTTAGAGGAGAAAGTCACGCTTAAGACGTAAACCTTGACATCTCTGCCTTAAGTCATCCCTGGGCACCGGTAGTCATTACAGTATGACAGCGAGAAGTATAAATACACTGACCAAAAATATAAACGCCCCATGTCAAATATTGATGCAACATGGAGTTAACAACTCTAAGTGAGCATATGCTGACTTTTACTTGTACAATAGAGATATTTCTCTTGAATTGTGCGCCATTTTTAATCCATCTCTCTGTCAGTGAGCATTTGCTCAGTGATTTCACTCAGTACACGGGTGTGGCATTTCCAGACGGTGATCAGACAGAATGAGCAGTAACCAGACACATCTTATACTGGGGACAATAAAAGGCCACCCCAAAATGTCAAATTTTGTCAAAAGTCATCATGCCTCAGATGTCACAGGTCATGCGGGAACGTACCATTGGCATGCTGGGTGCAGGGATGTCCACCAGAGCGGTCGCTGTGCAGCTGAATGTTAACTATTGGACAATAGGCCATTTGAGAGTTTGTTTCCTACAGACAGGCAGTACTGCAAATCGACCACATCCGCGTCGGCCATGTGTGACCACACCAGCACAAGATCGCTATATCCGGCTCGTCCACCTGTGAGATTGGCTCAGATCAGCGACACACACAGCTGATGAGACCGTCGGTCTGCACAACAGATGCAACACACCACAGACAGTCCGTAACTGCCTGCAAGAAGCCAACTTGCGCGCTCGGCATCCTCACTGTGATCTGGATCTCACCGCTGTCTGGCGTCAGAACCGACTCGCATGAACAAACGCACACATTTGATGGCCCTTGGCACGCAGGAGAAGAGTGCTCTTCACAGACGAATCCCGGTTCCAGTTTTTTGTTCAGTGTATAATCAGAATTCAATATTTCAGGTGTTTATGTTTTGACTATGGGGTGTTGCAGTCACCTACTGGACTGCAAATCCCTGTTGCATAATAGAGGACAGATCTCAGGTTTGAATTCAGCTATGAGTTTGCATGCTATCCTCATGTCCATGTGGGTTTCCTCCAGTTACTCTAGTTCCCTCCCACAGCCCAAAGACATGCAGCTCCCTCTAAATTAAGAGTTTAAGTCCTTGTCCCAATCCTCACACTTGCACCCTTGTGGCCTTCATGTGCGTAATCCGCAGGTGTCCCATTTAGGGTAACTTGTTACCGTGACATTTTACATGATTCCAACAAAGATGGAGAGGAAGATGCTTTTCAAGTGTGTGTTTCTTCCCCGGTTGAATATTCCTATGCAGCGTAAATAAGTCCACATTAATATGACGAAGAAGAAAAGTTGTGACGAGCACTTAAGTCTCCCCAGTGAACCTATTCAAGGAGTGACATTTTCCAAACGAGGGTCTGTCTTCATTTCACTCTGAAAGTTGGGATTCACCCCTGCAGAAGTAAGGATCGTAGGTTGGCAGTCTCAATCTGCGCTTCCTGTGTCTCACAAATGCGCACTTTGAGGAGGCACAGGGCACTTTGGGTACTGGGATTAAGTATTTATCGCTCATAGGTGATCAAAGAGTATGTTGCCAAATGCCGTGTGCCCTGTCATGGATTGGCAACCAATCTAGGATGCATTCCTGACTAACACCCAAGTTCACTCTGTGATTACAGCCCTGATCAGGGGTGAGATGTCAAGAATGCATGGATGCATTGTGCAACTAATAATTTTCCTCACTTCTCTTCATTCTATGCTGAATGGTGAGTCAGAATATTTTCTAAGAATGTGACTGTGTGATGACAAAGCAGATCAGAGATGCCCATGAAAACAAAGGTTACATGCATTTTCAGTGAAGCATCCACAGGTCAATACCACAGTCACAGAGGCAGTGAAGATCATATTCAACAGTTCAGCAGAGTATATTCAATGCAACCTTGTATTGTGGCAGACATGACCATGACAGAGCTAAAAGCAGAAAACACTTGTTAGATGCGTGCAGTCTGCTATAAGGACTGCACTTAATGAAAAAAATCTGGGCACAAGACTGAACCCTTGAGGCACTAGTAACTGATTAGCTGCTTGATTTAGGGCCAATTTAGCTGGGGAGGGTTCTCATGGAAACAGAAACTTTGCATTATTAATCATCTCCAAGGCGCTAAAATTAAGTGTTGAGGGACTGCCATGTGTATAATAATTTCTTCCTATTTTTCATAATTACATCTTGGATGTTCTAAGGGACCATTTACCAAAATTGCCAGAAATTGCGTTTTAAGCTGTGAGGAATAATTATCCCATTCTTGTTGTGCAATACTGCCAGTGAGTAAATAAAGACTGGTTAAATTGTAAAAATCCACAGAATTTGGCAAATCCATATGCTCCTCATTGGTGGACTTTAAAAATTATAGTCAACATTTGATTAATGACTAACAGATTATAAGAAAACCCCCAGAACCAAACGTGAAAACCAGTGAACTATACTGCCCATCAAAAGTTTGAGAACAATGATTTTTTTTTTTTGTATTTTGACAGTTCTAGCACTAGGTAACAGTGTTTGTACAGCTAATTTGCAAACACTAGCCCTCAATGTGAAAGTGGCTTATGCACTAGCCCTTGTCATCAGTGTGAGCATGCCTTATGCATTAGCCCTTTGTGTGAGTATAGGGATTGTACCATTGCTGGACCTCAGTGTGAGTATGGGTAACCCGCTGGCCTTTTCTGAGAGTGATTAATGTACCATCACAAGCCTTAATTCTGATTGCCGATGGTGCACCCTCGGTGAGTCCGTGGCTGATGCTTGTGGCCTTTGTGTTTGTGTGGTTAATGTACCTCATTAACTGCTCCAACTGAGCATGGATAATGCCCTGACCTTCAATGTGAGGCTAAACTACCATCAATAGCCTTATTAAGTGCCTAGTCCTTATATGTAATTGAGGCCCAGAGACTGAGAGATTTAGCATGCAACCTTTTGATATTTGAATTTAATTTGTGACCATACACCTTTTTTTTCTAGTTTAGAACCAACGCTCGAAGAAAGTGTGGGTAATGCACTTCCAGTGGCTGTTTAAGTTAGTACAGCAAAATAAATTGCCTTCATTGTGAGTGAGGCTTAACTGCCATCATGACAATCCAATTCTGATATGTAATGGAGCCAAGAGACCAAGGCATTCAGTAGTCAGCCTTTTAATATTCAAGTTTCATTTGTGACTCTAAAACACATTTTCTCTGAGCTTTGTACAATCACACACAATTTATTCCAAACTCCAGTATTTCATTTCTGCTGTGAGTTTTCTGGTGAGTTTTCAGACTACTCAACTGTGTGAAACTCTTCCCACACTGAGTACAGTGATATGGTCTCTCTCCTGTGTGAATTCTGTTGTGCGCTCTGAGATTCGATCCCTGAGCAAATCGCTTCCCGCAATGCACACAAGCAAAGGGCTTATTCCCAGTGTGAACCCTCTCGTGCGTGATAAGGTTGCACCTCAAACTGAACCGCTTTCCACACTGCGCGCAGCTGAACGGTTTCTCCCCTGTGTGGATTCGCTGGTGTCTCTCCAAGTCAAGAAAGCGATCAAACCTCTTTTGACACTGAGGGCAACTATATGGCTTCTCCCCTATACCATGTCTCCAGGGGGCGCTGGCATTTTGGTTGGTGCTTGAGACTGGGTCCATGCTGTTCTCGGAAACTCCTACTAGCCACTCTAACTGCTGTTGTATTGGATGGAAAACTTGTGAGGTTAGATTATCATTTCTCGAGAGCGGAGGCTGTTCATTTTCCGTTTGCTGTGTGCCACCCATCTCAGATCTGCTCTCTTCACTGTATAAACACTGCCCACCTGCTTCCTCTTTCATGACACCTCCATCAACAACATGACCATCTTTCCCCATCAAGGACAGTGAGTTACCACACACCTCCCTGGAGGCAGGCGCATGTTTTATTGTTGAGAGAATTGACTGGCTCGGTGTGCACCGTTCTGTAGCATCAGCATAAATGGGATCAGCAGTCATGTCACGGTCCCCTTGGGTAAAGGAACTCCACAGCTGATGGTCATTCACACACATTACATTCTCAGAGTCCACATTGTTCAGCCTTCCTGCACTGTGTTCAGATTCTGTCTGATGGAGTATTTGGGCCACAGACTCCTCCTCTGGCTCTTCCTTCACAGCATATGCAAAATCAGACCTTGTATTGCGTGTCTGTGTTTTACACTTCTTCTTGTTGACTGGTTCCACAAAGGGAGCATCCGCATCACCCTGAACAGCACCTATGGGGCAAAAAATAATTTAAAAAAAAGCTAATTTTCTACTCAAAACAAGATCAAAGGGGTTTATCCTCAGTGAAGAGGGAGGCTATAGACACATTATTTTTTTTTCCAACCCAGCAATTAATGCCACTGATCAAGGGCTTGGCTGCAGACAATGATTAGCTAATTAATTCACAGTTTAATTGTATTGGTTTATTGTTAGTGCATTTGACAGGAGTAGTGCTCATGAACAACATTTATTCACTTTTACTGGGGCTCGCCATGGGGTAAAGGAAAATGTTCCATTTTCACAAAGCACAAAGAGACTTTCACAAAGAGAACCTCACAAGTTCAAAGCCAGATGTGTATCTACCACGACATCAGCGGACTTGAGCATAACTACCTCTTGCTGCTTCAAAGTGGTCCTCAACCTGAACTCCAACGGAGCGGCTCTCCCGCGTCGCTGCTTCTTGCGCCGTCCTCAGCTCGCTCTCCACCCGCAGTAGTTTCCTCCTCAGACAGTCAATTTCCTTGTGGCTTCGGGATACTTCCAAGCGCAACACGACGGAATCGTTTTCAACGAGTTTGCTTATTTCTGCCACAGCGGCTTTGGCTAGTGCTTCCATTATTGAGGCTAACTGTGTCTGAAAGACTACACGATTCTTCATTTCGCCCTCTAACGAATCTCGCCAGTTTATTCATGAATCAACAATCTTTCTTCACTAATACAA
This sequence comes from Gymnothorax reevesii, assembly GCA_029721435.1. Taxonomy (NCBI): domain Eukaryota; kingdom Metazoa; phylum Chordata; class Actinopteri; order Anguilliformes; family Muraenidae; genus Gymnothorax; species Gymnothorax reevesii. The sequence continues at coordinate 17,783,339 of CM056577.1, read as the reverse complement.
TATGTACTTATGCAATACAGGCCAAGCACTTGCGAAACTATTGGACGTACATGATCACCAAGAAATGTAAACAGTCATCAGGAGACAGTACTTCCGGGGTTAATTTCACCAAGCGGACGGTGCACTCGGAAGTAGTGTCGCTTAGCAACAGTGTGCTTATCCCTATCCGGTCAATATGATGCTTTAATCGTATTCTGTAAAATTAAATTTGCTTGGGAGTTTCATTTTTTTCTGGGGAAATAAAGATAGAGGTTTGAAGACTACGCTATACTTACCATAGATTCTAATTGTTCGTGGGTAAAATGAACGACTGTGCACTCTTTCGAAAACAGATAGCCTCTGTTATGGAATATCTCGCTAAAGCAGCTGCTTCACAAATAACCCAAATATTTGAAGAAGGATCCGTTGTCTTGCGTTTGGAAGTTTCCCGAAGTCATGAAGAAATTGGCAGTTTGAGGAGGAAACTACAGCAGGTGGAGAGCGAGCTGTGGAAGGCGCGAGAAGCGGCAGGGCGAGATAGTCGCTCGGTAGGAGTGCAGGTTAATCAGAGTAGCTTGGTCCAGCGGAGTCAACAGTCCATAAGAGGTATGGAAAGGAACCTTTATCCAGGGTCTGAAAACCAGCGTGAATCTTACGCTGACGTGAACTGTTTTTGATGCCTCTGTAATGGCGATATTCACCCTCGTATTTCTGCCTGTGGAAGCATCGACAGGCCTGCAAAAGTAATTGGCAGGTGATGGGTAAGGAGGACCAAAACTTAATCAATTAATAAATAAAATGACCCAACGAATAAATAGATAAATACATGATATAATAAAGATATGTATAAATAAGAGGTCAAATTATCAAATAAATTTGTGGGTAAATTTGAAAATAAATATATGAAGTCCCCCCCCCCTAAAACTCAGTAAGTGCCAAAATCACAAAAATTGAGATGATACCATAGTGTGATAGCCCTAAACTTCTAACTCATGGTGCAAAAATCTGTATTTTGAAAATCACACGATAAAGTGTATTTTTTTCATGGTCATAGTTTGTGTTTTTGTATAAAATAGGCATGGGCAATACAAATGAACAAAATGACAACATTTCTTGAGTTGCTGAGAACAAAGTTGAGAAGAAATCACGGCGAACTCGCGACGAACTTCACCAACTTCTCTCGAACTTATTTCCCATCGCCTGGAGGTCTAGCCTAGACGAACAGAGTCGTAATTTCTCAAATTAGATGGCTGTATGCAAATCAGGGCCGTAGCTGGGATAAGACGACTGCGCGGGCTATTTGAAATATATCTCCTAAATGGTTATTTTTGCCACGCCCTGCACTTGAAAATTAGTAAACACGGCGCGAATTGAGGGCACGCATTCATCCAACGGGCGAACAATAGCTCTGTTCAAATCGCGTTTTTGGCCGTAATACGCAGAGTTCATGTATGAAATGCGGGTATCCTATCGAAAAGATTGCTTTTAATCAAACCATGGTCTTCGTTTTTATGAAAATGGTACTTACGTCATTTTTTATAAGTTTTTTGAGGCTTGATTACCGCCCCAGTTCAGCTGTTACGCATTCCATTCAAGTTTATGCAGAGCGTTGCCAATGTCTGTATAAAATTCAGTAGGCGCCGACACAGAAAGGGCTGAATTACTCAAAATGAGTAAAATGGATATTTGTCGAGTTACTCAATTTTGTCTGAATTTATTTTCAGATTTCCAATTTATTTTTGATTATATTCATTTAGGTTTTAATTGCTGTATTTATTCGTTTCCCTGCTTATTTCTTATATTTTTGTTCCTGTATTTCTTTGCCCATATGTCAAAGAGAGGGCGTTTCTTGACTGTTCAAGCAGTAGCAATCAAACCCACAGAGGCGTGAGATCAGGATTAAAAATACAACTCCTGAGTCGTCGGAGAAGGCTGTAAAGGGTTACTGGCCTCATGCCTGTTTCCAGCCTCAGAAGCTAATGACCAGCAAAGCCAGTGGCCGATTCAGAAGGGTGCTTGGTTAGACATATGAGCAACCTTGGATGGTTGGCTAATGGATAGTCGGCTTCTCATGGATAGTCAAATGGATAGTCGGCTTCTCATTTCCCAACACCGGCCATGATTGTCTGTTGGATATCGGACGCCAAGCCAATTTTACCGCAGTCACTGTCTTATCATTGGCCCGATCAGTTGCTGGTTTTGGCAAGGATGTAACCTACTGCAACTTCCTAGAGGTCTTATGATGTCTGGGAGACATCCCAGGAACTCCTGTCTCAGATCGAAAAGTTCTCTCGCACAAGGCTTTACGTGGAATATTTGGTTGTTGTTATGGATTCCATGTTCCTTTATCAGTAATACTGCCTTAGCTGGTCTAGATTGGAGTCATAATTTGAAGGTTATTCATACTCTAAAAACACCTCTGCACTGAAAATGGCAGACTCGGCCCACATAAATTAGCTATGTTTTTATGAAACATTTTTGACATGGAAATGTTTAAAGAATACTTCTTTTGTCCGTGTACATCATCTGATAGAGTTTCAGCAACATGAGATGGTAGGTGTCAAAGCCTTGAATCATCAGTTGACTTGACTCAAAATACCCCAAACCTCTCGTGGATTTCCAGTTGTCCCGCATCTTTTAGATCTCTACCTGCTTCACCCCAGGTGATTGAAATGTTCTGCTCATTATCAAGCAGCTTCTGGGCTTGATGATGAGTAGGGAACTGATTGCTTTTAATCACCTGTGCAGGAGCAGAGAAAGACCTAAAACATGCTGGGCAAGCGGTATTCCAGAGAGGTTTGGGAAAGACTGGCTTAAACAATATACTAATGTCGCTCTCCATACGTTGTAATTAAAGACTATGAAAACACTTGGTACAGCGGATATACCCAGTAAAAATACACTGCCCCTACTATTCAAATATGTTATTGGGTAATTTTTGAAAAAATGTTTTAAATGACTGAATCGGATCTAGGAGATCAGATATGCACGTTGTTGGCGGTGCATCATGTTTCTTGGAATCGGGGTAGCTCGCCACGTCACTCGGATACCAGAACTCTATCGCACGCGGAAGTTAAAGATACAATGACAGTTGAAAGCTTTTGTGCCAGTATGCATAATGTTCACAATAAATATTGTTTCTACCACTTTTAACATTTTTTAATATTGTTGAGTGTTGTACTTCTACTGGTTTCTGCATTTTGCCATGAATGGCCTATATGATAGTTGTCAGTATAACAACATCAAATTATAAGTTGGCGTAATATTTTGATACATGAATATGGTACGACTAATTACAAACCCAAAACCAGTGAAGTTGGCACGTTGTGTAAATCTTAAATAAAAACAGAATACAATGATTTGCAAATCCTTTTCAACCTATATTCAATTGAATACACTGCAAAGACAAGTTACTTCATGTTCGAACAGGTAAACTTTGTAATTTTTTGCAAATATTAGCTCATTTGGAATTTGATGCCAGCAACATGTTTCAGAAAAGCTGGCACAAGTGGTAAAAAAGACTGAGAGAGTTGAGGAATGCTCATCAAACACTTATTTGAAACATCCCACTGGTGAACGGGCTAATTGGGAACAGGTGGGTGCCATGATTGGGTATAAAAGCAGCTTCCCTGAAATGCTCAGTCATTCACGAACAAGGATGGGGCGAGGGTCACCACTTAGTGGACAAATGCGTGAGCTGATTGTCGAACAGTTTAAAAACAACATTCCTCAATGAGCTATTGCAAGAAATTTAGGGATTTCATTATCTACGGTCCGTAACATTGTCAAAAGGTTCAGAGAATCTGGAGAAATCACTGCACGTAAGCGAAAACTAGCATTGAATGCCCGTGACCTTCGATCCCTCAGGGGTTACTGCATCAAAAACCGACATCAGTGTGAAAAGCACATCACCACATGGGCTCAGGAACACTTCAGAAAACCACTGTCAGTAACTACAGTTCGTTGCTATATCTGCAAGTGCAAGTTAAAACTCTACAATGTAAAGCGAACGCCATTTATCAACAGCACCCAGAAACGCCGCCGGCTTTGCTGGGCCCAAGCTCATCTTAGATGGACTGATGCAAAGTGGAAAAGTGTTCTGTGGTCTGACGAGTCCACATTTCAAATTGTTTTTGGAAACTGTGGACGTCGTGTCCTCCGAACCAAAGAGGAAAAGAACCATCTGGACTGCCATAGGCGCAAAGTTCAAAAGCCAGCATCTGTGATGGTATGGGGGTGTATTAGTGCCCAAGGCATGGGCAACTTACACATATGCAAAGGCACCATTAGTGCTGAAAGGTACATACAGGTTTTGGAGCAAGATATGTTGCCATCCAAGCAACATCTTTTTCATGGACGCCCCTGCTTATTTCAGCAAGACAATGCTAAGCCACATTCTGCACGTGTTACAACAGCATGGCTCCGTAGTAAAAGAGTGCGGGTACTAGACTGGCCTGCCTGTAGTCCAGACCTGTCTCCTATTGAAAATGTGTGGCACATTATGAAGTGTAAAATACGACAACTGAGACCCTGGACTGTTGAATAACTTAAGCTGTACATCAAGCAAGAATGGGAAAGAGTTCCACCTGAAAAGCTTCAAAAATTGGTCTCCTCAGTTCCCAAACATTTACTGAGTGTCGTTAAAAGGAAAGGCGATGTAACACAGTGGTAAAAAAGCCCCTGTGCCAACTTTTTTGCAATGTGTTGCTGCCTTTAAATTCTAAGTTGATTATTTGCAACAAAAAAAAAGTTTCTCAGTTTGAACATTAAACATCTTGTCTTTGCAGTGTTTTCAATTGAATATAAGTTGAAAAGGATTTGCAAATCATTGTATTCTGTTTTTATCTACGATTTACATAACGTGCCAACTTCACTGGTTTTGGGTTTTGTAAATAGTAATGGCCTTTGGTCAAACCTTCAGTTTAGTTCAGTTCAGGTGAAGGTACAAAGCACTTTTAATGGAAGAAGTGTCACAAAGACACTTGACAGAATGGCAGTAGGATAGATGCCCGGACTAAGTTTCCCCAAAATAGCTTATGAGGCAAAAAAAAAAATCCCAGTTGAGAGAAAAATCCTCAACCAGTGATGAGAAGAAAACTCTCCAGTGGGAAGAAATCTCAGGAGGAACCCAACTATACTGGGTAACCTCATCCTCCACTGCCTGGGAAAGTTGATTTTTAATGGGGCATAGTTTTACAAGTCTTATTAAAATGCATTGGAAGCCAATGGGAGCGATCTGATAAACAATATGGCTCACTGCAAGGCGGGTATAATCGTCGATAATGACGGATCAAAGGTCAAAATGTAGACAAGTGAACTTCCGCCCGGACCAGCGTGTGGTCGAACGGTAGCTAATCTTATTGTGATTTATGGTGTTTAGTTCCAAGACGTAGACTCTCCCTGCTGATACGACACATGCAGTTAGGCCTCTCTCTGTCTCAAGTCCTGTAATGTCTCCTATGTGAGGTCAAGATGACATCCATGGCATACAGCTTTGTTGTGTAGCACGCAACATACCACAGAGAATGCACTGTCACATTCTTAGGGCTGTCAGGTCGAGTTTCCAATACGCATTCCAACCGCCTTTGATCTGACATCAGGACAATGGATATAGAAACTATAATTTATGTGCTGATTCAGATAGTTAAATTAAATAGTGGTTGCTGTAATTATTTATTGCATTGAAATGTGCCTGACATTCTGGAACCCTGCCTGTGAGGTTTCGGTGACGTGTGCACACTGTACGCCCGTCAGCCAAATTACCTCTGCACAGAAAGTAAACCAGGTTGGAGCTGGCGAGCTCTCTGCCGGCCTTTTGCCACAAAATTGTCACTGCTTCATGATGAATATGTGACATCTCCTCCTATTACGCTGCCACACCCATCTCAGCGCACGTCCATCTACCAAATTGCCAAAGTGGCTGCGCACGGTGTTGCGCTGCACAAAATTACCACCGCGCGGGCTGCGCCATGAAATTAGAGCCCTCTGACTTTAAAGGCACTTGAGTGAAAAATTTGAGTTTGTGGGGCGGAGGGGGGAGGACAGGCCCATTTATAGCTTCAGAAGTGAGGAGGGGTTCTTTGTACTCTCTGCAAAATTTATTTGGTGAGCAGTGTAGAGATGCTGAACTGGGTTCGTGTGCTCAAAGCGTTTTGTTCAAGTTCAAGTGAGAACCTGGGCCGCTGTATTTTGGGCAAGCTGAACTGGCTTTAGGGTGTTGTTTGCTGATCTGGACGAGAGGGCATTGCAGTAATCCAATCTAGAGGGAATGAAAGCATGGACTAATTTTTGAGCATCAGAAATGGACATGATTCTCCTTATTTTGGATAAGATTGAAAAAGATAGAAAAAATCACGCCTTGATGTGTTCTTTATGTGCATTTCAAGGGACAGTTCAGGATCAGAAGATCCACCGAGGTTTATAATGACTGAACTTGAAGTTGTAGAGACACTATTGAGATGTAGCACTATGTGAATTTCTTCTGAATGGACTTAAGGTACAAAACAAGGATTTCAATTTTATTTGAATTAAGGAAGAGAAAATGTGGGGCTATCCACTTTATTACCTCAAAGATGCAGGCTTCCATGTTTGACTTGTTCACATTGGCATCTGTGCCGATAAGTACTGTTTAGTATTATCTGCTTAACAATGGAAATTTGTGCCATGTTTACCAATAATGTTGCCCTGGGGTAACATATATAAGAAAAATAGCAAAGGCCCAAGGACAGATCCTTGCAGTATTCCATACCTTGCGTTGGAACGATAAGTGAAATCAGAGGTCATAGTGCAGGACTTCAAGAAAACACACCAGCCCTTTGGTTGCATAGCCCTCTTCCAGACTCTCTCTTGGTTTCTTTTCATACACCGTATGTTGTTGGAAAGGAAAGATAATGAAGTTTATTCCCATATTCCCCACAGGAGGTGCTGAGGGTGGTGCAGATGCTGGAGAGAGACCTCACTTTGAAGAGAGACTCGAGGAGAAAAAGTATGACTCAAAGACACAGGACACTTGGCCAGTTTTAGGATTTTCAGTTAAGGCAGAGCAAGAGGAAGGGGGAGCTGCTCAAAGACTCTCTCAGACAGGATGTGAACATGGCACAGGAAACATGAGTGTGGGTTCTGAGTATGTCATGTTTGACAGAGACAATCAGCAGTGGGCATCCTTTAACCAAGGGGACAGTGACGTTTTGTGGGTTGATCCAATTTGTTCTCAGAATCTGTCTGTTCACACACATTTACAAGATAGTCCTGCCATGATGGTGCCTGGATGCCCTCTGTCCTCATTTGGGAAAGACATGCATATTGCAGATGTTGGCCTTGTGAAGGAGGAAGCATACACTGGGCACTGTGCATACAGTGAAGGGAACAGATCAGAGATGGATGGCACTCAGCACGCAGAGGATCAACGATTGCAGCAGCCCTTGAACTGCCAAACAGAAGTAAGTGGTAGCATCACAAATGCAGTCTCAAATGCCAGCAAAGAGACCAGAATACCCTGGAGACCTGGAAGGGGGAGGAATCCTTATGGTTGTACCGAGTGTAAGAAGAATTTTTTTAGGTTTTTTGAACTAAAGAGACACCATCTGGTCCACACTGGGGAGAAACCATTCAGCTGTGCTCAGTGTGGGAAGTGTTTCAGTCTGGAGAGTAGCCTGCTCAACCACAGGAGGACTCACAGCCCCAGTAAACCGTTCATTTGCGGGCAGTGTGGGAAGGGTTTCAATCACAGGAGTGGCCTCCTTTCGCACGAGACGACTCATAGCGGGAGGAAGCCGTTCGTTTGCGCGCACTGCGGGAAGGCTTTCAGCAGAAAGGGGAATGCTCTCCAGCACGAGAAGACTCACAGCGGGATAAAACCGTTCGGCTGCGAGGATTGTGGGAAGAGATTCTCTCAGGAAAGCGTTCTGAGATTACATCGCAGAATACACACCGGCGAGAAGCCGTTTGTCTGCGCGCAGTGCGGGAAGGGCTTTACCGTGAGAAGCTACCTTGTCGCGCACGAGATGACGCACAGCGGCAATAAACCATTCGTTTGTGCTCAGTGTGGGAAGGCCTTCGGCACGAGGAATATTCTTATCTCGCACGAGAGGGTTCACGGCGGGAAAAAATATGGTTGTGAAGAGTGTGGGAAGAAATTTTACAGGAGAAGTCACCTTAAACTACACAGCAGAATTCATTCAAGGGAGAGACCATTTCACTGCACTGAGTGTGGGAAGGGTTTCTCTGAGTCGCGGTCTTTAATGCGTCATCAGAAAGTTCACAATCAAGAGTAACTCCATGAGTTTTTATGGCTTTTGTACACTTGCGTCATGTTCAATTTCAATGGCACCATAAAGCTTTTTGCCTGTACTGCACTGTCAGCTCATGCACATTTCAAGTGGTTCTCGTGAAATGTTCTCCCCAATGTTCTCTAGAGAAATAGAGACAAGGATAAGCTAAGTTGATATCAACATCCGGGGCAAAAGTCATGGTATGGAAGTGTGTCAGTGCACATCGCATGAGTGAATTGCGCATATATGAAGGCGCCATTAATGCAGAAAGATGCTCACGTATTTTGGAGCTATCTTGTGTGTTCTAGGGGTGTCCTGCATTTTTATATAAGATTTTGCCAAACCACATTCTACTTGGATTACAAGAGCAAGGTTGCTCTAGCAGAGAGTGCGGGTACTAGATTGGCCTGCCTGCAGTCCTGATCTGTCTCCAGTTGACAAATGCATGGCACATAATCTTCCACTACATACATTAAATGGATATTTCAACCTCTTTGTTTATTCCCTATTATAATACATTTAAATGTGGACTTGGATGAGTAATTTGAACAATAAATGTTTTTTGAAAAATTGCAGGTATGTTTTTGATTAGTGACTCACTGAAAGTTTATGTCTAATTTGAGGGGGTACACACTAAGGGCTCTAATTTCTTGGCACAGCGCAGGGTGGCACAGCGTGGCGCAGCCCATGCGGTGGTAATTTTGTCTGGTACAGCCTGCGCAGTGGTAATTTCTTGCGGTGCTGCACCGTGCTCAGCCACTTTGGCAATTTGATAGACGGACACGCGCCGAGATGGGCGTAGTAAGAGGAGGTGTCGCATATTCATCATGATATAACGATTTTTTCGTGGATAAAGTCTCCGCAGAAAGCGCGCAGAGAGCTCGCCAGCTCCAACCTTGTTTACATTCTGTGCAGTGCTAATTTGGCTGACCGGCGCACAGTGCGCACACATCACCGAAACCTCACAGGCAGGCTTCCAGAATGTCAGGCACATTTCAATGCAATAAATAATTACAGCAACCACTATTTAATGTAAATATCTGAATCAGCACATAAATCAGTATCTATATCGATTGTCCTGATGTCAGATCAAAGGCGGTTGGCACGCGTAATGGAAACTCAACCTGGCTTAATCAACGCAGCTGAATCTGTGATGCAAACTAACGACTTCACATCTTTCTCAGCCAACCACAAGCTGCCTTGAAATATATATAATGCTTCCATTCTATGCTCTGCTCTGTAAAGCCGCTTACACACTGGATGCGAAACCAATTTTTCGCATGACGGATTACATTCAAAGTCAACGCAAAGATGCGAATACACACGTTTATTCGCGTCTTTGCATTGACTTTGAATGTAATCAGTATATTCCGGAAAGGAATACAGCCTGATTGCTATAATCTCGTACTGATTGAAGATCACATGTTGAAAATAAATGTGTAACATATCTTGCATTGTTGTCAATGCATGTTAATCCCAAAATTTTAAGCAGCAAAAGGGTGTAATAATAGGAACAGGCTATCCATCGTTTCTCTTCCCAATGATGTGGGCAGAATAAATAAATGAGCAACCGTCGTATTTCATTCCAACTTCATTAGTTTGAATGATCTGATGCAGTTTCGTTTTGAAATTCCATTCAAGTTCACTAATGGTAATAATTCGCAAATGCCCTAGCTAGCCAGCTAACTCATATTCGTAATGCTTAATATAAATGTAAGCGGTGGAGAAAACATGCCTTAAGCAGCAAAGTAAAATGCAACATTAAAGCATCATGCAGATAAAGGACAGAGGCTTCTCTATTCCAACATTTTATTGGTGAAGAGAGGAGGTAATTTGATTGGTGAAGATTTGACTCGGCTGTGTTTAACCCACTCATGCCTTCTCTTCTCCCTCTTTGCCAATTGAGCCAGCAGGAGGGACAGAGGCGGGACAGAGGGGTACTTGCAACGGGCTACGCCGGGCACGAAATTACACAAAATGCCTGGATACACCCTGTTGGCGTGGCACTCCCCCTATTTGCCGCGCCTGCGCATGGTCAACGAATGTAGAGCCCAAAGAGTGTATGGTCATGCACATTCATAAAATCCAGCAATGACAGCTGGAAACAAGAAAACCTATGCAAAAATCGTTGCATAATATTGTATTATATCGCTCAAATAGTCAGCTGCATTCGGACAGGAGAGGAAAAACGGCCACTTTTATGTCACCTGACTTTTATTTTTTAAGTGCTGTGCTTGAAGTCTCCCTCCAACAATCGCCAATTTTATGGAGCTGAACCGAGCCGTGCCACTGGAAGTAGAGTCCGGGTAGTATATTCTGACCACTTTTCAGCATGACTTTGATAGTTTGACGTTCACAAAACAAAGCGTCCATCTGTTTGTTTTATATATATAGTATATATATGTACACAAACCCCAGTTCCAATAAAGTTGAGACATTGTGTAAAACGTGAATAAAAACAGAATACAATGATGTGCAAATCGCATAAACCCGTATTTTATTCACAGTGGAGCACAGACAACTTATCAGATGTTGAAAGTGAGACATTTTACAATTTCATGAAAAATATCAGCTCATTTTGAATTTGATGGCAACAACACATTTCAAAAATATGGTACAGGGCTGAGTTCACCATTTCTGAACATCCCCTCTTAACAACAGTCTGTAAACGCTTGGGAAATGACACCATTTGCTGGTGTTGTGGGATGAAATGTTGTCCCACTCTTGTCAGATGTAGGATTCTTGCTGCTCAACAGTCCTGGGTATTCTTTGCCTGATTTTCCATTTTATAATGCGCCAGATGTTATCTGTTGGTAAAAAGTCTGGACTGCTGGCTGGCCATTTCAGCACCCAGACTCTTCTACTGTGAAGCCATGCTGTTGTGCTGGATGCAGTATGTGGTTTAGCGTTGTCTTGCTGAAATATGCAAGGCCTTCCCTAAAAGAGACATTGTCTGGATGATTACTATGTTGTTGTAAAACCTCTATATACTTTGCAGCATTGATAATGCCTTTCCAGATGTGTAAGCTCCCCACGCCATGGGCACTAATGCTGCCCAATACCATTGGAGATGTAGGCTTTTGAACTGTGCGCTGATAATCTGGATGGTTCCTCTCCTCTTTAGACCGGACGACACAGCATCCATGGTTTCCAAAAAGAATTTAAAATTTTGATTCATCTGACCATAGAACAGTTTTACATTCTGCCTCAGTCCGTTTTTAAATGAGCTTTGGCTCTGAGAAGACGGTGGCGTTTCTGGATTGTGTTCACATCTGGAATCTTCTTTGCATGATACAGCTTTAACTTGCATTTGTAGATTCCCTGGTGACCTGTGTTCACAGACAATGATTTCTGGGAGTGTTCCTGAGCCAATGCAGTGAATTCCAGAACAGAATTATGCCTGTACTTAATGCAGCGCCATCTGAGGGCCCAAAGATCACAAGCATCCAATACTGACCTTCGGCCTTGTCCGTTGCGCACAGAGATTTCTTCAGATATTCCGAATCTTTTGATGATAATATGTACGGTAGATGGTGGAACATTCAAATTATTTGCAATTTTGCATTGAATTTCCTGAAATTGTTCCACAATTTTTAGATGCAGTCTTTACAGATTAGTGAACCTCTGCCCATCTTTACTTCTAAGAGACTCTGCTTGTCTAAAATGCTCTTTTTATACCCTGTCATGTTACTGACCTAGTTGCAAAATGCTTCTCCAGTTTCCAGCCTTTTGTTGCCCTTGTCTCATGTTTTTTGAGACACGTTGCTGCCATCAGATTCAAAATGAGGTAATATTTTTCATGAAATGGTAAAATGTCTTACATTTTTGCATCTGATATGGTGAGTATGCTCTATTGTGAGTAAAATGTGGGTTTATGCGATTTGCAAATCCTTTTTTCTATTTCTATTCATGTTTAACACAATGTCCCAACTCCATTGGAATTAGGGTTTGTATAGTGCCTGTAAATGTTTGGACACACCCACATTTTCTTACAATATATGATAAATAAAGAAATAAGCAACCTTTATTATGCAAAAAAAAAGATCTAATTTTTAAATCCATCAAACTAAACACTATTTGTTGTCTTATTTCATTGTTTTTTTTTTTTTTTTTAACAAGGGCAGTCATATGACTAAAATGAATTTGCAGCGGCATCGCTGTCTAACGTCCCAAAGACGTGCTGCACTTGAGATGGCTTTTCATCAACCTTTTCGCCCAATAAGTCCCAAAACCGCTTGACTTTAATTCAGCCGTTGGAAAATAGAAGAAGTTTTATATAAGGTCGGCCTCTCTGGTACTGCCTAAGAATTGTTCAACTCCTATCTCACAGATAGAAAATTTCTGGTAAGTATGGGTGCATGTTCCTCAGGGATCCATGAAATGAAATGTGGCATCCCCCAAGGCTCAATCCTAGGCTCCGTACTTTTTAATTTATACATGCTTGCACTTGAGAACGTTTTTAGAAGACATGGTGTAAATTTTCACAGCTATGCTGATGACACTCAGCTTTACATTGCCATGTCTCCTGAGGATACATGACTAATTGATGCCCTTTTAACAGTATTTTATATATTAAACCCTGGATGGCAGAAAACTTTTTGCAGCTCAACTAGGACAAGACTGAAGTTTTCATTATCAGTCCAGAGGGTAAGACAGGGAAACATCTGTCAAAATTACAGGCATTGTCATTGAAGCCAACAGAACAGGTTGAAAATCTGGGCATCATTTTTGACTCTGACCTTCGTTTTTTCCCTCATATTAAGAATGCGGTTGAACAAGCTTTTATCATCTCAAGAATATAGCCAGGGTCCGCCCATTTCTCTCTCTCGCCAACAGAGAAATGCTCCTGCATGCTTTTATTTCCACCTGAATCGACTATTGTAATGCCCTGCTTACTGGTCTTCCCAAAAAAGTATATCACACTTTCAACTGCTTAAGAATTCCGCTGCTTGTGTGCTGACGAGGACCAGAAAGCAGGTGCACATGGTTTTAAAATCACTGCATTGGCTCCCTGTGTGTTTCAGGATTGAATTTAAGGTCCTTTTATTAGTTTTTAAATGTCTTCATGGCCTTGCCCCTTCTTATCTCTCAGATTTGCTTTTATTTCATGAACACTTGCAGACCCTGAGGTCCTCCGGCACCGGCCTTTTAGTCATTCCCAGAACGAACACAAAAACATACGGTGAGGCAGCTTTCCAGCATTATGCCCCACGTTTATGGAACAGCCTACCGGAGAACCTGAGGACTGCAGAGAATACTGAGATTTTAAAAGCAGCTCAAGACCCACCTTTTAAATTTGGCTTTTAACTAAGATCCCTTTCCTTAATTTTACCGATTTCAATTTATTTATAATTAGTTAGTGCACCTTCTTTTTTTAATTACCACTATTAGGCCTACTTTGTGGTGTCTTTTACCTTTTCTGCTGCATTTGTTTTTATTTATTCGTTTATTTGCATTTATTTATTTCCTTTCAATTTGTATCTGATTATTTAATTTAATTTGATTTTATTTATTTTAACTCCATTGTTTCCTCAGCGAGGGCCCTCTGCATTGGAGGCGGCTGTCGGCCCTGGCTGCTGCGGCGCTGGTTTGAGGTCTGCGCCCCCTAGTGGGAAGGGAGGTCCATACCAGCGCTTATGGGTTTGGTGTTTGGCCCTTCCCCCTGCCTGGGGCTGGGATTCGACTTTGTGTCAGTGGCCGCGTTCCTGGGGGCGGCACCAGCCTACCGACGCATACGGCTCCCTGTGATAGTGTTTCCTCTGGTTCCCCCGCACTCAGTTTAGTATTTGTCATATTCTTTTTATTTCCTATTTAGACTCAAGCACACAATCACTTTTGTGAACAAGAAATAAGGATGGGGGGTTTGGGGTGGATGGGGGGGGTTGTAATGGGTTGGTTCTGTTTTTAACATGTTAAGCACTTTGTGCAACATTTTATTGTATGAAAAGTGCTTTATAAATAAAGATTGATTGATTTATTTGTCTGTTTACATTGCAAAATATGGCTTCTTCGAGAATTCCAAAATTTTGGACACAATTCAAACAAGTAAATCATTCTCTATTTACTTCTGACTGTTTTTAGATTATTTAGAGAAGTTGAGCCATTTCAATTTTTCTAGAAACAGAGTGCTGTGACATTAGCAATGCGTGTCTGAACTTTTGACTGGTACTGTGTGTGTGTGTGTATATATATATATATATATATATATATATATATACACATACATACAGCACCCTACATAATTATTTGCACCCCTGGTTAAGATGTATTCTTTATCTTCTAATAAATTCAGTTTTTCTCTCAATAATATAGGACCACAATGAAGAGGAAAATCCAACCTTTAATTCAAGTGCATTTATTCAGTGGGGAAAAAATCCCACATTAAGAAATAATTATTTTACATCAAATCGTGTGCCACAATTATTAGCACCCCTGATGTTAATACTTTTTACAACCCCCTTTTGCCAGCAAAACAGTACCTAATCTTCTCCTATAATGTTTCACAAGATAGGAGAATACAGAAAGAGGGATCTTCGACCATTCCTCTTTGCACAATCTCTCTAAATCATCCAGCGACCTCGGTCCTCTCCTCTGCACTCTCCTCTTCAGCTCACTCCACAGGCTGTCAGTGGGGTTGATGTCTGGGGACTGAGATGGCCATGGGAGGAGCTTGATTCTGTGTCTGATGAACCATTTCTGTGTAGATTTGGTCACATGTTTAGGCTCATCATCTTGCTGAAAGACACAGTGACGACCTGTCTTCAGCTTTCGGGCAGAGGCCACCAGATTTTGATTTAAAATGTCCTGGTCTTTCAAAGCGTTCATGATGCCATGCACCCTAACAAGGTTCGCAGGGCCTCTTGAAGAGAAACAGGCCCACAGCATCACCGATCCTCCCCCATTCTTCACTGTGGGCATGAGGTGCTTTTCTGCATACTCATCTTTTGTGTTCCACCAGACCTACTTGAAGTATTTGTTGCCAAAAAGCTCTATCTTGGTCTCATCTGACCAAAGCACACGTTCTCAAGTCCCAGTACCGCTTTGCGAACTCCAGTTTGTGTTTGTGATTGTGAGTGAGAAAAGTTTTTTTCTGTCCATGCCTCCCAAACAGCTTGTTGGCATGTAGATAGCGCCTGATGGTTGTTTTGAAGACTTTCTGACCCCAAGATGCTACCATTTGTTGAAATTCTTTAACAGTGAGCTTTGGAGAACTTTTTATTTCTCTTACCATCCTCCTCACTGTGCGTGGTGGCAAAATAACCTTACATCTTGTCCAGGCTTGTTTAGCACTTTTCCAGTTGTTTTAAACTTCTTCATGATTCCTCTGACATTAGATATGGGCAGGTGCAGGCGAGTGGCTATTTTCTTGTGGCCATTGCCTGACTTGTGAAGGTCGACACCCATCTGCCTTACTTGAATGGTGTGTTTCTTTGTTTTTCCCATGTTGAAGAGTGGATAAGAGAAATGGCCTCTTCGTCACATCATATGTATATCCCAGGGAAACAGTAAGTGATGAATTACTAATTAAATGTTCCTAGATCCTCTGATCAACTTTGTAAACTACTGTAGAAATGACAGAAATACTTCAATTACATTTATTTCCAAGGAATTCTTAGGGGTTCCAATAATTGTGGAACAGGTGATTTTATGAAAAATAATTATTTCCTAGGCAGGGATTTTTTTTTCCCCTTTAAATTCACTTGAGTTGAAGGTTACATTTTTCTACAATTTTCATTGTGAGAGTATGCTTTTGCAATAAACATTGAATTTATTTTTAGGCTTTTATCACATCTTAACCAGGGATGCCAATAATTAAGGAGGGCACTGTATATATATATATATATATATGAGTGGTGGCTGGTGAACTGGCAATTGGGGAGGCTCAAAACAATCCCTTAAAATTAATGATTGGTCACTATCTGTTTTCAATCATTCATTTAAATTACCAGTGCAGAATCTCCGATAACTCTCAAAATGATCAGTTTTCATTTATAACGCATACCTGTCAACTCTCACGAATTCGGTGTGAGGTTAAGTGGCATATTTACGTTCCTCTGCTGTATTCAGCAATTATTCAATCAATGTGTTTGTAAGAGATTCTTGCATGGAATTGAAGTCCTTGTGCACTGGAGGGGTTGGAAGCAATGGAATTGCATAAGGACACTTCAAATGATCTTACTTTATTTAAACGATCATGAAACACATGCATTGCCTCCAATCCCTGAATAAAGAAAAGCCTAAGTCCAGAGTCGTAATCAGTATGCGCTATAAATAACAAGAGCAACGCAGAACGTGGCATATGCCCCCGCCTGTATGTTGATCAAGGGCATATTGAGATGGCTGCTGTGGCAGCCATATTAGATATCGCACGATGCTGGTTTTCGAATGGAACCTTCCTCTAGCCACTCCCAATACGCCATTAAGAAATGGCATTAATCCGACGAGGGATTCTATAGTTGCCCCACGGAAACGAAAAGTTAACGGACGGACGGACGGACCTGGTGTTGACATAATGACCCCTTTCCTCTTTGGAGGGCGGGGGCATAAATATGCATCATAGGCTGCAGTAATGATTCCAGAGTGCATGGGAGGGGAGGTCATTCAAACTGCTGCATACATTCACATGTATATGCTCATCAAAGTAGCAATTAAAAGGAGTGAGTCAATATGCACAAGGCCTTGTAAGTGCCAAATGTGAGAGAACTTCGCAGGAAAACCATCTGTGGTCAGTCCTAAAACATCACCAAAAACAGGTGTCAGTTGGATCAGGTGTTCTTCAGTTTCCGCTGTGGTGGCCATAATAAATATTGTATGCGGCCATATTGGATATTGCACAACGCTGGTTTTCGAAAGGAACCTTCCTCCAGCCACCCCCAATACACTACCAGGAAACGGCATCAATTCGACGAGGTGTTCTTTAGTTGTTGGGCGGAAACAAAAATCAAGATGGCTGCTGTGGCGGCCATATTGAATATCGCATGATGCTGGTTTTCGAAAGGAACCTTCCTCTAGCCACTCCCAATATGCCATTGACCAATGGTGTCAATCCGACAAGGGATTCTATAGTCATCCCATGGAAATGAAAAGTTTACGGATGACGGAGGGACATGGTGTCGACATAATGCCCCCTTTCCTCTTTAGAGGGCGGGGGCATAAAAACTGGCCACATCTGATAATGTTGAGAGTTATCAGAGTCTCTGTAATGGTAATTTAAATGAATGATTGAAAACAGGTTGTGACCAATCATTAATTTTAAGGGATTGTTTTGAGCCTCCCCTATGCCCAGTTTACCAGCCGCCACTGATATATATTTAGTAAACTAGGGACATTCCAGTGAGAACGTTTTCTCTTTTTCAAGGATGCCTTGGGACAAATGCTAGGTAGAACAGTTGCAGATTTTTGGGGCTAAAGGCCTTGCTCAAGGGCAAGAGTCAGTTTAAGTTTTTACCCCAAAATTACAATGGTAGTTGTTAGTAACTCAGTGAAGTTAGTGGTAGTTACTATTATTTGAACATAAAATTATGAATTATGTACACACTCAGACACCATTAGCCCCCAGCAATAAAGTTATCGACTAACAATTGCCATCGCAGGTGTTGTAGAAAATAGCAGTCTTGTTGAAAGTATCTTGCAATTGGAAGTACCTTGTTGCCTTAGTTGGTTTACAGGCTGAGTTGGAAATCACAGCAGGTGGAGAGCGATGATGACGGCCCGAGAAGTGGCACCATAAATGAGGCTGTTTGGAAGGACCCAAACAGGAATGCTTTCTTACCGATGCTGCAGGTAATGTGGAAACAACTTTAAGAATTGGTTTGTGCTCAAAGATTGCTCTTGGTCCACGCATCCTTGAGCGTTGTGCAAATGAAAATTGACCACTAATGTTAACCATTAAGCTGACGTTTCCAAGACCTTGGGAACTCCCTATGTATGCTAGGCTTTGCCATGCCAAGATGCGCTATCCCAGTATTTCCCAGCTATCCGGCTATCCCAGCCTATCTATTAGGCTGTTTTAATTCTCAATTTACTTTCCTCAGGTATGTTGTGAGACAAATATACAAAACCCAAAACCAGTGAAGTTGGCACATTGTGCAAATCGTAAATAAAAACAATACAATGATTTGCAAATCTTTTTCAACCTGTATTCAATTGAATACACTGCAAAGACAAGTTACTTAATGTTCGAACAGGTAAACTTTGTAATTTTTTGCAAATATTAGCAAAGTTCAAAAGCCAGCATCAGGTTTTGGAGCAAGATATGTTGCCATCCAAGCAACGTCTTTTTCATGGACGCCCCTGCTTATTTCAGCAAGACAATGCCAAGCCACATTCTGCACGTGTTACAACAGCATGGCTCCGTAGTAAAAGAGTGCGGGTACTAGACTGGCCTGCCTGTAGTCCAGACCTGTCTCCCATTGAAAATGTGTGGCGCATTATGAAGCGTAAAATATGACAACGGAGACCCCGGACTGTTGAACAACTTAAGCTGTAAATCAAGCAAGAATGGGAAGGAGTTCCACCTGAAAAGCTTCAAAAATGGGTCTCCTCAGTTCCCAAATGTTTACTGAGTGTCGTTTAAAAGGAAAGGCGATGTAACACTGTGCCAACTGTGCCAACTTTTTTGCAATGTGTTGCTGCCATTAAATTCTAAGTTAATGATTATTTGCAAAAAAAAAAAAAAGTTTCTCAGTTTGAACACGAAACATCTTGTCTTTGCAGTGTATTCAATTGAATATAAGTTGAAAAGGATTTGCAAATCATTGTATTCTGTTTTTCTCTACGATTTACATAACGTGCCAACTTCACTGGTTTTGGGTTTTGTACCATGTTGTACTGAAGTGTCTTGTTCAAAGTGTTAAAGACTTACGGAGGCTACACATGTATTTGTGATCTGAAAATTGAACTTGGTTCATTTTGGATATGATGACGATTTCAAAGACAAAGCAAGTGAGGAATAGCTAAACCAGTAGGGGCCTCTGAGCATGTGGCTTACAGTACAGAGAGAGTTTCATTTGAAGAACAACTCAAGTAGAAAAAATGTGATGCATAGACATAAGTGCAAGTGCAGGACGACTCAACAGTCTGGACTCCCGAGAGATGATGTGTGAGAGACACGGTCTGCTGTGGACTTCCGTTACCCGAAGGATCAGTGACATGACATCTGTTGACCCAGTGTGTTCTAAAGCTACTTTTAGAACCGTTACAGGCTCTCGACTGGTCCCTCTCCAACAGACCATATGCCCACCACCGTGGAAGTGTCTGGAAGCACTCTGTCCTCATTCGGTGAAGATGTCCTTGTTTTTAATGTTGGTCTTGTAAAATAAGAAGCAGGTGGGCACTATTTATACACTGAAGAGAGCAGATCTGAGATGAATGGCACACAGCAGACAGGATAAACTGTTTTTTCTCTCGATGAATGACAGTATAACCTCACAGCAGCCCTTAGACTGTCAAAAAGGAGGGACAAGGGGCCTCTTCGATCCAGTCTTAAAGTTGAATGGCAGCATAAACTCTAGAATCCTCTGGAGACAGGAGTGAGGCGCTATGGTTGTGCACAGTGTGAGAAGAGGCTCCTCTAGCTTATTGACACCATCTCAGCCACACAGGAGAGAACCTTTTCCTCTATGCTGCTCAGTGTGGAAAGTGTTTCAGTCCGAGGGTAACCTTAATACACGCAAGATGATTTGCCGCGGTAATAGGCAATGTATTTGTGCCCATTTTGGGAAGAGTTTTTGTAGGAGGGGTAATCTTGCCTCATTACGAGGAGGTTCATAGCGGGTCAAAGCCCTGCTCATGAAGAGTGCGGGAAGAAATTTTCTTGAGGAAATCGCCTTAAATTACTTTTCAGAATTCATACAGGGGAGGAATCATCTCACTGCATTAAGAGAGGATTGGATTTCACTTGATGAAGTACTCTGGAGGCGCATCAAATAGCTCACTGTCACAAGTTGTGAATTGAGCTTGGTAGTAACCCTAGAAAACTAACTGACCCATATGTGGGTCCATCAGATGCAGCTGATGTACCCAAACCTGTGGCAATGCACTAATATTTTAAATTCTAGTGGCAATCCCAATATTTGCAACAATCCCAAATATGTCCCGCTGAATTACAGGAAATGGTGGCACATGCATATCTGGCTAATAGGAGAAGCAAATTGCCTATAGGTATGTGTGTGATGGCAAATGGTGTGTGTGCCCTGCGCTGGATTGGTGAGCTATTCAGGGTGAGTCCCTGCCTATCGCCTAAGTCAGCTAGGATAGGCTCCAGCTTCCTGCAACCCTAGAGAGGAATGGATGGATGGGTGTGATGTAGCTTCAGTGAAGCGCTGCAGCCTGCAAATACAGAATGTGTATTTGACATACTCCTGTAATATAGACAAAATGCTTTTTTGTTCAGATGACAATTTGAAGGAACTACTACAGGGAAAACTTTTGTGAAAAGTTAGAGTTTAAGGGTTTAATTGTGGTTCATACCATTTAAAAAGGCACTGTTTTCGTAACAGTCAAATGTCAAAGATTGCATCATTTACTTGTAAGACCTGAATCCTCCGGGTATATATAGTGAATATTAATTAAAAAGGCACACAACTACTTAATATGATAACTGTAACTCATTGCTACTTTATTCACTTCACTCCATATAGTACTCAATGGCATGTGGCTACTTAGTATTCACGTGGCTTTGGCTGTGATTCAGCTAGTGCTCACTTCAGAACTTCAGAACACAAGGTCACACCCACAACGGTGTCTGTCAGTGCTGACTGCTCTCGCCGTCATTCTTTCCACCTGTCTTCAGGTAAGTGCTGGGCAACTGCCTGTCCTTATTTGTTTGTTTTCTCCTCTGTGTCGCCATTTCCATGGGAATTTAAATGTCTCAACTTTGCTTAAACTTTCAGCTGCCGTCTTGCTAGCTAGCTCTGGCTGTAAATTGAAGTAGCCTAGTGCAGACGTTAGCTGCTGCCTTATAGCTAACTGGCTCATCCTAGGAATAACTTCGATTCATAATGGTTAGCCTAGTACTATCAAGTCTGTTTCTGGAGATTTCTGTCGATGTTTGATGAGCATTTATGAGCTATTTCTCGTTAAAACATGGGTTCTCTATGAACAGAGAATTGGGCTCATGGAGTACTTTGGTGATGAGACACTGAGGATAACAAAGGAGAGTATAGTACAGTTTTGGTAAAGACTTAAAGATAGCCTACTGTTATAGCCGACACTAGTGAATACAGTTTTATGTTCAGTAAAGGTGCACTGATTAGAATAGAACGTATAAGATACAGTTTGATGATTGCAGTTATTGATACCTTGATGAAATGGTTTTTTTTAATTACACAATGAATGTTCAGCCTCCAATTAATACTGCAGTGAAAATGAAATGTGATTTGAATGTGAGTCAGTTGTTTGGTGTAGCTTTGCACAATTTGTGTCTTGATTCAAAACTGTTGATACGGTAATGTTTTGTCTGTTTTCCTCTGTGTATGTTTGTATGGCATGGATAATTTAGTGTTTTGGCCTGCCAGGCACGTAAACATATAGTTTGTATTTAGAGTAATGGAAGAGCTATTGAATGTTGTACAGTCCTTTCTTGCTTGTATCAGGTTTAGAAGTCTAGAGTAAAGTGCACAAGTAGGCCAAATGCATCAGTCCATTTCAGGTGGTTAATCATAGATCCAGGCAAAAGATAATCTGACATGAATGTATAATTTGAAGCACTATTTATGCTTTTTCATGATAAATTAGTCCTAAAAAAATTTTGCTCGCGTTGTTTGTGCTCCATCTGTGCCCCAGTACAGCATTTGGTCTAGTGACGCCCAGCGTGCACATATGAGCGCAAAGCCCCATCAAAAATCCCGCCCCGCTCTCAGAATATAGTTCCAACGTCTTAGGATCCTAATCTGAAGTCCACCCGTTCGCACCTCATCTCATGACGGGCTTTTCCCATGCCGCACTCCTGTACGGTAGGTGGCGGTAGGCAAATTTTGCTTAATCATCGATATGTAACCCTACCAGTGAAGTAAAATGTAGGTGGAAGGGTCGACAAAATGTCAGTACTTCTAAGGTCAGTATAAACATTGCCAATTAGTTCGTTATACATTGATGGCTTTACCTGTATGTTGGCTGATTGTCGCATGGAGCATGGGCTCTACTTTAGGAGATATCTTGATACCGTAACGTTAGGGGCGTCCATTTTGTTGCGTTGATGGATTTGTTTGCCACCCAGCTAACTAACGCGTCTGGCTGCCCCGCAAGATTCGCAAACTAGCTAACGTTAGCTGGCTAAGTTAATTAATGTTGAGATCTCTGGCTCGCTAAGTTTCACATTTTGACAATGGCAGAATAATGTGGGCTGGCTAATATTTTTTGCTACAACCTGCGCCACTTTAGTCATTTTTACAGTTATATCTGGGCGGTTAATGTTGGCAATATTGTTGTTTGCGTAACGTTAGCTATGGTGGGTTAGCTGCGTTCGTCTTGGCAGGACGCAATGGTAATGCCAAACTGCGCCAGCGGTACATTTATCGAGGAAAGCAGTTCTCCTCAAATTTCATGTTGAAGTCTGGCAAACTAACGACGACTCGTTGTGCGCAACAAAAATGTTCTCCGTTTTCGCGATGCCGATATTGTGTAATAAGGCGTTGAGTGATTCTTAATCAGTGACGCGGTCACTGCAGGGAACTGAAAATGTTATTCTGTCTCTTTCAGAACATTGGCTCGGCGTAGTGTTTGCGCTCCCTGTCTGGGGCTCACACCATACAGACAGTAAGTGCCTATTCCATCGCGCATGGGGATTATGTATTATATGCCATTACAGTAGCTGTATATTGCAGTCCATAGTCTCTCTCATCGGACAGTGAGCGCCCAATCCACTGCATCTTCCCAACAGTCTGTAGTACACTAATAACACCTTATCTAGGTTTTGCATTGATCACACCAAACGATGGTACGCGTAGATCCACTGCATCTGTTGACTTCAGTGTATCTACTGACCGCAAGGTCCAATTACAGTGCAGGGAATGACTCGAAACTCCATTTCAAATAATCTTGCAATCTTGTGTATGAATCCCAGCGCTTGAGCATTACACTTCTGTTTGCTTGTCTCTGCTTCACAGTGTGGTTCCCATGGGCACCACCGCGAGGGAGGAGATGGACAAATTTTGGGCCAAAAACACTCGATTAAACCGACCCATGTCTCCTCACCTTACAATCTACAGGTCAGAGTTTGCTTGTGTGTGCGTGCACCTGCACTCATGCATATTGGTACCCTATTTCTACTGCAGTGTTGATTTCTTGGCTCCCAGAACTTTCGGTTTGCTCTGTGCCTGACCTTTTCTTGAGATTTTGCAGGTTTCACGGATGAATTTGTAATTATTTTATTTCTGGTCATTGACCCAATAGACTATATTGCTCAAAAAAGCCCAACAAAAGCAATAAATGTTTGTCCTATGCTGAGCTATTATGTTGACAGAATAGACCACATGTTTTCACTTCCTGGTTCAGCGCCAGCGTTGCCCCAGTGTTGGATCTATACACTAAATAAGGAACTGAACGTAAGCAAATCACACCTATACACTAGTACACAAGGAGCCCATTGTGCCAGAATTTAATGGAAACTAATATACGTTGTGATTGATTTTTCTGTCCTAAAGTATAAAGGTGTTTTTTTTCCCAACCAATTTTGACAGTCAGCAGTTGGCAAGAGGTTAATGCTATTGAGGGCAGCTTTGGGGCTTATGGTAAAACAGTAACAGAAATACTGGCCGCGTTCGAAACCGCGCACTAACGTACTACTCGCACTACCGATGACATCAGAGTTAGGGGTACGGTGTTCACTTATGCGTGGGGAGTGAGTTTGTGTCCACGAGAAGTTCCCAGATGTATACTAGATCGGGCAGATATTTTGTGGGTGTTTCGTAAGCTTACTATTCATACATAAATTGCCCGAGATGCAATGCGACGTAAACCGCCAGAAAAACTTGCTGTGAAATAACAAGAAGAAGAGGCAACTGGAAGAGTTTGTTCATAGTGAGTAGCGCATAGCGTGTAGTGTGATAAGTGTGCAGTGAGAATAGTGTATGTAGACAATAGAGCGCGGTTTTGAACACGGCCACAGAGTACAGTGTTGCTATTCTGGATGAGAAGCCATCACTGATCATTAGAAGTGCTGTGTACAAGCAGGCCCCCTGCTGGTGAAACTGAGCAGCAGTGTAAGGGCGAGTCTGTTTCCTTGCAGGTGGTCCGTCCCCATGATGATGTCCATTACTCACAGAGGCACCGGAGTGGGCTTGAGCGGAGGTACTGCTACAGACTGGCTCTGCGCTGCTATTAACATACTGTAGACCAGTACTGAACATTACATGTCTTACGGACGATTACATTTTACACCTGTACACTTTACACATTTTACTCGTCATTCCTGAACATTACATGTATTTCAGATCAATACTGCACACCTGTACGCATTACATGGGCCAGTACTGAGCACTGCATATAGTAAAAACTATTAATGCACACCTGTACATATTAAACACTTTTTCCAGCCTGAACATTACACATATTACAGACCAATAATGCATACCTATACACATTACATGAGTCATTGCTAAACACTACTCATCAATATTGAAATCTCATACGAACTCTGCACACATCACATACAAATATTGCATGCCTATCCATATTACTCAAGGCTTTACTGAATATGACACACATAGCAGACCGTTAATGGACAATTGTACACATTGCACTTTGTGAATTTCACTGGCCGTAAATGAAAATTGCAAATATTGGGCACCTTCAATGCATGTCTATACTCTTCACGCATTACCCAGGCCATTACTGTAGATGAGACACAATACAGAGCAAAAATGCAGCCCTAAACACAGGCGCATTCTAAACATTAGATTTCTAGTCATTAGTGCACACCTATACACACTGCATTACTCTCCAGAATCATTATACGACCTGCAAATGATAACAAGTTCATTTAGAATTGTTGCTTTGTAGATTAGGAAATTCTGGATTATTTCCTAGAGTGGTAGAGACTAGGTTGCCTGTGAATTGATTTGAGATGTACAAGAGCCATTAGAGAACCACTTCCAGATAATGGTGAGTTGTTCTAGCTTGAAAGGGATCATGGCTTCATTACACCTGGGAAAGAAGAAATTACTGCTGTAGAAGTGCTATTGTTATTACTCTTTGTATTCAGGGCTGCTCTGGGGAACCCATTCTAGATTAATTCAGCCTTTTTTTCCCCTTTTCTTATTTTTCATGCACTTAAATGGCCAACATGTCAGACGAGGCGGATAAAAGTGTACAAATGTTAATTAACAATGATCCGCTGCTTTGTTTTCAAGTAATTCGATTGTATCAAGGACTTTCAAGGCAGCTTGTGAAAAAGCTTGTGATCGTGGAACTAGCCCAAGCCAAAAAATGTAAAGTCTGTTTTTGCATTGTTTCAAGGTGCACCAGAATGCAATGTTTCCTGGTTTGTTTGACCTAGTATTGTCATATGATTTGTAACAGCGCTGCCACCATTTAAACAGTGAAAAGGAAAATCTTGTCAATGGCGGGGAAAGTGTTAATGGACCGGCCAAGTGTTGAAAAACTGCAAAAAAACAGATGAGATGAACTCTCACTTGAAAGAGGAAGGGAGAACTTGCATCACCTGAAATCCAAGCTGATGCCCCCTTAAACATAAATTCCTGTCTTTCAACTGAAACTCCCCTCAAAACAAGCGGATTTAATGGGTCTGTGGCGGTCAGAAAACTGTTCTGAAAGGCTTCAAAATGAAAAGGAAAGGTTAGGCCCCTGGCTGGGAGGCATTGGACCACAGAAGACAGGAAAAAGGTGCCGTGGACTAATGAATCGAAGTTTGAAATCTTTTGATCCAACTGTCAAATAGATGTGAGCAGAGGTAGTTGATGGTTGCATGTGTAGCGCCTGCAGGCAGCACAGTGGCGCTTCAGTCCTGATCAGCGGATGCTCCAGCTGTGGAGTGGGGAGGCTGCCTCAAATTTAAGAGAACATGGGTTTTGTGGGGGCGGGTGGATGGAGGAATGTGGAGTGGCCTACAAAAATCACCTGATTTATTCCTAGTCATAAACACTGTGAAGATGCTCCTATCAAAATATTGTATGTGGAAATCCCCTGAAAAGGATGCCTTTGTTAAATTAACCAGTGAAGCGCCAAAAGTAGCCTTTGCTGCTCGCTGATGCAATGAAACAAAAATCAAAGCTTTGCGACAAGTTGCCACATGATGGGTTCTCAGAAGCTCAAGATATTGGAATTTTAAGTGTTTCAAAATTTATTTCAGCGCCCATAGGGTTAATATCTCAAATGCCACAAATTTCCGAAACGAAGGTTTAAAATGTCTAAAATTACATTTTGCTGCTTGTTTCATGTAAAACACAGTTAAAAATATTGTTTAATAAAATTGCTAAAACCAATTGAATGCCAAGTGATTTAAAACTTCAGACCATTCCTGCACACACTACATGCACATGTATTTATGGGTACATTGCATATATTGCAGAGCAAGTAATCACAGTGAAGTACTGTGTTTTTTTTGCTTTTTTTTTTCTCCCTCTCATTCTCTCCCTTTCTTTCTCAGGGATTTCTCTCTTTGCCATTGCTGCATTGATGTTGCCAGGCGACTACACCTCTCACCTGGAGTTGATCCACTCCCTGCCTGTAGGCCCTGCCCTCATAACCTGCACCAAGTTTGTGCTGGCCTTTCCTGTGATGTTCCACACATGTAACGGCATCCGCCACCTGGTGGGTATCAGCACACCTGTGTACACCTCTCTCAGCAGCACACCTGTGCACACCTCTCTCAGCAGCACACCTGTGCTCACCTCTCTCAGCAGCACACCTGTGCTCACCTCTCTCAGCAGCACACCTGTGCACACCTCTCTCAGCAGCACACCTGTGCACACCTCTCTCAGCAGCACACCTGTGCACACCTCTCTCAGCAGCACACCTGTGCTCACCTCTCTCAGCAGCACACCTGTGCTCACCTCTCTCAGCAGCACACCTGTGCTCACCTCTCTCAGCAGCACACCTGTGCTCACCTCTCTCAGCAGCACACCTGTGCTCACCTCTCTCAGCAGCACACCTGTGCACACCTCTCTCAGCAGCACACCTGTGCACACCTCTCTCAGCAGCACACCTGTGCACACCTCTCCCTGCAGCACACCTGTGCACACCTCTCCCAGCAGCACACCTGTCCCTGCGGGAGCTCTTTTATACGAGTTACTACAATGATAGGTTTTCGAAAGCTTTGATTTTGATAGCTTGCATTACTGAGCAAAAATTTCCACTTTTAGCACTTTAAGGGTTAAAGTTTCATTAACTTTGTACTTGAATTTTGTATCTCAGTGTTGTGTGAAGCAGACCTCAATGGAGGTCCAAAATTCTTGATCGTCACGTGGTTTATGGTGACAGCGAGTAGTTCCCGGAAGTCGCTGGCGGGCAATTTAAATTCCTCTGTCAAATAGGCTGCAGAGAGACATGCCTGTAATTCTCAGTAATTACTAGTCAATAAATAGCGTTATTTCTGCCTTATTTACATATTTTGGGCTTGAGTGAATGTTGCCGTGTCACTTAAGTGACCCCAACGTTAAACAACTGCGAAAAAGCTTCATTAAAAGGCAGAATTTTGAACATTTGCACTCGATATAGGCAGTATTCGAGCAGTTTTAGAACCTTCGAATTATTTAAATAATTAAGATGACTAAAACTATATTTAGTCAGTAAAAAGAGCATGTTTCTGTTGTCGATTGCTTTGAATTCTTGGTTTTTGCTTTTGACTACAATGCTTGTTTAATTGCATCCTAATATTTATTATGCAGAGGGAGGGGAAGGAATGTTTCAAAATTATTTAATTTTCTACCATTTCTTCATTTGCTTGGGGTTTTAATCATCACATGGACATGGAGGATCTAAGTTATCAATTCAGTAATTAACTAATGTAATATTTCAGAAAGGACAGAGGACTGACAGGTGACTATCAATGAGTATCAGCTGTCAGAACAATTAGTCCCTGCATTATTAAAAGCAGCATAATGTTCAGTGTGGCATCTTAGAAAATCCACTGGTAATAATTAGAATTTATCCGCTCATAATTTTTCTGCACATCTGTACTTTTCACTAAACACCAATACATAAGTTCAGAACAACTTTTTCATTGACTTATGGCATGCAGAAGGTATGAATTTATCTAGGCTTGCATGTATAGTAATATTTTTAAGAAGGGCTCATTAAACACTATATATCCAGACCGAACAAGACACATTAACATACAAACATATATTGTTATACACATACAAACACATACATTTTCTGGATATCTTTTTATTTTGCTCTTTTGTACTACAATTACTTCATGAAAAAGAAATCTTGAATAAACTCAGAAACATGAATAGCATGTGAGGCAGTTTCTGTGCCCGCCCCTCCATGTTGTCCTTGTATATTATCTCTACCATGGTTTGCCGTGCTGCGTGGGGCTGCTCCAATCGCTGGGGGGTTTAGTACAAATGTTCAGTTTGTAGGAGAAATCTAACAACCATTCAAAATTACAACAACAAAAATGTGAGGTGATGATATTCAAACACTGCACATGCATTTTTTAACAATCAAAGACCACATGATTTGGAAGCTTATTGTCCAGTTTATTAAAATTAAGGAACGGGGAAAGGCCTGCACAGCTGAAGGAGTTAAATTTCAGGGTGCAGAGTGAGTGTCGTCTGTCTCATTGCAGGGAGTTCTCTGGCTCATATTGCATCGTCTGCAGTTCTTCTGCTGAAAGAGAGAGAGGGGGAGAAAAATACAGGAGAAAGGGATAGACACACCTGTATGGGCTTGGATGGGAAATGGTGCAGAGAGATGAGGCTGGTCTTTGTTTCCAACTTTGCTTTTGGAACTAATATAGCTGTGATCAGCTTTTGCTGCTGATGTTTAAGAAAGTATGGTGATTGGCATCAGTAACATGTAACAGGAATTGGTATAAAGATGGACCGTGTTCTTTGCAGTCTTTCAGACAAATAATACAGTGCAGCTCTATATTTATACTATTCAGTATGATTCCCCACATAGTCTTCTATGTATAATTTTCCAAATTGTTTGGCTTATTTGGCCAGTACTTTCTGTTTTAAATTTTCTATTTGGTCCTCCAGCTTCCCTCTCCCTTAACCATCAATCCAAAATTAGCAAAAAAGAGCAGCGACATAATGTTGACAAGTAATGGTCAATAGAATCTCAAATTCTAAAAACTCTAACTATAGATAACGTTTTAGTTCATTGAATAGCAGTAAAAAAAATTTGCTCTAACAATCAATTTTAATAGTGATGTATCAGCCACAGATGGCTTTGTGCTTTAACATTGTGTAACGTCAACTTCATTATAATAGCTAATGTTAGGTTCTCTTTTAGTACAAGGTAGCTTACTTCACCTCCTCCACTACTATAGTCAGTCTGATGTCATATTTAAATTAATTCTCTAACATTTCACTCCTCCACCCCACTCCGCAAAAAATCACTTTTAAGAAGCCCTCTTCTCTAATATCGCGTCGTTAGATGAAATGACACTGAGAGAACGGATTATTATGCTGCTGTTAATGGTTAGCGCTAGTAACTGTGTCACTAGCTGCATCTAGCTACTATCCTAGCCTAATTTTCTGCCCTTAAATGTTCAATACACCTCGAATTGTACAGGGGATAATCCATGAAAAAGCTTTACTGTACCTTTTAATTTAATTCAGATGTGCTGACAATATACAGTCTAATTATTTAATCATCTTGCCTTTGGAAAGATCATCACTAACGATTCATTCCGCTTCATCACAACTGCTGGACGAGTCTTCGTCGCTAACTTTCGGGAACTATTTGGACACTCCACGACCTGCCATTACTGTAAAAAATTAGTGCATTGGAGTGAACAGAGTTGACGTGACTCTCTCTCTACATGGCTTTGGTGTGAAGTGCAATGCTAATACATCTCCTCTTCTCCTCCTTTGTGTATTGGCAGGTGTGGGACATGGGGAAGGGCTTTAAGATCCCAGAGGTGTATCGCTCGGGCTACACGGTGCTAGCCCTGTCCCTGCTGTCCTCCGCTGCTTTAGCTGCTCTGTGAGCCACGCTCGTCGCCGGGGGAACGGCTTCCTCTCATCTGTGTGCACTGTTCTGTCTGTCGCTCCAAATGTTCACAAATAAAGCAAATATATTTACCCCCTGTATTTCCCCTGCAGATTTTATGGATTTAAGTAGGATTATGTTTTTGCTGATTATACTTCATTTGACTTGGTTGAACCTCATTGACATTAAAAATCTCTTTGCACTATTGTTCCGATGGTATAACCAGGGGTGTCCGACTGATCCGTAAAAGGACCAACTGGGCTGCAAGTCTTCAGTACAACTAAGCAGAGGCCCACCGATACAATTAATTTCATCAACTGATCTCAGCCTGCACAGTTGGTAAGTTGCATCAGGTGTGCTTCTGCTGAGTTTGAATGAAAACTTACAGCACCTCTGCCCTTTATCGGACCAGTTTGACATCCTTGGTATCAACAGTGCTGAATTGGCAGAATGTTTGGAGCTTTCACCGATAGCATCATGGGCGCCGACTTTCAGCAGTGATGTTTGACGGTATGTTCAGGGCTGTTTACTTTTACAGCAAAAGGAAAGCCTGCGCATTTTGCTCTTGTAGGGTGGGATGTTTTCCACCACTGGGGCCTGTTTCCCTATGGAGGGCTAGGTAGGTTAGCAGGATAACTGACCTCCACGTCCTTAAATATCCAATGAGAAAAACCCGGCTCAGAATCGGGGTTTGAAAGACACAGTAACACGGCGCTGTAATCTGCTTTGTTATTAGAATGGGAAATGGCAGTGTCTTGCAGATAAGAGGTGAAAGAAATGCCAGATTTATGTGTCTAATGAGGATGCAGAAATCTGCTGAAGCATTGGGGACTTATTAATCATTGTGGACATTCGCTTCTCTCCACTGTCGCCGTAATGGGCAAACAAATCGCACAAGGATAACCATCGTATTAACTCGCAGTGTAATTTAAAGGTTTATTGGCAGACTCTAATGAATGTGTTGGAAGTATTACACCGCAGATTCAATAAAGAGGGATGGATGTTTGTTGGCGGGGAACATTTTTGGATAATCGCGGGGTTTGTTTGCCACAGTTGAATACAGGTCATTATTCCCTCCCAGGAAGTGGATGGGGATGTAGGAATGAGTGTTTTCACTCTGTTTGTCATGCTGCTTTTCTGGGCCAGAGCTCCAAAAATGTTCACTTTTTCTTTACAACATGGATGCATCTTATTGTGTAGATGCGCCCTTTCATATTTGCATCCGTCCTCCTGTCAGTCAGGCACCTCCGCCGAATTGTGTTTCCAGGCTAGATAATGGTTATCCCGTCCTTTAAGGGGTCAGAACTCAAAGTATTTTATACGTATGAACAAAATTTAATTCATGGATACATATCATGTTGATGTACCGTTTGATACTTCTGTCTGTCTTACTGTTTGTCCCTCCACTGTGTTTTCTTTCCAGGCTGGATATTGGCTATCCCGTGAAGGGAGATCTGAGTATTCATGCTTGTTTATATCCATGTTTGGTTCTTATCAAATTTTCCACTATGTTTCATACTAGTCGCCTGGTTTGTGCAAAGCAACACGAGGTCGGACATGTATTTTCTGACTGTAGGAAATTCCACTTAAGCGACTACGGCACTGGGATAAAATATCTGCTCCCGTCTCGATTTTGTCTAGATTTGCATAATTGTCTCAGTGAGATGTTTCAGATAAACTAATATTAAAGTAGTCAAAGATATCCTGTCTTAATTGCATTTTGTGTACTTAAATGATGATTTCATTTATTGAAGGAAAATGGCTATCCAACCCTACCTGGCCCTAAAGGAAAAGGTAATTTCTCTGTTAGTCAGTAAATCAACCAGTTAAACAAATCTTATAAATGGTTGGGTTCAATTTGACTAGATGTGCATAATTACTTTCAGCCCTTTTGAGTCTCAACATCACTTGATTTAAACCAAGCTCTGCGAAGTAGGCAAAAAGCAGCACTTTGCCTTGATCGACTGGAATTCAACTACTGATCAACAAAATCTTTGACATTTTTCAGTCTTAACTGGGTTACAAAGTCATTTCTAAAGCTCTGGGGCTCCAATGAACTGAGGTCAGAGCCTCGCTCTTCAAATGGAGAAAACTCTAAACTGGTGAAACATCCCAGGAGTGTCCTGCCCGCCAGTGTTCCTACAAGAGTGCATCTACGGCTCGTCCAGGAGGTCATAAAAGGACTGGGACTCGCCTCTAAAGAACTGCAGGCCTCACTTGCTTCAGTTGAGGAGAGTGTTCACAATACAAAAAGAAAAAGACTGGGTGAAATGGTATCCATGGGGAAGCTGGAAGGTGAAACATTGCTGAATACAACACAAAACCTTGTCTCTCACTTGACATAAGCATCTTAATGACCCCCAAGACTTTTGGGGTAATACTCTATGGACTCGTGAGTCAAAAGGATTTATTTGGTTTATTTGGCATCAAGTTGGCACTGCAAACCGCAATAAGAACATCATTCCAACAGTTAAACAGTGGAGTTAGTGTGATGGTCTGGGGCCGCTTTGCCATCGTTGATGGATCCATGAAATCTACTCCACCAAATAAGTCGTCATGTAGAATGTCAGGCTATCGGTATGTGACCTAAAGCTCAAGCACAGTTAGATTATGCAACAGGAAAATGATCTGAAGCACAAGAAAGTCTACCTCTGCATGGCTGAAAAGAAATTTTGGATTTTGGAGTGGCTTAGTCAGAGGCCGTGTTCGAAACTGCTCTCTACGGTCTACATACACTATTCTCACTACACACTAGCTACACTACACGCTACTCACTACCAACAAACTCTTCCTGTTGCTTCTTATTATTATTCCCCATGGAGTTTTTCTGGCGGTTTACGTTGCGTTGCATCTTGGGCAATTTGTGTATGAATAGTGAGCTTACGATGCGCCCACAAAATATCTGCCCAATCTAGTATACATCTGGGAACTTCTTGCGGACAAAAACTCACTCCCCACGCATAACTGAACACCCTATTCCTTAAATCTGATGTTGTCGGTAGACTGAGTAGTCTGTTAGTACGCAGTTTCCAACACGGCTATCGACTTGACTTGAGTCTGTTTGAGATGGTCCTCTATTATGCCACCAGGTGCATCGCCAACTAGCCATTATGAGCCAGTTCAAAGTTCCCCCCTCCTGACATCACGGAGGGGGAGTGACCACCCAGAATAATGAAATCTGATTGACTGCTTGGCTGAAGTTGATCAGCTCTTCTTACCTCTGGTTGGTTACTTCCCCATGTGAAGCCAGGCAGGGAAAGATTTTGTAATGGCTTGTAATAACGAATTGGCTGTGCTCCAGGTGACATAATAGGGGACCTTTAAATGGCAGCTCATGCTCGAAAACCCTCAAATATGGCTGAAATAAAACAAATCAAAGAGTGGGGCAAAATTCCTCCACAGCAATGTAAACCACTAATTCCCAGTTACCGCAAACATTGGATTGCAGTTGCTGCTGCCAAGAGTGGCCCAAATTATTAGGTTTAGGGGGACAATTACTTTTTAAGATGGTTGATATAGGCCTTGAATATCTCTCCACCTTTAATAAATGAAATAATCAATTATAAATAGCATTTTTCATTTACTTGTGTTGTCTCAGTCATATTAAATTTAGCTGTATTATCTCATACATTAAAATGACAAGCAAAAATAGAAGGAATCTGGAAGAAGCTAATACTTTCACAGCACTGTAGCTGCTTTCCAGTGGCCTAACAGTGCTGAGTAAGTTAAGATCTAGTTAATGCTCACATTTCACTGAGAAATTGTTTTTATTACAGCAGACATTCTCAACTTTATCCAGAAAGGGCCGGTATGGGTGCAAGCTCACATTCCAACCAATCCGTTACACTCCTGATTCTACTAATCAAGGATGTAAGTAGAGACTCTTGGGGTTGATTAGTAGAATCAGGTGTGTAATTGCTAAATGCGTGGTTGGAATGAAAGCCTGCACCAGCACTGGTTCTTTCTGGATAAGTTTGGATGCTCCTGGCTCAGCCTTTGGCTGTGTTTGAAGCAGTTGTGTCCACAAAAATTAAGGTAATTACTGAACACAACGCCAATAGCTTACTGTGTACAAGAATCCAAACCATTTGTTGCAATAGAAAGTTGAGCACACTTAAATTACCTGAACTGTGCACATTATTTCACGGTTCGAATTTTGACTTTTTAGAGCACTTTGCAAGGAGTGGCCCATTCTCAGAGATGAAGAGGCGGAGCCATTTTTGTGTCCAATCACAATCAGAAAGATTGTCATTCAGGAAGCGGGAGCTTTTTATTTTTTAACGGGAGGATATTTTACTGTAATTCAGTCTTAGAGAATGGTGCCTTGTACATGCAATGGACCACAGCCTGGTCACACTCGGGAAAGTTGTTAATATGAATGAGTATTTGGTTATAGTAAACAATATTTCATCCAATCCCCTTGAATTATGACCGAAATACACTGCTCAAAAAAAATAAAGGGAACACTTAAACAACACAATGTAACTCCAAGTCAATCACACTTCTGTGAAATCAATCTGCCCACTTAGGAAGCAACACTGATTGACAATCAATTTCACATGCTGTTGTGCAAATGGAATAGACGAAAGGTGGAAATTATAGGCAATTAGCAAGACACCCCCAATAAAGGAGTGGTTCTGCAGGTGGTTCCTATGCTTTCTAGCTGATGTTTTGGTCACTTTTGAATGCTGGTGGTGCTTTCACTCCAGTGTTAGCATGAGATGGACTCCACAACCCACACAAGTGGCTCAGGTAGTGCAGCTCATCCAGGATGGCACATCAATGCGAGCTGTTGCAAGAAGGTTTGCTGTGTCTGTCAGCGTAGTGTCCAGAGCATGGAGGTGCTACCAGGAGACAGGCCAGTACATCAGGAGACGTGGAGAAGGCCGTAGGAGGGCAACAACCCAGCAGCTGGACTGCTACCTCCACCTTTGTGCAAGGAGGAACGGGAGGAGCACTGCCAGAGCCCTGTAGAATGACCTCCAGCAGGCCACAAATGTGCATGTGTCTGCCCTAACGGTCAGAAACCAACTCCATGAGGATGGTATTAGGGCCCGAAGTCCACCTTGTGAAACCATATGCTGGTGCGGTTGGCCCTGGGTTCCTCCTAATGCAAGACAATGCTAGACCTAATGTGGCTGGAGTGTCAACAGTTCCTGCAAGACAAAGGCATTGATGCTATGGACCGGCCTGACCATTCCCCAGACCTGAATCCAATTGAGCACATCTGGGACATCATGTCTCGCTCCATCCACCAACACCCCATTGCACCATAGACTGTCCAGGAGTTGGCGGATGCTTCGTTGTAGGGAGGTCATACAGGCACATGGAGGCCACACACACTACTAAGCCTCATTTTGACTTGTTTTAAGGACATTACATCAAAGTTGGATCAGCCTGTAGTGTGTTTTTTCCACTTTAATTTTGAGTGTGACTCCAAATACAGGCCTCCATGGGTTAATAAATTTGATTTCCATCCATTTTCTATACCCACTTATTCCTCACTAGGGTCGCGGGTCGAGCTGGAGCCTATCCCAGCTGACTACGGGCAAAGGCAGGGACCCACCCTGAACAGTTTGCCAATCCATCGCAGGGCGAAATTTTGATTTCCATTGATAATTTTTGTGATTTTGTTGTCAGCACATTCAACTGTATAAAGAACAAAGTATTTAATATTTCATTCAGATCTAGGATGTTATTTTAGCGTTCCCTTTATTTTTTTTGAGCAGTGTAGTAAGCAAGTAATCTGTAACAGCCCATGTTTGCTGAATGGACACGAACCAGAAATAGTTTGGCGGGCAGCCAAGAGAGGGAGCGTCAAATCAGCCATTTCATAAAAGAAATGAGGCAATTAGCTCCTTCACTGCATTCTTCCATCGAGGAAATTCAGGGCCAACCTCAGAAGAAAGGAATGATGGATAATGGACGACAATCCTTTGCAGCTGTAGCAATTTGGGCACGTCGTTTGTCTTAGTTTTCCTGTTCGATCAGTTGTGTCATTACCAATTTCCATTGATCTCATGACATGGGCTGCACCGAATTCTCGAAAGAGCAAGAACGCTTCCTCATAAATGGACGTGAACAGGAGATAGTTTGGCTGACAAGGAACGTTCGAATTGTCCATGTCATGAAGGTAACGAGGCAATTAGCTCCTTAGTTTCATTCGTCCAGCAAGGAAACACGGCACCAACCTTGAAAAAAATTGAATGTGGATCGCAATCCCCAGGAGCTGAATTGATTGGGATCACAATTTGGTTGCAAAGTTTTCTGATAAATTGTGAAGGGTGAACGCTGACTTTGCCATCAAGCTCATGACTGACCGGAGGAGGGATTTTCCTCTAACATGCCCAAGATGCCTTTAAAATCTCCCTGCAACTTTCCCTTCACCTTTGTCACGTTTTCTGGCGAGGTCAAGAAAAAGTGTTGTGGAAAGGAAGGAAGCCAGTGAAAGGACAGAATGGACCTCTGATTTTTCACAAAAATGTCCCCGGGTACCCTCAAAATCAGCAACGTGTCTTTAACCCATGTAATGTTCTCTAATGAGGTCAAGGAAACATGTTGAGGTGAGGAAAAAAGACACTTGATGAAGACAATGAATATACCTTCGATTTGTTGAATATGGAGTGTCACTAGCTGGAACAATAGTCTGCTCTCCTTTTGGCACTTTCTGGTTAAGGTTGAGAACCCCTCTATAGCAGCATTTTAGTATTCGAGATCTGCTTGGTTCAATTCAGAGAAACCAGGAGCAAACTATATCAGTTTTCTCTCTATTATACATGGAACCACAAAATCACCCCTACATTGTTATAAACTGGCACATTTTTGTTTTTTGCCAGTTATTTTAACTGTAATTTTACAATAAGTTTATGACAGAGTTCCATGTGTGTAAAATTGTAAACTACAGTGAAATGCGTGCAGGACCCCACTTACAGTTAGAATAACCAGGAAACAATATGTTAATTTAACTTAAATTCAGTCGGTTTATATTGGCGTTTATTATTTTTAGCATATTAACATATCAGTTGATGACGTTTGATAAACTCGGATGCCTTTAGTTCAACAGGTCTACTTGCGTGTAGCTTTAAAGTTCTTAGGAGATTTTTGGAGACATATGCATAATGGTGAAATATTCAGCCCAAAGTAAGTGCATTTGCTTAAGAGCGGCAAATGGGAGAGGAATAGTTTGTTGCTGCTTGTTTGTACTCCAGACGTCACAAGCTTACTTTGTTTTTCGAAGCATTTAACAGCGATCACTACTTCTGGTCCTGGAAGTACACTCAACAAAGAACACAAACATTCTTCTCAAGATCGCAGGTGCACACAGTACTTTGCGAGCCTGACTTCGAGAAGCACCCCGGATCGTGATTGAAACACATAATTGGCATGTTAACCCAGGCGTCTTAAGTGACAAACAAACACCTGCTCCCACACCAGCCCTTCCTGGATAACACCGAACACTACTAATCCAAACTTTGAGGGCAGAAACTGTTCAATCAGTGGAAAATCCAGATTCAAAAATTTTCCTTGGTATGCTGTTCTGATGCAGTGGGTTGTGCTATTTTGGCATAGTTCTTCAGCCTGGAAGGAGAACTCAGTGAAATTGGCTGACTCACTGGAGGAGATGGTGTGGCAAGTTGTTTGTCAACCTTCTGACCCCAGAACGTTCCTCCTCTGCTATGTGGTTGGGTGCAGCTGTGTGGACCAGTACAACTGTCTCTTTGCTCCACAGAAAAACACTGGCTCTCAACACTCAGGAACAGTTCACTGTTATAATATGAGCTGTCACAAAGTAACAGAGGAAAGTTAGATTTCTGAGTCTCAAATGTGCCTCAGTGCCGACTATTCATCCATGCTCATCCACGATTGGCTCTCAACTCTGTTACTAGCGAGCAGCTGTCACCTGAGGGCAGGGTAGCTTAGTGGTTCGTTGCTTGAGTGGTGACCGAGGAGCTGTTGGTTCAAAACACCTGTGGGGCTTGGCATTCTAACTTGATCTAGAGGGATGCAGTTGGGAAAAAATACTTATCTGTTGGACCCTTGAGCAAGGCCCCTAACCGCAAAAGGGCCCCAGAAGCCTCCCACTGTGTTTTTTTTCCAATCTTTCCTCATGTGCAACAGTTTTATCTGAATTTTTTCCAGGGTGTCCTTGAAGAACAATTATTCTCAATGGAACTTTCCCCGGTAAAATAACAGTAAAGAAGAATTCAATGCCAAATCAGACCAGATTGTAGATATCCAGGGTTAAGCAGCCTTGTCATGTATTACTCATAGAGATAACACAGTTACACTAATACTGTCTCAAGTGGCAGCACGTCTTGGGGGCTTTCCATGTGGAGTGTGAATGTTCTTCCCGCGTTTGCGTATGCTTTTTTTTGGAACCTCTCACAGTCCAAAGACACGCACGTCTTGGTAATTGGAGATTCCAACTATCAATAGCAGGGGCTGTCAATCTAATCCAGCAAAGGTCAGCGTGGGGACAGGCTTTTGTTCCAGCCGGGCAGTTACACAAAGAATATTAAGCCCAAAAGCTGCCTCTAACTGAGTGATCTAGGAGTGACTCTTAAAAAAAATGGGTGCATCTCTCAGAACTTAGGGGCTCCTATTTCTTTCCACCAATTGTAGTTCTCGTAGAGTTTTAGAGTAGGCTACTAATACTTAAAGCCGCTGAAAGTAGTCAAGAGGACTCAAGTTGCTTTGACTTATTTACAAAAAAAATCATTATGGAAACTAATTAGAACAAGCTTTGTCATCAAGTTATGTAGTGCAGGTGTACTGAGATTCAAATGTCAATAATATCACTTTGCAAGACAATGGTGGTTTTTTTTTTTTTAAACTAGCCAAACATTTTGACAAAAGTCTTTATTCCACCAGAAACAACATTCACATACATCCTGCTGTGGTTGACATTTCATTATGATGAATGAACGGGTTTGACACGAGGCTGTCAAAAACAGACTCTGATCAGCCCCATAACAAATAATCGCAGTGGATATAGTGAATAAGAGAGCTCATGAATCTCAATTTCATCCTTAATGAAAAGGTCAACCCCACTCCTTACTTGTAATATAGGAGTTTACCCAAATCCTGTGTGTGAGTTGCTCCAAGCTGTTTTGTGAATAATTTTTAGGAAGTAACACTGAGTAAGGAATGTTTATCAACAATTAAAAGTGGTGCTGGTGCTAAGATCAGCTTCTCCGTGAATATGGCTGCAGGATTCCATCATCATCGCCCTACTAACCTGCAAGCTGCAGAGCTGCAGTCAGATAAAATCCACCTCCCCTCCTTTCCTCCATGACCCAGATTCCGAACGTCTTCTCCACCCGAGCGATATCCTAAAACTGCAGGTAACAAGGTTGCCTATCAGAAATTCCTTCAAATTGCCACCAAAGAATGCATTCATGCATACATGCATTCTTTCAGGAAGTATTTTTGCATGTTTGTGCAACATCATTGTATCCATTCCCACACAACTTTGAAGGGGCAATGACATGGCTGAGCGTGCGTGGTAAACTTAATAAAAAATTACCAAGTTTTTTTTTTCCAAGAAAGTCATTGGTGTAAATTACTAGTTTAACGCTATATTGCAGCTAATCATCATAGCTGTTCTTTCTGAAAGGGAATTATTTGCTTAAAACAGGACTAATAGTATATTTCAGTGGAGTTTTATTTTGAACATCCTTTTTGCTTGCGAGAACTTCAAGACATTTGTTTGTGTGCTGCTATGTTTGGCCAATGATGTAGACCATTAAAAAAATCTCTGTTTATGACTTATTAGCATTCACTACACATGTTTATCCGTGACGGGGCCCCTTTAAATCCCAGCCCGCCGAAGCCCATTAATCAAAATGACATAAATGGATCACGGTCATTTTCATTGTTCTGTCACATTTTGCATAAGGTTTCATCATACCACAAACTTAACAGTCGATTTTCAGTTAGCCTTAATGTTCTAGGACACTCAGCACTGTCGTTCATGAAAGCCTAATCCAATTTCAATTTGAATTTTAAAATTTGCCATGATATGAAATGAGCCTGGGGGATATTGTTGGCTACCTGTATTACTGCAGCAGTGGAGGCTGTGATAAGGCCTCTTCATCATTAGAGGACGTCAAATATGGATGACGATGGAGGAAACCAAACTGCCCATTTTACATTTCCCTCCCGCCCTCCTTCTTGACCCCCACCCTTCTCCTATACTTATCCTCGTATTTCCTGGAAGGGAGGCAGGGAGGAGAGGTAACGAGGAAAAGAAAAGACATTACTGGGTTACATGTCACTTCTCTTAAATTGCATCCACTTTTCCTTCACCTGCATCTTTTCTTAGCATTATAGTCTCTCCCACATGGAGAGAAACGATGGTGCTTTTCAAAAGGCCAGCATGTCTCCTCACCTCCATCACTTCTGTCTCTTCCATGTGTCTGACCTCCTTCCAGCAAGGATCTGTGAAAGAAGCAAGGAAGCACCACAAGGACAGAGAAGCCCTAGCTGCAAATTAGAAATCCTTGGTTCCTCACAGCGCGGCTTCGAGCCCCAGTCGTACCAGCCGGAAGTGGTTGGCAGCTTTTTCAGTAGTAGCGCACAATAGACCATAGCATTACAGGGATGCAAATTGGGAATGGACTGTTGGAAAGGGTAATATAAAAATGGTTGCTTGGTTCATTGCTCAAGCGCCTCCTGTTGGCCAGCCGGGCGCTCGCCAGTAGATTCTAAGCATGCTCATGTTCGGGTATCCTCCGCCCTCTTTCTGAACTTGCAAGAATTCAACCAATGAGTGTAAAGAAGGAGTATTGACCGGCAGGTGCTTCGGAGGAAGAGACGAGAACCGTCCCTCTCTCCTGAATTGGCAACAGGGGTCGCATATGAGCAAGGCCTTTACATAGTTCCCCAATTGGGCATTCCAGATTCGAGTGGGATTGGAGATATCAAATAAAAAAAAAGAAAAAAAAAGAAATCCTTGGTTCCATTAATTGACATCACGTGGCAAAATGCGGCATTTAAATGTCACACCACTTGATTAAAGACTTTTTCATAGGATACACCTAAGTTTCCCCGCTTTAAAGGGGACCTAATATGCTGATCCTTCTTTTAATGCATATTAGTAATGTTATAATGTTTGTTGTCCATGTTCAACCTCTGAAAAGTTTCTAAACATAAGATACAGGGATTTTGCCGTAATCCAAGAACGTGATTTCGTGAGCGTGATTTCCTCTCTGAACAGCTCCTCCCTAGATCTTCAGGACATCGGGGCAAAACCTGACGTCAAGTTGTGCCGTCCAATTAGTACAGACTTAGCCAGAGCCAACCACTGCGCAGGGCCTGCCCACACTGGAAACTATTCTAGTGGGCACAAACAACAGCAGATCATACTATGCCTTAGTAGCGTCAACACTTCTGGAAATACAAAAGAAGAACAGCAGATCATTTGAGGAGCAATTTTGTCAGTTTCCCTCCCAAAGCTACTTGTCCGTTTAGTTTTGGACGCAAAGAAAAACAAATATTTCTCGATGCCACCAGAAATCAGTGGGTAGCTTTTTTTGTTTGCTGGCAGCAAACAGCCATGGCCAAAGGGAACGTTAGCTGCTTGTGCTCAGCATTTCACCAAAGACAGCTTTGTCAATAAAGGATAATTCGACACAAGATAAGCGTTTCAGCTGCTTCTCAAACCTGAAGCAGTCGCATCGATCAAGTGCTTGGAGCCACAAGCTGTAAGTAACCATGTAACAGCAAATAATGTAAGTGAAGCTAATGTGTTACAGGTGGCTAGCTGGACCGCTAACGATAGTTAGCACTAACAACTGGCCTCAAACGCAGGCTTTGTAAAATATCCGAAGATAAAGCCTGTATCAGTCGCGACTGTCCGTGACTCACAGACACAGAAGCTGTTAGTTGCTTTTACTGCATGAGCCAACCTGACGTGATAGCCAGTTCATTGTGGCTGTAGCACAGTGGCTCACGTAGCCAAGTTACTGTTGCTAATGTTTGTGACCTAAATATGCAAGAGTGATATCTGGGGAAATTCTACAGAAGGTGTGTGAACATAAACCTCATTTGAAGCTAACTTTTAATACTTGTTTGTAATTTGGATGCTTGGTGTAACTCACAGTAACAGAACTTGCTGTCTGTAAAACCTGTATTGCAAGGGTTTGTCTCTGTTATGACCACTCGGTTAACGTTGCCCAATTGTAGCCACTACAGTTAGTGATCGCTTCACTTATCCATGACTGGGATTTATACTTCAGAAATGTCTGAGCAAGCTCTCTGGTGCTACCATGAAAGCAATGCAAAATGCAGAAGCTCTACCGGTTTACAAATGATTTCTCTGCACTACCTTGACAATATTTCATTCCCCTTTAGAAATTGTTGTGGCTAATAAAAAGCTGAAAAGGGCGGAGATTAAATAGGTAATTCTTTCCTGTAGAAGTGATCAATTCGCTAGCTCCACATAAGCAACTTGTCCGTGCTAACGGAACTTATGTTCTACAAAACCTGTATTACATTCATAACATAATCGAGCTCTCTCTAGCTGTTGTGTACTATCCATAAAGCTGCTTTCACATCAGACACAAAAGGAATTTTTTGCAGGACAGATTAGCCTACATTCAAAGTTAATGCAAAGACGCAAATACAGGCGTTATGGCCGCATTAAGCAGTTTTCATACCAGACGCGAAACAAATTTTTCGCGCGACAAATTACATTCAAAGTCATGACCGCTTATCAGCTACTCCATGTTATTTCACGTGCTCTGCTAATTAAAAATGCTTCTGGTTAACTTATATGCAGCAATTATGATCGGTATGCTTCGAATACTTTGGTAAGCATCAATCTGACA
This sequence comes from Gymnothorax reevesii, assembly GCA_029721435.1. Taxonomy (NCBI): domain Eukaryota; kingdom Metazoa; phylum Chordata; class Actinopteri; order Anguilliformes; family Muraenidae; genus Gymnothorax; species Gymnothorax reevesii. Next base: position 17,740,132 of record CM056577.1, on the reverse strand, counting down.
GTTTCATCATAACTTTTCTTGATTGTAGCCACTACAGTTGAAGCTAAATGGAGAGGTGCTGAATGTGTCTGCAGAGTTGGGCTGCAGTTAGACCAGACAGATTTTGCAGAGCTTGGGGTGCGTTTTTGGATGCTTATGAAACGATCGCTTTACTTATCCATGATCGGGGTCAGCCTGATACATCTCCAGTGTCTGGGAAAGCTCACTGATACTACCGGTGAAAGCAATAGGGAAGCGCACAGGTTATAATGTGTCCGGTATAACAAACGATTTTGCCATCGATTGAATATTAAATTCTTTCCAGTAAAAGTGATTGATTTGCTAGCTCCACATAAGCAACGGTTCACGCAGATGGAATTTACAGTCTGTAAAACCTATATTATGTTCATGACATAACCAGAGCTCTGTCTAGCTCTCGCATGCTATCCATGATGTGCCCATTTTCCGTGAGGAAAAGCTGGTCACTCCGAAGCAATAAGTAAACCATTACCACGGGCAATTTCCAAAAAGGCCGTTTAGCTTGGAGCTTTCGCCCCTCCGCCATATACCAGCGTGGAAGCTGTTCGTTTCTCCACACTAACAACACACCACAGCTATGCACACGAACCAGCAGGTCCTAATACACACCGAAGCAGTCCATAAGCTGTTGGTCCAGTTTTAGCTGCTCCTCACTGTCCATGTTTCCCTATGAACTCAGACCCACCGGATTTCTACGGTCTTCGGTCAACACTTGGGCATGTCGAACCGTTCTACAAATGTGTCTACATGGGTGGATTCGAGCTTTACCAGCATCCTAGCTCAGAAGTAGAAAAACCGCTGTACTCACCAACTGTTGCCATAGCAGACTGTAGCCGATAGCAAATTCGTGCTTGAGCACCAGACTTTCGCAATGTGTCCTCCACTTTCACCGCTGTGTTAATTAGAAGAAGATAATTTTACTAAATCTATACACATGTACTGCATTAGATTGCAGAATATGCCCGTCAGTTCCTTCGGGAGACGCGTCAGTTTCACGCTGGAGCCGGACCAAGAAAACCTCGTCCCGCATAGATCCGACCTCCACAGAGCTGGCCAGTCAGAAGAAAGTGGGCACACGGGGAGCGGGGGCCATAGCGGAAGAGCCACCCCAATGAGGCGTTTCAGGCAGAGACTACTATGGCCTACAAATGGGGTTTTTTGAGGATGGCAGAATGAGGGAAATAAGTTCCCTTTTTTTGACTTTGCGTGATCAGGAGTACTCAAGGGGAGTCAAAGACCAAAATATAAACTTGGAAAAATAGCATATTAGGTCACCTTTAAGCTCCTCTAGAGGCCTCCCTTCTCCTCGCTATGTGCCTCCTCAAGGTGCGTTTAAAGGATTGGAAGATCCTTTATGATGGTAGAGATGGAACAAATTCTGGGAAAAGGAAGGAAAGAGGACCCAAGGAATCATAAGCCAGCATAATGAAAAGCAGCCAGAGACTCCATGCAAGGAAAGAAGAAATGAGGAAATATGTTTTTGGAGAAATGAAATCCTGTGAAGAGTTGCATGAACAGACGCCTGTGCCTGATGACGTTGCACTGCTGGATCTGCTGCCTGCGTCTCGTTACCAAGTGATCTTAGTGCTTTTGGCTTAAAAACTTCCAGAAAGCATGTATCCTCAGTCATGGGTCCTCAGAGCTCCCTCCTCGCGGCAGGAATAAGAACTTGGCGATGGCCAACAAGATAGCAGATCTAGAACAGCTTCTGGTTCAAGTGGGGATCGCGAAAATACCAAACAAGGAAAAGCTCAATGCAAAGCATTGATATTTATGGCACTGCCTGCCACAGCTACTGGCGCCCTAAAAGTTTATCTTGCCCCCCCCGAGCCTACAGCTGACTTTATGCGACCTTGACCTTTGATCCGATGACCTCCAAACCTATATCAGTTCAGCTACCCTCTGTGGAGAGAAACCGAATGTAATTTGTTGAAAATCCCTTCACTTTTTAAGTGGATACAGGGCAGAAAACACTCAAAAAATGAAATGTTTAGATGTACTTAATAATGTTATGTCAGCTGGTTCCATGCAATAGCTTTGCGAAACCTTTATTTGACTTCAAACGTTTTTGGCCTGTTTAATTAATTGCGTTGTGTGAAATGTACTTGCCTCAGTTTTGTGGAACCAGTTGACATGACATTATTAAGTGAATCTAACATTTCATAACCTTTCATTTTTTGAGTGAAGATAATTGTGATGAGCTCATGAGGACATTCTTCCGGAACAGTTTGTTTAATGCCTCCTGTCCCCTGAGTGTGGCAAAGGCAGAAGAGAATTCAGACCTGCACTAAGAATGCAGTCAGAGTCTATCGGAGGAAATTCGCCCATTGGCTCATTTTGGGGGCAGTGCATTGACCTTGTCTAATAAATTAGTACGGAAATCGTGCATTCTTGTCATTGATATTTCAAACACGATTTTATTGTTGTTTTTGTTTTGAATGTGATAGAGTATTATACATTGCTATTTTTTAAAATGTTACATTTCATGGAGGGGCATAATGAGCTACTGTCTCTGATCCTACATAATCAGTCCAGAACGTTTCGTTATGTATTAACCAAAAACTACGCACACAGTCATTGTTGAGATTTTTTATTTATTTATTTTTTTGCAGCAAACACTTTGCTTTAAAAAAATGCATTGCAGTACTGTTCTGAAATTAAGTATGCGGGCTCTCAATCTGAAATCTAAAAACGATTATGTCCGTCCACAAAAAATGCTCACTAAAATTCAAAGCGTCGCACCATTGTCGCACATCTCTATGAATGAACAATTTTACCGTGCTCAAACAGTCAAACAGACTGACAGCCCTTCACTGTACTGTGGAATAATTTAGCACAGAACATGCCTTGGTTTCTGCGTCAAAACCTGGAAACATTTCGCAAAGAATCTTCTCTGTCTCCGTTGCACGGTATAATCGCATCGCACTTGAACACACTACCGAACTATACCTACGCAATTGTTTTTTATTTAACCCTCTATTGACCAGCGTAGCATATCTGCTACATGAAGTAAAATGGTTTACAGCCTGGACATCCTGGTTTGTTTCTTATTGCCAAATAAACATTTGAGAATAACTTGCATGGTATGTCTTTAATTTTTTCATCAGCATTATGGCCCAATGTAGCAGATTTGCTACAATTTGGAAAAGTGGGCCAAATGTGGCAAATTTTTTTTGTCTACTGTTTTTCAAATAATGGCCCAAAATAAAAAAATTTTGCATGGGGAAATAATTTTAACACAATTGGAAATAGGAATTTGGAATTGGAGTTGGATTGGAAAAACAAATGGAATTTGGTTAATAGATGGTTAACCCTTATTTAACCAGGGAAGTCCGGTTGAGACTGAAATCAAGGGGGCCCTGGGGGTTAAGGTGGGGAGGGAAAGGGAAATTTGCACAGCCAATTAGATCAGGAAATGATTAGGTGGCAGATCGAAAGAGCCAGGTTGGGACTTTAGCCATGACACCAAGTAACCTCCTACTCTTATTGAAGAGTGTCATAGGATCCTTAATGGCCACAGTGAGTCAGGTCATTGGTTTATCATCTCATCCGAAGACGGCAGCTTCTTCAGTGCAGTGTCCCCATCACTGCACTGGGGATTATTCCACTAGAGGGAAGATCACAACCTACTGGCCACCAACACCTCCTCCAGTAACAACTTGGTTTTCTAGGTGGTCTCCCAACCAAGTACTGGCCAAGTTCACGCCTGCTTAACTTCAGCCACACAGCTGGAGCAGATGTATTAGTAGTATGGCTGCATTCTCAGAGGAAAATGTCTTGAGCATCGTTTTAGCCAACATCAGTGACCCAACAGACGCCCTGTACATGCTGGTATTTGTCCCACCCAGAAGTCTAATCCCCTAGCCTATCTAATTTTATCAAGATGTAAGGTTTTCTGAATGGCACCATGCGTGTTTATAAAGATTATTTACAATTGTACCCGACATTATTTCGAAATGGCTTCTTGTGCAACCTCGATTATTTCAAATAAGTTTTCAACGTAAGTCTGGTCAATTTTAAAATCAGTGTTTTCACATAGGCTACTTATTCGGTGAAAGCTCCATGCCGATTTGAACAATGCTGCTGTACCTGCAATTGGCTATTCTACTTATACACCGCTCACTACCAGCCCAATTCGCGATGCATTACTTATAGGCTAATCTATGCCAGACAACTTGCTCTTTCCGAGAATGCCCTCTAATTCAATCGCAGAGAGTAAACAGATGAATAAAAGAGCGAAAGAAAATACGAAGAATTTGTCACTGCCGGTGCTCTGTGTAGCCTGACATTCAAAGCAGCAGGAAACGCGCACAATAAATATGAGGATTATCAATCCAAAAATTGAGCAAATCAATTTCTTCCGGTACATTTCATTCGTATATTTCACGTACAATAAGCATGTCTCCCACACAAGGACCAAATCCAATGAACACATCATAAATTGCTGGTTAAAAAAGGGGAGCTGGAGTCGCCATATTTGCTCTGCCTTATATACGCGTTCTTCCGCCCTCTGGCGGTGAGTCATCTCAGAGCCGAAACAATGACAGAGTGGTCCTGATGCTGCATGATGCTGGTAGGTAGGGGTGGGATGGATGCTTTTGAACCGGTTCTGTGCGGTTCTCTGTGGCTCAGTCTCTGTGGCGCAATGGAATAGCGCGCTGGACTTCTAATCCAGAGGCTCCGGGTTCGAGTCCCGGCAGAGATGGGGCATTGGTGACACCGCCCTGTGGGATGGTCTCTTTTTCCCAAATAAATTCGAAATGGTACTGATGATACTTCATCACAACCTTTGCTTAGCACATAGCTTATTGCGTCCGTCCGCTTTTGATGAAATAATTTTGTACATTTATAGAACTTTGCTACATTTATAGAACTTTGCAAAAAAAAAAAAAAATAAATAAATAATAATAATAAGTAAGCAAATAAATAAATGAAAGATCGCCATGGTTTCACCAATACCATTCTGATGGCAATAAATACGCATTGTGATAGCTTTTGGTATAAAATATCTGAGTGTGTATATTTCGCCTTTTTTGTAACGGTAAAACTGCACTGAGGAATCGAGCGTGTAAAATGCGAAAGACTGCATTCAGTGGACGGCAGTGTATTCGGAAGAGTGAATGATTCGTTCACAGCACAAGGATTGTTTAGGACACGAGACCAGCGAACGGTCTGCAGCATGTGCAGGGCTATTCGAAACAAATTTGCTGTGATTGGTCCGCTCAAAACGTTCCACCACACCGGCGTGTTTTTGCATCTAACCTAAGCGTGGTTTCCACGTTTCCCTATACCTAGCCTGGACGAACATTGCGTTAATTAATGCATTATGCAAATCTATAAGTTGTAATCGTTTTGTGATTGGTATCTCCTTCCCGAACCGTCTGTCTGTAATCAGCATTTTCTATATATAGCCAATGCAATTTGAAAAACAGGTAGGCCTATCGTTATTTGGGTCTTTTTGAAATGAAGCTCGATCTGACTGTTGATTTTGTCAGATGAGAGCCTCGTTACACTGAACGGTCGATGCCTATGGGATTTTTTTTTTTTTGAGCAAGAAAATGACATACTTCGACCGGTAGGTCAGAAATAAGAAGAGGAAAAGCGTGGGTGGACGTTCAGATATGACACTGATTGTCTGAAAGAGCATCAAATGAATACAATTGACGCCATATGTCGTTACCCAATGACGTAATTGAAGCTTTCTGGGAATACCAGCGCGTCTTGAGGACATATGCGATGATCATTTATTATCGCCAGATGGCACTACAGTTGCGCCAATTGGTAGAAGTGGGGGCTATCTAAGGTATATTGCAAAAGTAAAATGAACACTTGTAAATAACTAAATTACATTCCGGTTCACCTTCGGGTAAACACACATTAGGCCACCGTTTTGCATAATGTATTTGGGTTTGTGTCATGTTTTTATCCTAAAAGGTAATACCAACGAATGTTTTCAATAAAACAGCACACTCCTGTTTGAATGTTGATGGAGGTTCGCCTCGCTTGTAGCCACTGCCTGAATACATCACTGATTCCTGACCACCTGCACCACAAACCACGTTGCGTCCCATTGATCCGCCTCCTGCCTGGCTACAGTACTCCATTGGTCTTCGTGCTTTTAGCCCAAATGAACACCATAGCCCCCACCGCCCTCTTTGGTCGACCAAACCTAATCTGCGCATCAACCTAATCCTAATCGGCATGCAAATCGCATACTCCCTGGTCAACTCACGGCCTGTGCGAGGAGTCTATTCATAGGAAACAGACACGTGTCGTCAGCGGCCCCCACCCTCCTGCCCGCACCTGGCCCTTGTGTTTGTTTAATCACTATCTTATTATCGTATTCCCGCACTTCCGTCACTGAGCCGATGCCACAGGATATTTGGCCACTTAATATTCAGATACATTCTGTTTTCTTTGGTTTATCACTCCCCAGCATGTTTCTTTCTCTCTTCTCAAATGACAGGCCGACTCTTTCCCCCGCGGTCCCGTCCGCAATTTTGTTTCTCTTCGTTTTCAGATTTCCAATTGTGTTGATACTTTCCCCCATTGAATTTCCCGGTTTAGTTTAAACAATACCCCTCTGCATTTGCTTTGGCCATCCGCTCTTCGTTGCACGTGCTTTCAGCCGCAGAGAGAGGAACTCCTTCTCCTCTCGCGTGCAGACAGGCCGCACGCGACCCATCCCCGTCTCAGCCAGACAATTTCAGATATCGCGCAAGTGAACGCCTTTCCAGTGGAATATTTAAAATGAAAATAAGTATAATAATTTATGATATAATAATAAAAATAATAATAATCATCATCATAAGCATCATCATCATCATCCTCGGGAAGCACACGCATCTCAACAATTTCCTCTTTACTCCTCCCCCCTCTCTCAAACGATGTGCTCTTTCCCTGTTATCGAAATGGTACTGGCCAAATCGTATTAAAATCCCCACCCCTCCCCCCTCCGCCCCATACACCACCCCCCTCCCTCCCCCTCTCAGACAGTCTGTTTTTGCTGCAGTGAACGGTAGCAGTATAAGGAGGGGGGAAAAGCAAGAAAAACAACCAGCGCGCGACAGAAAAAAGCAAGACAGACAGACCCGGAGGGACCTGGAGCAAGCGCGAGCCACCCGAACACACCGCTGGTCCAGACCCTGAAACCGCCGGGAAAAATCGCTTATAGCCGAGGAGATTTCACAAAGCACGGATTTTGGTGTGTACTCTGCGTGTTAGCCGAATGTTCACAAAACCGATTATTATTGTTGTCATCCGTTTGTTTATTTAGCGGAGTGGGACTTCTTGACGTATTGCGTAGTGTTCTGGAATGTGTCAGAATTCTGTCTCTCTCCCACCGTTATTGACTGAGGTTAGTTTATCATCTCGGACGTGTACAACGCAAGCTGCTATTTAAAGGTGATATTATTCTTAATATAGTCCTACGTACAGCCGTTCTCTCCGTGCTGTTCCACTCCTATTCTTGTTTTATCATCGGGATATGCTGCTGCATTAGAGGCGCGCAGTGTGTGATTGTCAGTTTTAAGCGTTGGTACGAGGAGCACCTTTAGTCTCAGCGCTCGTTTTTGCGGAGTCGTTGTAGAAATCATAGAAAAGGTGTAACGTGAGCAAGAACCTGCGCGATTGCTCATTGGCGCCTGTGCGATACGCCGTTTCCTGAGCGGCGACATTGCAGGTATTGTTACGCATCTTGGTGTGGAGCGACTTAATCGTCATGGGCGCTTAGTTTATATGGGCGCTGATATCCATAGACTATTATGTAGGCTACTATATGGAACAGGTTGCGTTGCGAGAATGCGAAAAATCCTTAAATCGAAAAAAATGTCAACAAACAAAACCCCCATGCCCTTCCACACCCACCTTCCTGCTCGCCCCACAGACTGGCTCGCGCCTGTGGAGATGCGCTGCGTCGCTTGCACTGGACTAAAAATGCATATCTGTGACAATGGGAGAAAATCTCGTGGATGAATAAAATTGTGGTCGAGCGCAAGTTCATTACTGGGATGGTTGGTCTATTCCTGTGTGTACGCGCAAAATCAGTACTATTAAGTGAAGTGAATCAATTCGATGAATTATCCGAGGCTACCGTGTTTCCGCCTTGCATCAGAATTGGTTTACCTTTCCTTGATTTTTGACTACATCCGGGAAAAACTGAATTTCTCAACCTTTATTTGTTGCGCATAGCGTTTCTGTGCACAACTGTTAATTGTCAGCTCGCAGTGGTCAAATACAGCAGATCAGATATCCTGCGCTGAGTTTTTATAATTGATACAACTTTATTTCGCGTTTGTACCTCATGTATTGATTTTCTTATTTGAGCTTCTCTTGCTTTGTGCGTTTCTTTTGCGTAATTTATCTTAGCGGCTGAACGTCTTTTACTGACTTGGTAAGATGCACCAACCTGAACGGATTGAACAAGGGTGGATCGATACAGCCTATTGTGCAGTCAGCGCAGATGAGGGCCCACACATTTGCTGGTGTTTGTGTTAGTGTGTCCAATGTTTGATAGTGTGTGCGCGGGTGCGCGCGCATTTGCTGTACAGAGATAACCGTGTGACTCGCGTGCGGTGTGTCCCCTGTGTACAGGTGTAATTTCGGATAGCCTTGAGCATTGTTAGGGGCGCCCGCGAGGACACTCGGAGAGAGACGGATGAAGGCGTGTGTGCGCCAGACCATGGCATTCCCGGCATTCACCGTGTCGGTTCTCTGGACTCTGGGCTCCTTGACAATACTTTCGGCTTCGGCGCAGACTGACGTCCTTTTGGGTGAGTTGCGCTGCTCTTTTGTCTTCTGCAGTTTACATCTGTCCTCCTAGCTCGAGCTTGTTTTCAGTTGGTTCGTTATTACAAAGAGAACCACAGGCCCGTTAATAACTGCGAGGGCCCACTGCGAACCCCCCCACCCCTCACACACACACACACACACACACACACACACACAGACACACACGCGATTCTAACGGAATTCCGGCTGTGCTCTGTTTTTTTAAACAATGTTGCGTTGATGGGGGAACAGGGGGCTGAGAAAATTAGAAAGGACTGGTCACGTGAATTGACCCATTGTGAATTACACTTCCAGCCTGCAATTTGATTGGCGCGCAGCCTACCTTCCGAATGAGACAAGCAAGCTCTTAGGAGAGGAAAGATGCGGAGGACTGAGCAAATTTTCAGTTCTTATAGGTGGATAATGTGCTGTTTTGACTGTCTGAGGTTGAGTAGTCTGGGGGCTGCTTGGGTGCGGCTGGAGTGGAGCGCTGGAAGTGGTGGGGGGTTAAGCGGGTATAATTTGGCCATTTACGCAGGCTCTAGGGGGATCGGTACAGTTGAACCCCTGACGGAAAAAGGGAGGGCTGCAATGTGGTCCAGGAGATGACTTTCCCAAAACATAAATCTGATCTACATTTAATTAGTTATTCATTGTTTACTGTGTCAATGGCAAACATCTGTTGCTCTGTCATTATTCATGTATATTTCCTGCTAATGGACTAAACGAGCTCGCAGTTGTGGAATCACTGGTTTTTTCTTGTTTAGATGCTTTTGAGGCGCCTGTCTTTGATGTTGCCGAACTGTGTATTTTTATAATTGCTTGTGTGAAACTTCCTCTGAATAGCATTCTTTTTTGGAGGAAGATTTCCTGCATTACTGGAGTCTATACACAGCAATCTGCTGCATTCTGCATAATGGACCTGCATAATATTATACAGAGTTTTGAAACACAAATCTAAACTCCTAGCCATGAAAAACCAAGTGTAATGGAATAGCGGCTAGTAAAAGCCCCCAGCCTGGTTGATAAATTAGGTAATACCTTTCTCCCTCTCTCTGTCCCCGCCCTGCCAATAACCATTTCCCTTCTCACTGGGGTATACACAAGTCTGACCCTGGCCATCTTCATAAATGTACTTAGATGGTTTGAGATGCCGCTGGGTGGGGCTCAGGGGCAGTTATTTAATGGTTTGAAGTGATTGGAGGAAGTCAAAGAATTGATTGTGACATCACAGACGAAAGCATAATGGGAAGTTCTGCTCCAAATTAAAAAAAAATCTTGTGGTTCTACAATGTTTAGGATGAGCGTGATTGTCGGCACAAATGGTTTATTTTTATGTGTGTGCGTGTGTGTGTGTGTGTGTGTGGACGTGCTTGGGGAATGACTTGCATGCTTTCTTAATTATGTAAGTGCTTTTCTGAAATTTATTTGGTGCAATTTTTTTTCTCCCCTCTGGGATACCTTCAGATGTGGAAATAAATAAGTGAACTTTATGGGAAAAGAAAAATCATGACCCACAGGTGCACCCTATGGGACCACTGGCAGATCTGATAACATGGTATTATAACAGTACATTTTGTCAGCTGTTACAATACTTATACAGCACTTATCCATTTATAAAATTACTGGCACACCCATTTCATCTTTATTGTACTAGCACCTGTTAACGTGCTGATGCTTGTACACAGTTTGTGGCACTATTACACACCATCACAAGCAGTTCTAGCTGGTTATCACAAACCTGTCACATTAACCAGGAAGGAGGCTTTAATTTATGAGCCCATTGGAGATTATGTAGCTTCCCTCAAATGCATCGAGTCAGAGATGGCAAAGATCCAGTGATGGAACAGAGATAGCAAAGATTTAGCGACAGACCAGAGGTGGCAAAGATTTAGAGACAGAACGGAGATTGCAAAGAGTCAGAGATGGAATAGAGATGGAAGCATTAGAAATGGAAGAGTGATGGCAAGGATTCTGTGATGGAACAGAAATGGCAAAGAGTCAGAACAGAAATGGGGGGAAAAAAAAAAATTCAGAGACAGAATAGACATGGTAGCATTTCCAAGACAGCACAGAGATACAAGAATTAGAAATGTCACTGAGATGCCTTGAACACAGAGATGGAATAGAGATAACAAAGAGTCAGAGATGAAACCGTGACGGCAAAGATTCAGTGATTGAATAGAGATGGCAAAGTGTCAGAGTTAGAACAAAGGTGGTGGAGTTGGAGATGGAAGAGTACTGGCAAAGATTCAGTGATGGAACAGAGATAGCAAAGAGTCAGACGGAACAGTGATGGGAAAGATTCAGTGTTGGGACAGAGATGGCAGAGTTAGAAACCGAACAGTGATGGCAAAGATTCTGTGACAGAACAGAGAAGGCAAAGATTCTGGAAAGAAACCGAGATGGCAAAGAGTCAGAGATGGAACAGAGGTGGCAGAGTTTAAAATGGAACAGCGATCGCAAAGATTCAGTGACGGAATGGAGATGGCAAAGTTTCAGAGGCGGAATAGAGATGCTGAGAGTTCACACAATTTCACACCAAAGAAGGAATGGAAAAAAAAAACTGTGTTCATTAAAAAAAAAATATATGAATCAATTTATCCCTTACAGCCTATCCACATCAAACTTAACTTTCCTATTTTGTCATCAACAAGTATTTTGCATCTTCTATTCATCTTTTTTGTTTCCCCCTCATTGGGAAAAGGTCTTTAGAAATGGAACTGAGATGGCAAAGATTCAGAGACAGGGCAGAGATGCAAGACCTCAGAAACAGAAAAGAGATTCTAGGAGTTAGGAGTGAAACATAGATGACAAAAAGTTAGAGACAGAACAGAGATGGCAAAGACTCAGAGACTGAACACAAATGCACGGAGTCAGAGACTGAACACAAATGCACGGAGTCAGAGACTGAACACAAATGCACGGAGTCAGAGACTGAACACAAATACATGGAGTCAGAGACTGAACACAAATACACGAAGGCAGAGACTGAACACAAATGCAAAGAGTCAGAGACAGAGTCAGAGACTGAACACAAATGCACGGAGTCAGAGACTGAACACAAATGCACGGAGTCAGAGACTGAACACAAATGCACGGAGTCAGAGACTGAACACAAATACATGGAGTCAGAGACTGAACACAAATACATGGAGTCAGAGACTGAACACAAATACACGGAGGCAGAGACTGAACACAAATGCAAAGAGTCAGAGACAGAGTCAGAGACTGAACACAAATGCACGGAGTCAGAGACTGAACACAAATGCACGGAGTCAGAGACTGAACACAAATACACGGAGGCAGAGACTGAACACAAATGCAAAGAGTTGGAGACTGAACGTAAATGCAAAGAGTCGGAGACTGAACGTAAATGCAAAGAGTCGGAGACTGAACGCAAATGCAAAGAGTCGGAGACTGAACGCAAATGCAAAGAGTCGGAGACTGAACGCAAATACACGGAGTCGGAGACTGAACGCAAATACACGGAGTCAGAGACTGAACGCAAATACACGGAGTCAGAGACTGAACGCAAATACACGGAGTCAGAGACTGAACACAAATGCAAAGAGTCAGAGACTGAACACAAATGCGAAGAGCAGGAGACTGGATATAAGTGCAGGGAGTCAAAGATTCAACTCAAGTGCAAAGAGTCAGAGAATGAACGTAAATGCAGCGAGTCCAAGAGGGAACACAAATACTATGAGTCAGATATGGAACACATATGCAAAGGGTCAGAGACGGAGGACAAATGCCGAGAGTCAGAGCTAGAGCTCAAGTGCAAAGAGTCGGAGAACAAACAAACACTGGGTGTCCAAGAGGAAGCACAAATTCTAGGACTCGGAGACGGAATACGAATGCAGGGAGTCAAAAATGGAACACAAATGCAGGGAGTCAGAGACGAAACCAGGGATGCAGAGTCAGTGACGAAACACAAACGCAAGGCATCAGAGATGAAACACCAGTGGCATGCCATCAGTTATCTGAGAGTCTTCAGAAACCTTACCTTTTTCTGCATGATCTGTGTAATTTCATCTGATCAACAATCAAACAATGAATTGACTGAACAGCCAAGGCTTATACATGACCGGCATTGATTAAGAAATGATAATGACAAGTGATTGTCTCTTGGCTACATTTATGCCATTGATGTGACATTGATTAAAGAGAGATGGAAGTCAGTGAAGGTTTCAGATTTTTTGAATTTATTCGGATTATCGCAATCCTTACAATGTCACTCCGCTGCGCTTTGTGCCAAACAACACCCGGTAGCAATGACAATATTCAGAGTATAGAACAGATTCTCATTCCTCATTGGTTAATAAGCCTTGCGCATTAAATCACGCAAATCTGTGCCATTTCGTTCGCCACAGGAATTCAGAATTTGTAAAGACGGATTTACATTTAACATTGTCATTGACATACAGAAGAGAACGCCTCATAACTTTGCGCTGCAATACACAAAAATGATTTCGAAAATAAATTTTAGTCATTCCCCCAAATAGTCTTAGCAACTGTTGCTATTCAGGCGAAGTAAACCGTGTGAGGATTAGGTAATTAAGCATTGACAGCTATGGTCACGAAGGCTTTTGTTACCGCTGATGGACTGAAATACAAATGCAAAAAATCACCGATGGAACAGAAAATGGCTTTGAGTCAGAGATGAAACAGAGATGGCAGAATCAAAATAGAGACCAGACAGAACAAAAAATGTAAGAGATTTGTGTATTTGCTATATTTGATGTTTGTGGAGGAGCTATTTCTCATATATATAAAATGGGGGGGGGGAGGAATTTTGTGGAATTTGTGTTGTATGGATCTAACTGGCGGAAACCAAAGTATTATTTACTGGTTGGTTTGTGCAGGCCGGGCTGTGAATGCCGGACTCAAGGCTGTTTGTTGTTGACTGAACAAAGTAAAAAATAACCTGTAAGACTGTGTGGGTGACAATCCTCTGAAAGGAAGTGAGAAAATTATTCTCGGGGGGCTGGGGGAGTAGAGGGGGGGCTTTGGTTGCCAGCTCTGCGAATGATCGGTGATCCTTGCATCCTGCTCATTGAATGTGGGGGCACTTGGCGTGCAGCTTGTAGCTGTGGAGGAAGATTTATTACTCCGAGGGAAAATGGCTCTTTTGTCCAATAAAATGTGCTAGCTGTACTATAACATCATGCTTTATGCTTAACCGAAGCCAAAGTATAACACCAATGTCATTGGCTCATATTTTACATTTATCCTTTCTGCAATAATAATAAATGAACAAAATCACAATAATAAGGATATTGATCGCAGTAAATAATGGTTTATTATAATAATTCTACATATTAGATTATTCAATATAATTATTATTGAATTGAATGTAAAAGTTGTGTCAATATTTTTTAAAGGCTGACAGGGACAAGGACATTGAGTGTTCTGCAGCTCTCAGGATTGAATGTGTTTTATTTGCCAGTGAAAAGCCTGAAGCAGTTCACAGGTTAACTGGTCCTGCAGGTTCGATTCCCAGGTAGAAACACTGCCGCTGTGCCCTGAGACAAAGCGTTTACCCTGGCTCGCTCCGATAAAACATCCTGCCGCACAAATGTATAAATGGGCACTATGTTAAAGAAAATGCGCTCTGGTTAATAGCATCCCATCCCCTAAATGGATATTTAGCAGATGCCTGTAATGTAATGAAATGTCACTTATGGTTTAGAGTCAGTGGGAAAGCGGATGTTTTCATTCTGAGTATTGCCTGGGCAGTGTGGTCTGTTCTGGGCTCCTTAGTCAGCAAGCAGATGGTTTCCAAAGTGAATGGCTGAGCCTGTTGTAGGTGGAAACGATGAGGCTCGTCATTGGTCTGGGCAGGGTAAGGCAGGGGAGGGGGGGAACACAACTGAAGGGAAATATTAACAATCCAGAAAATAATAATCCACACGTCGTCTATGGTATTCTGCTGACTACAAATCCACTCACTGTGCCCATAATAATGTTCATGTCCACAATTCTGTTGCTGATCTGAGATCTGTTAAGTCCTTGAGATCATGATGGACAAGGTTAGGTCCGTAACGGAACCCCAATTCTAGATTGCACTTAATCTAACAAGTTTATTGAACTATGCTCATGGTAGTGAATGATGTTTGGCTCACAGTCATGAATGATGCTTAATGGTGGTGAATTATGTTTATTTCATGGTGGTGAAAGATATGTAGCTCATGGTAGTGACTGGTATTTATCTCATGGTAATGAATAATGTTTATATTGTAGCAGTGAATTTTGTCATGGTCACTGTAGAGGGAAATGTTTAGCTCGTAGTGGTGAATGTTGTTTATCTTATGGTTGGAAGTGATATTCTCTCATGGCTGTGAATGATGTTATACCTGTGGAGGATATTTAGCTCATGATGGTGAATGATGTCATGCTTCTGGTTGTGGATGATCTTGTGAATATTGTGGTTGTGAAAGATGTTTAGCTCATGATAGTGAAGGATGTTATGCTCATGGTTGTCTGTGATGTTTAAACCAGTAGTGAGTGGTAGTGAATGATGTTTGCCCCATGGCAGCAAATATTATACTTCGGGTTGTGAAAGATGTTCAGCTCATAGTAGTGAACTGCTCATGGTTATTTGTGATGTTTAAACCTTGTTTATGAATCACGTTTAGCCCATGGCAGCGAGAGATAATTGTTGCATGGTAGTGAATAACGTTATGCTATTAATTGTGAATGATGATTAATCCATGGTAGTAGCCCATGTCTGGGAATGATGTTTGTTTCGCTGTAATGAATTATATTAAATTCATGGCTGTTAATGATGTTTTGCTCATGGTTGTCATTAGCCACCTCACATCACAAAAATCCCGAGGTGGGACTGTTTGATGGAGCTATAAAGTTTTCCTGGATTGATGAAGAAAACCACCCGGCCGTAAATCTGGGCTCATTAGCGAACGGTCAGCAAAAGCGCCGTCCTCTCTGTCCAGATTCATTAGGAGGGAGGCAGAGGTACGAGCTGTACAGACAAGCTGAGTGATGATGGCGGGGGTGAGGGGGATTCGGGAGGGGTTGTTTTTGGCGTCTCACCTCCTTCAGATTGGGGAGGGCGAATTGGAGTGCTAACCACCGCCCCATCTGACGCATCCCTACCGCCCGCCATGAATCCCTGAAGTTCAAAAACGCCTATTCAACTGGCAAACGGTCGTGTCCCATTGAGTTAGTCACGTGTGGTCACTTTATCGGGGTAAATAGCTGGGCTTTGTTTGAGGGGCATGTGCGTAAAGTCACACAGCAGCAAGCAGTTTTTTTTTATTCCCTGAGAAAAGGGCACAGCATTCTAAATACGCTATTCCATGATGCCCAATTATTTGTACGGAATTTACGGTATTTTACTGAAAGGTCCCATACTTTAAAAACATCATTTTTCCCTCGCTCTTCGCGATGTTCCTCCTTTCATCCTAGCAACTGAAAAAGCGTGAAATCAGACTGTCTCAGCATTGTCGCGGCTGCACCTTCACAGCACCCCTTTTTCTCGGCAAGCTTCAAAACCCTCATTTTCCACACGCCAGAGAATTGTGTTAAATTATTAAAAATGAATAAACTATGATACCTTTTAAATGGATGGATGAAAATTAATTACGGCAGTACTCTTGCTTGCAAATGGTGTCTTTTTTTTTTTTTTTTTGAAAATGTAATCAAACGGGCACATCGCCCGCTTTGAAGCGAGAGATGCTGATGCAGCCACCTCCCCGCCCCACGAGCGTCCAATAAACCAAATGAAAAACGTCACAATTAAATGTGGCGCATCGTGACGCCGCTCTGTACCAACCTCTCCCATTGGCATCCTGTGCCATCAGTGGTAGGAACTTCAGGTGTGACTGTCTGCCTGATTAAGGGCGAGGCAGCAACCTGGGAATTAATTGAAAGCCCACGTGTCAGCGTTAGACTCCTGGGCTCGAGGGCCGCGCTACTTGCAGGTTTTCAGCCGTTGTCTCAAAATCCTTTGTTCGTTTCAGTCAATGATTGGCTAGCGGGGAAAAAAATATCTGCAGCGCACTTTGTTCTCAAAGCTTTAATTGGCAGTTGATTGAAAGGAAACGGAGAAAGCCTGCCGACCCCTGGAGTTTGACACCCCTTAATTTAATGCAATCTTTCAGTTTCTTTACTTGAAGTGTAAAGAAAGCTTCTGGCTCCGTGTTTTGGTTCAGAATTCATAACCTTTTGCGATTTAAGAGATGCCGACAGTATTATTTGCATTGTTAGACAAAGCAAATGCTGTTTGCGCTGGAAACGGTCGTTGGCTGTTGTAGGTAATATTAGCGACGGTTTAAATGTGCATGTGTAATTAGACGTAGGCTATATTACTTTGTAAAATTCTTGGGCCGCCTGCAAAAGTTACATTTAAAGCCAGTTATCTGGGCTGGAAGCGTTTATTCACTTGGATAAACGCCACATAGTGTGAGAGCAGGAATGAACGGATATTAATACAATAAATAGTAGCAGGGATTCCTTGTGTTTCCTTAAGAGATGAGACATGGCTTGCAGAACGCAGGTTTGATTCAGAAATCCCTGCTCAAGGCAGCCTGGAAACTCATTTTGCTGCTGTTTCGTAGATTCAGGTGAGCTGCACCAGGGTTGGAGTGAAACATACGTGGTGGAATTGATTTAAAGACAACTTGTTTCATTTAATTAAAGAATATTCATTATTTTCTGTTGCTTCGTCGATTTTTGTATCTTGAAAAGTTGACATAATAAGCCAGATCCCACGCGGGGCCTAAATTTCACTGTAAGGTTGCCCGTTGGCTCGTTGGGCTAAGGTCCCACTTGCTGTGGCACAGGGATAAGGCCCCAGTGTTCTGGATGGAATCTGGAGCAAATCAGTGCCAACCATAGCTGGTAGCGCCACAGGCCAACAGCACAGCTGCTGATTGTGTCTCTCGGGTTACAGGAGGGCTCCTTCAGTTTGGAATGGGGGTTGGGGGTTGGGGGACGGGGCTGCAACTTTCATTGCTTTCTGCTCCCCCACCCCCTTTTTGCCAATCGAGAGCCTGCACACTACCCTTCATATGATTGAACTTGCTCTGACTTCTGCGGTGTGAAAATGGGCAGGCTGGTCAAGCTGCGTTTGGGAGGAGAACTGCAGGGCGTCTTCGCTCTCCGAAAATCTCCAGATTGGGAGACCGGGGCATTGGCGCGGCCGCAAGCCGTCAGTCCCCAGTTCTTTGATCTCAGCGCTCCAGCACAGATCTTGGATGTGTTTAATTCTGCAGTGGTTACACATGGTTCCAATCGATGAGGCATCGATGGGCTGAACCGGGTTAGTTTTTGGGGGGGATTTCAACGTTTGTTCTCTCTTAATTTGGCACCCAACACAAAGATTGGCTTGTGCTGCTACCACCCATGGTTGTTGAGTTACTCTGGATTCAGTTCGTGACTGAGATGGAGACCATGTCGAGCCTTAGCCAAATAAGCCACCGGGCTGCCTAGCGGAGAAATATGTGATGTCTGTGCTATTTGCATGCAAACTTCACAAAAATGCTACAATGAATATTCATGAGTATTTTTTCAAATAAATAAAATATTTAAATGGATTTTTAAATCAAATGTACTGTATCTGCCAATTCTGATCTTGATAATTTACAGTACTGATACTGACGACTAACCTTTCTGTAGTTTTTCATTCCAACCTTTATTCTGTAGTCTTGGCGTTGCAAATCGGAAACTCAAGGAGATCATTAGCCTTTAAATGAGTCATGTTTTGTTGGGGTTGGAGTGAAAACCAACAGGATTCCTGGAGAATTGGGCAGCCTTGGCTTTGGTTTGTTTTCTGTGTGGAGCTTGTGGGAACAGAATGGGTGGGTTTAAGTCTCTGGAAAAACAGAATTAATCCTCAACATGTATCACTCATTTCAAACTCCCCTAGTTTTGAAGCATCCAACAAAGTTTGAATGGAAAAATTGACATACATGTGATGAAATGAGTGACGAAGATGGCTGAATAGTCCGATCAAAGTTTTCTTGCAGACGATATGGTTGTGACATTCGCTAATGTTTCAAGGAGAAGGGGGCAATTTATATTAACTCTGTAATTGGTTTAGCTCCTAACCAATGGAGTCAGGTGGATTACTTGGGTACAATGTGACGTCATCTTTGGATGAAAAGGTTCAAGCCCCGTCTGAATGCAGCCACTGGGAAAGTCTTTAGATTTGTAAATGTATTCAGGGAAAAGAATGCTTCCTCTGCTCATACATAGTGTATGTATACGGTTTACCCCGAAGGTCCAAATAATGATGGATAAAAGGGAATGGATGATTCAAGTTCCCAGGGACTTTAGCAGACAGTAATGCAATGGCTGGAGGGGGTGGTTTGGAAGCCGCTAAGCTAGCACCGCTTGACTGACATAAAAATCACAGTTTCGCATCAATAAGGCAATTCTCTTCGAGTGCAATAGCCCACCTAACTGGATTTTCTTGATGTGCTCCGCCAGCTGTCAGGAGGAAACTCCTCGTTACTGGGCAAGAAAGTTGAGAACGTGGTGTCATGAGGAGGAGTGGAAATTGCAGTGGAAGGACCAAAAAGCTGTCGGCACCTAATGAAAAACGCTCAAAGGCCACTTCCTTCTGGGACCGTCAGAAATCCAGCGAAGCGCTTGCTCAGCATCTGCCGGAGTCATTCGGCACCGAAGGGCACGCTTCGACTGCGAGGAGGAGTCGCACAAGGACGGTCTTGCCGGCTGTGTTGCAGCTACGAGGCCGTTCTCGCAGAAAAGTGTTATCTTGGAAAAGCAGCGAGAAATAGAGGAGACTGAGATTGTTGGGTGGGGGTGGGGGGGTGGATTGAACAGCGTGGTGATGGTTTCTTTGGGCCTGAGACGGTTGGTGGTTGAAGCTCCTGTGAACTCATAATAAGATCAGTGCAGCTGTTGGCCTCTTGTTCAAGGCCCCTAACCTCACATTGGTCCAGGGTTTTGATTGGACCCTGCTTAATCAAATCCATGGTAAGTTGCTTTGGACAAAATCATCCACTAAATAGGTGTAATCTAATGAAAGAGCATGAAACTTTGGGTGACAACCAGCGGCAGAGATTCTTATGGAGTCCGTATATCAGGAGAATTGCTTGGAAGATACTCTCATGTCAGTCTGCATCCTGCAAGTGATGTAGCATTACTAGCCTGTCATGATCCAGGAGTGTATCATCGCAAGGGGTTTGTGGTAATGATACAATCCCAATCCCAAAATAGTTGGGATAAAGAGTAAATTGTGAATAAAATCAAAATGCAATGACTTTCAGATCACATGAGCCAATATGTTATTTACAATAGCACATAGATAACATTTCAAATGTTGAAACTGAGACATTTTACATTTTCATCCAAAAAATGAGCTTATTTCAAACTTTCTGGCTTCAACAGGTCTCAAAAAAGTTGGGACACAGGCAGAAAGGGGCTGAAAAAGCAGTAAATATCTAAGAGAATCAGCTGAAAGAACATTTGAAAAGTAATTAAGTTTACTGGCATCAGATGTGTTACATGCTTGGCTATAAAAGGGATGTCTTGGAGAGGCTGAGTCTCTCAGAAGTAAAGATGGCCAAAGACTCTCCAACCTGTGAAGGCTTACGTAAAAAAATTGTGGAATACTTAAAAATAATGTTCCTCAATGTCAAATTGCAAAGGCTTTGGAGGTCTCATCATCAACAGTGCATACCATCATCAAAAGATTCAGAGAAACTGGAAAAATCACTGTGTGTGAGGGACAAGGCTGAAGACCTTTACTGGATTCTGTGATCTTCAAGCCCTCAGATGCCACTGCATCACTCACTGGCATGATTCTGTCATTGACATTACTAAATGGGCCCAGAGATACATCAAGAAACCACTGTCTGTAAACACAGTCCGCCGTGCTATCCACAGATGCCACCTAAATCTCTATCATGCAAAAAGGAAGCTATTGTTGAGCATGATCCAGAAGCGCCACCGTGTTCTGTGGGCCAAGGCTCATTTAAAATGGACTGTAGCAAAGAGACAAAATGTCCTGTGGTCAGACGAGTCCAAATTTGACATTCTTGTTAGAAATCATGGGCGTTTTGTCCTCGGGGCTAAAGAGGAAAAAGACCACCCCTCCTGTTATCAGCATTCAGTTCAAATGCCAGCATCACTGATGGTATGGGAATGCATTAGTGCATACAGTGTGGGACACTTGCATGTTTTAAAAAGTACCATGAATGCTGAAAGGTATATAAAGGTTTTCGAGCAACATATGCTCCCCTCTAGACGACATCTATTTCAGGGAAGGCCTTGTGTATTTCAGCAGGACAATGCAAAACCACATACTGCAGCTATTACAACAGGTTGGCTTTGTAGTAGAAGAGTTCGTGTGCTGAACTGGCCTGCCTGCTGTCCTGATCTTTCACCGATTGAGAACATCTGCCGCATAGTTAAACAAAGTCTGTCAAAGGAGACCAAAGACTCTCCAGCAGCTGGAAGCCTGTATTAGGGTGAATCTCGTGTTACATGTGTGACATTTGGAAGGTATTCTTGACATTTTTCAATGCACTATACTTAAATTGGGTTGCAGATGGGGATCAATATAGGACAACCACAAGATACCTGGGCTTAACTATCAATGTGGTACATCAACAAAAATGTACATTTAATTTACATTCCAAAAGTTCTGTGATTTGAACGAAGATTATGACACTTTGGCAACTTTAGCTGTAGTTATTCCTATTTGCATTAATTAAAACTTTAGTAAAAAATACCTTCCTCATTTGCATACTACAACCTCATTTGCATGCGTTACATGTGTGACACCTTTGTTATGTGTGTGACCAAGTGTAAATCCTGCAATGCTTAAGTCCTTTTCATCGAAATAAAATAATATCTGTGGCTATTGTAGGTCCTTATAAGTAAGCATGGAGGTGTTTAACGTACATCCTGTGTACTCGCCAGTGTTCATGACCAGAATATTGGGTTTGGCAGGATTAATATGGCGGACAGAAGTGAACAACATAAACATTTCACAGGTTAGTTTTAGTCACCTTCAAATTGGGATTGTAAACTGCAAGCTTTCTGAGTGAACGTTGTGACTGTAAAATAAGCAGTTCCGTTAATGAGTGAGTGTGCTTGCTGATGCGGCTTTGTAGAAAAACAAACGAAACTCTGAACTTTATCATGGAGAAAAGGCATGTTTTTGGTTTGGAGAGGGTACTGGTGACCATTAATGTCCAACTGTGGCTGTATTAATAAACTTGCTAAATTAAACCAGAAAATCATTCATTCGAATTGAATTTCATGCATCAAAAGTTGATTTGTGTTAAAAATATGATTACCTTATGATTTGACAGTGTGCCATTTTGAGGGCTGTATGTGTATTAAAGAGCCACCTGCAGCGCCGTCTCATTTGGCTTCCTGTTTCGAAGCCGAATAATATTTAATGCTTAGATGAAGCATACTTATGGTCTCGGAGTTAAAGATCCCAAAAATGTATTGATTTAACCCCCAGGCATTTTTCAATCTTTTGTATTTTTTAATCATTTCAATGCAGAATTTTTTGATGTTTGCAGCCCCATTTCTCTACCACAGCGTTTCCCAAACCTCTCCTGGCGAACCCCCTGTCCAGCAGGGTTTAGATCAGTGATTCCCAAACCTCTCCTAGCGAACCTCTTGTCCTGCATGCTTTAGATCTCTCCCTGTTCCAGCACCGGTGATTCAAATGATCAGGTCATAATTAACCCCAGAAGCTGCTTGATAATGAGCGAATCATTTGAATCACCAGGGCTGGAGCAGGGAGATCTAAAGTATGCAGGACAAGGGGTACACCAGGAGAGGTTTGGGAAACATCGCTCTTCCAAAATCATGAAAATAAACTGAAATACAATGGAATACTAAATGCTGCAAGTGTAATATCTCAGTTGAGCCATATTCCCCCTCTCTATGAAGTGTAAATCTTGAATTATAAAGCATTAAATGCGGTAACGCATAAATAGCTACATTTGGCTTCTGTGCAAAGGGGTTAATTTAATCCAATGAACAGCATTTTCACATTACTTTCTGAACATTTCATATTCCAGGATATCACGTCTAAAAATCTGGCAAAATATTTAGGTCAAATGATGGGGTGGCTGACCTTCATTTTGAAGGCTTTAGTCATTGGGACATAAGTGTGAACTAAACCTTTATTAGTCTAAAGATAAAGGCAACAGGTCATTAATGTCCTGTCATAGCATAGGCTTTGCACTTTGGTCACACATGTAAAGTCAAATGTCACACACGTAACGCCGCGTTACGTGCATGACAGGTACATTTTTGGCTAAAAAAACCGATTCTATTTGTGGGACTGAGGAAGTTATTCCCTCCAAGCATGGAAAGGATGATATTAATTTATAATCTCTGGTTTTTCAAATTTTCCCTGGTACTTGTTAATTTTATAAAAACTTTCGTTGCTATGTGTTTCGTGTGTGACGTCATTCACCACCATATATTTTGACCCCTTTAAAGAGGGCAACTTTTAAGTCTGCAGGGATTTTGCTGCAAAAGTTGAAACATAACAACCTCAACAATAAATTATTTCTGCTGCTGAGTTTGACACTCATCTAAATCACAAAAAAAAGACCTTAATTTTAAGAATGACTCATTTCTAAAAAAATTGTGAAAAACTAAAAGAATTTAAAGTTGGGAAATTTTGCCCCAAAATGCAATTTTTCTGAAATTGGCATTTACCATCCTAAACTAGAATAATAGTAGTTAGAAACACTTGCACCGTTTATTTGATGGAGCTTATTTGAAAATTTTCCAGGCTCATATTTCAGAGAATAGCCCATTAAACAAGAGTGGGATCAAATTCCAATGGCTAAACTGAAGAAAATTGTCTCCTCAATGCCCAGACACCTCCACTCTGTTAAAAAGAAGAGGGAATGCTACACCATGGTAAACAGGCCCCTGTCCCAACTTTTTTGAGACATGTAGCAGCCATTAAACAAGCTCATTTTGTTGTTAAAATTGTGAAATTTCTCCGTTTCAACATTTGCCATGTTATCTCTGTTCCATTGCAAATAAGATACTGGCGGATGTGATTTGAAAGTCATTGCGTTTTGATTTTATTCACAATTTACGCTTTGTCTTAACTATTTCGGAATTGGGGTTGTATATTTAAGCCAGTGATTAATATTTTTTATTAATTCTTTTCGTCAAAATTCTGCAGACTTTTCAATCTAGATTTCAACTGAAGAGCCTAGTGCTAAAAGTACTTCAGTCATGTTTTTACACAACATGAGGTAAGGATGGGAAAATGTGTTTTTTTTTTTTTTTTTTTTTTTTTTTTAAATAGATGCTGAAGTCTGTTTTTTATATTTTCCTCAAAATGGCCATTCTGTGACTTAAGTCCTTTTAGCACTGGGTTTTTTTTCTTTCTGAAATATTCAGAGTCAGAGTTGCGGAGCTCCAAATTAGCTGTGTTAGTTTTTTCCCAACATGAGAATGTTCGTCGCCGGAACATTCCAGTCGCATTCTTGCGATGTTGCCCCTTAAATGTTTAATTAAGAATGCCGAGAAGTGAAACGAGATTGTGATTCATCGCGCTGTTCCTTTGGGAGAAGCGGCTGATTGGCAAGAACGCGTCTTTTACGATAATGATAACGGCCCCTAACACAGTGCGAATGCGATTAAGATCTATTTGGAGCGGAAATCGGCAGATGGTACGCTCTCAGCATTAGATTGGCCACCTCACAGCCTCGACCTGAGTGTAACGGAAGATGGGGGGGTGTCTCTCGGACAGAGAGGAGTTATGGGATACCCTGCGAAGAGCCTGGAGATATTTATTACTGGACTGCTGGAGAAAAAAAATGACAGTGCTGGCAATGGAACTGAGTAGCTTCCGTTTTATATTCTCAGAAACGCTGTATGCAATGCTGAACAAGAACTTTTTTGTTACTTTTGCAACTTTTTATGAATGCATCTTTCTTGCTGTACTGATGTTTACACTTACAGCCCCTGATGCACGGCTTTCATTTGAAATTCTTGGGATATGACGTCTGGGCCATAGTTCCAGACTCGAGCCACATTTCCTGCGTGTTTGTATGCAGTATGTCTATGTATGTGTGTGCCTGCGTGTGTGCAGTGTTTGCGTTTGCGTGCGTGTCTGGGTTGATGCAGCGTGTGTGCTTGTGCATGCCTCCATGTGTGCGGTCAGTGTGCGTGTGCCTGCGTGTGTGCAGCGTTTGTGTGTGAGTAGATTAGATTAGATTAGAATAACTCTAATGTCCCGGTAGGGAAATTCATTCAGGACTTCCCGTCCTGCAGTTTACAATAGCATGATAGTAAGACAAACGTACAATATATAATGTTCAAAGTGCTCCTTATACACTCTTCATAAAATGGTGAAATATAAATATGAATAATAACAGATTGTAACTTGCACAGTCCTCAAAATAATACGCAAAATAACATTACACAGAATGGATTGCGCCTTATTAACTATAAACTATTGCAGGGATGGGCAACGTGGGCCGTACCTGTCCCTGGTTTTCACACCAACCTCTGGCCTTTAATCAGTTAATTATCTAAATTAGCGAAACTATTCATGAAATCTGACATTTTATAAAACTATCATGAATTGCCACCAAAGACTGTTCTTGTCGCCCTACATAAAACATTTTTCTTTGATCAAACCTTTGCAAAAACCTATACTTGTGTATGCAGCCAATTAACTCAATTAGTCAGGGTAATTGATAGAAATAAAAACCCGCATACACAGCGGCCCTCCAGGACTGGAGTTGCCCCCCCTGAACTATTGGCTCAGCCCTCAATTGCACATTGCATAGCCCCCATTTATATTGCACAGTCATCAGTGTGCTTGTGTTTGTGCAGTGCGTGCATGCAGTGTGTGTATTATGTGAATGCAGCATGTGCAAAAGTGTTCTGAATGTTTCCGTTTATGCGTGCATGAGCGCGAGTGTGTTTGACAGCTAATGTTGATGTGCACTCGTGCGTGCCTGTGTCTGTGAACGTGCATCCACGTGTGTATTTGGAAAGTGACTACGTGTGTGTGCGTATTTGCACCTACTGTATGCGTGTGTATGATTTCAGGGACAAAGTCAATGTTTGCATGAGTGCGTGTGCTTGTGCTTTAACTGCTATTGTTGATGTGTGCACAAGTGTGCTTGTGTCTATGAGTACCCATGTCCCGTGTGTGTATTTTGAAAGTGACTCCTTGTGTCTGTGCACGGTTGCCTGCATGTGAATGTTTGCATGAGCATGTGTGTGTGTGTGTGGGTGTGTGTGTGTGTGTGATAGAGGGAGTGTGACTCTCCTCTGGTGTAACAGAAGGCTGAATTAAGCGGCACTAATCTGTGAGCTGAATGAATGAAAGACAAAGACCACTAACACACTGTGGGGAAAAGCTGATTACGGACGCAGTGAGGGCAGGAGAGGGAGAGAGAGGGAGAGGTGGGAGAGGGAGAGGTGGGAGGAAGCTGTAGCCTTCTGCGAGACTTCCTCAGGTATTCTTTCTAAATATATACACATTAAAACTGAATAAGATTTGCATTCAGAGAACAGGTAGGCAGTCCCATCAACATTCCCCGTACAAACGCATTCTATACATGATCGCTCACGCCAATATGTGCACTAACAAAGAAAACTCTCTTTTGCTTGTCCTCTTTGTTTGTCTTTTTCGCTCGCCTTTTGCCTGTCTTTTTGCCCTCCCTTTGTTCCTCGTCTGCCATTTCTGTAATGCGAGGTTCCCACTATCACAATTCGCGGCACGGTTGAAATCGTGGTCTTAATCGTGGAGTAATTGCGGTGATCCTATCACATCTTGAGGTCAGTCGTCGTGGCAATCGTGTTGATCATCGAAAAGTTTTGGACGGTTCAAAAATTCCCTATGATCAGCACGATTAATTGTCAGTCGTGATCATCGCATCACCTCGTATCCAAACCTGAAATTTGAAGCCGCTTTCACAGTGGACGCAAAGCAAATTTTTTTGCGCGACAGATTACATTCAAAGTCAATGCAAAGACGCAAATACACGAAGCAGCTTTAGTGAAGTTCCACGATCAGCTACGAATGGCCGATCGTGACGTTCGTAACGGAGTGCACGACCGTGGGAATGAAGCAGGATGCTCAAATATAGCTGACATTTGTCTAGTCTACACGTAACTTGTTCCTTTCTTTGCTGACTGATGCATTATATGAATTGTACCTTGTCTGATCTGTTATGTAACTGTTTCAGTGACCCGATTCTATGAGCTCTCTGTTCATTCCTCTGAATAAAATAGTCTGCCAAATAAATGTAATGTAATTTGAAACACTCAGTTCGCAGTTAGATTCTGTAATCCGGTGTATTGGCTCTGCGCAAGCATACACGCACACATAAACACACACATAGGTATAGATGCGCACACACACAGTATATCCACCTGTGCAATCACCGCAGGATGCTGTTGTGTGTGTTTGTTTGGACGCATGCGTGTGTGCCTGTGTTTGAGAATGTTGGGCTTGTGTGCAGGGTTGGTAATTGACAGGTAGATTTAAAAAAAAAAATTGCTGGAAAATTTGCCTGTTTTTTTTTTTGAAGTATGCTCTACCACGCAGTGGAATGTATGCAAATCTTCAGAAACTTTTGAACATTTTCCCTGTTTAGACTTTAGATGACAGACATTTTTATCTGGGAGTTTGAAAACATCAGAGCAGCTTGCACAGCTTAAATTCCTTACATCTTTGTAGCCACATATTTTAACGCAGCAACTCGAGTGGAGGACCTTACTCAAGGATTTAATGAGACCGTTCTACCTTTGAATCAAACACGATGCCTCAAAGTGAATAATCTATGTTCCCTGTGCTATGCTAACCAAAATATTAGTCATCCTCAACAAGAATTTGAGTTTTTATCTTAAAAAAATATTTGAGCCCTGATATTTGGCCCTTACAGTCGTGTTTCACAGATATGGATAAAGCCCAGCCAAAAACAATTCCATTTGAATGGAGATCATCCACACAAAACCCACTTTAGTCCAGGCCTAAATCTAATCTCTGAGTGTCAAACTGGTCTAAGATCTTACTCAAAATAGTTATGAATCAAGTTTGCCTTTTAGGGATCTGTTAGGTCGGAGAATTGCACCTGACAAACAAAACTGTATCTTCAAGCAAGAAAATACTCTCCACTTTCGGGGAGGAAACACGATTTCCACTTTAGTTTCAGGACTAAAATAGGTGTTAGGCCAGGTTCCTTTTAGAGAGTAAACCTGTACTGGCACTGGAGGAACATTATAGCTCATAACTGTCTATCAAGAAGAAGAATGTCAGCACAGCTGTGCTTGGAGGGGGGTTGCACACCAATTGCATTTGAGTGTCTGCCTCATATATTATTGGGTCCTGTACCATGGCTACTTCAACATGTGGCTGGAAATGAAACTCTTACCAAGAGCCTTGCTGCTCAACCCTGCTCCTGGAGATCTATCATCCAATAGTTTTCATTCCACCTCCTACAAACCATAACTCATTCAAAAACTGCATCAGGCCCAGGCTAGATTAATCCAGTTTCTGTAGATCTGTCACCCTTGTAAGTTTTCACGCCAAAGCCTAATGAAGCACACCTCATTCGACAGCTTGTATGGGTCTGCTTTACCCTGTTTAGGGAGTTTTTACCATCCTCTAAGTTTTCCCTCAACCAAGCTGGTCATCGAGCTATGTGCCAATTAATGGTCAAATTGACAGTCTGCATTCCTCAAATATTGGTCCATAAGGGCTGGGATCTTCTGGTCCACTTTCATTTTGCCTGGGAATCAGGTGTGAAGACAGTCTGGCCATTTACTGTCACTAATTGTTCTATTAATTTCTTGGGACATACTATTACAAGAGTCATTTTTGGATTCATGCGCCACATTTGTCCATCCCAGATCTGCTGGATGGCAGATCTCCAAGATCATTGATGGGCAACCCAGACAGATTCGGATTTGGTTTTGTGAAACTGATGACTGACCTCAGTTCAGCGTGTATGCACCGCGACCATACACGTCTTCTGATTATGAGCCTACATTTGTCTTTTTGTGTGAATGCATTTGATTGATCCCTTGGCCAATCACTTCCACTGCTGGGCATTTGGGAATTTTGGAAGTGGATGGAGCTTGTAAATCACTTCAGTATGTGGTGAGTGGAGTTTGGTTGAAGCTGGTGGGGTTATTGGTTTTGTTGTGTATTTGGGGTGGAGATGGAGGGATTCAGGAGAAGTGTGTGGGGTTTTGTTAGTGACGATCTGTATTTGGGAGGAAGGTGGGTGGGGTTTGGGAGAAAGTGGGTGGTGTTTATTGGGATTATGTTGCATTTGGGAGGGAGTTGGGTGGGGTTTGGGGGAAGTGGGTGGGGTTTAATAGGATTGTGTTGTATTTTGGAGGGAGGTGGTTGGGGTTTGGGGGAAAGTTGGTGGGGTTTAATAGGGTTGTGTTGTATTCGGAAGGGAGGTAGGTGGGGTTTGGGGGAAATTGGTTGGAGTTTTTTGGATTTGTGTTGTATTTAGGAGGGAGATAGATGTGGCTTGAGGGAAAGTGGGTGGAGTTTTTTGTATTTCTGTTATATTTGAGAGGAAGGTAGGTGGCGCTTGGGGGAAAGAGGGTGAGGTTTATTAGCACTGAGTTGTATTTGGGAGGGAGGTGTGTGGGGTTGGGGGGGAAAAGTGGGTGGTGTTTATTAGGATTCTTTTGTATTTGGGAGGAAGGTGGGTGGGGTTTGGAAGGAAGTGGATGGGTTTTTTTAAGGCTGTGTTGTATGTGGCAGGGAGGTAGGTGGAGATTGGCGAAAGTGGGTGGGGTTTTTTGTTTTGTGCTGTATTTAGGAGGGAGGTGGGTGGGTTTTGAGGGAATGTGGGTGGTCTTTATTAAAATTGTGTTGTATTTGGGAGGAAGGTGGGTGGGATTTGATGGAAAGTGAATGTGGTTTTTTAGGGCTGTGCTGTATTTGTCAGGGAGGTGGGTGGGTGGGGATTGGGGAAAGTGAGTGGGTTTTTTTTTTTTTGTGCTGTATTGGAGAGGGAGGTAGGTGGGGTTTTGGGAGGGGAGGGTTCATTGCCATTCTCTGCAGTCCTGTCATAATCGCTCATATTATCATATTGACTTTACTGTAAGAGCCATCAGGAAGCGGAGAGATTAACATTACATTGACAGCCAGAGCTGTGCATGGCTGTAATCCAACTTATGCATAACCCTTGACCTTTAGCAAAGCCTCTCTATGTATTTTGTGGCAAAGCTCCCAGTCCAATCATATTTGACCTTTGCTGATGCAAACCTGATGGCAAACAGCAATGTCTGTTTGGAAAACAAACAACAGAGATAATAAAATCCATTTTCACTGATGCATATGGGGAATCTCTGTGCTTTAATTCAATATAGTTATACTAATAATTAAAAAAAAAAATTGTTGGAGTGTATGTTGTACCATTTTCGTGTCTCAAACTGTTGTCGTTCATGTAGTTCCTGTATAATCTGGAAAAATTTATTTTTTCAGATAGGCTTTCATTAGATGAAAAGTCATGGTAAATCAAAAAATTCCCAGAATGCTCCAGGAAATGTTCCAGAGAATCACCCCCCTCCTCTTATCCATGATCACAGCCTGTTGCACAATACGCTGTGCAAATGTGACTTCCTGGAAAAAGTGATCTCTTTAACTGAACCCTAATAAATGTCAAAATTATTCACAGTAGCACTTTAGACACCCCTAAGGATTATATTTTAATTAAAACGAAAGTTAATCACCAATGCA
The DNA here is from genome assembly GCA_029721435.1 of Gymnothorax reevesii. NCBI lineage: Eukaryota > Metazoa > Chordata > Actinopteri > Anguilliformes > Muraenidae > Gymnothorax > Gymnothorax reevesii. The sequence goes on along the minus strand of CM056577.1, from coordinate 17,709,630 downwards.
ATTCCACTTAATTTAGCTGATCTCAGTTTTTGAGGAGCTGAGTACCCCTATCTCACTCACTGTTTAAGTAGGGCAGCGCTGCCTGACCCTGTTTCTACAGATCTCGTGTCCGGTAGGTTCTGGTGTCAACCCTAATTCAGCACATCTGATTATACTAATTAACAGGTCAGCGAGATCTGTAGCTCTTAGCTCCATCCATTGGGGATGCGAGAAAAGACGGTGAAGACAGCGTTGTCAAGGAAACATCAGTTAGGGAAATGGAATGCGCTTGTTCTTTCAAACGCTGGTTTGAACTTCAAACGTCAGTTAGAAGCGTTTTCAGTTGTATGTGTCGTTGATGGGAAGAGATGGACAAGCAGGACAGATGTTTATGCATTATGCATAACAAAATAGTACTTATGCAAATAAGGTTCTCTGGTTTCTTTGTTTGGGATATCTTTGGGAAACTCCTGACTCCTGTTCATTATCTCCTTGTTGTGTAATTTTCTGGCTAGGAAGCCCCCGTATTTTGGTTGGCCATTGGTTGATCTCTGAGTCAGTTGCGAGAAATTTATGCGTAACAAATGATACCAGGCACAACGCGCCTCACCCCCTGGCTAGCATTCTGTCCAATTTCAACATTATCAGAGGAAAATTAACAATTTTATGGAAATAGGAAATGTTTTCTTCCTGAACCTACCCACATTTACCCCCCTACCACTACGAATGTGGTGCCCCTCATGTGATGTACGGTTGTATACTGGAGAATTTTCAGTTGAAAGCTGTATCTTTTTGAGCTTAGTTTGAACTCAATCCGACCATTACAACCAAAGTTACGGCGAAAAAAAACTATTTCTGAAATTCGGCCTATATCTTTGTATGACCGTGGCCTACATTCTTCAAAATGAAATTACATACTCTGGACCTTGGCTGACTGGTGCATCAAGATTGGAGACTATTTCTGTAATATTGTTGGCACCAAGTTGCTGATAATCAAACAAACGAAGACACACTATTAGCGAAAAACATTACCTCGCTCGGATCCTCAGGGGCGAAATAAAAATAAGCAATTGAAATGAGCCTTAGCTGCTGAATGGGGTGTCCTGTGTTTCGTTTGCAGTGAAAACGTGGAGGATTGCCAAATTGCAGGAACAGGGATGGAAAGCCTTTAACTTATGCCGGGATCACCAAATTTGGACCTTGAATTCAAATCCAGCCCTGGTATTTTTTTCTCTCCCAGGTAATCAGATAATTGGCTGAGCAGTCAGTGCTCCCAGTTGGGCAAACTGTCTTTACTCCTGGCCTTCATGTAAAAGGTGGGCGGACAACCAGCAGACTACAGACTTTCAGACTGCTACAGTATACAAAAACATAATTCTAGTTTCATTTTCCAATGTCCTGCAAGCCAAAAATCAAGCGACAGATGGTTGCTTGCCTAAACTAATCAGGTCATGAATGTTAAATGAATGCTAAACATATTGCCAGGTTCAGTAGGGGCAGGAATCAAAAATTTCATAACATCTGGACTGGTTATAATAATTGATCTTAGGGGTGGGGGCAATATTTTATAATCTACCCTGATATACCTCCTCCATCCCAATAAGTTCTTCAGAAGGGTCAACGGACACCGTCATTGAAAAATGATGAAAATCCAATGGGAATTTCTGGGGTGAAGGATGTAAATCACTGGTTACCAACCCTCTTATGAACTGGGCAGATGGGGAGCTAATTCCAGGAGCGATGATGAGCAATTAGGGCTAGTATATAATGATGAGGACAAGGAGAAGGATTGATTGGAGAACCTGCTGTACCTAATAATTTGCTCACTAATAGTTAACTCAAATGCTTTAGTTCACTAATAATTTAGCCCCCAATAAGAGACAAATTGAAGGAAAACTGGAATTGAAAGGAGGAGGTGAGAGTAAAGTGTAACCCCTGCAATAGTAAGATGATCCAGCCCATCAGGAAGCTATATACCAGGGCTATTCAACAAGGGCCGGTGTGGGCGCAGGCTTTCATTCCTACCACGCACTTACACACCTGATGCTACTAATCGAGCTCATTAGCAAAGACTCTTGGGGTTGATTAATGGTGTCAGATATGCAAGTGCTGGGTTGGAATCAAAGCCTGCACCCTCACTGGCCCTTGCAGGTTAATGTTGAATAGCCCTGCTATATACACAGGACAGTCAGGATCTACAGCTGATTGCAGGCAAGGAGAACAAGCCAATCAACCAATTACCAGGAAGAACCCACAAGACTGCTGGAACGGAGGAGGAACCGGTTAAGCAGACACATAGGTTCAATTGTAGCTACAAACTGTTACGATGACAAAATCCATGGCAACTCTTATCCCAAAGCTAGCGTTTAATGGAAAAAGCTAGTAAGTCAGATTTTTTGAGGAGAATGATTTTTATGTTACTTTGGACTTACTGGCTTCTTCCGCATCATTTCAACCTGGAACTGTGTAGAAATAATGCACAGGTTTCCAAAAAAACGCCAAACAAAGGAATGGCAAAAGGCATGGCCTTGTTGGCGGGGCTGGATAAGTTTTCCCCATTTTTTTCAAAATGTTTGAAATGTGATTAACAAGCTTTTTCCATTTAATACCAGAATGAGAGGCCACCATATGAAAAAACTGGGTTTTTTTTTAAAGCCATGAAAGCACAAGCCAGGCACCACTTAGAAGGTAAATAACTGACATTTCCTGGTGATTTGTTTATGATTCATTGCTGGAGTTTTCCTTGCTATATTTTCATGTCAGTATTAACACTCAGATAATTTAGTATATCTATGTTTTGCTAGGACACATCTGAACATGCATAATTTGACACTATTAGTAATAAAACTGTAGAGAAGTTGGAACTAATTTCTCTGCAGTTTCAATCGTTCGGCTTGCTGGTACATCTTGAAAGTTCTTTTTGATTTGGTAGGGGAACATTCCTCTCATGGCGTCCTACCGTTGAGATCCAAGTCGATGTTTGGGGTTACGGAACATTACGCAAACGCGCAAGGATATTGCAATTGTCACAGGTTGTGACACAGCCCTGTTCCAGGAGATCTATCGTCTTTAATGTTTTCACTACAATCCAGGCAAAATCCTCCAGTTTGAATCAAATGGCCAGATGAACTGTTTGCACTCGGATTTTTGTTTGAATTTCACTTTAAGAAGCCTTAAAGTTTTAAAAAGCATTTTTCCCATATAATTGGGCAATGTCGCGTAAATAATCTGTATAGGCTGGTTTCAGCGTTGCACTAAAGTTGCATCACACTTGAACTGAACATTCAAACCCAGGATGCCCGGTTTTCTTGGCCACAGAATTACATCAAATGGAAAATATTTAGATCTTGTACATTTTTTTTATTTTTTATACACGTTTCCCTGTAGTTCCGCAAGACATTTTGGAATCTTTCCTATCCTTGGGATGTCTGCTAGAATTTAAAATGGGCCTCAAGTTCTATGGGTTTGAATGCAGCAGGTTCATTTGATGGACTCACATATGGGTCCATAGGCTATATGGCAGAGGTGGGCAGCGAGGGCCGTATCTGTCCCTGGTTTTCACACCAACGTCTGGTCTTTAATTAGTTGATTGTCTCAATTAGCCAAACCATTTATGAAATCTGACGTTTCATGCGCATTTCTTTAAATTATCATGAAACTACAATGTCTAGTCTTGTCTCCCTTCATAAAACATTTTCCTTTAATCGAATCATTGCGAAAATCTATATTTGTGCATGCAATCAATTAACTCAATTAGTCGGGGTAATTGATTGGAATAAAAACCTGCATGCACACCGGCCCTCCAGGACCGTGATTGCCCACCCCTGCTATATGGGGTTAAGTTTGCTATGAAAACCCTCAGGAGAAAACCTCTCCAGATCCAGAAAAAGGGATGGTTACCACTGATGTAAGCCCAGTTTGTTCTGTTTCTTGGTTTGCAGAGTTCATTTGTGTTAGTTCTTTAGTGGTGTTAGGTCCTTACGTGCTGTTCTGGGAACTGTTAGCCTGGTCGGGCACCATCACCCATACTAATCCAGTAAATGTTCCTAATGGGGTGGGTGGGGGCGGGGGGTGGGGGGGCGGTGGGGGGGGGGCTGGACTGTTGACTCATTGCTGTGGTGTTAGACTGGGAATTTGAAACCCCTATGTGGACACAATAAGATTAGTACAGCAGCTGGGCCCTTGAGCGAGGCCCTTAACCACACATTGGTCGAGGAGTGATTGACTTTGGATAGAAGCATCAAGCAAATAACTGTGATAATACTGATTTTATTTTCCCAAATTGTGTTTTTGTTGATGAAGGAGAATTGGCTGAATGAATTTGATGTTGTATCATGACCTAAGCTGTATAAGTATCTTGGTGCACCAGGTGGGTCGCAAATGAATGGAAAACCTGAATGAATGTGTGGACAAATCATGACTAAAGCAGGAGCTTCTGTTCATTTTCTGCCATGGTTTTGGTCCACATCATCCTCTCATCGACTAAAGTGTCACTCCAAATCAATTATGTGTGTTAACCTCAATATTGTATGATGAATCCAGTCTGCCATGATGACAATGGTCTCTTCCAGGATGAAAATGGCCCAAGCCCCACAGGACATTATGTGTCACTGAATAGTATGATGAGTTTGAACATGATCATAAACATACGTCACCGCCTTCGCTGTCAACAGATCTCAAAGGGAACTCATTTGGGAGATTTTAGAACAACGTGTAAGATGACACTCTCCATCACCATCATCAAAAACACCGAATGAAGGAATATCGCTTGGCCCATGTATCCAGTGAAGCTTTTAAACACTCGTGAACTTGATGTCAAGGCATGTCGAAGCTTGATCTGGCAGTTTATGGATGCCCAATACCTTGATAAGATTGTAAAAAGAGGTTGTGGTGTGCTCTGGGACTTTTTGTGTCATATAAGGCTCAAAGAAAACTGCAAAAGTGCTCTTGAAGAAAAATGGTAACGATCATCACAAAGAAGCAATAAACTTCTGCCTCTTGTTGCATCAAGCAGAAATGCTTAATACTATGAAAGGCCTCTATTCAAACATGGCTGGTTAATGCTTTTCAAAACCGAGCGATTTTGACCTCTCAGGTGTTCATCAAGTCAAAACCAGTCAGTTTTTGAATGTATGAAGTAACAATGTGGTAATAAGGGCTTTTCATACTATTAAGTATTCCTGCTCGACGCTAGAGTGCCTGAAGATTATTGCTTTCTTTGTAATGAACCTAACCTGACTAAAGCTGTCAATGTTGATTTGATGATTAATTTGGTACCTGTCTGTTGGGAGCCAGAACCGGAGTTTTTTATTTGCTTGTTTTACTGATGGACTTGAACATAGCTCACGAATGGCGGAATCACTGTTTTGACAGCCAGACGGACAAGGAGGCAGATAGAATAACAAGTGCTTATGGCACTTTCTGAAATCACTGATGGTTCTCGCTTGATGCCATTTGATGGCAATCTTAAGTGAAGAGGTGGTAACAAGTTACTCTGTGTTATTCTGTCTTCATGATGCATAACTTAATGAAGCTGCAGATGGGCGGAAGCTCACTAGCGAACATCCGCTATTAGCCGTCACCGTTTCTATTGTTTTCCCTAATCATACACAATGTGCAGTATGTCACGTTTATTGTCAATTCAGGTTGCCGTGCATAGAGGATGCCTCCCCTCCTGTGAAATAGATATTATTAGGTTTTCAAAATGATGGAACAAAAACTGCTCTGTACCAAGATTTGTAGAACCTGAATAAAAACTTGAATAGCATTGCAAAAAAACAAAAAAAAAACGTTTTTATTAGTCCTGTCCTGGGGTACAGCGAAGCTGAGTGCGCTGCATTATGGGAATTAGAGGGTCTATGCTTTATGCTTTGAACTCTACAAAAGAAAAGCATTTCAATGTCAACTCAGTTTTAAAAAAAAAAAAAATATGATTGTTCACTCAAAGAACACTGCCAAGAGTCATTATACAGTGTTTTTTTTTCATGAATTAGGCCTAATGGCATGTAATTCAGTTATGACATTTTATTCAATTACTGATCGCTTTTGCTGATTATGGGGGACTCTCATCCATGGCTAGCTTGCTAATTCCATTTCGACGTCGTTCAAAACTAGGATGCTATAAAATGCATCAAGCTGATCAGCTTGGCCCTGTTCAAAACAGTGTCCTGACTACTGTGTCCTTGAAATATCTGCCGAACACTCTGCATTGTAATCACCTACTTCCTCCTCAAATATAGACGTTCTTTGATACGGACATAATAGTTTCTCATTACAGAAAGTGAAGGCCATTTGACGAAAAGCTTGAGTGGGCAAAAAGCTCTCTAAATCCTTGATTATGTGCACATTTCCTGGGTTTTGCTTATGCATTTGCAAAAGATCTTTTTAGGAAGTAAATATTTTAGGCGGTCCTTCAGAGGGTTTGAGATGAGGCTGTTTTTGGGTCCAACTGCAGTAGATAATAGAGGAAGAGACAGGTGCTTTCTGCAGGATGGACATATTATGTAACACCAGACTATTGGCACGGTATGTTAGGTTGATTATACATGCATTTAGGACATCAGAATGACCCTCGTGATGTCACTTTTCAGTCTACTTGCTTCCTGAATTCAGCATTTACTGAGCTAAATTTGGAAAATATCTGCATCCAACCAAGCGGGGTTTCCGACATATCGTTATTACCTCACCCACGTGTGTCATTGTTTTGGATCATTGATTCAGCTTCAGCCATCTGTGTTGCAAATCCATAGCTTTTCTTGGCGATGCTTAGCAATGTTAGCGCTGAGCAGTCTCGTGTTTGGAGCAAGTGAGCTCCAGTTGGCAACCGCGCAAACCGGAAGCCAGAGCAGAAAGATAACAAACATGGCCGCACCCCTGTATTATGGCAAAAAAATAATGCGGGTGTGGGGATTAGGATTAACCTGTGAGACAAAACCTGAAACGAGGAGCTGTGGAGATTAGTCTCGCCACTAGCGACACAACCACTAACAAGGAACCACAGAGATCAGCTTTTTCACAAGAGACGGAGGAAAGAAACAAGGAACCATAGAGATTAGCATTTTCACCAGAGACGGAGCGAAGAAATGAGGAACCATAGTGATTACCCTTGCCTCGAGGGACGAAACCAAGAATAGGCAACTGTAGAGACTGGAGTAGAGACGTAGAGGGGAGGTAGGAGGGAGAGACTGTGAACAGACGGAGCAAGAAGGGGGAAAGTAAGCAGAAATGGGTATAGAAGCAGTGGTTTTGAGGTGATGCAAGAAGGTTACCAATTTTAAGACTGAACCTTGTATTCATACGTGGTACATTGGCATAAAACCTCTGTGATTATACCGCACAGGCCAGCAGACAGTGCCATTTCTATGAGAGATTATCTGGAGAAATACACGAGACATACACGAGAATATCGCAACACAGCATAAATGTATGAGTCGCTTAGATTGTGCGTAGGAAAAGTAACAGGCCTAGTGCCGCTGACAAGTGTACGTGTGTATCGCGATAAGTCTCGCATGAAACTGGTGTCGGTAAACAGCATTGTTAGTGAATGAGATTCCAAATGTCGAACAACCAGTTTTAAGGTTTACTGTCTCACGCACGTTTAAAATATGGCTCCTGGACAGTGTCATTTATGCATTCCTGAGCCCTGTTATGCTTTGTTGTGCTGCTGCTCCCCTCTGGGACTATTTTAATCTTTATTATTAAAATTAAAGGTTTTCTATTTTTACTCAGCCTGTGCATTTGGGTCCCTCACTACCTTTTTGGGAACATGGTCCCAGCACCCGCCCGCTTTGTCTCTTGCCGACTGGCCACAATCCATGACACTTTTGATGAAGTGTTGCTCAATAAAGGCTTTATACAGCATGCATAATGCCTTCATAAATCATACATAAGCAAATGTCATGCTTTTTAAAGGGTGACATAACACATCCTTATTCAGCATGTGATGCCAGATGTGACAATGACAATGTCAGTTAGCTGACGATGTCACCCTTTTTTTGCATTTAGCCACTAGCTATGTGACATTGTCAGTTATATCACATCTGGCATCACATGCTGAATACGTATGTGTTATTTCACCCCTTACAAAGCATGACATTAGCTTATGTATGATTTATGAAGTCATTATGTCTCACTCATGAAGGCGTTATACATGCCGTATAAAGCCTTTATGAGCATTACTTCATCTAAAGTGTGACCAATTAATTTGTTGATGCAGCTGAATCCGATTTGTTTTAACAAAAATCTTAAAATAGATTTTGTCGGGTCATCTTAACAAAATACCAATACGGCACCAGCAAATTTTCTGTTGTCACTTTTCATTGGCGAGAATCGATCCCATGCACTAATTTCAGTGTCGTTTGACTGCAGAGGATCTTGAAATGGGCAGGAACGCAACGGGAAGGCGAGTTTTAATCTATGCCATCTTTTCTCTGTGTAGGCTACTAGTAATATATCGGCGTTCTTTACATTCTGATATTTAGCGACATACACAGAACAACGTTGTTAATCTTTATTTTTGTGTAACAATCTAGATATTTGTATATGCAGATGATATTCCTATCCCACCATATTTTATCTTCCGCAAACCAGGTCATTAAACATGAGGACACTGCCTCTGATGCCCGTTTTTGTTCCCTTAACAGCTGATTGATTTGTCAACAACTTATTGGCATTGGTTAAAAACTCTCCTTAGGCCTACTGTTTACTTCTTGAATTACCACTACACTGTGAAGTAATAAAAGTACGCACTTAAATAATTTCATCTCCATGTACATCGGCTGCATAATCTGTTTGTGCAGATTTATTTTAACAAACACCCTAACAAAATAATGTATGGTCCAATTGTGTTTGCAAAACACATTTGTTACTTAGGGCTCTAATTTCCTGGCGCAGCGCAGGTGGCGTAGGGAGGCGCAGCCCGCGCAGTGGTAATTTCGTACGGCGCAGCCCGCGTAGTGGTAATTTCGTGAGGTGCGCTGCCTTCGGTAGACGAAGGTGCGCCGAGATGGGTGTGGCGGCGTAGTAGGGGGAGGTGTCACATATTATCAAGACGTAGTGACAACTTTCGCAGAAAGACGCAGAAAACTTTCCAGCTCCAACCTCGTTTAATTTCCGTGCAGTGGTAATTTGGCTGACCGGCGCAGAGTGCGCACACGTCACCGAAATCTCACAGGCAGGTTTACAGAATGTCAGGCACATTTCAATGCAAGAAATAATTACAGGAAGCACTATTTATTGTAACTATCTGAATAAGGACATAAATTATAGTATCTATATCGATTGTCCTGATGTCAGGCGGTTGCCACGCGTAATGGAAACTTGACCTGGCTTAATCAACGCAACTGAATCTGTGATGCAAACTAACGACTTCACATCTTTCTCAGCCAACCACAAACTGTGTAATATATATATATCGAATGCTTGCGTTCTATGCTCAGTAAAGCCGCTTGCACACTGGACGCAAAACGAACTTTTCGCACCACTGATTACAGACAAAGTCAATGCAAAGACGCGATAGTCGGACAGGGTTTTAATATAGCTCCGTGTCCGAGAGTCATAAAAGTTCTCATTTCTCCGAGTATTCCAGGAATTATTAGACGTGCAAACTTGGCTATGTTTGTGTTCGCCCTTCACAAAATGCAAATTGATAGCTATCGACTTTTCTTTTTAGTCTATTCATCTGTTTTCTTCCGTTGAGGATAGACATCAGTATTTATTCGGTCTTTCTTTTGAAAATCAGTCAGATGGACCGAACAGATTCACGCTTTATTTCCACAGCAGAGATAAAATAGTGCATGAGCAAATCAATTCCATGACCACTGACAGAGTGAAGAAATCATCGCATGCACGATCAAGACTGTCCGACACGAAATGCAAAATACTCCATGTCCAGCAGCCAGCAAAAAGTAAAAGTATTGATATGAGAACAGATTTATTACGAAATAAAGAATAAAAATATATCAGCAACAAACGTGATATCAAACAAAGATGACCCACCAATAAATAAATCGCAGTGTTCATTGGATGCTCTGTTGTTAAAATGTTTCTTTTTATTCTTTATTTCGTTTTCAATGTATTCTAACCCCCCCCCCTTTTTTTTTTGGCTGTCAGACACGGAGGCATTGTACATTGTCTCGCGCCAATGTCTACTCGCTTTATTGAGCAGCTTAAACAGAAACATTGATTGAAATTCTCGGTAGTCATCTTAAAGAACTGAGCCCTCTTATCAAAACATTCACGTTTAATATCTAAAAGAGTCAGCAGATTTGAAGAAATTAAAAACAATAATGTCGGACACGACGATTTATTAAAACCCTGTCAGACCTTTGGACACAAGAAGCAATCTGTCGAACGAAAAATTCGTTTCGCGTCCAGTGTGCAAGCGGCTTAATACTAGGCTACTATTATTGTCACTTATGTTTTATCGTCTTTAGTGGGGGAAAGGAATGCTGCCTGATTGCTATGATCTCGTACTGCGTTAAGATCACATATTGGAAATAAATGTGTCACGTATCTTGCATTGTTGTCCATGCATGTTAATCCCAAAATTTAAAGCAGCAACAGTTTGTAACTAATGGGAACACGCTATCCATCGTTTCTCTTGCCAGTGAGCAAGATTTTACTGGGCTGTGTCGCCTTCTATACTCTAACACATTAAAGGTGAGGTGAGGAGCTCATTTGACTGGTGAATATTTGACTCGGCTGTGTTATACCCAAACACGCCATCTTTGCCAACTTGCGCTGTAAGGAGGGGCAGAGGCGGGACAGAGGAGTACTTGCGCCAGGCTACGCCGGGCACGAAATTGCCACATACGCCTGGACACACCCCGTTGGCGCGGCGCACCCCCCATGCGCCGCGCCTGCGCCTGGTCTACGAAATTAGAGCCCTTAGTCTAACACAGTGCTTCTCAAACCTCTTCTGGAGGACCACCTGTCCTGCAGGTTTTAGATCTTTCCCTGTGGTAGCACAGGTGATTAAAATGATCAGCTCGTTATTGACCCTCTAAAGCTGATTGATAACATCCTGATTATTTGAATCACCTGTGCTGGGGCAGGGAAAGACCTAAAACAGGCAGGGAATGTGGTCCTCCAGGAGAGGTTTGAGAAACACTGGTCTAACACAATAGGCCTATTTTGTTAATACAGCAACAATTTTACTTTGTTAATAAAACAAACTTAATTTTTACTTCCTGAACTAATTAATTTTGTTAAATCAATTTGTTAAAATCATCCATTTCTCATGGAACTAATTAATTTGTTCAACATTTTATTAAAAGTAACAAATTCATATGTTGAGTGTAACTGCCATCGCATTATTATTATTAAACTTGTCAAAAAAAAGATTTATTAGTCTATGATTATTGTATTTATCTGATTGAGAGGTTTACCGGCTTTGTTAAAGGGCCAGTGTGTAAAATGGGGGGGAAACGGTGACATCCAGCATTCAGATTCTAGACTGCAGGGCTCACTCACTCACTCATGCTCACCCCTCCCATTGGGAAAAAGACGGTGGCCTCCGAGGACTAAAACACTTTTGCGGAAATGGCATCTTCCTCGACTGGGATTTATCAAGGAGGTAGGAATACACCCGGAAGTTGAAGCTTAATTGAACGCTCTAGAAGATGGCAGATTATCAACTAGCAGTAGCTTCTCCACTCACCCCCATTCATTTTGCCTGACTTTTGGCATCAAATAACTTTACACTTCAAACATTATGAGCCTTCATGTCAGCGATAATATTTTCTACTGAGAAACTACATTTTGTAGCAGACGTCTTTACTTCGTACGTAGCATTATGGTCTAATAGTAAGCACTTTAGGCGATGACACCAGGCTAGGCTAAAAGTGACGTGGAATGCCGGCGACTTTCTGTCACACAGGACGGAAATAACCATACAGTTTACACCAGAAGCCCATAACGAATCGTAGACAGAAGACGATGGAGCCACGTCGCCGACGAAGTGAAGTACCTATGATGTAGTAATTTGTAAAACATAATAACATCGAACGGAATCAAACTCTAATGACAGATGCAATCGGTTGCTGGCTGGGAATTATGTGTAGGATACATCTACCATACGAGTTGCCACTTCTCAGGAGGTTTGTCTACGTCAGCGAGCTGACATCAAGCCTGCAGAGTAGGCGTGGTGCCCAAATGAAAACTCGTTCAATTGAGCTTCACACTCTCTTGTTGAAAATAGTGCCATTCCGCCGTCCACTTCTTTTACTGTCTATGGGATTTATACACACAAAATGCGTTCTCTAGCTGACTGGATTGTCTGTTATATCTATGGTTTGGGCTGCTGAACCAACATGGCGGTGCAAGATGGCGACGTCCCTAAAGCAAGGCCCTTGCTATATGTATATATCAACGCAAAATTATGAGGCAACGAAAAACCAAACAAATTTTGTTTTGTTGCAATTATGCACTGATATAAACATATTAATGGGTAGTATATTCAAATTTTGCCAACAAACCATGCCAAATATTACACACTGGTCCTGTAAGTTTAGAGTTTTGCACCGATCGATTGGGAAGTGGGATGTGTTTAAGGATAGCTATATTATCACAAATGCAGAAAGGAAAAACCTAATTCTTTTGTTAACTATGCAACCCTGTGTGACATCAGTTTTATAATCCTATTCTTGATTAATGAGTAATGTCCCTTCGCACTCAAGTGTTTCATGCCACCTGTGAAAGAAGCCACGGCTTAGGTAATACAAAGGCCATGAGTTCCAGATGTCAAAATGGAAAAGGATCTGCAGCTTGAATCCCGTCCATCATTCCTAAAAATTCATACGTAATGAGCAAAATTATCATTCAGTAAGCAAGATGTCAGTAGAGAAGATGCGTCGCATTTCCCCTTATTCAGGAGCGCGTAGCCTATAATGTCTCTGTATGAAATCTAGAAATGCCGTCGTACAGAAGAGACTGTCTGATCGCAGAAGAAGGATATCCATTCAAACTAAATCATTCAAACTGTACATACAGGTGAAATCTATACGTTAAACAAATATCAAACTCAGAATTACTGTACACTTAACCTATTCCAATTGAAGGAAAAAAGGCATGGAATGTGAGCTCTGTTGTTTTCAGTACTGCGACAAGGCCTCGCTTTAAATATAATTTGACAAGTGAATTGATTGATTTGTTGCTTTATTTATGACACAATGAGACGTGCACAGAAAACATTCTACGGTACATTTACAGTATAAATGTTCAAGAATAAACCAACATCGTCAAACAGAAGGCTATTATACAGCAAACATAATGAGTTATCTCCCTCTACCACATGACCTGATGAAATGATGAAACAGTAAACAGGATGAAATAAATGCAAAATTACAATTTACATGTATGTAGCACATGTTTTATTCAGACCGGTGGTCCATGTATACAGAGATTTTCCTAGTGATTCTTCATAAGCTGCTGGATATTATATAGGCTACTATTCATCAGCCCACCCTATATTTTTACGGATGAGTGATTTAGCGATTACCAACAACAACACAGCAAGGCAACAACGTATTATATCGATTTAAATCCGCAAATAAAAAGTAATTCTCAATAACAACTGTGCTTAGGCCTAATTCGGACTACAATACGTCGCGCATTTGGCAGGCTCTAGGCATGCGTATGTAGGTTCGGTGGCCGGCCTACTGCGAAGCTTGTCTCGGCTGAGTACGAGGTTGATAAAAGCACACGACATGAAGGGGAGATTATCGCGAGAAAGCCACGAGAGATACACGAGACGTCTTGTGAGAATTGGGCAGTATCTGCTGGCCTGTACGGTACGTCCGCTCTGCACCACGGTTGAGTGTGTGAGTGTGGAATTTCATTTTAAAAATGCAAAAATCTAATGTACTGTATGGTTGCTTTGCATTTAAAGCGTTCTGTAGTTATGATGCATAGAAAATGTAGTTAGGTTTTATTATAGGTATGGTCCATTAAAAATGTACTGAATTTTTGGTCAGATTTTTTATTTACTGCAATATGTTGAATTGATGATTTGGCAAAATTATGGTCCATTAAAAATGTACTACATTTATGGTGGGTGTAGCTGTGTGGATCAGTGGTCAAAAAGGAGTGTGTCAATGAATATTGGGCTTTACAGCACTTTTCTCTTAATAACATGAAGTGCTGTGTAGTCATATGAGCAGCATTAGAATCCACCCCCTTCTGGCCCTCCAACACCTCTTTCAGCATGTTTGGGATTTCCTGATGATCTTTCAAGTAATCACTCATACAGTCCGCACCAGCTTAGTTTTAGCCATTTGCCCAGAGCAGGACAAATGGAGGCACAGTTGCTGGTGATGTGCGGATCAGTAGCTGGAGCCGCAGGATGGAGCTGTGGTCGAATCACCAGTGTGGAGCATTGGTCAGGACCGCAGTGTAGTTCAGTGGCAACGTTTACACGCACATATTTTTTCATTTGAAATGAAATCATTTTGATTGATGATTCTGAAAGATGGTTTTTGTGCATACTACATGATTGGGTAGATGTGCACGTTTGCATGTCACAAGCAGGCCATCGGTATTGATCCTTTGACGCAGGCACGATTATGCATCCGTTATTCCTTTGGAGTCAACCTCTGTTAGGGTGGTCCTAACATGTATGATAGCCGACCTTATCGCTTTCCTTTTCTTTTAAATTTATTTATAACAATTGAAAGTTGGCCAGGGATGCACTGTCTGTGTTTTGCAGAGTCTTTGGTTAAAATGCAATTTGATAGTGCTTTAAACACCACGCAAAACAATAAATGTGAGAAATAAAGCATTATTTAATTGCCTTGTGATAAAATAAGCAATGAAGTTGCATTACCAGTAAAATTGTCTTGCAATGCGAACTGGTACGTGAGTAAGTAGTCATGTAATCTCCTTTGAGAGTAGTTTTCAGTTCAATGGTGTTTCTGAATTTCAATTGAGATTGTGAAGCCTTCTTTCAAACCATATTGCGAAGAGAATTCAGCATAAATGTTCTCAGTCACGTTACAGTTAATTTGTTGAAAGGTTTGAACATTTGTTATACAAATAATACAACAAATAATGATTGAATTGCACAGTCTTGCCCATGACTCAACTTGTGTTGTGTCAGGAGAAATAATGACACAGAGAGGATAATGAAGATAACACAATTTATTTGCTTTGCAGGCCAGGAATGTTTTTTAATTTATTTCCACATTGCCAATATCTGTGTGAATACTATGACTGCATTAGACCTGTTTGCTCCCACTTCATTTATCCTCTCCAAGATTTGCTTAAATAGCTCATTGTTGACTCGTTTGACTATTTTGTATTTTTTTAATGTTAAAATAGCTTTCCCTGTCACTCACTTGCGCACGTCCCTATGTTATGTCAAACTCTGCCGTACATAATGTGTCACAGTGGCTCCACTACACATAATGAAGATGCACATGAAGTTTCTGATGCTGACAGGAATGCAATCAAACCTTGTGTGGCTATCCAATTGATTATCGAAACGACAGCACCACCTTGTTCAGTCGGCTTATTTTTTTCAGTTGGATAGAGCTATTTCATTCAGATTGAGGTGTTTACGTGAGGACATTGCATTCTGATCGAGCTTCAGTCTTATGACACTTGCTCTGTGTAAATGTGGCGAGAGGGGTAGTATTGGTTAGAGCAGCAGTGTAGATCAGTTATAAGAGCAGCAGTGTGGATCAGTAGTTAGTGCAGCAGTGTGGATCAGTGGTAAGAGCAGCAGTGTGGATGAGTGGTTAAAGCGGTAGTGTGGATCAGTGGTTTGAGCAGCAGTGTGGAGCAGTGGGTAGAGCAGGAGTGTGGAAGAGTGGTTATAGCAGTAGTGTGGATCAGTGGTTATATCAGTAGTGTGGATCAGTGATTATAGCAGTAGTGTGGATCAGTGGTTAGAGTACCAGTGTGGATTAGTGGTAAGAGCAGCAGTGTGGATCAGTGATCAGAGCAGCAGTTTCAAGCAGTGATCAGAGAAGCAACGTGGAAGAGTGGTTATAGCAGCAGTGTGGATCAGTGGTAAGAGAACCAATGTGGATCAGAGCAGCAATGTGGAGCATAGTTAGAGCAGCAGTGGGGATCAGTGGTAAGAGCAGCAGTGTGGATGAGTGGTTAGAGCAGCAGTTTGGAGCAGTGGGTAGAGCAGCAGTGTGGAAGAGTGGTTATAGCAGCAGTGTGGAGCAGTGATCAGAGCAGCAATGTGGAGCAGTGGTTAGAGCAACAGTGTGGATCAGTGGTTAGAGCAGCTATATGGATCAGTAGTTAGAGCAGCAGTGTGGATCAGTGATCAGAGCAGCAGTGTAGAGCAGTGGTTAGAGCAACAGGGTGCATAAGTGGTTAGAGCAACAGTGTAGAGCAATGATCAGAGCAGAAGTGTGGAGCAATGGTTAGAGCTGCAGTGTGGAGCAGTGGTTAGAGCAGCAGTGTGGATCAGTGGTAAGAGCAGCAGTGTGGATCAGAGATAAGAGCAGCAGTGTGGATCAGTGGTAAGAGCAGCAGTGTAGATCAGTGGTAAGAGCAGCAGTTTGGAGCAGGGATCAGAGCAGCAATGTGGATCAGTGGTCAGAGCTGCAATGTGGATCAGTGGTCAGAGCAGCAATGTGGATCAGTGGTAAGAGCAGCAGTGTGGATCAGTGGTAAGAGCAGCAGTGTAGATCAGTGGTAAGAGCAGCAGTGTGGTGCAATGATCAGAGTAGCAAAGTGGATCAGTGGTCAGAGCTGCAATGTGGATCAGTGGTCAGAGCTGCAATGTGGATCAGTGGTCAGAGCAGCAATGTGGATCAGTGGTAAGAACAGCAGTATGGATCAGTGGTAAGAGCAGCAGTGTAGATCAGTGGTAAGAGCAGCAGTGTGGAGCAGTGATCAGAGCAGCAATGTGGATCAGTGGTCAGAGCTGCAATGTGGATCAGTGGTCAGAGCAGCAGTGTGGACCAGTGGTAAAAGCAGCAGTGTGGATCAGTGATCAGAGCAGCAGTGTGGAGCAGTGGGTAGAGCAGCAGTGTGGAAGAGTAGTTATAGCTGCAGTGTGGAGCAGTGATCAGAGCAGCAGTGTGGAGCAGTGGGTAGAGCAGCAGTGTGGAGCAGTGGGTACAGCAGCAATGTGGAGCAGTGGTCAGAGCAGCAGTGTGAAGCAGTGGTTAGAGCAGCAGGGTAAATCAGTCGTTTGAGCAGCAAAGTGGATCAGTGGTTAGGGCAGCAGTGTGGAGCAGTGGTCAGAGGCGCACTGGTTTGGGCAGCAGTCAAAGCAGCAGTGTTGATCAGCGGTTAGAGCAGCAGTGTGGATCAGTGGTTAGGGCAACAGAGTGGATCAGTGGTAAGAGCAGCAGTGTGGAGCAGTGGTCAGAGCAGCAGTGTGGAGCAGTGGTCAGAGCAGCAATGGGGAGCAGTTGTTAGAGCAGCAGTGTGGAGCAGTGGTTAGGGCAGCAGTATGGAGCAGTGGTTATAGCATCAGTGTATATCAGTGGTTATAGCAGAAGTGTGGTTCAGTTATCAGAGCAGCAGTGTGGAAGAGTGTTAAGAGCAGCAGTGTGGATCAGTGGTAAGAGCAGCAATGTAGATCACTGGTTAGAGCAGCAGTGTGGATCACTGCTTAGAGCAGCTGTTTGGAGCAGTTATCAGAGTAGCAGTGTGGAAGAGTGTTACGAGCAGCAGTTTGGATCAGTGGAAAGAGCAGCAGTGTAGATCAGTGGTTCGAGCAGCAGTGTGGAACAGTGGTAAGAGCAGCAGTGTGGATCCGTGGTAAGACCAGCAGTGCAGATCAGTGGTAAGAGCAGCAGTGTGGATCCGTGGTAAGACCAGCAGTGCAGATCAGTGGTAAGAGCAGCAGTATGGATCAGTGGTTAGATCAGCAATATGGAGCAGTGATTATAGCAGCAGTGTGGAGCAGTGATCAGAGCAGCAATGTGGAGCAGTGGTAAGAGCAACAGTGTGAATTAGTGGTTAGAGCAGCAATGTTGATCGGTGGTTAAAGCAGCAGTGTGGATCAGTTGTCAGAGCAGCAGTGTGCATCAGTGTTAAGAGCAGCAGTGTGGATCAGTGTTAAGAGCAGGAGTGTGGATCAGTGTTAAGAGCAGGAGTGTGGATCAGTGGTTAGAGCAGAATAGATCAGTGGTTAGAGCAGCAATATAGATCAGTGGTTTGAGCAGCATTGTGGATATGTGGTAAGAACAGCAGTGGGGAGCAGTGGTTAGAGCAGAAGTGTGGTTCAGTTATCAGAGCAGCAGTGTGGAAGAGTGTTAAGAGCAGCAATGTAGATCACTGGTTAGAGCAGCAGTGTGGATCACTGCTTCGAGCAGCTGTTTGGAGCAGTTATCAGAGTAGCAGTGTGGAAGGGTGTTATGAGCAGCAGTTTGGATCAGTGGTAAGAGCAGCAGTGTAGATCAGTGGTCAGAGCAGCAGTGTGGAACAGTGGTAAGAGCAGCAGTGTGTATCCATGGAAAGACCAGCAGTGCAGATCAGTGGTAAGAGCAGCAGTGTGGATCACTGGTTGGAGCAGCATTGTGGATCAGTGGTAAGAGCAGCAGTGCGGATCAGTGGTACGAGCAGCAGTGCAGGTCAGTGGTAAGAGCAGCAGTGTGGATCAGTGGTAACAGCAGCAATGTGTGCTTCAGTGATAAGAGCAGCAGAGTGGAGCAGTGGGTAGAGCAGCAGTGTGGAAGAGTGGTTATCGCAGCTGTGTGGAGCAGTGATCAGAGCAGCAGTGTCCAGCAGTGGTTAGAGCAGCAGGGTGGATCAGTGGTTAGAGCTGCAGTGTCGAGCGGTGATGAGAGCAGCCGGGTGGATCAGTGGTTATAGCAGCAGTGTGGATCAGTGGTTTGAGCAACAGTGCGGATCACTGTTTAGAGCAGCATTGTGGATCAGTGGTTATAGCAGCAGTGTGGACCAGTGTTGAGAGCAGCAGTGTGGATCAGTGGTTTCAGCAGCAGTGCGGATCACTGTTTAGAGCAGCATTGTGGATCAGTGGTAAGAGCAGCAGTGTGGATCAGTGGTAACAGCAGCAATGTGGTACCGTGATAAGAGCAGCAGTGTGCAGCAGTGGTTAGAGCAGCAGGGTGGATCAGTGGTTAGAGCCGCAGTGTGGCCCAGTTATCAGAGCAGCAGTTTGGAACAGTGTTTAGAGCAGCAGTGTGGATCACAGGTTAGAGCAGCATTGTGGATCAGTGGTAAGAGCAGCAGGGTGGATCAGTGGTTAGAGCTGCAGTGTCGAGCGGTGATGAGAGCAGCAGGGTGGATCAGTGGTTATAGCAGCAGTGTGGAACAGTGTTGAGAGCAGCAGTGTGGATCAGTGGTTTGAGCAACAGTGTGGATCACTGTTTAGAGCAGCATTAAGGATCAGTGGTTATAGCAGCAGTGTGGACCAGTGTTGAGAGCAGCAGTGTGGATCAGTGGTTTGAGCAGCAGTGCGGATCACTGTTTAGAGCAGCATTGTGGATCACTGTTTAGAGCAGCATTGTGGATCAGTGGTAAGAGCAGCAGTGTGGATCAGTGGTAACAGCAGCAATCTGGTACCGTGATAAGAGCAGCAGTGTGCAGCAGTGGTTAGAGCAGCAGGGTGGATCAGTGGTTAGAGCCGCAGTGTTGCCCAGTTATCAGAGCAGCAGTTTGGAACAGTGTTTAGAGCAGCAGTGTAGATCACAGGTTAGAGCAGCAGTGTGGAACAGTGGTAAGAGCAGCAGGGTGGATCAGTGGTTAGAGCTGCAGTGTCGCGCGGTGATGAGAGCAGCAGGGTGGATCAGTGGTTATAGCAGCAGTGTGGAACAGTGTTGAGAGCAGCAGTGTGGATCAGTGGTTTGAGCAACAGTGCGGATCACTGTTTAGAGCAGCATTGTGGATCAGTGGTTATAGCAGCAGTGTGGACCAGTGTTGAGAGCAGCAGTGTGGATCAGTGGTTTGAGCAGCAGTGCGGATCACTGTTTAGAGCAGCATTGTGGATCAGTGGTAAGAGCAGCAGTGTGGATCAGTGGTAACAGCAGCAATGTGGTACCGTGATAAGAGCAGCAGTGTGCAGCAGTGGTTTGAGCAGCAGGGTGGATTAGTGGTTAGAGCCGCAGTGTGGCCCAGTTATCAGAGCAGCAGTTTGGAACAGTGTTTAGAGCAGCAGTGTGGATCACAGGTTAGAGCAGCATTGTGGATCAGTGGTAAGAGCATTAGTGTGGATCAGTGGTAACAGCAGCAATGTGGATCAGTGATAAGAGCAACAGTGTGCAGCAGTGGTTTGAGCAGCAGGGTGGATCAGTGGTTAGAGCCGCAGTGTGGCGCAGTTATCAGAGCAGCACTTTGGAACAGTGTTTAGAGCAGCAGTGTGGATCACAGGTTAGAGCAGCATTGTGGATCAGTGGTAAGAGCATTAGTGTGGATCAGTGCTAAAAGCAGCAGTGTAGATCCGTGGTTAGAGCAGCAGTGTGGAACAGTGGTAAGAGCAGCAGTGCGGATCAGTGGTACGAGCAGCAGTGCAGATCAGTGGTAAGAGCAGCAGTGTGGATCAGTGATTCGAGATGCAGTGTGGAGCAGTGGGTAGAGCCGCAGTGTGGAAGAGTGGTTATAGCAGCAGTGTGGAGCAGTGATCAGAGCAGCAGTGAAGATCAGTGCTAAAAGCAGCAGTGTAGATCCGTGGTTAGAGCAGCAGTGCAGATCAGTGGTAAGAGCAGCAGTGTGGATCAGTGATTCGAGATGCAGTGTGGAGCAGTGGGTAGAGCCGCAGTGTGGAAGAGTGGTTATAGCAGCATTGTGGATCAGTGATAAGAGCAGCAGTGAAGATCAGTGCTAAAAGCAGCAGTGTAGATCCGTGGTTAGAGCAGCAGTGTGGAACAGTGGTAAGAGCAGCAGTTCGGATCAGTGGTACGAGCAGCAGTGCAGATCAGTGTTAGAGCAGCAGTGTGGAACAATGGTAAGTGTAGCAGTGCAGATCAGTGGTAGAGCAGCAGTGTGGAACTATGTTAAGTGCAGCAGTTTGGAGCAGTGGTAAGAGCAGCAGTGTGAATCAGTGTTTCGGGCAGCAGTACAGATCATTGGTTAGAGTAAGAGTGTGGAACCGTGGTTATAGCAGCAGTGTGTTGCAGTTGTTAGAGCAGCAGTGTGGGTCAGTGATTAGAGCAGCAGTGCAGATCAGTGTTTAGAGAAGCTGTGTGGAGTATTGTTCAGAGCAGCAGTGTGGTAGAGTGTTAAGAGCTGCAGTGTGGATCAGTGGTTAGAGCAGCAGTGTGGATCACTGGTTAGAGCACCAGTGTGGAACAGTTATCAGAGCAGCAGTCTGAATCAGTTGTAAGATTAGCAGTGTAGATCAGTGGTTAGAGCAGCAGTGTGGATCAGTGGTAAGAGCAGCAGTGTAGATCAGTGGTTAAAGCAGCAGTGTGGAACAGTGATAAGAGCAGCAGTGTAGATCAGTGGTAAGAGCAGCAGTGTAAAACAGTGGTTAGAGCAGCAGTGTGAATCAGTGGTTAGAGCAGCAGTGCAGATCAATGGTGAGAGCAGCAATGTGGAACAGTGGTAAGAACAGCAGTGGGGAGCAGTGATTAGAGCAGCAGTATGGAGCAGTGGTTATAGCAGCAGTGTAGATCAGTGGTTATAGCAGAAGTGTGGTTCAGTTATCAGAGCAGCAGTGTGGAAGAATGTTAAGAGCAGCAGTGTGGATCAGTGGTAAGAGCAGCAATGTAGATCACTGGTTAGAGCAGCAGTGTGGATCACTGCTTAGAGCAGCTGTTTGGAGCAGTTATCAGAGTAGCAGTGTGGAAGGGTGTTATGAGCAGCAGTTTGGATCAGTGGTTAGAGCAGCAGTGTAGATCAGTGGTTAGAGCAGCAGTGTGGAACAGTGGTAAGAGCAGCAGTGTGGATCCATGGAAAGACCAGTAGTGCAGATCAGTGGTAAGAGCAGCAGTGTGGATCACTGGTTGGAGCAGCATTGTGGATCAGTGGTAAGAGCAGCAGTGTGGATCAGTGGTAACAGCCGCAAGGTGGATCAGTGAAAAGAGCAGCAGTTTGGAAGAGTGGTTATCGCAGCAGTGTGGAGCAGCTATCAGAGCAGCAGTGTGGAGCAGTTGTTAGAGCAGCAGTGTAGAGCAGTGATGACAGCAGCAGTGTGGAGCAGTTGTCTGGGCAGCAGTTTGGAACAGTGGTGAGAGCAGCAGTGTGGATCACTGGTTAGAGCAGCATCGTGGATCAGTAGTAAGAGCAGCAGTGTGGGTCCGTGCTAAAAGCTGCAGTGCGGATCAGTGGTAAGAGCAGCAGTGCAGGTCAGTGGTAAGAGCAGCAGTGTGGATCAGTGGTAACAGCAGCAATATGGATCAGTGATGAGAGCAGCAGTGTGGAGCAGTGGGTAGAGCAGCAGTGTGGAAGAGTGGTTATCGCAGCAGTGTGGAGCATTGATCAGAGCAGCAGTGTTCAGCAGTGCTTAGAGCAGCAGGGTGGATCAGTGGTTAGAGCTGCAGTGTAGAGCAGTGATGAGAGCAGCAGGGTGGATCAGTGGTTATCGCAGCAGTGTGGAACAGTGTTGAGAGCAGCCGTGTGGATCAGTGGTAAGAGCAGCAGCGTGGATCAGTGGTAACAGCCGCAATGTGGATCAGTGAAAAGAGCAGCAGTTTGGAAGAGTGGTTATCGCAGCAATGTGCAGCAGCTATCAGAGCAGCAGTGTAGAGCAGTGATGACAGCAGCAGTGTGGAGCAGTTGTCTGGGCAGCAGTTTGGAACAGTGGTGAGAGCAGCAGTGTGGATCACTGGTTAGAGCAGCATCGTGGATCAGTAGTAAGAGCAGCAGTGTGCGTCAGTGCTAAAAGCTGCAGTGCGGATCAGTGGTACGAGCAGCAGTGCAGGTCAGTGGTAAGAGCAGCAGTGTGGATCAGTGGTAACAGCAGCAATATGGATCAGTGATAAGAGCAGCAGTGTGGAGCAGTGGGTAGAGCAGCAGTGTGGAAGAGTGGTTATCGCAGCATTGTGGAGCAGTGATCAGAGCAGCAGTGTTCAGCAGTGCTTAGAGCAGCAGGGTGGATCAGTGCTTAGAGCTGCAGTGTAGAGCAGTGATGAGAGCAGCAGGGTGGATCAGTGGTTATCGCAGCAGTGTGGAACAGTGTTGAGAGCAGCAGTGTGGATCAGTGGTAAGAGCAGCAGTGTGGATCACTGGTTAGAGCATCATTGTGGATCAGTGGTAAGAGCAGCAGCGTGGATCAGTGGTAACAGCCGCAATGTGGATCAGTGAAAAGAGCAGCAGTTTGGAAGAGTGGTTATCGCAGCAATGTGGAGCAGCTATCAGAGCAGCAGGGTGGATCAGTGGTTAGAGCAGCAGTGTAGAGCAGTGATGACAGCAGCAGTGTGGAGCAGTTGTCTGGGCAGCAGTTTGGAACAGTGGTTAGAGCAGCATTGTGGATCACTGGATAGAGCAGCATCGTGGATCAGTGGTAAGAGCAGCAGTGTGGATCAGTGCTAAAAGCTGCAGTGGAGATCCGTGGTTAGAGCAGCAGTGTGGAACAGTGGTAAGAGCAGCAGTGCGGATCAGTGGTACGAGCAGCAGTGCAGGTCAGTGGTAAGAGCAGCAGAGTGGAGCAGTGGGTAGAGCAGCAGTGTGGAAGAGTGGTTATCGCAGCTGTGTGGAGCAGTGATCAGAGCAGCAGTGTCCAGCAGTGGTTAGAGCAGCAGGGTGGATCAGTGGTTCGAGCTGCAGTCTAGAGCAGTGATGAGAGCAGCAGGGTGGATCAGTGGTTATAGCAGCAGTGTGGAACAGTGTTGAGAGCAGCAGTGTGGATCAGTGGTTTGAGCAGCAGTGCGGATCACTGTTTAGAGCAGCATTGTGGATCAGTGGTTATAGCAGCAGTGTGGAACAGTGTTGAGAGCAGCAGTGTGGATCAGTGGTTTGAGCAGCAGTGCGGATCACTGTTTAGAGCAGCATTGTGGATCAGTGGTAAGAGCAGCAGTGTGGATCAGTGGTAACAGCAGCAATGTGGATCAGTGATAAGAGCAGCAGTGTGCAGCAGTGGTTTGAGCAGCAGGGTGGATCAGTGGTTAGAGCCGCAGTGTGGCGCAGTTATCAGAGCAGCAGTTTGGAACAGTGTTTAGAGCAGCAGTGTGGATCACAGGTTAGAGCAGCATTGTGGATCAGTGGTAAGAGCAATAGTGTGGATCAGTGCTAAAAGCAGCAGTGTAGATCCGTGGTTAGAGCAGCAGTGTGGAACAGTGGTAAGAGCAGCAGTGCGGATCAGTGGTACGAGCAGCAGTGCAGATCAGTGGTAAGAGCAGCAGTGTGGATCAGTGATTAGAGATGCAGTGTGGAGCAGTGGGTAGAGCAGCAGTGTGGAATAGTGGTTATAGCAGCAGTGTGGAGCAGTGATCAGAGCAGCAGGGTGGAGCAGTGATTAGAGCAGCAGGGTGGATCAGTGGTTAGAGCAGCATTGTAGAGCAGTGATGAGAGCCGCAGGGTGGATCAGTGGTTGGAGCAGCAATGTGGAGCAGTTATCAGATCAGCAGTACGTAACAGTGTTGACAGCGGCAGTGTGGATCAGTGGTAAGAGCAGCAGTGTAGATCACTGGTTAGAGCAGCAGTGTGGATCACTGGTTAGAGCAGCAGTGTGGAGCAGTTTTCAGGGCAGCAGTCAGGATCAGTGGTAAGTTAGAGCAGCAGTGTGGATCTTTGGTAAGAGGAGCCTTGTGGATCTGTGGTAAGATCATCAGTGTAGTTCAGTGGTTAGAGCAGCATTGTGGATCAGTGATAAGAGCAGCAGTGTAGATCAGTGCTAAAAGCAGCAGTGTAGATCCGTGGTTAGAGCAGCAGTGTGGAACAGTGGTACGAGCAGCAGTGCGGATCAGTGGTACGAGCAGCAGTGCAGATCAGTGTTAGAGCAGCAGTGTGGAACAATGGTAAGTGTAGCAGTGCAGATCAGTGGTAGAGCAGCAGTGTGGAACTATGTTAATTGCAGCAGTTTGGAGCAGTGGTAAGAGCAGCAGTGTGAATCAGTGTTTAGGGCAGCAGTACAGATCATTGGTTAGAGTAAGAGTGTGGAACCGTGGTTATAGCAGCAGTGTGTTGCAGTTGTTAGAGCAGCAGTGTGGGTCAGTGATTAGAGCAGCAGTGCAGATCAGTGTTTGGAGAAGCTGTGTGGAGTATTGTTCAGAGCAGCAGTGTGGAAGAGTGTTAAGAGCTGCAGTGTGAATCAGTGGTTAGAGCAGCAGTGTGGATCACTGGTTAGAGCACCAGTGTGGAACAGTTATCAGAGCAGCAGTCTGAATCAGTTGTAAGATTAGCAGTGTAGATCAGTGGTTAGAGCAGCAGTACGGAATAGTGGTACGAGCAGCAGTGTGGATCAGTGGTAAGAGCAGCAGTGTAGATCAGTGTTTAGAGCAGCAGTGTGGAACAGTGGTAAGAGCAGCAGTGTGGATTCGTGGTAAGGGCAGCAGTGTAGATCAGTGGTAAGAGCAGCAGTGTGGAACAGTGGTAAGAGCAGCAGTGTGGATTCGTGGTAAGGGCAGCAGTGTAGATCAGTGGTAAGAGCAGCAGTGTGAAACAGTGGTTAGAGCTGCAGTGTGAATCAGTGGTTAGAGCAGCAGTGCAGATCAATAGTTAGAGCAGCAATGTGGAACAGTGGTTTTAGAGCAGTGATCAAGGCAGCAGTGTTGATCAGTAGTAAGAGCAGCTGTATGGATCATTGTTTAGAGCTGCAGTGTGGAGCAGTGGGTAGAGCAGCAGTGTTGAGCATTGATCAGTGCAGCAATGTGGAGCAGTGATCAGAGCAGCAGTGTGGAGCAGTGATCAGACCAGCAGTCTGGAGCAGTGGCTAGAGCAGCAGGATGGGTCAGTGGTTAGAGTAGCAGTGTAGAGCAATGATCAGAGCAACAGTGTGGAGCAGTGGTTTGAGCAGCAGTTTGGATCAGTAGTTTCAGCAGCAGTGCGGAGCAGTGGTTAGGGCAGCAGTGTGTAGCAGTGGTAAGAGCAGCAGTGTAGATCAGTGGTTAGACCAGAATTGATCAGTGGTAAGAGCAGCATTGTGGATCAGTGATCAGAGCAGCAGTGTGAAGCAGTAGTTATAGCAGCAATGGGGAGCGGTGATCAGTGCAGCACTGTGGATCAGTGGTTAGAGCAGCAGTGTGGATCACTGGTTAGAGCAGCAGTGTGGAAGAGTGGTAAGAGCAGCAGTGTGGATCAGAGCTAAGAGCAGCAGTGCAGATCAGTGGTATGAGCAGCAGTGTCAATCAGTCGTTAGAGCTGCAGTGCAGATCAGTGGTTAGAGCAGCAGTGTAGAACAGGGGTTATAACAGCAGTGTGGTGCAGTGATTAGAGCAGCAGTGTGGATTAGTGGTTATAGCAGCAGTGTGGATCCGTTATCTGAGCAGCAGTGCGGTTCAGTGATCGGAGCAGCAGTTTGCATTTCTTTCTTATGACTGCAGGTTACTGTACATGCCGTTATAACCTCCTGTTGCTAATTAACATCCTTTTTTCGTTTTTCTTTCAAATGAAATTACATGTTTTTTCTTCTCTGTCATGCCTACTCATTCTTTCTCTCTCTACTCGCTCTTCCTCTGTCTTTTGGCCATCTTCTGTGCATACTGTGCAGTTCACAAGTATTTAGGCAGTGCCACTGTGCAAAGATGGTTTTAACTCTTCTGCGGTTCATGCGATGCAGATGTAAACGCAGGAATAACGCTGAATCTCTTCTACTTTAACAATATGCAAAATGCTGCGGTACAGGATCCCAACACTGGGTCCCTGTTGTAGATGGCACTGTATATGCGCTGTGCAGAGGGAGATGCATTCCATGGACATAAGTCTATGATCATTTTATGGACTAGAGTGTATAGGCACCTGCTCATTTAACATTTGTTCCAAAATTATTCATTACGTTAATACGGTGTCGGCACTCGCTTTGCTGTTTGAACAGCCTTCACTCTTCAGGGAACGCTTTCTGCTGACTTTCAGAAATTGCTGCAGTGATTTGTTTCACTTCTGGACGATGAAACTGAAATAAAAGCCTTCACCACGCTGTCGGAAGCACAGAATAATCCGGAATGTCACTGCATGCCATGGCGTCTAGATTTTCAGTCAGTGGAGTTGAAGCCTCATTTGAACTGCGTAAAAAATCCCCTGATCTTCGATTGTCCACATACTTTCGTCACAGAAGTGTTGAGCTGTGTGTGATTTGGATATCCTGTAGCCCCTCCCCCGCATGGTCACAGTTGAATCCGTGTCCATGGTGATGGTGTAATGGAGGCTTTTATTGGGTTCAGTCCTGGCCATACTGTGCTAAATCCCCCATGCTGTTTATACGCTCTGTGACCACACTGTGTGTGTGTGCTTGTGTGTGTGCGTGTACCTGTGTGTACATTTATAGTCATGTGCTGTGTGCAGATGCATGAACGTGTGTGTTTTTCTCAGAATGTACATACTGAGTGTTACTCGGGCGGTGTGTGTTTTGTGTGTGTGTTCGTGTGTGTATGCGTGTCTTATTGCGTAGATGTGTGAATGTGTGCGTGACAGTGCGTTGTTAGTGTTGTGTGTTTGAGCATGTGCTTTTGTGTGTGTGTGTGTGTGTGTGTGTGTGTGTATGTGTGTTTAAATGTGTATTTTTGTGTGAGTGTGTGTGTGAGTGTGTGCATGCATGTATTTGTGTGTGAGAGAGCTCCATTAGTGCAGTGTGTTTGTGTGTGTTTTTGTGTCTGTTTATGTGTTTGAGTATGTAGGTGTGTGTGAGAGCATCATTAGTGCTCTTTGTGAGAGTGTTTGAGGGAGTGTGAGAGAGAGAGAGAGAGAGAGAGAGAGAGAGAGAGAGAGAGAGAGAGAGAGAGAGAGAGAGAGAGAGAGAGAGAGAGAGAGAGAGAGAGAGAGAGAGAGAGAGAGAGAGAGAGTCATTAGTGGTGGTGTGATGCAGCACTTGGTTGAGTAATAAAGGGAGCCCATCGCTGCATCCTCTCTCCGGCTCTCTAATTGACTTCTTATTTCTCTAAGTGCTTTATTGGCAGGGAGACTCATAGTGTTTGTGCCAAATACTTTAGCATTATCATTCTCTGCCCCGGCTCCTCTCTTTCTCTCTCACTCTGTCCGTCTCCTTCTCTCCATTTCTCAGAGTCCCAATCTTCTTCCCCTCTTTTTATGCCCCTCCCATTTTCTCTCTCGCTCACACACACACAGACACACACGCTTGCTGTGGAGTAAGTGCGGAGCGCTTCTGGGCCTGGTTTGGGTGTGTCAGGCTGCAGTTGTGCTGTTAGCAGTGTCTGACGGGCTTTGGGTGAGACGGGGCCTGAGCTGACCCTGACAGAGAGTGAGTGAGATGCACAGTGCTTTCTGGAATGAATTAAACTGAAGTGTGGCGCATTTTATTGTGTGTGTGTGTGTGTGTGTGTGCGCGCGCATGTGTTTTGTGTGTAGGATTGCATGTGGGCTGGTATCCGGCTGTAATATTTCTTCTCTGAATAATATCTGCGATTCAAGGGAAAAAAATGTCAAAACAGAAACGGATGAGGATGGCCTGAGTGAAGCAGGGATCAGAGAGAGAGAGGGAGAGAGGGAAAAATGGGGGGAGAGAGAGATGGGGTAGGGACGGATGGAGGGAGGGCACGACAGTAACAGAAGGACGGAGAGGGCAGACGTCCCTGCGGGTGACAGCTGGGTCGGGAGGGGGGTGCGGGGCAGATGGGGGTGGGGGGTGTCAGAATGCATTGCTCAACAGCTCAAAGGAGCCTGTCTGCTTCAGTTTAATACCCAATACTGATATTCTTCTCCATATCACTATTATCATCACTGTATTATGAGGAATATATGAGGAATAATCATAATAATAAAAATAATTATTAGATCCTCTGGGTTCACACCAGCCGCGACCTCAATGCTGGTTATGTTTTCGGTACAGCATTTCGTGTTATATCGCGTTCAGTGAGCGCGCTCAGACCGCACCCATCTTCAACCTCAGCCTTCTATTCAGCCCAGCTTCTCACCTGTAATGCTTCGTGACTGCTTCTTCAAAGGCTTGCAAGGGTGTCGTGTTCACATGAATTGTTCGCCAATAGACAGACCCACCCACATATGAATACACAGATCAACTGAAAACAACACCAGCATCGGTAATGAATGTGCTTATTGCTATGATGATCTGGTTTCTGAGCTATAGCATTGAGAGTAGCCTGGGCGGCTTGCATTGGGGGACGTGTTGAGGTGTTAAATGCGAGGTGCTGGGGCAGAATAATGTAAGTGTTGGGGTAGCATCAGCGCGCTATGTGTGTTTTAGTTAATGATAGCATCCTCGATGTGCCACAGCATCTGTCTGTGGGGGCGGACCCTGCCAGTGCTAAAATTGGAAGAGAGAGGAGACAGATGTAAGAAGGTCACAAAGAAGAAAGAGGGGAAGAGAATGAGGGAGACAGAGCGAGAGAGAGAAAGAGCGAAAGGGAGAGAGATTGAAATAAAGGGGACAGATCCTACCTTCCCTCTCCCTCTCTCTCCCCATGTCTGTCTCTCTCCTCTCTTACACAGCACCAGTCTCTCTAAAATTATCATTCTTTTCATGCAGTTCTCACATTCTGCTGCCGCTGAAAGTGAAAATTGCACTCCTTTAAATACTGCCGTGTGTTGCTCGGGGCTGGCACAGGGATTTATTTCTGCCTGGGTGGCACAACGTTGATCCATTTCCTGCTTCGATATCATGGTGTCATCCGGGGGCGGCCTTTGTGCCCCCTGATGTACTGTGATGTCATCGCATTATGGTCTTTCCTGTGGGTTCCTGAGAAGGCAGAGGATTGTGATGTCAATGCCGTGAAGCCTGTTGCTTTTTTTTCCCCCCCTGTTAATTCCAAGCGTAGTGATGTCACTACCGTGCAATCAGTTGTGTTGTTTCCTGAGAATCCAAAGCTTTGTGAGGGGTTCACCACACATTGTTTTGTGCTGGCCACAAAAGATTGCAGCTGACTGAAAATATTCTTGCAGTGTCTGTGGTATGTTCTGTCAATGTTTAAACATTCTTTCTACATGGGTTGTGACATAGTGATGCATCGCTAGGCATTGTGAAGTTGTTGCAATACAGACTGATAGGCCAAGGCAAAGCGCCATGATTCCGACTGTGTTAAGATCAAGCGTTGTGATGTCATCACAGCGCATCTTGTGTTAAGGTGAAGCATTTTGATGTCAGCAAAGTGCATCCTCTGGTATGAAGTCAAAGTATTGCGATGTTATAGCAGGGAATCCTGTTGTATCAAGTTGAAGTATTTTGATGTCTTCACATTGCCTCCTGCTGCGTGTTGGCAAAGCATTGTGATGTCATCAAGGTGCACCCATTGTCTGGAGCCAAAGCAATGTGATTTCGTCACAGGGCATCCTGTTGTATGAAGTGGAAGCATTGTGATGTCATTGCACAGTACATCCTTTTATGTTGAGGTGAAGCATTGTGATGCCATCACAGTGCATCCAGTCCTATTATGTCAAAGCATTGTGATGTCATCACTGCACATCCTTTTATATTCTGGTGAAGCATTCTGATGTCACTGTAGCCACCCTGTTCTAAGGTGTCAAAGCATTGTGATGTCATCACAGTGCACCCTGTTTTGTTGTTTTTGTCCCCAGACGAAGACCCGTTCCAGCCTGTCACCTCAGACCAGACGGTTGCCGTGGGCGGGACGGTGACGCTGACGTGTCGGGTGAATGCGAGCGATAACTCCTCCCTGCAGTGGTCTAACACAGCGCAGCAAACCCTGTACTTCGGCGATAAGAGAGGTAAACACATGAGCAAACATGCGAGTGTGTGCAGTAATGCATGCATGTACACATAAGCACACACTCTCCTGCTAAATTATGCATTTGTGTATGAACATACAATGTGTATGCGCAAAACCGTTCATGCGCACGCAAGCACATGTAGGCTCGCCCAATCGCGTATGCCTGTATAAATGCGCACCTGCGTGCGTATACACTGGTGCACACGCACAAGCAGGCATGATTGCTGTTTGGCAGTTCCTGCCCCTGCAAAAGAGCCACTATCTCAGTGGAGTATGTTTTTTATACCCCCCACAACTAAGTTTATTATTATACCCCCCGCAACGAAGTTTAGGGGGGTATACTGGATTTGCTTTTTCCGTCCGTGTGTGCGTGTGTCTGTGCGTGTGTCTGTGTGTGTGAGTGCGTGCGTCTGTGCGTCCGGACCTAGATCTCATAACCTACTCATCCGATTTAGAAAATTTTTTTTCTTGCTTGAAGGTCTATTGACTGTGGTACTGCCCTACCACTTGTTGTTGCGGGAGGTATCCAGTAAGCCATGCTTACTGACTAAATCTAGTTTTTCTGGGTAATGCTCGTGTATTCGCATCTTTGCATTGACTTTGAATGTAATCTATCCTGCGAAAAATTTGCTTCGCGTCCGGTGTGAAAGCAGCTTAAAATTTCAAGTTTGGACTCGAGGTGATGTGATGATCACGATTGACAATTAATCGTGTCGATCATAGGAAGTTCATGGAACTGTCCAAAACTTTTCTACGATCAACACGATTGCCACCACTGACCTCAAGATCTGATAGGATCACCATGATTACTCCACGATTAAGACAACAATTTCAATTGTGCCACGAATCGTGATAGTGGGAACCTCGCATGAACAGTAGTCACGTTAAAAAAAAAAACAAAACTAAGGATCTCAAAGGCCGTGCCCCCCGGGTCCGGGAAGAATGGCAGCGCCCGTGCTGATTCTCGCATGTCTGCATAAACACACGTGTGTGTGTGCATGCATGAATGCATATACATGCGCATAAATGCCCACACCAGAGGCATACACATTCAGTGGCAGTGTGACAGCATCCTGTAAGCCTCCGATTCGCTGCATTCTTATCAGGGAAGACCTGTCTCCTCCGGATGGCTTAAAAGCTGCCCTAATTCACTTGATTTATTCGCCAGCCGAACTTGGCCGCTCTCTGCCGTATCGCAGCAGAAAGCTGACTCCTGCAGGTCGACAAAACGCCGCCGCAAGACTTCCACTTCAGATCCGTCAGTCGGGTCTCACTTTTCCAAATTAAAGCTCCCTATTCTCGCTCTGTGACTCAGTCAGAGTTAGGCGCTACTCAAAAACCAGCTAATCTGGTCTTTTGCGTTGGCAGCCCAGGCGCTATTCAAACCATTGGTGTTTTGAATATTCAGGCTCTGGGTCTTTCCGTCTGTCATTTTCTGCGTCCAACGCAGCAATAACAATATTCTCAAGAATTCTTTTTTTGGATATTTTTCCCGCATGCACTATAATAAATTTCAAGCTGGTCAAGCTTAGAAAGGAAGGTTTAATGGCTGCCTTAAGAATATGAGTTAACTCCGCTAAAAGTGAGTTAATTCAACTTCAAGATACGCTTTGTTTCAACTCACAATTGGTCAAGATCATAGATAACTTTATGTTTGAGAGCATATAAACTTAAGTTTAGTAGCTAAAGCTCACCATGACAAGTACAGTTTGAGAAGGAATAAGTTCACATAATTTCATGGAGCTGGCATTGTTTACAGCATGATAAAAACGGGCTCCCTGTTTAGCTCCCCTTCTCTCCTTCTGTACACATTGGCTTGGGGGGGTAGATTGGATTATGGGGTCCCTGAAAGAGTATTTCTCCAACTCCCCCCCCCCTCTTTTTTTTTTAAATCCCATTGAAATGTCTGTGGGCCCCTCCCCTCTCCTGCTGCGGACTCCGCCCCCTTGTGCTCCCCACTACCGCCAGTCCTGCTAATTGGGAATGGGAAGCAAAAATAAACACACACGAGCGCACACACTGACGGATTATGAAACGTGATGTGCGAGTGAAATGAGGTGACGACTGTGTTACAGGGATCTGGGCTTTAATTAAAGATTTGCAGATACCATTTTTCCCTGGGTAGGCTCCGTTAAATAGTGCTGTGTCACTCAGTCGCACTGAGAGCTTCTCCTCACACAGAAAACCCTGTTTTATGTGGTTTTGTCAAAGGAGTATTTGAACAGTTTCATCGCAAAAATGCTAAATATCCATCGGAAGCCTTTTTACAAAAATGCAAATTTTTATCATGGGAAAAATAAGCAGAGAGGAGCTTTCTTATTTGTCACTATGTCTTGTTAAACAATTAAAACACTATACCTTGATGCAGATAAATCAAAGAATAATGAACATTGTGAAAAAGTGAGCCCTGTTGTTATTATTTAGCAAAAAGGCAATATATCCACAGAAGTATGATTTGAGGTCAAATGCCTGCCAGTCAATATCGATGTAAACATTTCCATGTTTTCGCAATAATTTTTAACACTCCTTCACTGGCTTTTTTGCGAAAATGTTGCTCACTGCAGCCAAAAACTCGGTCAGCAGGGAGAAAACTATGTCCACTGACGGGAAACGCATTCTCTACGGATTGTTCGGGAAATGTTTTTTTTTTTATGCAGAGCTCGCAGCACAGAAATGACATTCATACTTTGTTTTGTTCAAAAGAAGAGTTGCTCAACTATCGGAGCCTGTTGGCAGTGCGGTATTCTCCTTCGCAGAGAACGGAAAAACTGGCTCGGCTTTCATTGCACTTCGGAATGAAAACAGTAACACGTGTTAAACACTGGGATACATCACATGTTGCTAAGGGCTGAACTTGGCATGACTACCTGCCTCCAGTGTTGGTTCTAAAATTTCGAAAGTCGCGTTTATCGCATTTAGAAATCAGTCTTCTTTTGTATCAGTGGCCTTCACTGCTGGTGTGGAGGCCTGCAGTTTTCGCTGGTAATTGTTTTTACCCTTTATGTCAATCAATTTGAACCCAAGTATTGAGGTGCGGTGAGTTGTGGTAGTCTGCCCCAGTTGATCAGTTAATAGTAACAAAGAAACTCGTCAGAAATTACGGCTCTCCAGAACCAGTTATGGAGATCTCATACTCATCCGCAAGGTTTTCAAAGAAGAACGGAGTTTAGCAGTTGGCTCACGAGTGAGTTTGAAGCGGTTGCATCCTGAGAGACGGCTCCAGAGATCTGTGAAGCCAGGTCAGCATATTTGTTTGCTGGCGTGGCTGAAGGAGTATGTTAATGTTTTATTCATTCTCAAAATGCTTAATGTTTCATTAATTTTTGTGGAGATTTGGGCTGCCGATGTTTATATTCACTCCGTCCTTTGAACCGAGCGAATAGCCGAATCGGCCCCGCTCGCTACCGCATAACAATGTTTTGATTGCGTGAGTTAATTTTGTGCAGAATTAAGTAAAGCTGCATTGGGTAATTAGAGTTTTTTGGAAGGCGAGTAAAATGCTCAAGAGAAATAAAAATGTTCGTTTTTTTTTCTTTTTTGTTCTATAAGCCAGGCTATTTCTCGGTTCATCAGCAATACTTGAAACAGATCTCTAACGGGCTTCACAGATAATGCTGCTCCGAGTAGCAGACAGTCTGTTTCTCAGTCAGAGCTCAAGTCAGGGGTGGCAGGGCAGCCTGGTGGTAGGTTACCTGATGGGTAACTGCATTTGCTGGTTTGAGTCTGTAGTGGCGTCTGGGACTCTGACCTCATCTGGAGAGATCAAGTTGGGAAGAACTCTGCGGTTGCGCCCTTGACCGAGGCCCTTAACCCCAAAACTGCTCCAGGGGCCAAACCCCCGTTTCTCTCCATTGCCCTCCCAACTTGCAACTTGTTCAATCTGGCATTTCTCTTGAGGCGTCCTGGAAATAGAGAAGCATGTTCTAAATCGAACGTTCCCCTGGTTAAATAAAGGTCAAAAATAAGGCTGAGCTTAGAAGCACTGTGCTTTTAACACTGCGACGAATAGTCTGGAATTTGCGTTTTGTAGCAGCCCGTGGACCGAAATCGCAATATGCTGCACCGTTTACGTGTCTTGGCAACATAATGGTGAAATTGCATTAAGTCTCCCAATCCGTAATATAAAGCACTTAAGGGCTGGATCAGAATGCTACCAATTCCAATGAGGAGTGCTGTGGCTAGACTTCGCCATCCATCAAACTGAGCTGTCGAGACTGAGAGAGAGCCGTAAAATGGCAGTTAGGAATACTGCAGTTCTGCTCCTATGACTCCCAGTGGCCAATCCGGAAAGCTCTGGCCTTGCAGGTCCTGTATCTACGACAGTGAATCATCGGCATGTGGCAAGAACCATCACGGCAAAAACCACAAAATTAGTGATTCTCAATAAAATATTTTAGCCCTATATTTACGCTGAAATACTAATTTCTATTACTTTTCTGCTTTAGACCAAAAACTCAATGTGGTTTATCGATTTGTTGGGTGGCACAGTTTTACACCGGGTGGCGCCGTTGCCTTGCAGTTAGAATGTTGCCAGTTTAAATCTGGTCTGTGTTGAATTTGCATGTTCTCCTCATCTTCGTGTTGGTTTCCTCCCACCAAGATATGCATGTCAGGCTAACTGTGGACTCTAACCTGTCTATAGGCATGAGAATATGTCTGATTGGTGTGTGATCTACATTGCTTTTATAAGAGTTGGAAGACCAGCAGTACATAACCTCAAGAAAGTGTTCAAAGTGCTGTAAAACAGGTCTGTCAATCAAAATTTGTAAGTGGAACAAGAATTTTTCTTGTCAAGCACATGAGATTAACTTAAGACAAGCTGATATTTTCTTTTGAAGACAGAATGAAAAATATTATTCAGTGTCATAATTGTTTTTGACCTGTGGTACATTGAAAAAATGCTAGTGCACGTAATTTGAAGTTTCACCATGAGTTTTATTGATTTTTCCAAAATTTTTTTCTTTGGTGTGGAGCACATAGCATCCATTTCTTCCCCAGAAGACCTGAAAAATTGACTCGTCTGAACATAATTTATGTGTCCACTGTGCAATGGTCCATTGTAGATGCCTCCAAACCTAGAGAAGTAGACGACACTTCTGAGCACTATTAACATAAGGTTTCTTTTTTGCTCAGTTCAGTTTTAACTCAAATTTGTAGGTTGGTTATTCCTCCAGATTCCTTTAATCATTCAGTGATGTAATGCGCCTTAGAGATTAGAAATATCCAAATCCCTTCCTAATTTTTTTGAGGAACATTGTTTTTAAACATTCTACCTATTTTCTTATGCACTTACGGGTAAATTGGAGATCCTCGGCCCGTCTTTGGTCCTGTTGGATGAGGCCACCCCTGGATGCTGGTTTTGTACCAAATCTTGATTACCATCACCTGCTGACATCAGCAGTCTAATCTGTAGAAATTTCCAACTTAAATATTGCTTACGCTTAAAAATAGACAATGTGTATGAGAAAAATATCCTAATTTACGAAACGGTGGGTGAACTAAACTGCATGCAATATTCATTTAATTAATCAAAATTAACTTGGAATTTTAGATTTGTATTATCTTTTCAATTTTTATGTGTTTTACAATGTCAAGTTTGT
Organism: Gymnothorax reevesii; assembly: GCA_029721435.1. NCBI lineage: Eukaryota > Metazoa > Chordata > Actinopteri > Anguilliformes > Muraenidae > Gymnothorax > Gymnothorax reevesii. The sequence goes on along the minus strand of CM056577.1, from coordinate 17,673,386 downwards.
TTTTTTAAGCTAAATTTGCAATAATTTGGCTCATGCATCACTTCTCTGCCTACACTGAGACCCCAAATGTTTTAAGTCACATCATGATCCAAAGTTTTTACGCCATTTCTAATCCTACATTGGCCCCGTCTGAACATTTTTGCAATGCATTGCAGGCCTGAATGGCAGGAATGGATGCATGTTTGCAAATAAAATGACGTTGTTTTATATATCTTGTCTTCATAAACTCTGCAATGAAATGCTAGTCGAAATAAATTTGGAAATCACTGCTGTCACTGCTGCGTACTTTCTATACTATACTAACTTTTTCTTAGTTGGATTTGTACAAGAATAACACTTATCGGGAAAAGTCTTTTTTGCAGGGTTTACTCAAGAATCCGTGCAGAGCCCACAAATTGCTCTACCCCCTCTGCGAACACAATTATCATTTTCACAGTGTTCCTGAAATGTTGCTATGATGTTGTCTTTACGCGCGGCAGTGGCACTGTGAGATTGTCTTTCTGAAAACTGAGCGCGTGTGGTTCTTTCAGGTAAATATTGAACAATGCCAAGCACACGCAGTGAGGGAAGAACGCAGTTGATTTCTCTGGCAAATGTTTTCCTCTCAGTCTTTGTTTACGGGGGAATATAAATTTCAGTTATATTATGTAATTTACCCCCCATGATGCTTTAGATAAGCGTGAGTTATAACCCCATAATTCCCTCTGTTTTATAGCTCTTAGAGACCCTCGTATCCAGCTTCACCGGTCCACGAACACGGAGCTGTCAATCACCATTAATGACGTTCAGCTGTCGGACGATGGAGAGTACACCTGCTCCATCTTCACCAAGCAAATCCGCACTGCCCGTGCGACTGTCACTGTGCTGGGTCAGTGTGTGTGTGTGTGTTTGTGTGTGTAAGTGTGTTCTTGAACTTGCTGCAATGTGAGAATCAAGGAAAAAAAAAATTCCTACAGATTTGGGGTATTTTTGGGAAGTGAGGACATTTTCTTGTGTCCTCACAACTACAAAAGGCAAATTGTGACTTATCAGCTAAGGTTAGGGGTCAGATTTGGGTTAGGCATACATTGCTTATTGTTAAGATTAGGGAAAGGCTGTAGGGCAAAGAATGAATGGACGTCAGTGTAATGTCCTCACAAGGATAGAAGTACAAGGGTGTGTGTGTGTGTCTATTCAAATTTGTCCACACCATTGTCCCTGAGCTCTGTCAATGTGTGTCTGTGAATTCACACTGCCTACACTAATGTCTCAGTGCAGGCCCAGGTCATTCCGTGCGTTTGTACATGTCAGTGTGTGAGCGTTTGTTTGACTTTCTCTCTGTTTCTCTTTGTGAGAATGCTCACATAAACCCTTTATTGTGTTTTTACGCAAAGTGAGCCCCTTGACGAAGCATAACGATGATTATCATCCTGAAGCTCTCTGATGCTTCTTAGTGCTACATTGCTGCCTTCGCCATTATTATTCCCAGGTCAGAGGGAGGAGGAGGGTGTTTGGGATATGTGCGTTTGGTTGTGTACTTTGGGCTAATCTTGCAGGCTGATGTGATACCCTGCTTCCCCCGGCACGCTCAGCCTCAACAAAGGCAGTCGTATTTTAATACTGAAAGCAACGGGCCGGGGAAGGTTGTGCAGAACCGTGCTTGTAAAACGGCTGAACGAGGGCATGCGTGAATAAGACTGGAGATAAGAACGCAACGCAAGGCGACCGAGCCTCATGCGAGGTCGTAGCCGAAGCAGAGTGTTGGCGGGATTAGTGATTCGAGCGTACGCGCGCGCCCTTGTCTTTCTGTCAGCTCCTATCTCTTCTCATTTCTTTCAGGAGTCCCGCGGAGTCCTCAGATTCTGACGAACGACGACGCCGTGCAGGAGGGTGGAACCGTCACCCTGATCTGCTACAGCTCCGGCGGGAGACCAGCACCTAAACTGCGCTGGTTCCGCGGCAACGAGGAGCTGGCAAGTGAGTCTCTCCTCCAGGCTCCTCAGAGGCCCTCCGCACTTTTTGTAGGAAGTGAGCGACGGGTGTTGCGGGCGTTCCAGTTTTTTTTTTTTTATTTTTTTTTTTTTTGCGAACTTCCGCGCTCAGTCGTTTAGCTAGCGACAGCAGTCTCACCATCTGACATTTCAGCTACATTTCTTGATGAAGAATTATTGACGCAGCCCAAGACTGCTCCTGTTTCTGTGTAGGAAATAGTTTCACTGTAATTTCCTGAAATGTTTTGAACCAGTGTTGATCTATTATGCCTCCTGGCTCATGCATTCAGAATAATTAGCAAGAACAAAAATCTGCAAACACACTGGCAGTCCAGGGCTGGGATTGTCCACGTTTGCCATAAGGCTATGCTTCCCAAACCAATTTCATTTTTAGAGTAGTTATTTACCTTTTTAAGCCTCATTTTGACAGAAATATTCACACATACCCAGTAGAAAAAAAAAAAAAACACTTGAGCATACTTGCGTTTATTTACTGTTAGCAAGTAATTTCAGGTAATAACATTTCTAAACATGAAATTAGACTCTGATATAGTCACTAAGCACCAAATGAGGTTGCTGAGTTCTTTCAAAATAATTCGCTTGAACTTAATAAGATAAATATCACACAAAACAGGTTTCACTCTTCAGCATTTGCATGCCTAATAAATGATTCGTTTTCGTGACCATATGGCCACGGTTTCACAAATTAGGAACCAGCTGATTTGTTTATTTGAGCATTACATTTTTGCCTTGCGGTTAGATTTTATTCCTCTTTGTATGCATTTGTTTCTATTGTATCGCAGTTGTGGATGTATAATTTTTTACTCCTCACGGCTGCTCTAAACATGAAATCCTTAGATCTTACGTTTCATGTGGTATAGCCGGTAGGGCATCATCCATCACGGTCCATTTTAGACGTTCTCACCAGAACATTCTAAAACTGGTTTCACAGTTTTGGAGAATTCGGAAAGGACAACCCCTTTTCCCTTTTCAAACAGTCCATGCAAAGGAGGATATTCACATTGTACTTAACTACTGGAGATTCATTGAAGTAGTTTTGGACAACACATTCCCTCAGTGACTCATTATCCTTCCACAACTATCGTTCCACATTTACTGAATCGCAAGGCGAACTGCCTCAGAAAGCAGAGGACATATTGAGGTTGATGTGACTTGCCAACGATATGCTTCAGTCCGCTAATAGGGACTTAATTCAGGAATACGTATTTTAATGACGTGTATTTTGCCTTTTGTGACTGGGATTTGTTCATCATGTTATTGTCGGCTTATGTCAGCCTATTGTTGTTTTTTCCTTTTTTACATTTTTCAGTAGAATTAGGTTGTTTTATTATTTTAAACCCTTCCTCACACGGCATACTAGAGGGCTGTGCATATTACTCAGAATTATTGCACAAATCAAAAGTTCATGCAGTTAATGTACAAGAATCAGAATATTCCACCAACTGGGCTTCTTCCTAATGAGAAGCGTTCTCACAACATTGCTGGAACGTTTTCCCAGCATTTTTGCTTTGTCACTTCTTGGCGGCTATGTTGTGCGAATGTTTGTGTGGGCTGGGCGAGTAAGTTAGAATTGGAGACCGTCCATTTGTAAACATAGGCATCAAAGAACAAGATAATCGGAAAAATGTTTACAAACTTCATGCCTTTTGAAGGAAACAATAGAACCCAATTGCCATGTGAATGAGCATTACAGAATTACAAAGTGTTATTGAGATGCGACTTTTTGTTCTATATATATATTGCTTTCTTGTCTGTTTTGCACTCTTCGCTCTGAAATAGCAAATGAGATCCACTATCGGATCCGCTACTGATTCTGGCGTGAAGTCAGCCAGAACCAGCACAGATCCGGTCTTGGAGTTATCTGCTATTTTGGTTTGTACTGTTGAAAAGGGAAAACATCTTCGAGCTAAAATGGGATTTTTAAATAGGAAGGTATTTGTCTACTGGCCTGTGTCTGCTGCAAGTTTAGAACCAGGGCTGTTTCGCACAGCGAGAGATAAGATTTGCCCACTGCGCTAAATGGTCCCAAGCTAAAGCAAACTTGCACACACTCAGTACCTCACAAAGGGGGGTTCGACAGTCTGACTTTACAATCTTAAGCTCCTTGCCTGCCTCATACAGAAGCTGTCTGCCCCGCTGCCTTCTTAACACGGCTATGGCTAGCAGCTCACCGTAAGGCCTGTAATGCAGGCTGAACTTGGGGTGTCTAGAAAAAGATTTTCTTTCAACTGAACAAAAAGGCTTTAGTTGTCCATCGTCTTACAAGCACATTCCAAAAAGATTAATATTCTTACACAAGAAGAGGTGTAAAACGTCTAACTTTTGTGGATGTACACCGCAAAAAGCTTATCTTATCATTGCTGTCCATCTCTACAGATGCACATTTGCAAAAGATTGTAATCTTGCTGACAAACAATGGCTTTGATGTCTATCTAAAGCAAGTACTGTACATTCCGAAACGACTTGCATATTACCAAAAGAATAATTCGGGATGTCTAATATTTCAGAAGTACTTCCCGAAATATTATGATCTTACCGAAATGATAGTGATGTTGTTTATCTTTAAGCCAGTGTGTCCAAGAAGACTCTCATATTGAATCAAGAATAGCCCCAGAATGTGTATCTTTACAGAGGTATATCCCAAAATCCCATATCTTACCAAATAAAAATTCCCTGGATGTTTGTCTTTACGCGTGCTTCTTACTGATTCGTGCGGACGTGCTATCACACAGGCTCGGAGGAGACGGCTACGCTTGACTCAGACGAGCCAACCTTCACTGTCCAGAGTAAGCTGCACCTCAACCTTTCCCGAGACGACAACAAAGCCAAGATCGGCTGTGCGGTGGACCACCCCTCTCTTAACGGCAGGGATATTAGGACCGAGACGGAACTCAGTGTTTTGTGTAAGACCCATATCACCACCCCCGCTGCCCCAGTGTGATGTTTTCAAGGTTTACGTTAGTGTACTTTACTCAAATTCTGCACTGTATGCAAGACCCATATTACCCCACCCGCTGCCCCAGTGTGATGTTTTTATGGTTTATGTTAGTATATTCTACAATGAAGGTCTTTTTATGTCTTTATCATGCAAGCAAAAAAAAAACAGTTTTGAAACCATATTTCAAATTTGTAAGTAAAACCTAGCAGAGTATTGGTTACAGTTTAAGTGGATTTGGTTACAGGCGTGAGAATTTTGCTTTGAAGCAGACTTCTTTTCTTGCATTACAAAAAGTTTTGGTTATGAATCAGTTCTCTTTGCTTGCGAGTTCGAAAAGTTTTGGTTATGAATCGGTTCTCTTTGCATTGACAATGAATTGGACGAAATGGGTGGGATCTACGCTGACAAATGAGAGGGGAGCGGCTATTAGTGGGTACAGCTTCGACTGACAGCATGGCTATACAAACACACACACACACACACACGCGCGCGCACACACACCGTATAGCAAGAAGCATATATGTCAACTAACACAGACTGCCCGTAAATTATTAAGATTTCCCTCCAATTACGCAGATTATGGATTTAGAGAGGTAAAGTTATACGGATTTTTAATCCCAGACACACAGCAAATCAGCTGCAAGGCGTAGCTGGTAATGCAATCATACGTTGTCTGTCAGCATTAACACAATAACACTGCGGTAGAAGGAGGCACTCTTCTCCTCCCCCTCACCCATCATTCTGTCTGTACCTGCCTATTCAACCAATCCGCCCCCATTGTTACCTTTTGAATGTCCTTCCAACCCCCCTCTGTTGATCATTCTTTGGTTTTCCCTGCCATTTGTCCTTTTTTAGCCAATCTTGACTGTAAAGAACTGCCCATCTTGTTTCAGTTTAAATCTCTGGGCTTTCATCTTTAAGGCCTCTCTCCATGCTGGTACCAGACAGAGCCACAGATATCTGCAGCTGGGTTTCATTTGTGTTATTCAGCCACTTGTTCAAAATTAATTAAAAAGACTTTTGGCTTCAATTACTCTGCTTCTACGACAGGACTGTTTTTGAAGCTACCTTAAAGGTGCGCTATGCAAGTTTGTTGACATCACTTCTGTTGTGATTCGAATTCTAAGATGACGGAGGTAGCCCGCCCCTCCCTCTCATAGTTCCCTCCCTCCCATGCTTCCGAAACTGTCAACTCTTGTCGGTGATTGGCAGGGATGGTTTATGTTATGGGGCACAGCCTGTGCCCCTTGTGTTTGTTTGCAGTTTGTGACGCCTGTGCGGTCTCCAGAGCCCGGGTTTTTTTTACAGTGAATTTAGGGGCCGGCAGCTAGCGGATCGTGGGGAGATGTCAGCGAATTGAGACAAAAATATAATTGCACAGAAATTAAGCAAACTTGCATAGCTGCGCCTTTAAGACATTGCCTCTAGCTGGGATAAAAATGAAACTAAGTTCGAAGATGAGTATGATAGGTGAGACAGATAATGTTTAGCATCATTATACACGTTTTAATCCAGCCCTAGGTCATGCAAGCAGCCTGTTGTCATCGTGGCAGGTTCAGTTCCAGATAGTCTCTAGTTAGAAAAACCGATTATTTTTGAAAGTTATTAATTATTTTGACAACAATGAAAGAGCGCATGAACACACACCGCAGTAAACAAACAACAACCAGATGTTTCTTCTCATGAGACAACGCAATTTGCCATTGGCTATAGTGAACCTCATTTCGGAGCCTCTGCTCAACATGCGCATGGCAGGATTCACTGCATTGGCTATTACTGTACGGCAGCCTTCTCCCTCGTGCTGTACAATTGGAATGACAAGAATAGGCTATGGATAAGAGATAAGCGATTTTGGTTAAAATTTCCAGGAATTGGAGCGCAGAGCATCTTGCACATGCCCGGGTATAATATCGGCACAACCGATATCACTGTCCTAGATGAGGCTTTGAGGTTTTTCATTGTCAGACTTGAGTAGAAAGTTTATTAAGCATTTAAAATATTTAAATGAAAATTTCACGCTCCATTTTTAATTTCATGAATGAAAAAGTAAGTAAAAATTACCTTTAAAAAATCTTACTGATTTTTAAAGGTTTTCACAGATATTAACTGGTGGTAATTCAGGTGCGATCCCAAAGAGGTTGACTTGTATGGGTACATGGAGGCAAGTTGACATGAATGTCCCTTTTATACTTGAACCGCCTTTAAACTCAGCATGGCACGATTTCACTTCTGAATGCCATGGAATCTGTCGCAGTCGACTTCTCTTTAAAACTCAGCTTACGCTGGACATCAACTGCAGCAACCAACTAGACCAGCGAGCTAGCTAGCTACATTTTACCTGCTCGCTAGCCTTTGTCACCATTGTTTGAGTGCATCGCTGAAGAGGCCGATATAAGTCTATTTGCATCTTCCATAATACACTCCAGCCTTGACAGCACAGGTCAGCGAGCAGAAAAAAACGTATCGAATGAGCTAGCCAAGTCCGTTCCTGAAGTTGCTGCCTAGTATATAAGCTGATTTATAAAGAGATGTAAACCGCGACAGATTCCATGACATTTACAAGCCGGCACACATCGTGAAATCGTGCCACGCAGCATTCCGAAGCGATTCAATTAAAAAGGGACATTCATGTCCCTCGTTTGTCAGCGTAGATCCCGCCCATTTTGTCCAATTCACTTTGAAAGCAAAGAGAACGGTTTAGCAACTTTTTAAACTTATTAAACTTTTTAACTCGTAAGCGACGAGAACTGATTCGTAACCATAACTTTTGAACTTGCAAGCAAAGAGGACTGATTCATCATCAAACCTTTTTGTGATGCAAAAAAGTCTGCTTCAAAAGCAAAATTCTCACGTCTGTAACCAAATCCACTTATACTGTAACCGATAATATGCTTGCTTTTACTTACAAATTCGAAATTTGGTCTCAAAACAGTTTTTTTTGCTTGCATGATAAAGACACAAAAATACCTACATACTCTTCTCAAATTCTGCGCTGTAAGTAAGACCAATAGTACCCCACCCGCTGCCACAGTGTGACTTTTTATGGTTTACGTTAGTACACTGTACTCGAATTCTGCACTGTATGGAAGACCCTTTATACCCCATCCGCTACCGCAGTATGACATTTTCATGGTTTACGGTAGTGTGCTGTACTTAATTCTGCACTGTTCGTAAGACTCTTATTGCCCCACCTGCTCCCTCAGTATGATGTTGTTATGGTTTAGGGTAGTGTACTGTACTGAATTCTGCACAGTGTGTAAGACCCATTACACCACCCTCCGCCCCAGCATCAAATACTTGCAGGTTACTGTACTATACTGTTCTTCGTTCTGCACGGTAGGTGTGTAATGATGTGTTTTTTTTTTATGTAATACGAGCAACTGCCACCTTGGGGCTTCTGGGGGCTCATGCGCCACATCTTTATCTTTTTAAATACTTCCATGCCTGAAGCAAACAAACAGCAACCAAATGTAAAAAGTCAAGTGAAATCCTTCTGAAAAAAACTTGTGGAGAATTCAACTAATCAACAGTAAGGTTCCTCATCCTCTTACCTTTTAACGCTTTATTACCCCCCACCTGTTCCCTTAGACTTTGCCTGAGTAACAAACAAGGTATTAATTTACCAACAAATCAGAACCCGTGTTTAAACTACACTGCATAATGACAGAGAAGTGATCTTGAGAAGAAGATATGTGCAACTAGGCAATAAAGTGAAATTTTAAAAGATGTGATTGATTGGGGGGGGAGATTTGGAAACTTTCTACATCTCCCATTTCTGCGTATTTTATGAAATTATGAAATATTTATGGCTCTTGATCTGAGTTTAAGCAGTGAAAAACACACATTTATGGTGGAAAACATTTGTAGCTAATTGAACCATTGCTGTGACATGTGAACGTACGTTAAGCCAAGCAAACACATTTATGCATGTCTGTGGTGTTTCATGAGCATTTTACTTTCAGAAAGCAATGCAGTGTAATGCTGTCTAAAAATGTGTTTCTTCGCCTCCTATTCGGTGTTTATGATTTAGAAAATCAATTGTGTAATCACTTGTTAAGTCAAGTCAACTTTATTATATCCCCGAACGCCGAATGGCGTTCCGGGGGATGTTATGTTTTTGGTCCAGCCGCCGCCACCACTGCCGCTGCACTACGTGTTAACGCGTTAACTTCATTAATATTTAAATTACAAATTCCAAATTTTGCACATAAGTAAGTATCATAAAGGGGAAGAACTGATTCGATTTTGGACAATTTACGATATCTAGATTGGCCACCAGGGGCCAAAAACTGATTTCAGTGTTAACGCGATAACTGCAGTATTATTTCAATTAGAAATTCCAAGTTTTGCATATAAGCAAGTATCATAAAGAGGAAAAACTGATTCGATTTTGGACAATTTACAATGTCTAGATTGGCCACCAGGGGCCAAAAACAAAAAAAATCACTGCTCCGCGATAACTTCAGTAATATTTCAATTACAAATTTCATGTTTTGCACATAAGTAAGTATCATAAAGAGGAAGAACGATTCGATTTTGGACAATTGACGATATCTACATTGGCCGCCAGGGGCCAAAAACTGATTTCAGTGTTAACGCGATAACTGCAATACTATTTCAATTAGAAATTCCATGTTTTGCATATAAGTTAGTATCATAAAGAGGAAGTACTGATTTGATTTTGGACAATTTACAATTTCTAGATTGGCCACCGGGGGCCAAAAACGGAAAAAATCACTGTTATTATCATATCCCTGGAAATATTTGTCCGATTGACCTCAAATCAAGTGCAAATGAAAGGTCATGACCTGAGGATGTGTCCCACGATGACTTGTGTTTAAAATTTTGACACAAGTTGGAGCTTTGTCACATAAAATTCACCATTTTTGCCATATCTTTGGAATTATTTCTCCAATTCACATGAAACTATGTGCAACTGCGAGGTTATGACCTCACAACGTGTCACATGATGACATCATACCTGTATGGTTCAATATTTTGCCACCAGGTGGCGGTTTGTGATGGAAAATGACCATTTCGGCCGTATCTTCAGAACCATTTGACCAATTGACCTGAAATTTTGTTCAAATGAAAGTCTATTCAAGGTCTGTTGGAGGATTGGGGAATTGGAGGATTGGGGGCGTTCGGGGATGTACCCCCAGCCGTCGCCTCCGACAACATAAGCCTAGTTTCTGTAGCACATTTAAACACAACAAAGTTGATCCAAAGTGCTGCACAATACAACAAACAACAATAATAAAGCAAGTGAATGGGAACAGGTGGAGAGTGAAATTTTTTGGGTTAAATGTGAGAATTCAAGCTACTCTAATTTATTGCTTTCAACTAGCACTTCTCTGATGGGCACTGAGATCAGTGATGTTTATTCCGCAAAGCATTTCACATGACCTCTGACGTTTCGTTGCTGTTTGTTTAAATGTGCTTCAGGTCTGAAGGTATGTTTGAGTAATAATACAAAAAATAAGACGTACAATTGCCCACATGCTCTATGGCCGTAATTGGTCTTTTTGCACTGTAAAAAATTGTGATTTTGACTCGCCAAACCCCTACTACACTGTATGGAAGACCCATATCATGCCACCACTGCCCCAATGACTTGTGTTTGTGGTTTATGGCCTTATATTGTGCCCAGTACTGTGCTGTATGTAGGACCTGTATTCCCCCAATGGCCAACCCTGTGTTGTATGCTCGTGGTTTACAGTTCTCAGTTTTCCACGGTATATAAGACCTGTATTATTCCACCTGCTGCCCCAGTATGGTGTGCTTGTGGTTTACAGTAGTACAACGTACTCAAATGTGCGCTGTGTGTAAGAGCCATACTGCCCCACTCGCAGCCCCCAGTATTGAGTGCTTGTGACTCAGTCATATGCTACAATGTATATAAGACCCATATTACCCCACCCACTGCCTCAGTATCGAGTGTTTCTGGTTTACGGTAGTATACCGAATTCACTTCTGCATTGTGTGTTCGACCCCACCCCACACCCTGCCCCAGTATTGATTGCTTGTGCTTCACGGTAGTATACCGTACTCAGTCCTGCAGTTTGAGCAAGACCTGTATCACTCCAGCCATTGCCCCGGCATTGTGTTTCTGACTTATTGTAGAATACCATTTTCAATTTGAAACTGTGTATAAGACCCTCATTACCTCACCCGCTACCCCAGCATCATGAGTTTGCCATTTACTGTAGTGTGATACACTCGGGTATGAATTGTGTACAACACCTGTATTACACACCCACTGCCCCAGTATTATGCGCTTGTGTTTACGTAGTATAGTATTATGGTTTTCTGTGCCTCATTCTGCACTGTGTGCAAGAACCTCATTACCAGACTCACTGCTTCAGTTTCAAGTGCCTCTGGTTTACTCAGTTCTGCACTTCATTTAAGACCCGCGTTGCCAGACCCTCTGCTCCCGTATTTTCTGCATCTAGTTCACAGTAGTATACTTAACCAAATTCTGTGCTGTTTTTAAGACCTGTAGTACCAGAGTCAGTGCCTCAGTATCAGGAGTTTCTGGTTTATAATGGTCTGCTGTACCCAACTATGTACTGTATGTTAGACCCATTTTACCTCATTCCCTGTCCCAGTGTTGAGTGTTCCTAGTTTACAGTAGTATACTGAATTCAGTTCTACACTATGTGTAAGATCTGTGTCACCAAACCTGCTACCCTGGTATCAAGTGTTTGTGGTCCTCAACTCTGCACAGTAAGACCCTTTTTAGCTTTTCCCGCACCCGCTGCCCCAGCATTGATGTTTAGAGTTTTACAGTAGTGTAGTGCTTGTGGATTAATATACTGTGCTCGTTTCTGCTGTGTGTGTAAGACCTATATTGCTATACCTGCTGCCCAGGTATCGTTTTTGTGATTTCCTGTTTTATTCTGTACCTAATTCGAAACCGTGTAAGACCCGTATTACCGTGCTAGCTACCCCAGTGTAATGGGTTTATATTTTACTGCAGTATTCTGTTCTCAATGATATATTGTTGCAGAATTCTGCAGTACTTTCCGTTGTTTCTATTTACAAAATGCGAAACCTAATCATAGTTTACTGAAGAGTCATAGGGCTCATAATCTGCTGCAGATTTCCATGCTGCTGCAGAAATCTGCAGTTATTTCTATTGTGTCTGTTTACGAGATGCTGAACTCAATCGTAGTCAACTGATGAGTCTTTGTGTGTATTATCAGCTGCAGATATCTGTATTGCTACTGATTTATGCAGTGATGTGTATTTTGGCTTTTTTACAGCATGCTGAACTCAGTTTACTCTCGAGTTTGTAGGGCATGTAATCTGTGCAGGTTTGATTTCTGCAGTGTCATCTGTTGTGTCTATTTACGGAGAGATTAACTTAATCGTTGTTTATGTAGGAGTTATATGGCATGTTCTAGTCTATTGTATTGGGATGTAAAGCACTGTAGCGTGCAGCTGTGAGCTGTGTACTGTAATAAGTACCTTCAAATAGGTGAATTTTGTCCTCTCTCTCTCTCAGTCTCCCCCAGCGTCTCCATTGTGCCTGAGAATTACATGGCCAGAGAGGGAGTGAAGTTCTTTCTGGAGTGCATTGGCAAGGGAAACCCTGAGTAAGTCTTGAACAAACAATACCTGCTGCATATTTTGACAAATGCGCATTACTTACTCATTATTCAACTGATTGGATAACCCAGCGTAAAAACATACCTCATTTTAATGTCTCGCTGTCACTCACTACACATAGTCTACTCTTTGCAATCTCACTACACGCATTACTTTTCCTTTTTGTCCTGCTCTCGAACCCACACGATCCATACTGACCGCATACTTGTACAAAAGCACTTTACTGACTCATTTCATCGACTCGCCCATTCATGTTCGCCTTACTCTCTGCATGCTCTCTTCAGGCGCAAATACACACTCACAACACTAATTCTACTCGCTAGATGCTCACCACACACAAATACACATTAACCCTTACAGCGTTGAATAAATTTTCAAGCAATTAAAAAATTTAATTATCCTAAGCTGTTGAAAATCTATCTTCTGGCAACTTGTTTAAAGGAGCTCCCCTGCAGTATTACAGGAGCTCTTTTGAACAAGTTGCCACATGATAGGTTTTTAATAGCATCTGATTTTGGTGTCTTACATCATTGGGCAAATATAGTTGCCTCTAGCGAGCTAAGGGCTAATCACTCATATAGCCCACCCACTCACAATACAGACTACTGTGTACTTGCTGTGCACACAGGTGCTCATTACTCACTCAGTTTACCTACTTAACAGGCAAGACAAGCCAAACTCATTATGTACTCCATCCACACATTGCAATAAAGTCGCAAATGATGGAAATATTAATACGACGGGGCATGTAAGGTGTCAATGTATATGTGTTATACAGAAACAAATGAGACTGAGCATGGAATGCACAATAAACCAGATGGGTGAAATTTGCATGCCAGCTCATTCTTCTTCTCTGTTTTCATCCACCAATGCCGGCGTCAATATTGAGCCAATATTTATGACAATTTGTCTAAAACTACAATTCCGGTGATGCATGGCTGATGTTGGAATCGTTATGCTCGCTGTAGGCTTGTGCTTATTGCGACATTTGTATTTATTTGCGGTGTTGCTGCATTTATTTCTCGGTCGGTTTGCTAGATGGGGGTGGAATCCACTTGCAGTTCACAGGGAACATGTGGCAGACCTTAGCTCAAATTTGGCTGATGCACTGTGTGACTGCAGACTGTGGACAGCATGAGTATACTTTGCTGCTCAGAAGTTTGGAATCACTTGACATTTAAGTAGTTCTTGCTATGGCATGCAGTTCAAGCATTTTTATAGTTGCGCATTATTCAAAACAAAAACTGACATGTATTCAAATGATGCACAGCTAGCAGACCTAGTTCTGACAGAAAAGAGGAAACATGCCCACACTCCCTTAGATACTCCCATGCATATTATACATTGCTTTGCCCTTCCAGTAGATTTAAGCTGCTCTCCTACTGAGCCTCTGCAGCAAAACATGCCTCTGCCTGCTACTGAGCTGCAGCACTCTAGCCTGCTGCTTGTTAACATGCCACCTCCACTCCAGCATCTAACTACAGGCTCTGCTTTCCCCCGGGGAAGGGGGGGGCGCAGCGGAGGAGGATATCCTGACGCTTCATGCCCTCTTCAGGGTACGTCAGGGACAGAGCCTAGATGCCAAAGTGACATTGTATCTACATTGTAATTCATGCTGCAGTTGAGGGTTTACATGCAAGTTGGCCTACAGAAACACTTTTCAATGTAGTATTTCTGGTTTGCAGGCAAAAAAGGTTTTTTTTTTCACTGAAATGTGATTAATAGGACAGTTAGCTGCAGTATGTTTGTGATTTCTCGTCACTTTAACTGCAACGATACCGGATTGTTGGTTTGCAATTGTTGGCCAATCAAAATATCAGTTTTGACAAAAGTATCCTTCTAAATGGATTACCACATGGACTGGAATATTTCCCATTTTTGTGTCTTAGGTGATGGGCAAACCTCACAAATTTGACAGTCCAGGTGATCACACAACACTGATATCAGGTGATTAAGCTGGTCACTCCATATTTTTTTTTTAATTTCCTTTCCAGAATTTCCCTGCAGGTTTTGAGTTTATTTTTTGTGTCATTGTCTTACTTGGACACTTCAATTTCATCCACATGGAAATCACTGGTGATTCCAAACTTTTGAACATCATGGTTGCTTATTATTATACCTTTTACTTCTGTTGAGGGTTAGCTACATAGTTCCGGGAGTGCAGACAGTATTTAGGTTAATGATGATGCACTGCTTCCATTATATGGCGCATTCCCCTTGCCATACATTTTTAATAAAAACTATTGGCATCACAATGTGCTCACAAACCCCCTTTTTTTTGAGGACACGGTCTCACTGGTTAGCATAGTAAGGGAATTGTTGTACTGGTATTTACAGATCATCTCGTTTGTCCTTAGGTGGTTGTGTTCGTCTTGTGTTCTGTATTTTCCCAGTTTCAGGGATGTAACAGGACCCAAACCGACAGCTGTTGGCTTCCTTTGTTGTGCCTGGGCATTAACTCACATATGTGTTGCTATTTGAAGCCAATAGGATTGAAGGATTTTCTACTGAATCTAGAGAATCTGTAGAGTCTGGAGATCGGCTTAGGGTTATGCCTGGGGTTAGCACTGGAGTTAGACCTGAAATTAGTACTGGGGGTAATGCTGGGGTTAGTACAAGGATTAGTACTGAGATTGGGCCTTTAATCAGCACTGAAGTTAATACTGGGGGTAGATCTCGAGTTACGCCTGTGATTAGTACTGAGGGTAGGTCTAGGGTTAATATTGGGGCTTGGCCTGGGATTAGTACTGGTGTTAGGTCTTGGGCAGGGGTGGGCAATTCTAGTCCTGGAGGGCCGATGTGTATGCAGGTTTTTGTTTCTATCAATTATCCTGACAAATTGAGTTGTATACACTAACACAGATTTGCACATAGATTAGATCAAAGGAAAATGTTAGATTTAAGGAGACAGTCTTTGGTGGTCATTCATGATAATTTAAAGAAATGCAGCCGAAACTTGAGATTTCATGAATGGTTTGGTTGATCTAGATACTCAACTCATTAAAGGCCAGAAGTTGGTGTGAAAACCAGAGACAGACTCGGCTTGCGTTGTCCACCTCTGGTCTAGGGTTAATACTGGGGTTAGGCCTGGGATTAGTACTGGTTACAAAATGGGTCTGGTTTGATATTAGCGTTGTGGTACGGCTGAAGAATAGGTTTTGGATTGCGGTCAGCATTAAGGTTAGAGTCACAGTATAAAGCCATGGCTTTGGTTTAGAGTGATAGTACAATTATGCTGAGGGTTGGGTTTGAAAAAATTTTTTTTTATCCTGAACCTGCCAATCAGTGTGGGTCCTCTGGGGTAGGACACTTTTTACTGGCCATTCATTGTGTACTGGAGGCTTCAAGTGGGAAGAATGGGGTTCCTCTTTGTGATGTCGTTTTATGAGCGTTTGCTGAGTCCTTTTCAGAGAAGAGTTCAGAATAAATTGAGTTTTATGGCCTAGTGTTTTCCCTCTCCCTGTCTGCCCTCTGGTGCCCAGTTAGATTTTGTTTGAAGGCTGATATTGGGAGGGGCTCGAGTCAGTGAGGAACGAAAGGGGCCAGTCAGGGCCAGCAAGTATGTTTCTTTTATATGATTTCTAATAGGTGTTGACTTAATCTGGTTTTAAGGGCATTCCTCTGCCCCTTGTCTCTTCTGCAAATTTTTGGTTGCATTGGTCTGACTGTTTGTATTATCCACGGCATATAACGCAGGCGAATATATCTATAGTCCCGTCCGTCCACCCGTCTGTAAACGTTTTTGTCCGGGGTATGGCTTGTAAACCATTTGATATATATCCTTGTAACAATTTTTCGTACCACATTTCCCACTCACTTCAAACATTTGCTGGAGTAGTGCTTTGTGCTATTTTGGAATTTTTACAATGATTGACCAATAATTAGGGCTACAGCAATAAACTTAATGTTTTGGCCTGTAACTTTTGAACAGTAGGATTCAGAGGCAAAATTCTTTTTTTGCTAGATTAAATGGGTCCAGATTAATCTATTAAAACAAGTCACGCCCATTTGTAGAGTAAATTTTGTAGAATAGAAGGGTAGATTTTCTGCTGTTTCGAGTATTTTGTTACACCTCCTAGACAGTGCAACTGATTCAAGGGGAACTTAGTACACAGCCTCTTATGACCAAGATCTTTAAATTATATTCAAAAAAAGTTGCTATGTTAAAAGATGTGGCTGCAGAAAGCAAATTAATTTTGTGGGCTTAGGCTTTATTGATATCATTACCACTACTCACTGAATGCAATGTCCAGTCATCACTAAATTTGAGATCGATCATCTACAAGCCATTTGACTCCAGCCCACCAAATTTGCTGTAAATCCATCCATAGGTGGTGCTATAACAAACAAATAATCACAACTTTGAAACTCTGTGAACTTAAAGTGCAAATTCTTTGAATTCAGGATTTTCCGGTAGAGAGCAGAATTCATAGTTCCATCAATTATGCAAAGTCATCCAGTTCCTGAAGCAGCAAATCAGCCCCAAACCATCACTCTACCACCACCATGTTTGACTTTTGGTATAATGTTCTTTTTACGAAATGCTGTGTTAGTTTTACGCCTGATGTAATGGGATGCACACCTTCCAAAAAGTTCAACTTATGTCTCGTCATTCCACTGAATATTTTCCCAAAAGTCTTGGAGATCATCAAGATGTATTTTGTCAAATGTGAGATGAGCCTTCGTTTTCTTTTTGGTCAGCAGTGGTTTTCGCCTTTGAACTCTCCCATGGATGCCATTTTTTGCCCAGTCTCTATCTTATTGCTGAATCATGAACACTGACTTTAACTGTGGCAAGTGAGGCCTGCAGTTCTTCAGATGTTGTTATGGGTTTTTTTGTGACCTCCCGCATGAGCAGTTGTTGCGCTCTTGGAGTAATTTTGGAAGGCCGGCCACTCCGGGGAAGGTTCACCACTGTTCCAAGTTTTCTCCATTTGTGGATAATGGCTCTCTCCATGATTCGCCTTAGAAATGGCTTTGCAACCCTTTCCAGACTGACACTTTGTTTCTCATCTGATCTTGAATTTCTTTAGTTTGCGGCATGACATGTTGCTTTTTGAGATCTTTTTGCCTACTTCACTTCGTCAGACAGGTTCTACTGATGTGATTTCTTGATTCAACAGGTCTGGCAGTAATCTGGCCCGGATGTGGCTGGTGAAACTGGAATCAAAAAAATGTGGTTAATCACAGTTAATTGGTCCACAACTGTCACACTAACTATGGCTTTTGTAAAAGCACCCTTGGCTAGCTAGCATGCTTAAGCTTTACTATTATAAATGGCATGTGGAACAGTTGTTGTAGAAATATGAATTTATTATTTTAATGGTGAAAAGTCTTGGCATGCTAGCTAGCAAATTATTCATTTCATTGACTTGAACAGACTGGAAGCTTACACTTTTTTCATTCTCCAATTGCAGCTCATAGTCTCAGTCCGGCTTTGCCATCATGGCCGAAGATTTAATTTTACTCGAGGTCTCGTGGTGGAGGATGGATTTAGTCTTGTTTTGAGTCATTTTTTGCTTTAAATTGTTTCTACGCTAATTTTTGGATTGGTTTATTAAGCGGCGTCCTGGGCTATTAACCGGCTTTCCTGAGTACGGAATAGGTGGGGAAAATTGGGGATCGGCGCAGTTTGGCCTCTGCTTATTAATCAATGGCTTATTAAGGGATGGTTTCAATGATTACTATGCCACAGCGATATCTAGACTTTTCCTGTGACTGAGGATCTGGCTGATAAAAGCAGTCATCTGTGAAGTGTTTCGAGCAGATCACCGATCCTGATCTGGGCTCTGTGAAATCCCCTCACTTCCTCTTCACAAAATCCACCCATGCCTTTCCAATTATGGAATTATGGGTTTTTTTTTTTTTAAGTGGATAATTACAATTTGAAATGACCAGTGCGCAAAGAATGTATTTATATCTAAGATTTTGTGGTCCAAATCTTATTTTTGGATGAAAAAGCACTTAAAAATTTTGCATGATCCATGTTGGTCAAGAGGCCTATGGATTTTCATAAAGACAAGGTGATTGGTCAAACAATTGGCTGCAATCAGCCAAACACATTTTAGCAGTCCTTCTACTCACTCTGCTCTCATGTGTCATCATGAAACTTCACAAGATGGCTTGGGATATGTGAAAGAGCAATCTGTCGTAAAATTACTCTGATTGGCTGGATAGAGACACTACAGAGAGCCAAAGAGCGTTCCCGACAATAATACTTGATCAATTTGGGCTGTGTTCAAAACGATTTTTTTCCACCGATTCCCCGCCTTCAGCTAAACAAAAAAGCCTCTTGGACCAAAATGATGCTACATATTGGCTGTTCTACTATTTTTGTAAAACCTTTACAAACAACCTTCTATATGGTTTGTCTTATTTTGCGTACAATTTGGTATACTGCATATTCAGACAACCCATATTTTTAAATAAGTTATAAAGAAAGTTGGTACATTGAAATACTTTGCCTCAGTAAACCGTAATAAAATTCATGGGCGTGGCCTCAATTGGTATAACTGTCTCAACAGATAGAATGGGTGTACCTCCTGAATGCAATGTCCAGTCATCACGGAACTTAAGAATTGGCATCTGTTAGACAAAAAACTGAAGGCTATAATACAAAATTTGGTGGCAATTGGCCAAAAGACGGTACTGTAAGATTCAACAGTGTAAAATTTCCTCCGTCTCCTCAAGCATTGGACTCAACTGGTTCTGCTTTTGCATACTGTGTCCCTCACTGTACACTCACTTTAATTCGTAGTTTTCAGTCAGGTGACTGCTGCATGCCCCTGAGGGCGAAAAACACCATTTCATTATGGCATTTAATTCTAAATATTCCACAGAGCTGCCACGCAAGCCTGTCAGTTTTTGATCACCTCCCTAAAGAAGAACAATGAAAGGTAGCCAAACTCCAAGTTTTAGGTACTTGCAATCCATGTGCAGCATCTGCCGCAATTGTGCTATTTCAACATTAAAAAGTAAGTCCATAATGTTATCTACCATAGCAACATCCTTGTGTAATATAGCTATCGTGAGGAGAATCTTGCTGCTTTGACTGCCTCCAGGCTGAAAGCATAAAAGAAGTTCAGATAGTTAGAAATTTAGATATATGGATCAACCAGTCCTTTGGGAGATAAAGGACAAAAAAAAACTTCATTGTCTAAGAAAATGTGAGTGCTATTTGGTTCGCTAACTAGCTACCAAACTTTAATTGTGTTAATTGTTAGATAGACTAACGACTAGCGTCGCCCCTTCTCTGAGTTTTCTCTCTCGAAAGGGATTCTGTAAAAGCACAACCCAGGCTCGCCCCCTCCTCAGTCACTGCATCCAGTTGAACACTAACTGGCATTTTTGCAAAACAATACGGTGAAGGTGACTGGAGGGAAGGAGTCTTTCTTTTGCCCTCCAGGTATCATTCCCATTAGATTCTGACATCAAGTCAAAACTATAAACAGTTGTCCAATGAGCTAGAGAAAATCGTTAAAAACATGGCCGCTACTAGCCAATCATTGAAGAGTTGCTATTGGACAGGCTTAGTAATTGCCTATCAACATTAAACCGGCAGTACAAGGAATACCATAAATTTGGAACTGTTTCAGAAATTTATTCAATGTCTTTACTGCTTCTAAATTGGTAATTGCCATATGTTCCTTGGACCCTGTTAACTACTGCATGAGGTTAGATTCGGCATTTTTATCTTCCCTGTTTTTCTGGTAGCATGTTTGATTTAGGTTAATCTGAGAGCGCGGCAGAGGACTGTTGGTAAGTCTTCTTCTGATGGCTCTTGTTATTTTTGTTTGCTTAGTTTTTGTTTGATTTTGCATGTCATGCTCGGAGTATCGCTCCTACCTGTGGTGGTTTGTTCGTAAACAAAAAAAAAATGGGCCTTGTATTTGCACGGTATTGATTTCTCATGTTTTGCTTTTGACCAGATAAACCTCAAGGTTTTTACTCGTCTTGACAGAAATTGTATTGTGTTATGTATGAGTATTTTGTGTACAGCACTGTATATTATTTCTAAATGGAAATTTGTTAGACATTATTTAAATGCCCATTATGACTGGTCAGCGATTTGGGCAATTCTAGAATTACTCAGGTTACATTTAAAGCACGGGACTCTTGAATAAAAGTGTCTCCCTATTTTGTGAATAGACTAAACATTCTTATTTTTTTCACCACGATAACCATAGGCCACTCTCAAGGTCTACATATGACAACATTAAAAAAATTCTGCTTAATGTTTCTTCCAGGCTAATTTTTGTCAACATTACTCACGTTACGCAAAAAGATTTTTTTTTACAACAAAGAAAATCAGGAATGATTACTTAACCAGCAATGACAACACAAATTTGTTTCTCTTTGTTGTGATTTTCAAGTCATAACAATTGAAGTCCTGGGGTTGGCCTGTGTGCTGCTGGATTCTGGTTTTTTATTTATTTATTTTTGCATTTTCCTTTTTTATTTGTTTGCAGCCTTGGGTGAAAACTGAGTGGGGAAAAAAGTAGGTGGTGATTTGTTTTATTGCCTCGGCCAACAAAGTTGGACAGAGGTAATGTCGTCGCCACAGTTTGTCTGTCTGTGTGTCTGTCTGTTTGTAAGCAGGATTACAGGAAAAGCAATGGAGAGTTTTCTTTTTTTTAATGCATGATGATAATAAGGGATAATAGGAAGCGGTCGTTAGATTGTCAACAGTGAAAGTCAAAGGGCAAGGTAAAAATCCAGAAAAAGTAAAAAAAATAATGGTGCCGGCCTTCGGATGGCTTACAGCTAAGACGTCGGTCTACGGCCAGAGGTCTGCACGGGCGAAGCGACAATTGGCACAGCCACGCTGGGGATAATAGGGGTTAAAGTGGTTAAAAATTTGTTTGTTGATCGGTCTGTAGCAACCACTTCTTGCTCTGATTAGGCTGACTGTTAGGCCCAGGAAAGCCAGCTTACTGTTCGAATTTGGGGAAAGTTATATAGGATTCGAATGTTGTCCCCTGTGGAGGGTTTTCTAAATGGAAGAGTTTTGTTTCCCTTACATATCGCACTGATGTGTGGGAGTTGTATGTATTCAAAGCCTCCAGGAGCCTTGCATTACTTTTTTTTTTTGTCCTCCCTCTGTCTCCTCATGTCCAATTTAGGCTGTATTGCAGGCGCCATATTTCCTGTGCGCTTCAGTTCTGGGGTTGAGTCAGTAGGAAACTGAGTGTGTGGGTGTACCTCTGATTTAGCTATCAACAGGTTATGTTTAATCTTGTCTTCAAGTGTGCCGCAGTGTGTTATTGTTTTACACATAATGATATATACTGAAATAAGAAGCACAGGTTGAACAGTCAGTACTCACTTTTTTTTTGGTTTGATTACATGCAATGAACCCCATTATTCATTGGACAATGACATATTTCTAGTTATTTTGGTTCTGTTGGCTGAATCATTCGGCAGATCTGAATCCAACTGACCGTGCATTTTATATTCTGAAGACGAGACTGAAGGCAAAAAGGCCCGAAGCAGGCTGTCACTGAAGACTGCTGCAGTACAGACCTGCCAGAGCACCCCCAGGGAAGATACCCTGTGACTGGTGATGTCACTGTGTCTCTGACTTCAAGCAGCCTTTGCTTGCAAATCATACGTGACCGAATATTAAAAAAGGATTACTCTGTTGTACTCAATGTTAAACTGTCCAATATATTTTTTAAGATCTCAAAAATGGGAGGGACTTTTTAAAAACAGGCGCTGGCATTTACAGAAGTTTCATCTGATTTAGATGAAGACACCCTCAAATTAAGTCTGCCGGTCGGCACTTTCACCTCATTATTATTATGTCTTTTCAAACTCAAAATGCTAGAGCGCAGAACCAAAATAGAAAATGTGCTGCTGTCATATGAATTATGGTACTCGCAGGATAGGGTTTTGCGCCTTTGGTCTTTTTTAATGTGCATATTGGGGCTTGTTTGGTGGATATTGCGGCTCTGGTCAGTGTGTATTTCCTTTGGCGAGGGTTGGGTTGCTACTCTAGTCAGCATGTGTGTACTTTGTTGAGGGCTGGGTTGCGGCTCTGGTCAGCGTATCTGCACTTTGTTGAGAATTGTGTCGGGGGTCTGGTCAGCGTGCCATACTTTATTGAAGGCTGGGTTGCGGCTCCCGTCAGTGTTTACTTTGTCAAGGGTTGGGTTGCGGCTCTGGTCAGTGTTTCTGTACTTTGTTGATGGTTGTGTTGCCGCTCTGGTCAGTGTTTCTGTACTTTGTTGAGGGTTGTGTTGCAGCTCTGGTCAGTGTTTCTGTACTTTGTTGAGGGTTGTGTTGCAGCTCTGGTCAGTGTTTCTGTACTTTGTTGAGGGTTGTGTTGCCGCTCTGGTCAGTGTTTCTGTACTTTGTTGAAGGTTGTGTTGCGGCTCTGGTCAGTGTTTCTGTACTTTGTTGAGGGTTTTGTTGCAGCTCTGGTCAGTGTTTCTGTACTTTGTTGAGGGTTGTGTTGCCGCTCTGGTCAGTGTTTCTGTACTTTGTTGATGCTTGTGTTGCCGCTCTGGTCAGTGTTTCTGTACTTTGTTGAGGGTTGTGTTGCGGCTCTGGTCAGTGTTTCTGTACTTTGTTGAGGGTTGTGTTGCCGCTCTGGTCAGTGTTTCTGTACTTTGTTGAGGGTTGTGTTGCAGCTCTGGTCAGTGTTTCTGTACTTTGTTGAGGGTTGTGTTGCAGCTCTGGTCAGTGTTTCTGTACTTTGTTGAGGGTTGTGTTGCCGCTCTGGTCAGTGTTTCTGTACTTTGTTGAGGGTTGTGTTGCCGCTCTGGTCAGTGTTTCTGTACTTTGTTGAGGGTTGTGTTGCAGCTCTGGTCAGTGTCTCTGTACTTTGTTGAGGGTTGTGTTGCAGCTCCGGTCAGTGTTTGTGTACTTTGTTGAGGGTTGTGTTGCAGCTCCGGTCAGTGTTTCTGTACTTTGTTGAGGGTTGTGTTGCAGCTCTGGTCAATGTTTCTGTACTTTGTTGAGGGTTGTGTTGCGGCTCTGGTCAGTGTTTCTGTACTTTGTTGAGGGTTGTGTTGCGGCTCTGGTCAGTGTTTCTGTACTTTGTTGAGGGTTGTGTTGCAGCTCTGGTCAGTGTTTCTGTACTTTGTTGAGGGTTGTGTTGCGGCTCTGGTCAGTGTTTCTGTACTTTGTTGAGGGTTGTGTTGCAGCTCTGGTCAGTGTTTCTGTACTTTGTTGAGGGTTGTGTTGCAGCTCTGGTCAGTGTCTCTGTACTTTGTTGAGGGTTGTGTTGCAGCTCTGGTCAGTGTCTCTGTACTTTGTTGAGGGTTGTGTTGCAGCTCTGGTCAGTGTCTCTGTACTTTGTTGAGGGTTGTGTTGCGGCTCTGGTCAGTGTTTCTGTACTTTGTTGAGGGTTGTGTTGCGGCTCTGGTCAGTGTTTCTGTACTTTGTTGAGGGTTGTGTTGCAGCTCTGGTCAGTGTCTCTGTACTTTGTTGAGGGTTGTGTTGCAGCTCTGGTCAGTGTTTCTGTACTTTGTTGAGGGTTGTGTTGCGGCTCTGGTCAGTGTTTCTGTACTTTGTTGAGGGTTGTGTTGCAGCTCTGGTCATTGTTTCTGTACTTTGTTGAGGGTTGTGTTGCAGCTCTGGTCAGTGTCTCTGTACTTTGTTGAGGGTTGTGTTGCGGCTCTGGTCAGTGTTTCTGTACTTTGTTGAGGGTTGTGTTGCGGCTCTGGTCAGTGTTTCTGTACTTTGTTGAGGGTTGTGTTGCAGCTCTGGTCAGTGTCTCTGTACTTTGTTGAGGGTTGTGATGCAGCTCTGGTCAGTGTCTCTGTACTTTGTTGAGGGTTGTGATGCAGCTCTGGTCAGTGTCTCTGTACTTTGTTGAGGGTTGTGTTGCAGCTCTGGTCAGTGTCTCTGTACTTTGTTGAGGGTTGTGTTGCAGCTCTGGTCAGTGTCTCTGTACTTTGTTGAGGGTTGTGATGCAGCTCTGGTCAGTGTCTCTGTACTTTGTTGAGGGTTGTGTTGCAGCTCCGGTCAGTGTTTCTGTACTGTGTTGAGGGTTGTGATGCAGCTCTGGTCAGTGTCTCTGTACTTTGTTGAGGGTTGTGATGCAGCTCTGGTCAGTGTCTCTGTACTTTGTTGAGGGTTGTGTTGCAGCTCTGGTCAGTGTTTCTGTACTTTGTTGAGGGTTGTGTAGCAGCTCTGGTCAGTGTCTCTGTACTTTGTTGAGGGTTGTGATGCAGCTCTGGTCAGTGTTTCTGTACTTTTTTGAGGGTTGTGTTGCGGCTCTGGTCAGTGTTTCTGTACTTTGTTGAGGGTTGTGTTGCAGCTCTGGTCAGTGTCTCTGTACTTTGTTGAGGGTTGTGATGCAGCTCTGGTCAGTGTCTCTGTACTTTGTTGAGGGTTGTGTTGCAGCTCCGGTCAGTGTTTCTGTACTTTGTTGAGGGTTGTGATGCAGCTCTGGTCAGTGTCTCTGTACTTTGTTGAGGGTTGTGATGCAGCTCTGGTCAGTGTCTCTGTACTTTGTTGAGGGTTGTGTTGCAGCTCCGGTCAGTGTTTCTGTACTTTGTTGAGGGTTGTGATGCAGCTCTGGTCAGTGTCTCTGTACTTTGTTGAGGGTTGTGATGCAGCTCTGGTCAGTGTCTCTGTACTTTGTTGAGGGTTGTGTTGCAGCTCCGGTCAGTGTCTCTGTACTTTGTTGAGGGTTGTGTTGCAGCTCCGGTCAGTGTCTCTGTACTTTGTTGAGGGTTGTGTTGCAGCTCTGGTCAGTGTCTCTGTACTTTGTTGAGGGTTGTGTTGCAGCTCTGGTCAGTGTCTCTGTACTTTGTTGAGGGTTGTGTTGCAGCTCTGGTCAGTGTCTCTGTACTTTGTTGAGGGTTGTGTTGCAGCTCTGGTCAGTGTCTCTGTACTTTGTTGAGGGTTGTGATGCAGCTCCGGTCAGTGTCTCTGTACTTTGTTGAGGGTTGTGTAGCAGCTCTGGTCAGTGTTTCTGTACTTTGTTGAGGGTTGTGTTGCAGCTCTGGTCAGTGTCTCTGTACTTTGTTGAGGGTTGTGTTGCGGCTCCGGTCAGTGTCTCTGTACTTTGTTGAGGGTTGTGTTGCGGCTCCGGTCGCTCCCATTTTAATGCTGTTTATAGAGGCTCTGCAGTCGTCATTAAAAGCACTCGTCTTTGCTCCTGGGACTGTTCACTGGCTCTTAAAACGATCTGCCGTGGTGCACTGCCCTTTGGTGCAAGCCCCGGTCACTTTCTCCCTCCCTCTCTTTGTCCTCCTCTCTTTCTCTTTATGTCTGCATTTCTCTCTTCCTCCCAACCATCTCTCTCCTTCCTCATTCCTTCCCTCTCTCATTTTTTCACTCACTCTTTCTCCACATCTTTACCCATCTCTTTCTTTTTATTTCTCTGCCTTTCTATTCCTCTCTCTCACCTGTCTTGTCCCTCCCCCTGTCTTACTTCCTCTCTCTGTCTTTCTGTTCCTCTCCTCTTGTTATCCTGTTTTTCTCTCCCCTTTTCCCCCTCTTACTCTCCCTCTCTCTCTCCCTCCCATCCTTTGCATCTCTCCCTCTCTCTTGCATTATGAATGATGGCTGTTTGCGCTGCTCAGTATTGATCTCTCTTCTCCATTCAACTGACTCCTTCCTGTTGCAGCTGCCTCGGCTATCCCTCATTCTGTCTGTTGTTCCTCCTTTCTTTCCATCCCTTTCTTTTGCAACTATACTCTTTCCTGCTGTGCTTCTTCTGGCATTCATCATTTTCTGGCATTTCTTTTCGGTCTGTCTGTCTGTCAGACGTGGCGTAAGTTAATATAGGCTGAACATGCTGATGGACATTGTCCACACAATTAAACGATTTAGCTTTCTGCCCTCGAGTGAAGCGTTCGTGGATCTCTCCGTGCTCAGTTATAAATCATGTGAACACTGGAGAGAGCAGGCATTCACACGCTGACTCGAACTAAGGCGCATTTGCACATTGAAGCACAAAGGCAGATGTTCATTTGCGTATGTATTTACACGTGCGCGGAGGGGATACATTCTCTCGTGTTTGTGTGTTCAGCTTATGTGCGGTTTTGCAGAACTTACTGAAAGGCCACTGAGGTGCACTGTGATTTGGCGAAAATGATCAACCACTCCCCCTGGTGGTTATTTTTTCATCTACACGACATTGTCTTGTAAGGTGATACTTCATGAGCTTACTGTGAAATTATTACTGCTCCATATTGAGGCTTCACTTGCTACTAATAGTGTTCTAGCTACTACCTCACGCTACATTAACACTAACCAATATATCGGCCTATCAGAGCACCTTTGGCAAGCAAGACACTCAACTAAATCCAGTGAAATGTCTAATTTGTGCTATTTCTTTGTAATCTGTGAAGCCCTTTCAAAATTTTGCTGGAACTTTTCGTAGGGTATCTAAAGCAAGCCATGCAATATGTGCAGAGTGCTTAAAAGATGCTTGAAGATTATCACTGAAAAAGCTGGTTGCAGTAATGATCGAAGGTGAAGTGTTTAGAATTAGCCTATGAGCTAATTTCCTGTAGCGTTTGTAGCTGGCCTTATGACTCACAGTGCTGACATTGACCTAAAGCTCTCACTCACAGCACACACAACTGTAGGGCCTTTTAAAACCACCCAACAATGACTTAGCAGATATGATTTACCTGTTTTTTTCAAAGCAGAGGAACAGCAATCATTTACTGGGTTTATTGGCCTGTCATTTGCCGTGGCTTTTTTCCTTCACAAAGCTGGCAGGCTAAGAGGAAGTTCGCTAATTGCTATGCTGCTAACACAATGTTCTCAGTGATCTAGACTCCATGCTGATTAATTCTCTCGCCCTGAGTTCTCTACAAAGAAATATCTCATGCCCTTTAAATTAAGATTGCATCCTCGGCCACAAATCTAATAACACTGTCCAATTGTAATTACACAGCTGATGTTCAGTATGGAAAAAGTACTTTTTTACACTAAAGTACTGGTTACCAGATTGCCTGAAACTGTGGGGTCTGAAGACCGAGACCGAAGGGCAGAGTTAGGTGTCACAATAAATAAAATAAATTAACGTGGTTTGTGTGCCCAGTCCAAAACAGGACAGGGATTTAGTGTATAACAGCAAACAAAGGTGAAAACAATGTGAATTTGATGCAGCAAAGAAAATGGGGAGCCATTGTGCAAGGAGATGGGACAAGAAAGCCAAGGAACAGGTGAGGGTCAAAACCAGGGAGTCACAGCTCGAGTCTCCCTCGAGAGTCATGACAACTCAAGGATAGGAGCCATTTTGTTTCCATGGTCGCCAGAAAGCAAGCCGTGTAACACAATGGAATGCATTGGATTTTTTTCATTCTTTTTTCAAATGGGAAATTAATTGTGGAAAAAAAACAATAAACAGACTGGCAATGATTTTGACTGGCATAAAGGGGGAAAATGTTTGGACATGTGAAATGAGAAAATGGGGAAAAAAGAAAACTAATTTACTTTGAATTGGTACCCAACAGTGCAATGGAAACTAAATGGCTCCATGACCAGATTTTTTGAAACGCTCATGACACAAATCTTTCTAGTTAGGAACTATAGTCACAACGAAATCGGGGAGTCACAGCAGGCAGTATGTGAATTTTAAGGCCAAAGGGAAATATGAAAAAAGTCAAAAACTCGAAACAATCCAAAACTATCACCCAAAATCAAATCACAAAAATAAGAGAGGGGGAGAGAGAAGGAGGTTGAGGGTGCAGACGGGCTTAACAGCGAACAATAGGTGGAGAGAGGAACCATGCCCGATAATTTAAGAAATTTCTGTCTGCACTCTGTAAAAATCCAACGCGCTTATTCTGAGTCTGGGTCACAGGAAACTGTAGCCTGTCCAAGCGTCCAATTGGAGAGAGGCAGGAACACACCCTGAACTAGTACGTCAGTCCATCGCTGGACGCAAACATCAATCACTCACACATACATTCCTAAGGGCACTTTTTTAAAACCCAGGTGGGATTCAAACCCATGACCTTTCTGGAATGGGCCAACAGTGCTAACCACTGCACCACCCTGGAGAAAAACACCAGCAGAAAAACCACTGGTATTTGCGTTTGTGCAGTTCCTTATTTTCTCTCCTTCTTCTCTTCTCCTTCCCTTCCTCTCAGCCCCTTCTCTTTTCAGTGGGAGAAAAAGGAAGGAGTGCTGCCCCCTCTGGTGAAAGCAGACGCCAGCTTCCTGCGCTTTGAGTCGCTCAACAAGTCCGACGACGGGACCTACGTGTGCCGGGTGGATAACGGCATCGGGCAGGCTGCGGCCGACTACACTCTACGGGTGCAAGGTACCGCCACACCCGCATCGCCTGCTCTTGTTTTACGTGTTCTGTTCTGTTGTGCATGCTTTTTTTTACTTTCTCCTCTCTCTACTGATTTTTTTCCTACGTCTTTTTGTGTTTAATTCTCTCATCCTTTTTCCATTAATTTCTTCCCTTCCTTTTTTCTGATTTTATCCCGTTTGTCCATCCGCCCTTCCTCCCGTCGGTATCTCTCCTCCTACAAGGCCACTTGGGTCCGAACACCCTCGATCCCTCCTCTGCATATGATCCCTCCATCCCTCCTTCCCCTCCTTCTGCATCCTTCCCCTCTTCTACTTCATTCATCCCTCCCTCTCTCTCCCCCACTTCCTCCCTCTCTCCGTCCCCCTCTTC
The DNA here is from genome assembly GCA_029721435.1 of Gymnothorax reevesii. Classification (NCBI taxonomy): domain Eukaryota; kingdom Metazoa; phylum Chordata; class Actinopteri; order Anguilliformes; family Muraenidae; genus Gymnothorax; species Gymnothorax reevesii. The sequence goes on along the minus strand of CM056577.1, from coordinate 17,644,243 downwards.
CTCATCAACACCCTCCTCTCCTCCCTCCTTCACATCTAGCTCTCCCTCCCCGCCTCCCTCCTCGTCCCGACCCGACCCGCTTTCTCCCTCAGAAAGTGGCGCACCCTCTTTATCTCCCTCTCCTCCTCTCCTTTCCTTCTCCCTCTCTCCCTCTCTCACTCCATCTTCAGTTCCTATACGGCTGAATGGACTGTACAGCTTCACAGGTAAATACGCTCAGGATTACACACACACACACACACACACACACACACACACACATTCTGACATCACTGGCACCAAAAGCTGCCAATGCCGCAGCACTGACACCCATTACCGCAGAACGATGGCGAAACTGAAATATGGGTATGACTGCACCGACCTCCCCAGCAAGACACGACTGCCATTACAGTCAGAGTGACTGATACCAGTCGATCCCTCTAGCATCATGAATGGAGTGGATTGTCAGTTTATGTGCAACACAAACTTTCATCTTGGCCACAAACTTGCAACTGACGGGAAGATTGCTCCATGTCTCCTCTCCGGTTTTTTTTAAACCTATTTGTAAGGCCATTCCCATGACAAGGTGTGCGGCTTCATTTTGATATGCCTGACTCAACAACTGACAGATGACTGTAGCATAACTGAAATGGACACGATTCAATAAAATGGTTAAGATCAGATCCCGAGCTCCAGGCCATGATGTAGGCGTAAAAACATCATGACGTGGGCGAGAAACAGCCAGGAAGTGCAGCGCAGCCCGCACCCCTGCCCTTTGACCTCTCACCTCTGACCTCTCTGTATCCATTTACGCACATTATCCAAAGAGTCTTTAACATCAGACATATCGATGCAGAGGCATATGCATTTCACTGTACAAGCACAAGTAAACAAAGTAATTTTAATATTGCTTAAGAAGAAACGAACCGAAAAAGCAAAAAAGAGCCACACTCTCCTTGGATTATACGAGAAACAAAGCCCAAATCACTACATTTATTTTTCAATAAGGATGGTTAATGCTCCACTGCGTCAGTCTTCATGATGTTGCTGATCTGATCTAGACCCATGCTGTAAGAAATGTTGCAAAAATTTCTGCAATTTGTCCAGCTTGTGTATTGTGCACTACTCCTGAGGAATGAACATGAATATCTGAAGATCAGCACTTTAAATGCTTTGGGCTGCAGTAAATGTGAATTATATGGAATTAGTCGTCAGATATGTTGTCTAGTGAGAGAGACACAACACCCAAGGATGAGCTAAAACTATGTTTTGATTTTGAAAAATGAGGGCGAGTAGAGGCTGTTAAATTATGGTGGACTGCGTCTAGAAAACTCCTTTAAAAATTGAACAATTTTCTAGATTTGACAACCTTTACGATGCAGTTCACTGTAATTTACTGACCTCTACTGGCCTATATTTCTCTTATCCTCTGTACGCCGCGCTTTACTTTCAAAAAACGCCACAGCAACTTCTCTTTTCAAGCTCAACGCTGTGGTTATTCATGAACATTGACGGTGCCAACTCCCATAGAGATGTGCTTTCTGCCGAAGCACACCATTTAAGACCAGACAAACTAGTGTGAAACATGTCGGGTTATGTGACACTTCCAGAATGTGGCAGTTTGATATGGTTTCAATATCACAAACTGTTTACAGTTTAGCTTTTAATATTCACATTTACCTTGGTTGCCGTATTCTCAGGTGTAACCGAATGAAACCGTAATGTCCGTAAGGCCTCAAAGCAGATTTATTTGATGTTTCATTTTACGGAGTTCCATGCAGTGCTGAAGGGTTTGTTTAATTTTGCGGCTTTTGAAAAAAAAATAGTTTTGAAAAGTAACCTCATGAAAGAAGTACGCCCCCTCACAAACTCCTTTCATTAAACCGCTCATTTACAGCCCTTTGACTTAGCAATTGAAAAACCATTTTTCATAATTAGGTTGACAGCAGCATCACATCTCTCCGACCCTGGAGTTCACATAATTTTAATTAACCTCTGTTGGAAAACTGCTGTAGACGAGACAAAAATAACATTTTCTCCCATTTTTTTTACTAGAATTGTTATGGGTTCAAGTTGAACCTATTTATTTCAGCACAAAGTGTAGTAAAGTGTAAACACTCCAATTCTAATCCTGTCTGATGAATGAAATATCTGGTGTTTTCTTCTTCTTTTCTTTTTTATTTTGCCTGCTTCTGTATTTTGCTGCTATCAGATCAGGTTTTACAGCTGTTGGGGCGCCCCTGGCTATAGAAACCTGTCAATAAAATCTCGGCAGAAGTGTAAAATCCATGTTCGGAAAGTTTAAGTCCTCCCATGAGTGCAATCCTTCAGCTTGGAGGCAGAAGCGATTAGTGAGATCAGTTGTTTGAGGTCGTGGTTGGAATAAACATGTGGCAGGACTTTTACTTTCTGACCGCTGGAGTTTCCACCTCTGTATTTAGGCCACTGTCTCAGGCCTTTGCTGGACTCGACTCTATCGTGACTCAGGTGTGAAGTGGGTCGTGTCCTAAGCATTCTCATGACTGCAGTCTCCTCAAAGTATGCAGCACTGCCTGCAAAGCTTACTGCCCGTTGCCCACGGCCCACCCAAATACTGACCCTTTCTGCTGAGTGCAAGCTGAGTACACTGGATAACTAAGCTGGAAAGCAAAATTTTCTCTAAATATATTGTGGGCAATATTACTATATACATACAGTACCAGTCAAAAGTTTAGACACACTTTGTTAATGTCACAGCACTCTGTTTTTAGAGAAATTTAACCAGCTGAACTTTTCTAGATAATCTCAAATGGAATCTGGTATGAGGTAAACTGTCAGAAGTTAAAAGAGAATAATTTACTTGTTTGAATAGTGTCCAATATTTTAGAAATCTAAAAGAAGCCATATTTTAAAAAGTAAGCAGACAAACAAGCTCTTTCCATTTTCCAACAGCCAAATTAAAGACAAGCTATTTTATTAGGCAAAAACGTTGATGAACAGCAAACCACGAGTGCAGCACATCTTTGGGAACTTAGACGGCTGCTCAGCAGCAAACTCATTTTAGCCATATAGTCATAGTCAAGAAAAATGTGAGTATGCTCTACAAATATAACAGCAAATGCTGGTTAGTTTGATGGATTTAAGAATTAGATTTTTTTTTTGAAAAATTAACTGTGTCTATTTCTTTATTTAACATGTCTTGTAAGAAAAAATTGTGGGTATGTCCAAATTTTTTGACTGATGCTGCATTTCTTAGGTTTCGCCAAGAATGTCTCGGAACAGACTATTAAGGAAGCAAAACATAGATTGGTAGGGAGAAACAAAGTGATTTTTATGACTATATTACGAACATAATATAATGAGTGGCAAGAACAGACCATTCAACCCAACTAGGCTCATCATTTTTCCAACCACTTAAGTGAAGCTAACTTCAGATACTGCAGGACATGGTAGCATCTAGCATTGTATCAGGACTGGTCTTGAAAACTGTTCAGAGTTTCTGACTCTACAGTATGGTACATTATACCATAGTAGTATTATAGGCACATCATACCATAGTATAGTAGGCACATTATACCATAGTAGGACCACTCCATGCCTGAAAAAAATACTTCCTAATATCAGTGCTAAATTTACCCTCGGCTAATGTCCATTTGTGACCCCCTAGTTTTGCAAACAGAACTTGGCCTAACTAATTCTATGTAGTTAATTTTGCTGTTTGACCCCTGAGTAGCTCTGTTAATGTCCTAAACTCACTTTAGCGACTTACCATGAAGGAAGCTGTGTGTTTTAATGATTTGAAACAGATGAAGACTTATTAGTGCTTTTCTTACCTTAATGAAGAGAACTGGCAACACTTGATGATCCTGAGTGTTCTCAGAGTTCATTTCATGTCACTTTAAATAAATGATCGAAAACGGGTTAAGACCCATCATTATTTTAAAGGGATGTTCTGCGCTACACAAATATTCAGTTAAGCAGTTGCCACTTGTCCACCCTTTCCATCCCACTTGGGGGTGTGTTTCCCAACAGCGTGGTTGCTTACTAAGTTAGCAACTTATATAGTTTGTCCACTCTGTCAATGATTCCAACTATATAAGTTAGCATCTGTGATTTTTGGAAAGGCACCCTAGGTTAGCTAAGTACTTAACAAGCTCCCCATCCACTGTACTCAGCTCATGTACTCAGTAGTAGGCGAGTAGGCTGTTTTGGACATGTCCCCAACATTCAGGGTGAGCGTATGAACTGGGATTTGGGAGCATTAGCTCTGCATCTTGGCCCTACCCCCTGCACACCTCTTTCACTGATTCTCTTCTCTTCCTGTCAACTAGCTGACTCCATCTCTCCTTCCAATCACACCTCTTCCACACCTGTGCCTCCATCTCCCTCTATCTTCATCTCTCCATCATCTTGAGAAGACTGAAGATTTCGCCTCTCTGGCCCTTGGCTGTACTCGGCTCTGTCGTGACTCAGGCGTGACCTGGGTTGTGTCCTAAGCAGTGTCGTGGCCGCAGTGTCCTAGCAGTATTCATTGCCTGCAGTGCATACTGCCAGTTACCTATGGCCCACCCAAATACTCACCCTTTCTGTTAAGTGCAAGCTGAGTACACTAGATGACTATGTTGTGAAGTTGGCAAAATTTTCTCTCGATGTATTATGCGTAATATCCTTTTCTGTATCCATATTTCTGGGGTTTTGCAGAGAATTTTCTGGAGCAGACCTTTCAGGAAGTAAAGCATACATTTTTAGGAAGAAACAAAGCCGTCTTAGAGTCTAGTCAAATTGGAAAATAGTTCAGATGGTATACTAAGCAGGCGGCATCACATGATTTGAAGGCACTCGATCCTCTGAGGAAACGGATGCTTTGAGCTTGACCGTACTTAATGAAACCGTTGGAATACATTCATGGGAAAATTTACTGCTATAAATTCCAGCTCATAACATACTTTTTTGCTTTTTTGCATATTATTTCCCTCCATCTTCATCTCTCCATGGTCTCAAGAAGTCAACTCAGGTACTGTGCAGTCACCTGTCTGTCTGTCCGCTGGTCTGTCTACCCTCTTCGTTCCGCTGTGTTTTTTTTTTTAAAGTCGGCATCTGTCTCCTTTTTGTGTTACGAGTCCCACCCCCACCCCATAGAATATTCATCATCAAACACAAACAGGACCGTGGAAACACATCCTCTCCCCAAAACACAGAATGCTCTCACCCACACAGGTCTTGTTGATACATTTCTCCTCTAAAGTCATTCGCAAATGCGCACAGAATCAGGCATATTTGTCAGACTGGTGTGCATGTATTTATGAATTATTATTATTATTATTTGTGATCATTATACCCATAGGCAGACATGTCCCTTCGGAGGACAGGCACACAAACAACAGTTCTCATATGAATTCTGTTGATAATCACTGCTTCTACATTACAATCTTCATCAAAATATTATTCACTGAAACCCAATCACAGAACTGCATGAAGTGGAGGAACGATTCTTAAGCCTTTTGCAGTATGCTTGAAAAAAAATTAGACTTGTTTGTGACTTGGTTTGTGACCCATTCCCAGTGAATGCATCCTGATTTTCAGTGGCATGCAAGTTTTTTTAATGTTTCTATTTAAGTGGGCCAATCCTACTACTTCTGCATATTTCAACTGAGGAGGACACACTAGCATGCACACACAAATACTCAAACGCACTGACGCATTTCACTTGTGGTGACATCTCTGGCTTTTTTCCTAATTTAATTTTAAAATCCCTGTTACGAAGACTTTGTCCCCTAATCCTGTTACAGTATAAAAAAATGAGGTACAAATGCATGTCAACACTTTTTTTTTTTATGTTTGAGAATGTGGAATGAACAGAACATTTAAGGAAAACGGGTCCTTAAAAAAAAATCCAAAATCTTGGCGAGTCTGTTCCTAGCCATTAAATTGATTGAAAATTGGACAAATCAGCACCCTGGAATCAAGGACTGGCAACTTAACTATGCCGGCACCATCTGTATACAGCATTATGGGGAAGATCAGTATAATGCCGTGGCCTAATTATCACCACGGAGATGTACTAAGTTGGCTATAAAGAAAATTGCTCGCTTTGTTGAATCTTGTATGCAAGGAGAAACTGACCAAAGCATCGTAACTTCTATCCCTCACTCTTGCTTGAACCTGTAACTGTTAATATTAAGGCTCCCCATTGGTATTGCCGCTTCATCGTGTGTTCAGATCTGGCAGTATTTGTGCCCTGGTTAAAGAGCCTTGGCTCCTCTGAAAAGAATAACAATATACCGATCAAGCTAACAGGTGCCATTTAGCTTTTTTTTTTTTTTTTCCGTCGTCCAAGGGCTGTTGTTACCACATGGCATTACGTTAGAGTAGAAGTGATGAAATTGCTAATCTTCTCCATTGCCAGTGGGTAAGCTGGCTGTTATATTTGTTGCACATACTAACAAAATGAAGAAAAATGGCTCAGTGGCGGAGTAAAAAAATGTTCCAACTTCGGTTCATTCTGGCCTCTTAATTTACTTGTCCCCGCTCCTCAGTCCGGTGTGACCAGAAAATGATGACATTGATTAAGGTGCTAGTGTGTGACAATCATTAATCAACAATGAGTTGGTGACTCGATGAGAAGACTCTGTCGCCCTCTTTTGGCTGGAGGCCTCTACTACGGACTGTGTACATACACCAATCAGCAAAAAATTAAAACCACCTGCCTATTGAAGTGAAGGTCCCCCCTTGTGCTGCCAAAACAGGTCCATCAAACTGATGTCACTTGAAATCCCAAACGTAGGGTTTCCCAGCAGAAGAACGCCCTCGTCCAGTTTGTCCTCTTCCCACAGTGCACTGTGATGGCATGTGATGCCAGTGGCCCTTATGTTGGTTTAGACCAGATGGAATGGCCTTCATTGCTTTTATTAATTGATAAGCCTTGGGCGCCCAAAACCCCAGTTTGTGGTTTGTCCCTCCTTAGGCCACGATCAGTAGGTACTCAAATCTGCTGACAAGAAGCACCCCGTACGTCTTGCAACTTCAGAGATGCCCTAATTCACTCGTCAGGCCATGACAATTTAACCCTCATCAGAGTCGTTCAGTTCACGTTTCTCCCACATCCAATATGTTGAATACGAGAACCAACAACTTGCTTACCGTCTAAGATCTGTTTACTGACCTTGACACTCGCTATTGCTATGACATAATCAACACTAACCCGCGCTCTGCTGGGGCTTGATTTTTACCGATAATCCTAACGAATAGTGACGTCACCTGTCGTCATGCAAGCGAAAGGTAAAAATGGATAAAATGACCAATATTTCAGTAAAGGGACGAGTTGGTTCGATCGCTCAATGCGGAAGACAGAGGCAGGCTCGCCTGGAACGCACATGCCAGAGGGCGTGGGGATCCGTTGGGCGGTTTGGGAGGAGATACTTCGCGAAGGCCGGGTAAACTGAGAATTAAGGGTATTTGCTGCATCTGAGAGGTTTTAGTTTTTTGGCTCATCGGTGTATGTATACATGCATGTTTCGATGTGTGGGCACCCGCGCCAGTGAGAGTGTGTGCGCCTGAGTGTGCATTTGTATGTGTGTTCGTTTGCATGCTTGTGTGTGCGCATACCAGTGTGTAAGCATTTAAGAGTTGCGTATGTGTGCGTGTGCGTGTGCGTGTGCGTGTGCGTGCGTGTGTGTGTGTGTGTGTGTGACACTGCACTGCAGACTTCCCTTTTCAGAGCCTTCCTCTCCAGCTTCAGTGGCTGAACCCCTAATGTGGTCCCTGCCTCTGGCATTTCACCGCAGATACTGCTCCTCATCGGTCCTTCTCCAGAAACGCTTTTCCAGATTTGTGTTTTTCTTCTGGGGGGCTCATTTTGACTTGTTCTTTTCGGAGACGCTTTTGCTGACTGGCTCTTCTCCGCTTGCAGACCCCACCGCCTTGCCAGCATCAGGTGTTGACCATGCAGTCATAGGAGGCGTGGTCGCTGTAATCGTCTTCATACTCCTCTGCCTCCTCATCGTCCTGGGTCGGTACCTGATCAGGCACAAAGGTGAGACTCAAAACATACTTCATCCATATCACTCAAATGTTACTATGATATTAGCGCAAATTCTGCTCCGATATAACGTTAACTAGACTCCCTGGATTGAGAAAGTCATGACAGTTTAAGATTAGGAGGCATTTTATTCCCATTAACTGACATTCAGCTATTGCACACGGTGGAAATCTTTGGTTTGTACCCCTCAGCCCTCAAGGCTGACGGGGTATTGCTATCCTTCGTGCGGTTGGGCGGGCGGGCGTCTCCAAAAACTTAGACATCGGGCTGAGGGGTATTCCGTGCATTGCACGCCTATTTTTTTGTTCTTTTTTCAGAGGCGAATCATTCATTTTGGGAGAACTATAAACCAGCTAACAATGATTGACAAGCATAATAAGGGAAAATGTGCAAAGATGGGAGAGGAGAAAGCTGATAAAAATGATCAGTTAACGGGGGTGGTTCATATATTTCACTCTCTTCTTTAAAAGCATTCTGTCATATTGTAGGCAGTTTCTCTCCACATAAAACTCAGATCCTATTACAATCCCACTTCCAGAAAAGTTGGGACGCTGTGTAAAATCTAAATATAACCCGAAAGCAATGATTTGCAAATAATTTAAAGCTATAGTCTATGATTTCTCCTCCACACACACCTTCCCCACCCCATCTGTGCGTCCGATGCCATGCGCCCTCCCCTTAAAGCACTGTCTCATCCCCTCAGACCTGCCCTTCTGCTGCCCTAGCTGAGAAGAAAGCAGGTTCGCTGCACACAGACCGCCAGTTTTCAGTGGAGTGCAAATTTTTTCACTGTCAATGTCGAACCATGTCAGAGTTATAAAATGTTGGAAACATTTCTAGATGAATATAACCTCACTATATACTTCCCCGGCAAGAAAATTAATAGAAATATTGGACAGTCATAAGGTGTTGACATAAGAGAGTCTCACTGATGCAGATGTTCGCTTGTAATCACAACAGAGACAGCCAAGTATAGATTTTACACCCAACATATGTCAACATATCGGGCATTTTAGCTTATTGGGTTGATGTGGAGGCAAAGAATCGCTGATGTTAACTTCTTATCTTCATGATGACAACAGCGCTGAGCAGCCTCAACCAAACAGTGATTTTGTGCACACAATGTGTAAACATGTTAGCGTTATTAGCATATAAGTTCCACATAGAAGCTAACTGTAACTGCCGTTGAAACTGCAATGTTGATCTCTATTGTGCAAATAAATGCTCACACAGACAACCAATGTGTAAAGAATATTAGCATACAAGTCCAGTGTTGTGTCCAAAACCATTTCCCTATTGAGATTTGTTTCCTGTTCTCATAACCAATGCTGACAACACACCAGCATTTAGAGGCTAACGCTAACGTAATTTTAATAGTAAGGAGGCTGATTGAAATAACATTGCTAAGGTTAGCTTTCACTGCCGTAAGCCAGCCCTGACGTAATCAACCGTGACGTCTCAGCAGGGCGGCTTTGGGGCACAGCGGAAGTGAGAGGGCAGGAGAGCTGGAGTACCAAATTTGAACGAGGGTGGGAGGTCCACGGCAGCAGAAAAGGAGTTGCGGAACCAAGCCAGGGAAACGCCTATTCAGCCCGAACGATTCCTGTTGGTCGATCGCTTTGCGTGCCTGCAGCCTCCAGACAGAGTGGATTTTTTTGGTTCCTTTTTGCTATGAGTAGTGTGCAGGAGATACTTCAGAGCCATAATCATCATCAAACTGAAGATAATGATTTTAACTTTGAGAAAAATTGTAGACTATACCTTTAAACCCTGTATTTGATTGAGCTATATCACTCGAGATGGAGTATTGTTGTCGCTAAATATCATCACGTCTGTGATGTTAGTCATGGGCATCAGGCCGCCGGCCGAGTGTCGAAGATGATACAGCCGTGATGATACTCAGCAAAAGCATCACGACCTCGAGTGTGATATACAACAGTTCTACAAATGCTTCTTGTGATGGCGTGGTGGTAGGACGCCAAGAGCAGTGGTCAGAAATAAAAAGGACAAAACCAGCAGCGCGCTGAGAGATTAAAACAAATAGAAATCACAAGACTCGCGCTACGAACGGACCTGACGCCGTCCATGGTAGCAAACAGGCGAGCTCGACTAAAGACAAAAGAAAAGGGAAATAATCCAAATGAATCCCTTACTCACTAACACTTCCTTTTATGCATCTAAGATCCTGACAATACTCTGTCTTCTCAAAAGACCTTACCGGCTAAAGCGCCAAGAGGAAAATGACACTCTCGCAACCCGAATGAGGTAGAACAGGAGCTTAAATAGAGTCCGGGTAACAACGCCCCCAATTAATGCCAGCTGGCCCAGGAATCTGATGGTGAGTAAAACGATGTCGTCCCGGACGAGAGTAACAAAAGGAGCTAACAAAGCTCCAAAACCATAACAGGACTCAACCCCCCCCCTTAAGGGACAGCTCCAGAAGTCCCCAAGGAACCCCGCGCACGAAACTCAGAAATTAGTGAGGGGTCCAAAATATCACGCGAAGGGACCCAGCACTGCTCCTCGGGACCATATTTCTCCCAGTCTACCAGGAACTGGACCCCACGACCTACACGCCTCTCGGCCAGAATGTGGCGCACAGTATAAACCCCCCCCCCCGGATGTATGCCAAAAGATCTCGGGAGTTTCAGCTGGACCGTGACTGGATTGATCTTCCGCACTATTTTGAACGGGCCGATATAACGGGGCGCCAGTTGCGGGATTCTACCTTCAACGGGAGGTCCCGGGTTGACAGCCAAACTCTCTGCCCAACCCGATAAGTCGGGGCCAAACGACGCCTTCTATCAGCAAAGGATTTTTGTTTGCGCCCCGAACGCAACAGCGAAGAACGGACCTTAGTCCAAATCGACCGACAGCGCCGAATGAACTGGTTGACTGAGGGAATTTCAGAATCGTTCTCAGTCTCTGGAAATAATGTGGGTTGGTAAGCCACTTGGGCCTGAAACGGGGAAAGCCCTGTGGAGGAATTACACAAAGAATTATGGGCATATTCGGCCCAAGCTTAAAACCGACTCCATGATGAGGGATTATCTGCCGCCAAACATCGAAGAGTGTTTTCAAGAGATTGATTCGTCCGTTCTGTTTGCCCGTTGGTCTCTGGGTGAAACCCCGAGGAGAGACTCACTGTGGTCCCCAACTGCTTACAAAAAGCCTGCCAGAATCTGGCCGTGAATTGAGGACCTCGGTCAGAGACGACGTCCTGAGGGAGCCGATGTAACCGGAACACGTTTTTAACAACAAGATGCACTGTCTCCCGCGCTGAAGGCAGCTTGGGTAGCGCTACAAAATGAGCCGCTTTAGAAAACCGGTCAGCTTCTACCAAAATGACAGAGTTGCCATCAGATAGAGCCAGCCCCGTTATAAAACTGAGCGCGATAGGTGACCAAGGGCGCCTGGGAACGGGCAGAGGTCGCAGCAGGCCAGAGGGAGGGAGGTGGGAAGTTTTATTTCTTGAACATACGCTACATTCCGCAACAAACTCCCGAATGTCCTTCATCATATCCGGCCACAAAAAAACCGTTGGGAAAGGAACTGCTTGATCCGATGGGCCTCCGGGTGCCCAGCCAAGCGGGAAGAGTGTCCCCACTGAAGGACCCTTGACCTGACCCCAAGCGGCACAAATAAACAGCCAGGAGGCTCCCACCCAGGACTGGGATCGGATTTCAATGCCTCCTGAACCACCGCCTCAACCTCCCATTGAATAGGTGCCACGATCTGAGTAGAAGGAATAACAGGCTCTGGGGTAGGATCGCTATCCGTGTGATCGTACATATGTGACAGGGCGTCAGGCTTAATATTTTTAGAGCCCGGGCGGTATGTGAGCGTAAAATCAAAGCGGTTAAAAAAAACAATGACCATCGCGCCTGCCGGGAATTACGCCGTTTGATCTGCTGAAGATATTGGAGGTTTTTGTGGTCGGTCCAAACCACGAAAGGGTGATCAGCTCCCTCCAACCAGTGGCCCTCCTCCTCGAGCGCCAGCTTGACCGCTAATAACTCCCGGTCACCAATACTATAATTGCGTTTGGCGGCGGACAAAGACCGGGAGAAGTACACACATGGGTGAAGCTTATTATCCCAACGAGGGCGCTGGGACAGAATAGCACCCACACCCACCTCCGAAGCATCTACCTCCACGATAAATGGGAGGGAGGGGTCGGGCAAAACCAAAATGGGCTCCGAGCTAAAACTTTTCTTTAATTCATGAAAGGCAGCATCAGCTGCAGGAGACTTAAAAAACGCTGAGGAGGTATTCTTTTTAGTGAGCGCAATAATGGGGGCAGCAACCATGCCATAATTACGAATAAACCTCCTATAAAAATTCGCAAAGCCCTGGAAGCGCTGGACCTCTTTAACACTCTGCGGTGCAGGCTATTTCCTAACCGCAGCCACCTTGTCCGGGTCCATCCGCACCGACCCCTTAGGAACAATGAAGCCAAAGAATGAGACAGTTTGGGCGTGGAAAACACATTTCTTGGCTTTAACAAAAAGTTTTGCATTGAGCAGAGCTTCCAGTACACGTCTGACGTGTTTGTGCTCCGACAGTGTTGAAGAAAAAATCAAAATGTCGTCAAGATAGACGAAGACGAATTTCTCCAACATCTCTCGGAGCACGTCATTGACAAATGCCTGAAACACCGAGGGGGGGTTTAACTAGCCCGAAAGGTAAGACCCGATATTCGTAGTGCCCGTCATGCGTGTTAAAAGCCGTATTCCATTCGTCCCCCTCCCGAATGCGAATCAAATTATAAGCATTACGTAGATCTAGCTTCGTAAAAAAATTACGCCTCCTGCAGACGTTCAAACGCGGAATTAATTAACTGAAGAGGGTATCGGTTTTTAATGGTGATTTTATCACCCCTCAGCCCTCAAGGCTGTCGGGGTATTGCTATCCTTCGTGCGGGTGGGCGGCGGGCAGGCGGGCGTCTCCAAAAACTTCAACATCGGGCTGAGGGGTATTCCGTGCATTGCACGCCTAATTTTCAAACCCCTGTAATCAATGCAGGGTCTCAGACCTCCATCCTTTTTCCCAACGAAAAAGAATCCCACTCCGGCAGGAGACGTGGATGGCTGAATAAAACCATTGGCGAGAGCCTGCTGAATATACTCTCGCATGGCCTTACGCTCAGGTCCTGACAGCGAATATAGCGAACCCCTAGGCGGAGGTGTCCCAGGATAAAGATTAATCTCGCAGTCGTACGAACGATGCGGGGGTAATGTAGAGGCTCATTGTTTACTGAAAACCTCAGCCAGATCGGCGTAATCCCTGGGAACATTCGGAGGCAAGTCAAAGTTCAGGGTAGCCCCAAATTCCTTACCCTGCTCAGAATCTAATGAATCGGTGACTGATTCCGAATCTCTGAAGTCCTCCAAAAAGTAATTGTCCTCTGGCTCTCGCCAGTCAATTGAGGATCCCATTCTAACCCCTCCTCTGCCCCTTTCTCCAGTCTAGGAGGCTACGGAGCGATAACTTCCTCACACTCGCTCTCGGCGTCAGCCTGCCCCATTGCTTCACGTCCGAAAGAACCATTATCATTCGTTCTACAATGAGTGCTACACTTGGGACACAAGTGGACAATAGGATTAATCTGTTCCCCCCAGCTGATACAAGGATCATGTTCCCGTAACCATGAATGACCCAAAACAATTGGGAAAGTGGGGGACCTGATAATAAAAAACCAAACCTCTTCAGAGTGGCTACCAAAAGAGATGAACATTCTTAGTGGTTCAGAAACTTCGGTTATAACTCCCATTCCCAGCGACCGTCCAAAGTTCTTACAGAACGTAATTGCGAAAGCGCAACATTAGGAACGGAGTGTCTCCTAGCCCACTTAAAATCCATGAAACAATCAACAGCGCCCGAGTCCACGAACGCTTCAATAGTAAATCTTTTACTCCCAACGGTAAGTTCTACGGGGATTAGTGTTCGGAAGGGAAATTTCGTCTGCCCTTCTAGCGCCCCCTGAATCGCAAGAGGGTTTACTGTTTCCCCGAAGCTTAGGACAACGTGGACGGATATGACCCGGCTTATTGCAATTAAAGCTGATTATTCTTCTGCTAATGGGTCTCTTAGGCTGACAGTCAGAGTCCGGGTAACGCCCCCAATTAATGCCAGCTGGCCCAGGAATCCGATGGTGAGTTAAACGATGTCGTCCCGGACGAGAGTAACAAAAGGAGCTAACAAAGCTCCAAAACCATGACAGCTTCTTACTAGTTGATGACAATAAGTGACAACAGATTATGATTTCTTTGTTTATTTCATAAGTTATGTGGCTTCACCAGCGCAAATAGTTCCACAAATGGATCGGGACTTGACTGTTGCTAACAATGTAGTGCTAAGTTCATGGTCAGCATTTATTGTAATAAACGGTTATTAAAACACCTGTGAACGGAGTGATTTTGCTGTTGTATATCCCAGTGATGTTTTACTCTCATCAGCAGGGAATGCCTCTCATCCAATCAAATTACTCGGTCGGAGCTAACTTGTATAATTAAAAATGGTGCAAAGACAACATATCAAATGTTGAAACTGAGAAATTTCATTGTTTTTTGAAAAATATTTGCTCATTTTGAATTTTATGTCAGCAACATGTTTCAAGAAAGTTGGGACAGGGGCAATGTTTTCCACTGTGTTGCATCACCTTTTCTTTAAACAATACTCTGAAAGTGTTCGGGAACTGTGGTGACCAACTGCTGGAGTTTTGGAAGCAAAATGTTTTCCTTTTCTTGCTTGATACAGGCTTTCAGCTTATCAACATTTTGCAGACTCCTTTGTTATATATTTTTTTCATGATGCACCAAATATATTTTAGTGGGTGAGAGGTCTGGCCTGCAGGCAGGCCAGTTTACCACCCAGCCTCTTTTACTACAGACCAATGTTATTGTAATATGTGCAGAATGTTGTGTTTGGCATTGTTTGATTGAAATATGCTAGGCCTTTCCTGTGAAAGATGTCTGGATGGCAGAGTATGGAACTCCAAAACCTGTATGTATTGTTAGCATTAATGGTGTCTTCACAGATGTGTAAGTTACCCATGCCATGTGCAATAGTGCACCCCCATAATACAATGGATGCTGGCTTTTGAACTGTGCACTGGAAAAAAAAAAAAGAGAGATGGTCCCTCTCCTCTTCCTCCTGGAGGAAGCGGCGTCCATAATTTCCCAAAATAATTTCATATTTTTGATTGGTCAGACCACAGGACAGTTTCCCACTTCAACTCAGTCCATCTAATATGAGCTTGGGTCCAGAGGGCCGTAGCATTCTGGATCTTGGTTTAATATTTGCATGGCAGAGTTTTAATTTGTGTTTGTGGATGCAGCAACAAATGGTCTTTGCTAACATTGGTTTACAGAAGTGTTCCTTAGCCGATCCAGGGATTTCCTCTTCAGAATCTCATCTTTTATTAAAGGAGGACTGTACAGAACTACCCCTTTTGACTTAATTTTATAGCAATTAACTCCAACGTATAAATGTTTCCAGGAGGCCGCCATTAACGCCACGCGTGGCATGAGAAGTTGATGTCACTGCGGCTGCCGAATGCATTCATGTGCATGATGCATGCAATGTCAAATGTCTGAAAACATGGATATGTAAATAAATTAGACTACCAACCAATTCAAAATTGTTCGAATCAACTGTTTGATTGCAAATCGAGCGAAGTAAATGGGAAGGGGGTGAAAGCAATTGTCCTGTAGAGGAGAATGATTTTGAAGACCTTGACTTTGCTTAGTTCAGCACGCATTTTGCCTGAATGTGTTTGCTTGATTATTACATTTGGCTGTCGTGTGCAAATCTTGTTCAGTTATTAAATAAAAAATGTTAAAAATTTATGGCACAGATTTGCTTCAACGTGCTTGCCCAGTCTTCGGTGCATTTATCCATTGCTTGCAATACAAAAATAATTTCTCTCTCACATTCACGTTTGATGCGCTTCACACAATGTTTTCTACTACGCGTATATTTTTAGACGCTTAAAAACCAGGGCCATCTTTATATGATTTTATTTTTCAGAAATCTTTTTTTAATAATACGTTAAAGTTTTCCGATGAGAGATGGAATTCAGTAGTCTGCTATTTATTCAGATTACTAACATTATTTCAATCTAACACGGTACCCTGGTTCGGTTTGTCTGCTTCTCATTATCTCTTATAAATCATTTTTGGCTTGATTTGTATGTGTGTTGTTAACTTGGAGAAACGAACAGCTTCCGCGCTGGTATATGACAGAGGGGCGAAAGCTCCAAACTAAATGGCCTCTTCGTTAATTGCCAGTGGTAATGGTTTACTTATTGCTTCGGAATGACCAGCTTTTCCTTGTGGAACATGGGTGCATTATGGATAGTGTGCGAGAGCTATATATCCATAACACAGCTCCAGTTATGTCATGAACATAATACAGGTTTTACAGACCTTAAGTTCCGTCTGCGTGAACCATTGCTTATGTGGAACAAGCAAATCGATCACTTTTACAGGAAAGAATTTAATATTCAATCGATGGCAATGCAGCGTTTGTTATACCGAACACGTTAACCTGTGCGCTTCCCTATTGCTTTCAACAGTAGTATCAGAGAACTTGCCCAGCCATTGGAGATGTATCAGGCTTATCCCGGTCATGGATAAGTGAAGCTATCGTTTCATAAACGATCAAAAACATACCTCGAGCTCTGCAAACTCTACGTCTGGTCTAACTTCAGCCCAACTCTGCAGACACATACAGCACCTCTCCGGTTAGCTTCAACTGTCGTGGCTACAATCAGGCAACATTATGATGAAACTGCGGCATTGATGCTTACCGAAGTAACACAAGCATACTGATCATAATTGCTGCATATAAGTTAACCAGGAGCATTTTTAATTAGCAGAGCATGCGAACTAACATGCCGTAGCTGATAAGCAGTCATGACTTTGAAAGTCGGCTAATCTGTCCTGCAAAATATTTTGTGTCTGATGTGAAAGCAGCTTTATGGATAGTATGCGACAGCTAGAGAGAGCTCTGTTATGTTATGAACATAATACAGGTTTTGCAGACCGTAAGTTCCGTTAGCGCGGACAAGTTGCTTATGTGGAGCTACCGAATTGATCACTTCTACAGGAAAGAGTTACCTATTTAATCTCCGCCTTTTTTCGGCTTTTTAATAGCCATAACAATTACTAAAGGGGGATGAAATTATGTCAAGGTAGTACACAGAAATCATTTTTAAACCAGCAGAGCTTCTGCGTTTCGCAGTGCTTTCATGGTAGCACCAGAGAGAGCTTGCTCAGACATTTGTGAAGTATCCGGCTGATCCCAGTCATGTATAAGTGAAGCAATCACTAACTGTAGGGGTTACAATCGGGCACCGTTATGATGAAACTGCCACATTGATGCTTAGCGAAGTAACACAAGCATACCAATCAGAATTACTGCATATACGTTAACCAGGAGCGTTTTTAATTGGCAAACCCTTGCACAAACACAGACACAAATCCTTGCAATACAGGTTTTACAGACAGCAAGTTCTGTTACTGTGAGCAGTTGTACCAAGCATCCAAATTACAAACAAGTATTAAAAGTTAGCTTCAAATGAGGTTTATGTTCACACACCTTCTGTATAATTTCCCCTGATATCATTCTTGCATAATTAGGACACAAACATTAGCAACAGTAACTTTGCTACGTTAGCTGCTGTGCTACAGCCACAATCGACAGCCACAAACGTCAAGTTGGCTTATGCAGTAAAAGCAACTTGCAGCTTCTGTGTCTGTGAATCACGGACAGTCGTGACAGATACAGACTTTATCTTCAGATATTTACAAAGCCTGCGTTTGAGGCCAGTTGATAGTGCTATCTGTCGCTAGTGGTCCTGCTAGCCACCCGTAACGCGTTAGCTTCACTTACATTATTTGCTGTTATATGGTTACTGACAGCTTGTTGCTCCAAGCGCTTGATCGATGCAACTGCTTCAGGTTTGGGAAGCAGCTGAAATGCTTATCCTGTGTCAAATTATCCTTTATTGACAAAGCTGTCTTTGGTGAAATGCTGAGCACAAACAGCTAACGTTCCCTTTGGCCATGGCTGTTTGCTGCCTGCAAACAAAAAAAGCTACCCACTGATTTCTGGTGGCATCGTCTTTTGGATGAGAAATATTTGGTTTTTTTTTTTGGTTTTTTTTGCATCCAGAAGTAAACGGACAAGTAGCTCTGGGAGAGATACTGACAAAATTGCACCTCAAATGATCTGCGGTTCTTCTTTTGTATTTCCAAAAGTATAGGCTACTTAGGCATAGTATGATCTGCCGTTGTTAGTGCCTGCTAGAATAGTTTCCGGTGTGGGCAGGTCCTGCGCAGTGGTAGGCTCTGGCTAGGTCTGTATTAATTGGACGGCACAACCTGACGTCAGGTTTTACCCAGATCTCGTGAAGATCTCAGGGTGAGCTGTTCAGAGAGGAAATCACTCTCATGAAATTACGTTCTTGGACTATGGCAAAATCCCTGTATCTTATATTTAGAAACTTTTCAGAGGTTGAGCATGGACAACCAACATTATAAAATTACTAATATGTATTAAAAGAAGGATCAGAAGGGTCCCTTTTAATTTGAATGACAATCCCAGCATTGATGGGTCCAAAGCAAGCTCTGGAAATCTTACGTTAGCCAAGCTAGTTAGCTGGCTAGCTGGCGAGCTCAGCTGCAAATTGGATGGGCCCAGAGAACTTTTGTCAACATTTGCTTGCGAGCTTCCATCGTCACCACCTTTTTTTGCCCATTTACTAGGGCAGTTAAACAAGGAAATGTCTCTTCTAGGAATGGAATTTGTAAAGTGTGTATCTCACTGGGCTTGCGAACAGTTTGTGACTGTGGCAAATGGATATTCACCACATTCGCCATTCATTCTGCAATAATTCCGCAAATAGTCTCCATGTTCCCAACCATTCCCAGATCTGTATTAAATTATCAGCAACTGAATTAGCGCACTATTTTAGAACCGTGTCTCCAAGCAATGAAAATGCTGGACAGAGTTGTAATTTGCAGGATACTGGAAAAGACGAAAATGCTGCACGGTGCAATGCAAAGCGGGACACTTAGTCACCCAATTCACAGACTGTACTTTGTTTAGTTGCCACCTGTTCTCCAAACAGTCACCACAGTTGCCTCGTTCGCCAAAATGTCGCTGACTATTCACAGGGATTTGCCAACTGATTGTGAGTTTTTTGTCAACTACTCACCAAAATATCACCAAAAAGTCACAAGAAAGTTGTCAACAAATTGCCAAGTAGTATCTCACTGACTGGCGAATACTTTGTGAATAGTTCGCGACTCTAGGATTGCCAAGAAGTCGCCAAAAAAGTGGCAAAACACTTGTCGCCGCTTTCACCAAACGTGTCACTTAGGGAGAAACTCACTTAACTTGGGTAATTTAGGATGAGAGAAACACTTGTTGACTAATAAATAAAAGCTTGTCTTGCACCCATTGAAATGATCTGAGCAGATTTTTCTGGACTTGGATGGCATCCTCTGATCTCTCAGGATCACAGACAGCCACAGTTTAAGACGCTTTTTGTCTTTCAATGGATACGTGGGTTTTAATGCTTTGATTGGTGTTTGTTAAAATTGTTTTATTGGAAATTGTAAAACCAATTAAGCCAAATTTCAATGGATACGAATTATAAGATCTTTTCATTCCTCTCACTTTATCTTGACCAGGGAAATGCACACAGCCTGCTGCTGTGCAAAAACATCCACTTTAGTGTTTATATTTACCCAGTATCGGATTTTTAATTGTGTGGATCGCTTATCCTGGTCATTGCGAGTGTCACCTGGAAACTATACATCCACGCTATGCATTGTTGGATCTTAAAAGGGTCAATAGCTGAGTGACAATGTAAGTCGCTGTCATCGTTCTAACATAGCAAATCTTGGCAAACTACGTAATAAGCTACTAATTCAGTTCAATATAGTCAGTAACCGAGAGAGAACGTATCCTCGCAGCCCATAAAAATTGATGACGTGGAGGGATTTACCTGACTAATCTGCTGATGAAAATGAGGTTGGTTTCCATCCTTCATGACGCACATAATAGGCCATAATTTAGTTCTTTCTAGATCAGTAAGGAACCTGCACATTTTGTGGCCTTTTTCCAATCCATTGCTGTACGCATAGGCACAGTAATCCTTCATATTAACATGTTTTGAATACTTGAAAATTATGTGCTCATTAATGTATGAACTCATTTGCTTTAATACAGTGCCTGATAACACAGTGGAAACTTAGTGGTTCCATTTGTCATGTGACCAGGTTTTGGTGGAGCCCTCACATTGCAAATCTTAACATCGAGGAACTCCGACGTAAATGCTACCGTAACATTAGCACAAATACAGCTGTGATCTTGGCACCAATACTGTTTGGATATTACCATGGTTAATTGCAGCTAGGATATTAATACACTCTGCTATGGAAATAGCAAAAATTCTGCTATGATTTCAGCAGAAATTCTGCTGTGATATTGGCACCAATACCCTGAGCATACCAACACAGCTAAGTGCTGCTAGGTTGTGGCTTACAGTCTGCTATGCTGTTGGCACAAATCCTGCCTCAATGATGAAATCATATTAGTACAATTCTGCTGGAATATTTATATAGATGCTACAGAACATTACCTGGAATGGTGTGATGATAGTTGCTAAAATTCTGCTGGGATATTGGCGCAAATGCTGCCGTGATATTAACACTAATGCCGTTACAACATTTACCCTCCTCCATTTCATCTTTTTAAATACAACCCCAATCCCAAAAAAGTTGGGAAGCTGTGTAAAATTTTTAAAAAAATGATTTGCGAATGTCATAAACTGACATTTTATTCACAAAAGAACATAGGCATCATATCAGATGTTGAGAGTGAGACATTTCACCATTTCATGAAAAATATTCATTGATCATTTTGAATTTGATGGCAGCCACACATCTCAAAAAAGTTGGGATAGGGCCATGTTGACCTTCATTTAGTGTCCCCTCTTCTTTTAACAACAGTCTGTAAATCTCTGGGAAGCGAGGAGACCAATTGCAAGACCAAGTTTTGGGAGAGGAATGTTGTCCCACTCTTGTCAGATGTAGGTGTGTAGCTGGTCAACAGTTCTGGCTCTTCTTTGCTGGATTTCTCATTTTCTGATGCACCAAATGTTTTCTATTAGTGAATGGTCTGGACTGCTGGTAGGATAGTTCAGCACTCCTCTAATGCGAAGCCATGCTGTTGTGATGGATGCAGTTTGTGGTTTGGCATTGTTTTGCTGAAATATGCAAGGCCTTCCCTGAAAGAGACATTGGCCACGGTTACGTGATGTTTTTTAATTCAGAATTAATTAAACATAATTAATTAATTAATAATTCGTAATTACATGGTTTGGAATAAAAATATTCTTCCTCAAGGTAACATGGAAATAGCAATTCAGAATAGAGGTTTTCATGGAAAACATGCTTAGTCGCCTTTATTTAATTCCGCTTAACGTCCAGGGGTCGCGAAGGGTTCTGATTGGACAGGGAGTGGGCGTGTTTACGTTTTTACGTCAGCCAGAAGAAAACAAACTCCACTCCCTGCTTCTTTTCATCTCGGCTTACACCCATAGACTTTATAAAAAGATGGACGTGGCACCCTGGTCTGAAAAGAGAAGCCCATGCGGAAGTAAAGTAAAATGGCATTCTATTTAATGGCCAGCAGATGGCGACGTCGGTGATTGCAGAAAGAAGTTCAATGTTATAGAAGTCTATGAGAAAATGACCCTACTTTCCCACCTGATTTTTCATTTAAATAATGATTTTTCACATTATTTTATGGTAGCTATAGCAAGTTTCAAGTCTCCTTTGATATATCATGATGGTCATTTTTGAAAATTTTGGTCCCATATAGACTAGAATAAAGGATAAAGCCAGAATATGCTTTAGGGGCGTGGTTGTCCTCTGGTCCTTGTCCGATATGGTCAGATCCAGAGCCAAAGGCCCTCCCCGGATCTTCAATACCCGCTCTCTTCCAATAGAAATCACATCTGGTTTCAAAATGACAACATGGCGCAATTCAAATTGCAAAAATCGAGGCTTCCTTTATGGTATGCTGAAACGAATGGGTGACATCATGGTAGCTTCGTCCATCTTTTTATACAGTCTATGCTGACACCATGGAAGAATACATAATAAAAACTGTTTTTGCAGTTTTTTACCATGGTCTGGGTGAATACGCCTTTCCAATTGGCTGGTAGGTGTTGATGGTGATTAACAGATCAACTTAAATGTGACCCATGGATCACAAAGCCAGTCCTACATCGCACGAGCCCATTTTGCGTTAGTCGTCTGAAGCCGCTTTCACACTAGACGCGAGGTGAGTTTTTCGCACGGCAGATTACATTCAAAGTCCATGCAAAGAAGCAAATACACATTCACTTTGAATGTGGTCTATCGTGCGAGGGGTTCGTTTTGCGTCCGGTGTGAAAGCATCTTAGTACACTTTATATTAAAATTCTTGATTTTTCGATTTGTGCATTAAACGTTAGAAAAATAACTTAAGATACCATTCCAAGTGAGCATTTCGCAAAAATCCTACTGTAGGTGCCTCCAAACTTGATTTTGGAGAAGTGGGCGGTGAAAATCTTTGTGTAATTAGTCCAAAAACTGACATATGCGCCGACAGAAATCACTTCCAGCGCTGCGTCAGTTGGGGATTCCCCAACAATGTTGGTATCATTGCAAAGCAGGGAATTCCCTCTATCTGATTATTTGAGTTGTATTTATGAGATAACTACGTAGGTTCAAACGTGAACCAATAGGAGATGTCAGAACAAGTTTCCCATCTTCAAAATGCCATATCTCGGTCAATTTTTCCCCGATCATGACAAACTATACATTGTTGGAAAGCATCTATAGTACTCTTTCAGAATATGCATGAATCTTCATATGAAAAAATTTACCCATATGACTGGTTTTGTGGTCCAGGTCACAGTTAAGTTGATCAGTTAATCACCATCAATAAACCTTAATTCATTACCTGAAACAAAGTGGTCTGAGCAAACCACCTGTGATTTAGCTCTCCAGTGAGAGCCATCTTTATTTTCTCTGTGGATAGATAGCCCAGATAACAGTACTGTAGCATTTGTGAAATATTTTCCCCACTGAAATACACATATTGTGCCACCAAATCTCCACATTTAAACAACAGTGAAACAACCTGAATATCAGAATTAAGAAAATTCAATTTGATAAATAATTTCACCAAATTGATCAGGCATACATGATGTAACACTGACTGCGTTTACATGCACACCATATTCCGATTAAGGTCCATATTCGGGTTAAGGTAATATTCCGAATAAGATGTTTACATGCGCTGAGCGATGGGAATATTCCGTTTACATGTTTATTAGCATATCCACCACTTGGGTCCAATCTCAACATTGGTTTTCAGCTAATATAACGCTTGAAAGTAATCGTCATGGCGTTGGTTGCCTTCAGTTAGAGCTTCAAAGCCGACATCGACTCCACTCTCTTGGCCATTGCCATCGCCAGCGGTCTCTGTCCCAGAATTTCATCCATGACCCCGAAATAAATGAAACTGGCTGGATTAGGGCCGCTGGTATCGTCTTGTTTTTGACAGTAGTTATTTTTACGCCAGTCCTGAGCTTCTGTATCCGCATGCACAATAGGAAAAAAAACTGCTTCTCAACTGGATTGAAAACATCCCGCTTTCGCTGCGTGCCTTGTGGTTCACATTACTAGACTGGCTAGCCTGCTTACTTCCTTTAAGTTACAGTCAGGATGTCCTCTACTCAAGTTAGGTAAGGTCAGTTATTAGCCAGCTAACTTTGCCAGCTCGCCATCCAACTCATTAGCCAATTTGTACTCTAGAATTTCTTGCAAGGACAAACTTTGTGCAGCTATCAGCTCAATATTGACCTTCAGACTTGTGCACAGAGATTTCTCCAGATTCTCTGGATCTTTTGATGATATAATGTACTGTAGATTCAAAGTCTTTGCAATTTTACATTGAGGACGTGAATTTTGCCGAAATTGTTCCACAATTTTTAGAGTTTTTGTTGGTGAATCTTTGCCCATCTTTACTTCTGAGAGGCTGTCTCTCTAAAATGCTCTTTTTATACCCAGTCATACTACTGACCTGAAGCCAATTAACCTAATTAGTTGCAAAATGCTCCTCCAGCTGTTTTTTATTAGTACCACTTACCTTTCCAGCCTTTTGTTGCCCCTCTGCCAATTTTTTTTAAAAGTGTTGCTGCCATGAAAATGAGCTAATTATTTTCGTGAAATTTTAAAATCTCTCACTTTCAACATCTGATATTTTGTCTAAGTTCCATTGTTAATAAAATGTGGGTTTATGAGATTTGCAAATCATTGCATTCTGTTTTTATTTACAAATTAGACAGCATTCCAACTTTTTTGGTATTGGGGTTGTATATTTGTGAAATATTTAAAGGAGTGCATTTTCATGATGTTGCTTTGTAATATTGCTACAAGGTCTTGCTGAACTTTAGTCTCAATGAAGCTGAGCCTTGCTTAGCCCTCTCTACTCATGAAGCCAAACCCTTCATATCTTCATTGCTAATAACCCACAGATTTATTTTCAGCACCAATGGAGCCCAGCCCTGAATAGCATCAGTGCTAACCAGGCCCACTACTGCCTTGCTTCAATGATGAACAAGCCTGGCCCTGCTTAGGTTCAGTGCTAACAAAGCCCAACCTTGTGTAGCTTCAGTGCTAACCAAGCCCAGTCCAGGATTTAACCACAAACAGGAAGTCAGACAATCTAGTTTAGAATTGCACTAGCAACTTCGAATACAGAATGGAAAATATAAATCAGAAAAGTTTCAGTAACACTCTGGGACGCGAGATCTCAAACATTGCTGACGAAGAAGGCTAAACACCAGATAAATCACGAGAAGTTAAACAAGGCTTATAGGTAGTGATGTTACCGCTGATACCAAGCTTCAAACTCGACAGGATATTTTTCTGAAGCACTTGCCGGAGCTTGCTTCATATCGGGAAAAACCACGTGACTGATGCATTCAAACCACTTAACTGCTTCATTCAGACTGAATCAGCTGACCGCTTTGGTTCGATAGGTGGAGCTTTGAAACATGGACGCAATTCAAATGTATTTAAGATGGATGAAACAGCGCTCTGTTAGACATTTTTATTCATAAATAATAAAGCCAAAGTCGCTCAAGCACACCCAGTATACACCAAGTACAATCAAAAAACGATACAATATGTTTTTTGGACAGACTAAATATTTACAGGATTCAATGAGGCTGTGGATGTAATTATTGTTATTATAATATGAATTATTAAGGTAAGGAAGAAAAACAACAGACACATGTAAGGCGAAGTTCGATTTCAGCCTTATTTAAGTATTTTTTACGATACAACATACTCGAAGTGCACAAGTAAGGTGCGTCAGCGTCACCCTTGCAAGGCTGTACAACAAACCCTGTGCCAGCAGATGTCACCCACGTGCTCAATGAATGAAGCTTCAAGTAGTGAACCAATTTTCAATACAAAGGTCCAAAATGGTCCGAAGCTTCATAATGCCTCGTTAGGCCATCAATACTCATGGGTAGCTGTGGAAGGCCGCAAACTGGAAGAGCATAACTGGTGGTATATAAAGGGAGAAACTAATAGGGAGTTAATGGCTATCAGGTGTACAGGAGCATGGACATGTGACGGGGGGTGTGGTTATAAACAAGGGCGTGAAGTGAAACAATCAATTAACAGAATGTTGAGGACAAGTTTGGGAGCGCAAATGACAACAAAGATGCGTGAAAACTGAAACGGGGAAAGAAAATGAACACTGGAAAATAAATGCAGTGAAAACGATAGAAAATAATTATAACATCAAATAATGAACAGAAAAGTAAGAAAAACGGCTTCCATACGCTGGCACTGCCTGGCTGCTGTCATCTGACAGCATGCAGTGGTGATTGTTATGATGCCTTTTTGTTGAGTGTTTTGTGGCAGATTTGAGATAATTTTGACACTCTCTCCCTCCCTCACTTTCTCTGTGTCCTGCGTCGCTTTCGCTCCCTTCTTCTCTCACGTTCCCCCCTCACACTTTCTCTCTCTCTCTCTCCCTCTTCTCTAACACTCTGTCTCTTCGTTCCTCCATCCCTCTTGCTCTCACACTTTCTCTCCCTCTTCCTCTCTTATTCTCTCTCCCGATTTCTACCTCTTGATCTCTCTCTCTCTCTTCCTGCCTCCTCCTTTCTCTCCTTCCCTCTCTCTCTCTGGCCCTCTCCCCCTCTCCCCCTCTCCCTCTCTCCCCATCTCTGCTTCTCTCAATTGCAGTTGGCTGCTTTGGCATGACAAATCAGTTCATCTTTTTTGCCAGAGTCATCAGGAAGACCAAACATAGTTAAACAAAAAATTGGAAATTACAATATATACGTACATATAGTTACAGTAATGTGAACTTAGGACTATTACATCGTGTGCAGTGATGATTATATACGACTCTCATCTGAAAAGGGGTCCTGATATATTGCTTCCCTGTATGACCGTGGGCCGATTGGTCAAAACTCTTAACTTTCGTGACCCATATCGAGTAACTGATAAATTTTGAATTGATATTGTCCAAAAACAGATTTGAAAGCATACCATATAACTCGGCAACCCCAGAAATCCAAAATAGATTTAAAAAATAATAATAATTTTGATGCGGATATAAGGCCACACCACCAGCCTAAGAACTCACCAGTCTATTAAGACCCAAACCGCATTTTTCAGCTCCGGAATCATTGTATGAATCTGCTGTTCATTTCCTCTGTGTGGTGGTGTTGAGCCATCGAACACTTCCACTATCTAACACTTAGTCTTTGTGAAGTCTCGTAAACAGCGCAAGCCACATGCCAGTGTTGTATAGACAGTCTTGTATAGACTTATTCTCTGTTCATTGTTTATATATTATTAATTCTTTCGCATTAAGCATGTATCTCCTGCATTCAACGTGTATATATTCTATATATTAACTTCACTAATTGCTTCTTGTGTGCCTTCCTGCGGTGCAGTAGGTGTAATAAATCCAACCAAGTCTATGCTTGCACCTGAGTCCAGTCTTCAACTTCCTGTCCTCCTTGCACATCACCGGTGTGCGAAGCCGAGTCTGTACACAACTGAATAGATTAGGATTTGTGATCAGCCTGGTTTTAATGAGTGTATTGCTGCTTTGATGCAATTTTACAATGTGAATACTTGAATGATTTTATAATAAATATTTCCTGAATAATATTCAGAGGTTGTTTGCTGTTTTTATTTAGCATAATTAGATAAAAATAGACACTGACGGAATCTAAATAGTGAAAACACTAGTTATAGAGGCTATTTTGCACAGATATGAATACAGGTGTATCTTCAGGTTTTTGGCTTGCCTTATGGTGTGTCTTGGACATTTGAAAACCACTGTGCCAGGAAATACTTCAACACAAGGTCACATTGAGGCTTTCTCACACCAAGGACAAATGAAAAAACTAAAGTAAAACACGGTTCCCATGCATTCCGCTCAAAATTAAAGATATGCAGTAAGATTCTGGCATGACAACTATGAGAAAGAAAATCTATTGATCCCGGGATTTATTTTTTTGGTTGACTTGTTTTATCGGCACTTGAAGAATAAAATCAGCTGTGGGAAAAAGGAAATCAATTCAGCAAAGCACAGCTTCGCATCATATAGGCTACATGAGCTCAAAATTTTTAATAGATTCATTTTGTGCTATGTTCGCAAAAGCTTACAGTTTCTTGCATACAGCATTCCAGAGGTATAAGGCCCATTGGGTAGGCTACATTTTTGCCTTCTATTTTGCACTTTATGATGGCATTATAGTAAGGACTGGAGCGAAAAGTAATCAAATGCTACGAGACAGCTATGATTCCGAAGACAAGATAAGAGCAGGGACTATGATTTTTTTTTTTTGCCACAGGCATGGCTGGATATTTGGAAGGGTTCAGTTGGGGAGCAGGTTCTTCGGTGTCTTGATAAAGTTTTCCCAAAAAGCGCACACATTTCAGTTTCAGATGGGTTCAGGACATTTATGTTCTTTCAAGATGAAAAATTAACCTGCTCACAGGTGATGTAAGACCAGAGGCATAAGGACAGACTGACTCCTCTCAGGACAGGAGCAGAGTTAAGGCAGGAAAACCACAAATTACAAGGAGACGGCATGACAGCCAAATGGAAACTTATATGTTTCACAAATTAGAATGAATGAATGATTTATAACTCGTGGATAGCATATGGACCAGAATTGATGTAATGTCTTGCGAAGACTTCGTGCAATAAAACAATGCTAACAAATCTGTTTTCAATACGTGCTTCTGGGTTTTTTTTGGAACATAATTCTGATTAACGTTATTTATTTCCCACACACATTATCCTCTTCAAAACCTAGCAACTACTCCAGAGTTAACAGTAGTTAGCCAACCTTAAATTAAGCTCATGTCAAATAACATTCACCAACGCCCAAGCTAGCCAGCTAACTCATGTACGTCATGCTAAATTTAGCCATTAGCTGTACAGCAAAATGCCTCTTGTATTAAAGTGAAAATATAAACTCATAGTACATATAAGATAGATACTTGTATATTCCAACATTTATTCTGCAAAAACAACGCTTGCAATACTTCCGCGACAGTGCCCACTTAGGAGGCAGGAAATGTAACCTATTTCTTACAGTGGGGGTATATTTGGGATGCAAGGTCTTCCTTACTCCAGTCTTTTTATTTAGTCTATCACTTTTGGCCGTACCGAGTTGTAAATTCTTGTTCAGTGCCTTTTTATCTCCTGTCTGACAAATATTCATGTAGTTACCAGTTGTGGGTCACAAAAACGTAAATCTAGAGAGATTTTCACTGGTTGGCCCACGGTCTAATAATTCTTGGGTGAAAATGAATTGAACAATCCTACTGTAGGCAATGAGAACAAAATTAATCAATTCCATGAGGTAAAAATATGGGTAATAAATAAAAACACTGAAAACAACTATTTTTAAAACAATTAAAAGGTGTCGCAAATTTCCTTTTTTTTTTTTTTTTTTTTTTTACTGTTGCATAGCGTGAATACATGTTAAAAGGCGCATTCCATGATTATTGGTGCTAAAACAAGGTGTGAAAATGGTCTGATTGGCCAAGAGCTGGCAACATCAGAAAAGACTCCAGATTGGATTGGACCCCAACGGACTGGGAACAATCACAATTTCATTATCCAAACGCAGAACTTATTTGCGCCTTAGAGTTGGAGAACGTTTCTAGAATGACTTTTTAACCCCTTCAGTAAAACATGGAGGTGGTGATATTATAGCTTGGAATTCAATCTGCTCGAAAGGAGCAGGTGATCTCATAAAAATGGACAAAATCATGGATCAAAAGAAGTATCGGAGCATCCTTGTGAGGAACGCATTGCCATCTGAAAAGAGGCTGATTGGGGATTTTATTTTCAGCAAGATAATGACCCCAATACACCTCAATGTTGTGCAAGAATGATCTCAGTCGGAAAGAAACATCTGGTGGCATAAAAGCTATGACTTGGCCTGCTCAATGTCCTGATTTTGATCTGATTGAGCAAATCTGTTGTAACATCAAAAGAATATCTTTGGAATGAACTTCAAACCATATGGAATGGTTTTAGCGAGTGAGGGAATAAAAAAAAATGTATAAACTGTGCCTGAAAGATTGAATGCTGTAATCAAAGCAAAGGGTGGCCACATTAAGTATTGACTTTTTCCTCAAAAATACATTATTCTTTTTGTTTTTACTGTATATTGTTATCTGATTACTTATTTTCATCTATATGATCCAATATTGCTTGAAATGAATACTTGAATAGTATTTGGTTTCTGATTTACCTTCAATTTGTGAAGTGTGTAATCATCACTGCTCACTAACCTATGTTTTCATTAAGATAATAACCAAATTCTGTATTTGTTTCTCAATGTAGTACAATGGTGATACATGTTGACACTAGTTATTCAGCCTCATATTACAGCAGGAGAAAACATATTTGGCTGCCAGCCATGCAATGCTTTTATCTTCCCCGCAACAAATAAGGTCCTTGGGGCCCAGTGAAGTCTGGTATTGCTTTTTCAAAAAATGGGAAATGTTTAATTCTTTTGCATTTATATTTAGGACCTACAAAAAAAATGTGTTTCTGTTTTAATGTCTTGGTGGCCGTTTGTCTTCCCGGGTTCCTCTCTTGGTCTCTGCAATTTTAAATCACAACCTCTTTCTATTTCAAGTCTGTGGTCACTGACTCTGTATTTGTTGTAAGTTTTTCATTCAGATTTTTGTTCAGCAGATATTCTGCTAAATAGATAGCTCTGTTCAGGGATTGATAACAAAGGAGTTTGTGTTGCATTTTAATTTTGATCTCTGCATTGTTCAGTATCTTCATCTTATTTTGTGTAAAATATGTTGATTGATGGTTGAGGATTGTGTCTGTGTCCAGTGCAGCTTTGAGGCTCACTGACTGCGGTGATTTATCTCGGTGAGCCTCAGGGCCAGCTGGGCCAGCGGCTGCACACCTGGAGATTGCTGATTACTGAAGAGAGCTTTGCATGCAAGGGAATGTTCATCGGCCTGATTTTGATGTCGCCAGAATTTAATTGACCTTTTTGTGATTTGAATTTTGTGAGGTAGTGTAGCGAGTTCTCCTCAACATGCATTACTTGAAGTGTTTTGACAAACTTTTATTATGGTTTCCCAAAATTTCAATTATAATTTTTCAGGGGAAGTTTTATCCCCGTCTTTAAATTCTCAGTTAGAAATGGGGCCCAATGTTTCCCTTCCATTAATCATAATTGTTATGGTCAGTGTATAGTGGATTCTCTCATTCTCTCCTTCCCTCTCTCTCTCTCTTCCTCTCTTTGCAGGAACGTATCTGACTCACGAGGCGAAGGGGTCGGACGACGCGCCTGATGCGGACACGGCGATCATCAACGCCGAGGGTGGTCACTCCGGAGGGGACGACAAGAAAGAATATTTCATCTAAAGAGGAGGAAAGGAGGGAATGAGGAAGGATGGGAGAGAGGGGAGTGGCCTCTATCAGTCTTCACGATGCGGGTCTGTGTATTTATAGGGCGAAGGAGGGTGAGGGGAGGGGTTTGTGATGGAGAGTGCGGAGAGAAAAAAAAAAATCTAAGAGGCAAAATCGAGGACGAGAAAACAAAAAAGCAAAAGCTTAAATTAAACATCTCTGAAAAAAAAAATGGCATTAAACACACGTACGTACTGACGCCACTGACGAAAACACACATTCACGTTAACACACAGATAACAAGACGCCCCCCCCCCCAACCCCCTCCCCTACCAGGCACTGATATGTACACTCAGTACGCGCAGACATGAGCACCTGTGTTCTCTCAAACACGCAAACGCAATGAACAGCTTACGTAGACCTGAGCTATAACGTCGTAAACTCCTTAGCTATTTTATTCGAGGAAACAGAACTTTATAGTCCTGCTACATTCAAGTCGGCCACACAAAACAAGAACACCCTAAACGTCCACCATGTGGCATTCCACTATAAATATATAAATATATATAAATATATAGCATCGTTTTTACTCTGCAGAAATGGTTCGGTGTACTGTAAATACTTTCTCTTTCTCTCTCGCTCTCTCTCTCTCTCTCTCTGTCTCTCTCTCTCTCGCGCTCTATATGTCTTGCTTCGTCTGGTATTGCAGTATATATTCTATAGCCTGCCTGTTTTTCATACATGTGGATACACTATGGTGAAAAATAACATATCTGGGGGAAAAGAAGAAAAAAAAATCCAAATAAGAATCTTAACTACTGCAAAATATTTGTACAACTTTGGTTTTCTCTGATTGCGTTGTTTGTGTTGCTGTTCGTGTTGAGGCTAGCAGTGTGGGTCGATCAGTCTGCTCAGGAGAAAGCAGATTACATTCCTGTCGTCATCATTATCATCATTTACATCGTGACGATTACACCCATATTTGAATTATTGACAGTTGTGATCAGAATCATGAAAGTTGAGTTTCTGTTCGACGCATTTTAATTGCACTTCTGGGGGATTAGGCTCTAGTTGTGACATCACTTCCCGTTATGTAGCTTCTTTAGTGGTGACATCGCTTCCTGTTATGGAGCTGTGCCAGAGATCGCAATGTCCTGTGGAACGGATGCCTGGCAGACTGCTGTCCACGTCCCAGAAAATACTCTTCTCCCTCGAATACTTTCTCCTTTCTTCTTTATCCTTAGTCTACCAATTTCTCTTGTTTTTCCGAATCCCTTTAATTGGCTATCACCTGGAGTTCGCTGCCCTAGCATGAACAGACATATGAGAAAGGGAAGCTTAGCTAACAGTCCCCCCAGCAAACAGCTAACGACTGAATATTTAAAGGGACGTCATTTTTACCATTGAGCTGCCATTCTCTGCTGCTACCATGTCTCTCAATCTCAGACCTCGCTGGGGTCATTGCTTTCTTCGAATTTATCGGCCTTTCTCTCTCCGCCTCTGCCTCCTTCCGGGCGTTTCCATGAGATATAAGATATCGCGTATCACAGAAATCTCATGCATGTCTCTGTTCTCATCCTCCTCTCTTTCTGCTTCTTTCAACACTAACTGCAGCTTTATCTTCTCTCCCTCTCTTTACACGAACACACGCACACACACACACACACACTCTCTTGTGTCCACGCAGGCACGCAAACACAGATACATACGCACACAGGCACGCTCACCCAGGAATATGCATATATAAATATATTGCTAGATTGGCTGCAGTGTTATCATTGGTAGCACACTGTACCTGGCGGTTTGGCATTCTCGGTGGCTGTTGTCGGAATTTTTTATAGCACTGTTGATATGACTGATTGTTTCTGTAGCACCGTTGCTTGATTGTTGTCCACATTTATTGGAAATGATCAGGGATTTGCTCCTGTTCAAGTATAACTGTATATACTAACAGTTCTGCCCAGTTTCTGTATATGTTTCGACTTTCTCCTCACGGGAAGGAAGCAGTTAATGTGACTCTATCGATATGTATGGGTGAACTTCAACTTCAGTTGCATTTGTCTGCAGTGACCACGGCGCACCACTGGAGGGCAGTACAGTCGAGCCTGCCCTCTACATAGAATGAGACGTGATGCGGCTGCAACCGGTCCTGCTTTGGCAATGTGTGTTTTAAAAAGTGTTAAATTTTAAATTATCGCAGTCGTTTTATAGCTGTGCGTACTCCTTTATGTGTTACTTTAAATGCAATTTATTATTTTCATTTTTAGTAGGAGTGCTACCTTAGAAATGTAGAATAGATTTAAAATTTTTTATTTTGCTAATCTCATTGTTTGACAGTTTTGCCATGATTTGTTGTATATTGTGTAGCCTTTACTGCCTCTTCTCATAGCACGCTTTAGTGAAGTCATACGCACGGATGCATACACTTGTGGAGAAGTGTGTGTACGTGTGTGTGTGTGTGTGTGTGTGATGGTGGGTGAGGGCGAGGCTGGAGACATTACGTAGTTTGTGGCTTGTGGCATTTTGTGTGTGTGTGCGCGTGTGCGTGCGCGTGTGCGTGCGTGTGTGTGCGTGTGTGTGCGTGCGTGTGTGTGCGTGTGTGTGCGTGTGTGTGCGTGTGTGTGCGTGTGTGTGTGCGTGTGTGTGTATGTGTGTGCGTGTGTGTGTATGTGTGTGCGTGTGTGCGTGTGTGTGTGTGTGTGTGCGTGCGTGTGTGTGTGCGGGAGGGAGGGATGCATCATTACTAATCCAAATGGACTCAGCTGGAAATTGCGAAGTTTTGCATTTTCATTGGATGTTTTATTTTGAATGACAGGCTGCGTTGGTATTATTTTGGATGAAAAGTCTTCCCTTTGAATAAAATATTCATATCACATTAAAATGGTACTACTGTTTTTGTTATTTTCTCTGTGATGATGAGACACCAATAAGTCATCATGTAGGATGTTCTTCAGACAACAATTGTTTTGTTTAAAGTGGAGTTTTTTTAATTGTTTTTTTTTTTTTGTTACAATATCAATACGTACAGTTCTTTACTTCAAATAAACATGCATTTGGGTTAACTTATACTGATGTTGATGTTTTATGTTGTTTTATGTTGAAGATAATTTGAACATGAAGCTAAAAGTGTGTATGCCTGTGTGTGAGTGTGTGTACTTGTTCATTTATACTTGTAGGAACCCAACTCATGACAATCCACAATGTTATGAGGAAATTTTCGGTGGCCGTCACATCGGATTATGTTTAACTGGTTTTGGTTACGGTTGCAGTGACAGTTAGATTAAGGTTAGGGTTAGGCATAATTTGGCATTGATAAGCGTTCCGGAAAGGCTGTACAGAATGAATTTAAGTTCATACAGTGTCTTCACAAGTATCCAAATGTGTGTGTGTGTGTGTGTGTGTGTGTGTGTGTGTGTGTAAGTAAACTAAAGGCCTGACATACAATAGGCCCCAAAATTACTGGCACTCTGACTTGCAATGCAAAAAAAATACAAACAAGTGGTGCCAGGCATAGACTGTATAAAAAGATGGATGAAGCAGCGGTGACGTCCCCCATTGGTTTCAGCATACCATTTAGGAAGCCTTGATTTTGGCAATTGGAACATTTGTCATTTTGAAACCGGATGTGATTCCTATAGGAGAGTGTGAATTAAGATTAAGGGAGGAACGTAGCTCTGGATCTGACCGTATCAGACGAGGACTAGAGGATAGCCACGCTCCGAAAGCATATTCTGCCTTTATCCTTTGTTCTAGTATACTTGGGACCGTAATTAACAGAAACATCACAATATATCGAAGGAGATTTAAAATTTGCGAAAGATATCATAAAATGATGTAGAAAATCATTAATAAAATAACAAGGGTCATTTTCTCATAGACTTCAATAGCATTGAACTTCTTTCTGCAGCCACCGACGTCACCATTTGCCAGCCATTAAATATATTGCTAATTTTTTGTATTTCCGCATTGGCCTCACTTTTCAGACCCGGGTGCTGTGTCCATCTTTTTATACAGTCTATGGTGCCAGGCACAATAAACCCCACCCCTCGCACATACTTTCACCTACTTGCACGAAATTCAACAGGGATCTATTCTGGGTCAGTGGCAATCCCTGTACCGAATTTGGGCTGAATCTGATCGTCAGTTTTGTCACTAGTGTTAACAAACAAACAGAAACAAACCAAACCTAACACAATACCCCTTCCCTCGCCCTTCGGGTGGGGCGGGGTAAAAATATATAAACAATATAATTATAGAGAAATGGAATTATACAACATGTGTGAAATACTTTATTGATGTTTTGATTGAAACAACCAAAATCATAACAATCATTTGATACAAAATAAATTTCTACAAAATGAAGGTTTCACAATAATGGGCACCCTTCATGTAGCACTTAGTGCAACCACATCTGGCAAGGATGTTAGCATGGAGTCTTTTCCTGTCATTTTTGACAAGGTTAAGGACACATTTGGGGGGATTTTGGACCATTCATTCCTCAAAGCAGATCCCATCAAGACCCTCACATTTATGGGTTTGCGTTTACATACTGCTCTCTTCAACTCAGCCCACAGGTTTTGAACTGGATTCTGGTCTGGCGACTGAGATGGCCATTGCAGAACGTTGATTTTTTTGTCCAGAACCATTTCTGTTATGATCCTAAGGTATACTCTGGGTCATTGTTTTGTTGGAAAATCCATCTTCGGCTAAGTCCCAGCCTTCTGGCGGAGGCAACCAGATGGTCGGCCAAAATATCCTGATACTTGGTGGAATTCATTATGCCATTTATCTTAACCAGTGGCCCTGGACTTCTTGAATTAAAACAGCCCCATTACCTTACTGACCTGCTGTCATATTTCACTGTGGGTATGAGGTGCTTCTCCTTGTTTGCATCTGTTTCAGCGCCAAACATGACAATGCTGTATCTGACCGAAACATATACTGTAGTTTTGGTCTCATCTTAACACGGCACTTTGTTCCAATCATAATTTCAATTATGTCGAGCAAACTCAATACACTTCTTCTGTGTCTTCTGGTTAGAAAAGACTTTTCTCTGCCAACACTTCAAAGAGCCAGTGGTTATGAAGGTGGCATCTGATGGTGCTCTTTAAAACCTGGTGACCCCAAGGTGCCTGCAATTTTCCTTCACAGTAATTCTTGGGGATTTTTTTTTGCTTCTCTCACCATCCTCCTCAGTATCCTGGGGGCCTAAATGCAGTTTAGGTTTAGGTTAGGTTTTCAACAGTTTCATATCTTTGGGATAATTTAATAATTGCTCTTACAGTGCTCAGTGGCATATTCAATCATTTGTGAATCTTCTTGTAGGGATTACCAGATTTATTAAGTTCTATGACCATCTGCCTCTTTTAAACTGACAGTTGTTTTATTTTCTTGATGGTGTTGGATGACAAAGGGATATTGCATGTGTGTTACCTCATATTAACACCCGAGTGAAACAAGAAATGATGGATTGGCTCAGTGTTGTTCCTTAACACTTAGATAAAACTTAAATTAGAGGATTTTAATACCTGGTTTATTGCTATTTACAATAATCTTTAACAGTGCAATTAATTGTGAAACCTTGATTTGGAGGAAATAAATTTGTTGATTAAATCAGTAAATAAATTTGGTCATGCGTCATGAGGTGGGTACCCGAAAAAGTGGATTTACACTATGTCCCAACTATATTGGAATGGGGGTTGCACTTCACATACTGTCACAATTCACACACAATTCAGACTGTATAAATGGATTTATTACAATTACCTGGATTTGCTAGTAAGCAAAATGTGAATAAAATCAAAATGCAATGACTTTCAAATCACATCAGCCAATATTTTATTCACAATAGAACGGAGATAACATAGCAAATCTTGAAACTGAGAAATTTGCTATTTTATCCACAAAATGAGCTCATGACAAATTTGATGGCTGCTACAGGTCTCAAAAAACTTCGGACAGGGGCCTGTTTACCATGGTGTAAGCATTCCCTCTTCTTTTGAACACAGAGTGGAGGCGTCTGGGCATTGAGGAAACGAGTTTAATGAGTTTAGCTCTTGGAATTTGATCCCACTCTTGTTTAATACAGGCTTCCATCTTGTCATGGTTTATGAGGTGTGCGTGTGGTTTGGGCTTTTCTTTGTGGCTCTCGTCCTGGGATGATATCGAATTCCTTGGCCATCGGATTCTTTACCCAGCTGGCTGATTGAGCTGGGGCGGCGACTTCCTGGACTTAATATAAGCAGGATGTCTGGCACGCCCCCTTCGCAAGAGTGTCTGTTTTTAGCTTCGCATTACAGCCAAAGATATCTGTAGTCAGGTTTTGCATGACTTTCTATCTTCTGATTATTGGAGTTTCTTCTCCTTTTTTTTATCCCCCGCCACAAAGTAGATCTGGGGATATTGGAATGGCGCTCGTCCGTCCATCCGGGTTCAATGGGGACAAGTTTTCTCTGAAACTATTGCATCTACGTGAATGAAATTTTGTATGTGGCCAGTACTGATGACCCTACTGAATGAGTTCGACAACTGATTCTGAGAAATTCAATTTTACAAAGTTATGGCTCTTCACTCTCTTTGTGAACTTAAGTGTTTGGGTGTTACAATGGGGACAAGTTCTCTTGGCAGCTATTGTACCTACATGGATGAAATTCTGTGGGTGACCAGTCCTAATGATCCTATTAAATGAGTTTGACAGCTGATTCTGAGAAATTTATTTTTACGGAGTTAAGGTCCTTGTTTCCGTTCATCGACTTGGTGTATGGGATTTGTAATGGGGACAAGTTTTCTCGGCAACTATTGCACCTTCATGGGTGAAATTTTGTGTGTGGCCAGTACTAATGATCCTAGTGCATGAGTTCAACAATTGATTCTGAGAATTTTTTGTTATGGCCCGTGACTCTGTGCTCGGTGTATGAGTGTTTAATGGGGACAAGTTTTCCCCATTCCCCCGTGACCATTCTTACCATGGCGGGGGATATTGGTGACAATGTTGCCTTGTTCTATCTCGCTCTGCTTCTGAGTTTCAGACTATTATACGTCCTTTGGAAGCGTGAGTACTTTGGTTTGGTCCATATTATTCTCTGTGTTTGTACTGTGTCCGTGTTGCTCACTTTCTCTCTGGTCGTTGCGCTTGGCCTCCTAATTCTACCGGCCATTACACATCTGCTGGAGAGTTTTGGGTCTCCTTTGATGGACTTTTCATTTAAGTATGCACCAAATGTTCTCAATCAGTGAAAGCTCAGGACTGCATGCAGGCCAGTTCAGCACACAGACTCTTCTACTACGAAGCCATGCTGTTGTAATTGCTGCAGTATGTGGTTTTGCATTGTCCTGCTGAAATACACAAGGCGTTCCCTGAAATGGATGTCGTCAGGAGGGGAACATATGTTGCTCTAAAACCTTTATATACCTTTCAGCATTCTCAGTGCTTTTTAAAACATGCAAGTGTCCTACACCATATGCACTAATGCATCCCCATACCATCAGAGATGGTGGCTTTTGAACTGAATGCTGATAACAGGAGGGGTGGTCTTTCTCCTCTTTAGCCTGGAGGACACAATGCCCCTGATTTCCTGCAAGAATGTCAAATTTGGACTCGTCTGACCACAGGACACTTTGCCACTTTGCTACAGTCCATTTTAAATGAGCCTTGGCCCACAGAACACAGCAGCACTTCTGGATTGTGCTCAACAATGGCTTCCGTTTTGCATACTAGAGTTTTCGGTGGCATCTGTGGATGGCACGGTGGATTGTGTTTACAGACAGTGATTTCTTGAAGTATTCCTGCGCCGATTAAGTAATGTCAATGACAAAATCCTGCCATTGAGCGATGCAGTAGCGTCTGAGGGCCCAAAGATCACGGGCATCCAGTAAAGGTCTTCGGCCTTGTCCCTTATGCACAGAGATTTTTCCTGTTTCTCTGAATCTTTTGATGATGTTATGCACTGTCGATGATGAGACTTTCAAAGCCTTTGCAATTTGATGTTAAGGAACCTTGTTTCTAAAGAATTCCACAATTTTTTTTTTTATGCAAGCCTTCACAGGATGGAGAGCCTCTGGCCATCTTTACTTCTGAGAGACTCCGCTTCTCTCAGACATCCCTTTCATAGCCAATCATGTTACACACCTGATGCCAGTTAACTTAATTACTTGCTAATTTTTTTTCAGCTGATTCTCTAATATATTAATTGCTTTTTCAGCCCCTTTGCCTGTGTCCCAACTTTTTTCAGACCCGTTGCAGCCAGAAAATTTAAAATAAGCTCTTTCTGTGGATAAAAAATGTGAAATGTCTCCGTTTCAATATTCAAAATGTTATCTATGTTCTGTTGTACAAAACACATTGGCTCGTGTGATGTGAAAGTCATTGCATTTGATTTTATTCACAACTTACACTTCGTCCCAACTTTTTAGGAATTGGGGTTGTATAAACCAAAAACAAAATGAGGTGATTTGTTAATTCTCTTTTACCAGCATTTAGTTGAAAGCAACCCAATGAAAACTACATGCTGAGGGACTTAATTTGTGCATATACATGTATTACTGTATTTGCGGTGTGATTTCTGTCCCATTTATATTTAAAGAACAAAATAATCTGATTTAACCAAAAATCGGTTTTAATTCACATTCAGTAACAACTGGTATTATATGCGCAGGTCTTGCTGACCGCACCAGTCCACCCGTGCCATAATGTTTGCAGAATGGCACAAGTGCCATACGGGGCTGCAATGGTTGGAACTACTTTCAAGTCGGGCGTTTCCGTGGCACCTCGGGCGGTAAACACAAGTGTTATTTTCAAAATAATACGGATGATTAGTTTTCCCATTTAGAATTCTTTCCAGATCGGTTGCTTTTTTGAAGGAGCTATATCGGATTATCAGTCAACATTTCTATCAGATATGGCCTCCGTTGTGTTGACTTGGATTCTCGCTGTTCAACTTGAACCATTGACTTTTCGACAATTTCGGAAGATCCAAATATCATTTCTGAGGCTAGTGTGAATATAACTTCATTTTAAAGTGAGTGCATAATGCAGTATGAGTGCGGTCGCACTGATAGCAAGCAATGGAGAGTCGGTGGCTATGCATACGATCATTGCCAAATGTGACAGATTATTAAATGCTGATATTTTGTGTCCTACATCTGTTTTGCATTGTTCTAGCTAGCTATGTAGACAATTCTTCTCGGAAAAGTATTGCAAATCCAGCCATTTTCATCGTCCATACATATGTAAAATGACTGTTGCGATTGCTGTAATTCTCATTATTATATGCGCGTCTCACTGACGGTACCAGTACACCCATACTACATCAAAT
The DNA here is from genome assembly GCA_029721435.1 of Gymnothorax reevesii. Classification (NCBI taxonomy): domain Eukaryota; kingdom Metazoa; phylum Chordata; class Actinopteri; order Anguilliformes; family Muraenidae; genus Gymnothorax; species Gymnothorax reevesii. Next base: position 17,603,923 of record CM056577.1, on the reverse strand, counting down.
AGTTCCCTTTTTGTTTTTTTGTTTTTTAACGAACCAAATAAATCTATATGAAATGTTGAATTAGAACTAATTTTGTCTCACAAATGAATGCAAAAAATGGCGCATATAATAGTTTACCGTGCTCGTGTTTGTAGCGTCTGGGGAATTTCGGAACTCGTTGGGCAGCGGAGGGATGTTTACCGCACGAGACCAAAAAATCCCTCCGTGGCCCAGCTCGTTCCGAAATTCCAATCTGCTATAAACACTCGTACTGTAACCTATATTGGCTAACTAAGATCAACTATTTCATCTTTATCAAAGTGCCCACGTGCACCATCATTGGGTCTGAAATCACACTGTACATAATTTGTGCAAAACTAAAGTCCCTCAGTTTACATTAAGTTTCACCTTATCAACTGTTGTGAATTTTCTAAATATCCAGAAATTCAAAATTTGATGCCAGCAACATGGTCCAAAGCAATTGGAACAGTGGGATGGAGAGACAGGACAACTGTGAAATCTTGAGATAAAGTACCCGTTTGCAAGATTTCACAGGTAAATGGGTGAATCAGTAACGTTTTATTCGGTCATGAATGGGTATAAAATGACTGGAGATATGAATATTTGCCAGCAAGATGGTTTGAGGTTTATCACTTTACTAGAAGCTACATTGGCAAATCATAAACATTTTAAGGTCAATGTTGATCAGTACGTGATTGTATGGAATTTAGGGATCTTACAACTGATAGTCAATAATACATTGAAAATAATTTCTGCATAAAACACTAGGCCAAATTCCAATGTGGATGATCTTTGAGCCCTCAGACAGCACTCTATTAAGAACTGATGTGGTTCTGTAATAGACATAACAACATGGACTCATATATATAATTCAGAGGATATGTGTCCATGAACATGCTTTGTCCTCGCATCATCACATGGAACTTATGACTGTAATAGCCAAAGAGGTGGCCACATATCGACTCCATCCAGAAGCTTCACCGACTTTACTGAGCTCCAACAGACTGAAGGGAAATGGAGAGGCGTGCTGTGGTATGAAAAGGTCATCTTTCAAATTGTTTCTAGGTGGCCGGAGAGGAGAGGGACCATCCCGACTGTTGTCAGAAGCATGTTCAAAAGCCAGCGTATGTCATGGTATGAAGCTGCATTAGTACACTCAGCATGGGCAACTTGAACATCTCTGCAGGAAAAATTGATGCAGAAAGGGACACATTTCAAAACGACATATGCTGTCTTCCAGGTGTCTTTTCGTGGACCCCTCTGCTTGCTCCAGCTGGATAACGCCTCATCACTCCTTGTACAATATGCATGTACTATAACAGCAAGGCTTTATGGTCTCAGAGTGCGGGCACTGCCTACAGCCCGTACCTGTCTCCCATTGTAAACACGACAGATTATGATGTGCAAAATGCGACAACAGACTGTTGACTGAAGTCCTATATCAAGCCAGAATGGGAACAAATTCCGCTCAAAAAACTCCAGCAATCAGTGTCCTCTTTCAAGATGACTACTGAGTCTTTTACGGGGTGAGGTGATTTTACACAGCAGTAAACATGCACCTGTCCCAACTTCATTTGAATGCATTACAGACATTGCATCTCAGAGTAGGCATTATTGTTCAGGGTCATGAATGGACCCAGGCAGAGACGGTGGTAATAAAAACACAAATAGTTTAATGTGCCACAAAAATGATTGTAAAGCAGTCCAAGTCAAAATCAGCGATGGGAACATGGTACAGAAATACAGGATCAAAAAACAGGCTGAGATCCAAAAACCAGCTGGGCAAAATGCGGTAGGAAAACAAAGACAAAACCCAAAAGCCAGTGATTTGGCGGGGTTGTGAACGGAGGGCGCTTAAGCACGAAGGGCGATTCCAAAAATTTGTAAACCATGAAACAAAGAAGGTCAGTACACTGGAAGTCAGACTCGGGAGAAAGGCTAGAATGAAACTGCACCAAAGGCAGCTGGAACAAACTCATGAGGAACCAAGGAAAATAAAGGGGCTTCAGAGAAGGGAAGGGGCTGGGGGAGTGAGGGACAGGTGGAGTGAGGAGCTGGAGAGAGCAGAAAGAGGCGTTACAAACGAGGTCATAGAACAATGAGGGAAGTACAGTAGATGCGGGAGGGCAAGACAAGGGGATCAGGAAAAATAAAAATAACGAAAATAAGCACAGACGTGCAAAAAAGCAACACCTGATGAACAGAGACAGACAGGCCCAGATGACAGAAAAGTAAAACAAATACAACTAGAAACTTTTTGTCCTTGAACATGGATGCCCCCACCACCAAGGGTGTCTAAAATTGTGAAATGATCCAATTTTGTCAAACAAACAAAAATGAGATGCATACCCTTGATCTGTGTAGACAGCATTTACCAAAGCTTGTTGAATTTTGTTCAGACGTTTTTGAGGAGAAGCACATAGAAACATCTTGTACTTACGGATGGACTGACAAGGGTAATTCTATTAGCCCCTATCATATATAACGGGGGTATAAAAAGTAATAAATCCATGGCAGAGCAGGGGAATACTGCCAATTATTTTGTGATGACAATAAAGGGGATGAGTTTAAACATAACTTGTTTATTCTTAGTACTTTTTTCACCTGAATACAGGTTAAATGGATTTTCACAGTACTGTCCTGTTTATTTGTACTTTACACACTGCGCCAATTTTTCTGGAACTGAGGTTGCGCATCTTTAACTGCAGTATGAGCAGTTTACAGCTGAGGTGGTCAACTAGGGTCCTGTCCCTGCAGAGCGAGTGATTCTGATTTTGGTTGCTACTCAGCACTCAATTAATCAATCAAAGGATAATATTGCAGTTACCTCGCCTCACTTGGTTTCCTTGCTTGGTTGGTAAAAAAGAAACTGCTCCCCAGGTCGAGTTGGCCATTTTAGTTTTTGAGATTTTAGGTAGCCGAACAGGCATATCTTTTGACTTTGGGAGGAAACGGAGAAAACCGACCTGAGCATGGGAAGACCATGGAAAGCCCGTGTTGAAAGACCCCCAACTGGATTCAAACTCGCGATCGAGTCCCTTCCTGTAGTTTTAGACTCTCATCATGGTAATCTTTACCCCCAATATACCAGCTCTGTCAGTCTGCCTTTATTTGTTTGTCCTCCCAAATTCCCCATATCAGGCCGTGCATACAAACATAAACACATATAAAGTTAGGACAAGCCGGAAACTAAATATCTGAGCATTAATTTAATCAACATAACCAACATTTGTGGAAGTAATAGTTGACCATTCTCATTTTTTTTTTCTACTGTGGTATTCATATGGCAAATGACATTGGCTGTCAACCACATCATATTGGAGTTTAACTTGCAGTCTATCATGAATGTGACTTGGCCTTTTTTGAGGTCTTTTCCATTCAGATTGGGTAAATGGAGTTAAAATTAGGGGACTTTTTATGCAAACCTGTCCCTTTTGCAAGGGATCATAAGCTATTGGACTATTCGCTGCTGAGCTATTTCATAGCCAGGTGTGTGTTATTCCCTTGTTATTTAATTCACATGAAAGCAGACAGAAGGTATTGAGTAAATTTAACAAATTTAATAAATTAGCGATTGTATTGGGAATATGTTGCCATTCGCACTCTTCATGAAGTTCTGACAGAAGTCACTGCAGTTGGAGAAAGCCATCATTATGCTAGAAAATCAAAGCGAACTCATCAGAAATATAGCAAATGCATTAGATGTAACCAGTTGAACCATTTGTCACATGCTATAAAAGAAAGAACATATCAGTGAGCCCAGGAACCACAAAAGGCCAAGTCGATCACAAATTAAACTTTTGTAGGATGACAGAAGAATTATTTCCTGCATGAAGAAAAACTCCTATTCAACAGTTAGCCGGAGGAAGAGGGCCCCATTCTGGCAACTGGTTTATTCGGGTCATAATCAAGAGAAGACTTCAATGGACCAGTCAGCTGCACGATTGGAATCCAATTGAGTGAACATTGCACTTATTGAAGGCAAATCCTTGCAAGAACAAGCAGGAAGTGACAACATGCTTTGAAGCCTGGGCAGCGCATCTCCAGAGAAGAAATCCAGCATCTGATGAGGTCTAATAATTCCAGATTTTAGGCTGTCATTTGACTTCAAAGAATTTGCAAGCTGTTATTAGAAATAATTATTATGAGTATGTCAGCTTGTCCAACTACTTTTGAGCCCCTAAAATTGGGGGAGGGGGAGCTAT